>JAWNOQ010000180.1:5346000-6682500 GCA_035045865.1 Drosophila austrosaltans | reverse complement strand
GTCCGGCAGGCAGACTCACACTCTGCCACTCAGTTCTAATCTCAATGCAAATCGTTTGAATCTGTTCGGTGGTAATTTTCGATTTCCGTTAATAGATAGCATTTAATATGCCTCAAGAGCTGCCGCCGCCTGTCTGACTGAATCAGAATCTAACAAGTATGGAAGTTGTTTTCATATTTCTGCCAACAATTTGAATTAAGTTTAATTATAAAAAAAAAAAAAAAATAGAACTTGAAATATAATTATTAAACATGAGGGAAAACCAACGAATTTGAAATGCACTTTCATTTAAACAAAAGACTTGAAAACAATTTAAGAAAAAGGTTAAATCAAAATTCTTTAGTTTCGAGTGTTTAAGCTGCTTATATATACATGTATATATATATATATATTTATATATATACTTATCTGTCTCTATAGAGATACAGCTGTTAGTGCTTAGCAGCGATCTGGCCAAGCCATCAAAACAAGGCCCCCAAATCGGTGTTGTTGCTGTTGGTGTAGTGCCCCCATGCCGGCATGCTACCCCCTGCCGGAGCGTGTGCAACTGACCCAACGTGTTGTCTGGCTGTCTTATTGTCTGTCTGTCTATCAGTCGGTTGGTTGGTTGGTTCGTTTGTCTGTCTCACAGTCGGTTTGTCAATTGCAATGCCTTGTTGTTGTTGCTGTGTAGTGCCCGTTGTTTTTTGTTTTTTTTTTGCATGTGACTCTCTGACGAGAATTGTCCGTGTGCTGGACACGTCGATGGGGCTATGGCAAACCAGTTTTGACAGACACAAGACTTGAAAACGTCTTTTTAACTGATTCTGTGTGTTTTCTGTGGCTGTTGTTTTTAGCAGCAACAACAAATATGCACAGATATACATACAAATAAATACGTATATACATATAAATATATATAGACATATATATTTCTTTTTTTTTTTGCCAGTCAGTCAGTCAGCCCGCACATTTTATTTAAGTATATTTTGTATTTCATTTTATTTCTTTTTCTTTATTTTTTTTTGTTTTTTTTTTTGCTGTATTTATATTTATTTTATACACAAAAATCGCCCGCTGCATTTTGTTGGCTGCATATAAATGAATGGTTTTTTTTTTGTATACTGTTGCTGTTGTTTTTTTTTTTCGCGTACAAGTTGCTACAGTTCTTTGTTGCTGCTGTTGCTGTTGTTGCTGTTGTGTGTGTCGCAAGCTGTGTGAGTGACAAATGACAAAACAAAAACCTGTCGTGGTCTCTCTGTACTCTGTTGATAAAGATCTCGATCGTTGGTCGCGTTGTATTGTTGCCGTCTCTCTCGTTATACAGGGTGCTATATGCAACAAATTGCAGCTGGCCCAAAAACACCGACAGACCAACAACTCTAGCTTTGTTTTGTCCCGATGTCTGAGTTGGTGGCTTACTGACTTAGTTTCTTTAGAAAGCGTTTGGGTAATTAACATGACCGTCACTAATTGCACATTGATTGACTTTTGTTGTTATTGTAGGTAGATATATATATATAGATAGATTTGATGCATTGTTGTTTGTTTTTCTATGTCATTAACCCAATGCCCCAATACAACACTTTTCTTTACTTTAAACCAAACGAACAATCTTTTTATACATTCCATTTCGAGTAAATGTTTTACCAATTTTTAGCTTAGCCTCAGTAAATATTTTCTTAACGTTTGTCTTGTTTTCTTGTTGCTGCTGCTGTTGTAGAATGTTTTGCATAATTTCTTACTTAAGACTTAATTGAAAAAAAAAAAAAGTCAAACTTTACGGACGGGTTTAGCTTAGCTGAAAGCCCGGCTTCAGTTCCAGCTCCAGCTCCAGCTTCGGTTTCGGTTTCAGGCAAACGGCCAACGCTCTACGCTTCGCTGCGCATTTGCCTAATTAATTTTCTCGACACAGCAGCAGCAGCAGCAACAGCAATAGCAACAACAGCAACAGCAACGACACAAGGGGCAGTGGCGGGGGCATTAATTACGACCACGTTTAAGGAACAACTTCCATTAAGTCGCGCACACACACACTCACTCACTCACGCACGCACCCAAAACAACGAACCAACGAACCATCTAACCAAGTTCTTGCATATTATTTGAAATTAAAACAAATTAGGCAACCTGTAATTTTTTCATTTAGACTATAAAAAAGTGTCTAATAATCAAGTAGGTGTTTGCCGACGAAAAAAACTAGAAAAACCTTAACAACAATAGTTAAAATTTTAATTTATGTACATGCCGATCTTTCTTTCCAGCCCTTATCAGCTATCTACAAAATGGATGAAGGTAGCCACAGAGTGTGTGAGGGAGTGAATTTGGGAGGCATCACACCTCATGAATTAACAACAAAAGACAAAAAGGCCGAAAAATGAATGCATTCCATTGTTGTTACTTAGATATATACATATATGTACATATATATACTAGCATTGTAGTTTAAATATTCTCCCTCTCTCTCTTATCTCTGGACAAATACTAACAACAAAATCCACCTGCTCGACCCGCGGCAATTGTAACAAATAACAAACAAATATTTGTTGTAGAAAAAACTGCATCCTGCCACAAAATAAATTCTGTGAGTTGTGTGTTAATTGGCAATTCATTTGTTTTTGTTCGCTTTTCAAATCAAATCCAAATCCGTTTCTAATTTAGATATAGAAATATATGTAGATATAGGGGGCCCGGCTTATAACCAGCTGCTGCTGTTGCTGCTGCTGCCTGGCCGCCTGCTGTGGGGGTTTAGGCCGAGCTTTACAAGCTCAATAAAATGTCAACACAAATGTTGGTAATTGAAATGCCAGTATATCCATGTTGCAAATGTTTTCGTCTAGCTACCCTTTAGACAAAGGCCACATAAATGGGAGTATTGGGTTTTAATGAAAGTGAAACTTAAATTGGTAAACTCTCTTTCATTAGATATTTTATTCTTCATTTAGTGTATAGAAAATCCTTTTTAAATATGTAAATTTATTTAATTTATTTAATTTACCAATTCCAGGGTATTATTTCAGTCTAAATCTATATTTCATTGGCTTTTTTTTGTCTTGAGCCTGTTTGGGTGGCCATTTGATAAATTACTCGGCCTGACTTGGCAACAATCTTTAACTTAATTGCATGACTCGGAGGGAAAACGTATTGCAATGAGCTCTTACTAACTACATTTACTTATTATAGAAAGAAAAAAAATCAAATTATTATTTAAATTGTACTTACTTTTTCTAATTCTAAAAGGTGAAACCGAAGTACTTGTATTGCTTGCACCATCTGAAATAAGAAAAAACAAATACAATGAGCATAAATAAATTACATTATATTTCAATCTTCATCATCATCATGATCATTATCATTGTTCATCAAGATCATGGTCGATGAATGGAAAAAGGAGAGGCGGGGCATTTAGTTGTTCTAGGGTGACCAGATGCTAATTAAAATGTCAGTTTGACATTTGACATTTTTACGAGGCTGCTAACTGCTGTGTGGCCAAGCTTCCAGCAGCTGCCAACTTGCTACTGCAACTTGTAACTTGCGGCGAGAGAGATCACAGTGCAGTGGGAGAAAGAGAGAGAGAGGAAGAGAGGAGGGGAGCAGTAGAGAGGAAGTAAACCAACTTTGAAGAATTTCATTTTAACCGCGAGATAATAACATAGAGAAGACATGCTATAAACATTTTTATAGCATGAGCGAGAGTAAATACCAAACACACACAAAAAACCACTGATGCCCCCCCCTCCGCCCCTTCTATCCCTTTCCTTCTCACTTTACTACTTTGGCTTATTCTTCATTCAGTATTTCATTCTTCCTCTTTTTTTTTAGTTGAATAAGTGTTACTAAATGCACTTTTAAATGTTCAAAACATGATGTGCCCAAGAGCAGTGTGTATTGAATGGATGGGTGGGAGGGAGGTGTAGAGATGGTATGAAGAGGAGGCCTGTGGTGGACCACAGAGTAGTGGCATGCCAAAATGATTTATGGCCAAAGTACGCAGGCGCGCACAGCACAGAACAGCACACGGCCATGGCCAGGCGAGGCCCATACCATACCAGACCAGACCAGACCCAGACCCAGAGACTGGGTCTCTCTGCTGGTAGTTCCGTCTGTCTGTCACACTGCCATGCGGCACTCAGTGAGTTTGTACTACAACTAATAAACTAATCTGCAAGTGCATAAAATTAGGGCCACCAGAGATTCTGCCCTACTCTCCCTGTCTCCCTGTCCCTCTATCTTGCTCTTCTCAGTGTCTATCTCTCTGTCATTCTGTGGCGACTAATACGCCATAAAAACTAAAGGCATAAAACATTGACAGTGCGTGTGAGTGAGTGAGTGAGTGACACATTTACGACTGAGAGGAGTCGCAATTAAAATTAGTTTTGCCCATAATCTCTTTATAAGGCAACAGCAACTGTTCCTCATCTTTATCCACAACTTTTACATCCTCATCATCATGCTCATCCTCTCATACTGATCTTTTTAAGGCTTTCCAAAACTTTATGCGATTTGTTTTGCCCAATTGCATGGCTCGTTTTGTACTTTTTGCATGAGGCATTTCCGTCTTCATTTACATGAATCCCGATCTCTCTGACTCATGTGTGCGAGCGATCATAAAAAAATATATATTATGACTCTTTCCAACTCAAGAAGCAGCGACAGAAATGAGGTAAGTCGGAGAAACACACAGACACAGGAAGGGAGTAGGAGAGCAATGTGTTTTAAGAATGAGACAGATAAGTTTCCCTTGCTTAAGTTGATCAGTTTCTTAATGCCCTAACAAAGTATATACAAATATACAAATTTTTTAACCAACTTGTAAGAAAGACAGTATATATAATATCCTGTGATATAGGATCGTTTGCATTCAGCACAAGATTATGACAGACTAGTTCATACTTCAATTAAAAAAGGGATTCATTCTTGACTGGGAACATTGTTTTTGTTACTCTTTTCAATGATGAAGTGATAATGCTGATAATAATGATGATGATCATCCATTTCTCCAAACAACAAACGTCAAGATCATGAAATTGCCGCCAAGGTTATCCCGTTGCCTTTTGCTTTCTATCTCTTTCACTCGCTTGCATTGCTGATGCTTATTGGCATTTGCCTTTATAGAGATCACTGAAAGCAACAACAACGATGCAAAAGAGGCTTTGTTGTTGTTTTTCCTGCACAAACACACACATACATATCATTTGTGTGTGTGTGTGTGTACAGGCAGACTCAAGGCAGGCGGCTGCCCATTTAGAGAGTGCAAAAATGTCATATGCATCATTAAATCGTTCTGCTTCATATTGTAGTCGACAACGTTGTACATGGTCCCGGCTCCCGGTTTGCTGTGTGTATGTATGTGTGAGTGTGTGCCTCAGTCCTTACCGCCCCCGTTCCCTTGATGGGTATGCATATGCAAAATGAAAACGTATGGCAACGCTCTCCAATAAAATGTCGAAACAACTCAGTCGAAGCCAAAGCAAAGTGAGCAAATGCTTCTGTTACTAAATTCGCAGTGATTTATTCTAAATAAAAGAAAATTATTCAATTGTTGTCGTTTGTTTTGGGTCAAGGTGATTGCAAATACACACACACACACACAATAAACTGGCTCTCCTTTTTTCTCTCTCATTCTCCATCTCGCACTGTATCGTTTGCACGCTTAGCCAAGATCTTTGGCATCCCAAACCAAACCCACCCAGTCAACATGTTGCCGCAACATTGTTGCCCACCTGAATTTAGATTTCGCTTTTGTTGCATTGCATTTACTTACCAGTGAGTCGACTTCGGGATCTGCGGTATAGTAGGGTTTCTGTGATCTTATCTGCAATGGTAAAAAGAAAGAGAAAGATGACGATGAGTATAAAGAAAGAAACATTATGTTTTGTTTCCAACAAAAATGCAAATCGTGGCAAAAACAAAAACAAAAAAAAAAAGGAAGAAACAGGAAGAAACAGCTGTTTTATCTCTTGACAAATGCAGGCAGGTGGTGTTAGCTAGCAACTGCAGCACACTCCCTTCTCTCCCATAAACAGACAAACATACTTATGTTGATATATTCCTATAAAACTATATGTATATATCGAAGTGTAGGTTGTTGTTTTTGTCTGGTGTTGCCGCAATTTTATGATGCCCACCCGTTCGACAAACATTGAGAAGCGATAAGAGAGCTCACGCAAAAAAAAAAAAAAAAAAAGGAAATAAAATAGAAATATTTTGTATACACATTATAAATGTATTAAAAGACAACAAAAGTAACAAGCACATCGGTTTCAAACACAACACACACACACACGTAAACACACCATGGGAACTGCAACATTTGCGTAAAATGCTCATCAAAAAAAATTCAACAAAAGGTGACTCTGCCGTGTGACCATAAAAGAGATTCTCGTTTTTATAGCAAGGCGAACCGAAAATAAACCACACACAGCAGAGATAAAAATCACAAAAGCAATATCTGACTAGATAAAATGCCAAAACAGAGAACCCAAAAAAACAACAACAACAACAACAAAATAGAGTCAGAAGAGTAGTAGTGAGAGATGGATTACGCGACAGACAACCAAATACGACAGAAGGTCAAATAAATGCTGCGAAATTATTTGAAACTATGTTTCTTCTCTTTTTGTTTTGTTGGTGTTGTAGTTATCGCAAGTCTCACGGAACCAACATATAATAAATATCATGTTGTGTCTATCTTCCCCCCCCCCCCACCCCCCGCTGAGATAGTGTTTTATTTTTTCTTCTTCCTATAACTAACTGTATAGTGTGCGCTCTGCTGACCTTGCACAAAGCCAACTTACCGACCACACATATAGCAATTTGCAACAAGGTTGACCATGGATCATTGGATCTTGTCTGCTGATAAGACGACGACGACTTTGAAATGATCCCAAATTGTGATTATAAAGAATGTTTTTGCTCTTTGCTCTTACGGTTCGAGATCAATGAAATCGATTAATCAGTCGCTAGATAAATGTTTCAAATGGTAATCAAATTATTGTTGAGGAAAGACTTTCAACTTGTTTTATCTTATTAAGATCACTAAGATCAGTATTAGATTAGCAAGTGTTTAATCAAGTAGAAAGTCTAAGCATTACATATAACATGATCTTATAATTGATCTGGGGCCCCATCATAGTTTCAAAATGTATTTAAACAAGAGAGCAGAAATGTTGCCTCTGCTTTCGGAAGTATATCTTAAACTTAACATTGAAACCATAAAATTTCTAAAGTATCCTCAAGTATTTAGCTTAGAAATTCAAGTTATTAAAGGTTTATTGCAATCGATTTATTGAAAGTTAATAAATCGATCACATGCTGATCTCTCTTCAATGGGCAATAAAGTTTCTAAATGTGGAAATATTAGATATAGAAAGTCTAGAAAACTTAATTTTTTGCCCTACTGATCCGGCTAGAGTGAGTGTAAGTGTGTGTTATGTGTGCCTGTGTGTGCAAGTAACGGCAATTTGAAATCAACTGAGGCTTGAGTGGCTAATAATTACACACTTGCCCAGGCAGATCAAATGGAGTTTGCAGTTTGCTCAGACATTTGCGCGAATACATACATACGGACATATGTGGGCCTGAAACCATGAGAAAAACGCCCCATTGTGTGGCAGTAACAGCAACTACAACAACAGCAACAACACTTATATTAATAACAAATACAAAGCACAACCATTGACGACGACGTCCACCACATCCCATATCCAAGTCCATGTCCACGACGACGACGACGACGACGACGACGACGAGGGCGACAACAACGAAAACGAGGCAAAAGAGTTGCGTGATGGAGAGTTTTGCCAAAGTCGTTTGGGTTTGTAGGTTTGTTTAGCTTTTATGTTGCATTTTCAAATGCTGGTTGGTTGGCTGCCGGCGTTGCATACACACAGACACACACACAGAGAGAGAGAGAGAGAGAGAAGTAAAGTGGTAGGAGCTGCCCCGAGAAGTTGCCAAACTGGTTTTATATTTGCCATGATGATGATATGGCCAGGTCGCGCTTTTAGCCTTTTGCTGATATGAAAAGCAAGCAAATGGTAGGCATATGGCACGCACGCACTTATAAAACAATATATATATATATATATACACCACTATACAGATACATATATATACATACAGATATCTATAGGTATATGCTAAAGTGCCCACAGTAAGAGCCTGGCAAAATGGCTGCCCTTTTTTGTTGCGTTGGTTTTTTTTTTTTTTTTTTTTGTACTAATTGGAGAAACCCAAACTAGTTGCATGCCACTGATAAGCTTGGCAAATCTTTTGTCAGTGGTATATAAGTTTGTCGGAGGTTTTTAAAAATATATAAATCATTTTCCAACTAGTAAATTCACAGCATGAGACAAGTCTATAAATATCAATCGGGCAGTTGGGGCGTGAAAATATCTATATGCATATGTATATGTGTGTACGTGTGTCTATGGAAATGGTAAATGAAAATGAAAATGAAATTTTCCTTCTCCGACATTTTGTCAACACGCTGCGTGGGCGGCTGCAGCTGACAATTTCATATTTATAGCCCAAAGCAGCAACAGCAGCAGCAGCCTTCCTCTTCCTCTCCTTCCTTTGCTTCCCTTTCATTTTCAATTTGCTACGGAAAACCCCAACAACAACAACCAAGGCACACACACAGCACCAACTACTGAACTACTGAAAAAAAAAAAATAATAATAAAAATTAACTCGCACGTCATTCTGTCGCAAAGTTCTTTACGCGCCCAATTCTAATCAGTTTCACATGAGCAGCTCATAAATTTTGCAATCCATGGGCGACAAAAAATCACTACTGTTTAGATACTGCTCTTCAAACGGTTTTATGATGCCAATAAATGCAATTATACAACACACAGGGCCATACTATTTATTCTTTTTTACACACAAGATACACACACACACACACACACCGAAAAAAAAAAACAAAACCAAACAAAACGTCGTCGCGTAGGTGGTCATAAATTTTAAGGGGAATTTTGTGAAATCAATTTTCATCGAACTAGCAGAAAGACTCAACGTTTAGGCCACAGACCACGTGCTAACAAGTTGTCATAAAAAAAAAGGAACCGAAACTAAACTAAAAGCAAAAATTATGATTCAATCAAAAATGCTTTTAATGTCTCCACATGATAAATTAAATAGAAATTTGAAACTAAAAAATAAAAGAAGGGGAAAAACGAAAAGAACAAACAAAAAACTAAATAAAAATCGAAACTCAAACCAAAATCCAAACCGAGCAACAATCATAAAAAAAAAAAAAAAATGTTGTAGAGCATTTGTTTTTGCTACGTTTTTATTAGGCCAATACCTAGGAGCTGTTTATAGCCCAGGCATTGTGTTGGCCATAAACCTACAAGAGAGTGAGAGAGAGAGAGAGAAAAGCCATGGAGAAAAGTAAATTGGGGGATAGGGCGGAGGGGTAGAGAACGGACAGAGACTCTACAATGAAGTGGAAGTGTAGTGAAGTAAAAGCACTTGAATAATGGCCATAAAGTTTGCCCAGCAAATGGCCATAAAGCAATTTATGCGACTTTTGGAATCAGCGCACATACAGTAGCCGCCAACGCGATCGTTGGTACGAGA
Source organism: Drosophila austrosaltans (assembly GCA_035045865.1). Classification (NCBI taxonomy): domain Eukaryota; kingdom Metazoa; phylum Arthropoda; class Insecta; order Diptera; family Drosophilidae; genus Drosophila; species Drosophila austrosaltans. The sequence goes on along the minus strand of JAWNOQ010000180.1, from coordinate 6,672,934 downwards.
CGAACCTCGTATATGCACTTGAGAAATTGCACTCTGATAACGGTATACAAAAACCAAAAAAGGTTGGAAAGAAAAATAAACTCCAACTCAACTAGAAACTAAAAAAAAAAAAAATAAACATTGATCATCGTCATTAAACTAGTTTAGTTGTTGTTAATTAACTTGCACAAGAAAAAGGGAAATTCTTTAGAACACAGCTGACCTTCTTAGAACTAGTAGTTCAGCAAACCGTGTAAACAGTTGACCTTCTTTGAACTAGTTCAGTTTAGGCCTCACAGACGCACGTCTCTGTTATTAGTTTATCTAATGCGGCGCCTAAATTGCTGCACGTAGCTACACTAATTCTCATTATTACTTTTGTTTTTTTTTTTTGTTGTTGTTTTTGTTGTTCATGTTGCGTGCCTCGGCGCCGGCCGCATGCGGGTATACCGCTCTCAGTCTCCCCATCTCTGTTACTCTTTAGCTTCTCTTGCTATCATCATAAACAAATGGAAAAGAAACAAAAACAAATATACACATATAAACACAAATAGCAATTGCTGAGAGACGCTGTCGAAATGTTATCGAGACTTTTATCTCCCTTGTGGCTTGAAAAAATAAATTCCCCAAAAGGGGCAACTAGACAACAGCAACAATAACCAGCAGCAGAAGCAACAGCAGCAACACTAACACCAGCAACAGTTAAAAAAGCTTTTGTTGCTGCCACGTGAGGAAAATCATGTTGAAAAAGAAAATTACACACGTCATAGCCAGCACTAAACAATCGAAATCTATTCCATTCAACACAAATTTTCTTCTTTTTTCTTCATTTTGCAAAGAAACCAAAAACCATTTTGTGGCTATCAAATTTCTCACACCTACAACAAATATTAAAGTCACACGACACTTAGGTACCTAAAAGCTTGCACAATTCAGAAAAATGTTTACCGCACACACACACAACATACAAAAAAAAAAAACAGGGGCGTTGCCAAAAGAGGGGGCAAAGGATTACATAACTTATTTTTTCAGAAGAGTTCCTTGCTTTTTAACAAGTACTGAGATCTCTGTTACTTCAAACCTCTTCAAATACATAGATTTCTTTGAAGTTTCTTAAAATGGATCTTTCCCTTACTCTAAATATAATCTCTTTAAAGATTTATCTTAAATAATTTCTATTTACTTAAAATGCAACTAATTAAAGCTTTTCTTTTGATCTGAAGATCTTTGAATGCAAAGATTAGTAAACTAATTATTTATTTATCATTTCAGTTAAAAAATCAGATAACTATAATCAGACTGCAGCTTTGTTTCAAACTAATTCATTTCATTGTAAAGATTTTCAATTTATTATTTTGAATATTTAATATAAAATAAATTAAATAAATTGAGTTTCATAATATAAAAGGTATTTAAATATATATAATATAATAATCATCACAAAATAAACACCTTTTACTGTATAAGACTAATTTTATTTAAGTTATTTTTTATAAAATATTCAAAATGAATTCACTTGAACTTGGAATTCATTTTGAATATTTTTATAAAAAATAACTTAAATAAAATTAAATTAATTAAACTAAATTAAAAATAAACAAAATAAATTGAAAAATATTTGCATGATGTAAAAATAATTTTAATTCCATTTTTGTAATAAATTTAGAAAAAATATCTTCTTTATTTGTAGACTTATTAACTTTTTTTTATCTTATTTATTTTTAAGCCTATTAATTTGCTTAAGCTAATTGGTTGATCTTTTAAATTCCAAGCAATCTATGTATTAAAATTGATCTTGTCTATTATATAACAAAGTTTAAGATCCCTTTTCAATGTAAAGCAATTTTTTTGGAAAACAACTTCCAATTTACCTTCCCCCTTTCCAGCTAAGATCCTTTTGCCGCCCCTGAATCAAAACGTATAATTTCTCTTGTAATGCAATACCAAAAAAAAAAAAAAACAAAAGCCATGTGGATGATGATGATAATGACGATGTTAATCGTACTGATGATAATGACGATGTTGTAGTTGTTTAATGTGGCTGATTACTTTTTACCCAAAGCAAACATAAACCCCAAACAAAAACAAAAAAAAAAAAAAGAAACCATGTGTACTCTTTGTTTTTTACCTTTTTTTTATCTATATCTTTATAATGTTGCTGCTCCGAGCACATATAATAATATCGGTAGTAAAATAAAAAAAAAAGAAAAAAACTAACAACAATTGAGGTGACAATAATAATAATAACAACTATAACTGGGATGTCGTCTCCCCAACCACCAGCTGGAGGTGGAGTACAAGTAGTTCTTTGGCTTGATTTACTTAGGTTTATGGCTACGTTTCGTTCTGCTCCTCAGCTTAAGTCTTTGTGTCTGCCGTTTTACAACCCAAACGTTGAAAAGTAAACGCACTGTGAGGTAGCTGCTTCTCGAGATACTTCTAACGGATACAGAACAAGACCAAGTACAAGTACAAGTAAAAGAAGCGGGCAAACATTGCCAACATGAAGAAGATGGTCAATATTTGCATTGGGGTAAAAGTAAAAGACGTTAAGAGAGAAAGAGAGGGGGGATGCATATAGTCCACAGACAGTCAGATTTGTTGTATAAGGCAAGGAGACACATTAAAATGATACCTGTTGTTGTTGCACTCACTTTACATCACTACACTTGACGTCTGCCACAGAGAAAGAGAGAGAGAGACACACATCCGGTTGATATACCTTTAGTTTTTTTTTTCTTTTTTGATAATGTGAAAAACCATTTTCCACCAAATTTGTCAAAGCAACGCATAGCACCTTTTTTTTTTGTGTTGATTTTTATTATTTAATTGAAAACGTTTAACAGAGTCTGATGATGACGACTCTGAGAGACGTCATAAATCATTGGCAAGATTCTCATAAGTAACGCCACATAAATAAAAGCGCAACGAAAGAGTTGCCACCAGAATGAATGAAATATGCACAAATCGGAGAGAGAGAGAGAGAGAGAGAGGGAGGGAGAGCAGCACTCTTGAAACATTCTCAAATTCTCTAGCAATCAACACACAACACATTTTTGTGGCTCGATTTCTTTTTACAATTCCTAAATCGATTTATAGTAAGAGTTCTACACATTTTACCCCTCTCAATCTCTCTCTCTCTGTCTTTCTATCTATCTATATATATATATATATACAGATCGTTGCCCTAATGGTTTAACAGTCCCGGCAACTTGCCACACACAATATTTGATGAGCGTATTAGAGTCTAAGTAATGTGGCACTCACACAGCGATAATGTATCTATGAAATGCATGGATACATTAGGAAAAAATGTATATAGAGCTGTTAAAAAGGGTCAAACTACTGTACAAACATTAAAAAAGAGAACGAAAATGTTAACCAAATGAATGAGACATATATATATATATATATATCGTACAATCTGCATATATATATAAACTAAATAATAACATTTAAAAGGCGCCAAGTGGTTCTATAAACAAATATTTGAAACGTTAGAATTTCGTTTTAGATTAGAAAAAATGGAAAATTGGAATTTTAGAAGGCCTCGGGTAAAATGGGTTGGCTAGTGTAATCAAATGCAACTGTAAAGTAAATAATTATTGTTACTAGTGGGTGGAAGAATCCCCTCTCTCCCTCTCTCTCTCTCTCTAGTTGCAGCAGGCTGTGGCAAATCAATTCACGCTGTGCAATTGCAGCAATTATTGAAAAGAACACACAAACACACATATATATATATATATATATATATTCTATTCTTTATTTTTTTTTTGTTGTATTCTAGTTTTGCGTCGCAATTGCCTGTTCTGTTCTTGCCTCTGCCCAACCCCTGTGGCAACAGTTGCGTCTGCGCATTGCTGCTCTTTTGCCAGTTAGAGTTCTGTTAACAAGTCTTTTGTTCAGCTTTAAGAAATTCAAAACCCGCTAAGGGCTAGTAGGGGTTGCTTTGGACCAAAAAAAAAAAAGAAAAGAACAATGGTTTAATAATATAACTGCGCAAAGAAAGAGAAAGAGAGAGAGAGAGAGTGAAAGAGAGGGACGACAGATTAAAAAGGTACCAAATTCCAAATAAAAAGGTAAAGGTTTCTGTATTTTTTATCATTAAAAGAACAAAACAACAAACGAGGCCTCATACCGAGGGCACAAAAGAGATTAAGTTCCTTGTGCGTAAAAAGAGAGAAAGAGTGAGCGAGAGAGAGAGAGATAGAGAGAAGGTAGGAAGAGAGATGAGACCCAGAGACGACCCTGGGCCACAGCCGGCAAGTGAGCATTCCAATCTACTGCTGCTGCTGACAATACAACTGGGCAAGCGTAACCTTTCATACCTGATTATGAGGTTCTACCTTCCTCCCTACCTCTCTCTAGTGTGTGTGTGTGCCAGTGTGTGTGTATCTTGGTTTTTGGGTTTCATTCGAAATCAGAAAATGCAATTTACGAAAAGCAAAACAATGAGAATGGGAATGAGAATGGCTATATGGGATCCGACATGAAATTGCCTTTTGTGCGGAGAAAAAGACAGAGCGAAAGAGAGAGAGAGGGAGAGAGCGAAAAAACCCAATCCCAATCCCAAATCCAAAAACCAAAAAAAAAAAACATAGCTAAGGCATTGATTGGTATTAATGCCTTAACCTGTTTCTTTCGATCTACCTGAGAGGGGAGAGAACAAAAAAAAAGAAAAAGGTTCTAAAAGTGATGTGAATTGGTCTCTTCATTTTTGGCAAGTGAGTTATGGACTTATAATGAAATGTGGATGGAAAGTGACTTAACTTATATGCACTATGAGGCAGTGTCAATGTTATGGCAGTTGTTGGTTGCTCGGTCGGTCGGCCGGTCTTCTAATGTCAAGGACATAAAGATGTAACCTCAAACTAGGAGGAAGTACATTTAATACAAGACGAGATACACAGATGCTTGGGGTGTGAGAGAGCAGAAATCATCATCATCATTTACCCGCACTTCATTAATCATCATGCCAAAACAGACAGCCCCCAACCAAGAGACGCGTCTGCGGCACACGCATGGTTGCATACAACAACGGGAACAACAACAACAACAACAGCAGCTAAAAGGAAGACAATGGGCCAGTGTTGTCAGCGCCAAAAATCAACTCATCGCATGTACAAACTATTAGCCAAAACGCCAAAAGTTGTCAGCCTACAGTTTATAATACAATGTCACTCTTTTTGTGACGACAACAACAATAATAACAGCACAAAAACGAAAACCACAAAGACAAAACACAAACGGCAACAACGACGACTGATTTTCATTAAAAATTACTTAAAATGAAATCATAAAAATTATTTCGGCAGTCAGCATGGGTCCTCTCTCTTACTGTTGTCTCTTTGCCGCCTGCTGCCTATGTCTCCACTTTTATCTCAGACAAAGACAAAGACTGCTGCTGCTGCTGCTGCTGCTGCAGTCACATTAAGCAATTTTCGTATGGGGAGAAAAGAAATCATCATCATCAACAGCAGCAGCAGCAACATCCTCATCATCATGATCAACAACAGAGGGAGCAACGTACATCTTCAACTTTTTTTTTTTTTTTGTTGCTTATATTTTTATAAATATTGTTTTTAATTTTATTTTTTTTTTTTTTCTTCTTCTCTTGTGTCGATTTCTTGTTGCTGTTGCTGCTGCTGCTGCTGCTGTTGTTTTCATTTGCATCACATGTTTCTGCTTTTAAAGAGAAATTATAAAGCGTTTCCTTAGCTGCATCATTAGCAGCGCCAACACCAAAAGTCGCCTTACTATGTATGTACATATATATATATATATATAACCCATGAGATGTGGCAGGAGATGGAACTGTTGCGACTATGCTATAGCATTTGAGAGACATCATCTTAGACTAGGGCGTTGGCGTACTGAGTTATATCTATGCAATCTATCTATATAAAACGCATCAGCATCATCATCATCAACATTGGCAGCAACTAAAAAAGTGCCAAAGAATATATGTATATACACTATATTTTGTATGTATATACGATACTATATATTTATATATACATATGTATACTCTATATATTTTTAGCTTAGCAAAGTTTTTCGGCTTTTGGTATCGCAAGTGACTGTTTCACTCGACTGGGGCCCCGCTCGTTTGTTAAAATTCGATGGGCGAATGACATTTTTGAGTTATTTTTGTCAGCGACAACATCGAAAACGAGAAAGAGAGAAGAAGACGATGGCCCCGAAAAGAAGTGGCGGTGACGGCTGCCACTGGCAGCAATTTAGTAGCCAAGTGGGGGAATAGAAAAAAAAAAAAAAAATACAAAATCTAAAATCAAATCAAATGCAAGCGACAACTTAGTTGTTGACATCGGGATGAAGGTCTATTGGATCATTTATATAGAGAGCTGTGCCATAAAATCAAGCAAAAATTGACTAGAACAAATTAATTGTTAAATACAAGCCAAACATTATAGTAACTAAGCTTAAACTAAAGACTAGAGTTAGGCAATACTAACTATGTGCTAGATATTGATCTTTAACTATCTTTTTGCGATTAACAATTCTCATCAAGTAAAGGCCAGCTGAAGCAAAGAAATAGCCAACTCTTTATTGACATTTTGATTGCCAATTTGACAAAAGTTCATCAAAATCTCGCCATGCAAAAAAGCCAACAGCAACAACTACATACAGACAGACAGACAGACAGAGAGACGACGAACAGCAGCAACATAAAATCGCATCTTGATAAATGTTTTCTTTTTTTTTTTGTCAGAGTTTTTGGTGTTTTGGGTCTTGTGTTTGGTTTTATTACCCATAGCAGAGGCCTGTCAAAATTCCAAATGGACCATAAATAAAAACATCATTTTTATAATTTCAACTGGCCAATGTTGAAAATTTTTGTTCTCTCTCCTTTTTATTTTCTTTACTCTGTTCTTTTGCTTCTTTTTGCTTATTTTGGCGCGCCAAAAATGCTGCTGCCATGAAAATCTCTAGATGGAGCCATAAGGTTGGGTTGCTTCTTCAGATGTTGCTGATGTTTTGAGAGTTGTTGTTGCTGTTGCTTTTAGTGTCATCTCGTTCATAAAAATAGCAGGCAGCTTTGGTAAAGGGGTAGGGTAGGGCAGGGCAGGATATGAATGTGCAGCAGCAGCAGCCCACAAACGACTTGCAACATTATAATTTGTATGTTAAAACATCGTAAATTATTTAAATGTCAGTGTGTGGCAAAAAAAAAAAAACAAAAGAGAGAAGAAATTCGTTTGCCTCAGCTTTATGAACTCCTTGAAAACAAAAATGAAAACAACTAAACGCAAAAAGGGAGGAAGTGTCAAGCGCCGCATATTTGTGACATATGGCGGCAAGACATTGTTGGTGTTGCAGCAGCAGCAGCAGCACAGCAGCAGCAACTGTAATTAAGTGCCAAAGGCAAATGAATGGAGAGAGAGAGAAGAGGGAGGGCAGGCAAACCCGAAACCGAAACCAAAGCAAATACTAAAACCAAACTCCAACTGATCATGATGATGTTGATGATCCTTATGGTATGTAATCCGATCATTTAGCGACTTGCTTCGTTAAGTTCGTGTGCCGCGTTTCTTTCAGACAAAAATCCCTTCATGCCACATGTGGGACATGTGTTGGGACTTTTTCAAAATCAGCTCCAATTACCAAAAAAATACAAGCACACACACACACACACACACACATACAGACATATGAAATAATAATCATAATAATAATGGGTAACAAACTAGTCTGTCCTTTCTCTTACCTGTTTACTGAACATTGCAATATCCTCGTTAAACGATTCCGATGAACAAACATCGCCACCTTGCACGCCAGGCTCCCTCGGCGTACATGTGGCCAATTCGCATTTCTCGAATATAAGCGCCAAGAGCGGGAATAGCGGATGTCTGCAAAAGCAAAAAGAAAACAAGTAGAAAAGGGTTATAAGAAGTTGGCCATATGTATATATGTATGTATACAGTTTCCTGCTAATGCAAATGAACACTCACAGTCTCACAGTCACTTACAATGCATTTACCAGCTGGTTTTTTTCTCTCTCTCTCTCTTTATATTAATCCCCCTTCCTTTCTCAAAGTTGGCTCTACTTTTTGACGGATTAGTTCAACAACTCGACATGATTTGAACATTTCTCTTGTACCCCAAAAAATTTCTGTTTTTCTTTCTTTTTTTCTACTTCACGCTCTAAGCACAAATTGCACCTGAACAAAATTAGGGAAACCGAGGAAAAAAAAAAAGGGCAGTTCCTTTTACCCTCCTGCTACTCGCCCTATCCATTAGATGGCACAAACTGACCAGAGTAAAACAAGACCAAACTGACTATGAGAGGGTGTAGACCTGCGCTTAACAACTATTAATAAGCAGCAAAGGGAGAGATGGAGAGAGAGAGACCCTTCTCTAGAGCTAACCCAGAGTTTCACAGTTGAGTGCTTCTTTCAGTGTATTCAGTCCTGGCTTGGATCACAAAAAAAAGTGTGCACTCATTTGCCATGACTTGGCATTTGTGACAAGGCAAATGGCAGCTGAATTCCCACTCGAGAAGGTGTTAAGAGAGAGATAGAGAATGAGACTTCGGTTCGGTTTTTATATTCTTCTTGAAATTGCTCATGTTCATTTTCATTTTTATTTTCAATTTCATTTTTATATATGCAACCCTCCTCCGCCCCACTCCAATCCTCTTCAAAGGTGTCAATTGTACAAATAACAAAAATGCATTCTCAAAAAAAACAAAAAAAAACAGGTGGAAATGAAGTGTGCTAATGAAGTCATGTTTGATCAAAAGGAAGAAAAAAGAAAAAAAAAAAACTACTCGAGTTGCAGACACGATCAACGAACGTATGATTGATCCTCAAACAGCTGATAGATGACGGATGGACAAAAAAAAAAAAAAGGGAAAGACAAATATATAATAATAAGAATAAGAAAAAAAGCAAACCAAATATTTGCTTATTATAAAATAAAATGTTTAACAAGTCAAGCAGCTGATGCTCCCCATCACCACCAGTTGCAACACAACAGGACACGCAAGTCAAATGACACTTCAACTTAGAAAAAAAGAAGAAACCAAGAAAAAAAAACAAAAAGAAAAAAAAAAGAACCGAAACCACAATTTGGCAAATTAACACCAGGTTACCACATAAGCAGCAGCAACAGCAGAAGGCGAAGGCAAACAACTGCAACAAACTCATTTTATATGGACTCCCTAATGCCTAAGCACGTCCATGTTCCGTGTCCGTCACTAAACATGTGCCACACCCCCAAAAAAAAAATAAAGCATGCCTTCTTCCTCGTAAGAGAAATTTGTGTTTCTTTTTTCTTTTCTTTTTTGTAGAGAAGGAAGGGCGCAAAAACCGAAAAAGAATACAAAAAGGAAACCCATAATTTTGTATTTTGCACAAAACGCATGTGATCACGCCCATTTCTATAAGGATCGGATCGTTGTTCATTTTTTAAGTCGCGCGTGCGTTAAATTTATGGTACTCCTACTATATGTCTTTCTTTCAGTTAGAGAGAAGAGAGAGAGGTGAGAACAGGCGATCACGAAAATAAAACAGGTGGTTGATTCTTCCTTTTATTACTCATACGAAGATCGATCAAATGTTAAATAAATCAATAACCTGAAGGAGGATCAAATGGGAAATGATCATTTATCAACTGTGATAATCTAATGATCTTTAATATAATCGCATAAACTAGTTAAACTTAGTAATGTCTTCGCTCTATTTTTATCGTTTGGCAGAGAGAGGGACCAGACCTTTGGTCAAGCTATTAACAGTAATTCATTTTGAAAATTTTGACAATCAATTTTATTGCCAAGCAATTTGGATATTTCTGTCTATGTATATATATATATATATATATATCATACTTACTCATAAATCGCATCCTTATCACGTTTGTGTACCTCGGGTATAGCGCCCATTAGGTGATTAGCAACCGGTGAAACATGACTAGGTGTTCCATGCGATCCGCCACCCGAATGGTAGCCATGCATGCCAACTGTGGCCGCTGCCGCGGCATGCGTCATGTGGGGTGAATGGTGCGAGGGTAGGCCTTGCAGACCGGGCGGCCGATGGCCAGCGTGTGGATCGTACATGGCTGCGGCTGCGGCGCCGGAATCCATGCCGTAGCCATGTAGGCCATCGTCATACTGCAAAATAGTTGATAATACAAAACGTAAAATGAATAATTAAGTTAAAAGTAAAGAGAATCACTATAGGAGAGAGAGAGAGCATTTCACAACCAAAAATTGAAGTGTTCCCAGCGTTCTAATCACACAAAAAAGAAACCAAAACATAACTACATACAACTATACCTATATATGAATATATATATTTGGTTATATCTATATATATTTATTTCCAAGCACGTCGTTGTTTTTTTTTTTCCAACATTGTAGCCCCAGAAACTGTTTTGTGTATTGTGTGTGTGTGTGTGTGTTTGACCTTGTGATTACTTTGCTGCGGCATTATGTATACATATATATATATATATTCATTTATATATCTGTCTGTTTGTTTGTTTGTACATTTTTGTTTCTTCTTCACTTTCAACGTTTTTTGCATATTAATTAAGCGCCAAAAAACAAAAAACAAAAAAGAAGCAAAACAAAACCACAGCAGCACAACAGCAACAACGACAAGTTTAATAAACCAAAGAAAGAAAAATAAAGCTAAAAAATTAAAAACAATTTTAAAATATTTATATATTATCAGTTAATCTGTCTCTAAATGTATGTATCTATCTCTAAGCCTTTTTACAACAATTTAAAAAAAAAAATGAGGAAAACAGAAAAAAAAATCAAATACAGCAGCAGCGCGCAATTGCAAACTGGTTTGTGTGCAACGCCAGCAACAACAGATACAGCTACAACAATCATAGCAACATTTTAACTAAGAAATATTTATATACCCTATTAACTATAATTGGAAAGGGTATATTAAGAAACACATTTGATATGAAACAAGAACAGAGAATTGATGTTGAGAAAGAATTAAGTCAAGTCTTTTAAAAGAGCATCAAAATTTGAAATATCTAGCTTCATCTAGCGACATCTAGTGACAAATTTAGCCGCGCCCACTAATGTAATATCTCCTTATATAGCTTGATCTGTAAATACAACTATTTGCTTGCCATTTTTAAGCTTTTCCATTGGTTATCAAACAAAGAAAATTCTCAATGTTGCTGCCGTCAATATTTCTGCTTAGAAAAAGAATTTGGATATTGTTTTCTGATTGTTAATTAAATAATACTTAATATAGTTTACTTGCTAAAGAGTATTAAAAAGTCGTTGCTTGCTTTTTCTATACAGAATTCAAAAAGTTCAAATGCTGCTGCTGGTGGTGCTGATGATGACGATGGCGGTGGTGTGGCTGTTGCTGCTAGTGATTCCCACTCAACCACTGTGATTACTTTTGTTGTGTGTGAGTGTTTGTTAGATTTTTATCATTTTTATACTCAAGTGGCGTCGTTGTTGTCCCCCTTCCTCACTTCTACGCTTGCTGGGTCTCTCTCTTCACACTGCATAATTTTTGAAAGGAGCAACAGCCCCAACCAACTTCTGGCCCAGCCCCAGAGCCAGCCAAAGCAAAGTTGACAAGAAATGATGGCACTTTTTTTCTCTTCTCTTCTCTTATTTTTTTTTTTTTTTTGGATGGTTTTTGTGTGTGTGTGTGTCTGTGTGTACTTTTATCGGTTTGGAAAAATCTTTGACACTAAATGAGCAATTGACTGAGTGACGGCACAGAGAGACAGAAGACACAAAGAGAGGTGTGTGTGTGTGTGTGTGAGTGTGAGTTGTGAGAAGCACTTGACTTGCGCTTTTTGTCAGGTTTTTGCCTTTTTATTTCATTTTGGCGAAAATGTCAAGGATTTGCACCTGAAGTTTACAAAATGATCTATGTTGGATATTCTGTTTTTTATCTTTTGACTTTAATCTGATATTAAAAGCAGCTGCTTCCCTTCTAGCCACCTGCACACCTTAGCTAAATGCATAGTCAAGTCGTCAAGTTGGGTCTCGTGTGGAAATCCTTCCAGATTACATACCAGAGATTAGTTTAACCAAAAGGGGCATACTTGGAGGCATATACTGGATTTTAGGTTAAATCGGGTTTTGTGTTCTCGTTTTGCATTGCTTTAGTTTGTTGTTGCTGTTGTTGTTGTTGTTGCTGTTGTTGTCACCGAGTCACCATGACGCGATGGTGCACATGCAAAGATACAAAATTCTAGATACAGACCTCAGACCCAAGACCAAGAGCAAGACCGGGTTAGGTTAAGTTTAGGCCAGGCCAGAACAGAACAGAACAGAACAGTCTAAGAGCTGGAGTTGGAGGCAGTTAAACTATAAAGTTGTTATGCTAATTTTAGTGTTGGTGGCAAGCCAAAAGAACCAAAACACAACTGAGCGAGCGAATGTTGTTGCTACGTTTTTTTTTTTTTCTTTTTTGAAATGAGGAAATTGTGGAGCCCCAAACAAAAGGAAAACAAAAGAGATCTTGAAAATTACCACAATTTGTACTTGTACATAAGTAATGTGGGAATATTGCAGAGTTCGAAAGAAATGAAAAGAAATGTATTGAAAAGAAAAGAAAGAGAAACGGGCGAGAGAGAGAAACAGGCAAATACACTTAAAGGCTTTTCCCGAAGCAACTTTGATTGATGATCTCTCTCTCCCCTCTGTCTCCTTTTTATCGTTATATTTCTTTCCCTGTTGCTCTTGCTCTCATTTGGCTGACTGCTCTTGGCCAAGCCATTGACCTTGTTGAAATGAAAGCTTTTTTTTTTTTTTTTTTTTTTTGGCTGTGACAGCTCAGGCCTCAGCTCAGATCAATAACCAAAACCCATAACCAAATAACACCACAAAAGCAACCAACCAACCACCCGACTGAATATAACAGTAAACATATATATATACATATATACAGTGTGCCGAGCTCGAGGCATTTGTCTGATTTTGACAAGTTCAGCGCCGAAATCCTTCAAAAATTTATGACGCAACAACCAACAGCAGCAACAACGACAACAACAGCAACAGGAACAACAATAAAGGCAACGGGCTTTGGTTTTGGCTTGCTCAACTGTCACTGGCAGGCTCAAACTTCACAGGACGCCCAGGAAAATGTCCTAGTTGTATATATACATACATACGTATGTGTGTCTATGTATTTTGTCGTGCTTAAGCGACATTAAGTCAACTCAATTGAAGTTGTTGTGTGAGTGTGTGTGTGTGTATTTTTTTTTTCATTCAGCTTTAAATGTTAATGAAAATCATTTACCCACTTAAAGCTCTGGCCATGGCCAAGAGGAAAACCCAGAGAGTGAGTGAGAGAGAACGAAATAGAGAGAGGGAGCTCCAAAGAGAGCTAAAATATTTGCCTAAAATACAGACTGAACTTGAAACTAGGCAGGAAAGAGGACAATAAGGACATTGCTATTGCTGCTGTTGTTGTTGTTGCTGTTATTGTGACTATGTCTATGTATAAGAGAGGGGAATGGGGGAGGTGAAGCTTTATCTAACTGACCAGAGCCAGACACCGAAAGAGTTATGAGAGGTGGCAAAAACTGCAAAATGCAGGCAAAGCCTAGGCACAGTCTCTCTCTCTTCCTCTCTCTCTCTGCTTCTCTTTCCCTCTCTCTGTGTGTGTGTGTTGGCCAAAATGGTGACAATGGCCGCCAATATATGTATCTCTGTGTGTGTGGATGCTCTATATAAATGTTTAGGCATATGGCTATTGATTTCTTTTCCCCTTTTCTCGCCTTCCCCCCTTTAACTTTTGCTTTTATTTTCTTTTTTTTCTATTTTTTTTTCGGTTTTTAATTTCTTGGTTTTGCTTCTTCTTCTCCTTAATTGCAGGCGGCTAATCAAAATTAATTGTTTATCATGTTGTATTTGAATTTCTTTCGGTTTTCGGTTTATTTTGTGTATTTTTTTGTTGTTGTTGTTATATCTCTCTCTGTTTTTTTATTTTTTTTTTTTAGCTTGCTTAATTAGCAGACGAGCCGCAAAAGCCGACCCTCAGAATAATAGTAGGTGTGCCCCAAGTCATTTTCAAGGCATACCACGCCCAGTTTTTTGGTTTTCCAAGTTTATTTGGTGTTAGACAATTAATTTTTGTTGCGTGCTTTGGTGTTATTTTAATTTACAGTTGCAACATTTCGAAAACACGCTCTATATCTATATATATATATATATACAAATACAAAAACTATCTCTATATTATATATATTTATCGTCTCTATCAAACACGCATCGAAGGGGTTTTCAAAGGAGTTTGACAAATAATAAACAGAAAACTATTCTATCCTGGAAACTATGAAGAATATTCTAAATATTCTTAATGAAACATTCAAAATTTGGTTACTCAATCGGAGTAAATTGGTAATATATTTGCTTAATATTTTGGTAAACTTTTCGGATTTTTCTTGTAGCAAGTTACCCATTTTTCATAAGTAGAAGGTTTTCAATGACTTTAGATAGCAAATTGGAATATGAAATTAAAAATATATTTAGTATGGAATTGAAAGGGAATGAGACTATTGATTTAGTAGAGTTAAATGAAATGTCGAATATTACTATAAAAAACTAAAAGTGAGTAAGAAAAAAAGGTTTTAGTTATTAAAAAGTTCATTTCGAAGGACTGTTAGTATAAGAAATATGAAAGCTTACATTAAAGATGATCCGAATGACAGTTTCTATACAGACTATAGACACCTAAAGTTATAAAAAACTGATTAAACTGAAATTCAATGTCTTTTTTTATTAGATTATGAACTAATAAAGAAATTTCAAAGGCTTCATTGTCAAATACTTTCTATTAAAATTCATTAATTTAGGAATAGAGATCAATTCTTATATAAGGAATAGAAATATTGAGTAGATCCTATATAAAGGACACTTTTTTTTAAAAAACAAACTCTAAATATTAAATTATATATATATGAATTCAAGTATCATTTACTTCCAACGTTGAATATGTTAAATACTTTCTATACATGAAAAAACTCTTCCTTTGACATCAAGGAACTCTTTTCTATATAATATTATATATATATATACCAAATACCAATGACATATTTCGACACAAATCTCAAGTTAATTGCATAGCTTTTAAGCACAAGCAATTAATGGATGATCAAGAATATATATTTATGCATAAATATGTTAACTAAATGAGATCAAAAATGCTACTTCATATATAAATATATCTAATAGAAGAACAAAAAACGTGCGCATATTTTTTTTTCATTTAAAATAATACTTTTTGATTCTAATTTATTTCTAAAAACAAAGATTCAAAAAGATAAATAGAATCTTATATATATATAAGAATGAAAAAAAAAGAACTACAGAGAAAATAACCAAAAATTAAGTGCTAAATTTAAATCAGGCGAAAGAGAATTCTTGGCGCTTTAACATTTATCAAAAATCAAACAACAAATGACGTCAGTTTGAAGCATTTATTAAATTAAATGAAGAACGAAAATGAATAACAAATATTGTATAGAAACGACTAACACAAGAAATGGCTAAAAACATTAGCACACTAAAATGTTGTACAACATACAAAAGACAACAAGAAAAAAATCTATTTTGACAATGACAGAAACACATTTTATACACTTTAGTTTTTATGCAATTTCCTTAAGCACTTGAAGAATCATCAGGCAATGTATTTAATTAAATTTTCCAAACAAAAACCCAAGAAGAGAAAAGTAACAAAGAAAAAAAAATGTGATTTATTTTTGCCCTAATAGAGAACCCGTACGGTAAAGAGAGAGAGAGAGAGAGAAATACTCTTAGATGAGAAAGAACCAAGTGTAGAGAACAGCAACAACAACAACAACAAAAAAAAAAGTTACTCAAAAATACTAAAATAAATTGCGTGCTGATGGCTCATTTAATTTAATGAGCGGCGTGCAACTTGTCTAAATGATTTCTCCTCCAACTTGCCTCCGATCCCGTTTACCCAAAAACCCCGCCGCTGCCGTCGCTTTTGAATGAGTTTAAAACTTATTTCAGTTTTTTTTTTTTTTTTTTCAATTTTCGAGGGCATAGACAAAATCGACAACAACTTAGTTTCATTTTGTGTAAGTTACTTTAGTTAGTTTTTTTTTTTTTTGATGGAAAATTAGCTAAGCAACGTTTTGGCCTAATGTTAGAGGGAAATTACATACAATATTTGTGTGGCTACACACACACACACGCAAAAATTGTAAAGAAATATTTTTTAAAAAAAATTTATAAGACGATTTGAGAGCAAATGTAAAAAAGAAATGAAACTAATGAAAACACTTCCAACACGGCGACGACCTCGTCAAAAAGAAAAAACGAGAAAAAAAAAACTTGGCAAACTAACTAACGCACCAGGCACCACCAGGAGGCGCAACCGATGTGAGAGGAGCAAAGCAGCACCACCACCAAGAGGAAGCAGCCCAAGAACAAGAGCGAGAAGTGGAGAAAGAAGAAGACGCAAGGCGAGGCACGCAATTTGATCATTAAACATGAAGCTCTTTAGCACACGAAACACAACTACAACATAGGAGAAGCAGGGTAAATCGGGGGAGTAGAAGTTATTATAAAAACGTCTGCAAAAAAAATATATATATATATATAAAAATATGAAAAAAACCCAGCAAGCAAAAGCAAAATATGCATATATAATTTGTTTATAAATATTTTCCATTTTCGGTTCTAAAAAGGGGTTATACTACACACACACACACAGACACATTCTCAGTACAAAATTCAAAAGTTCAAACTTCTCAACTGGCTCTGACATGGACACACATGACTCATGGACTCAAATGGAGGCTGTTACATACCCCAGCTAAATATATCCATTAAAACTGAAGAATAATTCAAGTTATTTGTAAATGAAATGAACTATTAAATCATTTATGGGCCGCACATAGAGATTACTTAAAAAGAACATTAAAAAAACAAGAGAAGAACCAGCAACATATGAAACATATTAGATGAGAAATATATTTTTAGTTATCTTTAGTTTTTATTTGATATTTATAACTATAAAAACAAAAAATGAAAAACTGTCAGCCGACATAGTTTTGTCATTGTTAAAGCTGCTTAACTCACAAGAGAATCTAATAATAAAATCGTTTTTAAAGGATCAAATAAATTTAAAATATTTTACTTTCTTTTATATACATAGATATTTATATTTTATGATTTATAGATAAAACATTTTACTTTCTATATAAGTAGATATTATGTTATCATTTATAGATATTTACCATTTATTTAAAGCTTATATTTTGGTTTATTATTTTAAGATTTAGTGCAACTTTTAATTGAATTTAAAGTTTTAGTTTAGTTCCAAGTAGAAAATTTTGGGATTATTGCTAAGATATGGGATATGCGAAAAGGAACGCTGGGTAGGAACGCTTTATAGGAACTATTGTAAAGAAACGTTTTTCACAGTTTTTTGAAAAGATTAACTAAAAAATAATCTTAACTTGCAAAGATTTCATATAAGATACTAAAAGAAACTTTTTATTTATCTAACAAGTACTGCATTTTGTTATTTTAGTTTTAGCAATTTGAAAAGGTCCAAACAAATCATAATTAGATAACATACAATAAATCTCTGGAAGAACTAATTTACATATATACGAGTACATTTAATAAGAGTATATAAAAATGTCTATTAAAAATTTTACCAGAAGAATATATAGATCTGCAGCCGCTTCAAATTCGATTTTCAACTAATTTCAGTTTACAAATGTACATTGAAATATTTTTATCTGTTTTGAGAATTGAATTTCAGCTAATTTTAATCCACAAACATATATTTAAGTAATTCCTTTGAAGATAAAAAAAACTCTTCCCAAAATATTCTATAATCTAGTTTTTATTCCTGGAAATAATATTTCAAAGTGAAAATAGTTAGAAAAACGCTAACTAAAAGCCAATTAAACAGAAACTTTTAGTTTGCAATTATATTGAATTACTCACATTGCTTTCTGCTATATTACAGATATGTGAAACTAGTTTTAAGAGAAATGAAGAACTAGTTTACCATCCAATACCAATTTTGTGTTCATAAATCTTAATTCTTTATCTCAATCTAATATGCTACTCGTAAAGATCATCATCAAATATTCTATATCACTTTTCGCTTCTTCTCTTGAGATATATCTGGCACAGAAATTGCAAATCATTTGAATGTCGAACATAGCAAAGCGAATAGCAGCACATTGAATGGCATTTTACAGTTTGCAGCAACAATACGATAAACTATTTTTTCCCCCTCTTCTACTATTTGATTTTGCCTTCATTTTTTGTTTGTTCCTCTTGCACACACACACACACACACACTAGACGAATTATATTTTATGCCACAAATTACGCTGCGGTTAACCTTTAAATTAAAATAACACCAAAACAATTTTTGTCGAATTGCCGTGGTCGGGCCAAATGTTGGGGCACAAACACACAGAGAGAGAGAGAGAGAGAGAGAGAGTGTGTGTGTGCGGCAGCTGCATTGCAGAAATTGCATTTGTAGTTGCAGCAAAAGATTTTTTTTTATTTTTTTTTGCCCCCACATCTCGTTTTATTTATATTTCTTTTTGTGTTTTCATTAACTGGGCAAAGGCATAAAATAATCAAATTATATATAAAAATTGCTTCCCGCCATTTTTCGCGTAAACGCACAAAAGTGAAAATTATAAAAGAGCGTCTCGACAATGTGCCATGAAAAAAAAGGAAAATATATATACACACACACACAGACATATATAAATATAAATAAAATATAAATAAAATTGTAAATAATAAAACCGCAGAGAGCTCTTTCTCTCTCTCTGAATGAATATGGCAAAAATGTTTGGACCAAATTGTATCTCTCTGTGTGTGTGTGTGTGTGTGTGTGTGTGTGTGGTGTGCAATAAAATTATATGCATCAAATGCACAAACACCCGTCGCTCCTCTTACCCCGCTTCTAGGAGTCGAAGTCTACCCGTATGGGCACAGCAGAGAGACGAAAAATTCATTTGATGGAATTGAAATGGAATGGAAAATGCCCGACAGCAGGAGACAAAATATACTATAGGAAACAAGGACTACAACGGAGGAACTGGGAATCAGGGGGGGGAAAAGAGGTCTGTGGGACAGAATTGTGTATTAAACCACAAGCGTAAATTTATTCGCCAGAGAAACGGGCCCAGAGTGAGTTCGGCCAGCCAGTCAGCCAGTCAGACAGCCATCGAGCCACCACATAAAAATCACCACAAAAATTCCCGCGGGCATTTTTGCATTTTTGTTCTTTCATTTTATCCCTCGCCTTTTTTTTTAACTGGCTATCCCAGAGCTAAAAGAGTTTTACCTATATATACAAATATATGTATGTATATGTATATGGCCTGTCATAATTTAACACACACACACACACATGCTAATTACCTCTACAAACTTAAAGTTAAAGAGAGTAAGAAAAGAATCAAGTTCATTTCGCATATGCATGCTAATCAATTGATAAAATGCTTTACTAACTAAACTAAACCAACTGCGATTTGGTAAAAAGAGTATTCCATCAGCCAGTCAGCTGATTAGCATTTTATTTATGATAAGTTGTGGTGGATTATAAACAAGTATTAAACATTGTAAATCAATATAGTTAACTTGAAGAGAGACCTCATAAAAACTTTGTGTCTTGATTGTCAAATTGAAGCAGCAGGAGAAGAAGAAGAGTAAATGCCAAGATCGAAATACATATATATGAACTCGAACCTATATAAATCAAATAATTACGCACACTAGTCTAATGACCCGCATAAATCATTTGAGAGGTTTGCTACAAATTAAACAATGTGTAGACTCTCCGACAGACGATATTAATTATCTTTGATTTTCTTTTTTTTTTTTTAAAGAAACTTGTTCATTATATTGAAAAATTCCTATAAAGTTATTAATATAATTTTGTTCTATATATATATATATATAATGATAAGAAACTTTCAAATTGCAAAGCACACACAGGTTAAATAGAAATGGAAATGTTGATAGCTAGAAAAGCCAAAATGATATATAGATATAGAGAGAGTATCCAAGTGATTTGTGCTTTTATGATCTGCCAATTGTTTAATGACTTTTAATATATAACTTTGAGACAGTTTTTGAGGCTAGTCAGAAATAAATTAAATTATTTCGGCAAATGTTTTCTATACAGAAATGTTAATTTGAAAGATTTTACAAAATTTTCAACGCTTTCTATTATGATTTTAAAGAACTATTCCACATAAATCAAATAAGTTTTAAGATGAACTTGAAACTAATGATAGATCTATTAGATAGATTTCATAGAAATAAAAAAAAAAAAACAACAACTATTCTATAAAACTTATCAAAATCAAAGTATTTTCAATACGCGTAAGTTTCACAAATGTTTTTCCGATATCTATATATAACTCTTTATTTTCCATATCTATATTTATCCAATATTTTCCAAATATTCCATATTTTTAAAGTATTTTACTTAATGTGTTTCTATATTATTTCCAAATATCTTCATATCTGTATTCTCCATATAACAACACATATATTCCATTATTCTATATCTCTCACACTATTTGAACTTAGCACTTTTCCTATTACTACATTATAATCAGCAACTAACTATTTTCCAACGTCAAAACAAATTAATTTTACTTGATTTTAATAATCAATATTTTGCGACGGACTTTCACTGCACATTTTTCATTTCGTTTTCTGTTTCGTTTTGATTAAACAGATTATTTTTAAAAATGCCGTCGCATTTGACACAATGTTTTAAAGTCAATTTTGCCGTCGCTATTTCATTAGAACGCTGGGGACCACTTTGCTCTCAAATATATAGAGATTTAATATGAATGAATATATATATATATATATTTTGATTTTAACTTACCCTAGGCTGAGCCATTAATGCTCTGGGAGCGACTTCTAACCCGATTTGTGCCACTTTTAGTGTAGAGACGACAGTTGGCGGCGCAACACAAAACTAGGGGCCCAAAAGTCCCTTGTGTCGGTCCGTCTGGATCTTGGATGATGTTGTTGTTGCTGTTGTTGCTGTTGTTGCTGCTGCCGCCGAGATGAAGATCTTCAGTTGTTTTTGTGGGGCCTCCTGCTATGATGCTTTGGTATTTCGATTTTAGACTTTATTCTTTTCTTTTACACTCACAAATAAAAATATTTCCTCTACTCAAATTATGCAGTTTTAATTATTAATTTTTTCTTTTTTATTTATTCAGCTTTTTGCACTTTTTTTTCTACATCGACTTTGATGCTGGTTGTTGTTGTAGATGTTGTTGTTGTTGTTGGTTTTAACACAGGCACATTTGTTAAATCTTTTTCTTATTTAGATTTATGTATTATTAGTATAATTTTTTGTTTTGCTGGTATACTTAGTTGTTGTTGTTGTTGTAGTTACGCGCGCGTTGCGGGAGATCTTTCAACTTGATTTTTTTTTTTGTTTTGTTTCTTGTTTTAGTTAAGTATAAATGTTTATATAATATTTACATATTTAATTTGCTCCTTGATTCTTGTTGTAAAAATCGTATACAATTTGTAATCATTTAGTAGCTGTTTTAGTTGCTTTTGTTGCTAATGTTGCTGATGTTGCTGCTGCTGTTGTTGCTGTCTGTTGCTGGCCAAACAACATAATTGTTGCTGTTGTTGGTGGTGTTCTTGCCTTGAAGCGATTTGCTTTTTTGTTAGTTGTCATAAATCCATTGCTCGCGATCCTTGCAGCTGCTCTGCTTACTCTTCCGGGCCACGTCTAAAGATGTTGCTTCGTAGTTGTTCTCGTTCTTGTTCCAGTTGTTGTTGTTGTTGTTTTGTCGTATACTTTATGTTTTTTTTTTTCTTTGTTGTTGTTGTTTTTTGTTTGCTTTCGTATAATATGCGCACTATTTATCACAGCTGCTTCTACATACTATGTACTATAAATTTTTTTTTTTTTTGGAACGAAAAAAACGCGAAAAACTTGTGATGAAAATTAGACGAAAGAAAACGGCGTTTCTTTTTCAGTTTTTTTTTTCTTTAGCTCAAGTAGTTCTTCTTCCTTTAACTTTCAGCTGGAGCAACTAACTAACATTAACAACAGCAATGTCTATATAGAGATCTAGATCTGAATCTGTTTAGATTATTTGTCTCTCTGGTTTCTTTTTCTTCAAAATTTTCACGGTTCTAGCGTCGGCAACGAGGGCGACGACGGGCCCACGGCGACCCCGGTTAACGTAAACACTTCTTATTATTTTTTTAACGACGTAATAACGCGATTAACCCGCCGATCGAAACGAAATAAAATATACTATATATATTTTCAAGATACATATATATAAATATATCTTTTAAGATCGCGACGCTTAGAGAGAGAGTCTGGTTGCGGCTGCTGGCTGTTGCGCGGTTCTTTTTTTCTTTTTTTCTATATTTTATGGGCAATAATTATAATAATGCTGGGGCAAATAGCAATATCAATAATAATAATAATAATTTTTTCTCAACGACTGCGGCGGCGTTTTGGTGCGACGGCTTCGGACTTTTCTCGTACTTCGCACACAACACAGACAGCACACACGTCGTACGCGGTTCGAAGGCAAATTCACACTAATACAGACGGACGAATTCGCTTGGCAATCATGAAGGTTTCGCTTGGCAATCGCGAGTGAATTCGCTTAGCATTCGTCGACTCATTGCCCACAAGCACAAGCACACACACACACAACCACACACATTCATAAACACTGGCAACGAGGCGACGCAACAATTGTGCCATTAAGACTCGTAAATTTAACAGTGGTGCGAATGCGATAGATATACGATACATTGCCGCCCCGATGCGCATGCTCCGGCGAATTGTTTTGAGTGTGAGAGAGAGTGAGAGTGCGTTTGTGTGTGTGTGCGGCGAATTGACTTACGGTTTTACAACGCAGGCGCTTCTTCGCCCCAACAAAATGGGGCCCACAAGGATGATGACGGATTTGTAGCCTTTTCTGTCATACACACACTTGTCACAATCCCCAACTCTCTGCTGCTCTGCTCTGTTGCTCTGTCGCTGCTGTGCTCAGTGTTCTTTCATTTTTGTTTTTTTTTTTCTTTTTTTTTTTACTTGTATTTTTGCTTTTGTTATTTTTGTTGTTGTATCTTGCCGTTCGTTTGGCTCGTTCGTCGTGTTTCGTAGTCGTCGTGCGTTTTCGTTTTGAAATTTATTTGGCTTTGGCCAAAAGGAGACGGCTTATAGGTTTTTCGGCCGTTGCCGCTCTCTGCTGCTGACTGTTTTTTCGCTGCTGCTGCTGTTGTTGTTGCTGCTGTTGCTGTTGTTGGTAACAACGTCTCTGGTGCGTGCGTTGAAAATCAGCAAAAACCAATCCCATTTGTTATTTTCGCTTGAGTGAGTGGCAGTTTGCATCAGTTTGCCGTTCAGTCTTTCTACAGGCTCCCCTCCTCCCTCCCCCCCCCCCCCCCCTCCCCACACCTGTCTCTGAGTGCCTCAGTGAGTGCTTTCAGGTGTTTTCTAGTCCGGCTTCAGCTCCAGTTCAGTTCTGTTCGGTTCCACCTCCACCTTTGCATTTTTTTTTTTTTTTGCGCTCTTTTCACACAGACAGTCACTCACTCACTCAAGTTGCACACACAAGCTTACGCACTCATACATTGACAGACAAATAGGCAACGCCTTCAAAAACAAAAAAGAAGAGAAAAAAAAAAACATTGTTGGCCACGACAAGATCCAGCCACTTGGCCAATGATCCTGCCATCATATAAACGCAGCAATAATAACAACAACAACAACAACAATAATAATAACAACAACGAGACAAACAGCTGTTCGCACCGTGAACTTTTTTGGGGGCAATAACAAATCGCGAACCGATAAATTAAACTGGCCAAAAATGCATATCCTGGCCATGTTGCTGTTGTTGCAATCGTTGCTGTTGCTGTTGTTGCTGCCGTTTCGGTTGCTGCTGTTGCTGGCAACATTGTCGTGTCGTCGTCCTCGTGGCAGTTTAAAAAGCAGTTAACACATATTCCCAGGCAATTTTTCAACAACGTTTTGTTTTCCTTTTTTTTTTTTTTTTTGGGTTTTGGGCGTCCTTTTTGGTGGACGACCAACAAGCTTGGCTAACGGCGGCGGCGCCCGTCGCCATTTTCATTTTGACGCCAACCAAGCTCCACGTTGCCAATGTTTGGCCGCGCCGGTTTTTGCGTTTTTAGGAAAATGAAAAATTGCTCTGTTTGTTTGTTTTGCTTGGGCTAACGTTGATTCTGGCAAGGATGTGCCTGGCCTGGCCTGGCGTAGCCTGCCAGACTGCCATGGCAATGATGTTGATGTTTATGATGCTGATGATGATGCTGCACTTAATCTGGTTTCCATTTCATTTTTACAAGTTAAATAATAATAAACTGAAATCAGCTGATCATTTCATATAGAATATATACACAACAAATAGAGTGAGTGGAGAACCAAGGCAAAAGTTGTATCGTAATATCGTCTGTTTTGGTCTGGCTCTTGTCTAACTGTCGGCACTTTGACAAATTTATGAGACATTGATTGATTTGCGGTTTTGTGATACATTTTTGCCTCCCTCTCCTTGGCCAAGGTGTTGAAATTTCAATGCAAATTTTTCAATACCCAAAATGCAATAAGAAAACAAACTTTTGAGCATTCAATTAAATTCAATAAATTACTCAAAAGACACATTTACATATATTGAGTGGCATTATCTTTGAAATTGTTTGACTTTAGCCATTGAAATTTTGATTAAGACATTCTAAGTAATTTAGAAAAATTACTTGAGCCATTGAAATTGTTACTAGAAATGCAAAAAAAAAAAAGGGTAAAAAGTCAGAAAATCTAATTTAAGCAAATATTTTTGTTCAATATACATATTTGCAAATATTTCAAAGAAACATTTTATATATGTAGTTAGCATTCTCTCTTTAACAATTTTTTAATTTGTCTCCAAGTCAACTTTTAGTTGGTAGGGGGAGAGGGGTAGAAATATCTTCTTACATATTTCCAATTGCAAAAATGTAGACAAATGCCAAAGGAATTTAATTTAATTTAATATTAAAACTTGGCTAAATTGAAGAGACCATGAAATTTAAATCAGCTAAAAACAGGAGAACAAAAAAAATATATATATAAAGCAAAAGAAAAATGAAAAACATTGCCCAGGTCTCCACCCACAAAAGGAGTAGTCGTCGTCGTCGTTGTCGTCTCTGATAATAAGACGAAAACCTCAAGGCAAAGAAAGGCGGTAGAGGCAAAATTGCATTTTGGAAACTTCCAATCCCAGACGAGCCAACGAGCTGGCGTTGAGCGACATTGAAGGGGTCGTCGGCGAGCGAAAAATGTGGCTCACACACACACACATAGAAGCACACCAATACACAGAGGGGCAGCCAATATGATTTAAAGCGGCCCCAACTGAGCGCCAACCGTTGTTCGCTCACACAAACACACATGAAGAGAGAGAAGCAGTCGCAGCAGCAGCAGCAGTAGCAGTAGTAGTATGTATGTATGTGTATATGTATACACACGCCCCCCTCAGTTGTTGCTGCTTCTGCTGCTGCTGTTGTGCATGACAATTCATCTCTTTCTTATAAACGCAAATTTATCAAATGAAAACGACGAGCGAGCGACAGCAAAGATGAAGACGACGACACGATATCAAGTTGATGGCCAGCCTTTTGCAGTGGCAGAAGCTGCGTAAGGACCTCCGAGAGAGCAGGACTCACTCACTCAACACACACACACACAGACACACTTAGTCACTCAAATAAAGTCACTCATTTCTATTTCTACAAAAAAAAAAAGGAATTGCACATTTGCCATAAAGGCAAAGAAAAATAGGAGTTGCCGTCGGCTCTTGAGATGGGGGCATTTTGGGGCTTTTCTTTTTGGCCGCCATAATCTTGACAGACAAGTGCAACGCACACACTCGCACTCACACACACACACACACACACACACGCGAGCGTAATCTCTCTCGCACACGTACATGAGAGAGAGAGTCAACGTTTTCTCTCTCTCTTCTTAATGGTTTGTTTTTGTTTCGCGCGCGTACCGAATTCGCCGCAGATTGTTAGAGAGAGTCGGCACTATATTAAATTTTATGGCACAACGAATCAGCTGTTTGGACAGGCGCGCGTACAGTTTGAGAGTCATTGTGTGTGTCTGCAACTATTCACAATTGAAGGAGTTTTTGATCACACATATTTTCCGTTAAGGTTTTAACCTTTTACCTCTATATACCTGTACCCAAAATAGATGCATATATGTACATTTTACCTGTTGATGTCATTTTACCTTTAACTTTACCTTCACCATAATCATTTTTGCCTATTTTAACGAAACGAAATTTGTGACTTTCAACGCTCTCTTGTGCTCAGAGGGCCATAAAAGGCTTAAGGACTCCTTGCATGCTTGCCTACCTGTCCTGTGTATAGAATCTGGCTCACACCCACCCAAGCACATGTATCGGGCAAGTCATTCAACTCGATGCGAAAACAAATTTTCTTCTCTCTTTTTTTTGTTGTATTTTTTTGGTTGCCTGAGATATAATGTCATTTGTCCCATGATTCAAGGCAAAACCAGCAGACGAAAAATCGATGTTAAAAGATATAAATAAAATATGCCGGTCATTGGCGGCGCCCAGGATGAGCCCGAAAAAAAAGAACGCGTCCTGGCCAATAGACATGTTGTTGTTGTACTTATTCCGTCAGTGGAACGATGTCTGCTTTTGACAGCAGCCCCCGCGGCCCGGCATCCATTTAAGCCAACAAGTTCACAACTGTCAATGCCGACGGCGGCATCAACAATATAACCGAATCCAGATTCAGGTCGAGAATCAACACGAAGCTTTAACTTATCTCAGACTATTTTTTTTAGGGACAACTTAATATTAGTAGGGATTCATTCTACACTTACCTGCCATTTCAGGGCTACAGAACACACAAATATACTTTACCTAAAACGAGAGATAAAGAAAGAGAACATTTTTAATATTAGCAAATGCAAATGAGGAGCAAATGTTATGGATTAACCAAGAGATACAATCCCAGATACTATCCTGTCTGTCTGTGACCACATGTGTTCCTCCTTCCTGTGACTCATGATGTCTTCCTACACTCATTCCCATCTTCCCATTCTCCATTCTCAGCCTCCTTCGCCTTCTACTACTCCTCTCCCTCTCTCTCTGGCTAAAATGTGATCTTCTATGGGCACATTTGTCTGGCCTTTGTTTTTGGTAGACAGAAAAAATGTTTTCTTTTTGATTGATTGCCCAGAAAAACCACTTGAAACTGTCATGGGTAGGGGGGAGGAGGAGGTGGGGGAGTGTGAGTGTGAGTGTTAGTAAGGGCAACAGAATGAAGTGAAAATCACTTTTACATACACACACACACACACACAGAGACAAAACGTTTTTCTAATGAAAAACTACTTAGGGATTGATACTTGATAACTAAATTAAGAAAAAAAAAATGTAAGAGACACACACTTGGCATTCAAATATTTAGGAAAACTCTTGGAAAAACACTTGGATTTGTTGAGAATCTTTAAAATTGGGGATTAGGGATATATATCTATATATAAAATGCATGACTTCCTTTAATCAGAATTATCAGGCACAATCCCATTTAATCTGATGTCTAAAAAATCTATTGGCGCATGCCTTTTTGGGGCATCTTTTTTTAAGTAAAATATATTAAAAAGAGTTAAGAAATTGATTTGAAATTAATTCAAGATGAAAGTTTAAACTTTTTATTAGATAATTACTAAAGAAAAAAATATATTAGAAAATGTCTTTTCTGTAGTCTTTTCAGTGGGAGATGGCAAAACAAAATTTCCAGTAGTAAAAAGATAAAAATAAACATAGATTAGAGGAGACTAAGATAAGAACAACAACTAGACTAGGTTAGTTGCTGTAAATTCTCTGAAAGGACTAAACCACAATTAAAACATGACACTGTCTTTTTATGATGTCCTTAAATTTGTGTCCAAAACGTTTCAATTAGGTTTAGAAAAAGAAACTTTTATGAAACCCAAAAAAATTGTCTGAAAACTTTTTCAATTTCTCTGTTTTTGTCTAACCGAAATTTATGCAAATCTTTTAAAGGTTTACAGCAATTTAGTAGACCAATTTATTTTATTATTAATTTTTTTTCCAATTATTATTTAAATTAATGAAACCGAAGAAAAAACACAAAGTAATTGCAATTCTCAAACACAAGAAATAAAGAAACTTTTCATTTTCCAATAAAAGTGTATAACATTTCATATAAAGAAAACTTTCAATTCAACTAAATCAACTAAAACCCAAACTTAACTACTAAATTAAATATATTATTCCAAACAGAAGAAAAAACAAAGAACAAAATCCAAGTAAATATATTTCGTTTTTTCTTAATCAAAGTTTACGAACAAAAATTTGCCAACTTGTCGAAAAAAGTAATTTCAAAAAAAAAAAAAGAGAAAAAAAATTAGAACAAAGAAAATACTGTCGCCAAGAAAAGCAAAGCAGGGAGAGGGGAGAGAGGGGGGGAGAATGGTAAAGAGAACAAATAATAATATCTAAGGAAAAAAATAAATTTATGTGCATTTCCGTTTTTGTTGTTCCTTCCGTTAAAGTAAATAACAAATATTATTATCGCATGACCACAGCAGAGAAAATGTGAAACAGAGGAGCCAAGAGCCAGGAACAAGCAACAAGGACATGCATGGACAAGGATAATGTAATGTGTATACACACATACAATATATATGTGTATTTGTATGTGTGTGTATGTGTGTGCCGATTTCTAGTTTATAGTTCGTCAGTTCCGCGACAAGAGTGTAAATAACATGGAAAATATTAAATAATGCCAAAAACAAAACAACAGCAACAACAACTAAAATATTCTTATGAAATGTTCAAAAATATATTCTTATGCCCCTCCACCCACACTAACAAATACTTGGCCCCACTCTACCCCCCTTTTTCCTTCACCATTCACAATTGACAGCCACATGGCAAACCATAATGTTGGCATCCGGGAGATCGGTTGAGGGTGTACAGGAAGGAACCCTGACGGCTTTGCCTGGGTGTAGGGAGAACGGAAGCCGCCGCCAGCGCGTTATACAAACAACAACAAGAGTGAGAGAGAAAGAGCAAAGAAAACACACACAGAACGCACTCAATGAAATTATTAATGGTCGAAAACTGCAGGCTGAAAACCCAAAAAAAAAAAACACACCAACCCAAACCCATTCCCAATTGCCAAGTACACAGTCTATATGGTCAAATGGTCGGCGGCACACGACTCCGACGACGACAACAACGACCACGACGACTATGAGAGGTATGCCGCTGTCCAGGAGCAGCCAGCCAGCCAGCCAGCCAACCAAGCAAGCAAATAAATAAATAAATAAACAACAAACTCTAATTAAACGTTGTTTCGAGTGTGTTGGCATTTCGATAAGGTACACCAAGACCGGCTGGCTGGCTGGCTGGCTGGGCATGTCCTGCTCCTTGTTCCAACTGCTGCTACTCCTACTCCTTCTACTTCTTCTTCCTATCTCTGTCTCTCAATTTATCGGACTTTGCACTTGGTCAGAGAGTCACAGTAGTCGCCGTGCTGTTGTTGTTGTTATTCTTGGCTTGTTAAAACTTGCCAAAAATTCAATCTGTTTAGCCATAAGCCAAACAATGAAACCAAAAGCCAAGTAAATAAAAGAAGAAGAAGGTTTCCCAGTCCATACTCCAAGCCACCACTGAAGTGACCAAATCAAAAGGTTGCAACAATGTTTTAATTTTTACTTTTCACCCAGCAAGGTCATTTGAAGTGTTTACATACTTGAATATTTACACAAACTTTGGTACAATAACTGATTGCTTATGGCCAAATTCAACCACGGCAAGAGATGGAATTGATTTAGAATTTCAAAATACACTCGCGATCACTTTTAATAACACAAATTACTAACACGTTTTGTTTTTTCACTGCTTTGCCAAAATTTGAAGAAGTTTGTAAAGAGTTAAGGTCGCAGCGCCAATATCAATTTCCTTCGTTTCTATACAAATTTCTATCAGCTGAGTAATTACATTTCATGTTGCTAACTTTTCTAACTTTGGTTTAGTTTTTTAGTTAAATTAAATATAGTTAGTTACGTTTTGTTTATTTTTGATAAGTTAGTTTAAATAAAAGTAAGACGTCAATAGTGTTATAGTTATTAAATTATATTTAAATAACAAAAGAACAAAAATGATACAAATCACGGCATTTAATTTGCAGTGTTGAAAAATGTACTAAAGCTTTCGAAAAAGAAACGTTATCAATGCCTAAGAATTGTTTAAAAACTGGAAATAATTGAAAAATATTTTGTATTTTGTATTTTTTCAGATTTCTCTTTATTCTGTACGAAAAACTTTGAATGTTCAATAAGCCGTCGGAAAAATCTGTTTAACTTTTCAAATCAAAAAGGAAAATAAAAAGCATTATTGTGAATAATTGTTCACACTTAATATTGTCAAGATAATTTTGAGGATTGTATATATTTCTTTCTTGTTTTTTATTGCATTTTAAATGGAGAACTAAGGCAAGAATTTGTTGAGAAAATATACAAAATTGAGTTGAATTTAAATTAACTTATATCAAAAACTTCTCATTTAGTCATAGACTATGACTAAATTTTAAAATTTATATAAGACCCAACAATCTTTCTAAAAATGTATAATGATTTCAAAGGGCATAATTCAGTGGCTGTTTTAAAAACATTACAAAAAACGGACATCTTTTTAAGTGAAATTTCATTTGATTTATATTTGAAAGCAAATTCAATTTGGAATTTTTGTTTTAGAATTCGAAAATGCTGTCTAACCGGCTTGACTAACTAAACAAGTTACTTTTGTATATATGCTATACATCAATTTGTTTTCACAGGTGTAGTCCAAAATATTTAAATTGAATGAAGGAAGCTGTATACTATATATAGAATAGATCTGAATGCAAAAATAACGTCTTTAAGGTTGTTCAATTGGAATCAAAGTAGAGGATTAAGAGGAATGTTTGCTGTCGCTTTTAATATAAAGAGAAAATTTAGAAATTAAAAAAGTGGAAAATGAAACTGAAAAACTATTAATATTAAGAGTAACCTCTTTTAAAAACAGTATAGTTTTTAATAGTAATATAAATTGAAACTATATTTCATTGAATTTAATATATTGGAATTACAAAGGTTAATAAGATTTGAGGAAAACTAATTTAAAGCTAGTCAAAGTAAGTAAATTTTTTAACTTTAATATACAAATATTGAAACATTTTTATTAAATTTGAGTAATGAAACAATAGAATCAAAAGAAGACATAAATATGTACAAAATATGTAAAAACTGTTTAATGCTTGTCATTTTTTTGACTGGCTAAAATATTTTGCCAAATCATCTTTAAATGGCCAAGTCATGGAAATTTCAGGTTTTCATAGACGATGACATGGGCGTGGCTTTAAGCTACCCTCCTACTATAGTTATATGTAATGAACAAGTACAACAATTGCAAGTACTGTAAGTAATTTCCATTATAAGGGAGTAAAATTCGAGTTGGAATCAAAGGTAAATAAGTTTTTGGTTTCGTTTTGAACAAAATTTACTTAGAATATTTCCTATATTCACAAATTCAATAACCATTTAATTATGCATAAAACTCTTGTAAAAATCCTTATATAAAATTTACTAACAATTCATTCCGATTTCTTCCGACTACGCCTCTGTTTATTAACAGCTACAAATAAATAAAAAAAAATGTAACATTTGCATGACAAAAATAAAATTTACAAATCACGAGATGCAAATTGAAATTTATTAATTGATTGTGTTATTTCCCAAATGAAAACAAACCCCCACCAAAGAAAAAAAAAAAATAAATAAAATGAAACCAAAATTTGTGGTCAGACTAAAAATAAATTTTCATTCTTTTTCGTTTTTGTTGTTTTTGGTTTTTTTTTAGGAGGATGTAAAGGATGTGTCGGTGATTTTTCGTTTGTATTGAAGGCGAATTATGGCCAAATGTTAATATATTGATGTCAAATTAAAAATTTAATTTCTCCGTTCGAAAAAAAAAAAAAAAATTAAACTTAATTGTGAATAACATTAAATGTGAATTTCGGGAATGCCAAAATTTAAATGCGGTGACGTCGTTTTCAGGTTGTTAATCCGCATTTCCTAATTATCAAAACTCATAAATTTGGTTTAATGACTCGTCGGCGCATCGATGCGAGATCAGCCATGACCGTAACGCCGCCAGTATGCCCCCCCCCCCCCCCATACTGCCCTGCCCAATTGGCCGCCCAAACTTTAAACCAATTTATATTGCCATAATATATAGAAAAAAAATTTCCCCTTTGCGGCATTGCACATTCATTTTAGTTTCCCCTCAAATGGCATTGTGGCCATGCTATAAAAGTGGAGGAGTAAGACCCATCGACCATTTCCCCAGCCAATTTACAAGACAGCTTACATATATGGTTGTCTCGCTTACTCTTACCCACTGAGAGCAACCCCCGCATCAAAGAGTGTTTTCTGGACCCGCCACCATTATATTATGGAAAGTGAAATGGATATATCGCTAATGCGCCTGCACATAACAAGGTCGGCAATAAATCAAAGAGTATATAGAAGGGGGGGGATGGTGAGTGTCCATTGCAAGATGCGAAAACGGAGAAAGCTGGAGATGGAGTCAAAAGCTGGAGTCATAGCCAAAGGAAAGGCAGCACAACCACGTTTGACAAAAATCAAATCAAAATGCCATAAAATATCCCCAATGCTGTTGGGCTCTGTTGGAGCTGCTGCTGCTGGGGGATTCTCGTCCTGTGGGCCGTTGCCCAAACAACAAATGAATTATTTGCAATTAATTGAGCGCAAATTTGCAAAATACTTTCGTGTGTCTGCGCCTCTTATGGAGCGATTATGGTCAGATATGATGATGGATATGGCTAAAAATGGATCTCAGATTGCGTATACGCAATGTATGACCACACAATCGTGTGCAACAAATAACAAGGGGAAATTCTTTTACTTTTTCTTTTGTTTTTTATACATAGCTAGCAAATCTTATTTGGATTTGGTTTGATTTACGGGTTACAAATAGGGCATGTTTTTTATGTTTCCAAATTCATTAAATGAAATAGTCGTTAGATTTGGCTACGAAATTGAAATTCTATTTCTGATAATATTCAAGCACAATTAATTCAAGTAAATGCAAGGCAAACAATTCATCAACATTTCTAGAATGTTTATTATAAACATTAAATTATAACAAACATAATATTTTATCTGCAGTTTATGAAACTGAGAACTTGCCCAAGAAACAAATATTTTCTTCAAGACAAATCACAAAAACCAAAGGCAAATAATTAATTAAAAGTCTCTAGTGCATTGCTTGAAGTCACTTGTCAAAATATATACAACAAACTATTTAAGTTTATATTTCTAGATTGATTAAATTATTTTTAATTATCTGAAGAACAACAAATACATATATCCATTAAGCGAACACCTATCATTACTGGACAATTACTCTATGATAGTTTATTTATTGTTTCTTAAAATTCTCCTGTCTTATGATATATGCATCTAAAAGAAAATGAATTTTTGCAATTCATTCATATATAGAATAAAGAAGTTTGTGCCCAATTCTGTTTCATTTATTTGAATATTTTTGTCTATCAACTGTTTTCAAGTTTCATGAACTGTTGATGAAAATGTCTGTAACTTTTTAACAAATTCAGGTATAGATCTGAAATTTGAAATGTGTACTTGGACCTACTTCGAAAATTTGGAGAACTTAATATAAGAGAGAGCGCGTTACATACACAAGTTATAAATTTTCTTAGAATTTTTCGTAGATTCCAATTTTAGAGCACGTTTACCACATTTTTTCCTTTTGGCTTCATACAAATTCTTTGGAAAACATTTCGATAAACTTTTTTGTGTGCCAAAATAAAAAAAACACAATTTACTAACAATAAATTAAATTATTTTTAAAATAAAAATGAGAAACAAAATTATTTAGAAATTTAGAAATTTGCAAAGTTTCTTTGAAAGGAAAATTGGGTTTTCTATGACTATATAGAAGATTCTACTAAATTTATATTAATATTTAAGTATACATGTATTAAAGTTAAGTGCCTGACAATATTTAACTTCAAAATTTGGCTAATTTCTGGATAGACCATGAACTATTAGTAATATCTGTAGGAAACAATGTGCAGCACATTGAACTTTGCTTTGTAATTGGAGTA
Organism: Drosophila austrosaltans; assembly: GCA_035045865.1. Taxonomy (NCBI): domain Eukaryota; kingdom Metazoa; phylum Arthropoda; class Insecta; order Diptera; family Drosophilidae; genus Drosophila; species Drosophila austrosaltans. The sequence continues at coordinate 6,638,703 of JAWNOQ010000180.1, read as the reverse complement.
GCAATAGATAAGTTGAAAATATTTATAGCAATTGATTTATTAATGTCACAAAGTTTTATCTTGTTGAGAGGTTTAGCAGTCATCTCATATTGCAGTTCAAAAAAGAAAATTTCCTATTGCAAAATCTATTAAACATTAGAAGAAGCATCTACTGCAAATTACATAGATAATTGAAAGTCATTTCACTGAGCCAATCAGGTAAAGTTTAACTTTATCAAGTCTACTCTATATAAACCCCATGAGACAAGAATTAATGTCATGCAAAACTCATTTCATTTGATTGATCTGAACTGGAATTTATAGGTGCCAAGGTGGCAATAAAAAAAAAGAATTGTTTTAGTTCAACGTTGAACTTGTAAATTGACACCTTCAAGTTAACGATTCTAACTAAATTCTTGAGTCAAAAAAGGCTGTAGTACTTTTTACACTTTTAATTAAAGGTTTTTTGCAAATTTTATCTTTATCTTTATCTCAAAAATGTTCAACAAATTTCATCTTATCTTCACTTAGATTACTTAATATCATCTCTGGCTACGCCCACATTAAAATGTATATCAGATCTAAAGATTACTGTGAAAATGTCTTTATTAAATCCTCTCAGAAAATAGAAAAAAATAATTTTACGATGGCAACAGAATTGAGTGTTTTTTGTTTTCTATTTTGGTTATATCAAGTCTATAAACCAGTCTATAATTTACCATTAACTCAATGTCAATGTTTCTGTTGATGTTTACACACACACACACACACACACACAGACAACTTTCTCTGTCCCTAGTCACTCGTCTTCCAAATATATTTTACGATTTTTATATAGCCCATCCATGCATTACATTACATTACATTACATTACATTACATGATGATGATGATATTGTGTTTTTTTTTTTTCCTATTTTTTTTCACTTGAGAATTTTTACGAGCAACAAATTGCTCTACAAATTACACGATAAATAGAAAATTATGACAGTTTCACACACACACAAAAGGAAACGGAGTAGAGTAGACGAGAAGAAGAGTAAGTAGTAAAGTAAGTAGAAATAGTATGACCTACCACGACCCAAAACCAGCGACCCTTTCACCGTAGCCCTTGGCCACAAAATGCACTCACTCCAAACTGTGGGCTCTGGGCTATGGCGGTGGCAGCGGCGGCGGGTCGTAAAAATTCCCGATGCGTCAGTTTGATGGCCCAGTAAGTGTTGTCATTATGACAACGGGTGAGTTGAGAGCCTCTATCCCAAAATCGTTTACAAGCTGTCAAAGTTTGTTGTGTAAATTAAATTGTTGCTCCTTTTATTGATATTTCATTGCTGTTGCGGCGGCAGAGGCCTATGGCTGTGATTTGGCCCCTCCCCTCCACTGCCGAAAAAAAAAAGTAGAGAGCTGGAGAATTTCCTAGGCATTCGGAAAGTCGTAAAGTTGCGCACGTCGAAACAAAAGAAAGTTTTTACGACCGAAACAAACACTGAAACAAGAGGAAGAAGAGAGGAAAAAAACCCACCCAGAACTAGGCGAGAAAAGGGACATAAATTATATTGGCCTTGTTTGCCGGTGAGTTATACAGTGAATTCATTTCTTTTTCTCTGTTTTCTTCAAGGTCCTTGGCCAAATAACAGGTTGTCCTAATGGGTTAAAAAAAAAAAAACAAACCGACCAGCATCGACAGCCAGCCAACGATCCCTTTTTTTTTTTTTTTTTGGTCTTAAAGGTATGGCCATAAATTTCATGTTAATTGAGCATTTCACACCTTTTTTTGGCTGCACTTGTGCTCATCGAGCCCACCTTTAAACGAACTTGTCAAAACTGACAAGTATTTTGTCATAAACTTGTACAACTTATAGGCACATTTCTCAATAAACATGGCTAAACTATGGCTTTGCAAAACACCAATCCTTGGCCACGTGGTTAGAATAGATAAAATTGATGACTGTCTCTCAGTATCTGAAATCAGAGTTGCTCTACTCTGTTCGACCCAGTTAGGATTGTGAGTCTTTATAATTAAGCCACTTGAGCCCCCCCCCCTCACACACACACACACACACTGAGCCAATTCATATCACAATTTGTAGTATCGTCTTTAGGTGAAATTGTATAAAAATTCCCACCAAGGTAAATATACACAAAAAAAAAAAAAAAAAAAACAAAATAAGTAAATGCTTTTTTTGACAAAAAGTTAATGCGAGTTAATTTTGTTGTTACAGTTTTGTCTTGGCCCGTTTTTTATCATTTATCGTTGGACCCTAAAAATAAACGTCATATATAGCAAATAGCCAAAAAAAACAAAAAAAAAAACACAAAACATTGGAATGGTAATGGGAATCGCTCTATGAAATCCACTCAATCATTTTACGTTCACTTCAGACAAACATTTTAACTGATCGCTCAATCACTGATATTTCGTTTACGTCCAACCCAACGGTTCGTCCGTCCGTCCGTCCGTCCGTCTGTCTGTCCATTTGTCCGATCGACCAACCGACATTACCATTAGCCCAATGGCATTAGTCAGACAAAGATATGACCAGGTTTTTTTTTTTAATTTTTATTTTGGACTACCTTCAATTGAATTCATTGTTGTTGCTGCCTCAAGGCGGGGGCGGTAGCGGGATTATGGAATCCACGTGATTGTTTGCTGAACTGATAAGCCTCCCCCCCAACTAAAGGGGAAGGCCAAAGGGCAGGTGCCTCTAGGCAGGTGTCCCGCAGGTTATAGCCTTAGGTGTTGCTTGCTCCTCATTCCCATTCCATGATCTTTGCTACTGCTTAATATGGTGGGAAGATTTATATTTTCAGTTGACTAGGCATGATTGGGTGTTTTTGTTTTTGTTGTTGTTTGCCAAAGTGTTTGCCAGTGTGAGAAAATATAATAAACAAAATGTGAAAAGTTTTCTATATAAAATTCATATACATATGTATGTAGGATGCTTCAATGGAATGCAAAGGTAACCTTTTGATCAACGGTTTTATAGCTAAGAATTTCTTACTAGAATGAAATATAGTTTTCTAACTTTTTATATTTTGACTGATTCTAAATAAATTATTTAGCTTTAAGAGTAAAATTTGTAGTTCTTTTAAGATTACTTTCATATTTTTATTCTAAAACTAAACTGTTATGAAAAAGCAGGATTAGATTTATTATATCTAAAGTTGCAGATTTTTATTCCCTTTTGCTTAGACATTTGATAAAATAAAAAATATATTTTACTTTGCAATCCACTGGAATAAAAAGAATAAATTAACAAATAAAATAACCTTAAATTTTATAATCTTGTCAATCTTTTAAACAGAGAGTCAAAACTTACTAAGCAATTGCAATTTTTTTTTTGGCTTTAAGTAAATAAATAAATAAATATTTGAACTGTGAAAAAAACTGAAAGAATAATTAGAAAATATATGTACATATACTCAAAATATTTTTAAATGAATTTTAAGATTTCCTAGCTCCTAACCCTATTAAATACCTATCCCTAAACAATTCGAATATCGCCCAATTCTTCAAAGCAATCAACTTATATCACCTTTTGTAAAATAGCATTCAAACACATATAAATTAAGCTTAACAGAAACAAATGTTAATAGTTTATAAAGATATATAAGAACTACCTTTAGACCATAGTAGTTATGGCTAGTACATGAATTAGAAATTATTTTTTAATTACCTATTAATCAAAGTTTAAATAACTAAAAATTTTGAAATAGTCTAAAAATCCTTAAAGTTTCCATGTTGATTCATGGAAATAGTTAGAGAATTTTCAAATATTTACATTATGGAATAGATTTTCAAGATCAACTCAAAAATTGTTTTATTTAAAAGTGCTAATAAGTGGCAAATACTGACATACAATCTAGAAACATTTAGGTTTTAAAAGACTCGTAAGACTCGAACATTTTTGGATCATCGCAAAGCACGGCCACGTGAACGAGACCTTCTACGCCAACATCCCAGGGTTGATTCAAGACTATACTTGGGTAGCTCATGAGTGAGTAAGCCAAAATGAATGGCTCAATGAACTGAGCCACTGAGCTTGTTCATTCAATATGGCTCAGTTTGGCTCACTAGTTCATTTTGGCTCACTAGTTCAGTTTGGCTAACTAGTTCTTATGGTTCGCTCATCTGGAGATCGCAAAGTGAACTTATAAGCTATCTACAAGTGAGTCATTGAGCCATATGAGTGAGTTGGCTCACTTTGAAAAAAAGAACGAATGAGCCAGTTCACCTCAATGAGCTGCTTTTACCCAAGTATATTCAAGATCATAAAGATGCAATTCGTGAGGCTATCGAGGACACTTTGCGATTTGGTTATGGAGAATTTCTAGAACAGAATATTGTCCTGTAAGCGTAGTCATTTGCCAGATGTAATTTTCTACTATAAACCGCATACCTTTTTCTTCATGGCATATTTCTTTGAATATCAAAGTTACACCTCTTATTGGAAAACCCTTTAGTTAGGCTATTAATTATGAAAAAATTAGAAAATATTTACATTATAGAATAGATTTTGCAGATTAATTTAAAGAATCCTATTACAAGTTTACGCTGGGAAAAGCTGTGAAAAGTATAGCAGATATAATTTCATTAAGAAAGTTTTTGGATTAACTAGACTTACTTAAAAACTCTTGAAAGTTCTCCAATAAAAATGCTTACCATTTGGCAAAGACTGATATACAGACTGAAAACATTACGTTTTAAACATTTATATATACAAATATCATATATAAGATATATATGTATATATAGAATATTAAATCACAGCTTTGGGAAAAACTAAAAACGTTAGTTTATGTATCATTTTAAGCACAAAATTAATGTTTGGTTTCTGTGGGAAATATCTATAGAAATCAGTTATGTTTTTCACTCTCAAAGATGCAACTACAATAATTTTTATAGGCCCGTTTTGATAACTGAACTCACTTGGTGGGTTTTGCGTTTACTTTTCATTTTTTCTTTTTTTTTTTCTTTTGCAATCAACAGGCAATCTAAATGCCGAGATAAAACTACTGTTAAAATTACCCCCAATCCGAATTGATATAAAAATAAATGCGAAATAGTCTTCTTTTTTTTACTGTTTTTAATGATTGCCATAAAAAAAACAACAATAAGTTTGTTCAGTTCAGTCCTTAGCAATGGATGGATGGATGGGAGCGTTAAGATGATCATGGATTTCGCAACGTTTTTTCTTTTAATTTGATCCTAAAATACTGATAGTGCCATGGCAGGCACTTAAATTGAATATAAAAGTTGGCTTTTATGATTGGCTTCTATTAGCAAAATAAACTATTATGTGTTAAATTCGCCTGATTCGGACAACAACGATCATAAAACTGGGAAAAGGAAAAGAAGAAAAAATACTATATTTATTTTTAATGTGTGCACACATTAAAAATGACAACAACAACAACAACAACGTAAAAAAAGGGTTTAATAAAATAGAAAATTGTGGCAGAAGCTGAATCAAAAAGAGAGAGAGAGAGAGAGAGAAACTGTCTATCTATCTCTGTCTTTGTCTATTGTGCAAGGTGTCATCTTACATGTGCAGCGATCCTTTTGCATTTGTCGAGGTGAAAGCGAAAGTGAGGGAACAGTTTGAATATTTTTTTTGTCCTTTCTTTTTTTTTTTTTTTTTGGGTAATGAAATTAACAACGCATCGTTTGCTGCGCTTCAACAATTGTTTTGTTTCAATTTCTGGTTGCGCCCCTTGACAGCAAAACCAGCAAGGGACATTCTCATTCCATGATAGCAGAGACTTCTTAAGTGCCTTCGTCCTGCCTCCTTCTTCTTCTTCTACTGGCAATGTGTTTCCTCGAAGAATGTATCTGTGTGTGTGTTGCTTCCCTGACTCTCTCTCTAGTCTCTCTGCATAGCAAGTTCAGCTGCATTTCTCTATTTCGATGGAAAACCGTTTTGTCGTTTGGTTTCTGGTTTTTGGTCCTGCCTACCTGAAAAATCCGCTTAGTGGTTGTTACTCTCTGCCTGTCCTCATTTTTGACGACAAGAAGTCAAATTCTCGATTTACGACCATTTTGTTTGAGTAATTTCTGTATTTTTTTTTCCTTTTGCCTGTGCCTGTGAGTTTTTATTTGTGTTGACTGATGCGCGTCGTTTTAGGTCACAGGACGACCTATGTAGGTCCTTGGTCCTCGCCACATGCCTGCCAGTTGTGTAAATTGTACAGTTTTTACTTTCAGCTGCCGTTCACTCGTGGTTCTCTTGGGAGTAACTCAATTTCTATATATATATATATAACATTTTTTTTTCTTTTGATAATTAAATATATTTTTTAATACTAAAAACCTCAAGAAATATTCAATTTTATGATCCTCTAGTTTGATTTTGGTGTGATGAAAACTATTTTTATTGTTCTTTTTCTTTAAGGTCTCTTACCATATTTCATTGCCTCATTTGTTCAGGTATTTTATGTGCATTTTCCAATCAAATCGTCGTGAAAATATAAAAAAAAAGGAACCACGAATAGAAATGTTCACGATTCAATTAAATGATCGTAAAAAGTTTTTTCAATGATTTCATTGATGCAGAGACAGAGAGAGAGAAAGACAGAGACAGAGAGAGAGAGAGAGAGAGGCAAACAAAGTTATTTTGTCATAAAAATTTTTCAGATTGTTGTTAGAACATAAAAATCACCTAAAAACTGTAATAAAATCAAACGAAACTGTTGAAGAGAAACCAGACCAACAAATTGATACTAACAAAACAAATATATTCAGCAAAAGATAATACAAATCTATATATACATATATGGAAGGGGGTGTAGGATGATTAACAATAAAAGTTAGTGAAAAGTAAATTATATGCAAAAATTTCATAATAATTTTGCATGCATAAATTTAGTATATGAAAGAAAAGGTATTGCTCTAGAAATATTTACGATCTGATAACTAAAACTAGACTGAAATATCATAAGTTTTGCAAATTTTTCTATGAAATAGATTTATGACTAGAAATAGCAAGGAATTTTTTTAAATTTTAAGCGGAAGTATTTCAAAGATAAGATAATGATATAGCAACTGAAGTTAGAAAAAGAAATTAGAAGAGTTTTGCAATTTACTAGAAAATAGAGCTTAAAATAGAATGCAATAAAATTAATAACGATTGATAAGGATACTCAAATATTAGTTATAGTTTTTTTTTTAACTGACAAAATCGAGATGAAAAGGCAAAAACTCTTTGATGGAGATGCAGAAAAGCCAAAGAGGAAGCCAAAGACAAAGTTTTCTTGTCTCTAAAAATTGTTCTAGTATTTTCATGAAATATAAAATGAAACATATTTTTATAGATATATTTAAAATCAAATTCAAACTATTCGAGTTATACATTTTTTATAAATTTACAGTAAAATTTTCCAAATGTTTCCTAATTTATTTTAGCTGAATGTGAAACTTAAGACTAAAATTTAATTATGAAATTTATTTAGTAGAATAAAAAATGAAATATATTTATATGTGTAGATATATTTAATATCAATTGAAAACTTTTTAAGTTATCAATCTATTTTTTAAATTAGAAAAAGAAATGGAAAAAATTCTTACAATAGTTAATTAAACTAAAACTGAAAACGAAGGCAACACTTCAAATTCTACACCAAGTTTTGCATTTGGCATCAAGGGTATTCATCTTTTCATAATGTAGAGTAAAGTAAAAGTTAGTATCTCAAAATTAACTACCAATTATCTTATTTACATTTCTCATCAAGGGTATTCAAGTCATTAGGAACTTCTCATCCCAACAAAAATAAAACCTAAACAGGTTTAACTTTGTTTATCAACATTCAATTAGGAAGGAAACTCAACATAAACCACAAAGTAACTGAAAACTTGAAACTAAAACTGGCAAATCAACCAACGGCAATCGGCAATAAAATGATAAAAAAGTGCAAACTGCAAATATGCAACACTTGTTGCAACATTGCCAACTGCCACACTCATCAACAGCATCAAAATCAAATTCATTGTATGGATATGGACATGGCCATGGCCGTGACCGGGTCCGGGTCCGGGTCCGGATTCACATGTGGACAAAAACCAACTCCGAGTTCTAAATGCACCAACTGAACAAACGCGAAAAACCGTTAAGCATCAATTTTGACGCGTCATAAAACTGCAATGAAGTGATAAGTGTCGCTGCAACACACACACACACAGAGAGGACTAAAGTTGATGAATATGGAATGTTGAACAATGTTTGCTGTCCTGTTCTCTGGTTCTGTAGGTCCTCTCTGGTCCGCGGATATCCGTATCTATGAGATAACAATGCAAATGCAATGACTATGACTCTGTGCATGAGACCAGGCGACAATCAAACAAAACAAGACTTTTATAGACACCGCGGGAAGTTGACAGCTTGCGTGATTGCCATCATATGATGCTAAATAACTCCCCAAACCCATCTCCCCTCCACCCTTTTCTGTAGCCTACAATTCCTCTCTTTCGCTGCTTGTTGCATTCAGTTTTATGGCATCGCGTGTGCAATTATGTATATGGATATTGGTATAACAACAATAACCATAAACCCGTCTTCGTCATTCTCGATATATATATATATATATATATATGTATACTATATGTATATATAATCACCATCAGCTCTGTCGACTCTTCATGACAATGCACTTTTCTCCTTTTGATATTTTGATAATATGACAAACGTTTCACGTGTTGCATTTAGCCCTCAACAAATCTGCATTTATATTAATTTTATTATAATTAATAACTAATTAAATTAACTTTTTATACGAAAATTTTTCAATTACTATTTACAAACATGCGAACGATAATAAAGTGTTAAAAATAAACGAAAAAAAATGGTCAAGATTAATATTAACTGAATAAGGGAATCAATTTTTTTAATAGACCGTTTTTGTACTTTAGAACATATTAAAAAATATCTAAAATAAATATGTATATTATTAGTAGAATTTAAAGTTTTACAAATTTGAAACAACTTTTACTACTTAAAAAGGGTAAAAATTTATTCACAGTTTTTGTACTTTATAATATAAAAATAAATTTAAAAAAAAGTAAAAATACATATATATATATATATATAATTAGTAGAACTTCAATTTTTAAAAATGTTCAAAGAACTTTTACTACTTAAAAAGGGGAATAAATTTATTTATAATTTAGGTGAACTTAGTAAACTTTTGATAATTATTAAATTTACTTTTTTTTATTAATTCAAATTAGTTAACACTAAATAAAAAGGTACAATAATATGTTTGATTTTTTATATATTTTTATATGGCAAGTGTAAATATTTTAATACCAAATAAAAAGTAAATAAATAATCTTTCCAAAAAGTATAAATAATAAAATTGATTAGCAATTAAACATAGAATGAACTATGAAGAAAAGAAGGGCTCTAAAAATTAGTTGTCTATATTAATAAATAAATTTAAGTAGAACAATTTAAAAGACAAAAATTAAATCTCATAATAATAAGTAACTAAATTCAAGTAATAGAATATAAGCGCCTAAGTAAAATATCATCAAACCATAAATTCATTAAATTTAGTAATTTGATTGAACAATTTTTATGTACAAACAAGATCTATCATCAATATATTTGTTTGAACAATTGTTGGTAAATAAACAAATGCAATATAAAATTTATATATTTGTCAAATCTTAAAAGAAAACTTGTCAATTATTTGTTTAAACAATTGTTTGTCCAATCTTACCCTTGTAAATGTTGTTAAATATTCATTTGTTTAAACAACTCGTCTGTTAATAGTTAGTTAAATTATTAAATATACCACAAATGGTAAGTGCATATGTAGTTAATGCTAAAATAAAGTTTATAAATTGATTTTATAATTATGGCCAACATTATGACAGAGTTGATTTCTATTAATGACAAATGTTTTCTTAGATTTTCTGCTTTCACTTGGCATAGAAAACTTAATTAAACTTATGCAACTCACTCAATTAATATCAGTCTGAGTTATTTGTTTTCTTTTTTGAAAAATGCATTTCCGAAATTGATCCTAATTGACATACATAAATAGTTAATTGAAAGGTAAAAGCCAACTTGGTTTTGAGCCCACTCAATTTTACTTGCTGCCTTAAAATCAATTGCATCTTATTTGCCAATCTTATCGGTCAGGCAACCTACATAATTGACTTATAGCCCAAGAGTTTGGCCGTTGTGAAAGCGTCAGCAATCAGTGAGGGCCATTAAGCCAGAGAGGGAGAGAGAGAGAGAGAGAGAGGGAGAGAGAGATGGGATGTGGTCCAAGTTGGGTTCAACCCATCACACTTTTGGTTAGGTGTATATATATACATAAATTATCTTTATTGGCAGCATGTCCAGCCAGTCACCTGACAAAACCCAAGTCAGAATCCAACCAGGCGAGTCATTCAATCAGTAGTCACCTTTTCCTCTCTTGTCTTAGCATCTATGGTATCTCTATACCTGTCTTACTCTGCGGCATTAACACCACAGAAGACAACCGCAGCAGCAGCAGCAGCACCAAAATGAGCCATGTTAATTGTTGCAGTCCCCGGGAAAAGAACATCGTAAATCAATTGGTTGGGGAATCCATCAAAATGCGATCATTGTATTGAGATTGCAACTAAGCTCTGGCCCAAAAACCAGACCAGACCAGACCGGAGCTCGTATACAACATAATTTCAATATTTTTGCAAGGGATACAGGGGGGGGGGGGAAGTGGTGTAGTGGTGGGGTAAAAGGTATGGGCTACATCGTTGAACCAATTGACAACTTAATCCTGCGACATGTCAGTAGAGGCTCAAATGAGATTTACGCCGCTCGCCCAGTCGTTCGTTCGTTCAGTCAACGTGTTGGCCCATTTGTGTTGACTCAATGAAAAGTTGTACCGATTTTTCAACATGTTGTCTCTGTTGTGGTGTGGCTTATATCACCACGATGAGGAGGAGCAGGAGAAGGAGGAGGGGCTATCTTCCCCTCTTATGCGTACACATTTTGATTGACAAAGTACAAAGGTGTAATTATTTTTCATAAAATTGTTGGGCAAGCCAAACAACGTTGTTGCATGTCTCTTTCTATCTAACTATCACTCTGCTACCCTCCCTCTCTCTCTCTCTCTCTCCCCTTTTTTTTATTTTGTTGTAAGTTTTCAATCAATTTGCTGCCTACCACCCCCCCTCCAAAACCGTTCCTAAGGCCAGTGCAATTATGTCAACGGGCAAGAGGCATAAATTACCAGAAAGAAACTAAGAGACTGAGACTGAGACTAGAGCTTGGGGCACAACAAGAGATCGGCGGCATGCGGCATACTCAAATGAACGTCAACTGTGTCGCCATCCAGACCAAAATGCAAATGCAAACATCCCATAAATCTTTACACAGCGGCGCGTTACTCATGCGCAGAGTAGATATACATATACATATACCCAATCCTCCGATCCGCTAAACCTCCAATCCTCTCATCCAACAGTCCTCCATCTCTTGATTTGACCGCCTGCATGGGAAATGTTTTATAATCGCATTGCGACTAATTATCGTATCGCAGAATTATTATGGTGCCCATAAAGGAGATTTGCAAATTGCAACCTCGTGATTCCTTCTACCCAACCAAGTGATTAGATTTGATTTGGGGCGTGTCCTACGCGGCAACAAAAAATATAAACCATGTGGTGGGTAATAAAAAAAACGATGACAAATACATACATATATAAGTAAGCTATGGAGATACTCTACAATAATACATTGATATAAGACCACTGAAATGTGAATAAAAAAAGGAATAAATTAGTTTCGATAACAAAATCTACTATCTTTAGCTTTTGAGTAAGACATAAAACAAAATATATATGGAAAAACGACGAAAAGTAAACATAAATAATATATAAATATTATAATAAGTATAAAAGTATAAGAAATATAAAAAGTATTTCGATTTTATTAGAACTCTAAATATCTAAATATTTCCATTCCGCATTAAAATATTGAAATTTATTACTTTCATTTACATGTTCATTTTGAAACTCAAGTCGAACTTTGGCTTAACTTTCGAATTAAACTTTGGGATTATCGGCTTAATTGGGAAAAATGTTCTTAAGTACATAAAATATATTTGAAATTAATTCAATGTGTCCCAAAAAGATCTTTTAGTTTTCAATACAATCTTTAATTTTAGCCGGAATAAAAATGATAACACATAAAAGTATTTTATTAAATTTGCAAAATAGACAAAGAAAAGTTATAAAATTTTATATAAAAATTTCTTATACTAAAATTGAAACCTTTCTTTAGCTATATTATAAACATTTAAAAAATGAATCATATTTTGCTAACTCGAAAACATAGTGAAATAACTGAACCTTTGAATCTTTTAAAGATATAGCAAGGAGCATAGTACAAGAAGTTGGGCTTAAAATAATTCTTTTTATTCAGTAACTTTCTAAAGCCTCCTAAAACCTAAAAGTATTATTATTATTTATAAATAATATACCTTTAAATATTTACATATATGAACTCAAAATGTTATTTAAGCAATTAAATTATCAAAATATATTTTTTATGGAAACTTTTTTAACATTAAAATAAAATTTTGATAATAAAGATTAAGAAAACTAAGCGGGATAATTTTTAAACATCAGAAAAAATCTATAAAAGGTATGGAGGAGTAAACCTTATCAATCAATAGTTATTTCTTCTCAGATTTCCTATCATTTCTCACTATAAAATTTCAAATTAAGTTAACTAACTAACTAACTCAACTATTTATATTGAATACGAACTGAAATCGCACAGTGATCATGTTTACTGCACTCTTCTCGCATTTACTATTTGATTAACCAGATGCAGAGTCATTTCACCCGTGAGTCCAGAGCAGTAGGAAGAGAAGGTGGAGGATCTCTCTCAATGTCTGAGAGCTCTGTGAGCTCTGGTGATTTGGCTTGTTGTCTTAAGGCATTTTATTTGGCGCCATAAATCTATCAACGCTCGAAACGAACGAACGAGCGAACGAACGCGTGCGCGTGCGCAAACACTGAAAACTGAATCTGGTTGAATTGGACGGACCTGAAGCTGGATTGGAACTTGGGTATCTGTTGAATTTCATGTAGATGCTGATAGGGCCATCGTATCGACCTGGTCAGGCAAGAGATTTACGGCCAACAGAGAGCAAATGTTCACCAAGTAAAACGATGGCTGGGGGTGGTGGATGCATTTTAAGTTTATGATACAAAAATCAGAGATTGCTTTATTGTATGCGAAATGGATCGATGATCGCAATTGGTTTAGTTGGCTCCATGGCACACGAATTCATTTATATTTATGATTTGTGAATTGCTTTTTATGATGATGTTATTTGTGTGGTTTTAGCCTACTACATACTACATATACCCAATACATTTATACGAACTATTACATTTTTATGATCGAAGAGAAGAAGAGGGTCCTCCCTCTTCAGGGGTCCGTAAGTGTGAATTTGCCACTTCATTTGAAAGATTGTAAAGACATAAATTATGAACTTTTGAGAACTGGGGCGATGTGGTTACTTGGCTCAATGTTGTTGTTATATTTCTGTTTTCTGTTTTTTGGTTTTTTTATGGCCATGCGAAAGTGTTGAGCATTAAAGTTCATAAGAGTCACAGAAGTTAGAGCCCAAAACAAAACACAATAAACAGAGGCACCAAAGCAATAATGACACAGACACAGAGAGAGAGAGAGGAAGGAAAAAATATATTAATGACTTATCAAGGATAATTTGACAATGGGTAATAAATCAAATGGCGTAGCTGGCGCAGGCGGGTGCAAACAGGGCGTGTGGTTTCTTTGGTATCCAACGAGTGTGACAGTCTCAAAGAAAACCACCCAGTCACAGTCGCCAATGGAATGTTCCAAACACACACACACACACACACTGACACAACTGGCAAATGCGAAATGTGATGCGGACCAGCATCCAAATTGGATGCCCAGCTGTGTAGTCGTAGTCGCAGACTGTGCCATAACTTAACACCTTCGTTGGCGTCTCCTGGCTCTCCTGGCAATGCAGTCAAATGCATTACAAGACTTCTCTCCCGTGTATAAAGACAACAGGGTTACCCAAGAGCAAATGAGCATCAACTGAGGTAAAAGTTTGCTAAAGATTTACATATGTATATATGATGGAATTTGCCTTAGATTATATTTATAAAGATTGAAATATGGAATGGAATTTAAAACAGAATTTTACAACTAAAGTTTAGAAATGTTTTACTCTTCAGCATAGGATCTAAGAAAGTTTCTGTTTTTAATTTCACATAACTTTTAATTCGAATTATAAATTTATAATTCTTCATGATCAGATTATTGACAATTTGGAGCTAATAAGTAGAACTATCTGCAATGGTTTAAAGATCATATAATCTACCAAAAATTATATATAGTAAAACTACATAAAGTATAGAAGGTAGAATGATGTTCCTTCATAAAAAGAGAAATAATTTTGTTGGAGAAGATGTCAATTATTGTAACTAAAAAGCTTTCAATTTGGATCTTTGGCAAATGTACATATGTATGTATGTATTACTCCTATTTTAAATTTTTACATATGTATATACATATATATATATATTAATATATATAAATATATATACCACTGTAACATCTTTGATATCTATTTTCTTAATAAATAACATTTTAATCTTATACGAAAACTTATTACAGTAACTTCTTTTGTAAACTCAAACCAAAAATGGATATTAGTTTTACTTGGATATCAATAAACTTGATCAGACTTAATTTTGAGAGATCTACAAATGGCGAAGATCAAACAAATTCATGAATGAATCCTACGAAATCAAATGAAAAATACAAATAAAATATAAAATATTTTCAATTAATAGATATTATAGATATTAGATATTATAACTGTATTTACATTCATCTATATTTTCTTACTTATTTCTTAAACTATTTTCTAAACAATATTCTAAGCTGTTTCTACATATAGTGCTAAGGACCCTAAACGAAATTTTTGGCTACTGAATATAATACAAAGTAAGTGAACAGATTAAAAATAATCTACTAATAATCATGATCACCTATGCTCAATCAAAGAGATCTATCTCTATCTCTTCCTTTCTTGACTTACCCTATTAAAGAACCAAAAAAAAAAAAAACTATAGGTTCTCATTTTTGACCAGATCATGAGTGACCACGACCACAGCGGCATACATAAGTATATGTATGTGAGAGGAGAGGAGGCACTCAATTCTCTTGATTATACCAAAGTATTTCGTACATGTCATTTGTTGTTGTAGTTTTTTTTTTTTTTTTGCTGGTGGCTTTTCACGCCGGTTATTGTAGCTGTAGTTGTAGTTGTTGTTGTTCTTGTTGTCTTGGTTTTCTTTCTTTCATTTTTGTCAGTCGCATACATAAAATATGATTGCGTTTTCATTTGTATCTACAAGATTGAATTTCTCTTAGGCGCGACCGAGCGAGCGAGCGAGTTTATGAGCTTGTCAATTTTCCTTTTATTTATTTATATGCATATCAAAACCGACTCTGAGATCTGTTCAAGCGCGTTGTGCTTGATTTCATAATAATACGAATAATAATAATCAGAATACAATATTGAAAATGGATGAATCCGTGGGCCGTGTTACCTTGGAGTTTCATGAAGGGGTTTCTCGCGTCTCGCATATACACATCAAACAGTACCGAAGTAAGGGAATCATTGATGTTGTTGCTGTTGTTGTTGTTGTTGTTATTGGAGTTGTTTGCCGCGTGTTGTATGCACCACAGCCTCTCGCCTCACCTTAAGCTTGTAACATTTTATTGTAATTAAGAACATGTAAGTTGTAAAGAGGAGTCGTCGTCGTAGCCGTTTGTGTCGCATCGGTTGGTTGCCCCACCTTATATGGTTGTCTCCTGTCTCACTGTTAAACCACAACCCTCCACACACACACACACACACACACACACACACACACACCTCTCTATCATCCTCTATACTACATCTTTTGGACCATGTTGCTCTCGTGTCTCGTTGCATTTGCAAATTTGTGGCTGTGGATGTCAAGAGGGCGAGGCAAAGTCAATTGCATTCTTAACCCTTTTATGCTGCGATCAAGCTCAAACCAACAACAAATAACAGTACAACTCTAATTAAAAATTAACACACACACATATATATATGTACATATATATAGACACATTCTGTAGCAGACAACAAACATTCGTTTAATCAGACAAAAATCAAGTCTATTATGGCCTTCTTGTGAATAAAGCTAGCCAGATTGGCTGTATCTGCATGAAAAACGTATAAACAGCGTCTCATTTGAAGTCATCATTAAAAACGACGACGACGACGACGATGACCGATCCGACGGCTATAGACGATCCCTATAGAATCACCCCTTCCCCCCAACATTTTGCATCATCCTTTAAGTTGCAGGCGACTGCAAACATGGCGCACACTTGAGGCCATGTAATCAACGTTTGCTTACTTCATTTAGCGCGCGGCAGAAGAAAAGCGAAACATGCATACAATCAGCGTTGGCCAGACAAATGGACTTTAAGGCCAGGTGCCAGGAGGAGGACAGAGGAGAGACAGCAGAAGATGCAGATGTGAGAGCTCCAAAAGAAGGCTCTACAAGATCGACTTAAGCCGTTGCACAGTGAATCGATTGGCTTACAAATGCTACCAAAATTTTGAACACATTTCCTTGCAAGTTGAAGAAAAATTTGCAAACTAAAAACTAAAATAGAAAATGGTCTTAATATAAGATAAAAGCTCCTAAAATATTTAAGAAAAATTCTAAAATTTATTTCCTAATTGTTTAAAATAAATTTAGATATAAACTAACCAAAAATTGACGCCAACTTTAACAAGTTCTACAAACTACAGAAAATTATATAAAAATATAAAATATTTTCTATAAATTACTTTAAACAATTGTTAAATGATAAATACAGGGGTGGTCAAAAGTATTTACACAATGAACTTTTTTTTGCAACTTTACTTTTCGAAGAGATTTTGTTGTTGTTGTAAGTGAATTACAACAACAAAACATTCTGTGCTTTGAAGCTTGATCATTTAAGAATCCAATGAAAGAAGAAATAGAAAAAATAACGGTACATAGAGATATTTGAAAGCAAATGAACTAATAATAAACAGTTGTCAAAAGTATTTACACAGTTATTTATTGCGACAAAAGTATTTACACAATTTAGATGTGCTCTTATTCTTGGACTTCGGCTTGGAAGATTAAGTCGGTTTTGATTTCGTTGAACATTAAAAAGCTTAAATTTTTATATTTTGATTAAAATTTCGGAAAACAATGCTAAAATGGTTAAAACAGGAGAGTTGTCCATTGAAACACGATCTGAGATCGTAACTAAATTTAAATGTGGTGATTCAGCTTTGGAATTGGCCAAGTTTTACAACATTTCCAGAAAAACTGTTTATAATCTGGTTAAGAAAAAGGAAATGACGGGAAATTTGCAAAACAAAAGAAGAAGTGGGCGAAAACCGGCGATGTCTGAACGGGAATGCAGGCGACTAATTGGCATAGTTGAGAGAAATCCAACGAAAAGTCCTGTTAAATTGTCAGCAGAATCGATTAACTTACTTGGCAAAAAGGTTAGCGATGCTACAATACGTCGGAGGCTAAAGGAGACCAACATCCGAACCTATACGGTACGCAAAGTAATTAATATTTCTGAAGCGAACAAAGCCAAACGACTGTCATTCGCACTAGAATACATTAAGAAGCCTATTAACTTCTGGTACAATGTTCTGTGGACAGATGAAGTCGCCTTTCAGTACCAGGGTTCATATCGTAAGCGTTTCATGCACTTACACCAAAAACAAAAAGAAAAAGCAGTGCAGCCCATCAATAGATTCGGAGGAGGCACCGTGATGTTTTGGGGGTGCATGTCGTATTATGGCTTTGGCGACTTTGTACCACTAGAAGGCACACTTAATCAAGGTGGATACCTTCTAATATTAAATGACCATGCCTTTGTGTCTGGAGACAGGCTATTTCCTATCCGCGACTGGATTTTACAACATGACAATGCCCCATGTCATAAAGGATTAACACCGACCAAATTTTTAAGGGACCTAAATATGGCTGTTCTTCCCTGGCCTGCGCAAAGCCCCGATCTAAACATTATTGAAAATGTTTGGTCATTCATCAAGGGCCAAAGAACAATCGATGAAGATCGAAACCGGGATGATACCATCACTGAAGTGGGAGAAATTTGGTCAAAACTGACAATTGACTTTGCCCGGACTTTGGTCGAATCAATTCCAGCCAGATTGCAGGCAGTAATCGATGCTAAAGGTGGGATCACAAAATATTAGATAAATAAAAACTTTATTTGTTATAAAAATTCAAAAATTTAAAAAAAAATTCAACAAAAAATGAAAAAAATCACTATTTCAGTTTTGTGTAAATACTTTTGTCGCAATAAATAACTGTGTAAATACTTTTGACAACTGTTTATTATTAGTTCATTTGCTTTCAAATATCTCTATGTACCGTTATTTTTTCTATTTCTTCTTTCATTGGATTCTTAAAAGATCAAGGTTCAAAGCATAGAATGTTTTGTTGTTGTAACTCACTTACAACAACAATAAAATGTCTTCGAAAAGTAAAGTTGCAAAAAAAAGTTCATTGTGTAAATACTTTTGACCACCCCTGTATATAAAAATTTGGCCACTGTAAATCGTTCATTGGCTAAGAGGGGGAAGGCAGGAGGAGTCTTCCAGAGTTAAACTCTGCATAGGCAGAGTTATATCGGAGTTCTGCGACTGAGCTTGTTGGCAATGATGTATTTTTGATTTCGTATCTTATATTACCAACAACAACAAGCTGCTGCAACAGCAACAACAGCAACAACAACAGCAATGAATGGCAAGTATGAGAGCGAGATAGATATAGCCAGAGTCAAAGTCAAAGTCTGGACAAAAGTTGATTTCAGAAAATTTTTATTTTTTGATTGTGATGATTGTGCATTGAAATTTGATACATTTTGGCCCGGTTGGTATGGCAGAGTCCTCAGTCTTAATGTCGTGCTCGCTGTTCTTGTTGTTGTTGTTGTTGTATGCAAAAATGTTGGCTAGTCGACAAGACATTTGGCCTGGCCCGCGCAACTAACTAACAGCAAGAACATTAATAAGATTGGCATCTGTTCCTCGCAGTTCAAATGTAATTTCTCATCAACAAAACTGGGCCTGGGTGTGGTAGTGATGCCTCCTGGTTTCCAATCCCCTATTCCCACAAAAAAAAAACCAAAAACCAAACTTCTTTTTCTTCCAAAATACTGTACATATATGTATTCCTTAGCCAATGATTGCATTTAACCATGGTAGAGATAACTTTTGCTGTTTTGTTTCTGTTTGCTAGTTGTTGTTTGATTGGCTTGAATGATGAGTAGGTGGGTGGTTGTGTGGTTTGTTTTGTCTATTGTTATCAATAATAGATTCCGGTAAAAGTTTGATCTGATGGCAGGTTAGGGCTACTTAGTAAGTGGATTTCCAAACTAAGTAAATATAGTCGCTGATTGAAACTTTGAAGTGAGTAAAAATCTTTGTTAAAGTTTGCTTAATAATAATTAATTTGCCATAAATTGATTCAATAAGTGAAATTGATACTTTAGATGGGAAGTAACAATTTTATTAGTAAATATATAATCTGCAATTCAAATAATTATAATTTTGTTTTAATCATTTAGCTTCCTCTGATGGGAAAGTGTATTTTATATGCTTTTCACTCAACAAAACTTCTTAACAGATTGGAAAGAGTATTTCAAATGCTTATTACTCTTCAATACTTATTAACAAAAATTTTAGTAATATTAACAGAAAATTTTGTAAGAGTTTTACTCTATTTCATTTATTATCAAACTCCATAAAATTGCTTTAATTTTTTTTTAAATTAACATATAATTTATAGACAAATTTTGTTGTTAAATTTATAACCAATTCGCTGGCAATTGTAAATTAGATTTATTGTTAGTTTTGATACATTATAAAAAGAGATTAATTTTTTTAATTGTTTCCAATTTCATTTCTTGCTTCTTGTAAATGTTTGTTACATTTTTCTATTTTTTTTTTGTTTCTGATAAACTTTTCTATGAATGTTGTATGTTTCTTTGCCCCTCTGACGACAGCTCCAATTACAAAAGCCTTTTGCCTTTGACTAGATGCCAGAGCATACAAAATATTTTTTCTAAATAGCCATAAATCGTAACAATCTAAGAAAAAAAAAAAAACAAAACATAACCAAAACCAGAAAGAAATTAAATCTTTTTTTCCCAGCTTCAAAATTTAGATCTGATGCCGCCCCACATCAACGCTCTCAAACTACTTGCACAACAATGCCTGAAGAGAGAAAAAAAAAAGAGTCTCCAATATTGCCCTTGGCTGCTTATGTTAATTTTTGTTTGCTCCCCCCTCCCCGCTCCACTTCTTAGATGGGTTCCCCCTTTAGTCAAATCAGAAACTTCAAATCGGTTTTATTTTTTTTTTCTTTCCTGAATGCCATACGATATGGATATGGATACGCATGGACACAATGCGTTTGTACAATATTTTCAACACAATATGAACCAGGGAAATAAATCAAATTGATTAAATTCGAACAGACCGAGAGAAGCAAAAAAGAAAATAAAACAGAAACCAAACTTGGTTTGTAGCCAAAGTTTTTATACTCTTTCAATGAGCTAACATGGCCAAAGTTCAGAGAACGATTGAAGGAACATATATTGTGGATCAATAATCCGATAAGTGCCGATAAGTGCCAAGATCTCGATAGTTTAATATAAAGACTCTACCTCTGGACCAATAAAACATTTGGCTTATGGGGTCAATAGATTTTAAGTGATCTTTTAGTTCAATAGCTTTCTAAACCTTAGGAATTAGAATTAGTTCTAGCATAACTATAAGTAGTATGTTGCCGATATTTGTTCGATATACTATATAATTTCCAATCAAGAATAATACCTTTAAGATTAGTAAATAGTATAATATAATATAGATTTGGCCAACCCAAGTAAGCCATCTCTACTACAAAATCGTTAAATGCTGCCAATGAGTCACATATTTTCTGGAAATATATAATTTCTAACAAATATCAAGATAATATAACAATTGTTAAGAAAGTTTTGTCGTAAATAATGCCATAATCAAATGAGTATACCTTTGTAAAATCTACAATATTATATAGTATGCAAAGTTTTAATAGATCAGAGAAGAATTATATTTTTATTTTCACTACTCAAAATCCTGTAAAACATTTATTTTGGCAAGGGTATACAAAAAAATCGAATACTGTTAAGATTTAGATGATTATGGAGGGGGCAGGGGTAGGGGCAGGCAACGATGGTATGCCAAAGAGGAACTTAAAACTCATTTAAATAATAAACCACTAAAACCGAAAAGAAGCGACACCATAGACAAAATGTAGAAATACAAATTTAAATAAAAAACCGTTCATAGACAACGAACAAAATGGACGAAAAGTAAACCATTAAAAATTACTACTAATGTGCACCTTACACAAAAGCCAACACAAAAACCCAACACAATTGGAACCACATCGGATTAGGATAGATATATATGTATATACATATATATATTTCTATACCGGAGAGAGACAAAAGCCAAGTCTCAAACCAAAAGAAAGGAGAATAGAAAAAAAAAAACCAACAAAACAAAAAAGAGTCACGAATTTTGAACTAAGCTAATGTCTAATAAGTGGAGAGAGGAGCTAGGAATCGAGTGGGATGAGCAAGAGGTTTGGGGGGAGGGGGGGTAGTCGCGAGGCTGAGACATTTGTGCGACCCACTGCGGCGACAGGGCATTAAAATAAACGAGCATCAATTCATCTTCGAACCTTTTTGGTGAACCGCCTGAGCCCCCCTTTCTCTCTGTCTATCTCTCTTCCTTTGTCTCTGGCTGGAACTAGCACAAAACTATATATATACATATATATATATAAAGATATATATAAAGATATATTTGTATGTATTGCAAATTGAGACAGGGTAAAACTAAAACCACTTAACTTAATGAGCATCAAATATCCAAACTGTATGTAGTATATATACTAAAAGTATCTTGTTTGCCACAATTCTCGATACAAATCTATTATTTAAGAGCTGTTGCTCTTACTTGTTGTTGTTGCTGCACTAACATTTCAATTAATAAACTGTCCGCCACCGGTACACGCACTCCTTGTGCCTCCCACGATACCTAAGCAGCGACTTCTTCATCTCCATCTCCCACTATTATACCCAGACCCTTGCCGCCCTACATTCTTTGCACAACAACAGCAACAACAACAAGAGAGAAACAGTCGGAACAATAGCTAAGTATAATCACTTTGTTTGCACCTTTGGGAATAGCCAGTGACAGACGCCGCCGCACGAGTGGAACACCACTAGTACCACCAGCAACAGCAACACTAGTAAGTAGTTGTTGTTGTTGCTGTTGCTGCATGAGGGCTGGTGGTGGTGGTGGCACGATAATGGCCAACGGACACTGGACTAGCAAATGGAAATGGAAATAGCTTTGGGCCCACATGCAACCCAGGCGAACTTTACCAGCTCTCGCATTGCATTTATGAAAATGAGTTGCTGCTGTTGGTGTTGCTGATGTTACTGTTGTTGCTGTTGTTGCTGCTGTTGCTGCTGCTGCTGCTGTTGTTGCGTTGGCCAATTTGTAAACGAGACAATTGACCAAATGTTGCCATGAGTTTATGTTGTGACTTGATTGTTGGCAAGAGAATTGTTGTCTTTATATCTCTCTCCCTTTCTTTCTTCTGAGTGAAACAGGTGACACATTGTCATCATTATAGAAAACTTTAAGTTTTCTAAAGGGTTTTTCACCCTCTCTCTATTATCAGCCATGATGAAAAGGGAATTTAACATGGCTAATGTTGTCATCGGTATGTGGTCTCCTTTACAGAAAGACAATTAATGAATTAATTAATGAAAAATCATTTCAATTCCTATTTTTTATAACATTAATACAAATATTTTAAATTAGCAGCTGCTATTAATCAACTCTTGATGTCCTTTTTATATGCTTTGATCTCTATTTGATAGGTTTTAAATTAGAATTTAATTTTTAATATATTTCTAATTATGTTTGCATATGTAAGGCGAAGAGTTGGTAGAAGTTGCAAGTGGCAGTGGCAACTACTTTTAGTGTAAGTTATTGAAATTAAGCAAAGAGCTGACTAAAATTAATAATAATTTAGCTTGAAACTGAATTTGTATATTTTATTTTTTGGGAAAGAATTAGAATGTTAAAATGTTCTTCAAATAAACAAAATTATTTGCATTTGGTAAATCAAAATTAGTTATGAAATGGACTATCTTGTAGTAAGTTCAATCGCTAATAATATCCATATATAATAATATACATATATTTGAATAATAGTTTCATATATCGCTTTAACTATAACAACAATTAGCACATATAGATCTTCTACTTGACATTTGATGAACAATTTTGCTAATACTAAACTTTACTCAAATTCAAAGTTTTCAGTTTTTTTTTGCTTTTGCTTTTCATTTGTTGTACATTTTTCTTTTTAAAAAGTATCTAATTATGTATTTATATTCCAAATTATTTATTTTCTTTAACCCATTGAAACTACATTCTGTATTAAATGTAGATGAACTATTTAAAGTCTCAATCATAACATTAAAAAAATTTTGACAATTTAGAAAAAAGGAAATTTAGCTGTATTGCTTTCGATTCCTTCTTTTAAGATTTCTGGTTACAAGTTTATCTCATTGGGTTGCTTATACAAAAAGGAAAACAACAAATTTAATATAAAAAATTTTTCAAAAATTTCCATTTAATACAGCAAAATAAAACTATTTAAAAGCCAAATATCAAACTTTTATTAAATTTAGGGAAATGCATAATTATAAAACTTAAAGAAATAATGAGAAAATAGGACAAATAAATAATATGGTTTTTTATCTTTCATCAACTAACTATAGAGCGCAATATCAAAAAAAATGTATGTCAATTTTATTTTATAAACAATATTATTTTAAAAGTTAACTGAATTTTAGTTTAAAGAATTTTTGTTTATAAACTTAACAACTTTGATCACCTGTAAGTGGATATAGCTCGATCAATTGCGATTATCTCTGGTATGAAATGATGGTCGTAACAATTATTCTCACCCACTATAATACGCTAAACAATGGCCACTAATATGAAATCCCCTAAATGCATTTACCGAAAAGGACAATGGACAGGCTAACAGCTCCATGCCCATTTAGAGAGCTTAGCGAAGCTGTCGCCTTAAACTCCAGAAAGAGAGAAAGAGAGAGAGAGAGAGAGAGAGAGAGGATAAAAAAACAAAGCAATTGGCAATTGGGCAATGGCGGACAATGGACAACAACTGATGGGGTGGTATGGGGGGATATACCTATACCTTTAGCTATAGCTATATAGCGCAATAATAAAAGTGAAATTAACAATCAGCGAACGCTTTACGGTTGACATTTCACATGACAGGTTAGTAATGCGATTTAGCAGGATAAAGGACAGCCGCTAGGCAGCTGTATAGAGCATTTTTGTCTTGCCCCTGTCATTCCATACGAGAAGTAGTGCAGCGAAATGGTAAACATTCACCACATTCACATCCATATCCACAACCATATCCATATCCACATCCCCTTTCCATTGCCTTTGGCGTTGGTGTCGATGTCTGTGGCCGCGGCACGAAATGGTTGCCCGTCCTTCCATCTGTTTTTTTCGCTTGATTTTTTGCCTTTTTTTTTTACTCAGTTTGAAGAGAAAGTTAATTAAAATAATGAGTTTTCGTGCCCAAGCTTCTCTTTGGTAGTTGATGAATGTCGGTCTGACTGTCTGACTGTCTGACTGTCTGCCTGTCAAATTGTACTGGAAATGAACTCTCCGAGTTGAGCATACATAACATATTTAATAATTGTAATAATGCACTTTTAATTAAATACGAATTTTGCTTGCTTTGCTTGCTCGCTTGCCAGCATTTAAATCGACATTTTGCATTCTGTAAATTTGCATATTTGCGTGTTTGCGTTTTGTGTTTTGGGACCCATACACATAGGGGAAGAGGGGGGTAGGGCTTGTTGTCTGGTCGGTCTGTGTGGCATTTGTAATAAGCAAATTGATTTAAAATTGTCACCATGGCATGGTTGCTAAATTAGATTTTGTGTGGGTGGTCGAGCTATCAATATTAGATAAGTTGCTTACAATATTCCTGTATATATATCTATATAAGTATGTGTTTGTGTGTGTGTGTATAACTTAAGATTAATTATATTGAAGAAAATTGTCTTTGCTGAAATTGAAAATGGAATATGAGAGAGAGAGAGAGAGAGAGAAAGAAGAACTGCTCTAGAGAAGTCCTGCTAAGATTATAAAAGAGATACATAGAAAAGAGGACTGTTTCAAGTAAAGTCCAGTTTCTTCTGCTTTGGTAAATTAATTCTTAGATTCTCTTCTATAATTTTAAAACAAAATTAATTTTTTGAGGCAAAATGAAGGTGTCAGCAATATCTGTTTGATATCTTGTATTAACTTTAGCTTTGATATCCTTTTAACTAAGATCAAAATCGTTTCTCTTTGTAATGATTAGATGCTCTCATAAACCGTAAGTTGACTTTTAAATCTTACACTTCCATTACCGTTTCATCTGTTTCTTTAAAGATATTGAATGGAATCATTACACTTGATGATCCTTGACTTCATTGGTTCTTCCTCTTTCAAAATATGGCCACCTTAACATAGGTCACATCAAGCAAGAGAGGAATCTGCCCAAAAACAGTTCCTGTGCAAACTAAGATCATAATATCAATCAAATGTTATCTTACTTTAGTACAATTTCGTTAGTTAACCTTAATTATTCTAGTAATTAGTTTAAAATGGATTAGCTTAACTTTATGCCTAAACAACAGGTTTATCTGAGTTATTGATCCATCTAAAGGTAACAGTTCCCTGTAGACTTCCTTCCTCTTATAAATTACCAAATTACCTTTATCTTTTATATATAAATAAATGGGAAGATACATAAATAAGTTGTCAGTTGTAACTTTTTAATATTTTGCTAACTATTAAGTCAAATTTCTCGATTTTCTCCTTTCGAATAAAAACATTGAGTTCAAATTGATCAAGTATACGCACTGTTGTACAAATAATTGAAATGCAATGAGAGAAGAATAAAATATACTTCTATTTTGTAAACTTCTATCCTTTGTTATTCCATGTGAAAACTTTAAATGTCTACTGATAGATAATTCGAAATCTGTAAATATATTTCCCGCCTTTTCTCCCTTTTAAGGCATTTACAATATTAGATTTTGGTATATTTCATTTAGTAAATAGATTTAAATAGTCTTCATTATTAGTAATTCTTTATTAGTAATCTCTGACTAAAAGAATTAACTTACCAATCATTTTATTTTAGCCATTGTGTCTAAAGTCTTCGCTTGTATCCTTTTGTTTCATTTATCAATATCATTTTTAACTAGGAACCATTGGGGTAAAGTGTTTTTGTTTACTCAGTTCTCATTTATACAGTTATGTGTGCACATAATGTTTAGTCAATATGTGAGATTTTGTACCACTGTACTGACATTTGCAACTGTCAAAATTTGCAACAGAGAGCACGGTTTGTTGCCAAAACATAAACATGTCAGCTTTCACTTGCTGGGAGAGAGAACGCACACAGCATCGAGAGATGACAATGGGAGAGCAAAAGAGAGCCCTTTACAAGCACACACACAGACACACGCGGAGAGAGAGAGAGAGAGCGAGCGGGCGGTCGAGCGAACGAGAGAGTTTTACTAAAACACTACGAAACTATTGAATGACTAGAGGGTAAGGGGTAACTGGGGACCGGATAACGGGTACGTCTAAAAGGACTATAGGACTTTTCTTTGCTGGCGCGCTTCCTTCAACACTTTCAATGCTCCCACCATGTTGCCATCGATGCCCCACACAGATGCCTTTGATTTTGCTATAGGTGTAGGCGGAACACCGCTAAGGCATAGCTCAGCATCCTGGCACAGGCACTGGCACGGATCCTAGCATCTCCACGGGCAACGTGGCGGCGTCGTTGGTGGCAACAACAATAACAACAAACTCGCGTGTGTCTAACATGGCGACGCGATGGCCCCCAGACTTTGGGCCTGCACCAAAAAAATTCTAAATTTTGTGACTCCTTCGATTTCTGTGGCAGACACACCAAAAAACAAAACTAGAAAACTGAACAACACTAATCAAAGTTACCGAAACCGTTTACACATTCCGCGATTAGGCAAAAAAATTTAGAAAAATATCTAGAGTTGCTATATATATGTATATATATATAAATTTTATTTCGTTTTTTGTGTGTGTTTTCTTTTTTGTTATAAAAAAGTTTGCCTGACTGCTCACTCGCGACGCGTCGCGTTGCGTTTGTCAAAGAGTAGCGCAGCGAGCGACAAACGCCAAAATCTCACATCTCCCAGTGAACCCACAAGGACCAAAACGTTGCCGCCATCGAGAAGCAGCAGTAGCAGCAACAACAACACACTCACACACACACACGAATACGAACTCGAAAAAAGAAACAACACCAAAAAGTAAAGTGAGCATCAAAGCGCACGGGACAGAATAGTTTTCAACCCGACCAACCGACCCACCGTTTGAGTGCCAATCCCCCAAACCCCATCACACACACACACACATACATTCTCTCTTCATTTGCTATTGTTGTTGTTGCTATTGTTGCGTCTAAAAACCGAAAACAATAAAAAGCTCCAAAACGGAATCCTTAATGCCTTGTGGTGACTTGTGAATAATCTATAAGAAGTTGGCGGCTTGGAAAAATCTTTGACAGAAAAGGATAAATAATAATTTGTGGCTAGCTGAGAAATATTAAAATTAGATTGCTTTTTTTATAGGTCTAAAGAGTATTTGGAAATTGGTTTGAATTTTTATTTCAAAAGATTGATTATAGATTGTTTTTAGATGATGAAGTTCTTGTTTTCCTGAAAAGTGTCAGTATCGATTGTCGAAATATGGTGGCGATAGAATATAGAACTGCCATTTAATTTCAGCTTCAGATTCATAGCTTTCACAAGAAATAAATAATTATAATATTTTACTCAGCTTTATATTTATAACTTTTATAAAGAATACATAATTATAATGTTTTACAATCATAAATCAAGTTTCTATAACTAAAAATAAAAAATTTAATTAGTTCTCGCAGTTTTGCAATGGAAGGGATCGGATATATCAAAGATCCTTCGAATTACAAACTGCTACCTAGAAAGTTTTATTTTAGTTTCTTCTACTCAAAAATCTGAAATTAGTTTTAAAATTTATTAAGAAATGTTCATTTGATTCTCTGGTTAAGAGTTTAACCTTTTATCGTTACAAGAATTATTTTTAAAAACAAAATAAGATCTAATCGTCTTTAAAAAAATTATTTTAATGATGATTTGTTTGAAAAACTTTTAGAGAATCATAAAAATATTTGCGGTTCCCTATAAAAACTAATTAAAAATAAATTTTTAATATTATATTTAACAAAAAAACCCTTAAACACAAATAAAAATTAATTGAAAGTAACTTTTCAACATTAATCCAAAAATCTTTAAATTATTTGGGCAACAAGTTGTTTCCAAGCAAGACTATAAAATAATTGAAAACTTTGAGATAATTTGACTAGATAAAGAAATTTCCAATAAGACTAATAATAATAACTTAACAAATAAGGACAACTTGTTCAAGGAAAATCCTCAATTCTCTTTAGCTTTGGCAAACTGTCTTGTTATCGGTGATATACCCTACCTAGCAGAATCCTTGCTCCAAACCCTGTACCAAATGTAAGAAGGCAAAAAAAAAAAGGAAATTCCAAAGCACGCGTTGACACTTTGCGCTCAACACTCGCACATACACATACTCAGTTGGGCCAGCAGCTTTAGCTTTCGCTTTGGCTTTGGCTCTGGCTCTCCTCTCCTGCATTCACCACACAGACTCTGGAGAGTACGCTCGGGGCCATCATCAACGTGTGTCCTGGAGCCCGGAGCATCAGTAGTGGCAGCAGCAGCTGGAGTTATCCAGCATGCTGTCATTGTAAACAAAAGATGTGGTGCTACTCTCAGGGATGTCACTCTCTCATTCTTTCTCTCTTCCGCTCACTGCGCAGCGACAAAGCTTTCATCAAGCCGGCGGAGTAAGGGGGTGAAATAAGGAAAAGCTGTGCCCGCCTATCGATTTTTTTTTTATGTTGTTTGTTGCGTCCCATTGCTGCGCATGCAAAAGCGCCAAGTTTTGACAGCTGTCAACGCTGATCAGCGATGACACTTTGGTGGGAACCGGAGACCAGAGTAAACCGTAAGACCGGCAGCGGTAGCTAAAACGGGGCAGGTAAAAGGCAAAGGTAAAGGTAAACAAATTGAAATTGAAATGCAAAATGCAGGCCAGCCGGTAAAAGTCGATTGAAATCGAGTTCGAGTATGTAGGAATATGGTGAAGTGGATGTGGCTGGACACGCGCTCACCATTTATCAAATGACCATCGGTTTGGGTTTGCTCATCAGCTGATAAGCGGGCATGGCAATTAAACAATGTCAGAAAATATTTAGCTGGCAAATAAATGTCACAGTCCGACAGGCCAGAAATGTCGCAAAGGATGAGCTAAATTACATGGAAATTAATGAGCAGTCGTCTCAATATGTACTTTATACTGACTGCATGTCTACACACAGACAAAGACACACACACACACTACGAGTGACAGTTTCTTCCATCCCCCCCTGCCCCTGGTTTACTGTCAGTATGAATATTTGATAATTTAATTAGAGTGCCGGGACAGATGGTGCGACTGACCACAAAACCGCTGGCAATTGCTTGTAAAAATGCGTCCGAATCCAGAGAATATTAGCCCAGCCCCTATCCTTACACGCACTGGCAAAGGACTCACTGAATTTGTTAGGCGTTACAAAAGGAATTTTCATAATTAAGCAATTACCCATTTTTCCAACCGAAAAGAACCGAAAAATAACGTAGTGCCTCCCCCCTTTCATTTTGGAGGCGTGGGCGTTGCTACCTACCACTTAGCTTGACCAGCTCTCCATTTGTTTTAATTTCATTTGGCATTTCGCCCGTCCTACAAATGTCATAACTGTTTTTCTTCTGCGAGGAGATCGTTTCGTTGCGCCGCTACACATTTTCCTAACGAAGATGAATTGGTTTTTTATTCAAATTTAATTTATGCCTAAGCAAAAAATAGCTCGCTTAGCCCACACGCAGCCCAACCCACGAATTAGGTAAAAATAAAATAAAACTACTTCTATATAGATATTTTCATGTTTGGATCCATTAAAATCGCCAAACAATTGAGAAGGCACGTGATTTTGCTTATGCGTGTCTATCTCTCATAACACAGAGACACACACACACGCTCAGTTACCAATATAGACACAGAGTCAGTGCCAGAAAAGGCCAAGTGCCAAGCTGATGTCAACTGAATATCATCACCTGGGCCATGATAGCCATGTTGGCGACATGGCGCCCTCATTTCTTGGTGGAATATTTGTTAGGTGCAAAAAATTATGTTTATTATCACTGGGCGGACAAGGTGAATTCATCATCACGAAGTGGACATTCATATCTGTACACCGATTACGATCTAAAAGCTAAAACAAATGAGGGGAGTAGGGGAAAAAGAGTGCATGGAGATGTTCACTTGATGGCTACATTAGTGATGACAATGGCGTGACCAAAGTGGAAGATTATTTATCACACTAAAGAAATATGTCACAAGGGCGGCTTAAAGTCAAGATAAATATGGGTTTTATAAAAATTTCTTAATTGTTACTATACATATATTTTTTCGATTTTAATAATTAAAATTATGAGTTTATACAAAAGAAGTGGGGCTTTATTTGTCATAGGTATTCTTAAATACTTGTAAATTTATGCTTTTAATTGTAAGAAAGGAATAAGAAAATTATCTTCGATCATATCTCAAACTTCTTTGAAAATATTAAAAAATTTGTCTTTATTTTAGAATTGTTCTCCTCTACAAACGGAAAATTTAATGCCAGCAAGAAAAAATCTCACAAACAAGTTTGTCTTTATCCAGTCTACCAGCAGTCTGATGTTGTCAATAAAGTTAATCAATAATTAATATATTTTGCATATCCGGAATTGATACGTTTAAAACTTAGTTTAACTAATATGACACATTTGCAAGTTTTTAGAGTAAAAATATAAAAAGAAACTTGTTAAGTAAAGTAATTTTATCATATTTATGAGTCATAATCTTTTTTTTTTTTTCTTGGACTCGTATCATTTTTAACAAGAAATTCATTTTACTGCAGTCAAAGTTATAATTTAATCTTTCGCAAAAACAGCAAGTGACAATCTTATGACACACACTGTGCCACAACTAATGGTATAATTGGGTTGATAACTTTTTAATTGAAAGTATCTCTTATATGTATAAAAAAACCTAACTGTACCAATCAATTAAGGTTTAATAACTAAAAATTAAAAAAAAATAGTTTTGATCTCCTACAATGATAATACGTAGAATGCTTAGGGTTATATCTACTATTTGAAATCGCTTTCTATATTGAAACTTAAAGCTATGAACCAAAATCTTGACATTAAATAAATTAATACAAATTTTATACCAATAGATATATGTAGCCTTAAAATTGATCAATTAATCAATATCCCTAATCCATTGAGTATGAGTGAAAAATTTTAAGAAAGGAATAAATGAAATTTACATACAGAAAAGGATCTACTGAAATTGGAACAGTAAAGTAGTACGGTAAAGAACTTCTTCTTCTTGAGATATTGCTCCTAACAATAAATATAAGAATAAATATTTCCATATATAATTTCTATATATTGTAGGACTTTTTCTTGAGATATTGCTCCAAAGAACATATATTTTTAATGGTTCAACATGAGAAGAAATTATGAAAATATATGTTTATTAGATTATTAATGTTAATGGACTTCTTCTTGAGATATAACACTTAAGAACCGATATTCTTCTTGATTCTACAGAAAAACAGATTGTCAAAATATAAAATTATATGGTATTCTCAAACTTCTTCCTGAGATATTGATTCTAAGTACATTTATTTTTAACATTATACTATATATAACATCTATTTTGAAGTATAGATTCCTTTCAAATATCCACCCAAAAGCCAAATGTTCTACTCTAATATAAGTTAGATAACCAAAAATTAGATTGTATGCGTTTTCCCACGCCATGACAGTGTAAATTTTAGTGACTCACTCCTCCTCCTCCATCTCCTCCTACTCTTAGACTAAATGATGATCACCTGTTTGAATATAATTTCATCATTTACTGTTACACATATTTTTTTTTAACTGACAATGAGCTGAAAACAAAACACTGCATTCATGCTGAGTTTCTGTCAGTTGTTGCTGTCGTCATTGACATAATGCGACAACAACGTCATGGCTAATAGAGATAGCACGGAGATAGCAACGGAGGCTCCCAAAAAAAAAAAAAAAAAAAAAAAATTAAATGGAAATCTAATGAAAGCAGTCAAGTCCCTACTCTACCTCCTCCTACCACTACCACTACCTCTTCTACTGTGTTTATATACATTGTATAAATAGGTGGACATGTAGCGCACGGCGGTGCCAAGATAACAAAAATTACTGCGTTCTAAACAATTTTTTTTTTTTTTTTTTTATTCTCTGCTTTCCCCCAGATATATTGTGATAAAAATTTATAATAGAGTAGAGAGACACAGAAGCAAGCGTACTTCTATGTACACGGTTTCTATATTGTAGACTGAGATTTATTGCGCCGGGGCCGCAAATCTGTCACCGAACTGAGCTGCCTGGCAAACATGATAATATTTGAGTTGCTACAGTTTTTTAAACGAGAGACACATACATATTTGCCTAGTACCAGAACAGTAGCGATAAAATGTTAACTCGAAGATTAGTGGCCATATTCAAGAAGGAGACGAGTACAGAGCAACATGGCAACTGCATATAAAAATTCCCAGCAACAACAAAAATGTACGCAAACAATTGCAGTTCTGATAAGATTGGCCAGAATCAGATACTGATAGCCCCGAAAAAGAACAGGAAAAAAAAAATAAACACAAATCATAAATAACAAATCATTACCGAGACAAAAATAAAAATTGTCTTTCAACTCTTGGCGGCAACTTCAACTGTTCTTCAATTTCAGTTTCAGAATTTTTGACATGTACATGAATTAGATCTTTCAGGAATACCAAAAAAAAAAAAGAATAAGAGAGCTTAAAGAACCTGCTGCAGGGAGAAGAGGTTCCTGGCTCCAGGCTAAGACTTTGTCAAGCTGACGGTAAATGAGTTTGCTTGTAAAACTCATGATGCGACGTAGCAGATAAGGATATGCCCCAAAAAAAAAAAAAAAAAAGAGAGTTAAACTGGCGGGGGGAAGCCATAAAAAGGGTAGTATAACGATTAATTTTTTCCACGTTGACATTTTAGCTTAATTGCACTTCAATAATCCCGAAAAAAAAGAGAATACTGAGAGAGCTACAGCAAAAAGGCAAAAATGCGTAAAAGGGCATGAAAAGCGGCAGCCGACGACAACAACGAGGACGATGGCTACAGATACAGATACAATTTTAATCCCACGGACTTTTACTGCAGTAAGCACTGGTAGTACCAAAAAGAGAAGAGAAGAGACAGAGAGATGGAGAGAGAGAGGGGAGGAGGAAAGAAGCAAAAAATACCCACAGAAGCAGAAAAATGAAAAAAAAAAAACCAAGCGAAACTAAAGAACCAACGCGTTGTCAGCAGAAACGGCCAACGCACTGCAAGTGGGCCGTTATCCCCCCTCTCCTACGCGTTCAAACCCGACCAAAAAGACGCAAGCAGAAAACGCTACCAAAGTTGACAAGAAGTAAAATGTCCGACGGACTAATTGGCTTAAACGCTGGCAAAATTTATTTAAGCACATTAGTGGGATTTGGTTTTGGTTTTATTTTTTCTGTTATATTTTTTTTTTTTCTCTTTCTGCTACCTTCGTATAGTTATATGGCCAATATGAACAG
Organism: Drosophila austrosaltans; assembly: GCA_035045865.1. Lineage (NCBI taxonomy): Eukaryota > Metazoa > Arthropoda > Insecta > Diptera > Drosophilidae > Drosophila > Drosophila austrosaltans. The sequence continues at coordinate 6,604,650 of JAWNOQ010000180.1, read as the reverse complement.
CTGGTCAACAGGGCTAACATTTTGCGTCCCTCTCTCTCTCTCTCTCCCATTTGATCTACTTGGGTTTGGGTTTAATGTGTGGGTCACTGATTGACTGAAAAATGCGTGGGATTAACTATGGTTAAAATAACTAACGTATATGATGGAAATGTTCTTTTTGCCCCTTTTTTTTTGTAGGCGTTGTCAATATTGTCAATCAAGCAAATGAAGGTTTTTTTTCGTGTAATTAATTCTTTAAGCTATTTAAAGCAATAACAAAATGTAAATAAAGGTTAAAGTCAAAGCAGAATTTTACTACTTGTAGAGAAATTTGAACAGCCAAATTGATTTTTCCTATATATTGAGAGACTTTTTGGAACTTGAGCTAGCTTTTGGAAAGACTAACTTCCTCTATAAACTAGCAAGAATTGAAACATTACTACAAATTATTAGAAATCATTTCTTTTTTAAGTATTTCCAAAGAAATATGCTATCTAATTGCATTCTATAGACAATTTCGTTGAGGCATTTCGCATTATATATTATAGCCAATTTATATATGTCTTTATGACTTTAATTCAACTTTGGATATATTAAAGAAGTCTAGAAAGAACTCCCCAGGAGATTCCAAGGGAAAGGGCGTACGAAAATTTTAAGTTCTCAATAACAAAGGCAAAAGCATCTGAGCCAAGAGAAACATTGGTCTAACTTAATAGTTATAAATGAATGAATAATGCATCTTTAAAGCTAAGTGGGAGAATAGTTTTAAGCCACGGCAAAAGCTATTAGCAGATGAGAAACCTTAGGGCTTAAGTCAGTTATCAGGATAATAGCCAGGACGATATCATTCTTCTAGTAGAAACTGACAGTAAGGAGGTGTATTTAATGGACTATAAAGAACATGTATGTATAAAAAGTATATATGTATCTACAATTGGTAAATAGATAATATTTGATTAGTCAGTAGAATCTTTTAAACCTTTTCCCAATAAAGGCGAATTGGCCAAAATGTGGAGCGTTTTGCTTAAAAATATATAAGTATCGATAGAACATTTAAAGATCAATATTTCAAATACTTAAGCCGAGTCAATTACCTGATAGATGGGTTTCATGTTTTCTTGATAATTACCAAATTAAGAAAAAGGGGGAAAAAAACGATTTCAGTTCAAAAGATTTTCAATTCGAATGATTTGCTATACACTTCAAAAAGTTACACAAATCGTTTTGTTTTGTTTTCTATTTTCCAAAAACGGTTCAGAACTTTAATAAAATATGCTGGCTACAGAAGATTCCAATGAAGGACGAAATGATCCTCTTGTCACTAAGACTTTGATATATCGTGGAATTATTGCGATACTCGTTATTGGAATTATTATAACAATAATAATATATTTCACCTATTTTATGAAATAGTCTCAAGATTCTCAAAGTGGATATATAAAGATGATTATAAAGACGATTTCCCACACTCACTTTATAGGGCAAGTTAAGTGGATAACACATCGACTTATATATCCTTATATACATTTGGATGGAGAAAACACAGATCAAGTTTATAATACCCCAAGTACTTAAAAAAGTCTAACAATTACTGGGAATCTGTAAATTTAAAATTTCCAGCAAGTGAATTTGTTTTATTAGTATGTATATATATATATGTGTATACTTTCAAGTGGATAAAAACCTAAAAAGCGAAACAGAAGACTATATACTAAAATTGATTGTGAATAATAGATGTGTGTATAGATAAATAATATAAAAATTATAATGATTTGATGTAATTTATTTTTATTAGAATCAAACCCAACTGAAATTTAGATGGACTCTTCACCTTAGTATAACTAACTAAACTCGTATCTCAACTATTATAATTATACAACATTTTTCAATCAAACCCAATTAAACAATTTATTGTTTTAGGCCAAGAACATTTTTCAGGTCTTAAGACTGTCTTCTAATGAAGACATTTCAATTTGCTGCCCTTTCCTGGTCTTAATCCCATGCCAATCCATTTTAATTAACCCTGAATGCCAGCAAATTGTCACATTTTCGGTAAATCTCTGCAACATACATACATAAATCATTCCAACTAGGATGAACGCCCAAAAAGAGTCTGAGATTTTCCCTATTTCCCCCCCACAAAAAAAATTCACTAATCAACTTTTTGTCACAGATTTCCAAAAATTTCATTTCGCATTTGCTGTTCCTTTTTTTCTTTTTTTTTTTTTGTATTTACCTTTTATTTAATTAGCTAATTTCAAGTGACCGAACCAAAAAATTTATTCACTAATTAGATGGCATAAATATTTTAACGGGTCTCCGAAGGGCAATGGCAAAAAGTGCAAATGTATCTCACAGATACGCAACTGAGCCTAATACATATTTAATAGAGACAGAAGAGCAAACATTTTTGGTATATTAAATTATTAAAATGGGTGAACAGACTTTGTCCTAAATTTCTTCAATCCCCTCCCACCCCCTCTTCAATTGTACATATATACATCTGCCTCCCGATCAGTGAAAAGTAAAGTAGGGGCAAATTGCTTTGCTGACATTAACAAACCTACTTTACCCCACTCTTCCATCCACCCACCCACAGACACACACACACACAGATACTTATACAAAAGGCAACTTAAAGATTTTGATCTATTGCCTAGTCTAAATCGCCCCCTCAGACCAAGTAAATCCAATTTTAGGCGACAAAAACTGAGAGAAGACAACAGCAACAAACAAAACAAAAAGAAATAACACAAAATGAAAATGAAAACGAAATCGAAATCGTCGCATCGATACAAAAGAAATTAAAAACAGCAACAAATTTCTCACGCTGCTTGCAGATACGCAGACACACACACACACACACGCATACAGAGACAGACTTCTTATATCTATCTACATCTCGACCCCGAAATGACTTTCACCAAGAACAGGGAAATGGAATGGTACAGGGACAGACACAGAGAGATAGAGACAGGGAACTGGGACTAGCAACAAAGCTGCCTGTATCTATTCCATTCGTATATTTGTGTGTGTGTGTGTATGTGTGTGTGTGCTATATACATTTCACACCCTCAAAAATAGAAATTATCTTTGTGCATTTACGCAAGTTTTTAATGCTATTAGTTCCATCTTCCCCCCCATCCATCCAACCAACCATCCATTCCTTGGACTCATACCCATACCCATTCCCATTCCATTCCTTTTACCATTCCCTTACACATTTGAAGTGAACCAAATTGTCTATTTCTTTTTAGCTCCTCTGGCTTTAGCGCTTGCTCTCGCTCTGTGTGTCCTTTTGCCAGTATGCCTTTTATTTTCTATTCTATTTTCTATACTATGCTATGTTGCTGCTATGTTGCACTCAACAAACGCTGCTGCTCTGGACGCAATTTTGTTGGTAATAAATCACCTAAAGTCGACATTAAATCTTTTCTTTCTTTCTTTCTTCTATTTTTTTTCTTTCCTTCTTGATTTTGTTTTTTTTTTCCTTTTCTTTTCTATCTTTCTACATTTCGTTGCTTTCGACTTTCACACAAACACACAGCCAGCAGAGCATTGCACATGTCTTGGGATTTACCATTACACATAGAAGGGTCGACTTGAGTCCTTCGTTCCTTTTTTTTTCTTTTTGGATTTTGGTTTGACTTTGTTTTGTTCCTATTTAAAATAAAACATATTTCGAAAATTTGAATTTCAATTGTAAGAGAGAGAGAGAGAGTCGTCGCAGCGGTTTATGCAGGCTGCCAAAAATGCTTATTAATTTCAATAGGCCACATTCAGTTGGCCAAGCCAAGCAGAAAATGAAACATTTCCGCAGCAGCAACACATTAACACTTTACAAACAATGGCCAAAGTGGCATCCATCAACTGCAATAACAGCCAGCAGCCAGCAGCCAAACATCAGAGTCAGATTTTTAATGCTGATTCAGAATCCGATTCAAAATCAGTTTTAGAGCCACCCCACATGGTTTAGTTCGGTTTGGTTTTTGTCCATGGAGCCGCCGCTTTTGCCCTGTCACAGATCTGTCAGGGAAGCGAGACTGTGAACAATCGCAGGAAGTTCAAACAAAACAGCATCCTCTACTTCTGCCCTTCTCGTCTCTGGCTATATGTATGTATGCATTTGAATTAAAGTGCCTGGCCAACAACAACAAAAACAACAAACAATTTCGCGCTTGGCAAAGCAAATAAAAGGCAGGCAAGGAGCAAGAAAAACAGAAAAACAGAAAAAAAAAAAAGGAAAAGGCAAACAGAGAACATGCGTTAAACTAATAATTGTCAAAAAGTCAAAGTCAATTCACAAAATTTGGCAAATGCAACAAAAGCAGGAGCAGGAGCACGGGGCACGGGGTACGTGGCAGCTGGAGACGTCTTTTGAAAAGGGGTAAACCAGATATTTGGAATATTCTATGTTGCCTTTTTGGTGATGATGTGGATGATGATGACGAGTTACGCGGCTCAATGTCAACTTTCCTCTACCACCACCACCACTACTATCAAAAGAAGGATGAATAGCTTAGGCTTTGCCACCGCCCAAGCAGTGTCAACTGTTTCCTTTTTTTCTTTTTTCTTCTTCCTTCTTTTGTTTTGTTACCTACCCCATATGTATATATATGGTACATATATCCTTTGGTGATCTCAATCAAATGTAGTTTGTTATGCATTTTGCTGCCGCTTGTCTGTCAACAATTAGCACGCTATTCATCATGTCGTATTCGTCTCCAGCATTGCAGATCAGGGGAGAGCAAAAGGACGAGATCCTGACTCATTGTCAGGCCCTTACACTTTAGACTGTCACTCGCCAGCAGCAGGATGCTGTGGTCCCACAATTGTGTAATGTTAGTTAATCTGCATTCGTTATAATGGAATGGTAAATTAAAAGGAAACAGATTAGCAACAGATCGGATTAGTTAACATGATTTTAATGAAAAGTTATTTAACCTTTTGTATCTACTTATTAGAATGGAAGGAATAATATTCTGTTGAAATAGAAAGTCGTTAAAATCAAAGTAGTTTGGAATATATTATATTTTTTAACCATTTAGAATTGCATACTTGGGCAAAATTGGCAAGATATTTTATCATATTCTTAGTTATCTAAAAGAGAAAAACAGTTTGTAGAACATTTTTAAACTGCATACTTTAACAAAGTGGTCAGTGACGGATCTAAGAGGGTTCGGGGAACTGGGGGAGAGTTCCCCCTAAAAGGTTTCTAACACGAAGAATAAAATGTTTTTCATTTTAACAAGTCGACACTTTCGAATATTGAGTTTCCCCCCCAAAATTTGTCTCAGGATCCGCCTAATCGAAGTAATCTGAATATCAGCCAGATAAGATAGCGAAATTTTAGATATATAAATCAATTTATATATTTTTAAAGGACTAAGTAAAAATCTGTAATGATATATGATTTATATAGTTATAGTTGGATAGTTAGTTAGAGGACTATTAAGTTTCAAAACTCTCTAATGGACTCTGTTTAGCTTCTTGTTTATAATTTATATACAAGAAATATCGTTTTTTTTTTTATATAAAAACAATACTTTCTGCAAATTTTTTATAAACAAATGCATAATTTTTAAAACTATTTCATATTCATTCCCATATTTTTTGCATAATTTTACACAAATTTTAAAATTTTTTTAAGACTGTTACAAAATAATCTTCAGTTTTAGTTTAGTTGTTGCTGTTGTTAACCGAATATTTTTAAAAATATATGAATTTAATATTTTATACTCAGAAACTGGATTGTCTTTGCATTAATAATAATAACCAAATCAAGCTTTCATCAAAATCAAAATCAAAACCCTTTACTCCAAAAGAAAACTAATTTAAGACATTAGCTCATAAGCCGTGGTTATCGTATTTTTTGAGTTAACCAAGGTCTACATTTATTTTCTTCTTCTTTCGACATTTAAAAGTCAAATGTGAAACTTTCTTGGCCGCGATTGAGAATATTGGATGAAGTTGATTTGTCTATTCAAAGGGGAGTGGGGGGGGGATGGGTTTCGAATTAGTTACGGGTGATAATGCCCCCATCAACCCAACTGACCTTTTGTCTTATCCAGCCAGATGAACTTTTTGTCAATTTTATTTCTCTGTATTTTGCATTTGTTCCATATGTTAATTAAAATATACATATTGGATTTTTTTTTGTTTGTTGCAAATTGAGTTTTGCTTCTTCTTCTTTTTTTTTTTTGTTGGCAAAAGAAAAAATTTTAACTAAAAACATTTTTTGAACCAAAAAATGACTTTGATTTTATTTTGTTTTTTTTTTTTTTGCTTGATTGTCATATGCGTCAGCGGGCAAAAATAGCTCAGCCAACATTTTGACTTTAATACCCTTTGAAATTAGAGCGAAAGGGTATATATAGTAAGAGGAAATATATAAATCTATAGAAACTGAAGAGTGACATGGCTATTATAGATGCATATTTTAACATATATGTATTCTCTTGATTTGATCATGTCTAATATCAACTAGAAAGTTATTTGGACTGTAAATAAAGTCTTCAGTTCTTTAGCAAAGTCAAAGCTAACTAATTATTAATAAAAATTTACATATATGTAAATTATATATTATATATATATAACAGCTATTTTATTTAATATATTTTCAATCTGATATACATATGATGATTATTATATAACATAATTATTATAGATGAGATGAAGGCATATGAAAATGATTCTGAAGCTCTTCAATTAATTTTTCAAACAATTAAATTTTAGTATATATATGTATATAAGAAAAGGATTTGATAGTACAAAACGTTGAGAATATATTTATCATTATATGCATATTAAGAATTAAACTCAAATTATCATTTGAATACTATAAATTATTCCTATTAAATCGAAGACAATCTATTAAAGCGAAACAGAACCAAAATGTTAACCTTTATCAAAGGACTTCTTTAACTTTAAAATATAAGTAAGATAAAAACTATCCTTATATATTTAAAACTATCCTTTTATATTTAAAAATATCATTAATATCCCTAATATAAATAATATAAAAAACTAAATACAAAGTAGGAAATTTATAGTTAAAACTTCTTGATCTTAAAATAAGGAGCCATAGTAAAAAAAATAAAATGGAAATGAATTTTATTTAAATTTTTGTTAAGATTGTAAGTAAATATTTTGTGGCAACTTTAAAATAAACAAAAAGGCCTTCTGAAGGTGCATTACTTTAAAATTTATTTGTTATTTTATAGATATATATATATGTATATGTATATCTTTTAAAGTTTATAAGACTTGCATAGTTGAAATTTCTTAAGCAATGGATATATCTTTTCACATGGATAACTATTTTTTATCATAGATTTTCAAAACTTATATCAAACACACAATTAAATGTACAAGAATTTTGGAATGAATCTTAAAATCTGTAACTCTTAATGAAATAACATATTGCAATGAAATTAAAATTTAGAATATTCACTCTAAAGTTTGTCTTTATTACATTTGAAGTGATTTAGGCAACCAGAACTTGATCTTTGATAAATATTTCAATAAAGTGTAAGACTTTGAGTTATATTTTCACTTCGTTTTCAGGGTAACACACTGTCTAACCACTAAACCAAAGTGTATGGGAATTTCTAATATATAAATATATATTTTTTTTCTCAAAGGCTGCGACTTTGGTCCGCTTATTTTAATTTCTGTTGGGATTAATTTAACAAAAAATAAAAATAAGAAACAAAAAACAAACTACATACATATAGGAAAATAAAAATAAGCATTTTTAACTTAGTTTCGGAACTTTTTGCAGCAGCTTCATTTAAATTTTTGATTGGCTACCCAGAAAAAAAAAAAAAAATAAAAAAAATAAACGAAAAATCAAAATACGCGCCAAGCTGGTCGAATCCGCCGGTCTGTGGCTAATGAGCAAATGGCGTTCATTGATCGCTTTAAATTAATCTTTTTTTAATTTCTCGGGGTTACAGATTAGATGCTGTCGAAGCAAAAGTTCAGCTCAGTTCAGTTTGCTTTTTTTTTTTGGCAGTAATGTAATTAATATGCAAATTACAAACACATTCGAAATTTGTTAAAAATGAATACAAAAAACTAACAAGCGAGATGAAGATGGACTTGGACGTGGCCCAAATGCGGTCATTCTACAGCTCCATCTACGTCTCTCTGTATCTTCCTCTTTGCACGTGTGTCAAGCAAAAGTTCAGCATAACTAATTATGTATTAGGTTTCGTCCGATATATGCATATAGTCAAATTTGATTTAGTCGAATCGGCCGATATTTATTTATGAGCACTTGCCTTTGATTTTGATTTTAGCTGGCTCTAGCAAAAGCAGGAGCGAATCACATAAATTTCCATGGCGCTAGCCACATTACCACGCACAGCCCGTAACTCATTGGATGGCCACTGAAAGAAGGTAGATATATGTATATAGATGTGAATGTCGATGTCGATGTCGATGTCGATGTGGATATGAATGTGAATGTGAATGTGGTCGATGGCGACGCCACAGTTGCCGCCATCAAAAGTCGTAAATATGTCTAAATGGCTGCACTTTTTGGCATGTCGGCAGCTCATTGCTTATAACTGCGAAACGCCCAGCATTTTGGCCCTAATGAAAATGGATCTCTCTGGCCCAGACCGACTCGGCTCAATTGAGTATGTGAATTTATGCTGCGGCGACAGGTGGGAGTGCAAATGTAAGCAACACTCACTCAACTAATACATTCACAATGATATATATCAAAAGAGGTTACACTTTAGTTAAAGCTTTAGTTTAGTTTAAAGTTTTTAGTTTTACTCTTATATTTCAGTCTTAAATGAATAAACATGCTAATTAGGCTAGACTTTGAATTTACATATTTTATTAGTTATAATATTCAAAAAATATTACTCAGTTTAAATGTAAAATGTTATTTATATTAAATATTTGTCTCTTGTCTACTCACAGCGAACTGGGGGATTCCTGAGTTCCTTTGGCTAAGTCTTTAATCAGGCACAAATCCAAATGAAGAGAGATAATTTTCATTTCACTTTTTTGTATATTTCATTATGATATATTCCACAAATAAAACAGCCAAAATCCACACCAAAAACTTTTGTTTGTTGTTAGCATTAGCCATTGAGTCATTGAGCTAATATTTGCCATTTATCTGTATTATATAAATACTTAGATTAAAATCTGGAACTATCTGAAAATTTGTAAATTTAACAAGTGTTTTCTAGACATAGATTAAAAATAATAGTTTAAAAATGTAAATGTAAAATTAGTAACCTTATCTAAAACCATTTGCTTTAATGTACCTATATAATTGCAGGTTAAACTTTTGAACTTGGTTTCTATAGAACTACTAAAGTTGAATTTTTGTTGTATTTAGATGGAATAACAACTTTAATAATCAGGGTTAGCAATAATTGTAAGCTAGATAGATATATAATATAGTAGATATATGTTATAGATATAAGCTAGGTAGATATATAATAATCACTCTTAATCTATCTGTAAAATTCATTCAATTAACAAATGATTATTATTAATTTTAACACTTAAAATCACAAACAAAATTTTATTATAAATCAAAAATAATTTAAAAAATTAAACTCTTTTTATAAAACTTATTAAGTACATAGATGATTTTTTTTTTAAGAAAATATATAAAATAAGAAATATTTTAAGTCCTTGATAATACCATTTGAAGATTTTCAAACTTCCTCAAATCTTAAAACCAGCTTAAACAACTCTCTGACTTGGTTTGAAAAGAACGTTTTCTTAAAAAACTATATTCTTTAATTGAATTTTAGATATCGAAATTGAATTTTAGATTCATCTAAAAACTTGATCATTCTGTACCGATCGTTATTATAACTTTATCAAGCCAACTTTATCTTTAGAAATTCAAAAATAACCAGTTTAGATTGTGAAAAATTTAACCAGATTATAAAATCGTTTAACATCTGATTTATTTCCATCAATCAATTTGCACATAAGTATAGCAATTGCAAATATTTTTTTCTTTCTTTTGGCTTAAAAACTATTATGGCCAAAACTTGATTGTTTACAGATTTCGCCCCCCGAAATGGAGTTCCATTCACTGTATGTGTGTGTGTGTGTGGATTGCAATTTATTATGGCCAGGAAGGCAGTTTGTTGATTTTTCTTTACACCCAAATGCTGTCAGTTTTGTATGCGCATACTTTTCATGAAAATTGTTTTTCAAATAAATTTTCCACCCACACTGGCCGGCCTTCTCAAATGGAGCGCCATACATCTTAATGTTAGAGTGAGGCAAAGCAACAAAAACTTTGAAAACTATTGAAAGAGGAAGAGAAAGAAACATTTCTTACATTGATTACCGATCGACGGATCTCTTTTCTTTTTATTTTTCATTTTCATTTTCAATTTCAATTTCCATTTTCTTTTTGTTGTTTTCTAGTTGCTCTTGTTTGTTTATTTAGACATAATGCGCGAATAGTTTCACTCACTAGAGATCCCTCAAATATTTGGTTGGAGAGTGAAGAATGAGGAGAATGAAGAGTACTTTGATCTTTGTGTAAAATGTTCGTCTGTGTGATTAATCAAATGTTTATACCAAATCTGGGCCAGGGGGGATGGATGGATGGTTTGCGAGCCGCTCAAACGGAACCAACGAAAAAAAAAACAAGAAATTGAAACAAAAATATAATTAAATATTTATGTAGCACAAAAATACGAAAAAGAGAGAAAAAAAAAAACTGTGTACGTACACTTGTCGGTGTTGGCTGTCAAAAAGTGACATTTCCCACATCAACGAACTGAGCAGACGGAGCGAGCGAGCAACTGGAGGACGGAAGGAAGGCACAACTCGTACAACAATTTAACATTAATTCGCAGTCAAATAATGTTGCATTTTTTATGCGCAAATGTCGTCGTTGTCAAGTGCCAACAACGCAGGTCACAGGACGCACAACCAGCAAGGATAAGCAGCAAGCAACAAAATAAATGCAAAAAAGGGAAGGATGTTTGGGACTGACAAACAAAATGATACACTAACAACGGATATATTAACGCATTGAGTGCTTTGCACATTTGGAAAAGAAAAAAAAAAAAAAAAGCAAACAAAGCTGAAAATAAAATGAACAGATGAAGGAATACTTGAGGCATGCACTACCATCCACTACCACTCAAAAGCGAGAGCTGGTGGTTGATGGCCAACCAACCAGTCGTTCATCCAAAAAAAACCCAACCAGCCACAGAGAGCAAAAGCGGGAGCGAGATCGAGAACATCGTCGTCACTCGGCTGGCAAAATGTCAAATGTCAGAATTTGACATGCGTGTGACATATCAGTGGCAGCTTTTACATTAATCAAACTCCCTTTTTTTCTTCTCCTTTCTTCTCTTCCAGAGCCCAAAAATGATGACGCGAACTGTGAGTATCTGAGCCACAGACTTTGGAACTCTAAAAACCAAGTCTGAAAATGAAAATGAAACTGAAAGTGAAACTGAGCAGCACAATTGACACATTGAATTAGGCACATGACGCCTTCTCTTTTGCTAAAACATACGAAACACCAACACCAGCACATACACACACACACACATTCCCTGTCCCTCATCTACCCCATATCACTCTCTGCATGAGTGTTTGCCATGCATTTTACAGTTATAATCTAATCATGTGAAACTTATTTTGTTCGAAATGCGGTTTTCGCTCGTTACGGTATTTATTTGAACATTTCATTGTTCCAAAAATTGCTGAAATCCATGAAAATGGAGGGCAATAGAGCAGGAGAAATATTGGAATTGAAAGTTGGATGGATGGTTAATAAAAAAAAAAGGGTTTACGAATAGCAATTTGTGTGACAAAATGTGTAAATAGCATAATGAAAGCATTTGATAATGAAACGAAATACTATAATTTAAATGAAATGAAATAACAGATTTTAAATGGTCTTTGAAATGTGTTTTCTTTACTATAAAATATATATTTATAAACGCACTTTTCATGAAAATATTTCTTAAAAATTATAGAAAACATTTTCATTATTTCTTTCCATTTTTATTTTTCACATTTTTTTAAACTTTTTGCCATTTTTTTTTTTAATTTTTTGTCGTTTTTTAAAAGTTTTTGTTTTAATGAAAATGTCAAACTATTTTATGAATTAGAAGCTTTTTGCTGTCAAATATTTTCTAATTTAAGAAGACTTGGAACTAAATACGTTGGAACGTAAGTACTCTGCCGATCTGTAACTCTTTAAATATATGATAAATATTTGAAGCCTACAATTATTTTTGAAAAATATGAACACTTTCGAATTATAGATGGAAGTCTGTAAATTTATATATATCATTAAGTAGTAGGGAAAGTAAAAAGGAGAAACAAGTGTCTAAAGCACTTAAATTCAAGAATTCTAATTAAGTTTTTACAATGATTAAAAATGGGCAAATTTATTATTGAAATAGAGCTTCCCGTGAAGGTTGAAATAATAGTAGTAAGTAGACTATTGGTGATACCCTGGCATAATCATTATATATATCCATATGTATTTCATTAAAATTTCAATTTAATATTGGAAAAAGAAAAGAATCGAAAAACTTAATAAAATTATTGTTTATTTCAATGAATAGAATTGCAAAAAACTATATCTTCAAAATCTATATCTTCAAATCTATAAATGAGAAGTGCAGAGTATCTAGGAACTACTGTAAGACTACATGTTCAATTTAGTAAACATATCAATAAGAATAGAACAACCAAAGGCAAGAAGTAATTTTATTAAATTTAAAGAGCAGATTTCAGCATTGGTCTTAAATTTGCAAATTGAATTAATTAAATTATTGTTTTTATTATTATTAAAGTATAGGATATAGTTATAAACTATCAACCTTACTATATTTTACAAGCACTGGCAACTAAGGCCTTCGGCTTAGACGAAAAACTACATCCATACACTAGCCTGGGATTCGAACCCGGATCCTCGTTGTTCTGAAATTATTGTTAATTTGTATGAATGAAAGTACAAAGAACTATATCTAATAAATGCTTCAAATCTATAATTGCGAAGTGCAGAGTATGCAGAAACTACTACCAGACTATCTTCAATTTAGTCAACAAATTAATAAGTATAGAAAAATAACAACCAAAAACAAAAAGTAATTTTTAAAGTAATGAATTCAGTATTATTCTTAAGTTTTTAACTTTTTTCCATTTAGTATTTATTTAATATTTATTTAAATAAAAGTATTCTCAATGATTTCCCTTATCTTTTTATGAAGTTCTTTAACGCCTCACTTTGTCTTTATTAAGCCGTCAAGCCAATGGCAGTCAGCATCACTTAAAGGTCGATCATCATCTCCATTTAAATTACTGTCAATCTACGGCATCATCTTGATGATCATGATCACGATCATCCCAAGCACCATCATATATTTGCACTGCATTAGAAGGCACTTGGCTGCTGGGTTGGGTTTTTCTCCTTATTTAAAGTACATTGGGACCCGCATGAGCTGTCAGCATTATAATCATCTGTAAAAAGAAAAGTCCATGTCAATGAGAGAGTGAAAACGTTTTGCCCATTTGCTGCTCCCCCTTAAATGAAAATGTCAAATCATTTGTCAAACGTTTTATTAGCCAAGCGATATACGGAAAGGAGAAGAAGAAGGGGGGCGCCTACCGCTCTAATATGTTTAGAGTTTTCTGTTTAAAATCGAATCGTTTTGAAATCATTGGAAACTTAATGGCAGCTCAGACACTGCGTAACGAAATGACCTATAGGAATGCGCAACGAATTGACCAACTGAAATCTAAATAATTTGAAAATTTCAAAATCAAATTGCGCGCATGCGTGAAAAACCGCAGGAGGCGATTCGCTTGGGCCACACACACACACACACTGAGTCGATCGATTTGTTTGAGACTTTGGCATTTTGCCTTTTAAACAATAGATAGCGCCATGACAGAATCAATAAAATATAATATATTATTTTATAAAGATTGTTGCTCATCGATGTTGATGGTTTGTTGTTGGCTTGGCTACTTGGCTTTTTCCAAAATAGACATAAATCATGGGCCAAAATACAAAAAAGAAAAAAAAAAACAGCGGCAACCTTCAAATGGTGCTCACAATTATGTAGAACATGACGTGGGACAACAGACAAATCCCCAACCAGATAGAGATCCACATCCACATCAGGCAACTTCATCTTCATCTTCAGCTGCGTTACGACGAAATTGAAAACACTTTTAATGTGCCTTGATTTATTATCATTTCTCAGTTTGAGCTGCGGTTTTTTATTTTTTATTTGGCTTACTGTTGTTGTTGTTGTTGGCCCACAAGTGTTATGAATCAACAGAAAATAATTGTGAAGGATTTGTTCAAAGGAAAATAAGATGAGTTCCAAGAGTGGGCAAGCAACTTTATGTGCTGTCATCGTCGATCACTTGGCTCGCGATCAAGAAGAATTGTACATTTTTGACATATTCATTTTGTAGCCAACGACACTGTAAGGTGTTACATATCCGTCCCCCTACCCCGTCTGTCTCTCACTGGCAATGACATGCATTTATGCAAGGCAACATCATCCATGCAACATCGATCGATGCCTTTTCTCTCTGTGGGCTAATTTACTATGCCCCGAATGCAGGCAGCGGCTATCAAAATATTGTTAAACATTTGTCCGATCGCCACTCGTTTACTGTTTGTCTTAAGCAAATATCAGGGGTAAAATATCAAAAGAGAAAACCAACCGTAAGCAATGTGAATATAAATAATTTAAGAGCGGAAATATTAAGTTTATTGCCGTAGAGAGAATATCAAAGATCAGGTGCAGCAACAGCAGCTGCCATTGCAATTGAAAATTATAAAACAATTCGCTTGAAATGCGCATTGGCGGGTGCATTTAATTATAATAATTTTATCCGAAATTCACCGATCTCTCTCTATCTCTATCTCTCTTTTTCTCTTTGCCCTCTCGTGCATTTAATTATTATGAAAATTGCAGGCAACATGGCAAACAAATGTTGGCCATGGCAACATTCAAAAAAGATTTTGCAGTTACCAGCAGCAGCTCGCCATGGGGCGCCATCAACTCAAGAGGATGGGCTGAGCCAAATTGCTTGGATTATAATTTGCTGGCGATTTACATTGGTACCAAAATTATTTTGTGAACCACACAAAAAAAAAAGGAAGTAAAAAGAAACCAAATCAAACACTGATCAGCCAGGGATGTAGTCGAAATGGTAATTATATCAATTAAATTTTAAAGATTTGTTTTGTTGACTCTCTCTCTCTCTCTCTCTCTGAGGATTTAATTTGCTGTTAACAATTTCTAGAAATTGGAAAATTTGTTAAAGAAAATTAAAGAAATTGCAGTACTAAATTTAAGATAAAATAGTAAAATTTACTACTAATATACTATTTATCATATTATACTAATATGATAAACTGTGAAATATCATTTTTGATTGAGGAAATTATTCACTCTTCAATGATGGATTAACATTTTCCATGATTTATAAGTTTTTTAAATTTTTTAGACTTGTAATTGATTATATTAAACTACTATATAAGAGTGCCAAAAATGTTTTGTTATTATTCAGGAAATGATTCACTTTAATAAAAAAATATAGTAATATATTCCATCATTCAGATTGTCACAGATAACTTTAAATTTTACAAATTTACATGTAGAAATAAAACTTACAATTTTTAACAGTTCCTGTATTATAATTTGATAATAAAGATTATATTATAGAATAATGATTATATTCTATAAGTATTAATCAGTCTTGCCAACGTAAGTCCTTTGAAACTCCTTAAATTCTGATTAAGTTCTCAATAGAAAAAATTTGGCTTAAAATTTAATAACTCAATATTAATCTTATTGAAAATCAATCCAAAATAAATACATATATAAATTATATTATAATGTCTTATATTTATTTTATATATAAATTTTTATATATAAATAACCAACTACATATTTTGTTGGTCTTAGATCAGCTAGTCTCTCTTATGAAAATGTTAACTTTGAAATCATATTTAGTGACTTAAGTTAATGTTGAGATGAACTTAATGAAAATTAGTTTCAATTTAATTCTATATAGATCAAACTAATCCAGATACTTATTACTTAAGCTTGTTTTCAAATATTTCTAACCATTTTTCCAACATCGAATATAACACTTGCAATTTGTTGGCATTCGGCAAATGAATCCTCTTTTAAGGGAAAGATTTGTTGGTTATATAAATTTTAGCCTGTTAGTCAATCCATTTTGTAGTATAGTGTTGTGGGTCTGACATTTGATCATATCTAGCAAATTCTTTCTCAAAAACTGATTTGCAAACTTGGCACACACAGAAAACATACAATACATTCCCCCCTCAGTAATCCCCACCCTTTAGCACGCCTATAACATAAACTTAATACGAAAACTTTTCAATTTAACAAATGCCAAGAACGCATGCTGAGCGTGGCCGAGCAGCCAGTGGCCAATTGTATGTATAAAATGTATTAGCCAGAGCCACGACTAGGCCATGGTCTATGGCAGTAGCTACAGCTGAAGCTATTGCTGGCTATGGCAGATGAGCTACTGGCCGACTGATAAATCACAAATGCATTTGAGCGCGTATCAATGCGAAGCGAAGTTAAAGCCAGTCTAGTCGAGGACTATCTAAGAATGCCAGATGAGGGGGAAAGAGAAAGAGACGGAGAGAGAGAGAGAGAGAGAGCTAAGCTACTGTTTTTAGCTAGTAAGTAATTAATTTTTATGCTTTTGCGCGAAATTCGAAATTCATTTCATAACTCAATGTAATGGCCGTTGCGACCGCAAAAGCTCACTACTAAAATGACTGATGGGCCAATAAACTAGATGATTTTATGTACTTGAGCCACAACGCGCGACAACTCAAAGTAATGAAAAATAATTAGAAATGCGCTGAAAAAAAAAAACAAATAACTAGCCTAACTCAAAGGGAGAAAGAGAGAGAGGAGAGATACACTTAGAGATGTTTGTGCTATATCCGGGATTATCTTTCTATATATCTACATACTCATTCGATGTTTGCTTGATGCTTTTTTTTCCTCTTTTTAGCTGCTGCTGCTAATTGCTTGTTAAATGTTGCGTCTAATAGGCCAACTTATAGCAAGTCGTGTTAGTATAGATGAGTGGAGGGAGGGGCGGGGGGGTTTTGGTAAATTAATAACAAGTGGACGGCTTTGATTTCAATTTTTGCATATCAATGAGAATGCAAATCAAAAATGATTGTGGTAATTAAACAAACTTTTGAAAATAAATAACAAGTTAGATAACTAAATTATACTATATATAAGATATACAAATACATATATATATATGTACTATATAAAAGTATAATAGATTTGGTTTAGAAAAAAAAGGTATAAAATGATTATTGAGCTTATTACAACTTTGTTGAAAAACTTTAGTTTATTACATTTATAAGCACAGAATTTAAGAGGCTTAAGAGGGATAGTAGAAAATTTTTTAAAAATCTAGTTTTTTGTATTTTTTAAAGTACAACATTTGAAAAATGTTGTTTACAAATTTGAAGCTAATCGGATTAATATTTTAAGAGATATAGCTGAAAGTGTAGGGCCAGCTATGAGAAGGACACTTTTGTAACTCCAACAAAATTATTCTGAAAACTTTGTTGTTCTAAATCCATTTCAAAAACCATTTATACAATTTTGGAAAAACCTGAAAAACAAAATTATTAGCCAAGATTTATGTTTTTTTAGGATATTTTAAGTAAATCAATTATCTTTTGTTTCTTATTCCCAAAAATAAAAAATATAAAGAATTTCAACAGGTAAGGATATTTATGATTTTGTAAGGTAATTTTTAATCAAAAAATTAAAGGCTTCAATTAAGCATAGAATATTACAATTTAATAATAAAATTTTATATTCCTTCTTTTTTGTAAATTTTTTCCAGTTGATTTTGGTTGAATCTCCAAGAATTTGTATTGACCAGCGCAAAAAACTTATTTTGAAAATGGGTCAACAGAAGCAGCCATAACTTTTAAGATTAAAGTTTTGAAAATTTTGTAAAAATCTAGTTGAAACATGATGTTATAATTCCACATTGTTACTTTAAAAAAATTATAAAATATACTAGCAAAAAGAGTTGAATTTACAAAATATTCAATATGATCATTTCATTTCAGCATCATTATTCATTCCCTTCATTTCAAACAAAAACGAGTACTTACAGCTACATAAAACTAAAATCTTACCTCAAATCAACTCACACTATTAATACCTTTTTCATACATATACATTCAATAAGTTTATGGCCAAAAGTAATAAACTTTTTATTGATTTAGGGTATAGAAATATTTTTTTTTGCGTTAAAGCGCAACAAATTCATATAGAAATATTTTTTGTTTGTCGGCACTGGCGGCAATATGAAATAACCTAAACATCTATTAGAGTTAATGCCAAAAAAGATATAACAAAAAAAGTGATACAATAACAAATATAGACAAAAAACTTATGACAATAGATGAATAAAATGAAATCAATTACAAAAGAGATTTCTCTTTCTTGATAACAAACAAACGAGTCTGGCCAGAGGCCAAGAGTTTTGGTAATTGAATCTATGGTGAGTACTTCTCGTCAACTTTGGATCCATTGGTTGGCCGATATACAGATATTAGATAGAGAGAATCTGCATATTCATGCCGTAGACATAAGCATAATGGCTCCAAAAGAACCGCCCCTGACACGCTGTCTAGAGATCGGGGAAAAGGAGTCGATCAGATCGGAGTGAAGAGACGAAACGAAACGAAACAAACTGACAAAAGTTACATCAAACCAACTAATTGAGTGCCGGTGCCACAATGAGCCATAGAAGACCTGCTCATGGGATAGCCGAGCTAAAAGTATCTCGAGCTCAAATCAATCTTATCGGGCACACGAAACCCAACAGATATATACATATATATATACCTATATGTATCTGACTGAGTGTGGTTCTAAACAATTCAACCGCATATATACAACATTGGCGGCTGTCACCTAAGCTATTAACCTGATTTTCTAGATTTTCAATCAAGTCGAAAACGCAAAACAAAGACAAAACACGCACACAAAAGGCCAGAAGGAGAAAGAATGCCCAAAGAAGAGAAAAAAAAAGAGTCACAAAGAGCCAACAGAGCTTCGTGCCGCCATATCTACATACCAAACGGCAACAACAGCAACAAAGGCATTTAATCCGGTATTGTATCTCATGGATCGTCGTTTGTACGTTTGTTCGTTTTGGCTGGATATGCTGGCTGGCTGGCTGACTGGCTTAGACCAAACGGACTGACAAACATCATGAGCTCAGAGCTCAGGCCCAGGCATTATTATAAAGTCAAATTTTGTTTCGTTTAAATGCGATCTTTACGCTGAAAGCGTGTGTCCCTTTTTCCCAAAAAAAAAAAAAACTCAAAATAAACCCTAACCCAATCCCCAATACCAATTCATGATCGCGCCAAGTGGCAGTGGAAGGAAAAAGAATGAAATACAAGAAAAAAAAAAAAAAACTACAACCAAATTGAAAAATCCCGAAAACAAAAAGGCATTTTTTGATTGAAATCAATTTAAATTGTTTTCTAGAAAAGCCGCTGGAACAGACAAAACCGACAAAAGGCTAAAAAGAAAGGGAAAGAATGTACAAGCAAGAAAAAAATGGTCACATATGTACATATATTCCCTTTTTACATGAAACTATATCCATCAGATATAGATGGATAGATGTGCGGGTTTCAATACAGGTACAAAAAAGGTATCAAAAACCAGGCAAAATATAGTTGTGTCCATGTCCAAATAGCTGTTGGCAGCTATTTAGATGGATTAACACAAATCCCAGGCACACATGAAAATCAAAGTGTGTGAGAACATGATTTGGGATTGAGAAAAAAAAAGGATCTCAAAGATAGGCAACAACAAACTGATGTATCTACATAGATGGTGAATGGGAATGATAGTGAATTATGAGGTGATATAAGTACTACAAATATTGATTTAGATTTGAAATGAAAACACTTGAATATATATCAAAAGTTAGAGAAAAGAAATAAACATAATTGTAGGTACTTCTTTTTTCTTAATCACAAAAATTAGAATAGAAAGTTTATCTTTTGCTTATTTGCTGCTTACTTTTATTTACTGACTAATTACATGTTAGACTCTTTTGTAACTATTTAAATATTATAATTTATAGATTATTTACTTTTTCTTCATTTCTTCAAGTAAATTCTTTCCAGCTTTCATTGCTAACAAATACAAACTGAAAACTAAACAATAATAATAATCTAAGGTTAGTCAATTTAACATTTTACTTTATGTTCATTTTATCATGTAAATTTATTTCAGCTTTCATTGCAAACCACTACATAATATAAACTAAACTATAATAATAATTTAAAAATGGTCAATTTGGCAATAAACTCAATGCAAATTAGTTGCTTATTTCATTTGTTTTTCTTTGATGTTAAACAAAAATAAATATTATTTTAAACAATCAATATTATTATTTTTTTTATTTATATGTATTTCATTTAAGCAAAATCAATTAATTGAGAGTTGTATATAATTACAGTTTCATTTTTAGTTATTGGCTAAGGACCAAAAGAAATTCTTTAAAAATAGCAAACAATTTAATATTATTTTCATTTGTAACAATATTAAATTTACAAAATTAGAAGAAAATATATTTTTGCATTAGGTTTAACACAAATAAAATAAATAAAAAACATTAAATAACTCTTTACCAAAGTTAACCAACATTTTAATTCCAATAAAGAAATAATAAGAAAATATTTTAGAAAATTAAGAAAACATCTCCGTTTTATTAACAATATTAAATTAACAAAATTATAACAAAAGACGTCTCTGCATTTCGTTTTAATAAAAAAAAATATCAAAGAAGCTAACTTCGGCTCTGCCGAAGTTTGTATACCCTTGCAGCAAAATAATTGGCATAAATGTTTAACAAAATAAAAAAAAAAACAAAAAAAACACATCTTAAAATCTTCACTTCATCACCGAGCGAGCATTGAACCATCAAACACCGAGCCCATCGTGGCACCGATCTCTACATACTACGCCACCGTCCTTTTCTAGCTGACGTAAGCTAATTCGACATATATGCAAACCCATTGCATCTCGCTCTTTCAATTTCGTTTTGCTTAAGAACACAACACAAATATTTCTGTCTCTCTCACACACCGCGTGGTGGTTGAATTTTTGCATATGGATGTGTGTGCGTGCATTAAAATACATTTAATTTCTATCAAATTGATTATTGATTTGTAACCTTAATAATTATCCGATCTTGTTCAAACTTGGTGTAGGGTGTATGGGTAAAAATTGAATTTAGATGCAACAACAAAAAAACAATAATTTTATATATTTCTTATTTGGTGCCGCGCGGATTCGAACTCGGGTCTTTTGTGTTTGTACGGCAGATTTCTTGGAATTTGTTTTTGTTTCTTTGCTGCCAAAGAAAATTGCTTATTTTACTCGAGGTACCTCCACGTTTTAGTTAATAGCTCCGGTGATAATTATCCGATCCGACTAATTTTCAATACCACCATACTTCATAGATCAAGGAACTTAACTTTTTATGTTTCAACCATGTAGCTTGAAATTTGAGGCTGTCATCGTGATTCAAACAGACAGACGGACAGACGGACAGACGGACATGTCTCAATCGACTCGTCTATTGATGCTGATCAAGAATATATATACTTTATGGGGTCGGAAACGTATATTTCTATGCGTTACAAACATCTGACCAATTTTATAATACCCTCTGCAAGGGTATAAAAAATAAATAAATAATAAAAAAATTAAATAACTTTTAAACAAAGTTAAACCACATTAAATTCTTATAAAGAAATAATAAAAAAAAAATATTTTTGAAAATTTTGAAAATATCTCTTTTATATTTTTGAAAATTGAAGAAGTATAAAATCCCAATCATCTGCAGTATTGTTACATATTTGATTTCCCTTGCAGTTTTTTTAGCCTTGTTAATAGAAAAATTTCGAAATATTAAAATTTAAAATTATTTTTGACTTGCCAAAGACATTTCATATATATTTTTTGGCAAAAATTAAAGGGCAAGTAAAAGTACAAGCAACTGGTAAGCAAGAAGTCAATTTAAATAACTTCTTTTATATAAATTTAAAAGAAATTTTGTTTAAGATAAGATAAAATCTCTTTAGCATTAACTTGAATATTCTGTGATCTATGCTAACTAATTTAAATAAATTTTAAAGTGATCTCATTAACTAGTTCAAAACAAACGTAAATGTTATATATATATATATATATTGCAAAATTCAAAAGTCGCAAAATAAACTTGAGGTCACTTGTTCCTACAAAAGCATCTATAAATATCTCCAACTCTATTCAGTTGTCTGCTCCCACAATAAATTCACTCAGATACTTTAAAAATCCATAAAAAAAAGAACCGAAAAAGCGAAACAATGCTTATGACTTTTGACCAAAATAGACGCCCTCTCATACATATACAAGAAACTTATCTGTTTCAGTCTTTCATTGAAAATCTGATGACCATAAGTCGAACGATTAGTATCTCTTATATATGTATTTTGAGAAGTACTGCCATTATAATGCCAATTTGAAAGCTTTCAGTGGAAGTAGTCCATAAAATGGGCATAAATGTCGCCATGACTCACAATGGATGAATGGTTGGATGTTTGGAGACGGCCACACACACACTCACGGACACACACACCCTTTTGGTATGGCAACTTTCCGGTTACTCTTTAGCGGAAATTCAACTTAAATGGCAATTAAAATTATAACTATCAAGGTGGTGGGCCTTTTAAATAATCTTTATGAACGGAAACAATGCGTAATGATGCTTGTAAAACTCTCCAGTAAACAAAAATCTGATGAACTTTCAACTAAATGACCGAACTGACCTGCCGTTCTTACAGGTGCAGACACACACACACACACACAAGAACGATCTGGCCTGGGGATCTTTGGCCAGGCCATAAACTGACAAGTTTTTGAGACAAGTGTCAGGTTAACTGATTTATGCTCATGCTTACCAAGAATTCGAGCGGCCTTACAAGACAAGGAGATGGAAGTGGAGTTGGAGTTGGTGACGGAAAAGAAGACGGCGCATGCGCAACGACCTGCAGACACACACCACCAGTGGACACTGGAACCAAATGTTAATCGCTTTAATCTCTCAAGTGCGCCGAAAACATGCGACAATATCCCAAAAAAAAAAAAAACAGAAAAATAAGAACAGACATGTACTATAGTTCCGTCACATTGACGCTCTTTCTCTCTTTTGCTTTGACATTGCGCAATTTTTGAGTTTTTGGACTTGGACATGTGTTTGTCAGACTTGAAGACAGCAGGGGGTGTGGGATGTAGCAGCAGGTTGTCCAACATTATTCCAAACATGCCGAAATGCATTTTCAAAAACAACAACAACAACAACATCTGTTAAGGAAACTAAACGTTAAGGTATAACTATTGCAAACCAATTCAATATGCTATCAATGATAGTCCATAACTTATCTCTTTGGCCACGTTTAAAATATTAATGATCTATGAAACACTTAAAATAAAACCACAAACAAGAAATTATTATTAAAATTCCAAGCAGCAGGCAGAGTAGGGGAAAAAAGAGTTATGGTTAGATGGATTGAAATACACTTTGAAACTCCTTAACAGATTGTAGGCCCATTTCATCAGTCAATCTATGTGGTGTGTGTGTGTGTGTGTGTGTGTGTGTGTGGTGTGTGTGCAACTGATTTAGATGCAAATCAAATCAAGAGCGAGACCCTATGAAAGAAAGAAAAAAAAAAATTGCTATTGGCTGATGGTTAACATTGCCGACAAATCTATTGAATGGTTTCTTGTTGGGTATTGAATTGCTTATGGTTTTCAAATTTAAATTTAAGACCTTACACATTGAGTATTTTAATGTGGCCACAAAACGAAATTCAAATTGGCCGACATGCACACCCCCCCCATCCCGTCAATTCTGACCTTCTCGTTGGCTTTGGTACGTTCGTGTGGTATCTCTCACCCTCAGATACATATCTGAATTGTGTATAAGACTATCAACGGACACATTTATTTCATGTTTATGTTGATATTTTCAAATTTTTGATAAATCGAAAGAAAAAAAAACCAAAACGAAAAGAAAAGAAAATTTTAAAAGAAATTTCATTTCGTATTTATTATTTATGTTAATGCAGCGGGCGGAGTCATAGACAGGTCAACTCCAATCTACATCTTTAGCTCATCATCATCATCATCGTGGTCGTCGGTCATCAGTGGACTCATTATCATCAGTCAGGCAGTTAGTCGGCGCTCCTATCATTATCTATTGAACAAGAATGCATATCTTTATCATTATCTATACGAAATGATATTTATGCATTTTTATTGACATTTTTGTGTATTTGCCGCATATTGTTAATTTAACATTGAACAAGTGGCGCTCGATGTGGAGGGTGAGAAAAAGAGAATGAGGAGCGGGTGAGGAATAGATAGTGACTATGATTAGTGGGGATCGTTGGGAATTCATTGATAAGTGACAAGTTACAGAAAGATTAAACTGGAAAACTTAAAATACTAGATGTAATTTATAATAGATATCGGACTAAATTACCAATTTAAATATATATACCATATATTGTCTTATTGTCATTGATAAAAAATGCATCTGAATAAAAGTTTAAATTTGTAATCAAATTTGTTATAAAAATTTGTTTATCTTAATTGCAATTGTTTCATTTACATATAAGCTCAATAATTTTTAAGCTGAATAGAAAATATTAAAATTGTAAATTTCAATGATTTTTTGGTTTATTTGAATTATATTGAATTAATATTTATAATAAAATAAATAAATAAAACTTATTCCAAATCATTAAAAGTATAAAGCGCTTTTTCAAGAGAGATTTCAACAAAAATTTGTTATATATTTTGTTAGCTTTAACTAGAATTAAAATTACAAAATTTATTCAATTTTTAACAAGAAATTGCAATTTGTTCAATGAATTTGGTATTCAATGTTCCCGCAGACACGTTTAACCTATGTAGTTGTAAATGGTTTCTCATTACTAAGCAAGAATATATATGTATATAGAATAAATCAGATCACAGATACGTTTAACTTACTTGCAAATATTTTCTCATTACTAACCAAGAATATATAGATATATAGAATAAAGTTATGTTCCGACTATATTACTTGGAGCATATCAGAGCACATATAGGGGAATCTTCCTGTCAACTTAGGATGGGGTCAGTGAATAAAGGGAAACTTATTTAAATCGAAAAGCGCATATAGCATAAATATTATTTAAGTTGATTTCTTTCACCCTTTTTTTTTTTTTTTGCTCATAATTAAAATGAGAGGAAAAAAAATAACTGAAAGGTATGGAGAGAAAGAGAGAGAGGGGGGAGGGGGATCAGCACATACTATTCAAATTAAAAATCGAACATAAATGCGGTGCACAGCAGGATGCTCAATCGAGGGAGAGAGAGAGAGAGAGAGGGACATGGAGATGGACTAAAGATCAGCGGATCTTTTGAGCGGGGGAGGGGGGAGAGACTCAAGGGAGATCTAGGGACCTGAAACGACGACTGATTGTTGCTGCGGCTGCTGGGGCATATGATAATTTAAGGCTGCACAACGTCATGCTGTTGCTCGATTGCCATTTATACAAAATGCGCGCAGCAACTGGCCGATCCAGGGATTTTTGGTTTGGGTATGGGTTTGGTTTGGTTTGGTCTTTGGTCTTTTTTTATAAGAGAGATTGCGTGTTGTGTTGTGCCGTCGCTTGTATGAGTGACTGCTGCCTGCACGGCTGGAGGCTGGAGGTTGGATACTGGATGGCTGGATGGCTGTATGGCTGTATTGGCCGCCAACTGTGCCGTGTGTATATCCTTTGATGTGATGGCCCATGGCGGGGTCCAATGAGTTTAAACCAATTCTCCAGTCTTGCGCTTTGATGCGATAAAAAATTAAGGCGATAATGGAATTGAAGCAAATGAGCTGGGTAACATTTGTAACTCCCTCGAACTTGATCTCTACTGCCACCCCCCGCTCCCTAACACACTACCCTCCCTGCCCTATACTCAACTGAAGCCAACTACCAACTATGCAGCTGTGCGACAAGCAAAAATTGGACAAGCAACACGCAATTTATGTCAATGTGCTGTGTCTCTCACTGGCCCCAGCCCACACGGAAAATTTGTTGTAATTAATAAAGAAAAACTACGAGATAAAAAAAAGAAGAAAAAAGGAAAGGAAAATGCAATTGGTAAGAGTAACGCGAAGCCACCTACGTTGCCTGGACTTGACAAACGTTCAGTCATAAAAATTAAAGAAAAATAAAATCATATATTAACTGTATGCCACTCGTCTCGAATGATGTTGCCCCGGCTAACAACTTCATTTCAAGCGACACTCATAAGGCATAAATTTGCTAGAGTTAAGCCTAATTTATGCCGAGCTATGAGACTCTTGCCCGAAAAAGGGACCCCACCATTCCCAATGTTGGGGATGTGTGTGGAGGGATATGAAGGAACAACAACAACAAGTATTTTGTCGCCCCAACGACAATCCATGATGTTCAAGATGGTTCTGCATCTGCATTCACAATTAAACAATTTCCACTAAATCTCGTTACTTCCTTGGCAATTTGTTACGCGCGGCAGCAAAGTTATGTGACGCTGTGCCATAAATTCATGCGCCAACCAAGCCAGAGGCCGACCGACCGTTCCAACTGGTCAACCGACTGACCAGAACCTCTTTCCTGATCGTTGCCAGTTTTGTGCTCTTTGTCTCCCCCTCTGCCTCTCTCTCCAGTCCGGTTGCGGTTGTTGTTGTTGTTCTCGTTGTGCAATCTTTGCATGCAGCACTTAAATCGACGAATTTATGTAGCCAACACGCCTGCGCATACACCAGCTATTGCATATATACATACGAGAAGGAGCTAAGTCGACAGAGGTGAGCATAAACTCCGATTAGGAGACAATTCCACCATATACCACAGAGAACCTGAGACACTGACACTCGCCGGTGGCGTCTTTTTGACCCAATGCCTGAAGCTGAACTGTAGAGGGATTGTCAGTGCCCAATTCCAAGAGGTGTGCCCAAGGCAATTGCATGCCAAAAAACCTCAAACCTCAAAACCACTTGAAGCTTGAATTCAAGTGCAAATATTCGATAAACTGTAGCATTAGGCAATGAGTAACATTAATGGCATGTGAAACTTGGTGAATGGGAGTTGGGGGAGTGGGGGTAAGTTAGCCAGTTATATGGGAATACATTTATATAGAAACATATACAGATATAGATTGATATCTTTCTTGGTCTATACTATATACTAACCAGTTTGTTTGAAAATCTTTATTATTGCATAAGATGTAAGTTTGTTTGTAATTGATTTTATATTATAAAGGACATAATGTCCTGAACTTTAAATAACTCAACAGTTAAATTGTTGGCCTTAAAAAATAACTTAATAAAAAGAAAAATAGTAATTTTTGCAAATAAAAGGTTTCAGATGCCAAACATTAGTAAGAAGTATATAAATTTCATCAAGTTTTTTAAAAAATATACTACAATGAAATTACTGAAATTTAAAAACCACAAAATGAGTTTCGTTTAGTGTTAAGTTTCACCCCATAATTTGTGGAAAATTTTTTAAAAAAGAAAAAACTAAACAATTCTTAGGCGTATTTTTTGGACAATTGGTTAGTCATTAATATATTTGCTTTTGGCTATTTTAATTTATGAACTAAGGCAAATGGTAAATGTTATGAAATTTGTTAACTTTTAAAAGTCATCTTAGAATCATATTTTTTATTATATTGCTTACTTTATCAACTGAAAAGAGAATAATATGTGTAATATTAACTAAAAGTATTCAAACTTTATAAATTCATTTTGGACATTTAAAACATTTTAGCTAACATTAACATTTGACACCTTTGTCTCATAATTTAAGCAGTATAATTCGGTTATTTATATATTTTTTCTTGAATTAATTAATTTATCATTTCAATTTTTGACACATATTGATGCAAAGTGATGTTAACTTGTCTCATTTTGTATAAAAAATAAGTATAAGTGAAATATGTTTATATCGACAAGAACAGTAAACTCGAAATCAACTTCTCAATAAAAATTAAGAAAATGCAATTTGATTATCAAAATTTATTAAAAGAACCAATTTAAAGATGGAATTGAGGATTAATCATTTTCTTTGTCACTGGAGACTTGCATATTGAGATTTATAAATGTTAAATTGAATTAAATAAAATAAAAAAATATTATTTCCCATAAAAGTGTTAAATAAATAAAATGGAATTTAAATTTTAAACAATTTAGCGTCCTTACCCTGCAAATTATATACATATGTCACTTTCTGATTAAATATTCTAAATAATATTTGTTGTCATTGAATAGCCAAATACATTCATACATATATGTTCATATGTATTCTATTTAGATTTTATTTAAAGATCAATATTTTTAAGTACTACAAGTACTGAAGGTAAAGTTATTTCTACCCCTTAACCAGAGACTCACAGTACACACAAATGTTGTTTTATATATTTTTGACTTTTCCAAATCTCAAATCATTCGTTTTTATTTTATCGCAGAGTTTAGTATCTTATCTAACAGAACTTTAAAACATTCTTAGATAATTAAAAAGTAAAAGTTTCTTATATAGACAAAAAGTAATATCCTATTTCTCTCCAAAGGACTTTCCATAACACTTGCAATTATGTGGAAGAAAGGAAAAATATTGAAGAAAACAAAACAAAATCTTTTCTTTTTACCTTCACTGATCTTTTTATCTAGCTTTTTTTTCTCTTTACAATAAAAATAATATAAATTTTGTAGAACGATCTTTATAACCAAATAAATTATCAAACTTCCTCTTAACTTCACTTTTCATTATATTTAAATATAATCTTTGATCTTTATCATTTTAAGTAGGGAAATAATTTCCAGTTTAATTTTTGTGTGAATATTTCAAGAGGTTTTTATCACATTAAACTGGTTTTGTAAAATGAAAGAAAAAAAGGTTTTGCTTTAAGGATTACATAAATAAAAGTTGACAAATAACAAAATAATTAATATAAAAAATAAAAAAAAAAGAGATCAGACATTAAGAAACTTGTTATAAGCAAAAATAACTTATTTGAAAGATTGTTAATTGAAATGAATTTAAAGGTTTAAAATAAGAAAATGTGTTTGAATTGTCTGCATTCTGCATATGGAATATAGTTTTGAATATTATAGATAAATAAATTGATAAATATTCCTTTACTATTGATAAGTAAGCAACAAATTAAATGAAAGAGAAAATACAATTGATCGGCATTTGCTTTAATTTTGATGAAGAGATAGCACCTAAAACATAAATCTTTTAAACAATGGCAATGACAATTAGAAATGGCATTCTCTTGCCCTCTCTCTTTCTCTCTCTCTCTCTCTTTCTATATGCAATAAAATTGCATAAAATTTGTGTACCTAGTCTTTGAAAGAAATTTCTCAACAAATTTTCAAGACAAAGTTTTTGCGCCGCACCCTTAAAAAAACAAAAAAAAAAAACAAACTGCGAAAAACTGAAATTTTCCATTGGTCAAGTCGCCTCTGTGCGACAGTGCATAAAAATATTTCAAAAATGTATGCTATAGCAACGAGTACACACACACACACACACCACGCAATATAAACAATAGGAAAGGGTCATAAAACCCTCTTTACACACACTACACACACATACACACACTCGAATTTCCTATTCGCGTTGTGTTATCAAATCAAAGTGCCTTGATTTTAGTTTTCAGTTGTTGGTTGGTTTCTTTTTAACAACAAAAAAAGAAAACTTGGTTAGATGGAGAGGGGAGAGGGGGTTAAAAATCTTGCGAAAAATAATTTTAATTTATCACTTCCGCCGGCCATTGTGTCATTCCATTCTACGTTCATTCATTGCATAGAGAAACGGATCGAATCGAGACCGGGCCCGAGCCCGGGCCCAGCCCCAGTTCCAGTCCCAGTCGAGACTTTGGAGCGATTGCAATCTTTGCATTTCCTATATGCATGCATGCATGCTACCATTACAATTGCCATTAGCTTTTGGCATTACCTCCACCATTTCCATTACCATTACCAACAACTGACGATTGCGATTGCTGTAAACTGGGTGCAGTTTTTTGTTTTTGTTTTTGCTGCTTTTGTTTTTAGTTTCGTTTTCGTTTTTTGTAGTTCTTTTTTTTTTGTTGCAACTTTTACTATGTCTATGCTTTGTTTGCCTCCATATGTAAATGCAATTTTGCTACCTAGACTAACGGTGTGCTCGCTCTTTTGAGTTATGCGAGTGAGGGAGCTGAGCCCGGCCCTGAGCCTAGGCCAATGAGCCTTCGCCACGCAAGAATGGTCAAGACGACCATTAACACAGGAGCGGAACTTGGTCATAAATGTATATGTTTATAGTGTGTTTAGCTCAAGTAATTTAAACATTATATTTATTTATTTATAAATTATTTTTAACTTTTTCTACTCTTTATCTATGGTCAAAGTTCAAGAGTAGTATTTATAAATATTTCTGTTTCTTAACTATATAGTGCTGACTTGACAAAAAAAAAAAGTAGGTTATTTTAATAAATCTAGCTAGACAAAAGAAATATGAAAGATTTAACCGCAAATCCAGAGTCCCGATGGCCCAAAAGCTAGTACTATTTAACCCTTTAACTAGCTTTAGATATTATTTAGAATTAATCTACAATTTGTAGTTCCAAAGATGGAAAAATACACAAAAATAAATAACTTTTAACCAAGAATAAAGAAGAAAATCTATATTTATATTTTAGTTTAATCAGATAATTTATCTGTAACTTAACAATTTGTCTAAGCTCAAAGTCTTGTTAAGAACTTTTTGTACAAGTTTAAAGTTCGAAAAGTCTTGCAAAGTTTAAATATGTTTAGAAAATGTTTGATCTATATTTAAAATAAAATAAAAACAATTTTTTTAGTAGACTGTTTCTAATATTTTTCCGATCTTAGGAAACTATTACTATTCCTACACCTTTTTCAAAGATTAAATAAATTTCTATATAAGGTATATGTTGAAAACTTGCCCCCCTTGGCCACCAATTATGCCCTCAATCCATTCCTGTATAACTGAACGTCACCTGAGACTGAAGTGTTGACCCTATTTCTTATTTTCTTCTTCATTTTTTTGGAGGGTAGTTAGTACTTCTTTGCCTTCCTCTTCCCCTGTAAATGGCGTAACATTTTTTACATGTTTCGAATTTTTTTTTTTTTCTGATACGTCCGTCTTCCATGTTGGCCACCATCTAAAACCGGCAACAGTATATTGAGGGGCAAAGAATTGGTAGAAGGAAGGTGGCCCTTAACGTTGTCGTCATGTTGCCAAGACATTTGCTGCATTGCAATGCATTTCTGCTGTTGGCTAGCAAGTTAATTTAGACGAAGGGTAAAACATAGTTAAGAAACAACAAAAAAAAAGTAAAACCAGCTGCCTGCCATATTCTTTTTGTTGCTACTTGGGTTAGGGTAATTAATCATCAGGCTGGTAAGCATTCGTGTAAGCTGGCTCTTATCGGTTAAAACACATCTCAAGTAGTTAATTTTAAAATAGTTAAGGTAAACACACACACACACACAACCACACACTCACACACAGCCTGCAGCCTGTACTGCAATTTTGTGGCAGTCCAAGCTATGGGGAATTTGGAGTGCGAAGGGTGTCCCATGTCAACGCTTTTGATTGACAGCACTTAAATATTTTATTGGACAATTTCTTTTTTGCAACGCCCACGCCATTTGGCTCCCACACGAAAATAAAAGAAGAAAAACCATGCTAGACCAAATGCATAAGAGTAATTAGAAGGGGCTAATTAATGACTCGGAAGCGCCCCCTAGCGGCATGTACTTGAACTACAAGGCTATCAGAAATGGGTTTTGTAAATGGAGAAGGAGACACTCACCACCCACTGCATTTCTATTCACAACGATTTTCAAACAGGACCGCATTGAGTCTTTGCAAGGGATTTGGGCGCTTTAGTAATTGATCGATTAGATATTATTACAATATTAAATTGGCAAAGAAAATAGTTTTAGGCTCTCAAAAAAAAAATAGTTTTAAACAGAAGAAGAAAAATCTATAAAAGGAATCTATAGATGAATCGATTTATTGCATTTTAATTATTTCATAGAAAAATTTCATTTGTTCAGTTTTAAAAAGAAAAATTTCTTAGCTCGGGGACATGCATATTTAAAGATATTATTATTTTATAAAAAAATTACTATTAAATTTTAAAGTTTTTTTATTTTTTCTTAAATTTATTATACTGCCTTCTCTTTTATTTTTTGCAAATAAATTTTTATAAAATAATTAAAAACATTAATGTATAATATTTTTTTTAAATCAACAACTGCCTTGTAAGTTAATAAAAAAAAAATTATTTTCATGGAAGTTTTCAATTTGAAGTCCATAAAACCAGACCAATAACTCGAAAATCGTTATCTTTTATAATTCTACGTTATAAAACCCGATTAATGACTCGAAAACCTTTATCTTTTATCCTTCTATGTTATAAATCCAACCAACTTTGATCATTTATAAGCAACATAAACTGAGGGAAATCTACTTAAACATGGTTAGATAAGAGTTCCGATTAAATCAGATTGAATATATATATTTGTTCTTCATTAAGATCAAAAATATAAACAAAATGTTTGCCTGTGATAAACAGATGTAGGATATTTAAAAAGTTACCCCAAGATAAAGTTTCCTATATGAGGGGCCTTCCCTTGATTTAATTGCTACGGCCCTGTAATACGCTTTGGTGGTTGGTCGTGTCGTTGCATGTATGCTCATGCTTGTATCTCGCTCCAACTTTTGTGTGCTGCCATCTCTTTTCAAATATGGCGAATGCTTCGATTGGTTGGGCCATTGGCTGGGCGTGGCTATACGCCGGCGCAAAAAAGGGGGAGTTTAACAGCAACAACAACAACAACGAAATGCCTGTCTAATGAAAATCAAAGCAACAAGTGCACACCAAATGAATTGAAATCGAATGAAAACGAATAAAATCTATTTGAAATTGAATGGCATTGAATCACATCGAATTACCTTTGGCAGGGCAATCAAATGGGAGGGGGTTAGGGGGGGTTCTTATGGTTATGGCAATGGCTTTAAGTAAACTTAGGTAACCAACAGAACCCGCAATGGGATATTGCAATTTAGCTGTCAGTTAACTGCTTCTCTGGGCCAATTAACTTGCATGTTATCTGCTTCTCATTGCTCATTGTTCGTTATTTGCAATTTGTTGTGCCCCCAAGACTCGACCGATGATTTTGCGGTTTTCTTTTGCACCCTCTCTGTGTGTGTGTGTGTGAATATCCGTTCAAGTGTGTGTAAACAGTAATTATCTGATAAATGCCTTGGCGCTGAAAAAAATATAAAAAAAAAATAAATAAAAATTGATAAATTGCTCATATAAACATTAAGCTATAATTATATGGCATGTTATTATTATTTTTTTTTTTTTAGCAGGCAATTTTTTTTTATGGAATTTTTGATATACTTTCAGTTTTTACAAGGCAAATAAAATAAAAGTTTATTAAATCAACTAGTAGAAATTTAGGGCTAAAGACTATTTGCACATTAAATTGTTCTAGATGAAATGATTTTCCGGCGGTGGCTAAAAGTTCTATGAATAACTCTAATTATAATCTGTTTTAATCCTATGAAATATGTTAATCGCTGATTAAGATATAGACGACTAGATAACTATTGACAACTAGACAACTATCGACAGCTATAAGACAACTATGTATATCATTTTGAGATCCATTTACCCATAAATATTGTGTTTTGATTTGGACTTAAATTTCATTATATGTATATAATGAAATCTTTCTACCATTTACGCTGGTAGTAACTTAATTAAAAGAAGAATATATATATTAAAAAATTCTTTAAATTCTTTAAAAACTCTATTAAAAATTTCTTTAAAAAATTCTTTCTTTTAAGAGCTTTAAAACTATTAAAATTGGATTATTTCTCTGTTAATAAAATAATGACAAGAGCTGAAATACTGCAAAAGCGATTCAAATTGATTGGCTTTTGATTGTTAAGCCTGTTATATGTTACTACTGATAAATAATTTTAATCAAATTTGATAACTTTGTAGTTTATTTTAAAAGTAGAAACAAACTTGAAATGTTTATTTAAAAAGTCTATTAATTATTTAGTTTAATCAAAAATCTACAGGAAAAATATCATCAATATAATGGTAATTTATTTATGAATTTTATAAAAGAAAAACATAAGACAGTCAAAATATCTAATATTTAATTTACTCAAATAATTTTAAAATATAAATTTTTGGTGTTTGCATATTAAAAATATTTTTAAAATTTTTTAATGTCATTAAATAACCGTTTACCTATGTATGTATATTATTATCTAACAATCAATTTGAAATGGATTATAAACATTCAAAATAAAATTAATTTTAAGTTCTGAAACTACATATTTTTGAATTTAAATTATTTAAAGTTGTCTCAAGATCAAAGTTTACAAAATATGCCCTAACAAATTCTTTTCTTGTATATGTTAATGTTATTAAAAATTTTTATGAAAAAAAATTTAATATTTAACTTACTCAAATCATTTTTGAATTATAACTTTTAGAGTTAACATTTCATAAAGTTGACTACTAATTTTTCAAGGCTTTAAATAACAATTTACCTATTCATTTCAAATAGTCTATATTCATTCTTTCAAAAAATTCATTTTGAGTTCCGAAACTAAATTTTTTTAATTTTAATAAAGTATTCTAAGTCCCATGATCAAAATTTAGATACTTTTGTATCAATATTTTTAACAACTGCCCACCAAATTAACATATGTATAATTTGCAAGAATTTTCTATTCTATTGGCAAACCAAGATAAATTCGATATATAAATTGAATTTACCCTACTTTTATTTTGAGAAGTTCGATTGCTTATTGAGGGGGAAATTTTGACTAATGCACCAATGACACTCATAAACTAAACATGGCTAGATTTATCGGGTTGATAGACACACTCATTGTCAGAACAATCGACAATCGATCAGTTGATAGCAAATCTATCATAGTTGGCTCACGCTATAGCTGCGATTGTTGGGGTGTGAATGGTTTTCTTCTTTTTGTTATTTGTAGACTGTTGGCTAATTTGTAACATTTGAATGGGTGTTTATATTTGCCATCACTGAAGAAATCCACAATGGTATGCCAGACGAAAATCAAATAACAAATCTGCCTAACAAATCTTTCTGCTTAGCCGTTGATGATGGCAATGAGGATGACGACGACGACCCAAGACGACGGACGACGATCATGATGATGATCGCCGCAGACGGCGATGCGCTGCCTAGAAATTTTTCTTTTGTTTATTTATATAATTTCAGTCAAGCTCAATTAGAAATATACATGCACACAAACACACAAACACACACACACTAACACACACACAAAAACAGGATATAAATATAATTTCTGTTATGGACTACACTGTGCAACATAAAACCGTTTTTTGTAACCCAATCGTAAGGGAAACTAAAAGGTTATGTTACAAAATTTGATTGAATTTTTGGGATCGTTTCGAATTAGTCTTAAAAATTTAAATGGGTAACAATTTCCTAAAAGTTTAAGCACCAATTAGAACATTTTTAGAGCCTTAAGATAACATATGTATATATATTTTTGATCACATTAGATAAAGTAGAATTGATCCCTACTCCAAAATGATCTATTGCTAATCCTATTTCACTTTAGCTTATACTTATTATAGTTACAAAATGTCCTTTAACTTATTTTACTACTATTGACTTTCCATATAAATGACTTGAATTTTGTAGTCTAGTGTTAGGGCAGCATGCCAAAGTAGAGGGAGTAAGAGTTTGAAAGAGAATGGGGAATTATGGCTATTGGGTCTCGCGTGGCGTTGTTTAGGTATTTTTTGGGGGGCTTTTAGCTTTATTGATTTAAAAAAATGAAAAATTTATGTTTAAACAAAAAAAAAAAAAATGCGCCATGCAGCCAAAAGTCATTGCATTGGCATTGGGATTCAGATTGGGAATGAGCATTGGTATAGATGATGATGCTGGTGCTGGTGGTGGGCCATTCCGTATGGAATGGTATATAGAAGCTAATTGTGTGATGGAGCCTGGCGTTGGGGGTATTGGCGCCACCACTTAAAAAAACAACATGAGCAAGAAGCTTGTGCGGACTTTTTCAAATTGTAAATAAATAAACAAACAAATAAAGCAACAACAACAACAACCGCAGGCACAACAAATTGAGGCAACAATTTCTCGCATTTGGTATTGGGCAAACCAAGAAGGAAGTGCACTATATACTAATCCAAATTGAAAACCAAAATCCATATGCGAATCGTAACGTATATATGTATGTATGTATTTGTCCAGTCGGTAAAACGCTTTTGATGCTGCCCAACGGAAATGTAATCAAAAAAGTGAAGAAAAAAAAGTACTCCTTATGTACATATGTAAGTACTCTCTCTATATATATATATGTATATAGAATGTACATACATATGTATATGGAGCACTGCTATGAATGCTACCAATGCAACAATACAAATAAATTGCAATCATTCATCAAAAACCCAAAAAAAAAACAAGAAAAACAAAAGGAAACACCGCAAAAGTTGCAGTTGCAATTGCAGTTGCTGCTGTTGGCGGCTTCAATTGTTGCACCTTATTTGGGCAATCGGATGCTGGGGATAATGTAAGGGGTAAGAAGGACAATTTAGCAACCACTAAGCAAATTCACAGTGGGTTAAAAGAGAACTGGAACTGAATATTGAAATAAACATATTATAATTTTAATTTGCAATTTGGAATGTATCAAAAATACTTGAAACTAAAGCAAAAATGAATTTGGAATACTATTTTTTGTTGTTTTTAAATAATTGTTTATATGTATATAGACATATATCTATATTAAGGTAGAACTAATTTTAAAAGCAAGAAAACTATAAGTAAATTATAAGAAATGACTTTATATTTATAAACTGTCTAAATAATATAAAATAAATAATATATATAAATATAAATTTATCCATAAAATGCGAGAAGTCTAAATCTCTCATTCTCCTCTGCTGTCTTTTGTTTTATTTATAATCAATTAGTGTAAAATTATTATATAAATTAAATCAATTTTATTTTTTTGAATATCTGAGAAGTTAATTTTCAAATTTCAGCCTCTTTTCGAATGATATAGTAAACCAAAATTTGTTCATTGACTTAGTCCATTAGATTTACAATTCTCTGTTCTCATTTCTTAGCCATCTTATAACGTTTAGATTTTTCAAGCATTTGCAATCACTGTTCACATTGTCGGCTTATTATTCCTACTATACTATATATACACGGTGTTTTTTTTTCTACGAATTTTCAACGGGTAGCGGATCAGCTTAGCTCATAAAAGGAGAGACAGGGAGAGAGAGAGGGAGGTAAGGATCCTCAACTTAGAGGCAACTCAACAATCAAGCATGACGAAATGGCAAAGCGGCTTTTTGGCCACAAGATACCAAGCTGGGCCATCATTCTGGGTCTCACTGATATGCAAATGTATCGCCTGAGCCGAGAGTGAAATAATGCGCTAAAGGCACAAAAAATGTCAGAGTCAAAGTCTGAGACAAACGGACAACGGACAACGGGCAACAGGACATCGGTTGTCTTTTGTCTTTGTCTTTGTCGCAGTTGTCGCATTGGATTTGCCTTTGTATTTCAGCCGCAAAAGTCAATTGTAAGGATGCCGACTGATGCCGCTGACTGACCTGCCATGGTATATTGGATTAGTTAGCTCCTGCTGGGCATCTATGTAAGATCTACTACGGAGGCGGAGGCGGTGATATTTGGTGGCTGCTTTCACTTTAGACTAACTGCTGCTGCCTTTCTCTAAATATTTTGATAGCCTGCCTATTTGCTCTGTGTGTGTGTGTGTGTGTGTTTATGTGTGACATCTAACACGAGTGCTCTGGGTTCCCTTAGAGAACGGTGTGTGGTCTGCCATATGCAAGTGAAAGCATTACTCTATCCACTTGAGGCATACACAAAATGCCATTAACCTACCGCAGTTTGTATAAAACAATAACAAAAAAAAATATACACAAATTAATAGTTTTTAAATGGAGGGAGGCAACTGTTGGTCGATTTACGACTTCCTCAATCACATCCTGCACTGATTTCAATTTCAGAAAATATATATACATATATAAAAAAAAAGTAAAACCTTTGGCCATATAGCTTAGATAGACATCTTGAGTAGGGTTTGAAGGCTTTCATTCAAATTGTTTTTACCTTTAATTGATCTTTTTTTTACTAACAAATTAGTCGTTGTTGGCCAAAAGTCGCCAAATAATTTAGCTGAGAAATGTTACCAGCAACTTAAACAGGAACAACAAAAGGCCAAAGTCAAACGATGATCAGATTAAGTGCTTATAACATGGACATGACTCCATTGACTAACAGGCAAGAAGCGGCAAAGGAAGTCCCAAACAACGTTCCAGTAGTTGGTGAACAGCAACAACAACAAAAAAGCGCAACTTAAACTGCCGCCGACACATCGATGGAATGGCTGTTGCTGCTGCTCCTCCAGATGATGATGATGATGATGAGGACAAAGACAATGTTGGTTACCAATCCCCGAGCACTTTTGTCGGCAATTGACAATATCCTCTACCATTTAACAAGGCATTTAAGTAGTTCTAGAAACAAAGTTTTGGATAAGATTCTTGAAAGAGCATATAAACAATATCTATTAGTAGTAGTTAGTATAGACGGACTCCCTATGGCTTCTGCTTTAGCCTGCTGGTTTATTTAAAACAACTTAGTAAATTAAAAGAGATGAAAAAAATATCATAGATTTTGATAGCCTTATTAATTATTTAGTTTATTGCACTCTTAAACTTATTTTATTACTTTAAAATAAATTTAATTTCATTATCGCGTGTAATTCAAAATGCACTTTAGAATTTGTAGTCATTAAAATTCATTTAGAATGAAATAATTTTCATAACTTGACAAGGATTAAGACTCCATAAATTAAGAGTAATTTAAATGACTGGCAATTTTATTTAGTTATATAAATCCTCCCTTAAGCTTAATCTTAATAAATTAAACAAATTTTAATGAAACTGTTGCTTAAGTAAATTGAAGTACTATAAGCTAACCTCTTCCATTAATTGAATGAATTGTTAATTGTAAATAAGTCCGCAAATTAAATAAATAATTAAGAAGTTTGAATTTTTATTTAAGATATTGAACTAAATTTTTCAAGTGCACTAGAAAATACCTTTTTCTTATTTGGGATATTATTTAAAAGTTTCACACAAAGAACTAGATATATTTTTTTATTTTTATTTCTGTTTATATATGTTAATATATAATTTAATGCTTCTAAAAAAATTAACTAAAAATTTCAAATTTATTTAAAAAATTATTTAATTTTTTCTTTTCATTTTATTTTATTTCATTATTTTGTTTTTTTTTTTTTTAATTTTTAATATTTCTTAATCGTAACAACTAGAAATTCCTTTTTAATATATATTCCTTTCCTTAAATATTTTTTAAGAAATTTCAATCAAGGAACAAAATAATTTTTTTGACTTCTATATTCTTTTTATATTTCTTTAACTAATTTTAGACATTTTTTCAATGGTACAAGGTTTTATACTTGTCAAAAAATATACTAATTTCTATTTTCTATTTAAATTATTTTTTTGTTTTTTATTTCGCTTTTTATTCTTTTTTATTTTCGATATTTTTTTGTTTTAGAACAAAAGAGAAATTTCTTATTGAAATTATTTTTGTTATATTTTTAAAGAAATTTCTGATATTCTTTTTTATAAAAAAAAAATTAAGGAGGATTTTTTCACTATCACTATTTTTTAGTAGTTTTGAGAATATTTGAGTAATTTTTCAATTCTAAATGTCCATTTTAATTTATTTCCTTTTTTTAAATGTTGAAAAATATTTTTTGACATTTCGAAACTATAAAAGAAAAGTTCCGACACCCTGATATTTCCTACTTTTATAAATATCAACTTATACTTTGATAAACTTTGAAAATATTTTGATAAATTTTCAAATATTTCCTGTAAAATAAAATTATTACGATATGCAAAACTTTATATTAATTGCAAGTGATTCCACAAGTCTCACTGACCAAACAAATATTGGGGGACACTTACAAGTGCACACACACACTCACTTACACTTAAGCAAAGGGGGGAAAGAGGAGAAAAAACGCACACACACACTCTCTCACACAGAGATCTCGGCAGCTTCATCTCTCCATCTTAGTTGAACGCAAAGCTTCCCTCAATTGGCGGCATTAAACGAGACCAGAACAAAAAAAAATAAAGCGGAACCAAACTGCTTCAACCTACAGCTTCAAGATCCAGCTATGGTCGTGGGTCGGTTGTCGCCACATGATGCCTGCCCACTCTGGCACATTTTGGCCATTGTTCTCCAGCTAAGACTGGAAGCACTAAGCAGTACTGAAAACAAACAGAAAAAAAAAAAGAAATGTCAATATTCTGATTCCACGAAAAGCCAAACGAACGCATCCAAAAAAAAAAAAACTCCACCAATTCCCATCACCACTGCCGCAGCCGTGTGCCATGTCCCTGGCGTACTCATGTCGCTGTCCATCTTGGCAAGCAGCTTAGCTTGCATTCACATCCATCCTGCGTAATTCAGTTGCAGTTGCTTTTTGGTCAAACAGGAGATGAGATGAGAACTGCAAGCCAAAATGGTAGACATCAAAGCCAAGACCAGAGAGCAAAGCACAGTCAGAGTCGGCTCAATCTCACGTGGAATACAAAAGCCTTCCGACCAACAGTGCGGCGGCAGATCAAAAAGTCTTAAAAATGGCTCACAGTTCAATAGGCTTTTGTGGCTTAATAGAGGGGGGAGGGAGGAGGAGGGGTGAGGTTTATTCAAGTAAGTTGGCAAGCGGCTATAATGCGCTTGGATATGCAAAATTGCATTGAAATTTGAATTCAATTCAAAAGGCCATTGAACGTTGCATCTCTACAAAGAGAGAGAGAGAGAGAGAGAGGGGGGGAGTGGTGGAGCAATTGGCATTTTGGTATCGTTGATTGCGCGACGGTTTGCCAATTTGAAAGAAATCAAAAACTCTGCCGCCATTCAATTTCAGGCCCTCTATATTTACTCCCCACCGCCCTCTCTTTGCCCCACCACCCCCTCTATCTTGCCCCTCTCTTGTTCTATCCTTTGTAGTTGACCAAATTACGCAACTGGCGTATATCCAATATAGACTGTTGTTTCTTTTACAGCTGCCACTAAAAATCGGTAGCCAGTGGCAAGAATTTGCATAGTCCAGCACCGGTAAGAGAGAGAGAGAGAGAGGTGGAGGTAGGGAGATGGGAAATGCACAAAAAATGAGCCTGTTAATAGCCGTCGACAGTTACAAAGTGCCAGGCAATTGTGGCAAATACCAAGCTACCAATTCCAACTCCAACTCTGACTCCGACTGCACATGGGCGTGTTGCTTGGGGGCGTTTTATGTGGCTGTTGCATTTTGGCTTTCAATTTGCAAATCGTGCCGGCTACACCTCTGGGCGTTGCAAGGAACCCCTGCCCCCACCCAGCAACAACAATTCATAATTATAATTTGCAACAAGCAAATCGACAAAGGGGACTTTTATCAGACCTTTTGCATTATCTAAATCAAGGTTATATATACACAGCATTATAATCTTAGCTGACAAATATCAATGAGACATATTCATTTGAAAAGAATAAAAGAATGAACTCTGAATAATGTTTATGAAATTGTTAAGTTTTAGTTATAAATTAAATAAGGTAGAAGTCTACAAATATTTCTAATAGTTTTTTTTAAGAATTAGGAGAAATTTAACAAGTAGAAACTAGAAGGATGGAAGCAAATTTTTAGTTAAAAATTACATAATGTAACAAGGCACAATGTAACAAAATCATTAGAAAGCATATAAAACAAGTAATTCTGCTGAAACTTAGCGCAGATACTTCTCTACATACTAAATTTACAAATACCAAATAAGATAAAGTCAACCCATTCTGATAGATCTTGGTGAATATGTTTGTTATATTCGATTGAAAAACAACCAAGTAATGGAAGTTTAACTCTATTTTCGACCGATGGTTCCTTCCAAAGGATATATATATGATATAGTCAGGCGATCGAGATGATTCCGATTCA
Organism: Drosophila austrosaltans; assembly: GCA_035045865.1. Classification (NCBI taxonomy): domain Eukaryota; kingdom Metazoa; phylum Arthropoda; class Insecta; order Diptera; family Drosophilidae; genus Drosophila; species Drosophila austrosaltans. The sequence goes on along the minus strand of JAWNOQ010000180.1, from coordinate 6,562,361 downwards.
AAAAGAAGCCTATGTGCAAAATTTCAGCTCTGTAGCTTAAAGGGTCTCGTAGGAGATCATGTTGATCCAGATAGATGGACAGAGAGACAGACAGACAGACAGACAAACAGACATTCAGACAGGGCTAAATTAACTCAGCTGATCGTGCTGATCAAGAATTATTATATAGTTATTATTATTATTATTTATATAGTCGGAAAAAGCTGCCTTCTATGCGTTGTAAACTTCTGAACAAAATTAATATACTTACCTTTGCGAGGGTATAAAAAAGTATTAAAACAATGCAAAATCTTGAGATAGAGTTATTACCACTTATTAATTTGTTAATTAACATTATTATAAATTAAACAACAGTTTAGAATTATTCACATATTGATCTTAATTAAGAGATCAATGGGCTAGATATTAATTTATTGAGCATATATTGTAAATTTATTCCAAAATAATAGAAATCTGTCAGTCTTTTCTATTGGATCTATTGGAGAATTTGTTTATGATAACAGCAAAACTATTAATAAGCTAAATTGCTTAAAATTTTGATGACAGATTTAGAAAATATATTGATTTTATGTTAAAGCTTGCTTAAACATCAATTGATAAAATTTCAATAGTATATCAAACAATAAATATGATAATATTGCGAATTCCGAACAAGAGATAAAAGATTAAAAATATAAAATGCCATCTGCTTTCTAATATATTCTAATATTTTTTTCCATAAATGATACAGAATCAATCATTTTATTTCCATACTCTATCTGTCTATATATAGAGAAAAGTATAATATGTATGTGGGATGGTAACACTATCCAAACCGATAACTCTAGACAACGAGAAGTACGTAAGATGCCAGACGACAAAGATGCCAGCTAAGAAGGATGCCATACGACGGAAAGACGACGGAAAGGGTAACTCTAGCGCTGAGAGAGTTGAAGAAAAAGTAAGACATCTGTATAACTAAAAACTAACTAAACTTAAACTAAAATATACATTCATAAACGGATATTAAATAAAGAAACCCCCCCACATGTATTATTTAAATTTAAATTACCTGTATAAAAAGAATTTAACAAAAAAAAAAAACATAATTGAAACTACAATATATATACAAGTTAAAGAAAGAAAGCAATTTCAAAATCCAAAACAAAAACAAAAATCTTTATCAATTAAATTTTAAAATTTAAATAAACTTTGTTTAGTATAAACAGAAGAGAAATCTTAAGTTAACTATTAAACTATAAAACTGTATTAAAGTGAAAAAGTTTACAGCTTTTGAAAATAAATCACAAAGTTTGAATCAAATTACATATTTCAAATAGCAAATTTGCTTTTTCAACTTTAATGAAGAAATTATAAAGGGGAAAATTTAATAGAATTATTTCTGAAGTTCCAAATATTTCAACTACTTCTATCAGCGAATTATTTAACAAAAAAAAAATGGTTTATTAAACAATCCCATTTGGCAAACACTTTGCAAATAGAAATCGTTCATCAATGATCATGTTAATAGCGGAATTGCTGTTAATCTGGACATCTTGGACATGGGGGCTTAGTGTGCTGTCAGAAACATATTGAAGGCTTTGGGAAATACGCTTCAATCAAGCAAACACATTTGTTTTGGGGGCGGGGGGGGAGGGGGCATATTATGCGAATGAGAACCCTTTCGAGTCCTTCTTCCACTTCTGGCTACTACTACTCCAACTGACTGGCAAACAAACAAATCTTTGCTGTCACAGTCTCATTCAATGGCCAAATGAATGCAGTTTCAAGTTATGGGGGGGGGGAGCGGATATGAAACATATCTCCGGTTAGCAGGCAGGACATTTCCGTTAGCTCAACCCGCCTCCATCGAGCTGTCATAATATCGCATATACGAGAGTTTTGTAGGATTTGCTACAGGATATTGCCTAAAGGGATATGCTGCTGCTGCTGCTGCTGCCCGCTCAACTGTGTAACAATTCACTTCTGTTTTCCCTTTTTTCTGTAGTCTTGATGGGCATTTGAATGCAGGCGACTGACATTTACCGTGTGCCAGAGGTGGGGCAGATATTTCAATTGAGAGTGAGAGAGAAAAAGAGAGAGAGACACACACCGACACCGACACCTGACACTTAAGCGCCACCGCCAAAACGACGCAAAGGACCAGGGAATGGAATCACCTACCAAGGCGTTCATCTGACAAATGAGACAAAGTGACACAAGTCAATCAAAGTGAAGCAATCCGCTACAGTTTTTTTTGTTGGACCACGAATATTTCGAAATGTGAAATCGTTTATAAATTTCATACGATTGTTGTTGGTTTTGGCCCAATTTACTGCCCACTAAACTTGCATGGCCCCTTGGGAACGAAATGTATTTAAATGAATTCCATCAACGGATCCAGACCCAAAAGTGATGGGCACATTTAAAATGTCAATACGCATTGACTGTGAGTCGCGTCTCATCGGAGAAGTCATTGAAGTGCCGGAGACAATGAATCCTGTCAAATCAAAGTAACGCAACGCGATGAGGATAAGAATAGCCATGGCCATATGAATCACTCTCAGTTGGCTTGCCAAAACCATTAGAGTTGAAGAAAATTTTGATTTTCAATTCAATTTGTGAGTTCAACTAGGTAAGAAGGGACATGCCATCCATTTGGGTTGCCTCAAAAGTTTCTACAAAATATATATAAATTTCATATTTGCATAGTATTGAAACGTCCTTCGGTCAGGTATTTCTTTTCTTTTTTTATGCAGCGAACCCATAATTCTTGCTCAGCTCAGGGCTTCAAAAGCTTTATGCCGTCATCGTCCCTCTACCTTCTCCCCATGCCATTGGGGGACAAGTGATGAGTGAATGCAAAGAATTTGAATATTGTGCCGTAGTCGTTGTCGTCGCCGTCGCCGTCGTCGTCGTCGTTGTGGCATTTGACATAAATCGTCAATGACAGCAACATCGCCTCCTTTTGGCCTCAAACACGCTAACCAGCCAGCCAGCCAGCCAGAGCATTGAAAATGGGTTTGGGGACGGAACACGACAGACAACTGTAATCCGCGCCATTGTACACAGAATAATGATGGAGGTGAGGGGGACTTGGGTCCAGTCACTGGTCCTGTTTCTGGTCCTATCCTGTCAGCGAGCTCTTCAAAATCAATTCTAATCGATTTAGGACACATTGACAGCATTTATTGGCAGCATGCGCGTGGATGCGATACCAAACAACACCTTCAATAACAACCAAATACCACAACAACAACAAACACACACACACACACACTAGCCACTAAAATGTCAACAACATTTTGGCTTAAATGGCCACAAGGCAACCGCGAAATAACCAAATACAAAAAAAAATTTATATAAAAAAAAATGCGACAAAAAAACAAGGCAGCAGCAGCAGCGGCAGCAGCAGCAACCGAGTATTATCATTATCTCAATGGAAGCTGATTGAAAACAGATAATTAAAATCTTCTAATTAGGCGGCATGTTCACGCACACACACACAGGCACAACTAGTATACATATGTGTGTGTGTGTGTTACCTTAACCACTGTCGGCTGTCAGTGAAAACAAGTTCATAAATCTTGCGCCCAACAAATCGTTTTGCAACATGAAAGAACATTACATACTTATAAAAAAGGGGCCAAAAAAATGGTAAGAGAAAGATAGAGAGGAAGAGCAGAAAAGGGAAATCAGACTAAAAGACAAAGCCAAGGAGAAACCAGCTAAAAAAACCAAAACAAAAAATACTTAAATAAAAATTGTCCCATAAGGGATATCTTCTGCTTCTGGACAACGATTATCTTGCCATTAAGCTACATACATACATACATAAATGATGTTGTGTAGGTTCTTTCACTACTTTTTGGTTTTAGTTAACAGTTGACAATCGATTCTAAATTTAATATTGGTGGTTATTAACCATATGCATTCAATATCAACAATTTCTTATTAAATATATATATTTTGATACCCAAACAATTCTGTATTTTGACAAAGAATTTAAATTAGTTAAGGTAATTGACTTTTGAAGTTCACAAATTTATAAATTTCCAGTTTTTTTTTTTTTTTGCTATGTTTTATAACATATATATATATGATATACTATATCATTTTAGCACAAGCTTCTTATAGTTTCTTCAACTGTAATAAAGAAAAAATGAATATATAGAGTTAAAAATATTATTTAACATTTCCTTTACTTATTCACTAATTTGTCGAATATAAAATATTGGAAAATAATCAAAACTCATTTGAATCCAACGATCAAAAATTAATAGTTAAAGTGATTTGTATAAAAAAACCAAAATAAAATTAAACTCTTTCTCGACATTTGCATTCAATTGTAATTCAATAACTAAATATAAATACATATATTAAAATTTCAATAGCGTTGTGGCGAAAAATATCATGAATTTTAAACTCAATATATAAAATCAAAAATGTAGTTGGAAATTTCATAGCTAAAATGAGTAACGAATCATTTGAATGGAAGCAATTCATAGTATTTATCCTACCACATACAAAACGCCAAGAATGTAACTAGATTTTTGGAAAATTAATACTTAAAGATCATTCTCTTCAACCTTTGACTAACAACGCCAAGAATAATTAGTAGAAGACACATACTTCTTTAGCTACTCAGATTAAATATTCAAAAAATGTAGATACAAACATATGTTGCCATAAATACGTTGCATTTTACAGGGGATGAGCGAGGAAAATGCTTAACTCAGCAAGAAGTATGCAATGAATTACATAACCCTCAGCCGGAAAGTATGCTTTAGATACATTAAGGACTTCAAATTATATAGTATCGAAAATTATAAGTTGTTTTGATTTAAACATTTCCAATTTGTGCATGTATTTCAATGCGCACAAATGGGTAAATGCCCAAAATGTACAAATGTTTCAAAATGTTACTATATATACGTAAATGTTTCTTTTTTAGTGTTTTTTGCAATTGAATTCATACAGTTGTTTCCTAAACTTTACAAGATTGTGGTTTGTGGATTCTGGTAACATATCTTTAGATCTGTGAAATGGAAAATAGACAAGATTATATTAAGAGAGATATATTTTTACTTAATTTTTCAAAATTCTTACTATCTTGTTTCCCCAAGACAAATTCCAAGCGATCGATAGCAGCAAAGTTATTCGGATAGTGTCTCACCAAAAACACCACCATCTATCAGATACATCTTTGAACCTTTTTAATTCGAACAAGGCATCATCAGATCCTTGCTACACTGCAGCCTCGAGAGTATGATCATCAATTTTCCCCCATGTTATACTTGGTGCCGGCAATCGTATCTCCTGTGGGGTTACATTTAAGGCCAATACAGCGATTTTTCTAAGATTCAATATCAACCAGGTGGTTTGATCATGACCTTTTCTTTTCTTTCATCAGATTCCATAATTCATCCTTCATCAACACTTTGGTTGTAATAAAATCCTAAGAAGTCCAACATTGCCGGTTTTCCCTGACTAGGAGGTTTTGCCTTCATGATGCACGACTTGCAGTTGTTTGTTTGAGTTTGTCTTCTGTAAAAATGTTCTGGGTCTTAATTAATTTATTATTGCATTTTCATACCCTGTTGTGTTTTCATTCTGCAGTGATTTCTACAACAATTTATTAGTGATGCGCTATTTGCGAACTCCCAGACAAGACAACAAGGAAAACTAGTTCCATTTACATACTGAACATTTGTTTTGCCCCTGCCATGCCTTTTTATATATGTATTGTATTTATTTATGTATAGCATTTATGCAAGAAATTAAATAAAGATATTTTTAACGTAGCTAACAAATTGGTAAGCGTAATTATTTATTTATAAAATATATTAAGTCAAAATAAACAAAAATGAACTAGAAATTACAGCACTAAAAGTTTATCGTCAAAATATCGATAGATTTCCAAAAATTTGTGGTCACTTTAATCTGAGCAGCTGATAATCCACCTGCAATTGGTTTGTTTACAAAAAATGCAATTCTAAAATGTTTTATCAATTTGCCAATGCCCAGCAGAGAAACTCAGAGGAATTTGACATGAGTATGAAAAAATCTGTGGAACATTGCAGAAAGATATTGTGAAAAAATAGAAGAGCGTCAACAATATATGTATGTATATCAATTGTCAAGGCTACGACTATGAAGGCCAATAAGAAACTCTAATAAGAAGGAACTGGAAGTGACCAAAGCGGAGAGGAAAACTACTAGAAAACAAAAATCTGCTAGACTTGACCAAGGCAAAATTTATATTCGGATAATTTAATTGTGAATGTTTCCAAGTCACAGGGCAACAAGTTGTTCAAGACAATAGAACTCAATTGTTGAAGATTAACCATGATGAAAAAGTAGGAACACTGTAAGTAACAAATCCTTCTCTCTCATTTGAAATGGACTTAACATTTAGTTTTTTTTTCTTTTTTTAGCCAAGATATCTCACGGATGTAGAGGTGCGTTTTTAATTTGTTCACTTTTATGATTGTCAGCAAAACTATATTAATAATGAAATCAGATCCGTGATCAACAGGACACATAGTGCCTGTACATCATGTATAATAAGTATAAAATTTAATCAGTTATTAAAAGGAAATATTTTTCTTCACTCTCATGTTACTGACCGAAAATATTGGTCCCTTCACTTATGCCCGCGAAATTCGAATCCTTTCAATTAAAATTCCTTGTAGTTTAACGAGATCTGTGTAATTCGTTATTTGCATTAATTTGGAAAAGGAATCAAAATTTAAGTAACAATATTTAATTTAGCTTACCTTTGTGTCATTTATTCATTCTGCAATCCAACTCCAGTTCACTGATCAGCAGCAAAATGTTTCACTTAGCTTTTATTCGCTTTCATCAGATCTATAAATATAAAATTAAATTATTATATCAGATTGTATGTATATACATATATATGAGCAAAACATAATATTTAATTATTTCCACAAACCCTCAGCGAAATAGAAACTATATTTAATATATAAGAAACGACTATATAATGAAAGAACTATTATTGTTTTGTTTTCATTTTTTCATAACAACTCTGCAGAAAAATTTCATCCGCTCGCTCTCACACCCGCGCAATTAATGAAAATTTTTGGCGCCACCCTCGCTCTTTTATAGGCGATCGTGGGAGAGGGAGAGAGAGAGAGAGTGTTGCGAAACAATAACATTTCAGTGTTAGTAACAGCTGAAATTAACATTGCTCGATTACTTAACAGTGGTTCAGTAAGTTAACAGAGGATTAAAATGTTAAATTAACAGACACGCTAACATTTAGTGTTGAATAAAGGAAATGTTAATGCGTCTGTTAATTTAACAGTCCAAGCCTATGTTAACTTATTGAACCACTGTTAAGTAATAGAGCAATGTTAAATTCAGCTGTTACTAACACTGAAATGTTATTGTTTCGCAACACTCTCTTTCTCTCCCTCTCCCACGATCGCCTATAAAAGAGCGAGGGTGGCGCCAAAAATTTTCAGTAATTGCGCGGGTGTGAGAGCGAGCGGATAAAATTTTTCTGCAGAGTTGTTGTGAAGAAAAGTAGAAAGAAAACAATAATAATTCTTTCATAATATAGTCGTTTCTTATATATTAAATATAGTTTCTATTTCGCTGAATCTTAGTGAGAACAATTAAATGTTTGGTTTTGCTTGTATATATGTATGTATACATACAATCTAATACATTAACGTTATTTTCTATTTACAGATCTGATGAAGGCGAGTAAAAGCTATGTAAAACATTGTGCTGCTGATCAATGAATTGTAGTTGAATTGCACACCAATTTTGCGGGTCACGCTAATTATACGAATTACAAGTGAATATGGCTGAAAACAGGATCCAAATTGCGCCCATTATCAAAATTGCAAGAGCGGCGGAGTGAGCAGACGAAAACTTTCTTGTCATCAGGTGAGTACATATAAATATTTTTTATCTAGTGGTATGTTTTGCAGGTCTGATGGATAAATTCTGACGAGGATTCTTGGATGAAGCTCAGCTTCTACTAACTGGATGTTCGCAGAGTATCGATAATCTGACTAGAAATAAATATTTACATATACTCATATAATGTTTTATGTAATAAATGTTTTATATATATAAAATACATGTTATATACATATAATTTATGTTAAAACTCAGGCATTAGCCACATTGGTAATAATTTTCTTATATATTTCTATACCCTTTAAATAGGTATCAGCATGAAGCCATTCATCATGATCATGAAGCAAAACAGGTGTGTGATTCATGGGAGAAAAGCCCAAAGCTGGAATGCCCACCTGTCGGAGGTAACGGCTATCCGTTCCGCCATTAAATACAAGCAACTTGATATTGAGGCCCCTGCAAGGATACATTTGTTTGTTATTTGTGTATCTCAATGAAGATTCATTGCCATTTCAATAAACTTACAACTCATCGGTGGACTTCTTGAAGGCCACCCAAAATGGATTTGTTTCGTTTGTCACAGTGGGTGCGGTATGAGGCCTTGTAAAAAGTGGCATGAACTCCACTTCAACATCGCCTCCAGCTTCTTCAGCCCATCTAAACAACTAAAAAAATATAAATTTTATAATTTATATATTGTTTAAAATAATGCATAAGCTTACATCGGCCTCGAATTCCTCCAAATCAACATCGAGTGCTACACGGCAATCGAAAAAGAGACTCATCGTGGGCGGAACAACATTGCTCTGGACTCCTCCATCTATAGAATTAAGATTTATTGTTGTGACATCACCAATACTGAGATGTGGATTCTGTTCCAAACGTTCAACCTGACTGCGTCGGAATTCCATCATCTTTCCCAGAATGTAGTTCATCTTTTCTCCAGCAGTATTTGGCAGCAAAAGTAAACCATGGCCAGCTCTTCCATTTATTTTAAAGGTGACACCTTAGACAACATGGAAGTGAAATAAATATAATCAATTGGAAATTGTTATATTGTAACATCCTTACATCGTCCTGTGCGTTCTGCATAGAAAACTGGAATCTCCGCTGTGGGCGAAGCCAGTCCTTCATCTAGGCTAAAGCCTATGTTTAGATTACGAAAATCTTCAGAGTCTACAAAGGGAGCCATACCCAAACGACCACCAGCTTCCTCATCTAAGTATATAATGTTTTGTTTTAAAACTATAAATATAATTTTGAACTTATTTTTAACTTCACCTGCAACAAATGATATATGAATTGTCCTCTTTAATTCGACTCCATTTCTTTTTAGAGCTCTTATGGCTGCCAAATATTGCATTCCCACACTCTTCATATCTTGAGAACCTCGAGCAAAGATACGTCCCTCCCTATCAAGATCAGCTCCAAAAGGAGGATGTGTCCAATTTTCTGGAAATACTCGCACCACATCCATATGAGAATTGAGGAGTATCGAGGAAAGTTCTGGTTCTAGACCCTGCCAAGTTAAAACAGCCACAGGTGACTCCTTGTTCGCTGGATAATAAACATTTATGGGCAAATCCAACAGCTTGGCTTGATTGCGAAGGAACTCCAAGCAAGGTTCTAAACAATCAAATCAATCAAAAATAGTTTCCAAAATTTCTACTATCTGTATACCAACCATAATTTGGATTAGGATGTACACTAGGTATACGTAAATATTCGCGAAAATATTGCAATTCTTCATTGGATTCCCAATTGTTGGTACTCATTTTAAAATACGTTTGCTTCTTTCAAACACTCAACAAAAACTGCCAGACATTGTATATGATATGGCTTTAAGAAGATTTTCGTAATTAATTCTTATCACTGATAGACACTAAGATATATATATATAGATATATATTTTTATTAAAGAGTTTCACATTCCCATTTATATTTAGCTAAACATTAGCCACATTAGTTATAATCCTTTTGTAGATTTCAACACCCCTTAAATAGATATCAGCCTGTAGATATTCATCATGATCATGTAAGAGTACTGGTGTATTATTCATGGGTGAGAAGCCCAAGGCAGGAATGCCCACTTGGCGTATATAGCGGCTATCTGTGCCACCCGTGAAAATCTGTGGTTTGATTACAAGACCACTGCAAATATATTGTTATTAGAAATCGTTCAAATTGAATCAAACTAAAACTTACAGCTCATCGGTAGCTTCTTTAAAGGCTAACCAAAAGGGATTACTTGCATCAGTAGATGTTGGTTGTACACGTGGTTGTTTCTGTTCATATTCCAGTTCAATGCCACCACCAGCTTCCTTACACCATTGATGTAGCTGTTAATAGAGAAATGTCAGAAATAGATTCCCAACTTTTGATTGATAGATCATACCTGAGCTTCAAACTCCTGATGGTCTACATCAAGGGCCAAACGGCAATCAAATCCAGCTGTCATCTGTGGCGGCACTACATTACTCTGGACTCCACCCTCGACACGGGTCAAATTAATTGTGGTCACATCACCAATACTCAATTCTGGATTATTCTCCAATGTCTCAACTTGCTTTTGACGAAGTGCCATCATTTTACCCAATATATAGTTCAATTTCTCACCAGCGGTATTTGGCAACAACAACGAACCGTGTCCAGCCGATCCGCTAATTTTAAAGTAAACTCCTACATAAAGAATAATTTTATTAAAATTTTGTTATTTTCAGATATTTTACTTACTCCACACACTACGCTCGGCATAGAAGACGGCAAATTCCTCTGTGGGTGAGGCCAGGCCCTCATCAAAACCAAATCCAACATTAAGTGAACGAAATTCATCTGTATGGACAAATGGACGCATTCCCTGACGTCCACCCATTTCCTCATCGGCCACAAAGGAGATATGTATGGTGCGTTTACATCTAATGCCATTCCGTATCAGGGATCTTATGGCTGCCAGATACTGCATGCCCACACACTTCATATCCTGAGTTCCACGGGCAAAGATGCGACCCTGTGCATCAATATCCGCACCAAAGGGTGGATGTGTCCAATTTTCGGGAAATACTGGCACCACATCCATATGAGAGTTCAGCAGCACAGATGGTAGATCTGGTTCAAGACCTAGCCAGGTTAATATAACCACTGGATTATCTTTATTCAGCGGATAATAAACTGCTAAAGGCAAATCCAATAGTTTAGCCTGATTTTCTAGAAATCTCAAGCACTCATCTAGAAAATTGAGAGAATAGGTTATAAGTAAATCGGGAGGTTCATTTATATAGTTACCGTAGTTTGGATTGGGATGTACACTCGGTATACGCAGATATTCCCTAAAGTACTGCAACTCTTCATTCGTTTCCCATTTGCTTGAATCCATTTAAAATAAGATATCAATTCGTGTTTTGTTGTATATATATGTATATATATATTCCTCGATCCGTTGTGTTTGCCAGTTCAAACAGCACTGAAACTGATCAAGTTTGTTATTATGTCTATCGCCGTTTGTCCAGCAAAATTGATTTATTTCTATGATCATAACCGCCAACGCGTTGACGGATACAGATAATTTTATCAAATTTAAACCATTTTTCCTCCACATGTGGGATTTACGAATATATATATATGAATAAAAGACCGTAATTTGAGATACACAATTTAGGTTACAGTGAATGCTAGTTATAAAAGACACCTGCTGTATATACATTGCCAGGGCATAACATATTTGTAATCACTGTATTCACAGTTTCTTAACTAACACATTCTCTTATCTCTCTTTATAATTTGTTTACATTTTGCGATTGTGAGCGAAAAGATTTGAAACTTACTTATTTTTATTATATGTATACAAGTAGAGTCTATCTTGAAGGTTAATGAGTGTATTCTTGGTCAGATAATGGTAAATTATGAGTTTTTATCATTTTGAAAGCTAACAAAAAGAAACTGTCAAATCGAAACCATTTTATATTGACAAGGAAATTTTAATTTCTTTTTCTTTGAAAGGGTTCTTTGAAGTAAGTAAATAACTATGTAAATTTCTATCAAATCAAAATCAGAACAATCTGTATTTCCCACAGAGTTTGGGATATTTTCTATTGTTTAAAAATCCTTGAACATCTTCTGATCACCTTTGCATAAATCTGAATTCAAAGAAATCTAAGACCACAAATTTGGTCACCTTCTGTACGTGACACGATGCACTTACGATTAACATGTTCTTGTTTATATTTTAATTATTTTTCCTGTTTTTATTTAAAATTCATATAAATTTAAAACAGTTGTTTCGAAAGATCTAACAATAAGATTGTAAAAGCTCTTGATAGCTTATTTGTAAACTAAATGGTTAAAATCAAAATACTTTTCTTATAAACGTGAAGTCTGCCATTCAGAAATTTTTAAACATTTAATTTATAAAAATATCTCTAAGTGGAACTTCTTTTTCTTAAAAGAAATTTTAAATTCTTCCGAAAACAATTTGTATTCCAAGGCATATTTATATTATCTAAACTTATTTAAAGATCTCTGCGTTTTTGTTGTATGTAAATTGTTAAGAGAGAAATTGAAAAGTTCATTAGAAGCATTATACAAATCAATTTCTTTTAAACCAAATTAAATAAACAATATTCTGAATTCCTTCTCAAAACAATTGCTTATAGTGGAAAACAGTTTCAAAATATTCAATTTATCAGAACAAAAAGTAAACTTCTTCTATCTAGCATTATATATAATAAAAGTAAAATGGATATATAAGATGTTTATAGAAATTTTTAATATAATATATTATAGAAAACAATTTGCGCTGAATGGCACCATTATTTATCATGTATACATACAATATTTTGGTCTACTTTTAGGATCATTCGATCTATTCTTGTGACTTTTTCAAATGTTTTCATTATGCTTTATTTATGAGTAATTGTACGTACAAACTGTCATGTACATTAACTTAAAAATTACTAAAATCTTATAGGAAAAGAATACCAAAAACAATCACGAGCCGATTTCAAACTAGTCCTTACGCTCAAACAGTACAGGGAAGGGTTTATCTTGCGGCGCCTGTAGCCAATTATCCTCTGAATATTTAACATTATTCTCTGTCTCAATGACATGGAAAGTGTAGGCATGGCGACTCTTCTGGGAGCGATTTGGTTCACTTTTGTGGACAACATTGCCGTGGATGATGATGCAAGTGCCTAAAAAAAGAAATTTATTAATTATTTATCTTTCCATAACTATAGTTCCGATGACCACTTACCTTTGCTAACTTGAAGCGGAGTAAAACTAGACTGTGGATAGATGGGAGCAGCTCGATCATAGACCATCAACTCACTGGCATCCTTATCAGGATTACGGGAATAGCGACGATGAACTCCACTTTTGTGTGAACCCTTGATGAACTGAAGGCAACCATTCTGCAGAGTACAATCTTCGAGAGCAAACCAGAAACCCACCGCTGAGTTGGGTTCTGTGTGCAGATACCACGAATCTTGATGAGGGATAACCTCTCCACCAATTCCAGGATTCTTATAGATATACATGCTCTGGCAGACGGCAGGACGATTATAATTCAATTGCCAGCAAATCTCACGTACTCGATTGCTAAATGTTACAGCGTTAAATGTTGAATGCTCCACATGCAGGGCATGACCCACTTTATTTAATGCAATCATGGGATCGACCAGCAGTTGCCCTTCCTCGCCCACGGCCCCCTTTTCGAAGAAATAGCGTACTTTGTCTCCAGATTCCATAAAATACATTTCCTTGCTGTGAGCATCTTCTGCCTTAATGGTGCTAAAGATTTTCCGATTTGTTTGTGGTGCCTCCAGGCATAATGCACGTCCGGCTTGATACAATGAGTCAACCTCTTCCGGCGTTAGAAAATCCTCGATGACAATGTAGCCATTCTCATTGAGCTGTCCCCCGGGATAAATGAAATAATTTACTATTTAGTATTGTTATTATTATTTAAGCGGGTGAAGGTCTTTGAAATACATATAATAATAGTTCCCCTTATCAGCGCGCCGTCTAGTCTGGTATATTATCTGACCGACAAACTGCCTGACCGACCGACCGACCGATCGACAAGTGGACGCACGCGCTCCCCCCCGGCCATTCACTTGGCTTATCACATTCACTGCTTATGCTTTTTGTTCAATTTGTTTGCCATTCAAATGTTGCCAACTAATTAACAAATTCCTATGCATGTCAAAATGTTAGTTCTATTTGACATGCAGAAAAAAAAACCTAGCAAGTAAAACCAAAATTCGTGCTCATTCATTGAAATCACTCAACGTGAAATTGAAAATTCACACAATTTTTGAAAAAAAAGGTAAAACAAACCAAATGCTTAATTAATGATCGGTTCAAAATAACTATAACAATTGGGACATTACCTTATTTAAAAATTTTCTTTTTTATTTTAAATTTTTAACACGATTCTTTAGTCTAGAACTAAAAAATTTATAGCAAATATTTCATTTTCTAATAATTTCAAAAGAAGAGTATTTAAAATGCATTAATATATTCTCCTGTCTTGGTGGGAAATTGTTGTGGGGGTGCCGTATTCGGTGCTTTGAGTGTTTGTTAAACGAAATAAAAATGAAAAATGAAAAACGAGAGTAAAAATAGTCGCCGTGACTCAAGCAACGTATTCTCATGTCCACCTGCAGATGATTGGAAAGCACATCAGCTGGTAGCACCTTTGAGTGTTCCTACATTTTGATGAATTTACAAAAATAAATTCAAATGTCGGCGGGGGGAAATGAAGGGAAATCATATGTAAATATGTATGTAGGTCTAGTACACGGCTTGTGCATGGAAAATTACAAACTAGATTTGAGGGTCATTCATTTAATTCCAGAGTGTCATAACATAATCGTAACCGTTTCATTTGATTTTGTAACGGATTTGATAATTGACTATATAATATGTAGTGTTATACTATAGGGGGCGCGAAGCAGAACAATTTCATAATACACAGCTGATAAATTATTGTTTGTTAAACAAGAATTTGCATAAGTTTGTTTTCATTTTGTTTAGTTAATAGTAGCTTTCATATTGTTGGCAAAGCTGCGAAACCAGTTCTGCAAATAAATTACATATTTTGCCTATCGAGGCTAAAAAAATTTAAATATATTTAAGAATTGCTCGTGTTGCTCTCTGGAAATATTCCCGAATGTTAACAAGAAAGAAGAAAAAAGCTTAATAACAATAATAAAATTGTTTCCTCAATTTGTTGGCTTACCAAGAATTTCTTCAGTCATCTTTGTCCGAAAAATAACAAAAGAAATGAAAATGCTTTTCCGCTCACAGTTTTATCCCAAGTAAATGTTTACGAAGTTGTTGATGGGTTGTAAATAAACTGATGACACTCGAATCAGTGCACAATAATAAAGGAAAAGAGATCAGGCCGATGACTAACTAATCGATGATCATAAAAATAGAATGCAAACTCAGACAAATGAAAAACGAATAAAACAATCTTTTGTTTGGGTGGTACCCTTGCAGGGGGTATCACCCATTTGGTCCATATATGGCCTTTTACATATTAGATTAATATGTTGCTTTTTTGCTGTTTGAAAATAGATAAAACATAATTTCTTTCTAATATACGCTAGGCAATTTTAGAAGTTAAAAATACAAAACAATTTGTTTGAAATCGGACCACTTAAATACAATAGTTGGCGTGAGCGGCTTTTTTAGATACAATCCTCAAATAACTATAGAGCATTTCAAAATCGGCGTGTCAAAGTTGACTTTCGCTATATTTTATGCTTGATGAATACTTATTAAATGTGTACCCACCTCATCCAATAGTTTGCTGTGCATTTTGTTCGTTTATTTCAATTATTTAATAATTTATTTTTTTAAATATAAACACTCTTGTTTTCTTCAGCGCTCGTTCGAAACTAAACTGTAAATAAATTTCGAACCTGTAAACGCTCCCACACGTTGCTGAAATTTCGAAATTTAAATGAATAACATTTTACTCATTCGTGAGTCTGCCTGTTCCAGTTAAGTGTACATATATTCTGTTACTCACTGAAACTGTTAACTAACAGAATATTTAAAATTTAGCGCCCTTAAATGGTTTATTTAAGAAAGACAAGATTCTATGGCAAATTAATAAACAAATAAAACTTTACTAAACACTTACATATGATTTATTATAATGTTCACCTAGCTGTTTTATATTCTAGCCCGCTTTTTATAATAGTCCGAATTTATTTACGCGGTGAAGAGGTCTAAAAAATCCTTAATACACTTTTCCACAAATTTATTACTATATAATTTTTTTTTTTTTGTAGTAAGAACTGCCGCATCTTTTCTTTTGTTTTTTGTTCTTCTAACTCATTGATTTGGTATATTTAGATTTTTTTTGTCTACACCACAAGCAGTTGTGGCCGAGTGGTTAAGGCGTCTGACTCGAAATCAGATTCCCTCTGGGAGCGTAGGTTCGAATCCTACCAGCTGCGATAAAGTAAGATTTCTTTTTTTTTATATTTAGAACATATTTTTTTATCTTTAATTTAATTTATTATTTCTTAATCATTGAAAACAAAATTTACCAGTACATCAAGCAGTCGTGGCCGAGCGGTTAAGGCGTCTGACTAGAAATCAGATTCCCTCTGGGAGCGTAGGTTCGAATCCTACCGACTGCGTAGAGCTTCGAAACTTTTTGAAATTAATTTTTTTCAAAATTTACTCGAGTATTCAAAATAATTGAGGAAAAGAATTAGTTTCCAATAAAAATATATTTCAAATATTTACTTACACCTTATACGCATACTTAATTGATCGACAGTTGATATTTCCCCCTATAAATTTAGAAATCGCTAATCTGCATATACTTTTTGTACTTAGTTAAAACATTTGTCTTCTACGGGATTAAAATTTGTCCACATTTAAGGCGGTATGTCTGCATTGTCTTTGTTCTTTGCTTTACATCGTCTGCCATGATTTTATTATATAGAATTGGCATTTTATTTTCGACTATTTTTGTCGAAGGCTGAACTTTAAAGACAAACGGACAAAAATCTATATCTATTGTTGTCGCGGATAGAGTTGCCGTTTTATTTAAATTTGAAAAGAGCGGGAAGAAGTTATTTTAGCTTCATTTCAAATAAATTTGGAGTTTTTGGCTTTTTTTTATTTAGCAACAGGTAAAGCCTTATAGATGTATGTATTTAGTATCCACCATATAATTCTACAAATATAAAATGGTAAATTTTAATGGTTCTTCGGATTCTAAGACTTAATTAAAGTTTTTCAAACGGTCAAATAAAAATACAAAAAATATTTATAAACTAATATTATTTTTGGGATTTGCTTTTTTTGCTAGTCTAGCGTTTTTTGTTCAAATAATTATGGCAACACTGCATTAGTATTTAGTATTTTTAGTTCTAAGTATTCTTGCCTAATGGAGATATGGGCACACTTTATAAGATATGGCGAGAGCTCGCAAAAGTAAGGCGAAGGCTCGCAAAAGTAAGGCGAAGGCTCGCGAAAGTGCGGCGAAAGCTCATTTCCGGTTTTTTTTTCTTTCAGGTCGCCAACAAAGACGGACACGCTGCGGCAATTTTTAGAAACAATGCGAATGTTACTTTAAATTTATTTACTTTTTTTCAGAATAAAACTGTTCTGTTTGCTCGGAAGAGGACAATTGTAAATATTTTTAAAATATTATTTTCAATATCTACAAAATGTTCCTAGTGGGTTTCTTCTACTAATTTTTTTCTTTTTTTTTTTTTAATCTGTCAGAGTGACAATCGTTAAATGTTTTATCTATGCCTTGACGAATAATTATTTAAAGCTTAGCAAAAGGATCTAATATATTCAAGCTATTTTACGAAAGTCTTCTCGTGACAGTGCTATTGTCTAGTAGATTGATAGCAAAGTTATTTGTGTGGTCCGATAATCTACTTATGTACTTGGCGCTGGCGCTTCCTTGTTGTATATTCCCCGGACCTCGTCACTAAAAGTTGTGTTTGAACGGAGCTGTTCCACAAACTTTTCAACTGTGCACACGTAGTCTTCTCTTGTGTAGCAGTGAAAATATGCCGCACTGAGAATAGAGTCCACATTCATAGTCTTTTTCTCTAAGACTTTCTGTAGGTGGCGCCAATCCCACAGGAAGGGAATTTCCTTTCGCACAACCCGCATGATAAAGCGGTCCAGTACGAGGCCATCCGATATGAAAGCTACAAGGAACCGCAAGGCTCCTGCTTTCTCCAGGTACTCGGATATATTATTGATTATTGTTGTCATATCATTAAATGAAAGGCTTTCCAAGTCAGAGCAGTTGAACTTGGCGTATAGAACAGCCTGCATCTCTTTGGTCACAGAGTGCACCATAACTGTGAAAACTCTCACGGTTACGCGTTCTAACTGCTCGTTCATTGGGTCGAGCATACGTTTCTGTCAATTTTATTAAATTATTAAGCTGTTTTAAACATGACATTTATAAGTATACTTACCAAATCGGGCATATGGAGTTCATCAATTGAGATGAAGAAAGGCTCGCCACAAAATCGCCTTACTTCATCCATCGATTTAAGCACAAATCGATCCTTGCTCCTTTGCGACACTGACCCGAAACGGATTAGTGCGTTTTGCACTGCCTCACTATTAAAATCTTGGAAAATATTAAACACTTCGTTATCCATAATCATGAAACTTTTTTTTTCAAAATAAAAGCTCATTTAAATCGAATAGAATAGCAATCGATTGTTTGCTTTCGATCGATATACACTTTATTTTGGTGGCTAGGTGTTGCCACCTTGTTGTTATGTTATCGACGCACTCTAATAACTTCGAATTCGTTTTCCTGGCTTTTTTGATGAAAAGGGACTAATCAAGCCAGATATTGTGGTATTTTTACTTTGCACGAAGTACATCGTGATGGAACCCAAATCAACAGTACCCTACTGTTGCAGCAACCATCTAGCGATGATCACACAATTGTAGATCCTAATTCTATACCACCACAACAAAAAAACAAAAGAATTAAAGGAATTTTTAAAAATATTTTTATTTTGTATTTATTGCTGGGTCAATTCTCTAACTTGGAGAACCCACCTGAAGCGTGAGGGTGCTGACGGTCGAATTATTTCGCCGAGGGTTGTCAAGCAGCACCTGGCCAACTGTTGCCACCTGGAAAATCGAAGGATTTTTGGCTCCAAATAAATCGTAGTTTTTTTGTTCGATTTGTCTTGTGACAGCGTCATCATTGCATTGATGATGCTTTACATTTAAATCGGCCGTGCGGTGAGGACACTTTTGACACTTCGTGTACCTGGCATCCACAAAGGATTGCAGACACTCATACAGATGGTTCTCCACGTCCTTGCCTAGTAATCTTCTTGCGCATAGGCAACAAATGTGCCTCTTATTATGCCGCAGAAACATGTCCTGTTCCCAATTTTTTTTTTCTTGGGATATGGAATTTGGGGATGTGGGAACAGGGGATGTGGAATTTGGGGATATGATTGGAATAGGGGATATGGGGGACATGGGAACAGGACGAGGCGTACTTTTCCGGGGTGGTTGCGTTGTGCGTGGTGGCGGCATGGTCGTCATGATCAAAGGGAGTGTTATCATTATATTTAAAATATTATTTTCAATATCTACAAAATGTTCCTAGTGGGTTTCTTCTACTAATTTTTTTCTTTTTTTTTTTTCATTCTTTCTTTATTTAAAATCTGTCAGAGTGACAATCGTTAAATGTTTTATCTATGCCTTGACGAATAATTATTTAAAGCTTAGCAAAAGGATCTAATATATTCAAGCTATTTTACGAAAGTCTTCTCGTGACAGTGCTATTGTCTAGTAGATTGATAGCAAAGTTATTTGTGTGGTCCGATAATCTACTTATGTACTTGGCGCTGGCGCTTCCTTGTTGTATATTCCCCGGACCTCGTCACTAAAAGTTGTGTTTGAACGGAGCTGTTCCACAAACTTTTCAACTGTGCACACGTAGTCTTCTCTTGTGTAGCAGTGAAAATATGCCGCACTGAGAATAGAGTCCACATTCATAGTCTTTTTCTCTAAGACTTTCTGTAGGTGGCGCCAATCCCACAGGAAGGGAATTTCCTTTCGCACAACCCGCATGATAAAGCGGTCCAGTACGAGGCCATCCGATATGAAAGCTACAAGGAACCGCAAGGCTCCTGCTTTCTCCAGGTACTCGGATATATTATTGATTATTGTTGTCATATCATTAAATGAAAGGCTTTCCAAGTCAGAGCAGTTGAACTTGGCGTATAGAACAGCCTGCATCTCTTTGGTCACAGAGTGCACCATAACTGTGAAAACTCTCACGGTTACGCGTTCTAACTGCTCGTTCATTGGGTCGAGCATACGTTTCTGTCAATTTTATTAAATTATTAAGCTGTTTTAAACATGACATTTATAAGTATACTTACCAAATCGGGCATATGGAGTTCATCAATTGAGATGAAGAAAGGCTCGCCACAAAATCGCCTTACTTCATCCATCGATTTAAGCACAAATCGATCCTTGCTCCTTTGCGACACTGACCCGAAACGGATTAGTGCGTTTTGCACTGCCTCACTATTAAAATCTTGGAAAATATTAAACACTTCGTTATCCATAATCATGAAACTTTTTTTTCAAAATAAAAGCTCATTTAAATCGAATAGAATAGCAATCGATTGTTTGCTTTCGATCGATATACACTTTATTTTGGTGGCTAGGTGTTGCCACCTTGTTGTTATGTTATCGACGCACTCTAATAACTTCGAATTCGTTTTCCTGGCTTTTTTGATGAAAAGGGACTAATCAAGCCAGATATTGTGGTATTTTTACTTTGCACGAAGTACATCGTGATGGAACCCAAATCAACAGTACCCTACTGTTGCAGCAACCATCTAGCGATGATCACACAATTGTAGATCCTAATTCTATACCACCACAACAAAAAAACAAAAGAATTAAAGGAATTTTTAAAAATATTTTTATTTTGTATTTATTGCTGGGTCAATTCTCTAACTTGGAGAACCCACCTGAAGCGTGAGGGTGCTGACGGTCGAATTATTTCGCCGAGGGTTGTCAAGCAGCACCTGGCCAACTGTTGCCACCTGGAAAATCGAAGGATTTTTGGCTCCAAATAAATCGTAGTTTTTTTGTTCGATTTGTCTTGTGACAGCGTCATCATTGCATTGATGATGCTTTACATTTAAATCGGCCGTGCGGTGAGGACACTTTTGACACTTCGTGTACCTGGCATCCACAAAGGATTGCAGACACTCATACAGATGGTTCTCCACGTCCTTGCCTAGTAATCTTCTTGCGCATAGGCAACAAATGTGCCTCTTATTATGCCGCAGAAACATGTCCTGTTCCCAATTTTTTTTTTCTTGGGATATGGAATTTGGGGATGTGGGAACAGGGGATATGGAATTTGGGGATATGATTGGAATAGGGGATATGGGGGACATGGGAACAGGACGAGGCGTACTTTTCCGGGGTGGTTGCGTTGTGCGTGGTGGCGGCATGGTCGTCATGATCAAAGGGAGTGTTATCATTATATTTAAAATATTATTTTCAATATCTACAAAATGTTCCTAGTGGGTTTCTTCTACTAATTTTTTTCTTTTTTTTTTTCATTCTTTCTTTATTTAAAATCTGTCAGAGTGACAATCGTTAAATGTTTTATCTATGCCTTGACGAATAATTATTTAAAGCTTAGCAAAAGGATCTAATATATTCAAGCTATTTTACGAAAGTCTTCTCGTGACAGTGCTATTGTCTAGTGTGGTCCGATAATCTACTTATGTACTTGGCGCTGGCGCTTTCTTGTGGCACTCCAGAGAAATTGCTGTGATGGCCGACGACTCTTCTCCACATCGGACGTAAAATTTTCTCGAGTCCAAATATGATTTTAGAAATAGGTAGAATGGTGTTGGCAGGTTCAATTTCAGTTTGTATAGCAGTCCATGATGCCATACGCGGTCAAATGCTTGCATTACGTCTACAAACGTTGCTGAACAGTATTGCTTCTCTTCAAATTTAAAACAATAAATTGTTAATACAATTGAAATAATACTTACTATAATTTTTTTGAAATCCTCCATTTTGAAACTCGCTGAAGTTTTACAAATTGTGTCGCTATTAATCGTTTTTGCAGAGTTGTCAAAATTCGTTATGTTTCAGGTCCATGGTTCCTATTACAAGTTTTACATATTTTTACAATTTTGGACCGTTACACGACACTAAAAGTAACTTACTTCTTTATCGTATTGGGATTTAAAGAAATATGTTATTTTTCTTTTTGCATTTTCTTAAAGTATCTCAGTGGAAAAGAAAGAAAGAAAAACAATTTGTTTTCGCAAATTAATCTAAATATTTATTACTAACATATAATGGATGGCCATTAATAATTATGAAACATAATTCTCTCAAACCTTTAAATATTTGGTCGTTATTTATTTTCCTAGCTTCAGCCACTCCAATGTATTGAGCAGCTGTGTTCGCTAAATATTGACCAATTAGCTCAATGAATTCTTTTGAGCATTTCCAAAATATTTCTCTTTTCCTCCAAATACTTCGGATTCAAAGTATATGGCAAGGCATATTTTTGAAAAATGTCCTCAACCATTTTGTCATATTTTTCTCCATCGTACTCCTCATTGTACGCCTCGTACAATGTCCGGTCGACGTGCCCGTGTGACTTAACCGCAATTTGGACAAAATGTAGGTAGTCCCAAACTATTGGGATTTTGCCTTCATATTTACTTTTGGCCAGTACATTGACACTGCAATTGTCCATGACATAGGCAATGCAGTTTACAGCAATTTTGGCCGTTTTCATATATATTTCAATATAATCGATGACTTGCAACACAAGCTGCGAGTCATACGGATCACTCTTCGTCAGCATTTTTCCGTAAATGGCTGCAATTTCTTTGCCATCCAACGTTTGCGCCTGAACGAGGAGCATAGAATTTTTAATTCTCTCCTCAATCTTGGGCCTCTTTCAGGTCGTTGCGCCATCGTCCTCGGGCAACGGCAACACAATGAGTTGTTCACTTGATCACCGATCCAGACCTGAAGCATTTCAGCCGTTACTGATGGCTTCCATATTCCCTATTTTGTAGCTGTCCGAATCAGTTGAGCAGGCTTTGAACAAATTCAAATCTAAGGGAAAAGAATTTTGTATCATTTATTTATAACTTTTCTTTCCAAAAATGTCGTTCAGCTTCCTATTTAATTCAGAGTGCGGTTACTTGGAAGGCCTAACTCGGGGCTTTAAGAATGCAATGCTCAGACATACAGATTACTTGAACCTTACCCAGTGCGAAACTTTGGAAGACATTAAAGTTAACATTCAGAGCACCGATTATGGAAATATTTTTGCTCAGGATCAATCACCCGTTCGTGTTGACATGATTGAGAAGCGTTTGCGTGAGAGGCTATTGGTGGAGTATAACTATATACGGGATCATAGCACTGAACCTTTATCGACATTCTTGGAATATATACGCTATCCTTACATGATCGACAATGTGTGTATGCTAGTATCTGGACTTAACAATAAGCGGCATATGAAAAAACTGTTGACATTGTGTCATCCACTGGGACTTTTTGATCAACTGGAGGCCATTGGTGTGGCCGCCAATTCGTATGAACTCTTTAATGCCATATTAATCGATACTCCTCTGGCCAAATTCATACCGACCAGCTTTAACGAGAAATCTTTTTATGATATTGATGTTGAGATTCTTCGCGGCTCTCTCTACAAGGCATATTTGGAAGATTTTTACAATTATTGTAAAAGTCTTGGTGGCACCACAGCCAATGTTATGTGCAATTTATTGTCATTTGAAGCCGATCGTCGATCCATTATTATTGCCGTAAATGCCCTCAATAGTGACTTGGGTCCAAGTGGTCGCATTAAACTATTCCCCACTTGTGGCCATATATCACCTGATGGTTTGGTGGCTTTATCCAATGCCTTGGACTATGATGCTGTACGTATTGCATGCAGTTTCTTTGTGGAATATAGTTATATGTTTGAAAATATCGAAAAGGATACGGATGGCCTGATCACTTTGGAAGATCGTTTCCTAATGCTTGAAGCCAAGAAACATGTTCAATCGTATATGCAACAATTTCATTTTGGTGTTTTCTATTCATATATCAAATTAAAACAATTGGAATGCCGTAATGTCATATGGATATGTGAATGCATTTCACAACGGCAGACTGATAAAGTAAATGCCTATATACCAATTCCATTGGATTATTAAAATTTAAAATTTATTGAATTTTTGACTTTCTGACTCTTATGTTTATATCAATTACCCTAAACATTTTAGACAAAAACAATTGACTTATAATGTCTTAGCGACTTGTTCGAATAAATGATTAAATAATTATTTGGAACTCAAATTAGTTTTACTAATAAAAGTTATCGCAATATAAGGGGCTATACCCTTATTTCTCTACATATTTTCCCAATTGTTTATGAAAGGTATGAGTAAATCAAACCAGCGTATCTGTTTGACAACTTCTTTGAAATTTCATCTACTAGAACGAATAGAAATGGATTCATATCATCAGCAATTGCTAGATACAGAACCGCGATTACCGTTTTACCTCTGCACACATTCATACAGCTATCGCACACGCATACACGCGTGTATAAATAGAACCGCTTCTCATGTACGAGTTTGTAAAATTTGAACCGGTGAGCCGACGTTCAGGTAAGTAGTAAGGTAGCTCTCATCTCAATCTCACGGCATGATATTGAAATACTTGTATGTAGTTGCTGTTGTTTTCCCAAACCTTGCGACAAATCAGCTGAGAGGTACTTAGAGGGGAAGTGGCAAAAAATATGCGCAAAAATTGTTCTTGTTGTTGCTGTTTTATTTTTTTTTTTTTCGGGCAAGAAGAAGATTCTGGTTTTTCTTTTTCGCAAGTTTCAGTTTCAATTTGTGATTCTACCTTGCTAGTTGGAAACGACGAGTATCCGAATTTCGAAACCGAATGAATCATCGTTGTGTGAGTTTGTTTTCATTTCTTTCATATATATACATATATATACATATATATCTATGCATATACAAAGATACTTTTCCAGAGCCGCTCAGCGAGTGTCTCTTGGTATAGGTAAATATGTATCTAGTAAATAAATTTATATACATATATTTAAATTTTTTATCAAGCGAAAATACTATTTCAAGCTTCAATATTATACAGCAATAATAAGTCTGTAAATGAAATGTATCTATGTAAGTGTGAGCGAATGGGCAGTTGTGTGGGTGTGTTTGTGGGATAATAGATAAAAAGTCTGAATTTACTGACAGAAATTTGTACAAGATTTTCCGCATTTTTCCATTTTTCATTTGCTGTCGATGCTTAACGAGTTCAAGTTTCCTGTTCTTGCAATTTGACTTCATCTCCATCTTCGCCATCTCTGCCAATCAGCTTTTCCCCTCTAGCCATTGATATAGTTACATAGTTCCATATGCTGAATACTTGTAAATCTTGTTCTGAATAAGCAGGACTAGATACATACAAAGTTATAGATAGAAATAACATTATTGTTACTTATGGTTTATTTAAAATTTCTATCATCAATTCGTTTAACAATTTTTAAAATAGGAAAACTGAGTTGAAATTATATCATCATTGTTGTAATTATATAGATATTTCTGTGCTTTAGCTCATTGAGAACATTTGGAAAATTAAATGGAAAAAAATAAATTGAGAAGTGAGCAATGTCCGTTGGTTTAACAGTCGGACCTCCCTACAGTTACTACTAGTTAAGTTGGGATATTTTCTAACTGGAAAATCTCTTATTCGAATTAGTTGTGCAAATTCAAGGTAAACGAGGAAAGTTATTTTAAATTTCTAAGTTTTGTTCATTTGCTAAACTATTTAATTTCTGATGCATTGAAAATATATTATGTATATATTGAAATAATATTATCAAACCGCAATGTTTGAAATCAATATATACCCACCCATTTAAACAATTTTTTTCCAAAATTAATACTATATGTATGTGTGTTTGTAATCGTGATTCATCTTAAGGGTACCCTCCCGTATGCATATAATATTGAAATTCAAATCCATAAGATACTTTTTTTTTGTCAAATGTAAAAGGAAAACCACCCCAACTAGCATTAGGGGAGAAAAGAGGCCGCAGAAGATTTAAAAAAAGAGGCAAAGAAAAACGCTTTTTATTCATCAACAAAAAATATTGTGCATTCCAAAGATAACTACAAATACATAGAAACCCAAATTTACATTATGCTTCAATCCATATGCCTGTACAGTGGACCCCCGGTTATGAAACACAATTGGTTCCAGCATCTTTTTCCTTATGCGAAACGTTCGTTAAGAAACCACTATTCCCATATTCATAAATCAATATAAAATAAAATACGCTCTAATATATTTTAACTTGATATTTTACTACTGGCGCTCGTTAACCGATGGTCCACTGTATTTAATTTTATATGTACGTGTGTGTGTGCGCATATCTATCAAAATGTTAAATTTCAGCTATTTAGAAGCAATTCGAAAATTTTATCTGACTTAACTAGATATGTCATACATTACGTACTTATGTATGAATGTTTGTAGATAGTGGGTGATATAACCTCATTTCTTGAAAATAACAAAAGCAAATGAAAAATAATAAACTGATTCGTAGTCGCTCCAAATCGCTCACAATCTGAAAATATAAGAAAAGGTAGAAAAAACGAAATAAAAGAACCCAACTAGTATGTTGCTGTCATAGTCATAACCATTATTTGGTGCCTTTCCGAAAAAAATTTAACACATTATACGACTATATACCCATACTTATGCACTTTCACACACACATTGACGCATACCCATATATATACATATATTGTATATAGTTTGTTTTTGTAGGCCGTCGTTGGTTTTTTTTTGAGTTTCGAATCAGTATTCAAAACGGCGTTAACGTAGCTGGTTGTGTTCAGTTGTGTTCGCTCGCCCACACGCTCTTTTGCTGGTAAGTGTTCGTGTGTGTGTGTTGCTGTTGAAAAATAGTTAAAATATTATTGAAATCTGCTGACATTAAAGAAAAATGAAAGAAAAAACTAAAAAAGCCAAGTGAACATGATTGGAGAAACCAAATGAATTTTGTAATCAGTTTGTTTATCAACGTTCTCTTTATTTTATTTAAACAATATGAACATGTTGGAAAAAATTTTGTAATTGTTTTATTCTATTTTGCTCAAAAAAAAAAATTCTCAACAACCATGAGTGTGTGTGTCTGAATGAGAGAGGGAGAAAGAGACGGAGCGCATGCTCTCTCGCTCTCCTGGCCGCTCTCTCGGCTTGTAATTTTTTTTGTTTTACAGTGGGTTTTACTCTATTAGCATGGTGAACTTTTTATCACAAGAATCAAATTGAAATAATAAATGCAATTATAAACCAATATGAAAAATAATTTGGAGTTATTATATATATTAATAAGTATTCGAAATTGTTTCGTTAAAACGTATAGAGTGAGCGCGAGTTTGGTTAGATTCGAATAAGTTACCAATTGGCTGGTTGCCACTGTTCTCACGATTTTGAACTCCAGCAGAGGAAAACCGAATCAAAATCTTGAAATTTATATATACGACAACATATTTGTATGTGTGTTTTAAGACGTTACTGATTGGTAATGATAGAAGCCCATCGAGGTCAAAGATCGACATAATTCGGTAGCAGCATAATAATAAATTTATTTATTTATGTATTAATATTAAAAATGGAAATGGTTGAAAATCGTTCACTCATTATCTCTCTAAAATTAGTTCTGTTATTAGAGTATTGTACGTGTAAGTTGTTGGAGGAGCATTGTAGGTGTGCGAGTAGTTGTGGTGGTTGTGTGTGTGGTGTTGTTGTTGTTCGGTTTCTACGTTTTCTTTGTCGACTATTATTCGTTTTGAAATTCGTAATCAAAATCGATAAAACATTATATAGGTATTTTTTTGTGTCCCCCAGTTAAGATTTCGTGTCTCTGTATTGAATTATATTTATTATATGTTTGTATGTATGTTCGATTGTAGTATTAATGTTGTTATAGATAGGTTTTTGGAATGTGTTAAACAGTTGCGATGTGCATGAGCCAGCGTAAAAGTTGATTATTATATAATAATAATTCGCTCCAATTTAAATTTTTGGGTTAGAAATTAAATCGAAATTGGAATCGAAACGTTTTCTCTTGTCGAATGTCATTAAAATCGATAAATATTGGAGATAATTGATTGGAAAAGTAGTTAGGAAACGTTTATTAAAAAGTTTCCAATTGTACAATACCGTTTACAGATACCTATAAGCCTGCAACAATTGCTTTACCTCCATGTTAATGTCGCCATATCATCCAACCCTGGAGAGCCCCAACAAAACTATAGCGTCTCCGGCAACAGCTGGAAATCTTCGATTTGAAACAGAACCCACAGCATTAGCGGCCAGTAATAATAGGAGCAGCAGCAACAAAAACAGCAGCACAGTGGCTGCCCATACGAAAATGCGTCTGCTGACCAAAGTGGAGCAGAATATGCGCCAAAATCAGCATCAGAGCCAAGGTCATCACCAACAGCATCGGCAGGAGCAGCAGCAGCAGCAGCACCAAAACGTCAACAGGCTCATCCATACAGCAGCCACTGGCAACGGTGTTGTGGGTGATGTTGATGACGGCCTATTGACGCCCATGCGCATTAAGTCCCTGCCCATTAAGCCCCTGCCCTACTCCAGTAATGTTCAAAACACAAGCTATGGTGAGGTAAATTTAAAGAACGAAACACGAGCAGAACGCAACCTGTGGAGTCGCGCCGAGATGCTGGAAATGTTGAGCATTATGCAGAATATAAAAGCTTTGGATCAACTGAAAGATCGAAATATTAAGAGCGAACTTGTTTTTCGTCAAATCGAACAAATAATGCGTAGTAAGAACTATGTCAAGAAGTCAAGCATACAGATCTGGACCAAATGGAAGTTCCTCAAGTCCACATACAATACGACAACTCGTCATGGCATCGGTGTACCCAAAGTGGTGCCAGAAGAGGTATATCGCGTACTCTGCCGTATGCTGGGTGGCGGCAGCGATGGTGGATCAATTGGTGTGAGTGGATCAGCAGCCGGTGGCAGCAATAGTAACATTAGTGAATGTGGCAACTCCATGGATAGTTCAAAAACTCTAGGTGAAGATACAAAAGAGGATATTTTGGGTGTTGAACATCCCATATTTGGCTTCCGTTTGGGTCCCATTAAGCCTGAACCATTAGATACTGGTAAGTTTTTTCATTCGGGTTTTGTGTATTTCTATAATTTCTCTCTCTCCTCTCTCTCTCCATCTTTAGGCTACGATGATGTAATTAAGGCTCCGGATAATATATCAGAGCAGAACACAAGAGAAACTGTGGACTTCGAACCAAGTGAGCAGTTTACACATTCCGATCATAGTGACATGGCAAATCACACGCCATTTATTGTCTCGGTCAAACATGAGCCGGAAATGGATTTGGGTATGGACGGTACCAATACACCGCCACCAACAGCACCAGCATCGCCCACTCCACCACCAATAGCTCTTGGCGACTACGATGACGACGATCTATACAACACAAGAGCATCAACAATGCCGCCTTTGAGAGTCGCATCGTTTGCCAAGGGAGGTGATCATGCCTTACGTGGATCTGGTCATGGAATGATGCCTATGGACCGGCAACCACCCGCTCTGCCAAAATCCAAACTTAATCGATCGCTTCCACTTCAAAGCACTAGCAGCATTAACTTTGTGCATCCCACCAGCAAACTAATGTTGCCAAGGAAGTTACCCGTACGTCTACCTCGTGACATTAGTGTACAACCTGCTGGTATGCGTCTTAAACCAGTACCCGTAAGGGACACGGGCTACTCACTCAGACCAGAACGTATGATTCCGGATCTGGAGCAATCGATTTCACCACCACAATCGCCCACCTCCATTCACAACCAGCAGTCGTTGCTGTCTAGAGAACAACCACCCAAATATAGCATTCCACCATATGCGGCTTCTACTAGTCGCCAGGCAGAACTAATGAGAGAACAGCATCTACAGCGTAAGCGTCGTATAGCCCAGAACAGCTCGCCTGTTCCCGTCAAGTTGCAACGCAGTTCGATGCTTTATGAGCCACCTCTCAAGACTTCGCTTGGCTCCCTTTTTGACGAAGATGAACAGAAACCAACTACGAGTGAAAGCCAACGTAAAAGGGTGATGGAACAGCACGAACAGAAGCTTGATGATATATTCAACAAGGAGCTGACCCAATTGGCCGAAGCCATGCGGGAGGCACAATCAGAACTATTACAAGATTTCTTTAAACAGCAAAGGGAGTTTGCGCGCCGCGAGCACGAATTCCAGATGAAGCAGGACAACCTAGTGATGCAAGCCCTTCGTAAGCAAACAGATGCTCTTCTTCGCACCGCCAATGAACTGCTGGGAAAATCATCCGAAGCAAGTGTATCTACCAACTCAACGAAAGTCGATCAGCCAGCAAGTCCCGACAAAATAATTTCCACAGATGTACCAGAAACTGAACTTCCTGCTCCTGAAGCCATCATCGAAGAAGGTAATAGCACTCTTCTTGATAATGCAGATGAAGATAGCGACGAAGATCCCTCAGATGATGATGATGACGACGACGAGGAGGAGGACGACGAACTAGGTGAGGAAGCGCAGTTAGACGATGGAGATGAAGTACTTGGTAGCAATGAAAGCGACATGGATATGTCCACGCTGGCCATGTCTGCATCCGCTGTGAGCGAAGACGACGGTATCAATGCCGATGTCTAATTAGTTTTAGTTCTAATTAGGTTTTCATCCATCCCAATATTGAGTATTATTAAAAATGATATAATAATATTGTTAATTCCTGAACCATTCCAATCACATTCCTTAAGGTTATAAAAAGAGCAAATAATATAATTTAATATTCCTAGAGCAAGACCCGCATTGTTAAAAAGAAAGACTTGATTATCATATAAGCTTTAACACATTACCATCTTCTAAAAACACAAAATTGTATTTAAAAAAAAAAAAAACTAGAATATTTATTGTTCTTCTATAAAAGCAAACAAAAATACATAAATGCATAATGTATTTGCATTAATGCAATGCAGAGAGAAATTAAAACAATTTTGTTTGATCTGTTGGTTAGAGATATGAAATTTTAGCGAAATAAATATAAAAATATATTCCAGGTTGGCAATTGTACAAATTAGATCAAGGGATTTTCAGTTGGAATTGATTTCGAACTTGCCGACTATTAAAACTTTAAGAAAAAAGAGATATTGGAAAAGATTCCAGTATAAATTCTTGAAATGACTTGAATTCAATTCACAATATTTCAACTAAATAGGTTTGTCGTTGAATTTTGATATGGATAAAATCTGTGCCATATACAATGGAAAAGCAGTACCCAAAGGTATATCAGCGAAAGCTGCTTTCTTATCATGATATATCCCTCACCCGATATCCCGTAAACTGAATATAATTCAGGTTTCAATTTTCTAACAAGAAATGTATTTAATATTGCATGAATTGAAAACAAAATTGGCAATATATAACTAAAATTAAAATATGCAATATTTATATATATGTTTCAATACCATATATATATATATATAAAGCGACCTAATTATACGAGAAATCAATTACACTTAGATTACTACATATCTACATACATTTATGGGTGTATGTTCATTTCAAAAATTTGTTTAGACTAAATACTAAATGTACGTAAAACTAGCTTAAAATGACAATTTGCGAGTGCACTAAACTAGTTTTAATGCCCATTATGTTTGTTAGTTTACGTTAGTATCTGGCTTCTTTTTTTTTTTTTGTTTGCTTTCTTTGTATTATTTGTTCTTGTATTTTTGTTTTGCACGAAGAGTAAACGTCTAAAGCAAATATAATTAGCAACTAGTATTTTATTTTTACAATTACCATTAAGATGACCCCCAGCCCCAGCCCAGACGAATGCCATCTAATGGTGCCCATCAGCGGCTTGCTGGCGATTTAATCGGGCCTGTAGATTGGTGTTTTGGGTATAAATTCAATTAAAATAACATACTCCATCATGGAATTGGAATCACATTGTTGCTTATGCAGTCGCCAGTGCAGGCCCAGCTTATGATATAGATGATTATTCTCCCATTCGAATAGTTTATCCAGTGTTAATTGTGTCTGCAGAAAAAGAATATCAGTTTTACATAAATTTCGCATGAAATTAATATAAACTTTTGTGTGCTTACGCGTTTGCTGAGACAGATGACAGGCCAGAGTGAACAACCGAGCGTACAGCAGCAACAAATACATCCGCAGAATAGCCACTTGACATTAACAGGCAGGGTTTTCTTTAGTACACCATTGATACGCCCAACTGTTGCCTTGAACTCCTCGGGCGCTACTCGTGATAACAATCCGCATGGAAATTCTGTATTGAAGCGATTGCTCAGACCAAAGCTGCGGAAATGTAAATACAAGATAATTATAAACAATTTGATAATTCACAAAAAGAGCACTTCAGTCCGTTCCATCAAGCGAACGAGGTCAAGCCCTATCAATATCAACAAATGAAATGCATGTCCCAAATGTCTACGCACAGATGTACATACATACACATACAAAAACAATATAGGTGGTAAAAGCCTTGAACTACATTTATATGCATACAATATAAAATTCTTGCTTAGGTACAATGAAAACAAACTAAATTTAATAGGAGAACATATTGGTAGTATAGAAAAACCCGATTTCAAGCAAGAGCTATATTTATAGTATAAAAATTCAAGAACAGACAGACAGGATCAGACGATTTGGTGCTGAAACTATGCTAAATAGAATCTAACTTTTCTACAACATTTAGTTTTATTCCATTAGCTGTGATACAAAGCGGAAGTTTCCAAATTTACATCTTTTTGATGTTGCTCAACTTACACAGTCATATTGCCAGCACCTCGTATGATAATCGGCTCGTGCACTGGGCCCACTGTTTGATCCTGAAAATGCTCCAACTCGTCAAGCTGCTCATCCTCATAGATGGCATCAAAGTCCGAGAACGACATGATGTAAATTGATTGCGGGATGTTGCGTAGAGATATTTTGTATAACACAGGAGAAGAGATTTCAGAAAGAACAGTGGTGGCGGTAGCAGCAGGTGCTCCAATCTGGAGGTCAGCACATTTTCAGTTGCGTTTTCGTTCTCAATAGGAGCCGTTGCCTTTGTTTACTGCTGCTGCTACGGCGACTGAGATTTGCGCCATACGCCCTGTAGGTTGATGGCCTCCTTTACATATATCGCCTGCGTTGCATTTGAAAAAGAGGCGTAAATATTTCAATTGTTTAATATAAATAATATAATGGGAACCCGAACAAAAACAATCAATTTGATATAAACATTAGCATGTGTGTGGGTGTCTATTTATATATGTAAATATGTATGTTGATTGTGAGGGAGTCCAAGCATTAGAATGTTTCTCAACACTGCCCATCAGATTGTCGATGAAACAGAGGAGATGAAAGCAGGGGGAAATAATATTACTCCCATACAAAGACATTTTATATAGTATAAGTTTTCATTTTGAAATGCACCAAAGTTAGTTCTAAA
Source organism: Drosophila austrosaltans (assembly GCA_035045865.1). Lineage (NCBI taxonomy): Eukaryota > Metazoa > Arthropoda > Insecta > Diptera > Drosophilidae > Drosophila > Drosophila austrosaltans. Next base: position 6,528,852 of record JAWNOQ010000180.1, on the reverse strand, counting down.
AATAGTTCACAACAACAATAATCACCTTGCTTGTTCTTTTCTCTGTAGGCACCTGGTTTATGATGTTTTTGTTTTTTCCCTTTTCCTCTTTTATTTCGCAATCACTTTTCTCTTTCCCTGACCAGCAAAGGAATTGTTCCGTAAAGCAGAGCCATAGACTGCAGTCCGTATTTCTATCCGTCCGTTTGTGAGTTTAGTTTGTGGTTCAGCCAGTTCAGTTTATTTTTTAGTATTGAACATAGGATTTATAATTTTTTACACGCTTTCTACGTTTTGTAATACGAAGTTATTTAGCTCTATCTCTGTCTGAATATTTGTTGTTGCGATTGTGAGACGTCAAACAGCTGGCAGCTGTTACTTTAAACAGCGTTGCCATACCTTCCAGAAAAACCAATAACATTTACAACACGAATAACGCTTTACCATGAGATGTGGGGATTTGAATATTGATTTATTAATTAACTATATATTTGTATATTTATGAATGGTTAAATAAATAATCTGCATGTATATGTAAGCTTACAATAATATAAAACATATTGTGCACAAATTCAAGCCGACAGCAAACAAATAACCCTAAGCATTAAGCTAAGCGCATAAATTAATTAATGTGAAGGTTGTTCCCAATTAAATCATTATTAATCGGGTAAATTTGAAAGGAAACATTTTCCGAGCGTAAAAGAATGTAACGAAGTTTTTCAACTAAAAAACACAATTGGGAGCAACCTTTGGGGTTCATTTTGAGAAGGCCATTGTTGAGAGTATTCAAGAAGGTGGGAAACCAGCTCCTACTTCTTTTTCGCAGCGTTTGCATTGGTAGATTGGAAAACCGAGGAGGCGGACATAAGATTTTCTATATATTGGCCAAGAACTTGATTTTCCGAACGCAGTTTAAGATTCTCGTCCTTGACAGAGTCAACACGTTGTGAGAGATCATCCAAAGTGTTTTGCAGTTCCAAGACCTGGGTAATTAACCGTGCTTTTTCCTCCCGATCATCTTGGGCCATCTCGAGGGCGTCGAGCGAATTGTGCGAGGAGTCGGGCGTTGAACTACGATTGGTGAATGATGACCGCAGCGAGTCCATAGAGCGTCCATTTGGCATGTTATGTGTCGTTGCCGAAGCCTCATCGTCATTGATGACAACTGTGCCCAAAGAAATTAATGTTAAAAAATATAATTGGCCTCGCCCACACTCTCCTCCTACTCCCAGCTCACCCTGTGGGTCTTCATCGATGGGCATTATGGAGTCATCATTGTTAATAAAGGACATAATTAACTCTTTATTTTTGGTAATAGCTTTGAAATCGGTGGACCTTTAATAATTTGCTCTTCTAAATTATGTTTTTGTTTCGTTGGCTGTTTAAACACTAAAAAATTACTTATACTTGGCCACTTTACCCAACACTGAAGAAGAGGATAGTACCGTGTCACGATACGACCTCAAATAATTTAAACAGAACATACATACATAAATAAAAAACAAAGAAATGTATATGTATGTATGTACATGAAATAGTTTGTAAACTTTAGTCTTTCAATATTTTAAGTAATTTTTTAATACTATTTCAAGCGTGACCAGATTTCCATCACCAATATGCTACCATTACTCATTGTCCAATACTAGCGCTTTTATTAAAGAAGTTTGACAGCAAGAGGAAGCACGCAAAGTAGAACTGGCATGTTATTATTTTACAATTGCCAAACGTGACTTATTTTTTTAAAGAAAGTACTGAACATTTACACGGCCAACAGTTGGCCACCCAAAAAGTATAGCTAGGGGTGATTGTAGCTTACCCTATAACAAACAAAGACTAAAGTGAAAAGTTATATGGGGTAGTTACATACAAGATACAATTTTTACAAGATTTGTTGTTTTGGCAATAAATTAAGTAGCTTTTGATAAATGCCTAAACAGAAGTTAAGTTATCATTCTGGTTTTTCGGAAAAAAATTGATATAAAAATAATCTGTTTTCAAAAATAACCGAATGCCAACTACAGAGTTGCCACCTGATCGATCGTATATGAGTTAGTTAAATACACACGCATGCTTTTGCAACATATCTTGTCAGATTCTCAAAAAATTGTTGCAGAATAAAGAAAACTAATAATTTGCAACCAATTTTATCTCAAGTATAAAGTGTGCTGTGCCTGAAAAAGCTGTTTTCACTGTACTTTGGAAAAACAGTTACAATTAAACTTGTACTTGTTGTGTGCATAAATTCAGTTTGTATGTACGACAGGGTCAATCATATAAACACCCTCGCAATTGCAAACAAAAACCAAAACGAATTTCATTTTTGAACCAGGTGAGTAATAAACATACATATAAAAGAATATTAATAAGATCATTGTCTCATTTTAATATCTTCTGGCTTATCTTTTGTCACACATTTACGGAACTGTCTCTTATCCTCTTTCCTTATAGTTTTATTTGATTGGCTGTACTTGCTGTGAAAAACTGTGAGGTAAGAATAGAAACTAATATTCCTTTTTGGTATGAAAAGCAAACATAAAAAGGTATTAATAGTTATTTTGGCCAACCTAGATAAGAAGTTAACAGTGGCATTGACATTGGGGCATCATAATCATAAGACTACGTAACAAAGACATTAACGCGGTGGCTTAAGACAGAATTGTCTAATAATTGCTAAAAGGGAACTAAGAATAACTAAACATAAATGTAGTAAATACATTTTGTGGAATAAGAGTTAATGTTAAAGTTTTGAATAATTATAAAATTCGCAGTATATCTAAAAATGGTATCAAAATTCAATATACACAGTGTGGCCGTACTTTTTAAGCAAATTTGGCAATTTTATATATTAGAAATGGGAAAATATTAATTGCCCTTGGCAAAGAAGGTACAAAGATTTGAATAAAATGTATTATAATATTAATTAAACCTAGTAAATGATCAATAAACTCTCAGCAACGGGTAACAGTTGTAGGCTTTGTAGGGAAAAGCAATTCTGATGCTATACAAATCAAATAAAAGCGAAATTTTTTTGTAACTTTTTTATCCATATATGTTTTTCTGATGTATCTACATACATATGTACATGTAAAAACATATGTAATTTAAACTAAAATTATCTAATATTGGTCAACTACCTTGTTAGGTGGGGCGCCACCTGTTTTTTAAATCCCCTCAAGACATTTTATTTAAATGTAGGCCAAAAGAAAATGAATTTTAATGTTCCAATTTAGATTTTTTTTTTAAATTTTAGCTTTATTTAAATTGCTAACCAAATTTTCTTTAAAATTTTCAGCGTTTGTTTATAAACATTGCCTTTGAAATGTTTTAAACCAATACAAACCGAACTGCCAACTACTAAAACATAGCCGATGTGGCAACTCCCTAATCTCAGAATAATACCAAAATATATTGAAATATACCAACGGTGTTTAAAAGCAAGAAAAATATAAAATTATAAACTGAATCGATTTACAAACCACAAATTCATCGATAAATGTGTATATCCTTTTAAAAACAGCAAAGTTTTTCGAACAAACTAGCAGCAATTAAACATTATTTAGCTAGATAAACTTAGCAAATTAAAAAAATACCAAAACGCTTGAACTTAGCGGAAAATGCCAGAAACTTTAATCCGGCGCAACGTACAAATTAATATCTTGTCCTCCAGTTGAGTTGAACACAGGACGCGATTTGTGAATTGTGTGATTTTTGATAAAAAGAAAACTGTTTTAAAAAATAACAACATATTTCAAACCCAGAGGCAAAATGTTGCCCATAAATGGTGAGATAAAGCGAGAATTAGCAACCAAAATGATAAATAGCGGCGGTCCATCTCATAAGCCAGCAACACCAAAGGAGGAGATGCGTTTTGTGCCTATCACAACCATGTCCTCTGCCAGCTCCAGCAAATCCTCCAATATAACTCTAAGCACCTACAACAAAAATAATAATAACGCGGCCATAAAATCTAAACTGATGCCAATTAATATGGTTCCACCATTAACTATGAAAGCGAATCCACCAGCAGCAACAGTGGGACTTGTTCCTGCACCACCACTAATACAATTGGTATCAACTGGAGGAGGATCAGCTGGCAACGTGTCAAACTCGAATTTATTGGCTATTTTAACACCCAATGGCAAGAAAGCGATTATAAGTGCTCCAACCAAGGGGAATGCTCAGCCAATGTTAATACGCTCATCCTCGGCAGTTGCTCAGCCACAATTACAACAGCAAAAGCAACAGCAAGAATTAAATGGTAATCCTGGCCAGACCAAGACAACAAGTACGGTAACAACAGGTAAGTTGACAACTGGAGTTATATAATAATAGTGTTAGATCTTTTATAAACTATGTTAAAGTTTTCAAATCGTTATGAAAATTATTATTTATCTTTGCTTTTAATTTCACTTAATGTAAGGCAATTCCAGTGTCCAGTGTTAGTACCATTGCGTCTGCCTGAACTGTTGGTTCGGGAACGCGACGTATATAGATTAATTTCATTATTGTTGCTGTTGTATTGTTGTATTTTTACATGTTTAGTTTACTTTCGTTGCCGCCATGACCGCATTCACAAATAAAAGGGCCCATAAATAAATTATGTATGTATAAATGTGAAAAGTTTTAAAGCCACAGTGGTGAAAACAGTTTTCAGTTAGTGAAAAAAAATCGTAATATGGTCACATTTTTTTTTAACAAATATTCAAATGATCAAATAATGGTGAATTTTCTAATCCAAATGCAAATTTCCTTACGCTGTATTATAATTTAACTGGTTTTTCTTTAGAAAAACATTACAAATCTTTTAATTAACTAAAAAGATTTTAACTTTTTCAATCAGGCAACAAATAACGTTCATGTGATGCTTTGTAGATAAAACTTTTATTTGCTAAGATAATGGATAGAAACTTTTGTTTTGAGAAATCTTTTGCAACAAAAGCATGCATCTGTTTGGGCAGTTTTCTGAGTCAGCTGTTATCGTATATATACATACATATATGATTAACTTGTTGAGTTGTTGGACAGCCTAGTTTGCTGTACTTTATAGTCCGGCCCTGTTTGTTGCTGTTGTTTTTGTTACTCTTGTACATTTCATAATGAGCAACGTTTGGAAAACGTAAAAATGTGCATTGAATTTTGTTTTGAGTTTAGTTTTTCCCCGCTTTTCTTACGGATAACACAATAAATAATGGTAATTATAATTAACCAAGTGTATCTTTAATAATTCATTTTGGTTATTTGATTTGGTTTTTTTTTTTTTTTATCAATATATGTATGCTAAAGGCGGGCGGGGTGCCAGCACCAGTACCCAGCTACAGCTACAACACCAACAATGACCGTGATGATGACGATCAGGTTTTTGCAGCTGCATTAAAATTGAAATAAAATAAAAAGAAAAGAAACCAAAAAAAAAACAACTAAAAAATTGAAAGCTAGGAAAATATGATGAGTTAGGCTTAAAGTAATAGTGCAAAAGATCGAAAGATCTATAAATGTTTGAAGTACTCTAAAGTTGAGCAATCGTGACTCATATATATATATATATCAATTTATTCAGTTTCAGCGCCAGCTACTGCTCTTATTTCTGGTTCCGTTCCGGTTAAAGCATCAACAAATGGAATAGTGCCTAATGGACAAATCTCGCTGCTGGCCAACTCACGTGCTCCCGTTATTCTAAGCAAGGCAGCTGTGGATAAACTGAGAATGAAATTCAATCAGGCTAAGGCCAATCCAAATGCCATTTTATTGAGCAACAATAGGAATAATAACAACAACAACAATAATAATCATAATCCGCCCAAGATCCTGCCAAAGGCAGTAAAAACTATGTCGAAACCTGATCCCAAACCTGAAACTGTACCTGCTCCTGCTTCCGCTACTGTTCCCGCTGCTGTTTCCGTTGCTGCCCCTGTGGTTGCTCCCGTTACTAATCCGGTTGCTCCTCCCACTCCTGCTGCTATTATACCGATTCCTGTTGCACTAGTTCCCGCTTCACTGGCTCCCGCTGCTCTGGCTCCCGCTGCACTGGAACCCGCTGCACCAGCTCCTGTTACACCGGCTCCTGTGGTACTGATTCCTGCTGCACCACCCACTTCTGCTGCTATTGTTGTACCGTCATCTGCTGCACCGGCTGCTGTTGCGCTAGCTCCTACACCGTCTGGTGCTGCTCCACCTGCTGCCAATCTGTTGCCTAGTTTGACCATTATGAAAGTACAAAAGAACCCTATTGATCCACCATTAGTCCAGAAAGATTTGACTACTTTTGGCCCAGCTGTTGTAGTAACCGCACGAAAGGGTCCATCTAAATTGCAACGCTCTAAATCTTTGGTGAGCACCGAGCCGGCCTCGCCAGGCAGTGAACGTCGTCATTCAGTGGCTATTATGGCCAAAGAAGTAGATGTCATTGAGCACACAAGGACAATCGAAACCATTACCATAGACGATGATGACAGCGACCAGGAGCAACAGGCACTAGAACAAAAGGAAAACCAAGCAAAAAAACCACAAAAAACACAAATAAATAAACAATCGTCTACAACTAAAGCAGCAGGAACAACAACAATAAAAACACCTACATCTACGCCCACACCAACACCGATGTCATCGCGAAAGAATTCCACAGCTAGTGCCAGCACCTTGAGCAGCATTAGCAGCAGCGATGTGGAGGAGATTTCTGTGCCAACTGAAACGAAAATCAAGAAAGAGGAACCATTAATATCATCACTTCCAATGCCAAATATAAGCATTCTAAAAGCTGAAACTTTAAACTTATCCAATGAGGATTTTGAGCGTTCATTGCGTTGCGATGAGCAAGTGTCACCCTCATCCAGCTCTTCCTCAAACCTCTCTGTGAAATCTATGCAAAAGAATTCTGAAATCAAAGCAACATCTCCAACGCCTGGAGGTGACAGACCAGCCAGTGACAGATCAGTCAGTGACAGGCCGAACCCAGTTCTAAATAATTTAAAAAGGAGTATGTTAAATAATCTGCCCATGATACGCTGGCGTGGTCAGCAGCCTGGCCAATTGCCCAATTCGATGCTGCGCTTTGAATTGAATAGTTTAAATCTATTGCAACTTAATGAGCGATGTGAGCCACGCCAAGGACCGGCAAACTATTTTGAGCGATCGCTATACGATCGTCCTGACCGTCGACCAACTGGAACTGTTGATCCCTTGCTTTATCTGTGTCAGCGTTGCAATTGCCATGGACCAGCAGCTGACTTTTTGGCGCCGCGTGAGTAAAAAGTTTCCATTTTTTGTTTTAGATTTTACCTAGAAACCGTAGAATTTATAGTAGGCCAATCCTCCTGCTAGTTGGTTTTTCCAGTCTCTAACTTTTATTTTTCTTTTTAGGCTACTGTTCTCTTACCTGTGTGAGACGTGGACAAAAACGACGTTTGCCTCCTGGCAGCAGCAGCAACTCTCAATCAGATACTAAAATTAGTCGCATGTCGGCGGCAGCATCAGCCGCTTCCTTGGTCTCAGAGCCAGTGATTAAAGCTGCCTCAATCCAATCATCTGAACCTAAGAAAGTTGCAAACACCAAGGAGAAGACAAAGAAACATTTCCGTTGGAGTGAATATTTGTCTAAGAAAAATGATGACATTGCTGCACCCATCCATTTGTTTTCCAATCCATTTCCCATCAATGCGAATGGCTTTCAGCGTGACATGAAGGTGGAGGCCATCGATCCAGAGAATTGTTCGCTCTTCTGCGTTTGTACCATTGTCGAGGTGCGTGGCTATCGGCTAAAGCTTCACTTTGATGGCTATGCCAACATGTATGACTTTTATGTAAATGCCGATTCCATGGACATCTTTCCGCCTGGTTGGTGTTACAGCACTGGACGTATTCTGCAAGCTCCAAAAGGATATTGTTCGGAGCGCTTCAGCTGGTCACGTTATCTGGTCAAGGTCGATGGCAAGCCAGCTCCAAGACATTTGTTTAATCATTTAAATATGTCTCCGCAGCCATCGATGACTAACGGTTTTACTGTTGGCATGCATCTGGAGGCGGAGGATCTAAATGATACGGGCAAGATTTGCGTGGCCACTGTGGCTGATATTTTGGATGAACGTATACGGGTTCATTTCGATGGCTGGGATGATTGCTACGATTTCTGGGTGCATATCAATTCCCCGTACATTCATCCTTGCGGCTGGCACGAGGGTCGCCAGCAGCTGATTGTACCCCCGGACTATCAAAATGTGGTATTTAGTTGGCCAGAATATATCAAGGAATCAGGGGGCATTGGTGCACCTGCACATCTGTTTAAGCCACGGCTGCCCATGGAGTTCCAGTCGCGTATGAAACTGGAAGTGGTTGATCAGCGTAATCCCTGCTTAATCCGTCCTGCCACAGTCGTCAATCGCAAGGGTTATCGCGTTCAGCTTCATCTTGATTGCTGGCCTGCGGAATACTATTTTTGGCTTGAGGACGATAGCCCAGATTTGCATCCAATTGGCTGGTGTGAAGCCACCTCTCACGAACTGGAAAGTCCACCCGGTTTTCTACAAAACAAATCCCATATGCCCTGCGATGTGGAGGGATGCCGTGGCCTTGGTAATGCCAAACGTTTTAATCTCAATGTTCATGCACTGCGCGACTGTTGCCCCTATGCGCCGGAAAATTGGCGTCAGTGGCGATCCAAAACGGTGAAGCCGGCACGTGTATCACCCGAGCAAATTAAGCGGGGTCAGGTAAAAAAACCGAAGCAAGTGACTCCATCTCCATCGCCACCGCCTATCAAAATAGAACCAAAACCAACAGTAGCTAAGAAGATGTCTGGAAAAGCGGATAAACCACTCGATGCTCGCTCCTTGGCTATAGCCAAGTCAATTGTTGATGAATATGGACCTCAGTTCCAACGGAATTATCGTCTTTGGCAAAAGAATACCGACTTTGATCTGGACAAAATTAAGAGCAATCCACTTTACTGGACCAACTGGGATGTGTACGAATATGTGGAACGCGCTCTAAACTGCAAAGTGATAGCCAAGGCCATGTTTGAGCAGGACATTGATGGGCGAGCTCTGCTTATGCTGGGGCGCAACGATCTGTCCAAGTATCTCAAACTCAAGATTGGACCGGCGGTCAAACTTTTCTCGCTTATTGTCAACCTTCGGATTGCTGTGGTCTGCAAGTTTGAGACAAGCTCAACGGGTCTAAGCAATACGAAATTGATTAAAACCAAGATGGTGATTCCAAAGCAGGAACCAGCCGAACAATTGGTGTCCACTCAGGAATTTGGCTTCAAATCGGAAGACTCCGAAAGCGAAGCAAATGCAACAGATAACGATTGTGATCAGAATGCTGATGATTTAGAGGCGGAAGCTAATTCAAATGATGATGATGATGATGTGCTTCTTGATAATGAAGATTTTCTTAGTGTCCAGCCAAGCAGCAGTAGCAGCTTAGTCAATAATCATGTTGTTAATCACAACAACAATAATGACTCGGATGATGTACTTATGGCACCGCTAAAAGTACGCATGCCCATGGCCACGGCGTCATCCTAGATTTTATTTTTTTCACTATTCGTTGATAAATTTTTTCTTGATTTTTCTTTAACAATTTGCTCCGGCTCCCTCTTTTCTTTTTGATTGTTGCGTTGGATCGTTTGTTTTCACTGATATATAATATATATATATATATATATACACTTTGGGTATTACCGTTATATCTAAATATACAATTATACATACATATGTAATTAAATGTAGTATTTATTATCTAAGCTGATCTGAATCCCTAATTTTTGTTCTCTGAAACGAATAAAAATAATTCTACTAATTTCTATTTACTATTACTTGCTTTTCTGGAATAAGTATCTAGTGTTGATGTCCCCGTTTGTGGATCACTCTTAGTAATCAATTTCTTGGCCTGGTCGGCTTCCTGTATGGAAATTGTTCCATCAACTTCAAATAGGACCTCATCGAATAGTTGCGTTACCTCGACAAATTGTTGAAATTTTTCCATATTGTTATAACGCAAATTGTTTGATACTTGATACTTCTTTAAAGCCACCAATAGATCGTAATCGGGAACTATCTCTTGGGCTTTCAATATGGTAATCAATGCTTTCAGTTCCCCCACACTTAACTCAAGGAACGAATTATCATTGAGCACTTGAGTAGCAATTGGTAAAATTTTCTATTGGCAAATAAGGAAATAAATATTAAAGTGATAAGGCAATTAAAGTTTGATCAACGGAAGGTTCACCTTTGTCACCAAATCCATTATGGTTGGACTGCAATGCTCATTGGCCAGATGGAATAATTGCAGCACTGTTTCAATGGGCCAATCCTGATTGGTTAATTTACCAATGTAACAATCGACAAAGTCATGCATCTTATATTTGTTGGCTAAATGGAGTAGGTCACTGCACATATCCAGATTGATGGCATCGCATACTTCATATGTGTAAATATAGAGAAGGAGCGCTTCGTAAGCATTTGGCGAGGCATCGTCTACATTGATCACATTCTTGTTCTTCACAAATTCTGGATTATTAATTAAGTGCTCAAACTCTTCGGACGCCGACATTAACATAATGCGATGACACTGAAATTTACGACAACATCGTTTCATCTTATCCGTATACCAGACATGGAGCTCGTAATCTGATTTGGGCAATTTGTTGGCATTCCGTAGAAGATCGAGGCGACGTAATTTGCAATTCATTTAAATTTAGGTTTATTTATTATTATTTTTTTATATGTGAAATTTTGAATACTACATTTAAAATTATCTACATCTCTGGCGAAAATGTCAGACCCATTGGATGAGGAATTGTTGCAAACGACGGAGCGTAAACAATCTTCAACAGATGACACCGCACCGGAAATCGATTCGCGTACAAGGTCGGATGAAGAAGAGCTAGAGGGGGAAGTAAAGACAGAGCCCGATCAATCCAATGAAAAGGTTACAGATTCGGTTCGATATTCAAGCAAACAGCGTCGCCTTGAATATTTCCGCAATGGAACTGCCGCCGATTGTGAGGTTCATGTCCAAAGCACTTGCGCTGATGCGGACATCCAGAGCGGGAATGTGTGCTACAAGAAATTTCCTTGTCATCGCATTTTTTTAGCAACCGCTTCTGATAAACTTGAACAGGATATATATCAGAACAAGCAATGGAACGGGGTGCTGCAAATCAATGGCGTTTCCCCGGAGAGTGTGGAAATTTTTCTGGAGTTCATATATACATTTGAGATAATCTCACAAAATGTCCAATTGCAATTTATCGGTGACATATTCATCTTGTCTTGTGCTTATAATATGCCCGAACTTATGGTCAAGTTTTCAGACCAGTTAAAGGACAAGGAATGGCCCCTCGAGGGAATTTTCCCAGCCTTCGATCTAGCCTTTCGTCATAACATTGGCGAGCTGGAGTTCGCTTGCCTGGGGGTAAATATATATTATTATGATTCATTTTGAAATGCTTTATTTAATCCTTTTTTTACTTATAGAAAATCCTTGAAAATGCTCCCGAACTGGTACAGGAGCCCAGCATCATGAAGCTACAAATCTATGCTTTGAATTATGTGATCCAGCTCTGGTTGGTTACAGAAGCCTTATCGTCCAACGAGCTTGTTCACCTGTTGCAGCAGTATCAAGCAGTGAACAACATTAAATTTAACGACTCCCAAAAGTTTCCGCATTTCCAAAAAATCATCAAGTATTTCCCTAATGTCCTTCTTGATGCCGAAGGAATAATAACGAAATTTTAATATTAATTATATAGTCTTATCCTTTAATAATTGTTGGATTATCCTTGTAGTAGTGTATTAGGGAAAATCAAATTTTAAATGTCAAATGAATTTTTAAATATTTTCTTAATTACCGATACCGCTATTTAGGAAATATCCTTATCTAGTACTCGATACCATCTATTAACACAGAAGTGAAGTTGTAGCTGCCAACTCGTTTTAGGAATTTTTGGCTAGACATCCGTGTAAAAAAAAAGCAAAAAAAGTTGTTATTTATTACTCCTTTTTTTCAGCCAAATCTTTACCATAAAAACACCTTTGAGGCTAGACTGCCACAGGGGAATTGGAATTGCGTAATCTTAATTTTTATTATTGATGTTCGGTAGTTTACAATTTTTCATTACCAATTTACATCGCATTTGATATTAATCTGTTTTAAATTTTATTAAATCAAAAGATATATATTATTATGCTATGTTAACCTATTATTATGTTGTCGCGAACAGATCTTCCAATAGATGTTTAGCCAATTTTTGGCCATAGCTATAAAATGGCTAAGGAAGCATCACTGCCTGCGCCATTTTCATTATAATAAAAGCCGTGTAGTACAGTGGCCCCAAGATATCAGACAAAAATTGCATTTTGCAAAAGTGCGGAAAATAATAATTGCTGGCAAAGTTAACAGCAAAGAGTGCAAGTGCACGGCATAGTTAAAGTAAAGTGCCTGAATGCTACAGCAATGAAAGGCAGTTAATTGTTATTGTTCGTTCAGTGCGCTTTACTCTCGTTGTGGCCAGTCGTGTTCGGTCCATATTCCGATTTTCAAAATTATAGCATAAGAAGCACGATTGGAGCGACGGCCAAAGTATTAACCGCTGTGTTGCAACTAAAAAGTACGTGGAATTACTTAAGTACGTGTTGGTGTGTATAAATTTGTTGCATGGGTTTTCATTTGTTGGCGCATGTTTTGTTTTTTCGTTCACTGTACCATGGTGCAGGTACAGTGTGGCCAAATGTGTGCATGTATGTGTGTGTGTGTGTGAGTGTACACATTTTAGGCGGCAATGGTGTGAGGCCCTGGCCTGGGGCGATAGCTATAAGGTGCAAAATCGATAACTATCGTCAGCGATAAACAACCCGATAGATCATTGTTGTGATGTTTTTTTTCTTCTTGCTTATGTCTCCGCTTTTTTCTTCCCACAGTTCATGTCTAGGAGAAAGAACAAACAAAACGCAAACAAACGCACAAAGTCTACCGAAAATTGTGGTGAAAAATAGAAAGTGCTGAAATGGAGGAAATTTCCAGTTTAGATTCTTTTGGTGCCGATTCCAATGCCAGACCTGAAACAGAGACGCCAAAGTTTGACGAGGAGGCGGACAATTCTGGGGAACAGGGGACAATAGTAGCCGAAGGGGATACCCCGGCATCTCCACCAGCTGAAGATGCAGGCGGAAATATCGAGCCAGTGCCTAAGGTAGCTGGCGAAGCAGTTGATGATGATTTTGAGCAAATCTCTGAGGGTTCCTTGGATATGGATGAGAGTCAGTCTCAGGGAAAGGTAGACAAACCCGTTAAAGAAGTGGCAGATGTAGATGCCGAAGATTCAGCGCAAGTGGCGGACAAGGAGGAGGAACTAAAAGATACTGAAAATACAGCAGCCGAGGCTAGCACAGAGCAGGAAGATGTCACGGCTCCTGTTGTTCAAGAAGATGACAATGCGGATGAAGCTGCGGGTCAGGAAGAAGACGAGGAAGAGAATGCCAACTTTTCTAAAACAAGTAACCTGGAAGAGCCCGATGAGACGGACACATTGCAGCAAGAGCAAGCAGAAGGCGAGGATGCAGTTGATGCTGGGCCTGCCTCAAATGAAGCAATGGAAGTGGATGATGAAGCTGTAGATGAAGCAAATGATGATGCTGTAGCAGCCACAGCTGATGATGTAGATATGCATTCCGTGGGAGGAGACTCTCATCATGAAGCAGATGTTGATGCCCATGCACCCGATGCTGAGGGCAGGGACGAAGTTGATACCAGTCTGGAAGATAGAGAAGACGAAGATAACGCTGCAGCAGATGAAACCGTCGAAGGCGAGGCGGATGCAGAAGCCGAGCACGGCGAAGGTAAATTCGAGACAAATAACTTGAATTTTTAATAACTTTCAATTTTTTTTCACAGAAACCGTTGAAAATGTATTGGAACCGGAAGAGTCAGATGTTTGCCTTATACCTGATGATCCAGAGACAGAAGTTACCGAAGCTGAAAAGGAGTTAGCCCGTGAAAATGCTGAAAAGGCTGCCGTTGAAGAGGAAGCGGCCGAGCAAGCAGAAGCCGCTTCCAAATCCCCAGCAAACCAAACGGATCCCACCACTGAAGCAGCCGCTGACAAAGATCCTAGTGATGCCGCAGATGCAACAGCAACAGATCCTGATCATGAAGAAAATGTGGCAACAAAGACACCAGAGGGTAAGTTTATGAAAATAATTTATTATTTTATTTTACCTAGCCTCTCTCACCCCTCTTTATCTATCCACAACGATATAATGTTGTAATCTTTGGCTAGCAGACGCTCAAGCTGATGCACAAGCTGGAGCCAAAGCCGCGATGGCAACGTCAGAAAGTGCTGCTGCAGGTGCAGGTGAGCGAATTGAGCTCAAAAAAATAATAAACAAAAAGCGTTCACTGCTGTGCAGCAGAATAAATGTTTTTACACTTTTTATTATTTAACAAAATTACAAAAATAAATCTTAGAACTCCTTCCTATATCCAATGAGGGCAATTAAATTTTTTGTCCATAATTTTTAATTTTTTTGAGAGAACCGCTTGATATTTTTTTGGAACCCATTTTTGTTTATCAAAATTTATCGAATGGCAATTATATTTTGAAGCATCAGAACTTTCAATACATATATATATATCTGATTCAAAATATATTCAAATTGCCAAATTAAATTTGTTGGGTTGCACAGTTGATTTATTATTTTGATTTAACTTTAATTTTGACTTTAATTTTATTTAGTGACCAATGATGAAGAGGATGCTGATGGCGATGCTGATGGTGATTTTGATGCTGCCGGTGATGCTGCTGAGGCCGATGGAGATGCAGATGCAGATGACGCAACAGCAGATGACTCAGCTACAGGAGCAGCAGGTGCTGGAGAAGCAGGCTCCAGTTCTAGTAAAACAATAATAAGCTGGATTGTGGGCAGGACGGAGAGGTGTCGACAATGTGAAAACGAGAAGAATTGTGGTTTCCGCTGCAAGCGACCGGAAACGACGTCGTCAGCTTTAGGAGATGGCGAAGATGGTGATAAGGCTGATGAGCCAACACCTAGCATATACGAATATCTGTGTGATCAAGCCTGTTGCGATGCTTTAATAGCTGAACAACCAGGCAAATATTTTGTACGCCGCAAGAAATTCCTAGTTGAGGAGTTAGTCCAAGATCCAAAATCGTTGGATGCGGATTTCAGTGACAATCAGGCAGCAGATGATGCAGAAGACACACCAGCTGCCGAGGAGACGGAAAGGAGCAGTAGAAACGAGGGCAATAACAAGAACTGTCTGCAGTGTAAGGAGCAAAAGAAATGCAAATATTTTCTGCGGCAGGAACAGGAATCATTCTATATCTGTGACGATGATTGCTTCAATCTGCTAAATGCCGAAGAACCGGACAAGTATAAGCTAAAGAGGCATTCAATACGCGTCCGAAATATTGGTGCTACAACCTTACGTTCGCCCAGTAAGCGACCAGAGAGTAGTACTAGTGTAGTGGCTCGTACCAATGCGGAGGCCGAGGCAGCACGTTTGGATCGGATGGAAAGTTTCCGGCGGCGTTGTTCCGATTGCAATTCTGAGATCACTATGAATGACAAGCAACTTGTTTGGGAGACAATGGACTTCTGTAATGAGGTATGCCTGGGCAGCTATCAACGCACAATTGGAGCAAACTGTGAGACTTGCAAACAGGAGGTGAGCACCACAGCTCTAGGCAAGTACTGCGTACGCTTTGGCTTCGATGTAAGGCAATTCTGCTGTGCCGCCTGCCTAAACACGTTTAAGAAGGGCCTGAAGACGTGCTCATGCTGCCAAAAAGACATCAGCAGTGGGCAGGAAGGATTTCTGGCTCCAGTGGGCGACAAGGATCAATTCAAAGACTTTTGCTCGCAAGCCTGTCTGCGACGTTACGATAGTATGTGTAATCCCAAAAAGAAGCTACGCACCGATATGTGTGGCGTGTGCAACAACGAAAAACCAGTGCGTGTGGAGATGCTCCTGGAGGACAAAGAACATTATTTTTGTTCTAATCCCTGCTTTTCGGCCTTTAAGTTTGTGAGCAATGTAAATGCTGATCCCTGTGCCATGTGCTCCAAATATTTTGAGCGCAAGAGTGCCGATGCTTACACCATTTATTATGACCAACAGCAGGCACCTAAAATGTTCTGTTCTCGGATATGCATCAATGTATACATCATTGTTAACCGACACATTGTTTCCTGCCAATGGTGCAAGGTAAAAAAATATAATTTTGATATGATCTATCAGCAGCAGGGCGATCAGGAGATACTCACCTGCTCTATTAACTGCCTAACCATGCATGGTGTCAGCTGCAACATTTCCGCCCGGACTGTAACCAAATGTGACAATTGTAGCAACTTTAGTACCCCCCAATACCATCTGACCATGTCGGATGCATCAATGCGCAATTTCTGTACATATCAGTGTGTGATGCAGTTCCAAAACCAGTTTGCCCGTGCTCCACTCACCCTGGACAGTGATTTGCCAAGTACCAGCAGTAGTGGTGGCAACAAATCCCAGCAGCAATCTTCATCGGGATCAAACTCAACGCGTGGTGGTAACAAGAATACGGCACCATTTCCCACAGGATTGCCCAAACGTGTTAAATTGAAACTACAACAGACGGTGAGTTTTTTAGAATTAATATAAAGAGATTAAGAGACTACTTTCTGGTGCTAGATCTTTGATAGTGGGGTAAAACCTTTGAAATTTGTAATCGAAATGTTGTGGCCTGGTCTCACTTGAACTTGGGTAAACATATCCAAATCTGTGACAGTTGCCCCATCTCGACTAGTAGGATTAGGCAAAAATTGTTCTAGAATGACAATTCCTAGTGTAGTTAATCCATTCCAGTATGTGCATCCACATAATAATCATCTGCCCGCTTCTATTCCTCGTAGGGTGGCAAAAACAATTCCGCTGCTGGTGGCAATAAGAAATCAACTGGAGTAACTGTGGTACCGGTTATATCGACTGTCCAATCGCTGGCAAGCGGCGAGACAGAAGCCCGCCTTGCTGTGAGACGTAAGCGTGGCCGAAAAATGGATTCGCCACCGCCGTTGGTCATGTCGGTAGGAACATCGTCAGCGCCCGCATTGGGCCGTGGCAGACCCCGTAAGCATGTGGATTATAATGTGGCTCGTTCACCATCGCCAACACTGCCTCCACCGCCGGGTTTTGCTGCTGGCGGTAGAAGAAGTACGGTAACTGGAAATGATTTTGGAACTAGTACCATTACGGAAACAAAGATTATCACTGTGCCGCCATATCCAAAGGCTGTACGCAATGTCAACATAAGCTGCAAACCCATGACTGTCAATCAGGGCGAACAGTGCCAACCATCGGTGCGGGATTGTGTCACCCAAACCGATAAGGATTATTCCAATAAAGTGTTAATCCCAGTGCCAGTTCCGATCTTTGTGCCACAACCAATGTATATGTACTCGGCACCGTTTCCTGTACCTATACCCATTCCGCTGCCTATACCAGTGCCGATCTTTATACCCACCACCCGTAACACATCCCAGGGCATACTAAAGGAGATCAAAAAGATCCAGGATAAAATGCCCGAGGATCCGCTAGAAGCGGAACTTCTGATGATGGCCGAAATGGTGGCCGAGGAGAAACATGACTCCGACTCTGATTCTGACAATGAGATCAAACCCGATCCAGGTCTAGTGAATCTGCAATATCAAAACAGCCTCGATGCAGTTAACCAGCAGCAACAACAGCACCAACAAGTGGTCGATGTTAGTGCGACGGGCCATAATCCTTATGGCGATGACATGCTCCAAATAGCTCTTAAAATGGCCACCGGTGACTATGATAATCATCACCAGACGACTACAGTGGACCTGGAATCTACCATGACAGCCAATACTATTAGCAATCAGTCACCTATGGGACATGATGCCATGTCCCAAATGAGTGTACATCATCTAGATCAGCAACATCACATGCTGGAGTCCTCGCAGCGGTAAGTTAAAGAGAAGACATGCATAGTAATTAGCGATTCTATTTTAAATGCTTTTCAATTAAATTCCTTTAGTTCACCACGTGGTCGTAAACGAGGAACCATCCTAGATTCACCCGCTCGCAATAATCGTTCGCCGGTAAAGCGACAACGCGCTGGCGAACTGGATCACTCGGCCCTGCAGCAACAGTCCCAGCAGGCCCAACAACCGCAGGAAAAACCCGATGCCCAGATGTTCCTCAAATACACATTCGGTGTGAATGCCTGGAAACAATGGGTAATGACAAAAAATGCCGATATCGAGAAGAGTTCAATGCGCCGACGACCTTTCAAGACAGAACTATTGCAAATGACGGCGGACGAATTGAATTATTCGCTTTGTCTTTTTGTTAAGGAAGTCCGCAAACCAAATGGGACAGAATATGCTCCGGATACTATATACTATCTGGTCTTGGGTAAGTCGGAAAATAGTTTTAACTGATGGATAGTGGTTGCTAAGAAAAATCGATTTTGATCTGCAGGTATCCAGCAATATCTTTATGTAAATGGACGAATTGATAATATTTTCTATGATCCGTACTATGAACGATTTACGGAATGCCTGGATGAGGTGGCCCGCAAGTTCTCTGTACTATACAATGATTCACGTAAGCTGAATATCCTTTTTGTGTATAAGTTTTAAAACCAATTTGTTTTTAATTAAACCAAATAGAATATATTGTTACCCGCGTTGAGGAAGAGCATTTGTGGGAATGCAAACAACTTGGCGCTCATTCACCCCATGTTCTGCTTAGTACGCTTATGTTCTTCAACACGAAGCATTTTAATCTAACCGTAAGTGATCTTTATTTAACGTATAGAATAGTCTATTAATTTGTGCTCTTCACTTCTTTATTTTGTCAGACCGTTGAGGAGCATATGCAGTTAAGTTTCTCCCATATAATGAAACACTGGAAACGCTCATCACAGAACTCCAAGGTTCCAGGCACACGGAATGTGCTGTTACGTTTCTATCCACCACAAGCGGGGCTTGGTAGGTTTATTAATAATAAGCGAATCATTCAGTTTGTTTTAGTGTTATTTTATGTGTTTATAAATTTCTATAATCAAATAGACGCCAATCCGCGTAAAAAGAAAGTCTATGAACAGCAGGAGAATGAAGAGAATCCTTTGAGGTGTCCGGTGCGCCTTTACGAATTTTATCTCTCCAAATGGTAAGTGATTCGACTCAGTTTAAATTGTTTTTACTGTTTGTATAATTTATACTATCGTTTGCAGTCCCGAAAGTGTAAAGACACGTAATGATGTTTTCTATCTGCAACCGGAACGCTCTTGTGTACCCGATTCACCCGTTTGGTACTCGACACAGGCCCTTGGCCAAGATGCCCTGCAACGTATGCTGCATCGAGTGAAAATGGTTAAGGAAATTAATATAGCTCTATTAACAACTTAATGTTTAGTTAGGCAGATGATATACCACTTCTATATATAGAGATATATACATATATATATATATTCATATATCTATACAATGATCACACACTCATTCAATATAAATAATATATATATATATGTATGTATATCCTTCGTCTTGGTGCTTAGCACGAATTTGTTTGCGGGCACAACCAAATAGAGCTAAATGTAGGAAAGCATCTAAAAGTTGATTCAGAGAAGGATCGTATCGCCGAGTTCTGTTTCATACTAGAAACGCATATGAAAACGTTGTTTTAAATCTTATTGTAGACATTTGTTTTTCTTTTTCGATTTCATTTGCAATAATAGAATTCTATTGTTTTTGTATAAATTGTCAACTTTATTACACATACACATTAATATCTATATATATATATATATTTGGCTTAAATCTCGACTTGCAAATTACTTTCTTTAATAAATCAAACTATCAAATCAATTACTTTATTATGCAACACAAACACCCACACACTTTCATTAGTTTTAAAGTCACTCCTAAACACCGATTAAAACACACATTTTTAGTCATTACTCTTAGATTGTAAAAAGATATACAAGATATAGTGGAGGGAGAGGAGGATGAATATCCAGCCCGCCCACCAGAAAGCCCCTTCGTTTTTAAGTGCATGTAAATTGAAGTAAATATCTAATACATAATTAACAAACGAAAAGTGAAAAAATCTAACTATACTAATGCAGAGTATAAACTAAAAACAAAACAATAAGCCATGCTGTTGTTGTAAGTGTTTACTTGTAAAATGCTGTACTCCTTAACTACTACAAGAATCGGTATATATATTAATATTAAATACATACAAAAGAAAGAAGTTCACAGTGTCGATATTTATATTCTACTCTCTGCTTCGTCGATCAACAAAACAAAAGTTTTAAATTGGGATTTAAATTTCTAAATATAGCTTCAGAAACATACAAATTAGTGAATTTTTAAATTCATACCACCCCCCATCAATTAGAAGTGGCAAAATTTCGTAATAACTTTGACAAATTGTTCAATTTATTGACAAAAAATATGCGGCACTATTTATATATAAATACATTTTACACATAATAGAGATATTGATTAAAATGAAACGCAATTCTTATATGTGTATGTTGGTTGTGTGTGTTTTGAGCTACTTTTCAGTATTAATTGAAACTGAACATAAGATACATTGCCAGAATTCTATGCTCTGATTTGTTTTGGTCGTGCTCCATGCTTATGGGGAGGGGGAAAAGGTTAGGGCATTTCAGATGAGGCTCCTTTGTTTAAATGTCTTTTCATGTATATGTTAACCATAGTGGTAAATTCTTTACCATTCTGCATCGCCGTTGGATTTCTGAAATACATAATCCTTGCCCCGCATATTCATGATGCCATCCTTGAGATAGAATTTCCATTTGTTGCGCGAGCGAGTGATCTGCATAAATTACATAAATATTTTAATAAATATATGAAAAGAGACATTCATCATTGTCAGTCACCTTGTCATATTGACACACAATCACGTTCTCCGTGTCAAACATTTCGGCTGAATCCTCATCGGTGACATCGTCTTCGCTGTTGAGGGGCTCTTCTTCGGCAGCATCCTCATGCTCTACATCCTCATCATCATCTTTGTCCAAATCATCGTCATCATCATTATCGATATTGTCATCGCTCTCCTCGCTTTCATCCTCATCTGATGAATCCAAAGCTCCATCTAGTTGTTTAGCTGCTGCTAGACTCTCTAATGAATCGAAAAAATGAAATTAAATGGAATCCTCATCTCTGCCATGAGGGAAAACCTTACTCTGATGATTCGCATTACTGAGGGCGGCATTTACATGTTGCTGTAGCACAGACGACGCCAGTGTGGTGGGCAATGTCATGATGGACGAAATCAGATGGGCTGTTAGGATTTGGGTCAACTGATTCTCCTGTAATGCGGACGCTGGCACTTGTATGGTTAGCATACGGGACTCCGTACTGTTAGATCCCGGTTGCGAAGGTAGCGTAATCTGTGTGAACATGAAAATTTAGAGCATTGCAATCTACATCTACATCACACCACTTTTGTCTTACATTTACGGGCATAATGCGATTAGGATCCAATGAGGCAACAATTGGTATGGGCGCCTGCCCCCCAGAGCTAGCTGCCTGCTGTTTTTGTAGTAATGCACCCGATGTAGGGTGCAACGGTGGCGGATTCTGTGATGTGACTTCCTGTTTGATGGCAACTAAACCATTTTTTGGGCCATTGCCCATAGTTGGAGGTGCTGGTTTGGCCATCAGTTTGTTACTATCTGTGTGGGCTATTGTGGAGACACCGCCGCTTGTGCTAGTGCCACTGCCGCTATTTTGTTGAGATGTAGCTGCAGCTGCAGCAGCTTTCTTTGCTTTGGCGTTGGCGGCCTAAAAGGGACATCCAAATTAACAATTATTATTAGGATTTCGCAACATTTAAGAGCAAGGATTATTGCGTTTACCTTGTTGCTCTGCAGTTTAAGTAATGCGATGAGATGTGTTGATATATATATATATATGTGTGTCATTTGTGGTTGGTGGTTGTATGGATGCAGGTAAGAAGAAAAGCAGCGTATTAATTGTTGTTGTTGTTGTAGTTGCGGTGTTGTAGGCATTTGAAAATAAAGCAACATTTATCTTAGTTACATACATAGTTTACAAACAATGAAACATACACATATAAAGACAGTACGTAGAGATACAAAAGATGGAAGATGGCGTCTTGGCAACGAACACACACCTTGCTTACCTTTGGATTATTGGCTACTATGGGTGGTGGATGGGTTCCACTTTCGCTCGGCTCATGATTCAACTCAACAGCCTTACTTGCCATCAGCTTATTCCGCCAGATTTGTTTCATCTCCTGCAACACCTGTTCGTCGACGCCCTCATCCAAGAATGCATCGCGCACATTCGAGATGACATCTTCTATTACGGCATGGTACACCTTCAGCTGCAATAACAAAAAACAACGAAAAAAAAAATAAGTGCCAAATGAATCGAATGAAAATAAGTGGAGCAGCAAGTGAATAACCACCAAGTAATCATCTGCACGCGGTTCTATAATAAATACATTAACATACATATATATATGTATATACATATAGAACTGTGGTTGTTTCATTAAACAATTAGATTTAATTTGCACAAATTGTTTTTATAAACTTTGTGAAACCAAAAACCAAAAAGGGGCTGGCAAACTAAAGAGGAAATTAATTGAGTTTAACAATTACCGATTAAAATCTTGTATTTCTTTTAATAATAGAAATAAATGAAATATTGCAATCTTTAGTTTTTATAATCTGTTAAAACAGATGCTGTGACTGGATTTTGGATTAGAGTAATTTGCCAAATTGTTCTTGACTAAACAATATTATCAGTAGTGATAAGGTGGGAATGTCCATAAGATTGTAAAGTACATCATTCATTTTCGGCTGATATGACAAAATCGTAGGGGCCTTAAACAACAACGAGGGGGGCAGAAGACGTAGTAAAAAAAAATATGTTAAAGAAAAACAACACCACCAAATGCAACCAACGTACAAAGATAGTGTGATAGGCAAATAGTGTGGGAGAGAGACACCGCACACGCATACACTGACACATGCAACAGACACGATGTCGCCGTGCTGCGGCAAGTTATGCTCATGCTCAGGAGCAACTTTCACTTTTTTGAAAAGCCGCAAGGACAAGCACTCCTTGCTCTTTTGCCTAACATATGCTATAGATGTATATATTTAAATACATTTCATTCTTTTTGCTTTTTGTAATACGCAAAATGACGGCCTGTCGACAAATGTTGGTGCTGCTGGTAATGTTTCTGCTGCTGTTGTTGTTGTAGTTTGTTGGAATGTTTTCTATAGTAAATTTTTTAAGGGCTTTTTTGGGGACTTACCACTGACGTTTGGCATAATGCCATTTGCACTTTTTTCTCCGCCAGTTTGAAGCCTTTTCTGGTGTTTATCTGTGATTAGCGTATTAAATATTAATTCCGTCAAAATGGTATAAAAAAATTGGTCTTGAGTCCGTGACAATAAAATGTAGTGTGACCAGATATGGTAAATAAAATAATACCACAGTTGAAATCTATCATGGTTCATCGAACCTAAAGCGATATTACATCGTTTGTCCAGCCCTGTTGCACTATCAAGTCAAACAACCGAACAGCTGGTTTATTTAACCTGAGTAATTTAGATTGTCAAACTACTATTGCACACAAGAGAAAGTAATGAGAAAATTTGAGTAAAGTAAAAACGTATAAACGTACAATCGTACAATACAAATATCATAATATATACCATGTGTTTTTAGATAAACCGCAGATTCCAAATCCCAAATTACTGCAATTACTATAAGTGCGTGGGTATAATGGAATACACTTTTGTATGAATCAGCAGCAGCAACTTAATTAAGCACAATGAGCACTGCAGCAACAGCAGAAGCCCAGGTTCAACAACAAGCTGCAATGCAGGCGCAAACGGCGACTCCATCTTCAACAGTTGCATCCCCGGTTTCGTCTCCTCCATCAAGAATCAATCAAAATGGTGTAGATGATACATTGCCCATTCGCTTGTTACCCGTTGCTGTGCGCCAGGAGGTATGCGATCATCTAGACACGCTGGATGTTTGGGAGCAGTTGGCCAATTTTGTCAAACTTTACCCGGGACAAATGGAGCAGATTCGACAACAACAAAGACGAGGACGATCGCCGACCAATGAATTTCTTGTCATTTGGGGTGGCCAATATAATCACACGGTGCAGAGTTTGTTTGCTCTATTTAAAAAGTACATAGTCTACCACAAATTAACTTCCTCACACTAACACTGGGTGATTTGTTTTCCAGAATGAAGCTTCACAATGCTATGCGTTTGATCAAGGATTATGTCAGCGAAAATTTGCACAAATACATTCCGCGTAGCATGCCCACCATCAGCGAATTGCGGGCTTCGCCTAATTCAAACTCCAAAATCGAAAACGGTCCCCCTTATCCCTCGTCCTCTGGTGTTAGTAATTCCAATAATAACAGCACAACTACTAGCACAGAACCGAGTGTCAGCTTGGAATCTCTGGGTAACATTCACATCAGCACAGTTCAGCGGGCCGCTGAATCTTTATTAAAAATCGACTATGCCGAACTAGTGGCAGCCACTGTCAACTGGGCAACGGAGAATCGCCTTGGCCATGGCGGATTTGGAGAAGTCTACAAAGGCGAGTGGAAACAATTGGATGTGGCCATTAAGAGGATGAACTATCGCCATCCAAATATGGATAAAAATAAAATAGAGCTGCAACAGAGCTACAATGAGCTGAAGTACTTGAATACCATTCGGCATGACAACGTGTTGGCTCTGTATGGCTATAGCATTGATGGTGAACAGCCGTGTCTGGTCTATCAGCTTATGAAGGGCGGCTCATTGGAGTATAGGCTAAAAGCACCAAGATTTAGGCCAACGATGGCGCCTATGACATGGCAGCAGCGTCTTAGCATATGTCTCGGCACAGCAAAGTAAGATTTTTAATTACATTCGCATTAAATTCTTAATTTTAAATTGTTTCGTAAAAAGTGCATGATTCAACATACATTAATCTGTCAAATTGAGTCATCGGGAGATAAATCAAATCAATTATGTAAATGAGTTCTCTGCTTAATTTTGAAACGCATTCGTTTGTTGTAGTAAACAACAAACCACAATACAATAGCGGAGAAACTTTTATGTAGATGCGCAAATTATTTAAAATGAGGTCCAAAAAACTGTTCTTATATATATAAATTTAGGAAGCATATAATTATTAATTGCTTTTACCATCCCTAGGGGCATTTATTTCCTACATACGGCGCGCACCACTCCCTTAATCCATGGCGATATCAAACCGGCAAATATTCTACTCGATCAGTGTCTGCAACCGAAAATTGGTGACTTTGGCTTGGCCCGGGAGGGTCCGAAGAGCATTAATGCAGTGATGCAAGTGAAGCAATTGTTTGGAACTCGTGTCTATTTGCCACCAGAATTTCTGAGTTCCAAACAACTCAGTACAGGCGTTGATATCTATAGTTTTGGCATTGTGCTGCTTGAGGTATTCACCGGACATCTGGTAACTGATCGTGAACATCCAGATTTGCTGAATTACGTAAAGCGCAAATGGTTGGAATCTCAAGCGCAGCGCCTGAAATTACTCGATAAGCAACTTGCTGAGCCTACAGGCAAGGAGCTGGAGAATTGTATGCGTGCCATAGAGGCGGGGCTACATTGCACTGCCCTCGATCCCCAGGAGAGACCTTCGATGCAAGAGGTGGTTAACCGTTTTAAGGCATTCCAAATAGAATTTTGAGTGACTTTAACATTGCATTCCAAGGATTTTATTGACTTACTTATATATACATAAGTTGATACTTACGTGCATTATTTTTATATCTGCTGAAATTGTTATACATGTACTATGTTTTTATTATGTTTCTTTTTATTATTATTACAATTAAAATCAAGAGGGAAAAGAGATTTTTTTTTATTTCAGTACTGATTCGTATTGAATCTAACGTCATTACTGTTAAAGCTCTTACCCATTTTTGCAACACAATACAAAATAATACCTTTTCCTTGTTATTTGAGAATATTTTCGGTCATTTTCCGTTGACCTTTGTTCATATTTCTAGTTTTAGCTTAGGCCAATTTTTTTTTACCAAAGAGCCTTTTTTTGAGAAATGAATTTAAAAAATTCCAAGTTTTATAAACGGATTCAAGAACTGCGACATTTTTCCAAGGAGAAGATACGCAAAGATCGAGAGCAACGCTCAAGAGTGACGCGTATTATTGATATGGCTCTAAGCGAGCGTCGCCCCAATCCAGATTTCGAAGTGGAATGGTCCAGTCCTCCAAGATCTAAAACCCCTTTTACACAGATGTCTCCCTGTTGTCGTGCCAAAAAAATGAAAGGTAAGAAGAAGGCCCATCAATCTGATGGCGACTATCGTCCCACAGGAGGGAAAACGCCTGAGGACTGTTCCAGTCCGAGCCCCGTTAAGCGGGCCTCATCAGATACGGATGCAAAACTCGAGGGGTTCATACAGTTAAACCAGAAATGCTTCCGAGTGGCATGTATTAGGCGACAGGATGCTGCATCGATGCATGACGAGGAACGTTCAATTAGGTAAAAATTGTGAACCTCTTTCTTTGATCCTATTATCAGACGTTTAATTTGGTCAATCTGCAGCGATGCCAAGAGTACCATTTGTGTGTCCAATTCACGATATGCAATGATTGGCAAAATATCAAAAGCTCTCGGCTATAAACTGGTTAAAGAGTCAAAATTATGGAACATTCTGTGGTCTGATTCCTTTCCGGGAGTGGAGTTGTTTAAGAATATGAAGCGTTTTCAGCAAATTAACCATTTTCCTGGCATGATTGAGATTTGTCGCAAGGATCTGCTATCGCGAAATCTCAACCGCATGCAGAAACATTATCCACATGATTACAAGATCTTTCCCAAAACATGGATGCTGCCGGCGGAGTAAGTGCTGGATACAATTGAAGCACAATTGCTAAAAAAAATATATGTATATTCTTCCAACGTCTAGCTATGGCGATGCCATGAACTATGCCCTTAATCACAGGCGAACGTTTATCCTTAAGCCGGATTCAGGGGCACAGGGTCGGGGAATTTGGCTAACGAATGATCTGAAATCCATTGGGCCACATGAGCGTCTAATCTGTCAGACCTACGTACATCGGGTGGGTATATAAGTTGAATTCTCATAATTTCTTATATCATCTTTTGTCCTAGCCCCTGCTGATCGATGGCTACAAATTTGATTTGAGGGTATACACGCTCATTACCTCAGTCGATCC
The DNA here is from genome assembly GCA_035045865.1 of Drosophila austrosaltans. NCBI lineage: Eukaryota > Metazoa > Arthropoda > Insecta > Diptera > Drosophilidae > Drosophila > Drosophila austrosaltans. Next base: position 6,501,568 of record JAWNOQ010000180.1, on the reverse strand, counting down.
CTTGCGAATCTTTGTATATAATGAGGGCCTGGCCCGATTTGCCACAAACAAGTATGTGGAGCCAACGCCCGGGAATGCCAATGATCTGTATATGCATCTGACCAACTACTCGGTGAATAAGCGCAACTCTCAGTATGAGATGTGCGACAACGATGATTGCGGTAGCAAACGGAAACTGAGTGCCATTAACAACTGGATGAGACGGCGCAATTATAATGTTGACGAGTTTTGGAGCAATGTGGACGATGTGATCATTAAGACGGTACTCAGTGCTTGGCCGGTGTTGAAACATAACTACCATGCCTGCTTTCCAGGACATGACAAGATTCAGGCTTGCTTCGAAATATTGGGCTTCGATATACTGGTGGATTGGAAGCTGAAACCGTATATTCTGGAAGTAAATCATTCGCCCAGCTTTCATACCAACGAGCAGGTCGATCGTGAGGTCAAGAGGCCATTGATACGTGATACACTGACCTTGGTGAGCACCGTGTTGGCGGATAAGAAGCAGATTATGCGCGAGGATCGCAAACGGGTTAAGCAGCGATTACTAAAAACCAAGGGTGAAACGTAGGCAACTCCCAAACACAACATCTCTAAATAATTCTCATTTCCTAATCTCCATATCTGTTCCAGGTTGCAGCGTCCTCGGCTTTTGGCCGGTTTATCAAAGTCTAAAGTAGATGCGGCTCCGATTCCAAATACTGTAACTGCTGGTGAGTCAGAGTACGATTCGCTGGGCCAACAGATTGCCTGGGAGGATAGCCATATGGGCAATTTTAGACGGATTATGCCGCCTATGGATGACACGAAAATGAATTATTATAGTCGCTTCTATGGCCAGACCAATCAGGTCTCCATATTTGCCGAAACAGCAGCCAGCAAGAAACGGGAAGATCTTGCCCGCAAAATGCGTATCCAGATTGAGGAAAAGAAGGCAAAGCAATTGCAGATGTTAAATGGCAAACCCAAGCGGGAAGGACGTAAACGTGTATCTACAATTTTACCCCGGGCAGTGCGAGAGAAGAATCGCATGCATTTATTCCGTTTAAAAGAGAACTGGACGCCCGGGTTTATATCTGAGGCAGAGGAACGATTGCGTCACACGTGGCTTCAAATGCGCACAGAAGCCATCAAGACCATGAAGATTACCGAGAATGTTTGTAGAAATCTTAATATCTTCTCTTTTTAGTATTTCATATACATTTGTCCACTAGGTTTTCTTCGCTCTCTATGAGGCTGGTAATCTGACTAATACAGATATGGTAGTCTATCCCCATCTTTATCATAATGTACAGCATGGACATGATATTAAGGTAACTGCCTGAAGGATCATTGAAGATGAAAAAAAAAATGCGCAAGAGGATAATACTAGTGCCACTACAAAAGTTCTCCAACTCTTGTGTCTGCTCCTTCCGATATAAACTAAATTGTGGGCAAGACTTTGCAAATTCATTATATTTCAAATTTTATTAATATGTGTGATCCAATCAATTTATAAACATTTCGTTTCAGTCATTTAAAGATTTTTTTAGCTGATTTTAATGCGGGAAATGAATTACAAATATAACTACAAAAATAAACTATAATTAAAAAGCAAAAAGAAAGAGGGCAAAGGATTAAGAATTGGAATAAATATTTTAGTGGATAACACATAATTGCTCATTTGTTTCAAGGATTCAGATGAAGGAACCTTCTATATGGACTTCTATTGTAATTTAATTCCAATTAACTCTGAATTTAGCTGAATTTGTTGTTTATTACTACCTTTTGTTATACTTCTTCCCTTCTTGGTTTTATTTTATAAACTATTGGCAGAAAGCCAATTAACAAACACTATAAACATTTGCATCTATTTTTTTGGTTGTTGTTTGCTTTTGGCGCGTGTTTTGCCTGAAGGCAAAACTGTGGAGAATATTGAGAATCTAAAGAGTATATATGATATGCAATATGTACATACATGTATGTATATTTTTATTTTTCAGTTGCTATTGAGATCCACAAATACAAATGTATCTGCGGAGAAAGAGCAACATAAAGCACACCCGCAACTCAATTCAGTGCCACTAAGGAGATGAAGAGCAACAGTGCCATAGTGTGTCCATCATTCGAACAACAAAAATAGTTTTGTGTAAAGAATTTTGGAAAGAAAATATTTAAGAAACCATTAAAAAGTGATTGTGGAGTAGGGGAATCATCATTTTTATATTGGCATGTTTAAAGTGTCGCAGGAAATTCGTTTGAATGTAAATGCGGCGGGGAGTGTTTCCACCTCCATTAACTCGGCCAGTCCGGATCCAGAGAAAGATGGCATTTTTGGGCGATATCAGCGTACGCCCGAGGCGGGTAAGTAGAAGATCGACCCTCAATGAGGAAGTAAACATTGAAATATCTATTTATATAAGCCCCCGTCGCCCTTCGACTCTTTTCTGTCTCTCTCTCACTCTCTTCCATTTGTTCTCGTAAAAACATTTCCTCAGATGCATATCCCACTGAGCCACCACACGTTTTCATTGCACCCGAACTGACCGATCCGAGTAAGGTGCAGCTAATGCATTTTCCTAATGGCGCCTTGCGACTTGATTCCACTCTTAATTTTATTATCAAACGGAATGGAGTCAAAGGCAATTTCGATGTGCGGCTGGAGGGACCCAGTAATCAACCAGTACCAGTGAGACAACAACAATTGGACCCGGAACGCTTTCAAATTGAAAGCAATTTGAATATGGGAGCAGGTCTCTACAAGGTTCATATTAAATGCAATTCTGTGCCCTTACCCAAGTCACCATTTATTATTGTGGTCATTGGAGAGGCGGCAAATCTTGACAATTGCAAAGAAGATTTGATCCTGCAGTCAGATGGGAGTAAAGTACAGAGTCGTGGCCTGGGACTAAGTCATATCAATCTATTGGAACGCAACGAGTTCACTGTGGATGCCAGTCAAGCCGGACGTAACATGCTCTTTGTGGCCATCCTTGGGCCCAAAGGTTATCCCTGTGATGAGATATTTATAAAACATTTGGGGGGTAATGTCCATCGTGTGATTTATCGGGTTAATGAACAAGGGGCTTACATTTTGGTAGTTAAATGGGGGGAACAGCATATTCCCGGATCTCCATTTTCACTAAGTGCCGAATGAAAAAAAAACAATCTCTGTTAAAATGACTTAATTCTTAGGATTTTTGAAGTACTGACCCCTGCAATATGTAATCTCTAAATTGTGACTATTACATATACGATTTTGAATTTAAGATACGATTAAGAAATGTAAATAATATTTTACTATTATGAATGTTGTCTCCCTAATAAAATTTATTTGACTAATAATATTCTTTAAATTGTGAAGCAAATTTAAAAATTTACCGTTACTACAAATATTGTTCTTGAGTTTGCCACTTTGGATTTCTATAAACCATTTTTACCAAAGGAAAGACTTTTTGTATGCAATATTAAAGAGGTCCATTTCCCTTTCCAAAAAAATTATTGTCTTTGCGTGGAGTCCTTAATGTGAAAGATATCCTAGATATCTAGCATATTGTTTTTGTACCATCAAGACCAAGGGCAGCCTAACCCATAGGAGCATGTCTAGTTTATCTAGTTTCTATCTAAAATTTCGACTTATGTTTGTACATATGTATGTATGTATGTTCAATAGGAACACATTTGAAAGATACTGGTGACCTTGTTGTGTGTTGAATGTGTGGGTGACTTCAACTTCGGCTTCCGTGTGTTCAGGCAACGCAACGATGCTGCTGTGCAATTTAATGATGATTACCCAAAGCCGCAGCAACATTATCATTTTTTGTTATTTAGCTCGACGCTAATGACGTTCGCATTTGGGGCTGCCGCTGCTGTTGTTGCTGCTGCTGCCGCAGCACAAAACCTAATGATGATGACCGGCGTATACGAGCCCCAACAAAAGCAGTTGCGCAGATGGAATGGATGAAGGAGGGGGTGTACGACGAACTGATGATGATGATAATGCGTTTGCTTTGTTGCTGTTGCTTTTGCCCCCCTTAACGAGCTTGGAGCTGGCAGTGAAGTTGATGAAGAGAAGGTGGAGGAAGCTACATAAGATAAATTACATGACCAGGCCTCAAAAACTGAGCTAGACCTGGGCATAAATCATTGACCAGTGGTGGAATAGGCGTGGCTGTCTTTGATTGTTCATTTTCATAAAAATATTTTCATTTTCCTTTTCAAAAGGAATGTATTCGTTAAAATTTTTAACGTACTTTTGATTTTCCAAGCCGGTTGTTCTAGATTCAACTTTATCGTTTCACATCGCTAGAAATTTGTCGTCGCTAACTTATCGGTTATGAGATAATCAGTTTTCTAGCCTTTATTCTAAGAATTTGATGTTTTCATTTGTGAAAGGATATAGAAGGCATCAACAAATAATTCGATTCGTTCTTCGGAGAAAATTAAATAATGTAATCTATTTTTTCTTAAATACTTGTGACCAATGACTGTACAATTTGTGAAATTTTTGAATAGGTAATCTAGCCACTTTTCTTTTAGCTGCGCATCCATTGTGGTTGTATATCGATATTTTGGTATATCGGTGTATCGGTAGGCGAGTGAACAGAAGAACTGTGTTTTTTGCGTGTGTTTCTTTTCCCTCTTGAATCTTTTTCAAGTTTAATTATTTAACTTATTGTTACGTTTCGTGCTTATCTATATGTCTGAGTTATGGTTGTAGTTATTGCCGCTGCCGCAGTCATTGCAAAGAAACAATAATTTGCATTTTGTTGTAATTGCCAGGAAAAGTATGTACCTGCGCGCATGAGTGTGTGTGTGTGCGTGTGTATCTCTGCAAAAGGGAAAAAGTTGTACATGTGTATGTGTATGAGTGTACTTGTGTGTGTGTGTGTGTATATTGAAGAAAAGTAACCATCTACACAGCTCAGCTCAACTCTCCCCGTTTGCCCTGCCCTGCCCTGTGCTGTGTTCTGCTGTCGACTGCCTGTTGTTGTTCTCGTTGATGGAGCATCTTCATTTTGCCCCAAAGGTGGAACTCTGTTGTATACTTGAATTACCGCTTCAGTACGATTTTAGCCAACGTCGCGTCAACTTCGCTTTTCTCCGCTGCTGCTGCTGCCGCTGCTTTAAGGGGTCGAAGGCGCTTTTTCAGATAGTCTTTTGTATTAGCATTTTGTTTAACGATTCACATTTATTTAATGTGTCTGCTTGTGTGTGTGCGCCGGTCTAATGATGATTAACTATCTAAAATTGTAATTAAATTCTGTTTAGCTATTTGAAATTTTCCATAAAAATTAACAAAAATAAATAATAATTTGATATAAAATCCATATGGTCGGAACCTATTTTAGATACATATAGTATCTGAAAAACTATAATCGGTGATTAATTCTACAAATTGTTTCGCTCAGTCTGAAATTGAAGAATGAATAAAATTAGTCCCTTTTATAACTGAAAATTTGATTCAAGGAGACAGCCTAATGATCGTACTTAAAGGTAGTTTCGCCGGAAAAGGAAATGGGAAAGGGATAAAGGAATATTTTTAGTCCTAATGACTTTTGGGAATTCAAGAATTAAATTAAAGTTTCACCGTTAAAACTATTATGCCACAGGTTTGCTAATAAAAAAATATTTAGATGTTTGCTAGGGTATAATCAACTAAAAATACTGCTGCCAATAATTATATTTTAGTCTCCATATGTTTTTATGCAAGCCCGCTAAAAACGTTTATTTTTTTTCTTTTTAACTAATCCATGTTAATAATTATTCAATTTTAGGTGTACGGATGTTGGGTGCAAAAATGTTGTCCAATCTACGCTAAATAAAACTCTCCATGTTCTGCTTTAAAAGGCAGACAAACGTTGTTGGGCAAACCCATTTGTCGCCAGTGAGACCCATGTGAAATGCCTGTAAGTATCTGGAAAAATTGTAAATTTTAGTGATACTTTCTATGATAAAATTAAATTATTTCTATTATTATGTGTAGTATGAAAAATTCAACAAAAAGCGTCGACAATGGGAGGATAGTGGTGTATTGGAACTAATTAAACTATGGAAAGTTTGCGCCTATGAGTTGCGCACCATTAAACGCAATGGCCATCTTTATGTGGCTATGGCCAAGCAGTTAACTTCGCTTGGTGTACCTGTTACAGCACTGGAGGTGCACTTTAAAGTAAACAATCTGACACAGCGTTATCGCCAGGAGCAGAAAACACTCGAGACCACAGGTATAATTAGCACCTGGAAATTCTACAGTCAAGTGGATGATGTGTTCAAGAGTCTGGCTTCTCACACGGGTTACAAGTGCGTAGCTAATCTATTTTTTTTTTGTTAATAATTATGCATTGTAATTATTAAAAAATTTTTCCCCCTTTCTTGTGGTTCCCGTAGAGACAAGCGTATGAGCTCATCGAGTGCCAGCAGCCTACCATCCACATCAGAGTCACCAGTTTGGAAAAATCCAATGTCTCAGCAAGAATTCAATAGTAACAATACGGAGGGGTTCTACAAGTAAGCGAAAGCAATTCCTTAAGTTGAGATTGCCTAATTCATGATCTTTCCAGAACGGAGTACGGCATGCATCGCCATTTTATGGACCACTCCCAGCCGCCGCCCAATGCGGGCAGTGTGGATAACTTTATGGCCTCATCGGCCGCTGTTGCTGCAGTGGCTGCAGCTGCTTCTGCTCGGCTAGCGGACAGCAATATGGAACAGCAGATGAATGCCGCCGGCGCCAGTTCGGGCGGGCCCGGTGGTAACACCAATGGCGGTGTACCCAACTATAATAAGATTAAGAAATCCCACGAAGATTACGATAAGTTTGTCGACATTGTAAAGAACATTGTCGATGCCCACAAGAGCACTCCGGATAAGGTGGACACATTTAGTGATTTCATCAAGTCGTACATGAGACGCTGGCCCGAGCGTCTCCAGGATGAGGCCATTAATCACATTACCAATTATGTGATTGTGAAGAACATGGAACATAGCTTGGCTGGCGGCGGCGCTGGCGGTGTCCATAATCCCGAAGGGGTGAGCAACCGACAATAACAATACAAGCAGGAGCCCAACAACTGAACGCAGCCCGGGCAGCGCCGAGTTGTTGGACGACCGTCATCCATTGGATGCGGTCGTAGTAGCAGCTCCAAATAACAACGATGGTGGTAAAAGGAGATCGAGCAGAGGGCCAGGGCCAGTGGGAGGACTTACTTAAAAGAGTGGCACATAGTTACTTATTACACAACTTGGGCCGCCAGTTCGGTCAGTTTATGGATCGAATCGGATCAAATCATTGTCCATATGGGGGCAACATCAATGCATGCAGATTCAGATACAGAAACAGTATTTTTGTTTGTATAGTTCAAATATACAATGGAGTTTCATCTAACAATTTAGTTATTATGCGATCCTTCACTTGATTACGAATTGAGTTCGACATAGTGTGGAATATATGTATAATTATTGTGCGTGCATTAGACATACAAAAAAAATTACATAAATAATTACATCAAGCGTACATTATAGCGAGTATAAATACATTTAGATATCATTTCCTACTGTTAGCTGTAAACTATTATTATGTAAACATAAATTAATAAATGCTTTAACACTAATTTACGATAGGAATTACTAAATAAGTTATGATCCAACACAGGCTACGACGAATAAATATCCCCATAATTTGCTCCTCTACAAAAATCTTTTGAACTCTTCTCTGTTCCATTTATAAACGAAAGAGTTGAATGAATTGTCAAGCGATATTTATGTATGCCAATTGATTAGTTTCTAATGTATCTTCGCTTCCAAAATAAGAGAATCAAAATATTCAATCATTTCCGCTTCTCAAACTCTAGTTTTCCAACAAAATAAGCCATTGTTTCGTTTCGAAAAAGAAAGAAAACATCATACAAACTCTATGTGGATAATTATCCACAATGTATTTATCTACAATTCATTGATAAAATAAATGTATTTTATATATGTGACAACGCCTACAATATCTAAAGAATCTCCTTCTTCATTTCCACATCCTTCTTAGAGTACGGAAAGCAATTAGCTTAAAATTAAGTGTTATCAATTATAATTTAGATGCGTTGAATTTGACAGGCAGCACTGTTGAACATATTAACCGATTTGGCGGTGGCCGTTGGAGCTGTAGGTGTTACCAGGAATCGAGCAAAGGTGCCGCCCTTAGTTTGAGTCAATCGTCCCGGATTTATGACCAAACAGTCGCTAACCAAGCGTATAAAATGCCGTTGATCGCTGGGGAGTATAAGGATATTGGGCAGCTGCTTAAGTTGGGCATACTTCTGAGCTAGTAGGGAATCGTAGCACATGTTCTCATCGCCCGTCGGACACATAGGATAAAAGGAACCCTGGTTAAACAGATGATTAACGGCGCGATGTAATCGCTCGCCAGCATTAACAGAAAATTCATGGCTCAGAAGATGGTCTATGATGTCTGTGGAGGTCACGCCCACTGTAATACCATCTAGATCAACAATTGAAGGGTCGGGCAGTAAGTGCAAATTCGGATAACTTCGTCTCAACATCGGTGGAGGCGTTGGGTAGACAGAGTGGGTCATTGCGTCTTTTTGGCTGCTAACCATCAGCACCTGGGTATGACTTCCGACTGCTTCCATTATACCCACTATCATTTTCTCGAAAAAGGAATCAAAAGTCTCAGCCATTTCCGCAACCAGCTTGTGATCCGCGTCCAAAAATGGGCCAGAGAGCAAAAGTACATCGGGCCTGTGGTCTTTGAGATACTTGAGCAGATCATGTAATGGGTCATAGAATACGTCCGTGTTATGTGTAAAGGGTCCCGCAGCCACAACAAATTGCAGTTCCCGGTCCAGCTTGAGCGGAGGGGGCGGCGTTAGTTTACGTTCTGTGTAAATTTCATCGACCACAAAGGTATTGCCTTTGGGTATAAATCCTTTTGCCAACACCACTTGGCCAGGAAATATGGTGGCCGTCTTGATGCGAGAAAAGTTTAGCGTAAGAAACGTGTTCTCATCCGCATCCAACACTGCCAGTAGGATGGAGTGCGGATCCAGGGGTCCGTCATCTTCAGAGTGTATCATGCCTACTGCATGGAGCATATGCAGTGCCTCTAGTGAATGCCTATCCTGTGGATACCAACTGCATTCGGCTGCTCCTTTGGCACCCAACTTTTTTTCGACCAACCCCTGCCCAATATCCAAAAGCTGATCGTGCAATCCGTCGCATCTGTCCCTGAGCAAATCATGCATGTACCTTAAATTACCCACCGTTAATGGAAGTCCATTGTGCAAGAGTTTTTGTATCACTGGCGCGGAATGTTCCAGTTGGGCTTGCCACGAGGTTCCGGCAATAAGTTTTGGGTGTCCGAATGTGTCCACAATGTCACCCGGACGTCCTACCACTGAGTCTGCTGTCGTCGGTGTACGCTTGGCCGACTGTGGCGTATAACTGGCAGGACTAAATAAAACTCCACCTTTAAGAGCACTGGAGCGCGGGCCATCCTTTTTAGCCTTGGGTGTGTGCATCAATGCAGAGTCTGCCCCGTTATCACCAGCATAGTCATTTATTGCCAGCATGGACTCGTTTTCGATGACTCCATAGGTGGCCAGGGAGCTGGCGTCTATGATGCTTGCAGCAGCTGGAGTAGGAGTGGGTCTGCTCTTTTGTGCGTTTTGTCTTGAGCCAGGCTTATCTCGCTTCAGCTGAAGAACCTTGCGTTCAAACTCGCCGAGATTTTCGGGCGTCGGTTCATCACCGTGCAGGTGAGACAAACTAAAGGCCATCCATTGCTCCACAAATTCGGTGGCATCGTTAATGTTGTAAGAAAGAGCCAGTTCCATACACTTGTCCAGTACCGCCTCGGTGGGCTCCACGCCCATTTCGTCGAATTGTTGTTTTATTTCCGCGTCCATAATTGTTAATTAATTAGCAACCAACGAAAACAAGAAAGTGTCGTTTGTATTGTTTTTGGCGGGATAGCAAGGAATAATCGATTAGCTAAAGTGTTCCATCTACCACAATTCCGATTACTTGACCGATATCATAAGACCTTGCACCTGCATGCAACAGCTGTTTCTATTTCGACCGACGAATGTTTTTTGTTTATTCTGTACTAACTCGAAAAAAATAATTTGTATAAAACGCATAAAATTGCTTAAGTTAAGTTTCAGTGCAATAGTGTGTGAGTGAATGCTATTATTAATGCAAAATGAGCACAGATGGCTTGTTGGTGCGTTCGCAAAGTGAAGAGACACAAAGTGCATCAAGCACTGCAACGCCCCCAACTACTCCATCGCTAACGCCAAGTTCCAGCTCTTCCTTTAATCGTTTTCGTGACACCTTGCGACGCACAGAGAGTATCTCTTCGCACATATTCAACCAAATCTCGACACAGTTCTCGAACGCTGCTGCTGCAGCGGCTGCATCAGAAGTCATAGATGGGACCACAACATACCCGTCTCCAGAAGTTCCTACAACTATGGCTCCGGACAATCATTCACCGCAATCTGGTACCAACATACAAAATACGGCCGTAAACGCCAAACGAAAGAAACCCGGTGAGTCTCAGCAGCAAACTTATGTATACATAATTGTTTATAAAATTCCTACAGTTTATATTAAACATTTGATACTTATATATTATGTTTATGTTCAAAAAGTATCAAGTTTGTTTACTTTTTGAATTGTTCGGATTAAACTAATTTAAACTTATCAGTTAGCTACGAGAGCTGATTGATAAGTATCTTATATATATGAGAAGTAATTTTGATTATTTTAAAACTTGCCTATTTAAAAGGCAATAATAATAAATTGTTAAATATTCGATATTGAAGTGTGGTTTAATTATAAATAATTGTTTTAAACTAAGTTTAAGTTAAATATTTTTGAATTAAGAATATATACTTTCGGTCAATTCAAAAATTATTATACGATTTGCTTATTATAACTGTTACAATTAAGTCCTAACCTCACGAACACCCTTAACAAAAGCTCTCCATGAGAGCTTTCATGTCCCCCCACGAACAACATGCTTGACAAATCAATATATAAACTTCGCCTCAGTCTTACTCAACTCGCACACAACAGGATAATAGAATAACTTATTTGAACAGCAAAAGAAATTCGCGTATTAGTCATATACTTATATATATATAAAATTTAGATAATTCATTTGATCTGGAGGACTCACATCCTCAAAAACTATAAAAGGTATAAAAACGACGACAATTTGTTTTTGTTTTGGATCTTGTTCCGCTGACCTACTACAAATATGTATATCTACTTTTAAATGTCACCTACGCACATATGCAGGGGCTGCAGTTACCTGGAAAATAAATCACAAAATGCGTGGACTTGTCGAGGATTCGAAAAAGACAAAATTATCTCAACACAATAATAATAATGTTGCCAGCGGACGTATTAAGTCGTCTTCAGCTTCAGCAACAGCAACAGCAACAACAACTGCATCTAGTGCAAGCAGTTCCAGGCCATTGAGGAGTCTCAATAAAACGTCAGCGACAACGACGACGACGTCATCAGCTGCAATAGGAAAAAAGTTGCCGCAAAGTGTGCAACAACAAGTCGGCAAAGGCACGAAGACAGCTACAACAATAACAACAACAGCTGCAACAACCACAACTCGAGCAGCGGCTGCGACCACAACTACAATAAAGTCACAGAAGGGTCATAATCCACCCCAACAAGCGTCGAAGACAACACACCAACTGCAACAGCAACAACATCAGCAACAGCAAAGCAACAAAAGCAACACAATATCCTTGCCCAAAGCTTCTCATGCCAATACTAGCGAAGAATTGGCTGGTGGCGTACAGGATACCATTTATTTGTGCAATTTTCGAGTCTCCGTTGATGGCGAATGGCTATGTTTGAAAGAACTTCAGGATATCGATGTACCAGGTGGTCCACATACAATTGGAGGCGGTGCAGCTGAAACTGTGGGCACAACTGCCACAGGCAGTAGAAACTCCACCAGGAAGAGCAACAGCCAAAGTAAACGTTTCTCCGGTTTAACAGCGGCCAGTGTCAGTGGAGCACTCGAGGATAATGGTATTATGGCAATTGAATATCTTATCGGTCGTAGTCTTGGCGACTTAGTAGGCTCCGGCTCAGGTTCTGCCTCCCGCTCGAATGCACATGCGTCGCAGCACAAGAATGTCGGCCTAATTGGCGGCACACTTGCTGAGTGGTCGCATCTCTGTAGGTTGCTTCTTGCCCGTTAATTTGCAAGCGTTTGGTTTTCGATTTGAACTTTTGTTGTTTCCTTTTTCTGTCATGGTACATAGACAGAAGATAGCGCCATAAGCTTGCAGTGTTCCATCAGCTGATCGTCATAACGATTACTGGAATGGAAAACAAAAGCAAAGGGGCGCAGTCCTTCAATTTCATCCCATAGTCAATATGTACGCCCTTCTTTTCGGAATCGGTATATATTTTAGATATTTTCTCAGAGTTACCTTTGATTATTCCATCTTAAAGTAACCATTCAAAGAACATTCACCCGGCACTACTTGGCTATCTTCTGGCTCTGTATCGTGGGTTTCTGTAGTTTGTTCTTCAAAGTTCTTTTTTCCATTTTCTGTTGATTTCGCATGTTACGGCTTTAAGTTGTTTTTGAAACAATTTTAATATTAAGAAAATATAATTGAAAATTAAGTGAAAAACAAAAGAATGAATGTTGGGTGCGTGTTTGTGTGTGTGCATGAGAATACTTTTATCAGGAACTGTCATCGTCGAAAGTCGTTTCCCAACTGAGAGAGTTCTTGGACTGTGAATATAACAAATAATTATATTTCTTTATATCTAATCCTTTTTCTTTTTAACTCACATTGCCACCACCTTTTTCTCGTCCTGATGAATAGTAGTTTGTTTTATCCTTATGCTTAGATTTATTTTTTTTATTCTTTGCTAAATCATTCGGATAATCGATTTCTTTTGGTGACTTCTGAATATCCTTGATCTCACTCTCATTCACTTTTGACTAATTTTAGAATGGAGAATTATTTCTTACTATTTGATATATTAGATGTAATCGGAACCTACCTGTTTCTCTCCGCTCTTGGCTAGCTCCTCCTTTCTTATCCGTTCCTTGTACTCTTCACAGGTCCTTCGAATTCGCTCTTCGTCTGTACGACTTCTTGTCTCTTCATTATCGGATTTTGCTGGCCTTTCGATTCTCTTTGGTTTCCGGTTTGAGGGCGATTCTGGCTCTTGCGATTTCCTAGGTGAAGGAGTTTTTCGCCAAGACGATGACTGCTCTTCAGAAATACCGTGAGGTCTAGCTATAAAGCGATCCCTCTGTTTTGAACTTTCTCCATCTACAGTATCGCTTCGATATTGCCTTTTTTCTCGTCTCCAATCTTTGGTTCGTTTGTTGGATCCTGACTTTTCCGAAGTCGTATAGTATTCATCTCGTTCTCTTCGATGTAGTTTAACTGGTATGCACTTTCTCGGAAAATGGCAGACCAGTGATGATGTCGATGTCAATGACTCGTTTAGTTCAGCATCCGATTCTGTTCTGTCTGTCTTACCGGATGATCTTGATCTTGCCGAGTCGGTGTAGCCCAATGGACGTGATCGATAATCTTGGCGGTCTACAAAGCCTATGCCCTTGGTATTTTGCTGTTTTGCCCGATGATATTTCGCATTTTCTTTGGCCTTCTTTTTGCTTTGAAATAATGAACTACAGCAACTTTTGGGTTTTGTTGGTTGCTGTGGTGGGTAAGGAGGCAGGGGTTCCACTTCTTTCTCTGATTTTTCAGATTTATCTGCCTTTTCAGCTGCTGCTCTCATGCGTCTTTTCCGCTCATTATCCGACTTGCGCATACAAAGGCAAATGATGAGCAGCAGGAGCAGCAAGAGAAGTCCAAGGAATGCCGCCACATAGGCCACATACATTTCATCATCGCATTCAATGCAATCCTCAGCATCATTATTATACTTTTCCAGTTTCTGACCATCTTCCAGATTCTCGTGGTTAATGTGTTTGCTTTCCTTTGGCGATCGACTCTCCTTACGGCTCTGAGTAATTTTCTTATTATTATCCGATTTGTTGTTTATCTTAGCACATTTCTCACCATCATTGTTAATATCATCGAGAGTGACCGTGTAATCCTTGGAATCTTCTTTATCCATCAGCCCCTCTTGCTCTTCTCCTTTGGCACTCTTTTTTGGACAAGTAAGACTCTCGTAGATCTGCAATATACCGCCCAATCCGGGATAAAATATTTCATCTTTGTAATGCAATTCGACATTCTCGCGTATCCAGTTGCGTAGTTTGAGATTATATGTCCGTTGGCTAACTCCCTGAAACCTGTGACAATTGGTAACAATTCTGAAGAATTTAATCAAAATGAATGCCGAATTGGGCGCCTGGAGATTGTAGATCCGCCGTTGTCGAAAAGGCACAAATATATTGCCAAGAAACCCATTGCTATCCACTGGCTCTAAACGGGGCAGAGTTACAATCATTTGCTCAATGTCCGCCTCTTTGGTAACATAGCTCTGGTCAAGTAGGGCACAACTTGCAGCATCTTTCTCACTACTCTTACAGTCTTCAATCTTAACGGGATTGACATGCACGCTCTGCAATTGTCCAAGTATATCCTCCACTGGTGTCCGCCAACCATTGCCATTGGTGTTGAGTACTACTTTGCACTGTCGATAAAGAGCTACCAGTCGTTCAATGGTACAAAGCTTAAGACGGCCAGCGTAATAGGACAATTGTGCCACAGGCAACATATAATAACGGAGATAACCACCCAAAGCATCATAGAAGGCACGCTGGAGCAAACGTCTTGTTTCATCATCACCCTTGTGCTTAATGATTTGGTTAATTGTATTGAAGTACTTCATTATCATGTAGACCACACTATCACTGAGTATGCCGTGTGGATAGGATTTGGGTAATAGGCTCTCAAAGTTCATGCGTGCTGACATAAGGGCTATATCTTCAGTTGAGAAGCATTTCTTTGGGTAATTGCCAAAGAGATTTGTGCCAAGAAATACCGATTCTTCACTAGCACTGCGAGAGATCTTTAGGGATTCCTCACGCTCTGATTTTGCCTCTTGCAGTGATGATATATCCTGAAAACGGGCTTTGATATTACGAAGATGTTCCCCTCTATTCTCATATGCGGATCTGACGTTAATCTTAGCATTTTCGTTCAGTTTATTCCGATACTGATGCAATTCGGAGCTTAGCATAGATTGCAGCGTCAACTCGTTTTGAAAATCATTCGGCACCTCCAGAGTGGATAGATCAATGCTGTACATGGGACAGCCACCGGGTGTTAGGAAAAAGAGCAACGAGAACAGCACATAAATGTTCATTACTTAATTCAAATGTCATTTGTTTGAAGCAAAACTCTTATCCGTAGACGTAGTCAATAACAAAAAATAAATAGATACAGCACGTTATCGCACGTCCTTAGACTAAGACCGGGAATATATAGGTGAATTTTACGTTTATTGGTGACAAATCCTCTTCTAGCACGTGATACGGCCGAGATCGAGCGTAGCAATCTGGTAAACATCTGCAAGCTGGTTGTCAAGGAGATACTGGAGCAATCTATACGTTATGGACGCATGCTGGACTCGGACCATTTGCCGCTACAGCATTTCTTCATTGTCATTGAGCATGTGTTAGGCCATGGCCTACGTACCAAAAAAGGGCTACTGGGACCGCGTAAGGAGCTTTGGGACCTACTGCAAAGTGTCGAAAACTATTGTCCCGAGGCTCAGGATATCACTGCCAGTGTGAGGGATTTGCCGACAGTGCGGACGCATATTGGACGAGCTAGGGCTTGGCTACGCATTGCCCTTATGCAAAAGAAACTATCGGACTATCTGCAGTCTCTGATTGAACATCGTGAAGACTCGCTATATGACTACTATGAGCCGCATGCTCTAATGATGAGTGACGAGGTGCGTCTGAGAAGTTTTGCGTTATCTGTTCTGCGGCTTTCATTCTTTCTCCTATCTATAGATCGTCGTAATAATGGGCATACTGGTTGGCCTAAATGTGATTGATTGTAATCTATGTGTCAAGGAAGAAGATTTGGACTCGCAGCAGGGCGTCATTGACTTCTCGCTTTATCTTCGCTCTAGCTCGCGGAATGCCGATGTCCCAGAAGACAATGGCAGTAACGCGCCAGCATTGCTTGATGCCACTGGACAGGGTAACATGATAGCGGTCCTTGATCAGAAGAACTACATCGAGGAGTTGAATCGCCATCTCAAGTGTGTTTGATTAAAAATGATTGTTCTGCTCAATCTAAACAGAAATTTACCCAAATTACAGCGCAACTGTTGGCAATCTACAGGCCAAAGTTGAGTCATTGACCACTACAAATGCCTTGATGAAGGAAGATCTGGCCATAGCGCGGAATAGCTTATTGGCCCTTCAAGCCGAAAATCAGGCTATGCGTCAGTCCAGCCAATCATTACAGAATTCGGACAATGGTTCGCAGATCAGTGATAAGAATTCCGAAGCACTCAATACAGAACTAACAGAGGAACGTAAGAAATCATCGGAACTGGAGAAAGAACTTAAGCTTCAGGTATCCCTAAAGGCTGAGTCGGATATGGCAATGAAACTATTAGAGAAGGATATCCATGACAAACAGGATACAATTGTGTCGCTTCGCCGACAATTGGATGACATTAAACAGATTAATTTGGAAATGTATCGCAAGTTACAGGTACGTAAAAGAACACTCTTTTTCCACATAACACATAACACCACTACATATAGTCATCTGTCCACATTCATCTGGTCATTAGTTTATTAGTTTTTCTTACTTTACCCACTTTGGTTATTCATTTGTAACAAAATCGTGAAACCCAAATCATTTGGTCTTAATCCAACACCCATTTGAAATTCAATTAGGAATGTGAAGATGAACTCACACAGAAGGGCGAGATGGTATCTCGTCTACAAACGAAAGCCTCACAAATTGGTAACATTTTACAATCGCTAGAAAAGAAATATGAGTCAAAGCTCGTCGACCAGCAACAGCATTATCCAACCGGAGGTGGCGATAGATCCCCTAACACCAGACGCCAGCAGAATTTGGAAAAATTCGAAGCCCTCACCAAGAAGCACAAACATGACACTGGACCGCCCATGAAACGAATGCATTTGAAAATGGATGGTATACCGCCCTTCAATCCGAACAACTATCGCAAATCACCCTCAAATGCAGTGGCTGGACAGCGGCAGGAGCCAGAAACGGAGACAGATGCCAAAGAGTTAAAAACACCCACATCGGCCAAATCTCTTAATGATGAACTCGCCGAGGCAGCGGCGGCAGTTACCCAGCACTTTAAGGGCAGTGGCGGCGGCGGCGGTGTTGATGGTTCCTGCAGTGATTACGTTTTGTGCCGGGAGCAACCATCACCAGATATGGCTGACTCTTAAACCGCATCTAAGAGACAAACAATATACAATGTGGATAGATTATTTAAATTGATTTTCAGTTCGAATTATAGGGATTATCTATACGATATTTGCGATTATCTTTTGTTTCAATATTATGTCAAATTATTGCCTAATGCTGAATATTGAGAGTGCAACTGCTTAACAATAACCATAATTATTCAGTCCATAAACTATATATATATATATACATATAAACATGTATAGAAATTATATGCCTTCATATACTAAACCAGAGAGATTATAATGTTATAGCATAGAAAGGCAAAAAAAAAAGGAAAATACTTATAAATTGTTGACAGTTTTGAAAAAATTGTTATAACCCTTTCTTCCCCATTCCTTAGCATACATCTCAGCGCCTACGAAGAAAAAAAAAACACTAATTTATTGCAATTTATTATTTAAATGTATAAACCTGCTTGAAAATGTAACCAACCAAAAATAAACTAATGCATTCTAGTCGAATACTAATATAATAATGAACTGTAACTATGTTTGTAACTAATTAAACCAAAATGCGCGTTAAGGGCATCTGCATATACATACATACATACATATATAATACATATACATACATACATACCTAATACTACTACTACTACAACTAACATCAATCAAAAACAACAATAAATCGTAACAAAACTCGAGTCTTTCTATTTCTACTACTAACGTATTAAGTAAATGCTAAACTCAATCCAATTCTTCGGAGACGTACAAAAGTATTCTTCTTTTGTCTAATTAACAGGATTGTAATGCCTCGCTGACCCACAAAACGGAACTAATGAGCCAATTGGAGTGCCAAAAAGAAGATATGTCTAGCACAATTGAACAATTAGAAAAAAAGTAAGATCGGATTTCTAAATATATCTCATCTTAGTTGAATGGGGGGGGGTTTCAGCTGTAGAAACTAGGCAATGCAATTAGTTAGGAAAGCCATACAAATATTCATTTTTATTAATTAACTTTCAAATAAAGAAGATGCGAGTTTAACATTTTTTATGGTATAGAAAATTCCGTAACTATTCCGATTTTAGCCAAATTTTCAACAATATCAAAACCAAAAAGAAATGTCCGAAGCAAACGTTATATACTTAATCGAATGAGATCGAACTCCTGGAAAAGAACCCAATATTATATAGACTGTTTCATTTTGCAATAAGAGCAATGTGATATAGTCATTCGATTCGGTTAGTTTCGTATGGTATATAAACCATGCAGTAGAAATACTCGGACAGATTATAAATTCAGCACTTTGTCAAGAATTTATATACGTTTTATAATGAAAGATGCGTACTTATATTCTTTTTAAATCGATAAATAGATCATTCAGTTTCAAGATAAAATATTTGTTAATCAGTGTAAAAACAAACCTTCTTTTATCAAGTGAAATTATACCAAAATTCCAATTTTCTGTCCAACAGATATTCCCATGATAAAAGCAACCTGGGGGAGATATTAAAGACAACATCCCAAACCCTTTCCACCCAAGTAACCGCCTGCGAGGAGCGTGCTGCTCGAGCCGAAGCCGAATCTCGTATTGAAAGAGAATGGCGCATTTCGTTGCAGGACAAGGAACAAAAATTGAAAGACAAACTGGCAAATTTCCAAAACTGCTCTAAAGAGCTGAATGAAGAGAAGCAACTGACCGAGAAGCTAAAGTTTGACTTGGAAAAGGCCCGCAGCCAATGGACCGAGGCGCAGACCACATTGGAAGAGCTGGGCATTCAGCTAAGTGTGAGCAAACTTAAAATTTCTGAACTGCAGGATCAGGAGAAACGACGTCAGCAACTAATGTCCGGGTCATCACAATCGCTGCAAGCCATGTCGGAGTCGCTCAGCAGTCCGGGCATTTGGGCACCAGATTCCATCGCCACACATTGTACAGCTTGTGCGAGGGAATTCAATTTGACGCGAAGGAAGCATCATTGCCGCAGCTGTGGCGAAATCTTTTGCAAGACATGCTCGGAACACACATTGCCCTTGCTTAATGCCCAGGGGCAACCAGGGAAACCTGTGCGAGTGTGCGATGCTTGTTATGCGGCTAAATGATGAAATTATTCAATTGTAACTTGTATGAATTATATAATTGTTGTATATATTCTAAGGAATTTGCCAGGATGCACATTCCCCAAACAAATACTGGCAGTTTTTGTGCGCTTTTATAAAATTTTATATTTTTATGTGTGCTCATTGGATAAATAAACGATGTTGTGAATGTTTTTCGAAATTGTGTGTGGTTATAGGCAAAAAACAGCGTTGTGATCCTGTGGCAGTCAAGAACGGTCAATTAAATAAGTTAGAATTGTCATAGATTTTTAAAACAATTCAAAATTTAATAATGAACTAGTTCTTGATTAACAGCCAATTGCTTTGTTTTTAATATAGCCATCGTGTTTTGCAAAGTAATTGGGTTTTTGATTTTCTGCAGACATTGATGCACTTTAAACAACTGCAGAAAAAAATTTAGTATTTTTTAGCCTAACGTCTTTTTTTTTTAAATTCTGAACAATTTAAAATCAGCTGCCAATTTGTTATCTGGCAACGCTATATTTAGCTTGATTTAGCTATATACCGAAAATTTATAATAACCAGAGTTGCAACTATCTCATTTGTGACTGATTTCTAATAAGCAAAACAAATGGCGCTGCCAACTTTTTTTCTTATGACCCTATGTTTTTAAACAAAATCCGTAAACGTTTGTTTCTTTTATTAAGTCACTATGGCCAACAAACAGAATCCTCTGGGTGATATCAATCTCTATGATCTTTTGGAGATCTCCCTGGAGGCGGATATCAGTGAGATACGCAAAGCATACCGTAAACGAGCTCTCAGTTGCCATCCTGACAAGAATCCTGATAATCCCAAAGCGGCCGAGCGATTTCATGAGCTCTCCAAGGCACTAGAAATTCTTACAGATGCCAGTGCGAGGGCAGCTTACGATAAAGTGCTTAAGGCCAAAAAGGCCGCCGAATTAAGAACCAAACAATTGGATAGCAAAAGACAGAAACTAAAAGCGGACCTGGAGGAACGAGAAAGAGCAGCTGAACTAAATGCTTATAAAAACGGCAAAACAGATGAGGAAATACTCCAGGAACAAATCCTTCGCCTTAGAAAAGAAGGATCCAAACTGCTCGAGGAGGAACAACAGGCTATGAGAGAACAACTCAAACGCAACTATGTAGAGCCTCAGTTAAAACCAAATCCGCCTTCATTTGACTCGTCACAGCATCGCATTAAAATTAAATGGAAAACAGGTCAATCATCGACGGATTATACCCAGGATCAATTGTTGCAGTATCTTAAAAAGTATGGTGAAGTGGTAGCTCTGGTCATAAACAGCAAGAAACGAGGACGTGCCATGGTGGAGATTAAGACTCGGGAGGCATGTGACATGGTGTTGGCCTATGAAAAAGGTAATCCAGCGAATCCTCTGCACTTTGAGTGGGTTAAGCCACCTCCAAATGCGGAAACAAAGGAGCAGCAGAACGTTCAAACTTCGGCCAGAGATTTCGAGGATCTTGTTATGCGAAAATTACGACAGGCTGAGGAGCGCAAACGTCTTATTGAGCAAATGATGAAAGATGAGGATTAAATAAATATTTACAATAGACCATTTTCAATTGATCAACATTGATTTGACTAATTATTATTTAAACAATTTTATTTCGAAAAATATGTCTCTTCACAACAAACTACTTGCTCACTTGGTAACCGCATTACTAGAAGAGGCAGCCGCCATAGCTGCGTAGGATTTATTTAGTGTGCTAATGGCTGATATATTGGAGAACGGTGTTGGGCCAGTGGTAATGCTTTGCGGTTCCACCAATTGATGTGGCTGCGGTGGTGGATTCTCAATCTTCTCAAATACATTTGTGGCATCACGCAGACGGTAGCGTCGCAAATTCAAATATAACTCCTTTTGCTCCTCGACACGCTGATGCACTTCATGTAGTCGTCCTGCCAGCGAGATGAAGGATTCATTGAGCTGACGAAAGCCTCGCTTTAGATCCTCGGGTGAAATACTTTGAGGATTGGTCAATGCATTCATGTGACGTTCAGTCAGGCTGATTTCTTGCCGAAATGATATTAAATCCTGTTCATATTTTGCCACCAAACATTGAAAATATTGAAATGGTGCACTATGTTCAAACTGGAGTCCAGCTGGCGTATCCTGAGTACGTTGGGCCATTTCCAGCGATTGTATAGCTTTAGCTGTTTCATGTCGGAGTAATTTAATCTGCTGATTGTTTCCATCCACCGAATTGGCCATATTCTGGAGGGCCCATTTTAAATTCATTATTTCGTGGCTGACATTTGTGAACTTCGATGTGGAGGTGCGTCCAATGTCTGACGAGATGGTCTTTTGCTGTTTAATGTATGTCTTAAGCGCATCCACAGTTTTAACTATTTCATCGGGTACTTGGGTTTCTTTTATCTGTAAATAATTACATTGGTTTAACAAATATCTCAATCTAATCTTTAAAACTTGCCTTAACTCCGTCTTGTTTATTGTCGCCCAGTTTCGGTTGCGTGGCGCTTACATCAATGCCACCCAAGCCCACAAATGTTGTTGGTGCTGTAGCCGGTTGAGCAGGCTTTGAGCCAAATATTCCACCTCCGCCGATGCCCACGCCTAATCCTCCTCCAGCACCGAGTTGGTTTGTTGCTCCACCCAATCGCAAACCCGTGTTTAATGGTTGGGCTGTGGCCGTTGTTGTTGTTGTGTTGAAGTTCAAACTGGCCGCAGGTTGAGTTTGTGGCTTATTGAAGCCGAACGATCCCAAACCCGACCCTAAGGTCGTCGGCATTGCCATGGCACCTGTGACTGTTGGAGCTGCTGATATCAGGCCAAATGCTGGTGGTGCTGTTGTCGGAGCAGATGTCGCCGCTGCCGGCGTGCCAAAACTGAAAGTAGGAGCAACAGTCCCCACTGGGGCTGCAAATGTTGGGGCAGATGTTGCTGGAACTCCAAAAGTTGGAGTTGCTGTGGCCACAGGAGCCGCACCAAACGTTGGCGTTGCTGTGGCAGCTCCAAATGCTGGCGCTGCTGTGGCAGCTCCAAATGTTGGCGCTGCTGTGGCAGCTCCAAATGTTGGCGCTGCTGTGGCAGTTCCAAACGTTGGCGCTGCTGTGGCAGCAACTGCTGGGGCTCCAAACGTCAAAGTAGGCGCTGCACTAACAGGAGCAGCAGTTCCAGTTCCCAATCCGAAGCTAGGAGCCGCACCGAACGCTGGCGGCGCGGTAGCAGTTGCAGTCGTCGCTGCTGTTCGCGCGCCAAAACTAAAGACTCCCGCCGCAGGCGCTGCTCCAGTCAAACCCGTGTTCGTGGTGGGGGTAAACGAAAAAGACATGGTTATCAGATGATCACCAAACAATTTAGAAATATGAACAATGTATAATTTAGTCTTTGATGCCGCTTAAATTACTTGAATGCTTATTTAGCCAACTTGTCCATCACTAATAAGCAAACGTTAACTATCGTAACGAAACATAACGTCGGCTCATTTTGAGTTTGTTAATACGTGACTCTTTTTGACAGTTTTCGGTGTTGCCGGACCTATATTTAACAGATTCAGCTTCTGGCCACACTGGTTATGACTAGCAAATTCTGTTTGTTTCTGAAAAAATAAGAAGAGAAAAGTTGTCAACTAATTGCTGTATAATAATAACTCTAGGCTTCCAATACTAGATCAACAAAATGGTAAGTTGTTGGTTTAGTTAATTAAGGTTTTACATCTCTATTAATGAATTTTTAAATTTTAGGGACAAAACCAATCGGCGCAGGGGGGAACTGGCGACAAAAAGGATGATAAGGACAAAAAGAAGAAATACGAGCCACCAATTCCCACTCGTGTTGGAAAGAAGAAGCGTCGTGCAAAGGGACCCGATGCGGCCATGAAACTTCCACAGGTGACGCCGCACACCCGGTGCCGCCTAAAGCTGCTCAAGCTGGAGCGCATCAAGGATTACCTTATGATGGAAGATGAGTTTATACGCAACCAGGAACGACTGAAGCCACAGGACGAAAAGAATGAAGAGGAGCGTTCGAAGGTGGACGATCTGCGTGGCACACCAATGTCAGTGGGCAATTTGGAGGAGATTATCGATGACAATCATGCCATTGTGTCGACTTCAGTGGGCTCCGAGCACTATGTGAGTATCTTGTCATTTGTGGACAAGGATCAGCTGGAGCCTGGCTGCTCAGTGCTGCTAAATCACAAAGTGCATGCCGTTGTTGGCGTACTCAGCGACGACACGGATCCCATGGTCACAGTAATGAAATTGGAGAAGGCACCCCAAGAGACTTATGCCGACATTGGTGGCCTGGACACACAGATCCAGGAGATTAAAGAGTCTGTTGAACTGCCTCTGACGCATCCCGAATACTACGAGGAGATGGGCATTAAACCACCCAAAGGTGTCATTCTGTATGGTCCACCTGGCACAGGCAAGACCCTTTTGGCTAAGGCTGTGGCCAATCAGACTTCAGCCACTTTCCTTCGTGTGGTTGGCTCTGAGCTTATTCAGAAATATTTGGGCGATGGGCCTAAACTGGTACGCGAACTGTTCCGCGTTGCAGAGGAACATGCGCCGTCTATTGTGTTCATCGATGAAATTGACGCTGTGGGAACCAAGCGATACGATTCCAACTCTGGTGGCGAGCGTGAAATACAGCGTACTATGTTGGAATTGCTTAATCAATTGGATGGCTTTGATTCTCGCGGAGACGTCAAAGTTATCATGGCGACAAATCGTATTGAAACACTCGATCCTGCCCTTATAAGACCGGGTCGTATCGATCGTAAGATTGAGTTCCCATTGCCAGATGAAAAGACCAAACGACGCATCTTTACCATTCACACATCTCGAATGACCCTGGCCGAGGATGTGAATCTAAGTGAACTAATTATGGCTAAGGATGATCTTTCTGGAGCCGACATCAAGGCTATTTGCACTGAAGCTGGTCTCATGGCCTTGCGAGAAAGGCGCATGAAAGTCACCAACGAGGACTTTAAGAAGTCCAAGGAGAGCGTACTCTACCGCAAGAAGGAGGGCACGCCCGAGGGATTATATTTATAAGATTTTGTTCGATTAACATTTCAATATTTTTTAATAATGTCCACATACACACGCATTAAACCCCAGATTAAAGCCAGAGAATCATTTGGAAGTGAATAAATTGATAGTTTCGGGCAATTTTGCAGTACATTGACCCAATAAATTGTCCAAGTATTCCTTTTGCTTCTCTGAGACGACCTTAAGGGGTTCATTTTGGTGTTCCAAATATTTAAAATGTTTTTGATCAGTGACTCTTCCGATCTCGAGCTTTTGGTATTCTTCCATTTCCTCGTTTTTTGCTGTAGCTGCAGCAAGTGTGTCAAAGAATGAGTTCAATTTAGCTAATTCAAAGCCTGTGGACAATCCATCTGCATATCCCTGATCAAAGCTGATTTGGAAAACCTGTTCACGTCCATCTGCAATGCCGTCGGCATAGTTTATCTGAAAAGCAGAGTATTTGTTAGTCGACTAAATTCAACCGTTTTTTTTTTTTAAATACTGGCAACACCATAAATTAGAGATAATATACCTGTGATTAAAATATGTTTAAAAAAAAACCATGCTTAATATTCAAAGCTAATTGCACGCTTTTGCATTTGTATTAAGGAGCTTAAAGCATTATCCCATATTTAAATTTGTGATTCGTAGTCAGCTGTTATGTATCACAATGTTTGTCACCAGGCAAATTTTTTGCCATCTCTAATTAATTTGTTTGTTGCATGCTTTGGAATACCTTTGTGACTTTGTCCTGAATTCTTTGGTAATTAGCAGAGCTGACTGCTTTAAAATCATCGTCGTCATCTGAGCTTGTTGTTTTTGACATTCTAATTGATCAAGTGTGTAAGTGCAGCAATTGTGTTGTTGAATTCAATGTAATTTAATTTATCAAAACAAAACGTGCCGTGTTTTAGCTTCCTCTTTTAGTTTAGTGATGTGCAGCTGTTGGCAGAGCGCGATATTTTTCACGAACCGTTATTAATATAGCAAATTTAAATTTAATGTTTCACAGATCATTAGCAATGACAGAGGCAGCAGATATTGCGCAGCTACTTCTGTCTGTTATACAGGGATTACCTTCTGGAGCCACTAACGATGACCTGACCAAGGCCTTGTCCGATATTCCTGCTGCCACGCGAGTAGAGGGTTTGAATATATTGCTTCAGCAGGGCGGTATAGAGATTTTAAAGAAGGGTGAGAAACTTATTTATCGTGCCAAAGATCCAGAAAAGGTAAGTGCACTTCCCAAAGATGCGGATAACGAAGAGAAAATCGTCTACGGCATTGTGGAGGAGGGCGGCAACAAAGGAATCTGGATACGCGACATACGCATGAAGTCAAATTTAAATATGACACAATTAAACAAGATCCTTAAGAATTTAGAAACAAAGAAGCTCATTAAAGCAGTAAAATCTGTAAATGTAAGTCGGATTGTACGCTTTATTATCTATGTATTTGAAAATTCTAATTTTTAAATATGTTAACAGGCCAGCAAAAAAAAAGTCTACATGTTATATAATCTGGAGCCAGATCGAACTGTTACTGGTGGTGCATGGTATCAGGATCAGGACTTTGAAGTGGAGTTTGTTGATGTGCTCAATCAACAATGTTTGCGTTTTTTGCAAATGAAACGGGAAAACGCTGAAAAGAAACGAGAGGGTCCATTGGTTCTCAGAGAAATGTCCTGCTGTGCAGTGAGCGAAGTGCACAAATTTATCTCAGATCTGGGCGTTAGCAAAGTGAATCTAGATGAGGATGATCTGGAGACTATACTAAAAACTGTCGTTTATGATGGTAATGCAGAGCGTGTAATGAAATCGGATGGTTCATATGTTTATCGTGCAGTGAATTCTCCCTTGGCTCCTACGGGATTAATTCAAATGCCGTGTGGTATTTGTCCTGTTATTAAGAATTGCTCCGATTGTGGTGATGTAACCGCTATTAATTGTCAGTATATGAAAGATTGGTTAGATTAAAGATGATTTCAAAATTATGTTTTAAAATTAACTTTCCATTAATAATACTGGGAAACGCACATTCACCATTTACTGGGTTTTCTTCATAGCTGTGACTTGAGACTGAACGATAACGATTACAAGATGGGAGGAATCGGCTGTGGTGAGTATTTATTCGGCGAGGCTCTCCAAAGTGCGGCGAAGGCTCTCGAAAGTGCGGCGAAGGCTCTCCAAAGTGCGGCGAGATCCCAAGATTCGCTCCAAAAAGCGAATTGAATTCTCGTTTTGAACAGTGTTGCCAATTTTTTTCGACCAAAAGTAGCTAGATTTGAACAAAAAAGTAGCAAAAGTAGCTGTTACTTTTTATAAAGTAGCTGAAAAAGTAGCTAAATAAGTTTTGTTCAATATACATGTTTTATTTAAATCTAGATTTGTTGTGAGCTCTTCTATGGCCACAAAATCGTTATTTATAATCTCTTTTGGCTAATTACAGTAAATTTCTGTTGTTGATATCATGTTTAAGTACTTTTTGGGTACTTCATAATCAAAGCAGCACTTTTGATGTCGACGCAAAGCATATCTGTTTTGAAATTCAGCACGTTTATGAGATATAGTCCGTTTAAACTTGCCTTATGTATAAAATTGAATTTAACATAATTGAATTCATTCTGTTGTTAAAATAATAACAAATAATAGATTTTAAGATTTTCTATCATACAGGGTGAAAAACTCCAAAAAAAGAGTAGCTAGATTAGTAGCTAATACAAGTAGCTAAATTGGCAACACTGATTTATTCAGAATTTTGTTAGGTGGCGATTCTTGTTTTTGAAACAAGTCGAAGATTTTAATATCATTTACTAGGAAAAGTTGAATCAAAAATTCAAAAAAGACATTTATAAGCAATTATTCTAGTAAAAGCATACAAATCCTAGGCCATCGGTCAACAAACAAGGTTTTGTTTAACATGGCGTTAAGGTCGGATTACGAGGTGAGCTGAATAATTAAGACAGAATTAGTAACAAAAACTAAGTTAATTAGTGACAAATTAAGAGCAAGTGCAAACAATTGTTAATACGTGACGTCAGCAAAGAGGAAATTTACAATTAAAGGAGAACTAAGCTCGGCTTTGACTTATTAGCAGCAACAATCGCTGAGCGGGCGTTTTTTTTTTGTGGGAAAAATCGAAGTGTTTCTGTGAGTGTGTGTGTGTATTATGCTGTTTGTTTTGTTGTTGGTATCGTATAGCAGTGCAACAACAACAATAAGAAAGCTACTGACAACGCCAACGTTGACGTTGCGCGACGCAGCGCCGGCGACGCCCTAAGTTTATTAATTTGTTTTTGGCTTTAACAGAAATTGAAGTACTGGATTGATATAAAGAGCGGCAACGGGTGCGGGTGTAATATCCAATCCTATTGGATAGGGCCCAGCTATCTGCTGCTGTAGCGTTAGTATCTAAGGTGCTTGATCTGCCTGATCAATAAAATAGAACTTGGCCCAGTGTCGTTAATGCGGCAGTTGGGTTGTTTTTTTTTTTTTTTATTTAAATCGTTTTGTTGGAACGTGAATACGAGGTTTTACTTTAACGCTGCGCAACAAACAACTTCTAATACTCCACGGTAGTGTAAGTGAGAGAGAATGGCTTACAGACTCTCTCAATCTCGTTCTATCACTCTCTATTCCTGTCTTTGTGTTACTCTCCCAGGTGCTAACGTCAAATACACGTTTGTGGCAGTTGGTTTTGTTGTTGTTTCTGTTGATTAACCCTTAAGCGTTGTACATGCGCACTGGCCCTACTGGAAGTTCAAGCAGCTCTCTCTCGCTCTCTTTCTATCTCTAATTCATCCTCCTCTTTATCGCTAAAGAACACTCATTGTACTTTTTTGCTTGGAAATAAAAGCTTTCTTTTTGTCTGGAAAATTTCCACTTTTCGGCTTACATAACCGGTACATTTTTAGTTGCCTGATGGCTGCCTCATGCAATTGCCACACCTCCACCATCCTTTCCCGCCTTAATTCCGTAACAATCGAAGATTTCATCTGTTTCAGGTTAATGTATTGGCATCCATAATATCCTTGTAGTTTTTGCTGTTTCCACTTAATTTCTTTTTCCTTCTCAAACTTTTTGGTTACAGTATTAATGTCATTGGTTAGAATCGTGCTTACATATGCAAATTGTCAAAGCATTTAGTTTCCCCATTTTTATTGCATTAGCCCACACACCCCCTTCTGATCAGATGATGACGCCACCTTATTATACCGCAAAAGTTAATGAGTTGCCCCTCATGGTTGTGGGGGTTCTGCTAACATTATATTATAACAAACAATTCTCTCCCTTGCTACTATCTATCTCACTATTCTCTATCACTCTTTAGCCTTGTTGTGTCCAATTTCTATTGATTTCGAGGGTAGGCCACACCTACACACACACACGTATGAGCTGGCCATGGCTTGCGTATGCCTAAAAGTATGCAAAACAACTTAAAACCAACTTCGCACAGTGGTGTAAATTATACAAAATTATATTTTAGGAGAAAATTAATGTAAAAAGTGTTGGCTTACAAATAGGGATTACGAAATTAATTTTAAATACTATATTGATTGTACTTTTTTTTGTGGTATTTTCCACTGAGTGTGCCTCCTCCTCGCCCTTTTATCAGTGTGTGTGTACATATTTTACGCATAAAATCCGCATGCCAAATAGAACAGAATTATGTGGCAACCCCAACCCCATTCTCCCCCGCATCCACTATCAGCTTCATTTCGTATGCTGAGTCATGTGCTTTCAATTTAAGTCAATTTAAAAGAAAAAAAAAAATAAAGCACAGCAAAAAATCAAGAAACTACAATCTTTTATTATGTCCATGATGATAATGAACTAGATGAATGATAAAAAAAACATTTGGAGCTAATGTCTAGAACTTGCGAAATGGTTCTTACACTTGCATCTTCTTTTTTCCCTTTTACTGTTTAAACTAATTGTTTATCACTTGACAAATAAAGCAATTAACTTTTTACTGCACTAAAAAAAAAAGGGAAACAAAAATTATTATAGACTCTGGATGTTATCAATAATCCCCATGATCGCTGCTAGGTCGGGCCTCTGTCACATTGTCTGGTTAAGTCTGGTTGATGGCCTGCCTCCGTTTTTTGTTTGGCTGTTTTAATAAATACCGACAACTGGGAATTCTGATAATAATTACAACTGGAAAATACCAGAAACCTGCTCCATATACTGCTGACTTGTTTGATTTTCGTTGACTTGTTTTAGCCGGCAACGCAATCAAAGCGTGCCAGCAAAATAATAATGCACGTTTTAATTCAATTATATGCCAATAAAAATCTAATCAAGTGACAATGGCAAACCTTTTAAAATTGCCGGCCATGGCAACTGTGTGTAGGCTTATTATATATCGGAGGCAAATGCTTAAGAAAGTAGTTATACACACAAATAGGTATATATCTTTTACGGCTACTATTTGTTTATCTGTCTCTTATCTTAATTTAAAAAGTAGCAAAATATTTTCCCCTCTGTTTTTTGTTGGATATCCTCTATACAGCGGCATTAATACCTAAGATCTAAGTCATAACAAGCTATATGTTTGGTGTGACATTGCACAAGGACTCCTCGATGCATCTGGACTTGAGTTTTGTTTTCTCTCGATTCTATGCGATATTTAACACGGTTTACGTCAATTGGAGAAGTTTTAATTGTTGACGATTGCATAACCAGCGGGCATGACTTTTGTTTCATGTTTATAAGTATTTATTTATATTTATATATACAAGTATCTCTCCCTGTGCGTGTGTCTATAACTGGGTGCCGTTTCTATCTACCCGGCGACTGCTTATCAGATGACAACAACAGCACTTTCAACACTTGTAGATTAGGCTTTTTGGTCGAGGCGTTGATTTATTTTTACTCTTAGCCCTGCTAACACCTCAACTGTTGGTTTGGTGGGTGTGCGATTGGTTGGGTGGTCAGAACTTATCGATCAAACGAATTGAACCTCGAGACATCGTGTAAGGCAACGTCGTTGGCGGTAGTGTCTGAGACGCTGTCATGGAACAAATAACTAGAGGTGGAAAATGCCAAAAGAAATGAAGGCTAGCAACCAACTACGTTTTGTAGATAAAGAGACCCTTTGCTTTGGGACAGTTTTTAAGTATGGCTTTGCCAGTTTAACCGAGTTTAAAGCAGTTCCCTCAAACTGTTTTAAGCTGAACTAAACTGGAACTTATTGTGACACAGACACGCACAAAATCCCATTACCCATCCTGAGAGAACAATTACCGTAATTCTACTTAATGCTTATATTGTGGGAGGAAGTCTACAGAGCTTCGAACTGAGAAATTAATGTTTGTCTAGCTCTAAAGGAAATGACATAACTGCCAAACATTTCTTATACCCACCATTCAATGTGATGCGGTGAGAAAAGTCTAACGAATCATTTTTGTTGTACACGTACAGTGAGAGTTTTCATGCGTGGAAATCGTGAAAGACTACTGACCTCGTTAAGTCCATTTCGATCTTAAAATTCTTTTATTTATCAGTGCGAAAGAAGCATTGTTCAAAAGTAAATAAATAAATCCCGATCAAACTAGTTGAAATTGATTTTTTATTGCATTCTGTATCGGATGCTAGCTCCATTGCACCGAGATTTATATACCCTAACAATGATCTTACTGTGCAGATCCTTATTACAGTTTCAATAAAATTTAGCTTGTAGAGGATTGAATTTGATTGGATTATAGTTGATATATAACTTGCGATTTTGTTAGTTTGTATTTCGCCATCTACATACAGATATACATACATAATACCAGCATCTCTACATAGTTACAATACCCTTTATCCGTGTATTGAAAACTCTTTGAAAATTTTCCACACACTCTTCGAATATATACAAATAATGTTCATTTTGGAAAATATTATTAGAAACAGCTTATGCATATTGGTGCTTGTGTGTGTGAATTAAAAGAATTAGATATAAAATTTATATTTTAATTTGGACAACTTTGTACGAGAACTATATATATATGTGTATCTGTGTGCATATATCTGTTTGTTCAATGTAACTCAATTGTGCATGGAGTCGATTCGTGTATATCCCACCATCTTTTTATTCGCACTTTATGTTTGTCGTGGCCAGAGTAGTGTGTTTGTGTTGATTCTTACTAAATCGTCACAATAAATTTTTATTTAATTTAATGTCATCCATATGTGACGACAATATCAACAATTGCTGCCACTTATATACACTATACACTACTCTACATACACACATATGCACTGTACGATTCCACGGCCTGCCTGTAATTTGTTTTAATTTAAATACAATTTAATACACATATTGCTGATGGTGACGATGGTGACAGTGTCGCTCTCACCCCTCTTGGCCATTCAACAATCCATTCGCATTTGTATTTGCAAATATTGCCAAGTCAAATGCAAACAAATTAGTTATGATTTTAACGAATTGTTTACTCGACATCGATTTCTAGGGATTTCAATTCTGATTTGTTCACTTATTATCGCTCAACGTTACGTGTATAAATAAAATAACAACAGAATATCAACAGGCTTAATTAATTTGGCGTTTTTGAGCCACTTGAGGCAAACTGGTTTGCGCATTTCGTTGCTGGTCAATGGCGTCAGCAGAGATAACCGCGATAAACGTGAGAAGCACAAGTGCTAAGAAATACAAACGTACATACAAACACACAAATATACTTATACAAAAGTAAAATTTATTAAACTTTAGTTCAACTACTGCCTAATAATATCAATATAGATGGAATACTTTGATTCCCAGTACATCTAGTATTATACTTTGCCATCTAGTTATCTTTATGTATAGAATGGTATGTTCTTCTCCATTTGCATCTAGGCAAAAAAATGACTTTTCTTAGAAAGTCTTGCGAATATTATAGGTTGGAGCCTTCAGCACCGAGGCACTCTTTACATAAGCCAAACTCTTCACCCTTTTTCCGCCTCTTCAGGATTCCCAAGAGATACAAATGGTTTAATGAAGCTATAATATGACCATCTAAATTTGCAACTGGATTAAGATTTCGCATCGTATATTTTACTTCTATTTGGATGTCACTAGTCCTTGCATATACCCTATTATGCAATTGGGTCAAATGGTTGATGGCCTTTAAAACATGTCGATTAACTTTACGCGGTACATTAAACCCGTCCATTTTTTTTCCTTTAGAAAATAAATTTAGAAATGTTTTTTTGTGTAAGAGTTTATGAAATTTTGTCTGAATGTGTATAAAAATTTTATATGGCTTGACATTGGCAGTAGAGAAATGGATAACTAAGATAATGGATAACTAAAATTACAGATACAAATTTTATTTTTATTTTTTCTTTTAGCAGAAGTTCATATTGAATTATTATCTTTGTTAGATAACTCGTTTATTTTTTGTTTTCATTGAAAGAATGGTAATGTGACAACTTGCATCCTGCCTTTCTTCATCTAGTTATGTATATAGATATATATATATATTTGCATAAATACATATCGTACATCCCAATGACAATGACAAAGACTAAGTGTGCACACGCGCTGAGTGAGACTACAGAAATCGCGACTGTTATACTAGAGATAGAAACATATGTACAAACATATATATACATATGTATATCTAGTTACTTTGCTTACTTTATTATTATGTATATTTTAATTTTGATTAGAATTTATTGCTCCATTTTCAACACACTCATATTACCCATCTAAAAAACTCAAAGCCAACAAAAGATTTGACCGCCCACAATGCACAGCTTACTTGGGCCTGTCAGGCGAATACGTCAGGCGGCGGTCAGTTAGTTAGTTAGTCAGTCTGTCTGTCTGCCTGCCTGCCAGCTTTCCATTGCTCTACTAAATTAAACGCAGCATAACAATTGGTTTTTTCCGGGGCATTTCATTTCATTGAGGCGACTGACTTTCCTTCGCCGTTGTCATCGCTGTTGCCGTCTAAGGTTTTTCAGCTACTTGGAGATGGATGAATAGCG
Organism: Drosophila austrosaltans; assembly: GCA_035045865.1. Classification (NCBI taxonomy): domain Eukaryota; kingdom Metazoa; phylum Arthropoda; class Insecta; order Diptera; family Drosophilidae; genus Drosophila; species Drosophila austrosaltans. The sequence continues at coordinate 6,468,091 of JAWNOQ010000180.1, read as the reverse complement.
CAAATTAAGCGCTCGCCGTACTCATAAATCTATTGTCATAACGCCTACGAGTAGCGACAGAATTTTAGACGAGCAAATTATTCCAGTGTCCAAAATGGCATCATACTAACTGTGTACACTAAAAAATAAAATAAGTAACCAGAATGCATTAGAAATAGTAAGCATAAAGATAAGGAATTTTTCCCAGTGCATGCTCAAGTGGATACAAATTTGCCAGCTGAGGCTGTTCTTCATTCATGCACACACATTTTAATCAATGCTCAAGTACGAAATCTAGTCAGCTCTATATATCAGCCATTTATGCTGATTACACATATGTATATGCTGTACTCCATGAATTGTGTCTCTCTCACAGTTGCCATGGTCATGAACGCAATTAAAAGCACAAAAAATACAAAAAACAAACAAAAAGGCGTTATGCAAGTCCCAACTTTCCACGTTAAGTATTGTTCTAGTTCTCATTTTAACAATTAACATATGCCAGCCAAGGTTTCCGAGCATGTGAAATGAGTTTTCCAACGACTTGGCTAAAAAGGTTCGAATTGACTTTCCACAGTTTTGCATTAATAATGAATAATATGGAATTTTCCAAATGTTTGGCCATAGCTATTAAACGAAAAAGAAAAAAACTGAGCTTCTATACAACGACACGTGTTTCCGAGTGCAATTGAGTATAAATAATGATGAACGACAACGATCGTTGTCAAGTCATCACCCACCACATTGGAATCGGTATCAAAAATGAGTTTTTCAATATTAAATGTATATCCATATGAAGTGGCGTCTGCATACGTCAGACTTTGTCATATCATATAAAAATAACACTAGCCGATGTATAATAGATACCCAAATGTAGATATGTGAATGCCGAATGTCAGTTGACCAATTGTCAGCTGAACTTACACTGTTTCTTTATGTTTCTACTTTATGTAAGCATATCATGCATGAACTTTGTTAAAGAGTATTTCCATTGTTTTGGGACGAATCCTTAATGTTAGTTATATGTACTTGACTTGTGAGGAGTGTGCCAAAAATTTATGACTATATCTTTGCCACAACAACTTTTGCATGGCTGCCAAGTGTTTGAGTTGTGCGATTACATAACTTTATATTAGAGCAAGGAATGAGCATTACATATATATACAGTTAACTGGGATGTGTAATCTTCCCAACAGCCGCTTCGGTTTACATTTAGGCCCCCAAGCGCCGGCAAAAGCGGCCACTCAAAAGACAGTGGGCCGAGTACTTCTCTCTTTAGCTATAAATGTGCCACAGTGGGAAAAATACAAAGTACATAAGTAAAGTTGAAATTAAATAATTGAATAAAGGGTTATAATCGACATAAAAGTATTACTAAAACATTTTAAAAGCACAAATTATATCGATTGAAAATTGTTCAATTGTTCTTTTTAAAAGTAAATACTTAATATTGTTGAAAAAGGATAAAGCATAAAGCATAGCATTGTAATTCAATTGCAGTGATTTCCATTTCCTGTATATGCATTTATTTGTTATAGTTACACAGATTACGCAATAACCTTCAAAATCTCAGTATGTAATCTACATCGCCATCGTCCTGTGGTGACCTTTTACCATGTTGCTGTGGCTTTCAATTAAGCAGCTTTCTCTTATCCTGGCATTTGGAAATTGCCTTTTGTGCCCGCTACCCACTTCATTGCTCCAAATCCCCTTCATAGTTAGTAACTTTTTTTTGCAGCTTTTACGATAATATATATATATATATATATATATATAAATGTATGTTTGTAAGTATGTACATTTGTTGGTATTTAGTCTAGTCTATCGATTTTCTGTTGTCGTTTTGTGTTACTTGTCAAGCATTGGACATGTTTTGTATGAGTGTGTGTGTTTATGCGTGTAAGTGTGCCTCCAATATCATGTAATTAAACTAGACTTGGGTTAGGGGACAAAAGTATACGAGTTGTGACCAAGTTAACATTAAAGATGTCCTTTAGCCTCATTCTATCTTTTCTTGAGTGAACTGTGTTAGGTAAACAGCATGAATTTCTAATAAATATAAGAATGAGCAGACTTGACCAACTTTTCAATTCCTGTACAAATCTCTCATATTATTTATATATGTAAATAATTGGAAAACATTCTGGTATGAAGTGACGTCATATCATGGTTGCCAATGAACGATTAAAATGGCCAAACTTACTGATGTTCTGCCCTTTTATCATACGCCTTGTTTTCGTTATACAATTTATGTAAATTTCGCTCGTCTTTCGTCTTTCTCAATTCGCCTGACATACATTCCTTTGCACTACATACAAAGGCGGGCTGCGCACAACCCCTAAGAGTTGCTCTCTTTAACGCCCTCCCCTCTATCTTTTGGCTAAGGCTTAGCCTTTGCTGCTCCAGTTTCGAAGTACTCGTCCCACTGTGTATTGTCCTCCCTCTCCTTCTTCATTATCTTTTCCTCACTTGTGACACTGCCATACTTTTGCTACGCTGAGAGTTCGAAACTGTTTTTCTGTTAGGCCAGGAGGAGGAGGAGGAGGCTATGGAGGCATAATATCTTCTGGCCACCAAGAGAAAGCTCAGAGCGCGTCACCATATTCGACGTCGAATTCGGAGCGATAGAACTTTTCGCTGCCGTTCTGTGGTTCTACGAAAGCTTATCCACCCGCGGCACGCTGAAAATTTTCAGTCGAGCGTTGTTACCGAACTGGGAAGGTCGGTCTAACTGTAGCAGCTACTAAGAGCTCTCGTTTTTGTCGGGTGGTACAGCCAGTGTGCTAGTACTAGTACAGCTCCTCTGCTCCGCTCCGTCGCCGCCTGCGTTGCGCTGGTGTGCGCTGCTTACACAATAACTGTGCATCATCGATAAACTCGAAGAAGAAGCACACGGACAGTGGAAAATCAGGATACGAGAAGAAAAACGGAAACTCTTAAGTCCACTGCGGCTTAACGAGATAAACGCAACGTGTGTGATTTGTAGTTAAAGTAATCAAAGAAACATATTCAGTGCAAAAAAAAAAAAAAGAAAAATTTAAAAAGTTCGCTACTACTGCTTAAACGGGGTAGTTTTCTTCAAAACCCCCAACAGAATCTGCATACGCAAATATTGTGTAATATCATCACCCGACGTGTAAAAGGTAGAAAATTTGCTTTAAAAATCACCCAGAAATTGGGTATCTCTCTTATATATGCAGCAGAAGCGGCGACCCCCTATGAAAAGCGACCCGAAAACGTCCTTGTACAAAATCGATTTTTCCAAAAAAAAAAAAAGATGAAAACTTCATGCCCATTGTATCCACATTGCAACTACATAGAGAAAGAAAGAGAGTAGAGTGAACTAACTAAAGAAAATAAAAGTGTGATAAATTTTAAATTTGAAAGAAAATTTAAAATATGTGAAAAGTTCATATTTACCCGATTCGAAAAGTGCTCAAACGCTTTATTTTGCAACTTACTTTTTTAACATTTTCATCTATGCACGACCGAAATTCCACATATTTCATGCCACTGACGTAGTAGTGTGGCAATGAAATCGTTTAGATTCAATTGATGCGATTTATATTTTGAAATAGCAGTAATTTCCTGGCCACCCCACTAACATTAGTCGCCCCTACAGGCGACTAAATGTGGGCATACGATGTAAAATGTTAGGGGTTCGGTCGGTCGGGAGCACCACCCACTGTTGGTTATTTCATAATTCAGCAGCATAAAAACGATATAAAACTAAAAAAAAAAAAAAAAAATCTTGGAAACATACTACGGACTCTTGTTATATTTCCCTTGCTTTTCAAAAAATATTTCTCTCGCTGCGCTGTTTACCGTCAGCAACTGCTCATTTTCGAAATGAATAGTGCACTTAGAATTACAGATTTCGAAAAGCTGTTCTCTCTCTCTCTGTCTCATCATGTGTTGTCTGCAATCTTACTCTCTTTCTCTCGCTTTCTTTATCTCTTGCTCTCTATGATCCAAAGTGGCATGTGCCGTTATTTCGCATCCCGCCACTACCTGCAGTTTCCAGTCTGTTTGCATGCTTCCATGTTCTACATATATTCCAATACTTTCCAAAATGGTTGGCAGTCCACTTGCTGCTTTGCCGCCTAGTACCTCCCGCAATCCCTTCCTTCGTCCTCCATACCATCACCCTCTTTCCCTTCCAGTGTCTGCGTACATTGATATCCCTGCAGAGTTGATACTATTGAAGTTCTCTGCAGATTGTTGCATAACCGAAAATCAAATCATTAAACAAATCTAATGAATCATTTCATTTTTTAATTTTTATATTTTGCGTATTTCTGCTTCTCATTACAGTTGCATTATAAATTTGTTGTTATTGTGTTTTATATTTGTAAAACTGTATTTTCTTTTTAATGTTATGTTCATTCTTTTAAAATCGCTTGTTATCGCTGAATTTTTTTTGTTTATTTGTCAAAAATAAAAAAATCTTACGAAGGCATTATGAGTGCTCAGGTGGGTAAAAAGAGATTATGACTCTCCATAATAATTCCATTTTTATTTTAATTACTTTAAGTTTTAATTTATTTGTAACAGTAAGTTAATTCATCCTTATATAATGTCCTTTATAAAAATCATTAGCTTTAATCTACGAAAGGTTTGCATACTACTTTTTTCTATGACTGCGTGCATATGCCCTCATATTTTTCAAGTGATTACCTCGCCGCCTCTCCACTCTTCTCTGGCTAACAAAAACCCTAAAAAGTGATAAAAACTTTGTAATAATATAATGACTCTAACTAAGATAAGGTGCTAAAGGGGGCATGCAAAAGATGCAAATAATAAGCAGGCAATTAACATTAAAACGTTAACAATAAGAAAAAGTCTACGAAAAAGTCTGAAAAAAAAAATGTAAATTGACGAACGTGTTTAAAGCTAGAATCATTAGCAGTAGGACTCTTTGTTTTGTGGGTTGGGGGGATGATGAATCTGCAAGTGGTTTTCAGTTTTTTCACACAACAAGTCTAATTACGAGGTACACAGATGTACAAATGTATCTATCTGTAGATAGATACTGCGTTTTGTGTTATCAAGAACTTGATGCGATAAGTACGTATTGTGGTTTCCAGCCACTTCCAGAGACTTTCATTCGATATTGAAGCGATGAATATTTGATATTTTCACTTGATTTCCCTTCTTGTAACTTGTTTCTACATACACCTGTTGTTGTTGCTGTTGTGGCATGGTTAAGGGGGATTGGGGGGTATCTCCCATCCACACTGTTCTGGTTTCAAACTGGTTCAAACCGCACGCACACAAATAAAGCTGCTGTTATATGCATTTTCTCGGACTTAAAATACGTACAATTGGCTTTTGTGTGACTTAATTTGTTCATTTTCGGTTACGCCCGCAAGTTTACACGTATGTCAGATAATTTCTGCATTGATTGAACAATTAGCATGTCAATTCTGTCTCACTCTCTCTCAGTCTTTGTCTGTCTCTATATCTATCTTTGTTACTCATCGTCACTTATGGCATGTACTTGCCTATAGCAGGTCTATTTGTTTTGTAAATTGATATTCAAGTTCAAATGCCAAATGATTTGCGGTAAAATTCGCGCAAAATGGTCAGTCAGCGATGGGGAAAACAGCTGGAGGCACACACACACACATAAATAAATGTATTTTTATGTATACATATAGCTATATATTTGTATCTCTATGAATGCCTAATTGGCAATGTGCGCTTCTGTGTTCTGACCGCACTTATGTAAGCTTTTTCTATGCGCATTCTGATTTATATCGCCTCCATTCATCCTGCACTGGCTGCCAGTGCTGCCACAATGTTCCCAGCTAGAGATTAACCTCCACATTCTCCAAGCCTCCCACCTACTACTTACTACTGTAAACCGACATGCAGTAGTACATTCATACATATTTTCTTTGTTTCATGTGAATTGAACCATGAAAACAGTTTAAACCTTTTAGATTTTTCAATTCAATTAATTTGTACATATTGAAAAATCAGGGGGAAAACACATCAATGTTAACAATTGTGTGCACTTTGCTCTTTAAACGTATTTAGTTAAATATAAGTTTAAGTTAAACTAAAATTAACAACTAATTATGAATCTTACCACTTTATCGTAGATTTAAAACGAAAAAGAAAAAATAACCGAAACGAAATCATAGCAAAATCCAACCATCGAATCAGTTAATACAGCTACAGAGAAGACACACGTTAGTTTCGAAAAAAGTGCGTAAGCAAAAATCAAAAGTTTATACCCTAAAAGAGATCACGAAAGCTTGGAAACTTCGGTGAACCGATAATAATATACCCTTGAAAAGATACCATTATACTATAGCTAATTAATCTTAAATTAATAAAAGTTTTAGAACTGAAAGTTATTTTATAATAAAAATCCACTTGTTCTAGCCGTATTATCGATAATAATTTCTTTGCAAGGGTATACAAAAATATCGATCCAAATACGTATACAATACATGCACTCAACACATACCGATCCTCCCCTCCTTCACCGAAACACAAACAAATAATTCAAGAATCACGTAGAAGAAAGCAAACAAAATATAAGATTGTTGTATACTCGTACATATGTACAAGTTCGAAGTCTCGACCAGCCGGTCTCGAATGAGTGCGACAGGTTTGCCCCCGGCTCTCTCTTTCTCTCTATCACAATCAGTTCAAAATTTTGTATGTTGTGTTTTTAATTAATTTAAATTTTGCGTCTGATTTTGATTGCCATGCTCTTTTCAATTAGTAGGCTTGATTCTATGATTCTCATTTTGCATGTGCTTTTGTTTTTACAACAAAAAATTATATGATTTTTATATCTACAAACATATAAAATGTATAATTTTGCTGACGCGCTCTCTTCGGGCGGGTATTGTTTGCACTGCCAGTGAGTCAGTCCGACAGGCAGACAGACAGACAGAAGAAAGATAAGCGAAATAATCAAGTAACCAAACGACACGCCAAACAAAACGCAGCGTCTCTGATTGTTTTTAAAAATTTTGAAAAAATTGTTTTTGCATTTCCTTTGATAATGAGCGGTGTATAAATGTATTTAAAACACAATATAAATTCCACTGACGTAAAATTTAAAGATTTGTTGTTTAAGAAATGTGTTTTTGACCTTGTTAGGTTCTAAATCATGTTAATAACTTATGTCAGTCACTGTCCTGCAAAGAGCTTTTTCCTTCGATGCGTTTTTTATATTACTTTGCAAAGTCACAAGCTATTTTAAGATTCTTATTCATTTCCTACTTGTTTTACAGCTCTCATAGGAATATATAATATACATTTATATATCTGCTATATGATTTATTATAGTATACAAACGATACCAATTTTCATTTGCTTAGAGTTATCAAAAAGCTAGTTGTAGCTTGCTCCAGTTTAATTTAAGCATACCCATACTTAATCATAATTATTTCTATTATATATGTATATTAGCTTAATCCCATATGTATTGTATTTTTAGTCTTTTAGTATGTATGCTTTTGTTTATACATTTCTTCTGTTTCATTTTTGATTTTGTATGTACTTATTTCTTTCCGTTTTTTTTTTCTTCATCATCGATATCAACATCAATATCATCATCAATCAATATCCCACCACACCCACAACCATATTGCCGCCCAAAAACAAACCAAAAAAAAAAACCCTATTGCGCATAGCATGGGAGAGCTGACTCTTATCGAGTCGCCACGGTTATAGCAACCGATGACGACAATCGCACAGCCGATGGCCACTACAAGGTAAATCGAAAAAATACATATACTATGCCCATTAAAAATATCAACCATTTGAATTTTTATATACTTTCTATATTTTAATTTATATTTTTTGTGAAATTTGTATTACTTTTGTGTTTTTTTTTCTGCTTTACTAATACCATTTCCTTTCTCTGCTAATCAAAATACTTTCATTTAAATTGCATTTATTACATCTGTGTTTATTTGGGCATAGTTCCAATGGATGACATTTACCTCTCTCTCTCTCTCTCGGCATTTGACATTTCAGCATATTAACAAAAATCTATTAATATAAAATTGCCATGGCCAATAATTCTGCCATAACGGCAATTTTGAAATTTATGAAAAGAAAATAAGGAAAATATATGTGCTATATGTATATATAATATAGTTGCAACTGTGATGTAGACCAGAAACTTAAAAAATTGATGAATTACTTTTGAAAAATTACGAATACATCTGTTTAATACATTAGTCATATTCATTTTTTATCTGGAAAATTGTTGCCAAGTATAATGAACTATTGCTGGTGTCCGAGCGCTTTAATATGTATGTAGGAATAAATAAAAAGTTGATATATTTAGAATTCTTTTTGGGAATCTAAATTGTGACGTCAGGAAAGTATAGCGTGTGCTCTTCAAGAAGAAAAAAAGAAACATAACGCATTATATTGTATTTGTATGCCAGACAGCTGGTCCCTATACATTTTTTTTGTTGTTGTTTCAAATCTATACTTTATTCTTTAAGCCAAAATTTGCTAGACTGGCGAGGTCAGGCATTGTTGTTAAAAATAAAAGTCAATGCATAGTAAAAATACACCTATGTCCATTATACATTATTTTATACTAATATATACATAGATTGCATATATAAAGAGAATCAAACAAATGGTCATTTTCATTCAGCTTTTATTTAATTTCTTTAGTTTTTGTTTTGTTTTGTATACATTCCGTATATACATAATATATATATATATAATTGTGTGTTCTACACTTTGTTCAATTCATTTACGTGATCTTCACATTCAATACTTTTGCATGCCATTAGTGTTATATATGTTTATATATAGCTGGTTTGATTAGAGCAATCAATAAAAATATTCTCACGCTCAGTCGTTTTATATACATACATACGTAGGCATTAATTTTTCTAACTGGTCTATCATATATTATACAGTATGTAAGTAGGAAACCTGAATTGAAACAATCATGTAACAAATTAATTGGTAAGTAATGTGTTAACCTTACAAACAATTCCCACTTATTTGCTCACTCACTACCTCACTCTTCCCCTAAAACCTAATTTGGTAAACGGTTACTACTACTCTACTCTGGTAAATCGAATTTTGAAACAGCTTTTGGGTCTCTTTTCTTCTGCAAACTCTTTGAAATATCAAATATATTTAATTAACAAATGATTCCTTTTCACAGTCAAGACGCAAGATGCCGGCCAAAGCAGCTAAGAAGGAGAATTTGGATGATCTCAAGCAGGAGTTGGATATTGACCATCATAAGATCTCTCCTGAGGAGATGTATCAGCGTTTCCAGACACATCCCGAAAATGTAAGTTACTTTTAATGAACTAACTATTTGAGGATAATAACTGATTGTTAAATTCGTTCTTCTTTTAACAGGGTCTAAGTCACGCCAAGGCTAAGGAGAATTTGGAACGCGATGGCCCGAACGCTTTAACTCCACCTAAGCAGACACCAGAATGGGTGAAGTTCTGTAAGAATCTGTTTGGTGGTTTCGCCATGTTATTGTGGATCGGTGCTATTCTTTGCTTTGTGGCCTACTCTATCCAGGCCAGTACCAGCGAGGAACCGGCCGATGATAACTTGTATCTGGGTATTGTACTTTCCGCTGTCGTTATTGTAACAGGCATTTTCTCATACTATCAGGTGAGAATATATAATTCACGTACGTAAATGTACTTTGACTAATCTTATGTCACATTCACAGGAATCAAAAAGTTCAAAGATCATGGAATCGTTCAAGAACATGGTACCCCAATTTGCCACTGTTATTCGTGAAGGCGAGAAACTCACGCTGCGCGCCGAGGATCTCGTGCTGGGCGATGTGGTTGAGGTTAAATTTGGTGATCGAATTCCCGCTGATATTCGCATCATTGAGGCACGCAACTTTAAGGTCGACAACTCCTCGCTGACTGGTGAATCAGAGCCCCAGTCGCGTGGCGCCGAGTTTACCCATGAAAATCCATTGGAGACCAAGAATTTGGCCTTTTTCTCAACCAATGCCGTGGAGGGCACTGCCAAGGGTGTCGTCATCAGCTGTGGCGATCACACCGTTATGGGTCGTATTGCTGGCCTTGCTTCCGGTCTGGATACCGGCGAAACCCCCATTGCCAAGGAAATTCACCATTTCATTCATTTAATTACCGGCGTCGCTGTGTTCCTCGGCGTTACCTTCTTCGTGATTGCCTTCATTTTGGGCTATCACTGGTTGGATGCTGTTATTTTCCTTATCGGTATTATTGTGGCTAATGTGCCCGAAGGTCTGCTCGCCACTGTCACTGTGTGCCTTACGCTAACAGCCAAGCGTATGGCATCCAAGAATTGTTTAGTAAAGAATTTGGAAGCTGTCGAGACCCTTGGCTCCACTTCAACCATCTGCTCTGATAAAACCGGCACTCTCACCCAAAACCGAATGACGGTTGCTCACATGTGGTTCGATAACCAGATTATTGAGGCCGACACCACTGAGGATCAGTCGGGTGTTCAATACGATAGAACCAGCCCTGGATTCAAGGCGCTCTCTCGCATTGCCACTCTCTGTAACCGTGCTGAGTTCAAAGGAGGTCAGGATGGTGTCCCCGTGCTCAAGAAGGAGGTCAGTGGTGATGCCTCTGAGGCTGCTCTGCTTAAGTGCATGGAGCTGGCCCTGGGTGATGTAATGAATATTCGCAAGCGTAACAAGAAAATTGCCGAGGTGCCTTTCAATTCGACCAACAAGTACCAGGTGTCTATTCACGAAACTGAGGATTCAAACGATCCCCGCTATCTGCTTGTAATGAAGGGAGCTCCCGAGCGTATTTTGGAGCGTTGCTCTACCATTTTCATTAATGGCAAAGAGAAGGTGCTTGATGAGGAGATGAAGGAGGCTTTCAATAATGCCTACATGGAACTTGGAGGTTTGGGCGAGCGTGTGCTCGGCTTCTGCGATTTTATGCTGCCCTCAGATAAATATCCTTCGGGCTACAAATTCAACACCGATGATGTCAACTTCCCCATCGATAATCTACGTTTCGTCGGCCTAATGTCCATGATTGATCCCCCACGTGCCGCTGTCCCCGATGCTGTGGCCAAATGCCGATCTGCCGGTATCAAAGTCATCATGGTTACTGGCGATCATCCAATCACTGCCAAAGCTATTGCCAAATCTGTGGGTATCATTTCGGAGGGCAACGAGACCGTTGAGGATATTGCCCAGCGTCTTAATATCCCTGTCTCCGAGGTGAACCCACGCGAGGCCAAGGCCGCTGTTGTTCACGGAGCCGAATTGCGTGATGTGTCTGACGAGCAGCTGGATGAGATTCTCCGCTATCACACCGAAATTGTCTTTGCCCGTACCTCACCCCAACAGAAGCTGATCATTGTCGAGGGTTGCCAGCGCATGGGTGCCATTGTGGCCGTAACTGGTGATGGTGTAAACGATTCGCCTGCTTTGAAAAAGGCTGATATTGGTGTTGCTATGGGTATTGCCGGATCTGATGTGTCCAAGCAGGTAATTAACAACATTCTATTAGTTCATATATTCGTTTTAAATGGTCTAATTGTTTGTCATATCTTTTTAATTTACAGGCTGCTGACATGATCTTGCTGGATGATAACTTTGCCTCCATTGTGACTGGTGTTGAGGAGGGTCGTCTGATTTTCGATAATTTGAAAAAATCAATTGCCTACACTTTGACCTCCAATATTCCTGAAATCTCTCCCTTCTTGGCCTTCATCCTGTGCGATATACCACTGCCATTGGGTACCGTTACAATTCTGTGCATCGATTTGGGCACTGACATGGTAAGTTCTAACACAACCACACTAACAATAAACGCAATCCTCAATCAATCAGTTATTATTGTTAATATTGTCATTAAGTCGTCGAGCAAGTTAAATGTAATATATAAAGTTGTACCCATATCTATGATATTGTTTAACGTTAAGAACCTAGCCATATTGTATAACAAATGAACATTTTGAATTGAATTTAAATGGCGAGCAGATACCTGCCATATCGCTGGCCTACGAGGGACCCGAGGCGGACATTATGAAGCGTCGTCCTCGCAATCCCGATGTGGATAATCTGGTTAACGAGAGGTAAAACGTTAATCCAAAATCCGCCAGCCAGCCAGCTCCTTCCTACAGTAAAGATGCCAGTGGTTAGGCTATCATGTAGTTTATCTAAGTGCTCCACCAATTTTTATTATTGACTAATATTTTATTTGATTCCCTTGTAAACTGTAAACCACACGCACACACAAACACGAGACGAACGCCGAACTGATGAACTGTTTCATATACAGGACAAATAATCCAATCCAAAAAAAAAAAACGTTGCTAATCTTACCACCTGCCATAATTCAATACTTAGGTGCCAGCCATTTCATTGGCCTACGAACATGCCGAAGCCGATATTATGAAGCGTCCGCCACGTGACCCATTCAACGATAAATTAGTGAACTCAAGGTGCCAATCAAGTCAATTTCTACCCCACACTAACACACACACTCACACACTAAAAATCACACACTAAATCACACACACATATAAAAAAAAAACACCGCCCACCACACTAACTTAAAAAGAGTGCAGTAATTTCCATTCCAATAACTTGAAATTACTGCAACGATTAAAAAAAAAAGCGCAAAACGAAAAATGAAACATATAACTATAACATATGTCTTATGTGTATGTGGCTGGATTGTAATTAGTTTAAGTACGCGCAAACAACTAACCAAAAGTTCCATGTTTATGAATTTACTAATTATATAATTTACTTTTAAGATTATCATTTAATATCGCCAAAACTATACATAAACCATACCAATCATACAAACATACATATTACAACATCCTACATACATACATACATACATATGTACATCATTTATGTAGCTTATGCATATATATACCATATATTGACATCTCCATTGTTTATCTATCCAAATCGTCTGCAGTGACAAGTTTCCTCTCATGTCACCTTTCAATTCTCCAGCTCTCATCTGTTCTGTACATTTCTAATACAAAAAAATATATCTGCAATTTCCATAACTTTAAATTTTATTTGTCATCAATAATCGACGTTTTCCTTCCTTCCTCTCTCACCTTTATACATATTAGATAGATTCGTTCCACCAATAATTTTCCATAGATATGAAGGGCAATCATATCATAAAACGTTTTTCTTTTTATCTTAATTATTATCGATTCTTCATTATAATTACCTACTATATATGTAAAATTATTGAAATCACATTTCAAATATATAGCTATTACTATATACTGCCTATATTCTAATGCTCTAAATGTTAATTGGTGTGCGTCGTACCTACATACATACATATATCGTACATACAAACATATATATATCGTTTCTCTCACTCAAAGATCAGTTTTCAGTTAACTCCTCAGACTGAGAAATCACCTGAAAAACCTCACATTTAGCAAAATGTTAATTGGCAATATTTATTTATTTGTTATGCATTTTCAGTTTGTAATTTGGCAGTAAACAAAAAATCAGTATTCAATTCTTTAAAATTTGTTAAATAATAACAAAACCAATTAATTAATAATTATTGCACACCCACAAAATTTGTAGCAAAATTTAATCACCAAGCATAACTAAACCAAAAATTCCCAAAACGAAAACAAAATTCTTATTCATTACTTTTTATATGTTTAAGTTGAAATTTGGTTTTCTCTTATATCAGTTCGATAACAACAACAACAAAAAGAAGAACTCCCCAAAAAAATATCGAGTATTTATAAGTACTTTCTCTCGACAAGATTAAGTTAGCTTTAAGTTAAAATCTTTTAGTTGTTAAGAGATATGGAATCAGTTTCAGATACAGATTAATAGAAACAAACAGCGGCAGTCAGCAGAAAATCGCAAAAGAAATTTTCAGCCCTCAGCCAGTGTGTCCCGACGATCAATGATCTCGATTTTCTGTTGTTTTTTTTTTCTTTTGAGAAACTTGAGAAACAATTTACTTTTTTCCCCCATAATTTATCGTATTTTATTTTCAATTTATTTTTCCACTACTATACCATATCTACCAACTTACCAACTACCAAACAACACATACAACGCTTGCACATTCAGGTGCCAGCCATTTCCTTAGCCTATGAGACGGCTGAATCCGATATTATGAAACGCCAGCCCAGGAATCCATTTTGCGATAAGCTGGTCAACGAAAGGTAAAGTTTTTCTTTGTGCTGCTCAGAAATCAAAAAAAAAAAAAAAAAAAAGAAACAATAATTAAAAACGAAATTGAAAAAACGAACTACCATCAAACTACACAAATCTAATGAAATGCAAATGCAAATTCAATTTTGAAACTTTTGTTTCCAATTGCGTAGAAAAAAATCAATCTCTTGTCTCTTCTGCAACTACATACATACATATAGTATTACTTATCAACTTTTAACTTCTTCTATCCACTAAGAATTGCTCCTTTTTTTCGTCACTTTCTTGTAATTCTGAAAATAAAAGCAAATTGAATAAATTGTATTTTTGCGGGCAAATCTGTTAGGTCAAAGATCAAAAAAAAAAAAAAAAAAAAAATAATAGATATATCAAATCATTTATCTATTTACTATATCTACTAATCAAATCTAAGATATTTTCAAATTAGCTTCAAGTACAAACAAAATACCATATACATATCTTCTATGTCTTTTGCCTTTCTTTCTCTTAATTTCACTCTTTACGGTAAATTGCTAATTTTAAATATATATTTTTTTATGTTTTATGTTTAATGTTTTTTTTTTTTTTTTGTTAAATGTTTTATGTTTTACATTATTTTTCTGGCTTTAACTTGAATGTAGCATTTGAAAATATTTACTTTTCAATTGATAATTCCTAGAGATGTCTCTAGATAATGATTCTTTAACTTGATTATTACTTACTTAGGTCTCTTTATATAACTATAATCAATTTCTAAGCACTTTGATATTTTGGTTTTCCAAGGGTGCTTAGGCCCAATTTTCCTATTATCTTAACTAACTCTATATTCTTAGACAGGATTCTTTAAAATAACTTGAATTTTCCATTTGAACTCTTGATTATTGATCTTTTTTAGTATTTTATATTTTTTACTGAGATTTCTTTTCTATTTTTCAAACTTTTTCGTTTGCAATGATACGAATATATATATATATATATAAACATAAAAATATATATTATACAATTTATATGCGCATTATCGTACTCGTACTATCTATCTATAATAATAATAATAGCAACCAAATAATAATAATTATATAATCTCAAATTTATTGACACGAAAACGAAAGAACACAAAGAAAATCTCATATCTCTGATGCTACTTGTTCAGCAAACTTTAAGATACTTTTGGCACTCCAACAAAAAAAAAATCTTCGAGTTTATAGGCAAACTCGCTTTTTTACCACCAACAACTTCTCATCCTCTGCAAATGCTGCTTCCCTTTCGCTCTATCAACTGCGTTTATTATGGTGCTTTCTTTTTTATCTTCTAAACTCTAAACTCCTTTCTATATCTTAATTAACTTGTTTCTTTTTCCTTTCTTAACTCGTTTCCATAATTTTGTATGTCAACAGCAGAATTATATATACACTATAGTATATTGATCCAAGTAATTTTTCTTTTGTTATTGAATTTATTTCCATTCTTTTCGATTAGGCTTAGATTCACAGAAGGTAAGTAGCGTGCCATATTGTTGTCTGTCATCGGAATTGAAAATCGTCCATTTGGAACACAAACTAGAAGAAGATACTTTCTATATATGTATAGTGATTGGATCGACTTGTTGGCTCCTCTATTCTCTGTCCCTCACTCTCTATTTGGTCTTGCTCTCTACTATTATTCTCTCTGTATGTGATAGAACAGAGTTTCCAACACAAATTAATCGACTATCTATAGTAATTTCTCTTTTTTTTTTTCTTTTAGTACATAAACATTGCTAGTGCAGGTTTACTTTAGTCTCTAATATATGTATATATACGCCTATATATATGTATATGTATATCATATTATATACCTATCTATTCCTACGTAATTTCTTCACTCTTAATTATGCTAATTATATAGCTACATATTATTATTATTAAAATGAGTAGTGAACGATTTCAATTTGTTCATAATGAAGTGTTTTCTATAAGATAGTTAATTTCGATCATAAACAAACTCTTAAAGTCCTCATCAAGCTCATAACTCTCTACTTACTATCAGTCAACTTAAAGCAGAAACCAAATCAATCAGCAGTCAATCAATCAGTCAGTCAATCATTCGAATTTTCATAGCCCTTGTTTTCTTTTAAGTTGTAGAGATACACACCCACAAAGACAACACACACACACACTAAAAATTTCACCAGATTTAAATCATCCTAACCCAAATCGGGTTTACTTATAATAATATCTACATTTATCTATTTAACAAATTAGTGCAAGTTAAGCTATAAGCTCTGTACAACTCACAGACACAAACAGAAATACAATACTATCCCCATTCCCCTCTCTCTTTGTATCTATCTATCTCTCTCTCTCTCTCTCACTCTCTATTACTGGGTACTATAACTCTTTTTTCAATATCCCCCAAATTGATTTAGTTTTAGCTTCTTAAGTACGCAGGAGCTAAACACAACCAAACAAACAAACAAGCAACTAAACATTTAACGCAGAGGGTACAACATATGACACACTCTCCTTATAAAAACTATCTCTATTTTGTATATGAAAGAAATGTTTTAGTGAATATTAATTAGCATTTAACAAAGAGACAAAAGTACATTACATTACATCTATACATTATGGTTATCAATTTTATTATTATATATACATATATATTTCTTACCATAATTAAAATAATATTATTCTCAAGCAAAGAATGAATAATATTCTAGTAATATTCTAGTAATCGGATTTTCCTTTTGTATTTTCCCCCTTACACTTTTTTTAACTCTTATTATGTCTTTCTTTTGTTAAAAAAAAACCAACGACAAAACCAAACAACCAATTTGCAACTTGCACAAAACTGAAAAAAAAAATCAATAACAATATCAAAATATATATATACGCTATATAACGCAAGATTCCGGCCATTTCACTCGCTTACGAGCAAGCCGAAAGCGATATTATGAAGCGTCAACCGAGAGATCCATATCGCGACAACTTGGTCAATCGCAGGTCAGGACAAACTTAACAATAAGGATAAAAAAAAAACCAAAAACAAAACATAAAATACCCCAATATTACCTATGTACTTCTTTACTGTTTTAGTTAATTAGTTAAGAAACTAGAAAATGAACAAACAAAACATGCAACCCATTTTTAATACATCCTTTCTTTCTTTCGATTAACAATTTGTCCTTTGTTTGACGTGTGGTCGCGTTTTCTTTTAATTCTAAAAAAAAAAAGATAAAAGACTAACTTTGGCATACCAAAGTTAATATATACCCTTGCTTCGATTGTTGAAAATTATGGAAATTAAACTTGAAAACTTATTCAAATTGGTTTTCTTAGTAAGGGTATAAAAATAATTATGAAAATTGACAAAAGTCTGTCCAAATTTAGTGGAAATAAAATTGCGACTGTTTGTTCGTTTGCCGATGCGTTCCTTGCATTGTTTCATTGTTTTCATTTCAATAAAATCCACTTTTTATTTCTATATCTACACAATTGAACTGAGATTATCCTTTATCCTTCAATTCTTTTATTTTAATTTTCATTATCTGAACTCTCAATGTGGAATGAAATTAATTTTCTCTCAAATTCTCTCTCTATGTTAATTTTATTCTACGAAATTCCAAATCAAATATTATTCCTTCACCTGATTAACATTTTGATTGTCCTAATTTTAATTTAAACAAATGAGATATCCAATCAATGTGTGCGTGTGTATTGATTTGTTGTGTTAGTCGCACAAATTGCAATACAAAAAACAACAAAAATTATCACTCGTTTGTGTGTGTTTTGTCTTAAGCGCAAAATCTAAATCGAAATTCCGTATCCAACAACGAAATTTAGTTTAATTTCACACACATTCAATAAAACAAAATGTTCAATCAACAGCTGCTGCTTTTAGAATATGTTTGGCGCTATCGCATCCAATAAAAATATATATATCCTACTATATATATATATACATACAACACAAACAGACAACTAGATAGACAAAAAAATAACCAGACAGACTTGAAACAAAATCACACAGCAAACAAAGCTTGACAGGATGCATTATATTTAATCTATATATACATACATACATACATACATACATATTATATTAACTAACTGAACAGGTCACATAATTAACTCGATCCAAAATGGCTTTCTGCTGATGTTACTCTTAGTACAGTTTAGTATGTTACTTGTAGATGAGTTTGTTCGAAATGAGAAAAAAAAAAACACACACACCCTGAAAAAATAGTTAAAAACTTAAACAACAAAACCAATATGCGCTTCAGTTGTATTTTAGAATACATACTTAACATCAAAATACTATATATATATATATAAATATTTATATATATATAGTGTATATGTACTTCTCGTAGTCCTTGTCTCTGGTTCCAAGTGCAAGTGGAATCAAGTCTCGCAGTAAGTTTATTTCTTTTTGTATGTGAGGTAGCAAAACGGAGTTTGATTTCTACTTTTATTTTTGTTTAATTTGTTTAATATCTTTTAAGTTTAAATGTAAGTTTTTGTTTTATTATTGTTATCTATATATATATATATATATGTATGACATCTACTTTAAACGTAAGTAAATGAAAATTTGTAAAAAACCAAAATCATTTAGCAAACATCCCCACCACCCCGCCTTGATGAATGTTTGCATGCTTTATCTGTGTAAATATTTGTATACATACATATATTAGTTATAGTTGCACGTTTTTGTTGTATACTAACAAATTTGTACAGTCTGCTTTTTTCCATCACATTAAATGAAAGATATATGAGAAATCTCTATATGTATATATGCATATATATAGAGAAAAAAATAAAACGCTTTTTGCCAAGCATAAAATATACATAGAACGATTTGCTTTTGCGCGCGCTCAATTTCAAGAGATTCGCTAAGACACCACAATCCACGCTGTAAAATATACTATATATACATTATATATATATTTAAAATCTTTTATATAACACCATTAAAACTTAATCGATAAACTAATAGGCTAAAGGTAAAGTGGCAATATGATAATAATGATTAACATGACTAACAATTAAACAATTAATCAGAGTATACAATTATTTACTCTTCATGTGAACTGCACAAGCGTTGCAGCGGTTGGCAGGGTTTTTGTTTATATATTAAAATTATTTGTTTTCTTTGTTTAAATGTTATCTCTACCTTGTTCTTCTCTTTTTCTCTCTTCATATATATATGTTTAAAAATATATATAAAAAAAAATTTCTTATTCTTTTTCTACTATCTCTATTACTCTCCTTCGAATTGAACTAAATATTTTTTTTTTGTTTTTTAAAATTTATTTTTTATTTTGACAACAAAAACCTTGAACCAAACGAAGCTCACGCAATGCTCAACAATGCCGCATCTTTACCTAGCTAGTCCAAAAAAAAAAAAAAAAAACTGTAACAAGAAGTGTCTTGCGTCCTGCAAAAAATAAAAAGAAAAGATAAAACAACAAATCCCACACAACATTAATACCTCTTTAGTATGCCCTTAAACATAGTCTAATAATTTCTTTCTATCTTTGTCCATTCCCCCATACACACACACACACACCTACGCACAATGTTTTTCCAACAGATTGATTTCCATGGCCTATGGACAAATTGGTATGATTCAAGCAGCTGCCGGATTCTTTGTTTACTTTGTCATTATGGCTGAGAATGGTTTCTTGCCAATGAAATTGTTTGGCATCCGTAAGATGTGGGACTCAAAGGCTGTCAATGATCTAACTGATTCCTATGGCCAAGAATGGGTAAATTTTTATTAAAATCAAAAAGATGATTTGTTTCCTTTTATTAATAATCAATTTTGTACAAATTAGACCTATCGCGATCGTAAGACTTTGGAGTATACCTGCCATACAGCTTTCTTCATTTCGATTGTGGTTGTGCAATGGGCTGATTTGATCATCTGTAAGACGCGCCGTAATTCCATCTTCCAGCAAGGCATGCGTAATTGGGCATTGAACTTTGGTCTCGTTTTTGAAACCGTGCTGGCTGCCTTCCTCTCATACTGCCCGGGCATGGAGAAGGGTCTGCGCATGTACCCATTGAAGTAAGTTTTCTAGATAGTAGTTGTTCATTTACTACATCACTAATGATAACAAATTAATTTATACAGACTCGTCTGGTGGTTCCCGGCCATTCCATTTGCGCTGGCTATATTCATCTATGATGAGACACGTCGTTTCTACTTGCGTCGCAATCCCGGCGGCTGGTTGGAACAGGAGACCTACTATTAAACACACACTCCCAACACACCTACAAACAACCATACACCACACACACACACACTACATACACCAATAGTAATGTTTTATGTACCACAAAACTACACACTACCACCACAGCGAAACGAACCACAACCACAGAATTGTATTCGTGGTATTTCAAGAGCAACCGTAAAAGCAACAGCAATGTCAGCAACAACAGCAGCTACCACAGCTACAGCAAGAAAAATTATTACAATATGTTTTATTTTTTTAATTTAATTATTTAAAGTAACAAACAACAACAAAATGCAAGCGATAATTATTTTAAAAGTTTAAGTAAATTTAAATTATAAATTAAAGCTAAAAATAAGATTTAAATAAAGTAAAGAAAAAAACAAACAAACGAACAGATTTCGATACCCCGCAAAAACAAAAACCAACCAATAACTAAATAAAAAAAACCATGTTTTTAGTAAAAATAATAATACAAATGGAAAATGAAACCCAAGCTTAATAACTAATACCAAAAAAAAGAAAAGAAAACAAAACAAAAAAATGAAAAGAACAACGCAAATTGTAGGCAAGACAACAACTCTACGAAACAGAAACAGAATCTAAGCTAAAGCTAACAAATACATTCATAATGTTAAACACACAGACACAGACACACACACAGAAACACAACCACATATACATACAACGCATGACGGGACAAATTATATGAAGAGAAGTGTTTAGAAAAAATTATGAAAAACGAAAATATAATACAAAAGATAAAAACCGAAAAGTGAAAGAAAGAAAGAACAAAAAATTAGCGTAGTTACCAAATAAGCCGTGAACATAAATAATGATGGAATACATCAATTTTTGCTAATTTGTGTGGCAGCCGTTAAAATGCAAGGCATAAACCAAATGAAACACACAAATACATAAACAAACAAATACACTTACACACAGACATACAAGATATATAATTGTTTATATATATACACACAAGCATATATATTATATATGGGAAAAAACAAATTTGATTATATAAATGGAGCTATACACAAAAAAAAAAAACCAAAAAAAAATGAAAACAAAATAAAATGAGGAATAAAAAAATATGAACCTACCACAACTGCGAGCGGCATAGAGCCGAGCCCAAAACTTCTAGCTAGAGATCAGAGAAGAAACGATAAAATAATGGAAATTAAAAAAAAAAAACCAATTCAACTGATAGGCAACCGGCCAAGCAGCAAAATTAATTTGTTAAAAAATACCAAGTAAAAGTTAAAAAAAAAAAACAAACAGCAACCACCCACTAACCATCTGAAATTGTCTTGCAATCGGGCTTGTTCTAAATTCCGATTCGAATAGCCTTTGTTAGGTCCTTATTTGTAATGCCCTATTTGAAAATATATATATATATATATATATATATATATAATAATAAATTTCTAGTTGAACAAGTTTGAGAGCAAAGTTTTAACAATTGCAAAACAGGGCAAGAAGAAAAAGAATAAAAAGGGGTCCTCGATCGAGATCATCACTTTTATATTTCAGATGCACGCCAAGGCAATAATAAATAGTTTTAACTAAATCATCGATACTTTTTCAAGGATGAACCCTAACTCAATTGGTATTATAAATAAAGGCTTATTGAACGTTGCGAATTGGAATTAGTGGAACAGCTTTGAATATTTGGCTTTGTGTGCATTTAAGATCCACATTTACGATCCACACACACACACAGAGAGAGAGAGAACAATGTTTGTAATTTTTACACGGCACTTCGCTCCAAACAAAATAAAAAGAAAAGAAGAAAAACAAATTAGGGGCACGCCCAAGGCAGTAGCTAACAGTATTGTGTTAATCTTTTTGTTAGTTAATTTTGTTTGTCTTTTCGCTCTTCACACTCACGCGCGCGCCTAGAAAAACTCAAAATTGGCATGAAACCAATCGATTAACTAATGAAAATCAGCAAATCAGTTTAATTTCAATGAACATTTCAATTGAAACTTATCTAATCGATGATACGTGATTGTCAGACAATGAGTAGAGAAATCAGATGGTCCACGCCCATATATACACGCATCCAAAAACCAACCAAAAGACACCCACACAACCATAATGATTCGCTGCCGTTTTTCTAATTGTCCTGTTTTCTAATTTAGTAAAGAATGATAAATGATGATCATTAGCATTGGTTAATAATAATGATTATGGCATGTTAGTTATGAACAACAAAAAAAAAAAAAAGAAAACAAATATAAAACATATAAAAAAAAAGAGAAAAACAAAGAACTAAACAAAATTATTATTATTAGTTGTTAACAAATTCTATTGAATAATATTGATCGATGAATGCTGATGTGAAAGAGAAACTAAAATAAAATGAGTAACAACAAATATTTCATAATATGGAAAACAAAATATTTATAAACAATGGAGTAAACGTTTAATGGTCAGAAAAACAAAACAAAAAAAAACAATGGGTAAAGAAAACCAAACAACAACTCGAAAATTTGTCAACCGTAAGAAACAAAAGTAAACCAAAATAAAAACAATGAGTAAACATTTTTAATTTTTTGTTCTTTCGCCCTCCGCTGTAAATGTATTTGTAGATTTAAACAATGATTAAAATAAAAAACTACATAAATAAAACTTAAAAAAAAAAAACAAAAACAAACCAAAATTGGTGATATTTTAAATATCTCTTTCACTAAATTCAGGCAAGTATTTGAAATTACAATTCAGATATATTCAGTAATCGAAGTTAGGTAATCTGTAATCTGTTTAACAAAAAAAGGGATAGAAATATATGGAAAGATGCTAAATATTTGGAAAACTAAAATACTTATATAAATTTCAATTTTGCAACAAGAGAGATAGATGGTGAATGGATCTCATTTAAGAAATATTTTAATCAAAAGATAGACCATTTATTTTTGCTATAGGTTACTGGTAATTTGCTTTTAAATATCAATTGCAGTAGAATTCTCCAGGATCTTGAGAGTTAACACCAACTGAATATAACGTTTGCTGTTTTTTAAAAAAAGAGAGTTTTCCATATGAACAACCTAATTCTTTGGCCCACTGCGATCGGAACATTTAATGAAAAGTGAACTAGTTCTGGAACCATGCTTTCTTTTGCGGCAAGTAAAAATACATTTGAGATAAAAACGCACCTGTAAAATGCGGCTTTAAACATAAATACACATATACCTACGTACATTTATTTATATGCGTATAAACCCCTTGTTCCCCCTGTCCCTTCCCCATATGTATGCATGAATACAAAGAGTAAAGTACAAAAAAGAAATGGTAACAAAAGGTTGTGAATGTACGACAGAAACACATTTAAATGTGTATGTGTGTGTGTGTGTGTTTGTGAATGGTGGAAAAGGGGGGAGAAAGGAATGTTTATATTGTTGCCGTTATTGTCGCGTCAAGTCCCATTGGCAGCGGGCACGCAGGTCGTCGTAGTGACAACGGCGGCAACGCAGCAACATTTGGGTCTTATTAATTTCCGTTTTGCTTATTTATTTTTACGATGTTTCAAACAGCTAAAACGCAGACGCAGTCGGTCCGAAACATTTGTTTAAAGGTTTTTTTTTTATTTTTTGGGTTCAGCATTTGGGAATACCCTATCCGGTGGGGGTCGGGCATAAAATTTGTACACATAAGAACGCTGGAATAAATGTATGTATGTACATTGTATAAATACTCTTTGACGAAAGGTTACTAAATTTATGTCAATAAATATAAAAATTCTTAGCAAAATAATTATGGATTTTACTTAGATTTCTATATCTTTATGTATATTGAGTAAGTTGTTTTAAATGCAGTTTTTGTAAGCGTCTGGTCAACATGTCGTATGAGTGATTTTTTTTTTAATTATTCATTCATTGTTATTTCTTGACTTTTGAATATATCTATAATAATAACAGATGTACATAAAATGTACTTTAAATTAGATTACAGATTATATAATTTATTTATTGTTAAAATCGGGTAATTAATCAATTCATGAAGCTTTTGTCTTTTGACCTTTGCTTGTCCACTTAAAATTTCATTATCTATAAAAAAAATGACATTAAAGGCATTTAAATTGTGTCTCCTTAAATAAATTCTGATTTTAATCTAAAACGGCTCCTGTAAATGAAATAAATGTACATATGGATGGTGTCAGGTCCTTTTTAAATTCTAAAATACTGTAGTTAGGTAAGCAAAAAACTGAAATGAGCACGAACATATTTTTTTTTCTTCCACCAGACTTAACACGGGCGTCAAAAACTTACGCGCTTGCTTGTCTAAGAAAGCAGGCGACTGGCTGTGGCCCACTCCCACATTCACATTGCGCCATTGAGACTGCATTTGAGAGCCACCCACCCCACTGTGGAGACAAAGACAGTGAGACAGAGAGAAAACGAAAGAGAGGGACCTCTGTTTCATTGCCATTCCGTTCCTTATCCTGGCATTGCGTCTAGGTGTATCGTCGTCGTTTGTTAGTCTTTCATTATCCGGCGTGCGAGCATGTAACGGTTTCGCTTCGAAATTTCGGCGGCGGCATCAACAATCAGCAACAGCAATAGCAATAGCAACATCAAACCCAGCAACAACAGCAGCGGCAAATGTTAACTTCTTCTATTTTGAGTGCCGAACAATTTCACTTTATATTTTCACTGCACATGAGTGTATGAGAGATTGCGCGACTAAGTATATGCTTATTAAAATTAAAATTGAACCAAAAAAAAAAAGTGTGTACAATTTTATTCTTTTCGAAATGGTCTTCCATAAATAACTTGATAGTCGTTTTGAGTGAGCAAAAATGCAAGGCAATGACAATGCAGCGACAACAAATAGCCAAAAACTAGGCTAAATATCTTTTTGGGTCCTGCGCCTGCGGTCGCCGACATTTGAACCTGTTTTTTTTTCTGGCCTCAGCGTTGACTTGACCGGCAGGCAGGTCTTGTGCTACATTTTTTGGTTTTCTATATTATTTCTGTGTTCTTTTCCTTGGCAAAGTTGTGCATTGTGGACAAAGATAAACCAAAAAGAAGAAAAAAGTACCATCAAGTGCCAAAAAAGTGAGAAAAGCAAAAACAAAAACACCAACAACAACAACATCATCAAGACTAACGCGAAAAGAGTTCAGTGGTTTAGAAGTTGGTGCAACAGAAACAGCAGCAGCATCGGCGGCAGCAGTAGTAGCAGCACCAACAGTTCAACAGCCTCCGGGCGAAAGGCAAGCACAACTACAACTCTTTGAATTTCGGCTAGAGTTGCGCTGTGTGCGCATCCCGTGTCCTGACAGTGTACGTGTGTGTGTGAGTTTGTGTGTCTCTCTGTTTGTGCGTGTTATAGTGTGAGTGTGTGTATATTCTGCAGCAACCGCAGCAACTCTGCAACGGCGAAAATTGTGTCAGCAATTCTGCAGACGCCCAACTGGCGCCGGGAGTACACTTTTGAATCTTTCATTAGCCGGTAATACATACATACGTACAAGCAAATGTAGAGATACAAGTTACTTATACTAAGACTCACCTTTAAGCTTAACATTACCTAGAATTGCCTCACCCCTCCAGCGGTTTTCAGCTTACCTTGACAACGATGGATCCGTGACAGTTGTCAGTTTGTTTTGCTATCGATTAAGCTCTTGACGCCACCAGTGTTTTTTTTTTTTGTCTTGGCCCCTTGTCTAGGTCTCCGTCACATTTCGCTTTGGCATTGTCTTTGTCCGTGGTTAGCTCATTTGGTACTGCCACTGGGTATGGGCCTATGCTTTTGTGATGCGCCTAATTGAGTCTTTTGTGCAGCTCAAAACAATAAACAAAAGCATAAGGAACAAAGCGCAAAGCACGAGTAAACAAAACCAAAGGCGAAGTATTCGCAGTCGTGACTCCAAAGCTCCACAACTAACTGTCAACCACTTAAAGAGCCTGCCACTTGACTTTCTTTTGCCATCCAATTGCGTTCCCCTTGCCTTTGGGCAATGGCATGTCATTTGCCTTTTGTCAATATCAGTCAAATGGTTCAATAGTCCAATGGTTCAATGCCTCAACTCAACAATTCACCGCTTTGTTTCATTTCGCTCGTTTCAAAGTAATACGGATATCTGCATCCTGCATATCAATTCATTCATTTCATTCATGTTCGATTCCCACCCATTGACAAATTAAAATATATAAAGGTCCATTCTCAATTGTTTGCAGGACAATGAAGGACCCTTCAGTCGCTCAAACAGAATGCCAAATACAAATGCCTGACTGTGAAAACGACTGTTCTCCTTTCAAACGATTTGCATTATCTATTGACTAAAATTTATTCAGAAAATCTTCCTCAAAGAAAAAGAAACAGACAAAAAAAAACTGCAAATTTAGCATTTAATTAAAGGCTTATCGCAAGAATTTAAATAATGAAAAAGGAAACTTTAAGATGCCATTTAAAAAAGGAATTGAATTTATTTTACATTAGGTTGAATTAGTTTATTTATTGCCGATCAATTTTTTATTTTATTTTCCTTTGAAACATTTTTCGTTTCGTTAGTCGGCTGTTAATTATGTAGATAAATATCTTCCTTGAATCTAAATAAATGGCATTAATTGGCTATATATCTTGTGGGATTAAAAGTGTTTATTTTTGCTTCACAAATATTATAATCAAATAACAAAGAAGAGAACAAGCTACAAAATTGCCTTAGATAATATGTTTACGATAATTCTCCCCTTTTAGTAGATGAATTTCAGTCTTTCTTCTATTTTTGCAGTATGAAATTTATTTATCTTATCGTTCCCAAATTGCCATCATTATAATGCCAATTAAATATCAGCATGACTTGTGTGGGATTTTTGATAAGAGGCAATTGCTAACCCAATGCGAAATCTCTTGTTGAAACTTAACTGACCATATACACGTGCTTCTAGATTAAAAGAACAAGGGGAGGGGGGGACAGAAAAAACAGTCAACACACTAATGCCACACAAGTGACAACTTTCAACGCTTTGGTGACGCTTAAGTGGCAGGTAAGTAGCAGGCTGGGAGGGCACTCAACAGCTTATGGCTTGAATATGCATATGAAAAACCAGCAATAAACACACACACACACACATAATAGAGTGGGCGTTTGTTGTCACGCCCTATGTCACTGGATGGCAAAAAGAACAACTAAACAACTGAGTAGAACTTTCATAAAAACCACCAAACACAGAAACCACAATTCCTCGTCACATATACCCAAAAACATAACCACAAGAAATCAGCAATAACAAGATTTTGCCATGTTGTTTGATTCATGAGACAGCGGACACATCTACCTCCCCCTATCCAGACCACATGGCGTATGAGCAACTTGTGCCAAATTAAACAACAATAGCTAAGGAATAAACACCAGCCACACACAAACAGTTGGACTCGTAGTTGCCATTGTACATCCATTTGACTTACCCTCAGTAGAATGCAGCTGGGAAACTTTTTGGCCAAAAACTACATACAATAAATATATATATATATCTGTATATCTATATGAATACATTTGGTTTAAAGTGCAAAAAAGGATGCTTTCGAGCGTATACTTTTATGCAGAATTTGGCTGCAGAGTTAATCATACGACTGACAGTAAAAAATCACAAGCTTGGCATTTATAGAGAAAGATGATGGGGCTAGGTAGGAGGAGATGGGAGGGGGGCTTATGCAGATGATTCCCATTTCTATGGCATGTACGTGTGTGGTTTCAAATTGTGCATACGCCACCGAAAAAAAGGAAAAAATGAAAAAATGACCAGAGTATGCGTTTCGTGTGTGTATGTGTGTGCCGAATTTTTGATACTCTGTATCCTAAGGAGGGGGTATTTTTCTATCCATAAATTTTAATTCTCAATTTCATTTACATAAACATATTTACATTTCAAGTCAGTGTTTTAATAGCCAACAAATTGTCTAGCCAGTATCTTAATTATTCACTTTTTATCCTTACATCGTACACACGCAAAGCAAAATGAACCAAAAGGACTCGTTTATTGCAGCTGATTTTTGATTTTCAAAGGTTTCTTTCTCATCTACCCAATGGAAGGGGGTGGGCAGGGTATAAAATGTTCAATGCCATAAATTGGGAATATGAAAGCAAATGCTGGAAAATATTTCAAGGATTACTTTAAGCCAGGACCAAGTCGGGCGGGTAGCACAAATATATATAAAAAAGGACTCGATTGCGCTTGGCTGCCATGGCAGGGCAATTAAATTTTGACTGTGATGATGAAAGCAGCTGAATATAAAAATTAAAAAAGATAAAAATTCCATAAAGTTTGAAGCAAAGCAGCCAACAACAGAAAAGGGACGACAAAAACACCAACAAAAAATCACCAAAATTAGAAAAGGACCAAAAAACAAAAAAAAAAAACACAACACTCACACACACACAAGGCAAAAAAATATATATATATATTACGACAGCGAAGACAGGGATGACTTAAGTCAGCTTTTTGTGGTGCTCCTTTTTTTTATGCGAAACAAAAGACGCGCGAAAAGAACAAGATATAAGTATATCTAAATTGCCGTTGTCACGCACCCAACATACATATGTATATATACACACGCACACATACGGATACGCACACACACATAGAAAAGGAAACCATCACCAAATAACTCGCATTGTATCGGCACGGAAACCAAAGTGAAAACCTTTGACTGCACGACAACAAAAGCAAAAGGAAATTATAATTTTCCGCTTAGAATACAGATACATTTTCAATACAATTCTATACATGTTACGCAATGTTTGTATATATACGTATGTACATATTTACATTTATGATTTCAAATGCTTTTCAATTAACCTCTGATATTAAATTACAAGTTAATTGATCTCAATGATTTTCTTGTATTAATTTGCACATTATTTACTTGCTCATATCTTACATATGGCTGAATTATTAATGGCTCATTGAGCCATTCTGTAAAATGTGGCCAAGCGTCATTTAAAATGCTGGATGAATTTCAATGTAGAAAGTATAGAAAGGTGTTTCCGGCTTAATCAAATAGACCACAAAGTTTTTATCACAAATATTTTTATATTTAAAATGTTTCATTAAATTGATTACATTTTTTATTGTTGTTGTTTTTATATTCAACTCAAATTTTAGGTTTTTCGCTTCATTAAATGTGTATGGAGAAGAAAATCAGCTATAAACTCTTGTAATTATATAAGCAAAAACTTCCGGCCCTATCTAAGAATTTACGAGCAATTGAAGTTAATATTTATTTTCATGCCTGATCATAAGAAATTATTTATACAGTTTATATGCGAAGTGGTGATGGTGGCGGTGATTCACTTGAAACCATTTTACTAAGCAGTTAAGTTGCCAGTTGAGAAAAGTAGGTCGTCTCTAATGGATTTCTAAGATGAAGCACAACAATTTGTACTCAGTTGTATAGCATACATTAGGGCTGTGTAGCTAAAGACGATGATTTAGTTCTTGCTGATGATGATGATGATGATGATGGGGATGCGATAATGTAATTTTTCTTTCAAACGATTTTAAGTTAGATAATCGCATCATCATTTGGCCTTTTTCATGTCCGTAATATAAATCACTTGGCAGCGACTACTTGACTAGAGCCTAATCAACTTCTACCATCTTGGCAATGCTGGACAACTGATTCAATGTCTGATTGATTGGCAATAGTTTCTCAAGCCTATGCACAAATTTTTGCCATCATCTATCAAGCAACAACAACAACAATATCCAGAGCACACGGCAATTGCGTTGCAAATTGTCGAGTCTCAACTCTTGCCATTAACAAGAAATGTTTGTTTTTTTTCGGGATGTTTTTGGCCAGTGAATTTTCTCATTTAAAGTTTGGTAGAAGTTACATGGTGAAACTAACTAAAGTTTGCTCTTTATCGAAAGTGGAGCAACCGCAGCCACAGTTTGGGCATAGTTTGGGGTAACAAATAGTTCTTCTTCTTCTTGGGTTCGGTGGTGTTGCTTGTCATGGACGAGGCTAAGAACTTTAACCGACAGTGCGCAATCTAACCAACTTTGGCACGTTAGAATTTAGCTTTCCCCAAGCACCCTCAAGCTGTTGGCCAAGAAAATCAATAACAACTTGCTGCGCATTTCATGTTGACAACAGCGAGCCAAGGCATGCCATACATACCTAAATTCAGACATACATATTTATGTGGCCAGGAGCTTGGCACGTTGCTGTTGCCTTCTTGACGTTGCTGATTCTAACAATAAATCATAGCCGGTAAGTGAAAATATTGCCTGGTCCATGGCTGGAATATTTGTGACCTGGTGAGAGTTCAGGAATTATAGAGTAGTCGACAAAATATATACACATATATATATATATGTATTGGTATGATATATGATAATGAGATATATTCAGAAAGTTTTTAATAAGATTTTCCAATAGATCTTATTATGTATTTTTTTTATACTCGCAAAACAAATTTAAAGTTAAAATTTTCCACGTATTTGAATGTTCTTTTGGGTGGAAACTTTTAGGGTATCCCTTATGAGAGCTAGTGCGTATGTCTTAGTCTCGATGAAATCATGGGATGACTCAGATAAGCTAACTGGTGTATATGTATGCTATACCTTATAAAAACCCATTCATGTTCATGACCATGCCAGACGACGTGTTGACATTTGGAAATCAAATCAATGTCAATGCCAGCTTTCGCTGATGACATTTCGCGATGCTCAGTCATGTGTGTGTATCGTTTAGTGGTGGCGGGAACAGGAACATGGACAGGAAGTACCGATGCCGATTGCAATTCGAGATTGTCAATGCCCAATGAGGCGTAGTATCTATCCTATGACCGCCGGCATGTGTATGGTTTTATCTAATTGATGATAAGCCTCGGGGATAGACAGCCATCAATTCCTTCCATCATCTAACAACCCACAGTTTACGCATGAGTTGAAGATAAGAATGTGATGCCTACTTTTAGGCGGGTGAGTTAAAGTTAAAGACTTGTTTCCTTGTTGGCACCCTGTGGGCAAGCCGAATCAAGATAAAGAGTGAGAGAGAGACAAAAGATAAGAAATAGTTTACGCCTTGTTGCGTCCATTGCGTGGCCAGGCGGCACGAACACTTCTACATATTCGCACCCACCACCCAAAAAACAAACACAAAATCACACTCAGGCACAGACACACACACACACACAAGCAATTTGGCAAGCTTATGGTTAAACCAATGTAAGAACGTGTGAAATACAGTTATAAATAAATAAGAATTTACACACAACACACATACACTCAAAGAGGAGCTTATAAAAACGAGAATATTGTTAAATAATAAACAGTTTACAGACAACAGGCGTGAAAATGTGAGGTAGTTACGAGATACAAGGGGTACAACAGAGTGGTCGCTCAACTGTCAAGCACAAACTGATACACATCTAAATGGCCAAATACACCTATACAAAGACACACACACACACACCTTTAAATCTATATATACGCACACAAAAGTTTGTGACAAGAAGGCATTTCAAATCGACAACTCCTCGTTACGACCGTCATCAAAGTTGCCGTTGTTCTTGTTGTAAATGTCAGAGAAACGGCAAACCAAATGTCGCCAATAAACAAGAAGAGAAATATGCTGACATCGCCAACTGTTTCCATCACCATCGCCTGCGCGATACGATACATATTAAACATGTCATTTGCCGTTATTGTTGTTACCCTTGTTGCCGTTGTCGTCCCTTCTCTATCCCGATAAATACACGGACAACTGTCAGGCATTTTCTTGTTAGCATAACGAATCTGATATCTATGCTTTGCAAGCTTTCCACGGAGCTCAAATCAACCCAACCCTCCCCTATGCCCTCCAAAAAAAGAAAACAAAAATATAAAAAAAAGAAAATACACATACGCACACATCCAAAAAATAAGGAAAATATTAGCGTAACTACAGTAAATAAACACTAATGGTGATTTTCAATAATCCACTTAGGTTATGTATAGATTGGAAAACTAAGTAAGCAATATACTAATTCTAACAATAATTGCTCTAATTTCGAATAAATACGCAATAAAGGACTCATTGATATCCTAATTGATTAAGATGCCTCCAATTAGAATTCAGTTTAAATGGAAATGAACTAATAACTAATACTAATAGTAACCTATTAAAGGTCTTTAGCAAAATTCAATATTAAACTAAGCATCAATGTATTTGTTTTAATGGAGTTCCACCTGTACTGGAAATAGGGTAAGCTTAAAGACTTCAGGTATGGATACGGTTTCGGAAAAACGAAACACTTTTCATATGCACATCTGGGACAACTGGGCCCTTCTTCAGTGTTTGGTTTCGTTGAGGGGAAAATTGCCTGTGTGCCATCTCTTGTCATGGCAACGTTAGCTGCGGTTAACGTGGCGTATGCTAAATATTTAATTTATTTACTTTTTAGGCCAAACTATACACAGGTAGCTAAGTGGTTGACTTTAAACCACTTACGCCTAGGCTGTTATGTGGCTTTTGTTTTTGCCAAACTGCTTCTTAATCAATTATATAAACAATTGAATGTGAACACTTTGCTATCGTTAAGAAAATTGAAGTACTATCAGTATATTTTGTATTCAATTAGCTACATTTATGGTTTGTAGAAAATGAAAAATTGCCTTCAACTGGATCACATAACCAAAAAAAAAACCACTCACCAAATGATAGCGTATCAAGATAAAGAGCACACACTAAACATAGCCTCTTACAATCATAATAGCCTTTGCAACTTATCACAATGTGTTTTAGGTGATAGCTGAGTAACAGTTATCGAATGGCCAAATCAGATTCTATTTTGTTGGCGTCATACTAAAGTAGAGGTAGCGATATCAAAAGGTGTCGCATTGAAATAGTAATTTTGCGATACGACTTTGATGACGACCCACAAATAGCTAATGCTCTTTCACTGATTTATACTTCATAAAAGTGAATAAAATAGAAAGAGAGAGAAAAAACTTCTAATAAGAGACACAAAAGGACGTTGTGTGTAAACCACGACATCAATTCCACAGTTTTTGCACCCTTCACCCGGGTCCCTGCCCAGCAAACAGTCAAGATAAAGAGTGCACCGTTTATCTCTAGAGCCGTCAGAAGTATTGACACTTGAGTGGGTTAGTTGAGCGGAGCGCTAGCTCAGTTGCTTGCCGCAAAGCAAACAGGCAAGCTGTCAGACATACAGACAGACAGAATTGGGCAGAAAGGCTAAGGAAATCTATCTATGAATTATACATCTGAACGAGGCGATCCCAACAATTTCAAGTTGAAGTCAAAATCAAAGTGGCTGTTCCCCAAAGTGCGTTTGATACTGTTCGCTGCAAAATTGAAAGTGTGCCACAAATCCAAGTCAAAGCTAAAATCAATTCAAATTTAACCCAAGTGAGTATGCTATGGTTATGCCTGCACACACACACATACATACATATGTACAAACATTCTACGTGTCAGGTGGGGGGGAATTTGTGTGAAAGATGGCTAAATATAGCTTTGGGGGCAAAGTGGTGGGTGGCAAGGTGTTGAATCTAGAGGTCTCGTGGTTGGAGACAAATGACATGTTGCTGCATGGGGTCCAAAAGCAGCTTAGTAGAGATAGAAAATATGCGAATAAATTATGTGTATGTTATCCCCATACACAAACACTAAAACCACACCATATGTATGTACATAAGTATGTGCAGGAGGAGGTGTGGAACTTATGTACATTTGTGGCCATAATCTTCAGCTGTGAAATCGGTATGCATTGAAAATGGTCGGTCGTCAGCAAAATTTCATTTCGACGGTCCAACAAAATCCCAAATATTCCGGCCTCCATCCATTTCATTTAACTTATCTATCTACACTGTAGAAAACAGAACAGAACAGAACAGAAAAAAATAGAAGAGAAGAGACTAATAAACAAATGTCAAATGTGCACTTCAGAACCCATAGAGAAAGAATTAAGAGAAATGGAAAGAGAGTGAATGCAGGGCATAGACAACGCGAATGAATGAATAAATGAATGAGCAAAGCAAACGAGACGATTGAACGGTTAATAAGAACAAGGGGATACGAGAAAATACATATTTTTATATATATATAAACAAGAGGTAATATTTGTGGTTTGGGGATACCCTATAGTCTAGACCCTACAATCAATTTCCATTCATCTACTATATCTAATTGTTGTGTAGGGGAATACATAAACTTGATGATCTAATAAGTTTGCTTATTGCCATTGCTCTTACAAGTTTAAAAGCACAAAATTCAAATATATGAGATATTGGAAATGTGCAAATGAATAAGGTAAATCTAATTTCAGGATACATTTCGTGTATTACACTGATTTTCATTCCCATGGCCAAATAATGTCTGTATTAGCTTTCATTACACGCTTCACTTCGTCCAATCTCAATGGGCAGGTGGCATCCCCAGCAAAATGGATAGCGTAGAGTATACAAATAATTATATGCTTTGGGGACTCGACCAGGCACTCGGTACGGTAGACAGGTGGCGAGGTAAAATGGTGGCAGAATAGTCGTCTGTTGGCTGCCAAACTATATGCAAAATCATATAAAAACCACGAGAACATAAAAAAAAAAAGAAAAACAAATCTGTGCAGTGAATAAACATACATATGTGGAAAAAGAAAACATATGTACTTACTTAACAGCTAATTTGGCACTGCACAAATAATTTCTAGATTTAACTGAATTTACTAGACAAACGCCACGATTTTGCCCTGCACTTGTACTTGAACTTGCCACTCGAAAAAAAAAAAATCTTTATTTAGTGCAAAATCAAACTGAATTGAGCAAACTAAAATAAAAAACATATACAGAACACTACGTAAATGGCGGCGCGTAAGGTTTAAAACAGAACGTAAACAAACCGATTTGTACCCAGAACATACATACATACATACACACAAAGTGTATGTTTGTATATTTAGACATTTTATATACAATTTTACTCATTTTATTTTCAGTCCTTTGCCAAACGCCGCGCGTTCTACTTTTGAGCGTTCGTTTCGTTCCGTTATTGTTGTGCCTGTTCTGGTTCTGTTTCTAATTTTAAATAATACATTTATATACATAAATATTTCAAAACTGTGACAACCCAGAAAAAAAAAAAAAATAGAGAGTGAAAATGTGTAAATGTATTATTGAAGCTGCTAGAATTTTAGAACCCTTTAAATCACTTACTCGTCGTAAGGTCTTAATTTTCTGACAGATACATTAAATTCTGAAATGTAATTGAATGTAAAAACGTCTAACGACTATCTACAGTTAGTTTATACGTAAGCCTGCATATGTTCACACCCACACATAGTTATAATGTATGCATGTAGCTTCGAGCTAAAGTTGGATCCAAAGCTTTTTAATTAATTTGCAATCTCTTAACTTGACGTGCAATAACAAAATTTCCAATAATGGGCCAAAATGCAATTTTCAATTTGAAATGAGTAGAACTGTTGGGTGTTTGGGGGTCAGCATAATGTATAGACAGTATTCATATGAGTTCTTGGGGAGCCCTTTTGAATATGATGGGGAAGGGTGTCTGCCTGTCTGTCTGTCTGGCTGCCTGTTTGCTTGCCTGTCTATTTCATTGCCTTTGTTCATTACATTTTGCCATATCTGTCTGTCTGCCTCCTACTTTCGGTTGCTGCCAGCTCTTCCTCTAATTGCTAAATTAATGCAAGCGTTGATGATTATCTTTGGGGTCGTTTCACGAATTGATGGGGTATATTGGCATTTAAACTGATCTCAAATGTTATGAAATATTTAAAGTAATCATCAATTGAAGGAGATATTTCTATAAATGGTTATCATTTGTTTTATATATCAATTCCAACTACACTTGAATTAAAATACTTAAAGCATTTACGTAGGTGGTGGCCCTCCCATAATATATACAAACATAATTTTCGATTTTGGATAATGTACACATATGAAACACACACACATACATACATACATAAAAACTTTTTTCTTTTTTTTTTTTTGTTGGTTTGTCTTTTCTACTTTCTTCTCTTCACCATTCTTCTGCTTGGTCTTGTTCGTTCTTTACGCCATTCTACCGTTATGCTCAATTCCTGTTATTGACAATTCCCCATTATGCACGACAACAACAAAATACATACTTATGTATGTACATACATACATACATACATAGATATGGGTGTGTATGTACGTTATCGATTTCGAACGTTTTTACAGTTGTGAATTTGTGCACTTGCAACTAAATTAACTTTTTTGTTTTGTTATCCATGTTTCTGTCTGTTTCTGTTCTGGTTTAAATTTCTGAGAAAATGTAAGGTTCCGTTTCTGTTTTAGCTATTTGCTATTTTTATTGCTGCATTTTGTTTATGTTTTATGCTATCTATTTACGCATTTCATTTCGTTTTTGTATAAATACACAAAAACAGCTGAAAAACTTGCTCTTCTTTGACTGCCTTCGTCTTTACGATGACCCGGCCCATCCACCCTAACACCTACATATGTATGTACATACACACACACATACCTGCTGACGCTAGCAACAACTATTTGTGGATACAACCTTCACAGTGGCATTGCAGTCTGAGAATTTTTGCGACATTCGTGATGTAATGCACCAGAATAGAAACATTCATAAGCCTGCCAACTAATGTCATACTCTTTGTCTTTTAAACCACACTCCCTTTACATTTTACCCCTCTGGTCCATCTTATTTTGTATCTCACTCACTCTTCTATTATCTATGTGTACTTGCAGGTGCCGAGGTCCAACAGCATCAAAGTGTTAACTGTACCATAATAGCAAGAATGCCGCCCCGTGGTCATTACTAGCCAAATAGCTAGTCAGCCAGCCAGTGCCAGCCAATTAAGCCAGCTCACGTCATTGCCCACGTTAGCCGGTTTAAGCACAAACAGCCAAATCGAACGCAACAAAGCTTCCAAAGATATACCCATCCGTAGTACTTCCAGCAGCAAGACGTCGTCATGCGGTTGTCTCAAAAGCCTCTCACATCGTTCATCGCCTGCGCATTATTCCTAGTCTTTATTTACACAACAGTGCAGTCTCTGGCCCAGACGCAGGATGTGGAGAGAAGCTACTCGCAATCCTATTCGAGGCTCAATATTAGCCAGAGCCAAAGTCATAGTCGTCGTCTGCGTCAAGCAATCGATGATGAAGAGCACCAAGTTGTAGATGAAGATGTCAAAATTGACGAGCGCGGAGCTGATCAAGATGAACTGCGGACCTGTCCCGAAGGCCTCGTATTGCCCTTATGGATGCCCCAGAAAAATATCTCGATTGGTGACCGATTAATACGCGGCTTCGTCTACTTTCTGTTTCTCATCTACCTGTTTGTGGGTGTGTCCATTATAGCCGATCGGTTTATGGCCTCCATCGAGGCAATTACCTCGATAGAGCGAACCGTTGTGGTTAAAGGAGCAAATGGGGAAAAACAAACGATGCATGTACGCATCTGGAACGAAACGGTGGCCAATTTAACACTTATGGCCTTGGGCTCCAGTGCCCCAGAAATTCTACTCTCAGTCATCGAAATCTATGCCAAGGACTTTGAGAGCGGCGATTTGGGACCGGGCACTATAGTTGGATCGGCAGCGTACAATCTATTTATGATCATTGCCGTTTGCATGATCTGGATACCAGCGGGTGAAGTGCGTCGCATTCGTCATCTCCGGGTATTTACCGTAACTGCTGCCTTCTCAATATTTGCCTATGTATGGCTGTGGCTTATTCTATCCGTCATATCGCCGGGCATAATTGAGGTGTGGGAGGCAATCGTTACCTTGCTCTTCTTTCCCGTCACTGTAATTTGGGCCTATATAGCTGAGCGGAGGCTTCTTGTCTACAAATATATGGATAAGAACTACCGTGTCAATAAACGCGGTACCGTGGTGGCTGGCGAACACGATCAGGTTGAAATGGATGCTGAGAAGGCTACGGTTAATTTCCCAGGAGGGCGATCATCAGATGCGGAGGCATTCGATGAGGCGCGACGTGAATATATTCAGGTCTTGTCGGAGCTAAGGCAGAAGTACCCTGAAGCGGATCTCGAGCAGTTGGAGATGATGACCCAGGAGCAAATGATCTCGCGTGGCAATAAATCGCGCGCCTTCTACCGTATCCAGGCCACACGCAAAATGGTGGGCAGCGGCAATTTGATGCGTAAAATTCAGGAGCGTGCCCACAGTGATCTTACTGAGGTAAAGGCTCAGTTGCATCCAACGGATGAAGATTTGGATGAACAGCCTACTCGTATTTATTTTGAACCAGGCCACTACACGGTCATGGAAAACTGTGGCGAGTTTGAGGTGCGCGTTGTGCGCCGTGGTGACATCTCCAACTACTCGACCGTGGAGTTCGAAACTCAAGATGGCACAGCCTCTGCCGGCACTGATTATGTCGGCAAGAAGGGTGTACTTAACTTTCCGCCTGGCGTCGACGAGCAGCGTTTCAAGATTGAGGTCATCGATGATGATATATTTGAAGAGGATGAATGCTTCTACATTCGGCTATTCAATCCGTCAGAGCATGTTCTTCTCACAGTGCCACAGATAGCTACCATCATGATTCTAGATGATGATCATGCAGGCATTTTTGCATTCACCGAACCCCATTTTGAGATTAGTGAATCTGTGGGCCTCTACGAAATTCATGTAATGCGCTACTCAGGAGCTCGGGGCACTGTTATTATGCCCTATTGGACGGAAGATGACACGGCCATTGCTGGCACGGACTATGAAGCGTCACGCGGTGAACTAGTATATGAGAATAATGATACAGAGTAAGTAATTAACCTAACACTTGTATGTTTTTACCCCTGATTTCATTTGAGTTGGCGTTGACTTGGTTATTAACCAAAGGAAAGAGAAACCTAATTTCGGCTGATTGAGTTCCTGCTCAGTTAATATACAACAATATACAACAACAAAAAAAGAAAGAAATATGC
Source organism: Drosophila austrosaltans (assembly GCA_035045865.1). Classification (NCBI taxonomy): domain Eukaryota; kingdom Metazoa; phylum Arthropoda; class Insecta; order Diptera; family Drosophilidae; genus Drosophila; species Drosophila austrosaltans. The sequence goes on along the minus strand of JAWNOQ010000180.1, from coordinate 6,428,804 downwards.
TGCTGCTACGGAATGCCAATTCCCGTCAGTGTCTTTTGGCAGCACGCAATTTCCGCTCTGGGAATTGGCATTCGGTTGTGCGTGAGGCTCAGAGCCACGAATCGATTAAAGTTGAAATAATTTCGGTGCTTTTAATTGCCACATCACATGGCGATGGTGACCTAGTGTCAGAGTTGGAGCCAGCACCAGGGTTGAGTTTTATGTAGGAGTGGGTGATATGGTAGATAGGAGGAGGAGGAGGCCATGTTGGCATTGTCATCGGCATAGCCATTTCAATGCCTGCCCTGACAATTGCTGGAAAATAATTTTTCTTTTTTCTGCCTAGTGTGAGAGGACCTGCCCCATGCCCCACCCATAACACATGAGCAGCAGCAGTGTCATGGATGCCTGGTTGCTGTCTGCTTCCTGTGTTCTGGCAATGAACAAACGACAGACACTCCTTCTCCCCTCCCCCCCCACTGTAGCAAATTGTAATTAATTTTGCAAAATTTATTCATTTATACGAAAGTCCTCGGTAGCCGAAAAACAGTTAACTTGTTTTGCATATGTTTTGTGTGGTCTTCATTACGTTGTCCAAAGTGGCCAAAAACACGCAAGGACCAGCCTACAAAATGTGTCACAAAGGCATACTGATTAAGTTAAATTTCAGTTGGAATCATCATATATATATTTCAAATCAAATGGTCTTGAACATAATTAAGAACTTTAGACACACAATTATTCAAAAGTATTAAACATTAGAGAAATTTCATTGTAAAGTTATTGCAAAAAGAGGGAAAGATGAGAACAAATTAATATCATAAAATGATTTAGGAAAGAAATATATCTTTATGTATACATAAGTATAATCTATGACATTGTTCTTTAACTTTTCTAGATTTGGCAAAGAGTGAGGACACTAAATTCCACATTTGATTTATTACTTTCTCTCTCTCTCTCTCTTTCTTTATCTTTTTGGTACTTGAATTGCAGACAAAAAGGGGGAACTTGCGAAAAGTCCTTTGAACAAACCATTCCACTTCTATTTCTTGGAATCCCAACTCAAGCTTTTTCTTGTTGAGATTCTATGCCCTTATTATTTTTGCGTCTTCCTTTTTTCTTTGCCCATGGTTAAATCTCTCGTAATTTTATGTTTCTATCTGGGTGAAAAATAAAATTGTTGCCAACACGTCGCTGACATATTTCGCCCTTCCGCTTGCCGCCAGAATTTTTGAGGTTTTTGCATTATTTTGTAATAAGCAAACGCCAGAGCAGACAATTAGAGGCAACCCAGCATGCCCCACTGTCAACTTCCGACGGGGGAAAACTTAAACAAAATTAAGTGCCAACGTTATGTTAGAATGTGGATAAAAATAAAAAAAAAATATGAAAAGGAGAGAGAGAGAGAAAGGAAAATTCCCAAAATGGTCGTTAAGCTTTAGCCAGAAAGAAAAGCCAGAGTTGGAGCTAAACTGTTTTGCCATTTGCAATGACAGTTGAAATAGTTTTTAATGTCTCCATCTCTCATTGTGCAATTGTTTGAAGAGCTTTAAAGTGTTTCATTGTTGTTTCGCATTGACCAAAATATATATACATATATATATTATTTTCGTATTCATTTTCGTTTTCGTTTTGCCATCTTCACATTTAAAGGCACTCAAGTTAAATGCCTGGCGGTGCTTTTGGTAATAATGTTTGTCTTAATGTTGCCTCCGGCAAAACGGCCACCGACTATCAGTTGGCATTCTGCCAACTTCAGATCCAATCTCTGGGGTCCGTTTGACTTGTCCGATTTGCCTTCAAATTCAAATTCAATGGAAAATGCTCTTAAAGTTTAGCATAGTAGTTAAATGTTAACCATTTCATCAACGGTCCATTAAACTGCTTTTGATGCCCATTAAAGATTTACCAATATAAGGAGGGATTCTTTAAATATATAAAATGTACTTAAAGTTGAAATCAAATCAAACAATTTCCATTTGAGTAAAGAGAGTTTGTCTGTCGGAAAAAAACAAATAACAAGCGAAAAGTGAAAAAGTAGCTTCAAATTAAATTTCTGGCAAATCCACTTTGAAGTTGAAGCGTGTGTAGGTTGTGGCTGCAATAAATTTTCATTCCTTTTTTTTCTTGTTTTTTACTTCTGCCAGAAGGTATTTTTGTTTTGGTTTTTTTTTTTTGCTGTTGTTTTGGTTTTCACTTTTTTAGACTATCCCATACTGTGTTTTGCAGTTAGCGTTGCCTATATACCCACAATAACTTTACATAGAATACATTTTTAGATGTTTCAGTTTTCCTTTTTGTTTGCTTCCTTCCCTATGCTTTAATGAAAATCAAAATCTGCCTTGGCCCTGCTAACTCTGGTGGTGGCAAATAGCAAATGCGCAACAACAGCATCCCATCATAAAGAACAGCAGTGAGTGGTGCCATAAAATTCTGTGGCAAGCTCAAAAAAACAAAAAAGTAAAAACAAAAAAGAAATAACGAGTAGAACAGGCAAATGTCCGGACACCAGCCATGGCTACAAAGTGCCAACACTGTTGCATAAATTTATGTATAATCTGTATGCGATGTAGGCGGAAAAGTGCTTAGGATGGCAAACGAGATGGTTGTGGGGGCATAAAGATTGAGTTATAAGGCCTTAAACTACCGACACTTGCCACATGCTGCTACATTCTACGGCTAAAAGGTGAAAAATTCATTGCCTACTTTTCTGCGTACCATTAAATTTAAGCCTGGAAGAGCGAGGCAAGCATAAGCTGGCATTGCCGCTCCTGTTGCTGCGTCTGGCATTTCTTAATTAGTCCCAATTATGGATAAATCTGTTTGGAGAACCATGGGAACCACCAACTGTATGGACATCAAATATCAAAATCCAAAGTCAAAACATTTCATATGTAAGATATGTGAATGGCTTTGTATGTGGAGGATAAAATATAACCTAAAAGCAAATATTTTATTAAACCCACATAATCTAAAATTGAAATTTATGCGAAAAGAGACAGAGAAATATATAGATAGGGAAAGATTGTGCATGTGTGTGTGTGTGGGTGTGTGTGTGTGTGAGAAAGAGGCCCAAGAAACTTACATGTAATCATCATCATCATGAGTTTCCCTTCTTTTTTTTTTTTTGTTGCTTCTTCCATATATATAACATTTCCTGCGGTCGCCGGGGAAATGAAGAATGAAGCATGGGAATGGTAAGAAAGAATGGGTATCGGAGGAAGGGGGGTGTGTGACTGGCCCAACTGCTTAACTGACTAACAAAAGTAAACGGAGCTAGGCTGACTGTTTCCTTATTTCTACTCCTGTACAAAACGAACCACAATGCCTGTGTAGTCTAAGCCCATTTAAAGGCACTCAGGCAATCCATGCTTAGTTGTCATAGCAATGCCAACCTGTCTGACAAAATAAAATTGTGTTGGAATCCTTGTGAAAATGTTTTAAGGACAACATATAAGGGTTTTATTGGATCCAAGTTGTCTCATGGACATCTGGCTCCTAGTACATAAAACTCTTATAATCGACTAGCTTTGCATTATGGTGAACAATCTAAAAAGTTTAGTTGGTTAACTTAGTTACGGCATAGGGCATTTGTAGTTCGGTTTACCCCAATCATAGGGGCAACAGAAACTTTCTTATTTGCGATTCAATTTGCTTTGGGCTTGAGTCCCCGTGCTCTTGACTCGTCTTTAGGTTTTTTTGTGCCGTATATAAATTACCGGGCGGACGGCAACAACCTTGCCAATGTCGATTGGTTTCAGTGTTTGCAAGGTAAAGAGAGGTGGGGGAGCGGGGCGTGTGGGTGCTGGAGTTTGAGTTCTTGTGTTTATCTTGGATGTCGTTAGCATGATTGTTGCTTCTGTTATTTCTCTTGGTTGAAAAGGATCCGAGGAGTTGAGCAAGTCTTTTCTTAGTCACTCTTGTTGATGTTATCCCACTCTTAATATTGTTGTTGTTATTATTGTTATTATTATTATGACAGCAACAAGAGAACATCATCAGGAACATTGGTGGCAGTATCTGAAAAAGCCTGACATCTGTTGCTCTTGACTTGGCCAAAAAAAAAAGGGGTTTAGATTCAAACCCAAAGGGAAAAGGTTTTTCTACCCACAAAATGTTATCTATGGTAATGAGTTATTCTTTCTGCTCATCGTAACGAGTTTGTTCGAGTTCAATAAAAGTACAATTTAAGTCGCTTTAAACAAACTTGTTGCATTACCAATGTAATAAAAAAGTGATTTGGTCTAGATAATTAAATTTGGCCTAGACAAAATGGAGAAACAATTTTCCATGGCCCTTGGACTATAAATAGATAGGTAGATAGCTAGATAGAGAGAACGCTTTAAGTTTCATACAAAAAAAATTTAAAGAAAAATAACAATAGAAAAAAGAGAGGGAATGGGAGAGAGAGATTGAGATATTTGGTAATGGAGAGGATGGCAGTATAAACGTAAGTGAGGGGAAACCATTAATCATGTCGAGTTTTGCAGTGCTTTGTGCGGTTTGTCTGCCTCTGTCTGCCTGATTTATGCAGCCAACATACAACTCAATAAAGTAAGAGGGGACTGCCAGCCGCAGACAATCACAGAAGCTGCTACAAATGATGAAAAGCAGTAAGCTGACATCCAATGTCAAAGGTCACAAACATAGAGAGAGAGAAACACACACATGTCAAAGCCAATTGTGGGTGGTTATGCTGAACTAACAGCAACAACAGCAGCTGCTTTGATCTTCTTCTCTTCATTAAAATGGCAACTAAGTATGACTTAGATATGTAAAAGGAAATCCACACCAGGCATCTCACCTTTATGTCAACCCTGCCCTGTTTTCTAACCCCCCCCACCCCCCTACACCTGTACTTTTACATTTCCAGAAGGAGAAGAAAGTGGTTCCATATTTATTGAAATTTAACACTTTAAAGCTAAAATTTGACAACAAACTGCAGTAAACAAAATATCCCGAAAGACAGATAGTTAGATCCATCTCTATGTTTAGGTCTACTAAAATCTTTTTAAATAATTGGAAATTTAATCCAACTTAAGTCCAATGGAGCTTATTTAAATGCAGAACAGACCTTATTATGCTCACCTGCCGACATGGCCTGACTTTACTTTATAGTTGAGTGCTAAATAATTGAAATTAAAACTAGTCAGTTTTCCATTTAAATTTTTTGCTCAAAGGATCTAATTAACTGCCTGTCCTGTGCACAACAATAACGAATGCCAGCCAACATTTTGAATTTATATATTAAGTTTCTTCTATACCAATTTTCTTTTCTCTTCTTTTGCCATTTCCACACAATTTGCATTAACAAAAAAAAAAAAACGGAAAACAAGAAAAGAAAAAAAAAAGGTGAAAAGAAATAAGTAAAAGTTGCCACCACAATCGTGTGGCGAATCAATTGTGAAAACAAAAGATTTTCTTGGCTTCCTTTTAATTTATGTATTGCTTTTTCCTACGCCATTTTGAATGAAAATGGAAAACTTTTTGGCAAAGTCTCTGGGCACAAAAGCGAGAGGCTAATGGCTTCAACTTTGACTGCAATGGAGCAGTAAAGCAAAATGAAAAGTACAAATACAAAATAATAAGACTAGGATGAGAGGAATTGAAGAGGGAATCAAAAAGAGAGAAAGAGAGAGAGAGAGAGAGAGAGAGAGTGTGAGAGTTGAGAGTTCATTAAGTTTTCTTGCAATTAATTTAACTTTTGCCATTACAACTCAATAAGTAGGTAATTATGGCTAACGGCTGTTCTTGGCCGGAACACCCAGAAAAAAATCCCCCCAAATCTAAATATATTGTATATAATTTCATGCATATAATTTCCTACAAATATTTTCCTTTGTTATTGCTATTGTAGGTTGTATATCTTGTTTTCCCTTTTTTTTTCTCAGTTTAAGCGTGTTTATTGCTATTTAATGAATGAAATATTACTCATACGACCCGTACGATTTCCATTGGGTCGCCCGTTTACAGTTTTGTTTCCCTTGGCTTTGTGTGCAAAACTAACATTAAATTGTCTAAACAAAATACATACGCAACATACATATGTTTGTATGTATCTCTATATGTGTATGCGTATGTATGTACGTATGTACAAGGTTTTTATGGCTCGGGGTCTGGACAACTTAGCAAGACACACGCGCACACACAGACACACACGGCCACATGCACAGTGGAAGATCCACATACGTTTTGTTGTGGGGAAAAGCTCTCGAGAGCTATGCTGGCAGTTGCCAATTAAATGGCCATTTAAAATTCTAGCTACAACATCTCACATTTTGTTTGAAGAGTCAAGAAATTCAAGATAAGCTGGAATTCTTTGGCTGCAGTTATATAAATACTTTCTTATATATACATACATATATAAATAACTCGCTCTTAGCCAATTCACTGATAGGAAAAGAGCTAACACAACTGTTAGGTACAAAGGTTAAATATAATGGCTAAACTTTTAGTCTTTAATTTCTAAATTTAGGAAGGACATCCGTCAAATTTAACCAAAAACCTCATCTTTACAAGTCTCTAAATCAGTCTAATTTTATACGATTTTGAAAAACAATATCAAATCTGAGGAAAAAATTTTTTAACCGATTTTGGAAAATCGTGAAAAATTCAAAAAAATTGAGTCGAAATTTTTTTTTCCCAAATTTCAAATGATTTAATGTACTTTTTAGCAACGCAAAGTTGCGATAACAACTATGTAAATGTCCAAACTTACAGCCTTTTGAAGTGGACATCGGGCACAACCTTTGAAGAAACCTCAACTACTATAAAAGATCAACATTTCAGTGGTATAAAGAATCTTACTATACTTGGGTAGCTTATGAGTGAGTGAGCCAAAATGAATGGCTCACTGAACTGAGCCACTGAGCTTGTTCATTCAACATGGCTCAGTTTGGCTCACTAGCTCAGTTTGGCACACTAGCTCAGTTTGGCTCACTAGTTCTTATGGTTCGCTCAACTGGCGATGGCAAAGTGAACTTATAAGCTATCTACAAGTAAGCCAGTGAGCCATATGAGTGAGTTGGCTCACTTCAAAAAAAAAGAACGAATGAGCCAGTTCACCTTAATGAGCTGCTTTTCCCAAGTATAAATCTTAGATACAGAATTTGCAAGGGCATACAAACTTGATCTTGGCTAAAGATATATTTGCTCTCGAAATAATGATTAACAGCTGTGATTTCCCAAGACGATATTGAATTTCTACAAACTCTTCTCGGAACATAATGTAACAGAGTACAATTATATGACCAGCCATTAAATGTTTGAACTTTAAAATATATCTGGAAAAGTTGTAATTAAAATGTTGCCCAACCTGTGGAGCACACACTTGACTGAAACGTGACAGAGAGCACCATCCCCAGAATCCACTGGGACAATTATTAGTATTCTGTTACTTAGCTTCACTCTGCTGATTAATCTCCTCCTGCTGTTGACTTTTATTTAATTTTTACTGGTTTCTCACTATTTGCCATTTCGGTTTTGATTACACTTGTCGTCTGGCACGATAATAGTTTGTACATATTTGTTAATGTTGTGCTTCAACAGGTAGAACTTGGTATACTTGTACAGGTGTACCTATAATTTGTTGTTGTGGCACCCGCACAAAAACACAAAACGTTTCTTGTTCGACATGCATTCAATTGGTGCTATCTACTTGTTTGCATCGCCAAATGGGAATTACCACCATCTAGATGGAACAAGTGGAAAGCGGTTATGAACTTTGATGTGGGTAAAACAGAAGGATGTTTGGGTGAAAAGTTCACTTACCGACTACACTGACAGGTGTATTGGTGGATATTCGAGCAGATTTTCCAACATCAGTAAAAATGTTATACGAAAAATTGACAATTAATTGACAATTTAATAGTCTAACCCAATCATGGGTCAATTTCAACGTCACTCATTAACAAGAACCTTTAGCAAACAGACCGACCTGCTCAATGGCCACCAGGCACTGGGTGGTCGATGTAAAGGACTTGACAAGAATCCGAATATGGTTCAATAGTCGTGTCAGAGATATATTTTCTATAAATTTTAAATGACTTGCGCGTTCGTTGAGTCAATATTTAACAGACAGACGGACGGACAAACGGACAGATAGACCGACATACTGATAGACTGACTGAAAACCCAGTTGACTGCCGATGATTGGCTTTCAAAAATAAACACAATTTCATTTTCAATTTAATAAATTGACGCTCCTGAACTTTGCACTTTCAATGGGTAATACTGGGTGAGTGTGTGTGGAAATGTGCGTGTGGGGGCTGAGAAAAAAAGAGCTCTCTCTCTCGCACTCTCTCACTCTTCACCTACGCCAAGCAACTGAAGTGCAAATCATATTTACTGGCCAGGTCAAGCCACATCTTTAAATGAAATTCATAGATAATTTCAATGCTTTAAGGACCACTTGCTAGCTAACAATCATTCAATATAACCATGGTCCAAAGCAATTTAAAACGGCCATCACAAGTGGCAATTAAATAGACGCAACGAATACTTGTCCAATATCCGTACAGATATCCATTGATATATATGCCTTTATTTATGTATGTATCCGTTGAGCTATTCCAGTAAAATATTTATGAAACGCGGAAATTTGATTGAAATGCAGTTGGTCAAGTTCAACCAGTTAGTACGACACCCCCATTGGGTCATTTTTGCAAAAAAAAAACAAACTGTACCTGTATGTACCTAGGTCACGTTAAGCGTGACGTTGGCTCTTGGGCCATTTTACCTTGAATTTTAAATTTGAAAACCCTGAATGAGGGTCCTCATAATAATAAAGTCCAACAACTTTGTTCACTTTTTCTGATGAAAGTTTTTTTGATATTACTTTAATATCTGTCTAAATACTTTTGTCCTCCTTTTGGCTTTTCTCTTTAAATATAAAATTTATTTTTGCTTTTGCTTTAACTTTATTTTAAGTAATTTGCTTGCACTAAATCAACATTTAGAATTTTTTGATTAGTCTATATAAATTTAGCTCATCTTGTGGATCAAAATTTATGTGTATATATGAAATTTTGTTATTAAGAAATGTAAACTTTTGTTCAAAACTAATATGCCCCTTTGTCTTTTCTTTTTGTGCATGAGTATAAATAAGCTAACAAAAGGCAAAAAGTTTACCTTTACCTTTGCCAGTGCTTAACTGAGTGCGGCTTGTCGGTTGATGGTTGGTTATTCTCCTCCCCACACCATCTCCTCAAATACCCAAAACCCTCAATCCTCAAACCACATGCCACCCATTCGGTTCTCCCATTATTCCAGTTAGGGACCAAAACCATTGCTCATTGCTATGCAAATTGCTGTATTTTTCTTTAATTTTATTTCCAAGCCAATGCTTGAACCCACTCGCTGTCTGCGGGGAAACTCGTGTCCCGTGTTTGTACTTTTGCCCTTGTTCTTCTAGTGGTCCTGTGGTGCCATTCTATATATGTATGTATGTATGTGTGGGTGTCTGCATGGGCTTTGGTCATATAAAGTTAGTTAGTTTGCATGCTGGCTCCTGGTAATTGAGGCGCTTAGTGCATGGAAGCTAAACTGACTGCCCAGCAGCAGATTACTGTCAGTTGGATTAGTAGTCTAACCTCTGCCATGAAATGGACCAAACCCCCCCAAACCTGTTGAGAATTTATATAATTATCATCTGTTTAGTAGCAGCTTAGCAAACCCATTTTACTACAAAACTTTTGTTAGTTATTTAACGTTTAAATTGCCTTTAAGAATCATAAAATTTGCACTTGTAAGTAAGTGCATTTTCAACAGCTGCTTCCATTTTCACAGAAAAACCTACAATATAGATTATAATGTACGTGCTTAGATGTAAGTCTAAAATTGGCATAAAATTGAGCTAGCCATATCGAACATAAATTATTCCAATACTTAGAGCTCAGTAGACCGCCTTAGCGGTCTTTGTCAATTGTCTGGTTGTGGTTCACTTGATAGTTTTGCAAAATCAATAGACGCGTTAAAAATTGTTAAACACACACACAAATGCACACATATATACATATAGGGTATATGTACAAGTGTTAGTTAATAATAGGCAGTGCAACGTAGAAGTCGCCATTGAAATCAAACGGCGGAAGTGGCAGAGGCACAATAACAAAATTAGCATTGAATGTCAATGGCAAATGGAGGTCCAAAGGGTTGTGGGTTAATTCCTGTTTCTAAGTGGTTGCTTGTCATATGAGAAGGGCTGGAAACGAGGTCTTGACTTTTTCTCCATGTATATATGTATGTCACTATGTGTGTGTGTGTGTGTGTGATTGGCGGATATAATTTGACGTTCAATCGAATCGGAAATAGAAACTTGCAAAAATTGACATGCACACACACAACGCAATCGAATGGATCCTTTTCCAGCCAATTAGTAAGCAATTTTAAACACCTATCTATCTCTCTATATATGTATTTAGTATTTCCCAGATGCGTCATCACCTTTAATGGTTTTAATTACTAAAAATCGTAACTAAATGCCACTTTTGGCCAATTTGCACAACCTTAACCTAAATACTAGACCCAAAAGCCAACAATTTGGGGTAAGCACACGCAAACCCAAACACACAGGTGCACATTAGGTTGATGAGTTTTAAATTGAAACGTTGATGGAAAACTTGAGGAAAACTTTTACATCAAAAAGGTGGAACAGTGTTAAGGGGAAAAACTGAGAGCTAGAGAGAGCGAGAGAGCGAGAGAGAGAGAGAGTAAAAGTCAAAAATAACTTACTTTGGAAAATTGTGGAAATTCGCTTTAATTCAATTTACAATTTGCATTTTGCATATAAGAGTTTGACAGTGAGTGCAATGTTGATATGGATGGATGATGGTGTGGGAAAGTAGTATGAAGATGAAGCAAAGGCTCAGTAACGCATAATAAACTCAAGTGCATGCGAATGCAAATGGCAGATTTAATGAGCTTCAAACTTAATTGTTATGAACGTCAGGCATGCTACACCACCACACCATCGCACCATCCACCCACAACTATACGCCTTTTACTTCCCATTCTCCTTGCACATGGTGTGGCCTTCGCCCAAGCAAGCCGCATAGGCCATAATATGGGGTATGGTGTTCTGCTCATAAACGCCGGTGAATAAATGGGCCCAAGGGCCCAAAGCAAAAACTGGTACATCGTCACCGCCATGTGAATCGTTTCCCATGGGAACACCTGATGGATATCTATCGTTATGTGAGCCAGTTAGTACCTCAGTGGGATCTTTGCGTTCTTTGGCGTCCGCATCAAAGTGATTGCTATAGCCAGGACCATTTGCGTAACCCAATACCATATAGGGTTTACCATCGGCCGCATTGGAAGGTGCCGCACCAAGAACATCTTGACCACGGCTCTGAATAAATGGGATAAATTTAATGAGAATTCAATAGATTACTTCATTATTAGTTGTCTCTTACTCCATATCCACCATAGGTAAACACATGCGAATGATCAGCAGAGACCACTATAAGTGTATCCTCCTCGCTAGTCAATTCCTGGGCTGCTTTAATGGCGCTGGAGAACTCTGTGGTCTCATTGAGGGCCATGCGTGCCTGATTCTCGTGATGGGCCTGATCGATGCGGCCACCCTCGATGAACAGGAAGTAACCCTTTTCACTCTGGCTCATATGTTCGATAGCCTTGCGTGTCATTTGCTCCAAACTGGGCTCACTAGTCCCCTCTTCATTCTCCATGCGATACTTTAGATGATCGTTGTTAAAGAGACCAAAGAGACGTTCCGTTTGTGTGACATCCACAGCAAGCAATTGATCCACTGTATCCACATAAACATTCTTAGCGTTGGCCACTTTAAATTCCTCAATGAGATCGAGTCCATCGGCGCGTTCACCCCAACTTTCCACACTAGAGTCAACAAAATTTTTGCGTCCTCCTCCCAAAATTACCTTCAATTGGCTACCAACTTCACCATTCGCCAGCTGATAGGCAATATCCTTGACAGCGGGTTCCTGGCCGCAATGCCCTTTCACATCACCATCTTTCTCCCAGTCACGCTCAGAAATGTGAGCATAGACACCAGCCGGAGAGGCATGAGTCACTCGCGTAGTAGTCACCAGACCTGACCACTTGCCACTATCAATAGCCCACTTGGCAATCGATGGCACGTGAGTGCTTGCATCGTCGGTGCAGGTTGATCGCGAGACGCCTCCATTAACACCAATGGTACCTTCCTGAGCCTTAACGCCACACAGGTAGGCGGTGGCCGTGCAAGCGGAATCGGGCACAATCTTATTAACTGCATAGGTTTTCGATAGGCCAGTATATGGAAAATGTTCAAAGGACAGGGCTTGCTCCTCGCCGCCCAACAGATTGCGGGCCGCTGATGTAGTTGTCACACCCATGCCATCACCCAGGAAGAAAATAATATTCTTGGCCTGATGTTTATTCAACTCAGCCGCCAGTTTCTCCTTGATGTGCTGCGTGGCATGTTCCCGCCAATACTTATTGGTCTTCTCACCTTCCACCTCACGTTTGGAACTCGCGACCGCCGGTAAATCAGGTAAATCCGGATGCATGGCCCGATCCTGACAGTAATCCACACTACGCGAACATTCCGGAGCTGCCGAACAGACGCTGACTAGCAGCGCTAATCCAAAGATCGCGGCGTTTGCGTTTGCCCAACGAGACATCTTGCCCATGACTGGTCCCAGGGGTAGCAACATGATCAGCTTCTGGCTGGCCAATAACTCGAATGTCGGATTCATATCAACTGGCGACGATAAGATTAGGCCCATAAATGGCAAATCGCTTCAAATCTAATACGCCTTTAATTCCTGTAGTCCAGCTCGTGCTTTTATTTACGACAGCCAACAACAAATTTTATAGATTTATTACGCTATGAACGGAACGGGCCTCGTTAAAGCCCCCCCAAAAAAAAAAAATGAGGCAAAAGTATAAAATAAAAGTAAAACAACTCAAACACGTGAAGAGAGCAAACCAGGTTTTGCGGGACGTGGGAGGATAGGTCATGAACATCACCATCAAGAGAAACAACATGGCCAATGACCAATGGCCAATGTTTGTATGTAATCAGTTACAAAGAATCTTTCAGCATGTGAGCAAAAGGAAATGGTCGGTCTCCTCCACACTCACTCTCTCTCTCACTACAGTTGAGTCACAAAAAGGCCAAACTGACCCACGCACAAAAAACATTTTCCTAGTGTGGTTTTTATGTTTCGGGTTTTTTCTTTCTTTCTGTTTTTTTTTTTTGTTTTATTAAAAATGATTGCCAAGAGTGGGAAGAGGTTAAAATGCAGCAAAATGAAAAAGTCAAAGACTTTGAAATGGAAAAGCCAACAGCCAACTGCCAACTGCAACAGCAGCAAAGACTAACCGCAACTCGGAAAGGTGAAAGGCGGCAAAGAGAAGCTTAACCTTGAGAGAGAAAGAAATGGGGGGAAAAAAAAAACGTTGCCAAATGCCAAACCTAGTAAACAGTACACTTGAAAAGTTTAAACATAACAACAACAATAGAAGAAAGAAAGAAAAACCCCTCAAACAAAGTTTAACTAATTAACTACTTATCACTCACTATCAGATCTACTTAAAAATTTATAATACAAAAGTCTCGGCCATGGGCGTATTACGTATCTAATCAAAAAATGAAGCAAGCAAGTCGTCCCTGCCGACACTGAGTATACCCTGTACCAGCTAGTTATATTAAATCAAGATCGGCATCAACTTAATTCAAAATTTCTTTTAACATACAGCAAACGCATGCTGTCTCGCTCACTCTTGCCAGCCAATGTCGCCTTGGCAATTCAGTGCAAAACTCATATAGGTATATCTCCGATATTTATTGTCCGATTTCGACAAAATTTGGTGAGCTGGTCCAGTTTGGGTATATAATTAGGTGTGCCAAATAAGAATACGATATCTTTCATACAGCTCTAGTACTAGTTTTTTCCGAATTCCGGGGGCGGAAGTGGGCGTGGCAAAAATTTGAAACAAACTTGACCTGTGTAGACACTAGATGGATATTCTCTCCAAATTTGGTAGCTCTAGCTCTTATAGTCTCCGAGATCTAGGTGTTCATACGGACGGACAGACGGACAGACGGACAGACGGACAGACGGACGGACAGACGGACATGTCTCAATCGACTCGGCTAGTGATGCTGATCAAGAATATATATACTTTATGGGGTCGGAAACGCTTCCTTCTGCCTGTTACATACATTTTGGCGACTTTAATATACCCTTTTACCCTATGGGTACAGGGTATAATAAAGGGAACACACTTAGATTATGTTTCTAAGAAAATCAAATTTCAGATAGTTCAATCGCCAAATCACAACATTATGCCTGAAACTAAAGTTTCTTTGTTTCTATTTAAACGATTAAATGATAACAAACAGAGATCAATAAATGATAGAAACAGTTGACGAGACTAAAGGACTGAAAAATTGATTAAATGTTCAATATAAATTACCAATCAGAATGAAATTAGCTAGAAAACTGCGTTAAAATAAACCAATTTTAATGCATTTATTAACATTTAAAATAATGTCTACACTACGCCCATTGAAAGTGTTTGTTTGTTTGCTTGTTGATTTTATGACAGCTTTTTGCAATTATTGTTCAAGTGACGCTTGGATGAATAATGCGCACATTTTGAGGGGCCCACTGGGCGTATACGTGTTTATGTTGATCAATAAATTCCGTAAGTGTCAAGATTGCAGTAATTCTGAAAGCCAATTGAAGAAAAGCATTAATCAGCAGCTATCGATTTTTATATTGGAGTTTTATTAATTCAAGGATTCCTCTTTTATTACAGGCAAGTCATTACTATACCCATTCTGGAGGCAAGCAGCTATGAGAAGGATGTCAGCTTCAAAGTGCATATTGGAGAGCCTTATTTGGCACCAGGTAAGCGTTTGAAATAAAATAGATTTGAATTATTTAAAAACTCTCCAGGGAAATAGCACTGATAACCCAATACCCCAATTCCCTCCAACCCAAAAAAAAACAAAATTCAAAATGCAAATATGAAATTTCTCTTTGTTCTCTCTGAATATGTAGAGATAAAGAGAGAGAGAGAGAGGGAGATAACCTCTGGACAACAAACATTAACCATATATACTATACATATTCAGGCATGCTTCAACTCCCCCCCCGCCCCCCCCATCCTAATTCTACTCTCCACCCCCTCCCCATCCACCATAACCATATCCATTCCTATTCTGTATACTGGAGAAAGACCTTTTTTTTTGCTATATACATATAAAAATTAAGGACAGACAAAAAAGGTAGTAAAATGAAAGCGAAAGTGAGAGAGAGAGAGAGAGAGAGAGGAGAACTCTATAAATTGGAAATTCCAATTTTAATGAAAGGAAATTGTAACTTGTTTTTTTTTTTTTTTTTTTGTATATATTTATATCGCCTTACAGCGTATCTCCATCCTGACTTGTACTTAACTTGTAGGTTCTTTTTATACTTTTTCGTCTTTTAATTTGTGTTTCTTTATGCTTCTAGATTCTGCTCACTACCGTAAGCCTTGAATTGTGTATTAATTAATTTTATTTTAATTGAACACGAAAACGCAAAACAAAAAACAAAAAAAAAAAAAACGAACAAAACAAACGCGATACAAAACAAAAAAGAAAAAAAAGAATAGCAATATTCCAAATTCGGAATTCGATTGGTAAACACTTTTCGGTTTCCCAGCACATTAATTTTCCTATCACTAACCAATATGCAAATGAGTGTGCGAAAATTGCGGACAAAGAGTGCAAAGCTAGAATTTTTCCCCTGTTTTCCTTTTTTTTTTTCCATTCTCCACTTTAGTTTCTTCTTCATCCTTAGCAGCTGCATTTTGTTTATGTTTTGTATTTAGTTACTTTACATACATATATATTTCATTTGATGTTGTTGTGTACATTTTTATATATATTTATTCTGGTATATTTTTATTCCCTGGAGCATGGACGTGGCATCGGGGAGGGGGGTGGGTGACAAGATAAACAAAATCGGTGGTCAATAACATAAAAGTATTGGAATAGTTAAGAGTTCTTTGAACAAAAAAAAACCTTTTATATCGGTCATTAATATAGTTAAAGTTGAACTATTTTTTGCTGTTTATTTCTGTTACTAATATAAAACTTTATCCCAAATCCCAATACCATTTTCCATAATCATTTGATTTACAAAAACAAATTGTTTAAATAATCTTTATAATTATATTTTTAAAAAGGTTGGCAAAGTAAATCTTGCCATATCCCTTCGATCATGCTCTGGATGAGTTTTCTTTATTTCTCTTACTTTTAATTCTAATTTATGGGTGGATGGGTTAATTAAAGTAAATGAAAGAAATTGGTAAAGAATTTATTGTTCATTCACTGTCTCTGTGTGTGTGTGTGTGTATATGAGTGAGATATATCATACCTCACCTCCCCCATACCATCGAATGCCCATTGTAATTAGTATCAATTCAAATTAGTTGTACTTGCAGAAATAGCCATCATTGTCAAACATTGAAGCAAAATTTAGTAAATAATATAAAATTAGATAACTACCTGTAACTGCATTTGCTTTCCCCCTTTGGAAAACAGAACCCCCCTCTACTCCTTGCACTATTTTGTTTCACTGTAAGAATTATTATTTTGTTACATTTAGATTACACCTTTGATAAATAGTTAGTATATATATATATATGTAACTAACTCTTAATCAAGCATTCAATTACATAAGAACTAATCAAACTCGTATACATAAATCCATATATATAAATATTGCAATGCATTCTTGTTGAATCCTCACACAGATGACACTAATAAGGATTCATTTTTCCATCGATTTTTTGGTATGTAAACGCCTTTACTCATATATATAAAAAAAAAATAATAAGTGTTCAGTTAATGAAAAGAATATGCGAAAGAAAATACAGAAAAATCAACCGTAGATACAAATTGAGATCTCATCTATTATTTATTAAATATGATTTTGGAATTTAATTTTAAACATTTTATTACATCGTAAACCATTCACACATGTATGTACGTCCCTTACAAGTATTAAATGTGTAAACTCTCTGTATTTGTCTAACTGTATTCAAATCTGTATCTGTAACGGTAAAGATATTTGTGAGATCGTAACTATATATTAAGTGCATCCATCACTCCAAAAGAATTGCGCTTTTTCGACGCAACCCGCCAGCACATGAGGCATACGCTACTTTTTTTTTTGGAATTTTTAATAGAAAGGAAATCTCTCGAAACTCAAAATCCTTTGCCCGGTTTCGTCTTCAATTCAAAATAAAATTATTTGTATTATGTTGGGCCACAGTGTGTCTGTGTTTTTTTTTTTACGGTAATGTTTTTTTGGGCTTTTGGTTGGTTAAAAACTCCTATGCTCGGCGGAACTGTATAACGCGCTTGTGCCCGCTTCTCTTTGTGTTGTGCCACCACCACCACCACCACCACCAACCACCAACCACCAATTCTACTACTACTACTACTACTCGACCTTCAACTTGATCAATCAAATACTTCTCAATTTTGTAAGTACATGCATACATAATACACGGGATTACTTAAAAAAAAAAAAAAACAATTTTGGCATCGAGTCTCAGTCTTCTGTTTTGTGTTGTTAATTTTATAATTATAAATGTATGTATTATTATATTAAATTGTTGTAATCAATCAATACTATCTATGTATAATGATGAATGTGAACGATCATGTGTTGATGTGTGAAACGTACATACATACATACATATTTAAATGTGGGCTATAATTTGATCCTGTAACCACACCCCCACAAAACTGATCAACTGATAATTTAACAAGACAAAAAAATTAAAACATTAATTGGTCAATTAGCATATTTCTTAACTGAATATTTATAAAATGATATTTATGTATATCTTTGAGAGACCACTTAAATATTTTTATGAAATTCTCCCCACAAAACCACACCAAACCAAACCAAAACCACCTATGTCATGTCTTGTCCAATGTCGGTATATAGAAAATCACGAACACACTGGAGATCATACTAGTGAGTCATCATAAACTTGTCATTAATTCAATATTGCATGTACATATATGTGTTATCGATATTTAAAAAAAAACAATACCTTTGTCTATTTAAACTTGATTCTTTCCTCCCTACACCCACACACACACACCTACTTTATATTCTGTTTCATCTGCTTAATATGCAGTTTTTCTATTTTACACTCAATTGCATTTTTCATGATGGCATTTTAACACATATGTAATTTTGTATGTCTACCCAATGAAATGTGTATTAAATTTTGATATTGAAGCTTAAAAGGGGCTTTTGTTGAAACCTTTCAATGGCTATTCAAACGCAATTTGCCAGGACAACATTTGCATGAGTTGTTGATTCCATAATGCTAAAAAATCGATTCAATTTGATTATGACCTCGAATTGGTTGTTTTTTTCAAGTGCTGTTAAATGGACTCTCTTTACTCATGCAGGACATATGTATACAATATTTTCTTTCTTCTTTTTTTTTAAATTAATTTGCCCACCCATATTAATATGATTTACCAATCAAAATTAAGATGGCATCTTATTATGGCCACATATGCTTTTAATTAGCTAGTTGAAATACTATATGGGAGTGTGCTTGTGTGTGTGTGTGTCCTTTTTACTCTATTCCACTCTACTTCTGTTCTATTCCGCTCTCTCCTCTGTTCTGTTTATGTTCTATTTTCCCCCCCCGAATGGCCTTTTTTTCTTGTATGTTTTAGTCCTTACTGTGCTTAGCAAATGTCTATGTACTATCTCTATATATCTATCTATCTATTGCATGCGAGCTCACCCAACGTGTATGTATTCATTGGGCATGCTCTTGCATAAAATTGAATGCAATTTACTACTACTACCACTTCTACTACTATATGTGTCCTTGGACTTTAACTGGTTGTACTATATAAATTGTGTTTATTCCATTGATGCTGCAACTCGATTAGATGATGAACTATTAGCCCAAATCAAGGAGGTGGAAAAGAAGTCACCAAAGGATTTAACCGAATTGGATCGCATTTTATTGCTGAGCAAACCAAGAAATGGAGAGCTGACCACTACACATGTCCGTATACGTGAGAGCCAGGAATTCAAGGTAAGAGAGGCAACACAAGTCTGCATTTGGCATTGCTCACAAACAAACCGCCAATCCAACAGAAGAGCACTGACAACAATGCAAACGAAAAGCAATTCAATTCACTTGACAGCAAAAGGACAACAGGAAAACCACATTACCCATTACACATTACCCAAAGCCCCAAACACACTAAACACTCGGCACACAGTTTCATTTACATCTAGTCAGGAGCGGCCTATGTAGGAGTATATATACTTAAGCATATACTTCAATCCGCACCTGTAACTAGCTAATGCTTTAGACACACCCACAGCCATGAGGTGAAACCATTGCCATGCACTGTGGGTGGACAACTGTTCTCTGCACCTGTGTACCCTTGTCAGATCAAGTTACCGTTTAAGCACCTAATTGTACAAATCTCTAAATGGCCACTTGCTGCTCGGTGTTATCAAATATGTACATACCAAATAGGAATAATAATGATAATAATCTATTCCTTCACACAGGCTACTGTCGATAAGCTAGTGGCCAAAGCCAATGTGTCCGCTGTACTGGGCACTTCATCATGGAAGGAACAGTTTAAAGATGCCCTTACAGTGGTTCCCGGTAAGTAAATACTAAGACTTGTTCGATCCAAAGGAGATCTAAACAATTTTTAATCATTTTGTTTAGCTGATGAGAGCGAATTCGAGGGCGATGATGATGTAGAGGAGGAGGTTCCTGGCTGCTTTAATTACATCAGTCATTTTGTTTGCCTCTTCTGGAAGGTTCTCTTTGCATTTGTGCCACCAACAGGTGAGCTATACACTGAGTGGGTTAATTACTTTGAATGATATTGATTGATGATCTTCTTTTCCACTGTAGATATTTGTGGCGGCTATATCACTTTTGTGGTGTCGATCTTTGTCATTGGTGTTATTACCGCCATTATTGGAGATGCTGCCTCATATTTCGGATGTGCCCTTAACATTAAGGATTCGGTTACTGCCATATTATTTGTAGCACTGGGTACCAGCATACCAGGTGAGTGATTGCCCAAATTGAGACCAGTACCAGTATTCATCCTAATGGTTGATGATTCTCTGCTTATGATATAGACACCTTTGCTAGTATGATTGCGGCTAAGCATGACGAGGGAGCCGATAATTGTATTGGCAATGTGACGGGCAGCAATGCGGTTAACGTATTCCTTGGCATTGGATTGGCCTGGTCAATTGCCTCCATCTATCACATGTCCCATGGCATGACCTTCAATGTGGAACCGGGAACGTGAGTAGTAGTAGTGGATATCAAAAATCAAGTTCTTCTTCTGATACTCTATTTCTGTTCTATTATTGTAGCATTGGCTTTGCCGTGGCCCTCTTCTGTGGCGAAGCATTGATTGCCGTGGCCCTAATCATGTTCCGTCGTTGGAATAAAGGAATTGGCGCCGAATTGGGTGGCCCCGCATTTTCCAAATATGTCAGTGCAGCGATTTTAATGTTCTTGTGGGTCTTCTATGTGGTCATATGCATCTTGGAGGCTTATGACATAATCAAAGTTTAAGTGGTGTGCCGAAAAATTAGGATTATGGAAATGAGAAAAAGAAAAAACCCTTTGCAAAAATGGGAAAAGCTAAATTCAAGCTGAACTATTAAATGCGGCATATAGACATATACTATACTATATGTTAAATATTTATATATATATATATATATATATATATATATTATGTAAAATTTATGTTTAAAATAAAATTATTAATTGTAATGTTTAATTAGTTTTGTAAGTCTGGCTTATTTTGCTTAATTATTTTAAAATGAATTTTACAATTACGTTATTCATAATGTAAATACAAAGGCTGCCAAGGCTCAGCAATTTTGTAACGAGATCGAAATCGAGATCATTCATTGTTATGCCATATACTTAATGCAAATAGTAAATTATGTTAAATATTTATTCTATCATTCTATTGCTACTTATTGTTATAAGTCAAATGCTGTTGTTTGTTAAAGCTGTACTTAATGCAATACAAAAGAAAAAACAACAACAACACAACAACAACAACAACCGAATTGTTTAATTGGTTTAATCATATTAAAAAAAAAAAAATTGTGTCTTCATCCAAAAGCATTGTTATTTTAAATACATGTGTAAGTTTTAGCAAACCCAATATTAAATCGAAAATCCCAAATATCTGCATACTATATATTATATCTTACTATATCTACTTGAAAACAAGCACTAGTTCTAGTCAAATCATTAACTAAAGCTCTAATTAACTAAACTTGATCATCATCAACTCTGACCAATCCAAATGCGGCACTATTTACTTATTAACTTGTAATGATTACAATGAGACCAGAAAACTACTTACTTGAAAGACTTTATCATTTTGCTCGTATCACTGATCGCTTAAGGCAGAAGAAGATCACTGACAAAAACAAAAACAAAGGGATTTATTAAGGCAACACCAAAAAAGTGAAAGTTTGTTTGTTAAATGAAAAATGGAAAAATGTTAAACGAATCGAATCGAAAAATAATGAACAGGTACATCATATTTTTTGTATAAACATAATGTTGTATTGTACTGTATTTTTTCATATAGCAAAAATTTATGAAACCCAATGATATTTATAGCCACACATGCATAAACTTATATACATACATATATAAATACACACACACACACACACTAACTTACTATATATGTGTATATGTACGAGTATTTTGCAGTCACAAACTGTATGAGGAGGGGAAACTTGATAAGAAAAAAACTGCGCCAAATTTAGACATAATTAATAAATTGATTACCAATACATACATATGATATATATGTACGTTACAAAGAAGTGAATAAAGTATAAAAGAAAAAAAGCAAAAACAAAACCATATAAATATTAATTAATTAGTTAAAATTATAATTCTATTGTTAATATTAAATGCTAGACAATTAAATTATTGTTTTAAATTCATTTAAATTGTTTGTTTCAGTTACTGCATGGTATAAGAATTTTCCAATTTTCTCATTTTCATTTGACACAGAGAAGATGAATAAGATGGAAAACTATAAGAAATGAGTTATTGAGTTAATCTTGAAAGTTGAGAGATATACATAATTTTGAAACTTAAGATCTAAAGTGAAGGTTTTGGCCTTGATTCTTTCATTTTTCAAATACCAAAAAAAAAAAAGTCTTCTCAGTATTACAACTTAAAATCTATGATTTTAACTTAAATATTTCATAAACATTGGATCGGATTCTACAACAACAAGAAAAAGGATCTCTCAGTCATTACAATATATTAATTACATACAGCAGTTAACATGCGATTGGATTAAAGTCGTCCAAGAGTCAGGGTAAGGTTGGGATTTGAACTAGTCATATTTATAGAATGAATGTGTAATAGACGGGTGGTATGGGTACATACAGCAGTTAAAAAAGAGAAAAAGGTAAAGAAAATGAAACGTAAATAAAGTAAAAAAAAAAGAAATATTTACCTATAGATTATCTTAATGGCAAAAGGCAAATAAAACGATTTTAGTGCTTCCGATATAGGATGTAGGTAATAATACTTACATATAAAAAAAAACGACTACGACTAGTTGAAAGGCTTGTTAAGCAGCAAAAGCGAAAGAAAGTTCAAAAAATGAATAAAAAAAAAAACAAAACATATTCTTTTACAATTTCCGATATTATATATATACATATTCTCTTCAATACTATTTTTTTCTTTTAATTTATTATTTTTTCTTCAATGTAAATTTTGTTGCGTTTTCTAAATGTTTACAGAAATTTAAGTATCATATTAGGCAAATCCAAATATTTAATATGTATGTGTATTGTACAATATTAATTATTTCACTGTTTGTTACTGTGTATTTTTGAATTCAAAGTTTACTTACATTTTTATATATATATATATATATATGCATATATATACAGATGTATGTATGTATGTACTTATCAATGTGATTTTACCCAACAAAAATGAATATATTACAAACAATCTAAATATTATAAATTATTTAAAACAAAAAGAAAACCATTACCATTAGAGACAAACTATAGCAAACGAAAATATTAATAATAATTATTAAATAAATGGCATAAAAAGCACTTGAATACCCCTTAAAAATACATACATAGAATGTCTAGTACTAGCTTCTGTAGAACAACCTACGATTACTAACTAACTATATATACATATATAGGTAAACAATATATAAGCAAATCTTGCATAACGGTATTACAAACATATATTACAATTCTGAAAATCTCAGTAAATTTCTTCACTAACTAAATCCCAAAAAAAAAAAAAACTAAAATCATGGAATATATATATTAACTATGAACAGCAAATTGAATGTTTTACCTAATCAAATAGAAGCTAGTTTTTAGGGCAATTTTTCAGCATTATTCAGAAATGAGAAGAAATCGGAGAGGAATCTCTAATGAAATATATATAAAATATAAAAGTTTTACATATATATATGTATGTATGTATTTATGTATGTATGTACATGTAATTCCATGGAAATTCAATAAACAACACACACAAAATTGATTTAAACGTAATTATCCAATTTTAATCGAATTTTCTTCGAGTGTATATGTAAGTAATCAATCTACTAGAGGAGGAGCTTATCAAGGTTTGTCATGCATGGGGGGGAATTGCTCATTTGCTATTATGCAATCGTCATTAAGAGACCCAAAAAAAATAGAATAAAATAAAATAAATAAGATAGACGAAAGACAAGATAAGCGAAATCAGTGCAAAATGTTACTTGCGGAAGATGAGAAATAACAGAGACAACGACTATGGATGAGAGACTCCCATGATGATGATGATGATGATGATGATGATGAGATAAAGTTGTTTACAGGAATGAAACTCTTGCTCACAAAGGCAAACAATAATAAAAACAATGAATTTTGCTCCCGCCCAACTGAGAGCTAATTTAAGTTGAAACAAAACAAACATCAGTCGTCAGTTGTACGCGGAACAGCAACCAAATTGCAGTCCCAGTTTTTGGAGTGTTTGTAATCCTTTCGTCCCTAACTCACTATCCTCTCTTTCTATCTCTCTCTTCTACTGCTCTTTCGACATTCAGTGTTGGCAAATATGTCATGCGATGAGAAAACAGCGCTCTTGGCAACAGAACGGGGACATCAGCAACAGCATGTCTCCATTGTTGTTATACTGCCACCACCGAGCAAGGATCCAAAGGATTATGAACCCATTTTCACAACTGCTGAGTAAACGCTTTTCTGTAGCATTTCATTAAAAAATAACTTCATTACACAGCATTTCGTTTGCTTCCCGCTTTCCCCTTACCATAACGCCAGTTACTCCTATGGCCTCACTCTGGAGGAATTGTTGCCCTTTACCCTGGATCCCTGGTGGCAAAATGTGCGTCGCTTGTGCTTTGGCTGCCTCTCGTTGGCATTTATGTTGACCCTACTTTCTGCCATTAGCTTGGCGTATTTTCACGATGCCTCCGCTGTCTGTCGCGGAAACGCCACCACCACCAATCTTTCAACTTCAACATCAACATCTCCTCCGTCAGCATTTGCCTTGGTGGCAAATGGCACAAAACTGTTGTGGGCCAGCTTATAGTGATAGAGAGACTAGATGGAATATTTGGGTGATGCTGCAATCGCACCCATTGGATTACATCAGCCGCTTCCACAACACTCACGCATTTGTTTGGTTTACCGGCTTTTCTTTTCTTTTCCCATCCCGCTCCAGTTGCCCAGTAAAGTGATAAGCCAGATGGCGGAATCAATTGATTGCGGGACAATTGTGTTTGTTTACAAGCTGCTTATTTTAATTGTCATTATATAGCATTTATTTATTGTATTTCTATATGTTTTTATATATAGGAAACTGTTGCATCTATAAAGCGTTTAGTAACGGAAAAAAAATGTAATCTTAATTGGTTCTCCAACTAATTAACCAAAGCTATTATAGAAACTGCAAAGTGGAAAATACTTTTTAATGGATTTAATAATACGTTAAATATTTTCTCTTTAAATTCTTCAAAAAAAATTTGAATAGGAAAGTATTTTACACTGTATTGTATGCTAAAATTTTGAGTATTAAAATTATTTTTTGGTTAATTTAAACTTTTGAACTGATGAAATCAAACTATATAGTTTATATTTCTGACTGGCACTTTTTTCTTTTTGTAAGATCGACGAAGAATTTACCCACATAGCGACAGGGATTAATAATCCGAGATCTATATTGTAGTTTAAAAGGATTTTTAGAAGGAGTTTTTAACTTTTTAGATAGAAAACACAATTTATAAAAGAATTCTACACTTTATTCCGGTAAATGGTTAACAGTCAAATTATCGGCAGTCATAACCCTTACCAAGGTCATAGGACGACTAAAACTCGCCTTGTGCAATTGTTGAACTTGTTTTTTATCTGACCAGGGTGTAAAATCAAAGTCAAATCCAGGCAAGTCCTGGCAGTTCATATAACGATTACCATTTACTTTCTGGCGTTCCATAACATGTTCTCGTATCCGTGTTATTCCATCCGAATTGCGGCATATAATGGATGCCAGGCTCGTCTTATAAATCTCTGCTAGTTGACCTGCAACAGGGAAAGAAGTTGAAGCTGGTGGCCTTATGTACATATGTTATACCCAGACAAACCTTTGGTGAAACGTTGCGGTCCAATTTTCCGTTCATACCAATGCGAATCGCCGAGCTTGATGCGTAAGAACTGATCGGAGACCATACAACTTAGAAGGGGT
The DNA here is from genome assembly GCA_035045865.1 of Drosophila austrosaltans. NCBI lineage: Eukaryota > Metazoa > Arthropoda > Insecta > Diptera > Drosophilidae > Drosophila > Drosophila austrosaltans. The sequence continues at coordinate 6,402,992 of JAWNOQ010000180.1, read as the reverse complement.
CCAAAAATAGCACCTTCCATTGGCGGTTCACTTAGGGCACCCGTGTAGACATCCACATCTTGAGGGGATTCATATATTTGCTTAATGGAATCGAGCGTGGCGTTGTCCACAGCCAGAGACATCTGCTCCCATGTGTCAACCGGTGGCAGACGACAGTGACGCCGAAAGACTGGATAGCCAGGAATTCCATGATCTCGGCCACGCTGAATCGCAGATAAGGCAATATGTTGAATTGCTGGGCATTGGAATTCGCTCATCTTACCTGGATATTAAGCGACACCAAGTCCAATCCACATACGGAAAATTTGTCATCGGGAGCTCCTTCAAACAACTTTTGAGTGACTTCGAGAGAGAAGAATCGATCAACTTGCATCACTGGTGTATTGGCCGCTGTACGAAGTGCATGGTCAATACCGTGCTCTCTCCACAAGGAGAATGGATTGAAAAGCATCTTGTGAAGTTCCATAGCTTCGGGAGTGCTATTGTCGCGCGAAATATTAAATAATCCTGGAAGCAGAGTGTGGGCAAATCGAAAAGCAGCTGAAGCAAAACAGTTGGCTATTGTAGGATCTACCTCAGGATCATAAGTATCAGGATCACTTAGATTATGGCTAGACGGGAGTAGACCTTTAGCTTCGGTTAGATTGCGGCCCAGCAGAACGGGCAGGAACTCGTTATATGTTATGTGCGCTATTTGTGCTCCAAGTATCTTTCGTGCTTCCTGATAGACACGTTCATCATCCCACTCAGGATTCGTTTTCAGTAATCCCCTGGCTAGATAATTGTGATGCCTGGCCCATAGAAGGTGCATAGAAGTCAGCAAAAGATTCTCATTTGCCCGATCATCGCCAGACTCAAAGCAATACTTTCCCTCCCGTGTCATCTGTACACGATTACAACCATCATCAGGATTCGATGAAATGGGCAAAAGTTCTCGTCCATCATCTGTTACAAACATCCGTAATGTACCATTCGTGTAGCTACGCAGTTGACTCTGCCGCTGCTCAAGATTACCATATACCACAGAGCCATCTATAAAGGCAGTTGCTTGATTCAATTGCATTCTGGGACCAAATCTGCCAGTGGGTGCTGGTGCAGATCGTACAAAATTCATGCAACTGCGATTGCATTGCTGGTAGAAGGGATCGTCGGGCAGAATCTCTACAGTGAAGCACTCTGGATGCTGTTCACGTATGCTCTTTACACAGCAGTCAATCGATTCCCCCTCCTGCGACGTCGTCAGTGAAGTGGCTGTTATGTCATGATCCATAAACTGACCAAATACCGCCAACATAACGGTAAAATTGGAATCCGTCTCATAACTGGAACGATGAATATTTAAAGAGACTTGACGTGCCGGCGGTAGCCGACCAAAGTGGCTAGCTCGTGGACTGGCAATACCATCCGCATAGTCCGGTGCCACCATACGACGAAAAGGAACCATGGAAGCACCATAGGTACGAGGATGCTCCTTGTTATTGCAGACGCCAGTGGGTCGTCGATAACGAGAATTAAAATCGCAGTCGAGTCGCAGTACAGTCGGGTCTGGCAACTGAATTCGTGGCCCCCATCCAATATTGTTACGTCCTGGTTTCTTGGTATAGTTGAACCTTCTTGCAATATCAAAGGTGGCATGGTTTTCCACATAGCCACGACGTGCTAGTTTTCGGGCTTCGGGATTAGTACTCAGAGACCGATAATGTCGAAATGCTGGCGTATTTACCGCACTCGGTTTGAGACCCTCTTCAAAGATTTCCCGATCTCCTAATGCCTTAATGCCAGCGCTTACCGCCTGGGCGCCTTCATGCCGGCTCAATGTCTCAGATCTGGAATTTAAGGCCCATTCAGCCTCTGGTTCATCTGGCAGCGGTGTGTTTAATGCCAAAGCAAGCGTCTCATTTGTGGTAACAAACAAGAAACTGGGGCCGCCATCATCAGCATTGCTGTAAGCGCCGCTGAAAGCCAGGGCCAATAACAACGCGGCAATAACAATCACACTGTGGGCAGGAAATTGAAATCGCTTTGTGGTTACCCCATTGTGAAGCAAGGTAACAAATCGATTTGAAAAATCAAAAGAAAACAAAGGAACACTCACACAATAGAAATACCCATGCAACATTGAAATTGCTTCATTTTACTGCGGCGCGAACGTGGCGACACTCCTCCGGGAAAAACGTAATCAGGACCCGGTCCCTGATATGGAGGCAGGACAACGTAGCCCGAACCACCGGCAAGTGGCGTTGTTTCATCCGCCATGATCAAAGCACAACTGTTGCGACCAAACCAAGAGTGCAAGCAGACTTGCTCTAAATGGTGGCACTTGGCAGGTTTCCACTCTGCCACTAGCCGCCGCCACACATGAGATACTTTCGCCGGCTGAGCTATAACAAGCTGACAAAGCAACTTAGTTTATAATATATTATAATGCCAGCGTTTGAGTTGCAACAGCAAGAAAAAACTTTAAACAGCAACTCAAACTACCAGACACCATTCTCCTCTATTCTGAACTCATTTATGCTTTAATAAATGCAACATATAAAATAATGTATTATTGAACTTCCATTTCTTCAGGACTCTTATACATATTGGCCACATATTCGTAGATAAGCTTTAACAAATATTGAAATGATTTCTGTTGCGGCATATCGCCCAACTCTGCACTATCAAGGAATTCTTCCATGGGGGGTAAATAGTTCTCCCCCTCTTGGCCAACCATTTGCGAGATTTCAATGATTCGGAAGAATAACATCTTTTGGATGTATTCTACTGCATTATTGGGATCATAGTCTGACCAGTTATCGCGTCGAATGGCGGCACACCAGATCTTGCGGCGCATTTCGTACGGTTGTTCTACATAGTTCAATAATTCCAAGGCCTTGCGGAATTCAACTTCACTGGCGGTGTCATTCTCTTCGGCAATGTATAGCTGAAAAAACATATATTATTATTGTTTTCAACTTGATTTTTGGCATACTCACATTGATAATCTCATCCACCTTGAGCACCTTCTGGTCGGTTGAATCGAAACCATAGTTCTGTAATATATCATGGCCCAAATGTGATTGATACTCGACAATTGTAAGATCTGTGTTTATCTTGTCCACTTGAGCTGTCATGTCCGAGTCAGTAGCAGCTAAGGCGGCAAGTTTAGCGAGCGACAACATTGATTTCTTGCGTGACACGAACTCTGTTTCATTTTGGGCTAACTCATCAAGAACTTTTGCGGTCCGCTCGAAATCGCCGTTCAATACAAGTTGAATCCAGCCCAGAGACGGATGGTCGCGCATGAACTGAGCTAAAGCGGTCTGGTTGCCCTTAAAACGTTCAAAGACCTCACCATGCCGATTCTGACGCATATGCCAATTGATGGCAAATTGGGAGAAATCGTATTCCTCATACTTTCTTGTGTAACCATCCAAACGATCTTTATCCTTTGTCTCATCGCAAATTATTACCAAACTCTGGAAGTCCAAATATTTTTCAGCTAGCTTAGCTGCATACACATACTGTCGATCTTTGACTAGAAAAGAGAATTAAGATATATTTTATTTGATTATTTTAAGGTATATCTAAATTACTTACTCAGCAGGGAGATAAGCTCACGACGCTGGGCCTCAAACTGTTGCTGCAGCACATTGAACTTCTCTGTTTCCCGTACACTCTCGAGATAATTTTTGCGTCCCTCTAAAACTATATCGATCATCTCGCTTATCTGCTGATGAAGCTGTTGCTTTAACTGTGTTTCACTGACACAGTGAGCTCCATAGCGTACGGAAATATCGATGAGACGGGTCAGTGTATCACGTACACCAGCACTTCCCGACATGGCCGTCCAAGGTAAGTTCTCACAGGAGGCCAATTGGTCACTGTGTAGCTGAAAATTATTCGAATGATCTTCCCGATGCTTAAACACCACATCGAGAACGCCCAACACAATCTCATTAATATCGCTTATGGAGTGGGCCACCGACAAAGTGGTCTGATTTTGGGCCGCGATTCGATCATCTGCCATGTCCGCAAAGGTTTCAAATATACGCTGAAAATTGCAAATTTTAACGTAAAATATATCCTGGGTAGTTAAACTGCCATATGGTTTCTCATCCCATTGGGCAACAGTGGAATCAATGGCCTCTTCAATCAGTTTGGGCATTTTGCTCTGCAGGGTACGCAAGGCGAGAGCGGCAGCGAGTTTCTCACTGATATCAGACATTATATAGCCAGTGGGCTTGAGGACATTTGTACCACAGGGAATGGCATTAAGCTAAAAAGGAATAAAATATCATTAGGACATTGTAATTGAGATTTTTAAACTATCAAACCTTGTCCCAAACACCGCTGGAATGAAGAAATTCAATAAAATGCTGAATGGCAATGTTTTTATCGCGAAGCTGATTGATGATTTGCATAGAACGTGAACTGCCCAAACCATGGCGATTGGAATCTTGCTGCTCCTCCAGAGTGTCTTCCCAACGTGGATCGGCAATGGGAAGATCTTCGGCTAGATCTTCAGCAATGGTAATCACAATTCTAAAATGTTTTAAAAAACGGTTTAGTGCATCCGCTTTATGTGTAATTCGCTTAAATTTACTTGTCCAATTTATAGGCATCCAAAGGCGCTCCATTGGGATCGGCTTCTGCCACGCTGCGCAGCAGTTCTCCAACAATTGTCTTGACCATATTGGTATTGCCTTTGACGCAATATAAGAAGGCAGCTTTCAGCTGACCAACTTCATCACTTAATTCATTGTACACATCATCCGGATCTATGTCAAACAGGTGGAGATTGTTTGTGCTGGATAACAAGGCAGATTGCTCCGCAGTGGCGCTAAAGCTGCCATTAAACGAAGTGGGTGCAAATATATCCGGAGTATTGCATGAGCTCACATTTAACATTTCAGTGCTATCAAAGTCACCCGGAGTGATGCAGACCAGACCGTGGGTTCGACTAAAGAAGAGTGGCAAACGGTTACATACTGCGGCACTTAAAATACGATCTTCTTGCAAATGGAATTCAATCTTTTCAGCGTCCACTTCAGCTGAAGGACCCGATTGTGATAAGTGCAGTGGATAGACTATTTTGGGTGTGTATAAATACAAATGGCTGTTGGTCACAATGAACCGAAGGCTCATACAATCCTGTACGGTCTTTGAACTGTAAAATTTGTTAAGCTTCAGTGGTGTAAATGTGTCTAGATGCATGCATTCCGCCCGTGGAGTAGCCACCACTGAAAATAAACAATTAATTGAAATAAAATAAACATCGCCGAATAAGAACATTTTTTTCCTTTCACCCACTTACCAACAGCATAGCACATTTGAGGAGCATGGGATGAATTAACAGCTCCGGCCAAGATATAGGCCTTGCCCTTGTTAACGTAATAGTCCAGTAAATGTAAATCCATTTCTGTGTTATCTGCCTGCAGTCTCACATTCCAGAATTTTTGTTGAAACTCCTCGCGTATTTTTCTCACTAGCTCCGCATCCTCATAGACTAGATTTTCAGAATTACCTTTGTTTGACAAACTCCATCGTTGAACGGAACGATCTGTTAGCAGGGAAACAATTGTTTCTCCATCGGAAGAATTATTCTCACAGCACATGCCTACCAGAGACTGTGGAAGTATAAAATATACGAAAAGGATTTAAGGATAATTTCCTTATGTCAAGTGGCTGCACGAATTCTCACCTGATCCTTCTCGCCACCAGTGTTCATTCCTATCAGTATTGAAGCAAATTTCTTACCAAAACCCCCCAAAAAACTTGTGGCCGGCTTTATGATCTTATGAAGCAATGTGTAGCGGCCTTTTGCCAGAGCCACGCGCAGAAACACCAAATTGCTAGTAGATGTAACTGCCAAATAACCCTGCTGGGTGGGTAAATTCAGCAGTTGGACAAACTCTTGGCCTGTTAGAATCGATAGATCTACAGAATTACCATCATGGGCAATAGATGACCAATACCGCACATCCCCAGTGGAGGAAACTGCAATGCAAGATGCATTTTGTTGTCCCTCCGTTTGAAAGACGCTAATCAAGGCACTTTTATGGGCCAGATCACTGTAGGGCAGTGTAAGTTCACGGCATTGGGCCAATGTCCCACCACGTCTTTGTTTTATAGTCCGAGGAGGCGAGTCTGTCTTTGTTGAATCTTTGTACTGCCAGATCAACAATCGGCGGCCTTGCACAACCTGTCAGTAAAAATTAAATCATCAATTACCAGGAAACCGCATCCAAAAAGTACTTACCCAAGCCCAGCCATTTTGAGAGACCTTTGCGGAAACTGTTCCTATAGCTCCAGCAAAAGTTAAGGCTTCGTTTACAACAACTGGCAAAGGGCAGCCATAACTTTCCACAGCATTGTAGTCTGAGCGAATACCCGGAATGGATTGGGTGGAGCGCGCTGATAGACTGAGGCGACTATTGTGATGGTTAGACATTGAAGGAGTATGTCGATTGTTCACAATACGCACCTGTTATGTAGAGTTCGCCTTAGTCCACCCGAGAGCGGACTGGGGGCGAAACTAGCATTACCGCCAAAAACAGATTTTCCAACCGGCGAAGCCGCATTAGCCGGCATGCTGCGTCGCACTCCTGACGTTGATTCGCGGGTTCGCGACACACCATACAACTGCTTCTGAATGCTGCGATCCATTTTTAATATAATTAAATAAATAGCAAAATGTATTTTTTTATTAGAATAACTTTAAATAATAATTTGTCGGCACAATTGAAAACACTGGACAAGGTAACATCGAGTACTTTGGATTTGCAATTGGAATGGTGAAAACGGAACAGTACCGGTGCAGAGCTGTAAAATTTGAATAAACTCTCAAATGATGCATTTAAGTTAGTGGTCGGCAGCACTGTTCACTTTCAACATTGGCGCTGTCCAACACTGTAGGTAAAATAACAATAAAGCAATAAATATATTAAATGCAAATGTTTTAAGTAGATCAGACAACGGACGCCAGAACAAAGAGAGAGAGTGAGCGAAATATAGCAACAACAACAACACAACACACAAAATGCTGCGGGTAAATGAACTAAGCCGAAAAGTGCTACCAAAGCTTTATCTACTTTTCCTTAATTCTTATTGTTTAATTAATTCAATTAATTTAGGCCATTAAACGCGACAAAGAGATCTTCGATGAGGTTTGGCCGGAAAAGAGGAAAATTGTCCTGAAGCTGCTGCGACAGGACACAGTTTCGCAGCGTGAGTGGCAGGATCTGTTTTTTGGCGTACATTTTGTCTGTTTGTGGGACGAAAAGGGAGCGTCAAAAATCTATGACTGCCTGCATCAGGATATTGTTGAATTTATTGTGCAGGCCCAGAGCCAAGTGCAGGCACAAAGAGGAGAACAGGCCCTGCTGGCCACCTATATTGTGGAATGGAGGAAGTTCTTTACACAGTCAAATTATCTGCCGCTACCTTTTCGCCAATTAGAACAGTCGCCGCAAGTGAAACCCTCATCCTCCTCTACATCCTCCTCGAACAACAGTTCATCCACCTCCGCTGCAGCTGGCGCTTCCTCCTCAAACAATCAAGCAGCATCTTCAAGTAGTTCCTCGGCAAAAGCCTCAACTTCAGCAGCTGCCGCTGCGGCCGCTGCTAGTAGTAACACTGCCTCTGCCTCTGCTTCGGGTTCAAAAAAGAGCCCAACTGAAGATAGCCCGGTGCGTAAACTTATGTTAGATTCATGGAACAAGCATATCTTCCACGATATCAAGGATCGCCTGCAAGAATCGGCAATGAAGATTGTCCATGCCGAGCGCAATGGTGATGCGTATGATGCCCAACTGGTGGTGGGCGTTCGTGAAAGCTATGTAAACCTCTCATCCAATGCGGAGGACAAGCTGGAGATATATCGTGAACATTTTGAGATGGCTTACCTAAAGGCTACCGCAGATTTTTATCGTCTCAAGTCTACGGAGCAGCAGCAGGAGAACGGAGTTCTGGCCTATATGAAATATGCTGACGCTAAACTACGCGAGGAAGAGGTTCGAGCCAAGCGCTATCTTGAGCCAAGCAGTTTCAGCATTCTCACCTATACCCTGGTCAAAGTTCTGATAGTCGATCACCTTAACTCGATCATTGCCGAGTGTCCAGCTCTCATACGCGACTACGAGACGGAGCGTCTCAATCTGATGTTCCGGCTGATGGATCGTGTTCTGCATGGTGTCGGTGTCGAGGCTATGATGGGGGATCTACAGCGTCATATTATGTCGGCTGGACTAGCCGACATGCTTTCCGCCTCGGAAATCATTACCCAGGATTCTGAGAAGTATGTGGAGCGGCTGCTAGAGCTGTTTAACAAATTCAGTGATCTGGTGCGTAATGCCTTCAACGATGATCCGCGCTTCCTTACCGCCCGAGACATCGCCTTTAAAACGGTGGTTAACGATACCAGTGTGTTCAAAATGGAGCTGCCCACAAGCATGGCCAATCGCGGTGTCAAGTATACGGCGCCAGAGAGCAAATGCCCAGAGCTTCTGGCCAACTATTGTGACATGCTACTGCGGCGAACGCCGCTTAGCAAGCGGCTAACCAGCGAGCAAATTGATGCCCGTTTAAGGGATGTTCTGCTCGTGCTCAAGTATGTCAATAATAAGGATGTGTTCATGCGCTATCACAAAGTGCACTTAACACGGCGGTAAGTTAATTTAAATCCAAATAAAATATCTTTAGCAAACAACTTATTTTTTTTCTTCCGCAGACTGATTTTGGGTACCAGCGCCGATAGTGAAAAGGAGGAGGACATTGTGGAATGGTTACGCGAAGTTGGAATGCCGGCGGACTATGTCAATCGATTAGCTCGTATGTTCCAGGACATTAAAGTAAGTACAGAAAAAATTAAAGAAAATTATTTTCTTTCTAATTCAAATCGGGCTTTCCAGGTCAGCGAGGATCTGAATACTCAATTCCGGAACTCGATCAGTCGACATGATGCCATCAATATCAAAATACTCAATGCAGGCGCATGGGCACGTTGTTCAGAGCGCGTCTCAGTGTCACTACCGATCGAACTAGAAGACTATATACCCGATGTTGAAGAGTTTTACAAAAAAAAACATTCCGGCCGCAAATTGCAATGGTATCACCACATGAGCAACGGCACTATTACATTTGTCAATAACTTTGGTCGCTATGACTTGGATGTGACCACCTTCCAAATGGCCGTCCTGTTCGCCTGGAATCAAAGGCAACACGATAAAATCTCTTATGAGAATCTACGTTTGGCCACCGAACTGCCAGGTATGCTATTACAATTGGGATTCACTCTGTCATCTTATGTTGTCATTATTGCCCTTTAGATCCGGAACTGAGACGCACTTTGTGGTCATTGGTGGCATTTCCAAAAATTAAAAAGCAAATTCTACTCATGGAGCCGGCGGTCATTAATTCACCGAAAGATTTTGCCGAAAACACATTGTTTTATATCAATCAAGAATTTGCTATAGTAAAGAATGGTAAATCGCAGCGTCGTGGAAAGGTAACTAAAACAAATGCAAAACTTACATCCAACTGTCTCATTTACTCATGCATATATTTCCAGCTGAATCTGATAGGTCGTCTGCAGTTAAGCACCGAGCGATCCCAGCAGGAGGATAACCAGTCAATAGTCCAGCTCCGCATATTACGCACGCAAGAAGCCATCATTAAAATTATGAAAGTGCGCAAACGAATGAACAATGCAGCATTGCAGGTTGGTGGTTATAGTCAATTTCAAATCTTTTACTTAATTTAGAAAATGTTCCATAACTAATGCTAATTTCTGTGGCCTTACTTCTTTTTCCAGGGTGAACTAATTGATATACTAAAGAACATGTTCCTGCCGTCCAAAAAGATGATAAAGGAACAATTGGAATGGCTAATTGAACATAAATATATGAGGAGAGACGATGATGATATTAATATGTTCATCTATGTGGCCTAACTGTCTGGCATGCGTCCTAGTCCTTTGACATTCCTATCCATTGAAATTCTCTCTATTCCTTTTCGCATTCATACCCCATCCACATGGCCACAAGCAATTTTAATCTCATTGATGATGAAGTGCTCTAAGCATATCGTCATAATATCTCACTGGATTTTGGATCTATCGAAAGTTTCTTATTGCGTCCTTACAGCATTTTCGAAAAAAATAATCACACATATTTTAAACAAAAAGAATTAACAACTACAATTCGCTTTTCTTATATTATGTGAAAAGAATGAAATCTTTGTATTTTTATATTTATTGCCTATTGGCTATTTGGCATAGTTCTAGTTATTATGTTATTTTATATTTTGTAATATGTGGTGCCGCCCCTTATTAACTCACTCCCGCCTCTCCCTGCTCACCAACTCCATTCCCCTAACAATATTCAATAGATCTAATGTAAAATTATTGCTTTTTCCGATAAATAATTTACACCTTTGTATCTATTAGCCTGTTTCCGTTGTGCGTATTTTTGTGTTATCATTTCTTAAAAAATAAAATAGTTTTAAAGTTTTATGTGAGATACCAACTCAGACAGTGCTTAAAATCTGGGCACACAAGAATTGTAACCTCTTGGATGTTAAACTATGTTAAAAAACACATATACACACCACACACACACACACACACACACACACACACATACAAATGATGGCAAAACTAAAACTAGATTAGCAATACTTTATTATGTTTAAGTTAATGAATAAACTTGGTTCTACAAAAGACAGAAATTGTCATTGGAAATCTGCTTCTAGAGGGGTTTGTTTTCAATTGGGAATATTGTTATCAAATTTTTTTGTTACATATAAACAGACACTATATCCTCTTAAAAAATCGGATAAAACTTAAATTCAATATATGTCCATGAATAGGATATTTCTTTATCTGCTTCAATCAAACAACTTTTTCAAGTTGTTTAAACTTTGCTTTTTTCGTTTTAATATTTATATTTTTAAGAAATAATACTCATAACCCAATCGAAAAACTAATGTTTACTTTATTCCCTTTATTTTTTTAATTTCTTCCCAATTGGATACCAGTAAAAATTAATAAAGCTGTGATTTTTTGTTTATTATTTAACTTATTTTCACTTACATTAAACTTAGTTTAAATGGGGCGGAAATGGATACATGTAGATTTGACTTAATAAAAATCATTGGAATTTGGTCGAAATTGGTCTAAAAAGTCCAATAAGTAGAATAAAATGTATAATAAATTATAATAAATGCACAAATAAAATTGGACACAGAACAAAATAATTTAAAATATTACAAGTAAACAGAAAATTAAATCTGAAAAACGGGGATAATTTTGGACACTTTAAACACAAAATTATAAATTAAAACAGTGTACTAGACTAGTAAGAAGCTATAATCTAAATAGTTTGTTATACTATAACTACAAATACTATTGAAGTGACGAATTTTTTATGCTTAGTTCTTGTTAAAATTTTTTCTTTCTTTATCGACGCTTTCGACCCTTTTTGTAGCCTTTGCCATACCAGCCAGCTTGAGTGCGGGCCAATTTGCGTGGAAAACTGGTGGTAAGCTGTTGACGTCGCTTGGCCGTCTCAGCGGCAGCAATGTGGGCCAATGAGACATTCTCATCGTAGTCATCATCATCGTCGTCAGTGGTGGGGCAGCATTCGCAGACAACAAAACGGCCACTGCGGGCCCGTTTCTTATGCTGGCGCTGATTGAGGTTCCATTGGCGATAGAACTGGCACTCAAGTTCTGCATAGCGATCAAAGCAGAACTCACAGTCGGCGGCCGAACGATTCATGGCAAAATTAGGCACCACCAGCGAGTTCCAAATGTTGAGATCAGCCGGCGGCGGTATAAGAATACTGTGAAGACCAGAATATGCATATTTGGCATCATACCAGCTTGGCAGCTGGCGGAGCAACTCGCGATCGTTGTGGAGACGCAAGAGATCCATTTGGGCCAACTCGTGGTCGTCATTTGAATCATCATCATCATTTTCTGTATTTGAATCTGCTGACAAAGTGATCCTACTGCTGCATTTTGTTATGCTGAGAGATCGCACCTGCTGGGGTTCTATGAAAGGTGTGGAAAGTGGCGCACCAATGGGTACCAGAGGTGGTAGTTGAACAGGAGCTAATCTCAGCTCAATTGGCAGGGCGGTGGGACTGGTGTGACTGCAAGATATAATGGATTTTTGTATGGCTACCAGTTTAGGCAGGCCATTTGTTTGCGGTGGTGCTTCCGTCTCCTCTTTGATTGTCAAGGGCTCCAGCTTGGGAAGCAGGTGAAGTAACTGCATCTCTTGTTTCATAATAGTCAACAGTTTTTCATCTTGCTCCTCATCTTTCTCAGCTTTAATAATAACTGTTTCACTTTTGACATCCTCCACCTTGATTTCCTTATTGCATTCCTCTTTTTCAACGGGGGCTAATTCCTCGACTTGTTCGATTTTGCTTCTAACATACTTCTGCCTGATTTCCAGATTCGTTTTAATACGTCTACCATTTTTAATGGGCGTACGAATTCTCGGACCCTTGCCAATTGGTAAATCGCTTATCGTATAGCTTTCCGCTGAAATGGTGGAGTCCTGCGTCTCTTCTGTGGTGGTAGTGAAGGCCTCCTCTTCGTCGGCATTCTTGAGCAGTGGTTGGGTTAGTGTGTGTAGCTCTTCGGGCATTAAGAGCGTGGCATGGGCAAATATGGGATCCTTCTCCTTTGTGTACACGGGAACGGGAATATTTAGCAGCTGCATTAGTTGGGCCATCACCCGATCACATTTGCCATTGATCTTAATGCTGGCCATGCCATCCTTGGGTGTCCACTGTAAATTAACAACACAGATTTTGGCACGCTGTCGGGCTGGCTTATCCATTTGCCATAGCCATGTGTATTTCTTCAATACCTTGAGACTAGAACCCAGACAAAGTATAACATCAGCTCGCTCTGCATGCTGTGTGGCACCCGCCCAGTTGAGCGGCCACTTCAGATTCCCCCGCTCGCCAAAATGCACGATGGTATCGTAAAGGGGTTCTGAACATCGATGGCAAAGCCGATGCGTCTTGTGGCAGTATCGTGCCGTCATTTCTGTGGTATCAAATTGGCGCCAATAGACTCCGTTGCAATGTTTACAAACCTCAATATACATATTCCCATGGATCTCGGAGAGCGATTGACGCGGCAGTCCTGATCTCAGATGCAGTCCATCACAGTTCTGAGACACAACATGATGCAAAAGTCTGCGACGATGCAGCTCATACAGTGCCATATGTGTATATGTCGGATTAGCACTAGAGAGATCATGTTCTCCAATATCCTCTCCCTTTTGCAGCAATGTCCAGATGCCTTTGCTTCCTCGATAGTCGGGTATAAGTGCTGACGTACTTATCCCAGCTCCCGTATAGCAGATCAGATGTTTCGCCTGCGAAATTATATTGGCTAACTGCTCCACCTTAGCCTCAATCACATGTGTAGCGTCCTCCTTTTCGGCCACACGCTCTTTGTATATCTCAACACGTTCACGTCGTTTCTTCGTAGCCTTCACCAAATCGGGATGTTTGTCTAGAAATTGCCGGTCATCGGGTGTACGTAATGAATCACATTTTCGTAGGATTAGCGAAACCTAAAGGCAAAGACATTCCATTAATATACATAAATGTATGTAATTAGCACTCATGCACATGTATACGTTATCCCAAGTGCTTATGTATGTGAGCGTGTGTGTATATATACAAATGTAGTTTGTTTGTGTGCGTATAATTACCTTTCGCATTGCATCCTTGCGCCGTCGCTTCTCATTGTCCTTTTTAGCCGGAATCTTTTGCACTTTCGCACGCGTTATATAAGATTGTACATCCTGTTGCTGTTGCTGCAACTGCGACTGCACTTCATCCTGTTCCATTGTTGCGGCACCGTCTTCGTCTTCGATTTTTGTGGCCGCCAATTTAATTTATGTGCATCGGCGCTGCAGCTGCGGCGGTCGCGTTAATGGCGGCAACAACTCTGCTGAGCTCATTGATTGCAATTATTTCTATATACGCCACTTTGTCTACAAGTAGCTTCAAATTAAACAATTAAACACAAAAACTTCTGCATTCTCTTCTTTTTTAGCAATAAAAAGGTAAACAACAGTTTCGTCTGGCGTTGCCACACGTGTTTGGTGCAACTAACAAAAATATTGCGTTGCCAGATCAGCAGAGAATAATTCACTGTCTTAGATTTTTATTGCGAACTTTGAACTTCGCTGCCGGTTAAAATTAATTTAAACTGCCGCCTAAAAAACTTTTTTAGTGGTAAACAAATGAAGAATTATAATTAGTTCAAAGTGGACAAAATTAGATGGTAAGTCAAGATGATCATGTTAAAAATTTCAATTCTTAGATATGGTTTTTTCGATCCAATCTAGATAGTAATAAACACGCGTATAAATGCTGGGAATTTTCGGTGTGCCACAGGATATGCCAGATGATGTTATACCCATGACGTGATACATACAGGGAAATTCTTGATGGTAGACCAGAATGGGACCACCTGAGTCACCATTACAAGTATCCATAGGCTTATCCGAGCCAACACACATTTGACTGACGGACTCGAAACCACGAGTATAGTCCTCCCTTCCCCTCACAACCTGATTGCATGTCTAAAAGGCAAGAGAGATCGATAGAGATTTAAACTGTAAATGGGTCAGATGGTGTTAAATTTACTTACCCCATCTGCATATGGCTGTAGCTTGACTTTCAGCAGCTTCGGGGATGGTTTCATGGCCAAACTTGTGCTGCCCCAGCCAACGGCTATGAAATTGCCAAAGCTTTGACCATCATTGAATGGCAGACAGGCTGGATGCTTATATAGATCGAATTTTACAGGCTCAGCAAGCTTGATCAATCCAATGTCGTTGTACAGCTCTGGATCTGTGTAGTTTGGATGAACTATATATTCGGAAACATCGTAATCCTTGGGGTCAGCATCATCCGCTTCCGTGTCAAAATCCAGTTCACCTAACCGCACTACATTCACCTCGCCCCTGCCGGCCGGATACGGATATTTTGATACATTGTTTATCGCAATCTCTAGATGAATTTTACTTACTGCTCTGCTTCTAGGCAATGCGCAGCGGTTAGCACATAACGATCACTGATAAGAGTTCCGGCACAGAACCAGTTAATGTGGTTACGATTCCCTATGACTCGAATTCCCAAACGTGCCACATGCGGAAATTCCTTGGGTTCGGCCGGAGTACCGCCCACAATAAGAGGCGTATAACTATGACAATTGTCAATTGTCTTATATTCAATTGGTGCACCCGGAAATAAAAAGCTGTAGGCAACTTGCTGTTCAAAGATGCTCTTCTTGTATTTTGTACAAGCTGTTAAAAAATGCTATTCAAAATTGTGGTCACTCTCATTGGCAAATAATAATATTTACTTACATTTAACTATATCTGGAAGATCAGCAGATCCCAGAGCAAGCAAGGCTAGTATAAGCACTGACAACAACGACATCTCCAGCAGTTATGAGTATGTTATTCGCTCTTAAGTTGGGGAAAAGAAACGAAATTTGGCACAACTAGAACGAGTTTTCATTCATGACTGAGCCTAGGGGGATGCTCCCCTCGCTAAGCTTGGCTTTCTAGTTGAGATGCGAGAGAGATAAGCAAATATGTAAAATTCAATCTCTAATTGAAACTGCGTTTCTCCGTGTGTATGCGTGTGTGTGTCAACTATTTACTCAAGTTTTAAGTCTTTATTAAAATTTGACAAAAAACTTTTAACATCTCTCGCAAATACGCAAATAGAATCTTGTTAATTAAATACGAGACTTTACCGAAAAAGGCCACACAGACCCCATCAACGAATCCCCATTACCGCAACAAAAATATAATGCAAGTCTTAAGTTGATCATGGAATTCGAGATAATTAATTCCTTAATTCTAAAAAAGATTTTCTTTAGAATGTTTCTTTGCAGTATCGGTCAGTTCCTGTTTCAGCCATTTTAGGTAATGATGAACTCGTGTATACATTGATGGTACATCAGGTGTATCACAGCTTATACCAGATGAAGTAATACCCATGACGTGATACATGCAGGGATAATCCTTATGATAGGTCAGTACGGGACCACCGGAGTCACCATTACATGTGTCCTTATGGGCACTGGATCCAATGCAGAGTTGTGTACTGGCATTAAAACCATTTGGAAATTCTTCAGCAATTTCATCGGTCTCCATACATTTGCCGTTGAAATTATTCAGTTTAACTTTTCGCAATATATTTGAACTTTTACCAGCCAATTTCGTGAAACCCCAACCAATTGCAATGAATGTGGGATGACTTTCACCATTGTCGAAGGGCAGGCAGGCTGGATGTTTATATGCATCGAATCGAACCGATCGATTCAGTTCTATAACGGCAATATCATTATATAGCACTGGATATTTAAAATCCGGATGTTCTCTAGTAGCAGTAACATTAAAATCTTCAGGATCGGCATTATCACTCTCGCTGTCAAAGTCCAATTCACCCAAACGAACCACATTCACCTCACCACTGAAAGGCAGAAAACGTAGATGCAATTAGAGATGATTATTTCGATTCCAAATCTGTTTGGAACTCACATGTCTGAGTAGAGACAGTGGGCCGCTGTTAAGACCAAGCGATCGCTTATCAATGTGCCACCACAAAACCAGTTGATATTGTTGTTGTTGTTTTTGTTATTGTCATCATTGCGATGACCTAAGCGAGCCGCATGTGGGAATTCCTTGGGATCAGCCGGAGCACCGCCAATAATAAGTGGCGTATAGCTACGACATTTGTCCAATGTTTTGTATATAATCGGTTCACCCGGAAGCAGGAAACTATATCCATCATTCTGCTCAAACACACTCTTTTTATATTTAGTGCATGCTAAAAGCAAAAAATATTTATTTTACATGATTTTAATTTATATATGCTAAATAATCCTCACTTACCACTCACCAATTCGGAATCCTGGGCTGATATCAATTCCAATGCCAGTACTGTCAGTAATATTGTATAAACAAAAAGTAACATATTGTTGCCGATACACACAAAGCGATGTTCATTGAGCGACTAAATCGTAATCAACGTGATTCAGTCGACTCAAATACGAGTTTGGTTTTAATTTCCACATATTATTGAATGCTGAGACTGGCATCAACACCGTCGAACATCTTTTTGTATCCACTTCACCATGGCTTTATTTGGAATGCTATTTATGTTACTAAGAATATTAAACCCTTTTTTTTGACGCACATCCATAAAATATATATTAAACAATCTCACAAAAAACCCTAAATTACCATGAAAACTTGTGGAAATGTAAGTATAAAACTTTTATTTTAAATTTTTATATTACAATGTGCAATTCCCATGGTGTGGTGTGGATTGGCAAACACAGTTGCGATAAGAATGGTTGAACCTGAGATCAATACACAATCTGGAATAGCCCAAAACCAAATCATTAATCAATTTTTGCATTTCCCTTCCATTGAGTGACGCCTCTGGGTGTTAATATACATATATATATAGAAATATTATATAGTAATTTTACTATCAATTGCACTTCGATTTCGGTGTAAAAACAGCGGTTATAGTCATTAAAAATTGTCATTTATATGCAAATTCATTTCTTGTTGATTAATATACAATATTCAATGCAATTCCAGGAATATTTACTTGGCCTTTGCAATTTCCTGTTTAAGCCAGTCCAAGTAATAGTACACGCGGGTGTAAATTGATGGTACACCTGGTGTATCGCAGGATATGCCAGAGGATGTTATCCCCATGACATGATACATACAGGGATATTCCTCATGATAACTCAGGACGGGGCCACCCGAGTCACCATTACAGGTATCCTTGGAATCATTGGAACCAATACAGAGTTGTGTACTAGCGTTATAACCCCTTGGCAAATCCTCATTGGGCTCAAGTTCTGTAAGACATCTGTTGCCAAATCCTTTTAGTTTAACCTTAAGCAATTTATTTGAGGGTTTGCCGGCCAGTTTTTGTTGGCCCCAACCAATGGCGATGAAGGACTCAAGGCGTTCTCCACCATCGAAAGGCAAGCAGGCGGGATGTTTGTACACAGTAAAGTTTACCTCTCGGTTTAGGCGGACTAAGGCGATGTCATTATATAGCATTGGATACTCATAGTTCGGATGTTCTATGGTTTTAGACACACCAAAGTCTTCGGGATCGGCATCATCCTTGTCATTCTCAAATTCCAATTCGCCTAATCGGACAACATTCACTGCACCACTATATACAAATTGAGATATAAGTAAGTATGATGACAATTGGAAAACTTTTTTAATATTACATACACATCTGTGTACAAACAATGAGCCGCTGTAAGGACCAATCTATTTGTGATTAATGTACCACCACAAAACCATTTCGTTGTCTTATCAGCCTCATTCCTGGAACCCAATCGAGCGGCAATAGGAAATTCCTTGGGATCCGCCGGCGTTCCGTCCACGATCAATGGGCGAGAACCAACGCAGGAGTCAACTGTATCCCAGACAATGGGAGCATTTGGGAAAAAGAAGCTGGTCGCTACACGCTTCTCGAAAACGGTACGCTTAAAAAGTTTACACGACTCTACGGCTGCTAAATCCGGCTGTTGGCAATGCACCACTGCACAAATTAATATAATTCCAATCACTAAGTTGGTCCACATTTTCTCTGGCAAACACCTGCCCCGGAGTACAATCTGATTGCAACTGATCGCGAGTGCTTATTGAAGCTGTTTTAATAACTTGTTTGAATACTACGCAGTTCGCGAGCGAACTTGCCACTTGGAAACCCTATTACTCTCTGTCACTGTCTAAGATCGTATCAACAAATTACTGGAACAGCTGATCTGAGTTCAAACGCAGTGTATTAAGCCTGAATACCGGTTTAATACGATCCGAAAACAGAATGTCAACATAAAAAAAAACTCTTTAACCATTTGTGAAACAATTTCTAGCACACTCAATTAGTGTTTGTTGCCTCGAGTAGTCACAATGCTGGTTCCTAATGTACAACTGTTTCAAGTAAATGAATGTTTTCCATTAATATTATAGAATAGAAGATGATTGCCACGAATAGATTGCCACGTAATATACGTGGTTCTAATCTTTTTAAGTTCAGTTTAGGTTTTAAAAGACGTGTATATATACTATATACATATATATATATATATTAACTTTTTAGTAAACATAAGAAACGAAAACTACTTTTGATTAATTAAAATGTATACCCGCTGAATTGAAGGCCAACAGTAAACGCATAAAATCATCAATATCCAAAGTTCTGGCGCGTTTAGTGGCCATGTCCAGCACCTCCAATATACCAATAATTTTTGCTTGCATGTTAAAGTTTTCCTCAAGTTGCTGAAATATCAATTAAGTTAATTACCAGTTTTAGATTAAAAAAATAATAATTCTTTGCCCTTACCTCGTTTCGTAGAGAACGATATAATTTGTAATTCTTTTCGAGCATCTCAATCACAGAATTCACTTTAAACGTAGCCGCCAGGGTTTTGTTCTTACGCAGAAATGCAATGCGGGTGAGACCATCCCATTCGGTGAAATTGACGGGAGGCGGGGGATTTTTCGGCTCTAGACGCACTACACTTGATTCCACTTTAGGCGGGGGCCTAAAATTGTTTTTGCCCACCTTCATTAGCATATCGACGCGGGCCAGTAGTTGTGTATTGATGCTTAAACGGCAGTATAACTTATCGCCCGGCTTGGCCACCAGACGTTGAGCGAATTCTTGTTGAAACATCAATACGGCACAACGAAAGAGAGGACGATGCAGCAATAATTTAAATATCAATGGTGAACTAATCTGATAAGGGACATTGGCAATGCAGAGATCGAAGAACGGCAGCTCGGCTTTGAGAAAGTCACCAATAAGGACCTGTAGCTTAGGCTGCAATGGTGTGGCTTGAACGCGCTTCTGTAGCTCGGCAGCGAGACGGGTGTCAATTTCACAGGCTATCACTTTTTTGCATCGCTCCAGGATCCGAACGGTCATGTTGCCTGTTCCGGGACCGATTTCCAGTACTACATCAGTAGGACGGAGTGCCGCTTTTTCCAGCATGGCAGTTATGATTAGCGGATTCTTAAGAATATGTTGGCCAAAATCCTTGTTGAACACAATGCCTAAATAAAACAAGAATCGTCAAATTGCCAAAGTTAAAATTATTTTTGCTATACTTACCCTGTTTTTGAACTTCATTGTGAATTCTTGACTTCTTTTCTGTTTTCACCTTCGGCATGCTTCTGTTCAGTAAATAATATTCTATTAAATTAAATGCTTTGGATTCTTTAAAACCACGTGAAAAACAAAAACAAAAAAAGTAGTGGGACCAGAAGTAAAAAAGTGGATAAATACCAAAATACGGATTACCATGCGCGCGTCAATTCGGTGAAGTTGCGGTTCCATCAGACTGTTAAATAACAGTTAAACAAATTTAAACAATTGCCCGCCTTACATTTTCAATAGGTTTTGCGTCACCTCTCTTTATTTATTAATTAGTTTTCACTTAATTTTATGAATCAATTTGTTTTGTTTCCTTTTATTTTTTTTTTGTTGTAATTTTTGTTTTCTTTGGTTATCTTTCCATACTTTCTCTCAGTTTTGTTACCATTTATATTTAGTATTTTCAAATAACATTCGCTTCACTTTCCTTTTCATAGTTTTTTGTTTCTTTGTTCTTTTCTCTGTATTTTACAACATATCAACTGTTGACTTTTGACTTTGCTTGTTTTTTGTTCTTTTTTAATTTTATTATTCTGTTTAAACATAACTTAAATATTATTTATGCTTTTCTCATCCTTCAACTTGAATTGGTTTTTGTTTGTGTGTTATGTTTGTGTATGTTTTTTGAATACTTTTCTTTTGTTGCATATAACATGTCCAATTGTTCAAATATATATATATATATGTATATATATATATCTTCTCTTATTGGTTTCCCTTAAGATCAGGTTAACAATGATTTTCGCTAAACAATTTGTTTTTTATTACGTTATGTATTTTCTCTTTAGTATCTACGATGAAAAAGGTACATGAAAAAGTTGCACAGGTGTGTTTTTGTGAGTGTATTTGAGTGTGGGTGTATATATATATATATTTATATGTTTTTAAGTGTGTGTGTCTTGTACAATATAGACTTCTTGATCAATTAAAAAAGTGTTAGCGAATGTTGAGCGAAACTATTTGTTTTTATCGGGCTTGAAAACTTCTGTAAATATGAAGATGTGGGAGCCACATAGATTGGGCTATCAATACACATTTGTATATGTATATACACATATATATACGGCGAGTTTGTAGTTTTGGGCCAGAAAAAGATTGAGATACAATAAGCTTTTAGCTTATAGCTAACGTTTTTAGTTTATGTAGATATATATATATATATATAAATATGTGTGTGTGTTTGTAATTTGTGTTATTTTGTTTGTTTCATTCAGGTTCCGGTTACGCGTTACAATGCTTTCATTTTTGTTTTCATTTTCATTTTTCTTATTCTTTCGGTTTTTTTTTATTTTCTTTTTCTTTTAGAACAACCAACAATTAGTGTGTTTGTGTATGTTTCTATTATGTTTGTGTATTCCCTGATATTAAGGAGATTAATTAATATAATTTTTTTTATGATGGCTGGATGATTTTGCTTTTATGCACTCGAAATACTACTTTTAAGTACGACCGTTCTTTTACTTATGGCAAAATTTTCCAAATATTGTCACAATAATTTGGATTAATTGAAACTTAAACATAAACCAAAAACAAGAGCATTAAAAAATCTCATTGCTCGGTAAAAAACAGTTTAAAAATATTATTCTTGTAGCGTTTCAATAACAACGTTGGGAAGGAAGGTATAAAATCGATCGTACTTAAAAGACATTTAAAATATTTCATTTAGAGTGTGTTGCATTTGTGTGAGTCTGTTAAAATTGTTTAACATTTTGCTTTTTGGTAAAATGCTTTCTTGAGAATACTTTAGGTTAACATTTAATTTGTTCTTACTTTTCATCTTCAATTGGTTAGTTTTAGCGTTTACGCTGGGCTTTTACTATTTCACATATACTCAATTTAGTATATATACATATATATAGTTAGACACTGGGCGATTTGTGATTTCTTTACTATTACATAGAAAGTTTCAGTTTTGTAATTGTTGCTGTTGTTCATCATCGAGTTGTTTAAACTTTTCTTTAGTTAACAATGCTGCTTAAAGCTAATATAATCTTCTATGTTTGCTTTTGAATTTGTGTATGTTGTGTCTGTGTATGCGTGTGTTTTTGTGTATGCTTTCTTTCTTTCATAATTTATAACCTCCTTTGGCAGCGCAAAATTGTTTTAATGAATAACAGCAACAAAACAAGTTCTCATTTCAAACTAAACATAGATGATGATTTCGATGCTTTATAATTTTGGGGTTTCTTTCTTTTGCGCTGCATTTACAGAATTCCTTTTTTTCTTTTTGCTTTTTGAGTCTTTGGTTTTAAAATCAACACATAATTAGTTAATACATAGTTATATATACATATGCATATATATAGTTTTTGTGACTTGTTCTTCTATATGCTCTATGTATATATACATATACATGCATTTATATATAGAAGTGTTTATGTATGTATATAAGAGTAGGAATCTGTGAAGCGTACAAATTCATATATTTCCTGATCACTTCATAAACTTCTACTCATAGTTAATTTCACAATTTAATATAAGTTATTTTATATTATTATTATTTTATATATATATTTATATATATATATGTATATTAATTGTTGTACGGTTTTCTTTTTATGCACTTACAGACTAAACACATTTGTTTTTAATTTGTTTGTTGTGTTTAACATAAAATAATATGAATTAGACAGTTTTTTGTGTTGCTGTTTTTATTACTATGATTAATTTTACGTTTAATGCTTTTTGTTTTGTTTTTTTTTTTTAGTTTAGCTGTGATTTACTTAGTTTTTGGCTTCATTTTTGTGTGTGTGTGTGTTTTTTTTTTATATAAATATGATTTTTAACAATATATATTTAAACAAAATAATATCGCTTTAATACTTGAGAAGGAAGTTGTGCAAGTTTAAATCAAATAATTAAATCATAATTTTTGTGTGTGTTTTGTAGGTGTTGGCTATTGTGTTAGATATTCCCTTGAGATTCGCTTGGAGCAAGTGCCTAACTTTGCGAAACTTGAGATTCGTCGGCACAACAATAAAAATCAATAAAAAACTAATAACAAAATGCATTGTGCACTTCAATTGCAACTAACATTTGACATTTTGACTAGAATGGGGTATAGGGTAAAGAATGTATATATATAAATATATGGCAAAAAACATTCATAATGCTTTTGTTAATCGGGGGTATATTGTGGTAAGGATTGTGAATATATCAATCTATATCGTCTGTTTAAATTAAATCAAAAAGAAACATTTTTATATTGATTAAATCAAATTATTACACCTTTTAAAACTCAATTTTAAATCTTCTTTTGGATGACTTATCGATTTATCTATTCTTTTCGGAAAATAAATAAGCTAACAACGGATTTTGACAAAGTTTCGAACTTGAATTTTCCCCAAATAATAATGAATCGCTTTAATTAAAGAATAGATATATCGTGATAATATCAACAATCCTTATTGGGATGCCTTAAGCAAAGAATTATAAATTTGAAGAAGCTCCCAATCTAAATTTGAAATTAAATTTTGTGCTGCTGCTTTCGCTTGGACCTTGTGCGTAACATTTGAAAAGCAATATGTAGTCTGTGGTATTCACAAATTGGCACTATATCGAACGAACTTCCACCTGGATACTTCCATTGATAAATAGTTTAACAAACAAAACTTATAAATGAAATAATGACACAACTGGAAACAGACAACAATAAAGCGTTTCATACATTTGTTTAACGAAAACGAAGAGTTAATAGTAGTAGTGCTATGGGATATTGGGATAGGGAAAGTAGTGTTTGTGGAAGGGGAGGGATAGGAATACAAATAGGCTAACGATAAGCAAAGGTCATCATATACATATATAGGTCTCTTCTCTACCTAACTTCAAAACTGACGGCACCAAGTTTGCCACGGTACGCAAATGCGCGCACCGCCTAAAGTGAAAATGTTCTCCATAACCCCAAATCTTATTGATTTAGTAGACTTTACGCTCTGGTCCAAATTTGGGATTAACAAAAGAGAACCCAGCAAATTCATCCTGGTTAATGCAGCGTATAACTTCATTACCAATTGGTGTTAGTATCGGATCCTCTTTGGTGAACTCGGCATCGAAATTGTTGGCATCCCGTGGATTTTTCTATGAAAAATGAAAGAAAAAATTAAATTAAAATAATTTAATGTATAATTTGGTACTCACCATTTTTGGTCGGAATGGTGGCTTAATGTTTCGCTTTTCCAGCTCTTTCCAATCCAGTTTATTGAAAAATGGATGCTTGCGTATTTCATTCTCATCGCCAGTACAACCCAAACGCTGTTCCGGATTTTTTGTTAGAAAGCCTGAAGATAAGGATTTGGATTATAAATAACGCAACAATATGGATGTGGATATTTGTTTAGATTACCTTTTAATATGGACACGGCTTCTCGGGACAGCCACACCGGATACAGGACATCATCGTGCATAATCGAATCAAAAAGCTCATCCTCATTGTCAGCCTCAAATGGCGGTTGGCCAGCCATCATTTCATACATAAGGACGCCTAGTGCCCACCAATCGACAGAAGCTCCATACTCCTGTTCCTTGAGTATTTCCGGGGCTATGTAATCTGGTGTACCACAGAATGTTGTGGTTAGCATGCCATTCATGATCCCCTCTTTACACATGCCGAAATCGGCCAATTTACAATGGCCCTCCTGGTCCAAGAGTATGTTATCCAGCTTTAGATCGCGATAGATTACACCATGGGTGTGGAGGAACTGGAGCGCCAACGTCACTTCCGCCGCATAAAAGGCGGCACGTGCCGCCTCAAAACGACGCGCCTTTTGAATTTGGAACATTAAATCGCCACCATTCACATACTCCATGACAAAAAATAAACGATCCGGTGTCTGAAAACAGGAATGTAACGCAGTGAGGAAGGGATGATTGGCGGCCAAGGCCAGGATGCGTTTCTCGGTCATAGTACAATCGACATCATCGTCCTGAATGATGGCATCTTTCTTGAGCACCTTGATGGCATAAATCTCATCAGTGCCCTTCTTCTCTGCCAGCATCACCTTGCCAAAGGAGCCCTTGCCCAGCACCTTAATGAAATTAAAATCCAGTAGCGAACACTTGCCGGGACGAGTATCGCCCGCTCCACCGCCACCAACGGCCAAACTCATGCAGCTGCTGGTATTGTAGCCACTGGTAAGCGTGGTGGTTGATGTGGCTAGGCTATCGCCCGACAGATTGCTACTACGAAACGAAGCGCCAGCCACATTATCGCCATCGCCTCCCAGTGAAGCTCCATAGTTATCCTCGCCACCCTGTTGATTCAAATATTTGGAGCGCCGCGGCTGCTGCCCCTGTTTATCCGGTGAGATGCCTAACGAGCTGAGTATCTCGGCCATCTGCTTGGTATTGATGCCGCATGTATTGGCCACATTCTTCTGGCATCTTTTGTGGACGTTCATGTAACAGGTTTCGCATTGCAATCCCTGCTTGATCAGCCCATACAGCAATGAGCCGCAATGGTCACAAAAGGTGAATCGCTTATAGCTATGGACCACAAAGCGATGCGGCACATTCACATTAAATCGCTGTCCGGCCGGCACCACCTCCACCTTGGCTTGTTGCTACATTTGGATTGATTAATAATCAATTAATACATATCCATTTAGAATAATCGTTCAACTACTTACCTCATCTCGCATTCCTGGACATTTGGACACCACGGACAGATGGCATTTCTTATGTACAACTAAGGTGCAGACTAGAAATGATTAAATCGAGAAAATAGTTAAAAAATATTGACTTTCACTGATCTCCAAAGGCATTTATGCTTTTTTTTAGGATCGAATTGCATTAAGTTGGATTTGATATTGAAAACAAACTACATAAATATGCATGTATTTATGTACATTGTGGATACTCTTTCTCAAGAAGAGTGTGTGTGTGTGTTTTTTTTTCTTTTTCGTTCAACATTCAGGGTTAGACACTTATAATTGATATTTCTACATGATCTAAACATAAAGTTTGAAGCTTTATCAAAATTAGAATACAGTTTTAAATCCACTGAAAAGTGGGTTTGGCTTCAAATCGGTTTTCGAAACCAAATCCAGAAAACCTTGGATTTCTCTTTCATATGGCACTTTTTAGTTTATGTTTAGGTCGGTATAATTTCAAACACATTTAGTAAAACCAATTAAGGAACACATTTATGTTTGACTTATTGTGCAAGAAAAGAAAGTACACTGTGATATTTAGTAATTGAGAGAAAAACATAATTTAATCAACACACATAATAGTTTTCTTTTTTGTTTAACGTGCAAGTTTTTGATTGTGTATGTGTGTGTGTGTGAGTGCTTTGTAGTTGTGCTGAATGTAGAAGAATAAAATCGTCTAAGTAAACAACAAACACATATCTAGAGAACCAATGGCTTATTAAGATGAGACGATTTCCGATCATTCAATCAATAATGATGAGATATTAAATGATATTATATGTGAATCATAATGATATGAAAAATTATGATTAAAACTAAACAAATTTATTACTTATTTCTATTCTAACCTTTGTTTTAATTAATTGAAGTGTATATGTATTAACTAGTGGAGATCAATTGAATTCCTAACTTTTTATGAACTATAAGATGGTACACTTTAATGCACCAATAAATATACAAAATTACAATTAAAATAGATAAAATAATTAAACTATTTAGCAAATGTTTTATATAGTTTCAGTTAACTCCTTTAACTCCCTTTCCTATGACTAATTTAGAACAGTATCCTAATGATTGTTCTATACTTTCATGATCTCGTTTATAATCTAGCCAAACAACTTATAGTAATTTCGGTGCAGTAAAAATGATTTATTTGCTATAATTTGAGTTTCGCTCTTTTATTTGTTTCTATTCCAACAACAGGAGAAACTCAAGACTTAGTGATGTTTTTTTTTTTTTTTTGTTGTATACTTCTTAATTGAATTCGATTAAGGAACTTTTCAGATTAGTATATCTTTGTTTAATGATGATGATTCTGGGTGCAAGAACAACACTTATATAGAGAGACAGAGAGGCAGATAGATGATTTTTAAAGAAACACAATGATCGATGCGATGCGTTTAGAATTGGCATTGACAACAAGAGGCACGCTAATTGAAAATTAAATGAAAAGGAAAATCATATTTCACATTAATCCCCTAACAAGAGGAATTGAATGCAAATGCAGCTAAACGAACGAACAAATGGCAAATGGAGTTCTTTAATTAATCTCTTTTATGGATTAAGAGAATAAAACAGAACCAACAGCAAACGGCAAACAAACGAACGTACAAAACAACAAACCAAACAAGCAGTTTTATTCTTTTTTTTATATATATGCAAAGTGATGTTTGGATTGGGGGGATCTAGTCGGTCCTTTTTTGTTTTTTTCTTTTGGTAAATTTGTAAGCAAAACACATACCTTGACATTGATAGCCTTGTTTACCAATTCCCCTGCAAAAAGGCAAGAAATTCCATGGCTATTTGTATGTATACATAGATATAATTTTCTTTTGTTGTGAAAAGTGTGTTTTGTGTATGTGTGTGTGTGTGTGTGTGTGCGCTTCTATGTTTTTTATTTTGAGGAATATGTTAAATATGAATCAATGAATGATAAACCCACAGCTCGGTGCCCAAAAAGTAAAATTGTATGTTTGGATGAATGTGATAAACCAAGCATTACCCATGAAAATCAATTGTGATCCCCACGATATAAGAGAGGACCCAAAAATCAAATATACTCGAAGAGAAACCATATAAGAATACCTGAAGAATTAACTTTGACTAGGCCAAAGTTTCTTTTTTCTTTTCTTTCCTTGCAATTAGCTTCTTGATAAATGATTTAAATACAATTCGTTATGGTATTTTCGATTACTCTTTTCTTGTTAAATAAAAGTTGAAGCAACTTGAAAGTTTACAAAAACATGAGTTCTGCGATCTAACAATTTGTAGTACTTGTTCAACTACATGATTTAGTGGATTGATTCTACAGTCTTTATTTTCTTTATAAAAATCAGACAAACACGGAAGTTGTTTAACAGACTCAGTTATTTCCGATTAGTAAATGCTTATTGCAAGGATAAAAAGTAAAAATCAGATATATGATGATAGATATGATAGATGGATTGATGATACAATTACGAGTTACATAAAACATAAAAAAATATGCAAAAATAAATAATAGATCGATCAAATTATAAAACAAAAGTATAAAGTCGAGATATGTGT
Source organism: Drosophila austrosaltans (assembly GCA_035045865.1). Taxonomy (NCBI): domain Eukaryota; kingdom Metazoa; phylum Arthropoda; class Insecta; order Diptera; family Drosophilidae; genus Drosophila; species Drosophila austrosaltans. Next base: position 6,374,560 of record JAWNOQ010000180.1, on the reverse strand, counting down.
GAAAGAGAAGAAAAAAAAAATAGATATTAAAGTCAATTCCCAAAAGAAAAAACTAATATAAAGTATATAGAATATTAATCACTGCATAAAAAATACAACTTAAAATAATGTAGATAGATTGGTAGGTAGGTAGGGTAGGTCTGTTGATGTTCCATAATAATGTGTGCGCTGTCAATATATATGTCTGATTCGCCAATTCACTTACCAAATAAATTCGCGACAATGCGAACAGAAGGTGGGCTGACGCAAAAATGTTGCCATAAACTTGTGACCATTGACCTGTTTGGTGGAAAAGAAAAGGAGCTTCATTAGTAAGATTGTTCAGTTAGGATTTAATATATTCGATTGTAGCATTACCTGATGGACACGCCGACGCATGGCACCGCGACGACGATTGAAGCCGGCACGTTCTTTGAACTCTTTATTGACGGCCACCGTGTGTTCCACTTCGGCCTCGGCTTTAGCTTGATCTGAAATGCAGAAATTGAGAAGAATTAGAGTTAAAGCACGAAATCTTTAATAGATATTTACTTACCATTGCGATTCTTTAGCTCAATAATCACATGGATTTGGCCCTGTGGCTCCAAATTGACCCATAGATCCAGTACACCTGCCTCATTCTGCATCAAATCCTCAAATGGTATCACACAATTGGCCACAAAGTCATCCGGCGGCAATGCCGCATCGTGAAACACAGTCAAATTGATGTTATGTGAATTGGTCACATCGTGGACAAACTGCTCATTCCATACCGGATCGAATGTCTTGGCCCGTGTAGTAGAGCGATCTGATCACAAATATGCATACGTTAAGTTTAGCTACTAGATTTGTCAATTCAAAAATAGGCTCTTACCAAAATGACTCTCATCGACATCTATGGACACATACGGATCAATCAATTGCTCATCGGCCAATTTACCAAATGTTAAATTGTGACGCTTCTGGAAATCTGTAGGACGCAGGCCGGTTGCCTCGCATACCTTAATTTGCAGTTTGCCCGTAAACATATTGCCGTAGTTCCCCCCAGGCAGATATTTCGCTTCCCTTTGTGTATGGATGGTATATATGTATATAGGTATATGTGTTTGTGTCTCTGTGTGTATGTATGTGTCTATGTGTGTGAGTGTAAGAGTGATCGAAAGTGAAAGCAGCGGACTGCACTTTGCAAGTCAGCAGCTGCGGTGATTATAAAATATTCACCACTATGTGGCCGTGATGTTACAGCTGTTTCTGAAAAGCAACCAAAAATTTGAATTTGAGTTTAGTTATAAAGATTTTTAATACTACAATTTAAATTTAATAGGTTAATTCGTATGTCTAGTGCACCCACATACATATATAACCGAAGTTTATGTTCAATTCAGTGTAAAAACCGATTTTTGAATTCTCAATTGTTTAGCGTGTGGCAATTTTTTTTTATCAATGAAGTAAACTATTAATTAATGTTTTTGGTTTCTTTTTAATAAATAAAATCGATCACTCAAACAATGTTATGTGAGTACATCAATTGAAAACTCACTTATCGGATTATTTATCAAAATATTTAGAAAAAAAGTCTAAGCTGTCGGTCAATTGTAGGTTATTCCGATATTAAACAATTATACGTAAGCGGGGATCAAACGAATTTGCAAAATTATTTTACATATTTCTATCAATTTTGTATTTTTGCATTAAACAAAAAACTATATTCAAGTAGTTGACTGATTTTCCCAAGACAATTAGCATAATTATTTTGATATAACTTTCCCTTGAAATTTACTTTAAAAACTAAATTCACGTTCTCACGTTACATGCTCTGCTTATTCTTGATGCCAATTGAACCCACACGACGTATGAGTAATTTTTAGATAAAACGAAAAGCCATGGAAAGCGAAAATTGTAAATGGGTTTGACTTTGAAATGCATAACTATTTATATAGATATTTAAACTTACATCCATACGTATATGGTTTTCTGTGGACTAATTATGAATTTTCCCTATTATCATCACTCATACGTCATGTTGTTAGAACTTGTTAACTTTTTAAATTAAAGAAAAAAACTTTTTGTTTATCAAAGATAATTTGAGTATTAATTTACAAAAAGAACTCGTAGAGTACTTTTCTTGCTTAAGTGGTTTATGTTTTTTTTCAAGGTTAATCGCTTTAAGGCTTAGATTTATTATAGTTGAACACGGCGTATGCGTAATTTACTTTCTAAGATGTGAATTTTTCTTGTGATCTAGTAAAAGTCCAGTCTAATTTACATACACAAACACACACACACACACGCGCACCCAAACAAATGTATACATTTATTGAAGGTAAAAAGTTTGTTAGTTTTGTCATATGTATTGTTGCACATGGTGGGAGAGGTGGGGGGATTATCCATTCAATTGGATTTTATCAGCAAAACACTTGTATGTATGTCTGTATATATCAATTGACTAATTCTTCTTTTAATGTTGCGCCCTAGAAAGGTTACTTTGTTGTTGTTGTTGTAGTATTAGACATAATTTACTAGGAAGAGAGAGAAGAATTGATGATTCTGATTCTTTTTGCCATGCAGTGCAATATTTATGCATGTAGATACATACAAACATACACTCACATACAGGCACATATGTGTGTTTGTATGCATGTGTGTCTGTGTGGGGAAGGCTATTTTTCAGAAATAAAACAACAAAGAAAAGGGAATGAGAATTATATAGCCCACATTCCAGCACAAGCACATAGAGAAACACACTCACACACACATTGTAGCACAAATTTGTAGGATAAATATTGAAGGATTTCACTTGCACTTGCATCAAAATACTGACAACATTTTCACAAAATACATTTTCCGTTTAATATGGGAATTTTGTGGGGGAAAAACAACGATGGCAAAATTTGAGTGTATACAAGAAAATTTTCTTGCGCAGAAGCTGGGGGACCACGGGCCATTTTAGATTACATTTTAATTAGTCGTTTTATTTATTTTAGATGCCACTACTTGATTTATTTAAAAAGGTTTTCATTTCAAAGTGTGCTTTACCTTTGCTTTATTTTTTTTTTTATAAAATTTTACAATGTATATATATTATACAATGTATATACAATATACAATGCTGCTGCCGCTGCCTGCGTCAACTGCGACTGCTCTGCTAAGATGGCGACCCAAAGCAGCGACGCAACGCACTTTAGTTTTTCTTTTTTCCTTTTTTCGTATCTAACTTCTTTCTATTTTTCTTTCTTTCACCTTTTCTTATATTTCGTTTTTTCAGACAATTTTTCCAATTCTCATTCCATATTTCGTTGCTAATTAACAATCTTTTTCACCCAGCAATTTTTACACACACACTCTTACACGAATTTGCCAAGCTTTAAATTCGCCCAACATTTGCGAGCAAACTTTCAATTCGCTCCGCTTTTTCCAATTCGCTCAACTTTTGTGACCAGAATTTAAATTCGCTCAACATTTGCGAATAAATTCGCCTTGTAATTTTGATGAATTCGCTTCACTTTTTTGATTAAATTCGCTTCGCAATTTTAATGTTTGTTCGCGCATTAATAACAGCTGGCATCACTGACTAGAGCTGGGAAACCAACAATGGTTGCTCCACTCGATATCCATCAATGGAAAAAACCATAGATACTATCGATGGTTCATCGAAATTCAAAGGTGGTTATTTTATAGACTTATTTTGTATTTAAGATTTCAACTATTAAAAAATAGTTAACGAATTATTGTATTATTATAATACATAGTATTAATTTGCAAAAAAAAACTTGTAACTTTTTTTTAACACAAGTCTCCGCACTTTTTATGTGGTCCGCTCACTTTGAGAAGAAAAATAACAATGATTTTTTTTTCGTTTTGGCGCCGGTCAAGCCGCTGTAAACATATGTATAGAGCAGAGTTCAAAATAGCTATAACCGAGAGAGTAGGTGTGTGGGCGGCAGCCGAAGTGAACTCTACTCTCTTGAACTTTACTCTCTCTAACAGCGCTCAAGCCTCTGCTGTTAGAGAGAGTAAAGTTCGAGAGAAGTTCGAGAGAGTTGAGTCCACTTCGGCTGCCGCCCACACAACGATCGTGAACTCTACTCTCTCGAACTTCGGCTGCCGCCTACACACCGATCGTGAACTCTACTCTCTTGAACTTTACTCTCTCTAACAGCGCTCAAGCCTCTGTGGTAAAGTTCGAGAGAGTAGAGTTCACGGTCGGTGTGTGGGCGGCAAATTTTATTATTTGGGCGGCAGCCGAAGTTCGAGAGAGTTGAGTCCACTTCGGCTGCCGCCCAAATAATAAAACTCTACTCTCTCGAACTTTACCACAGAGGCTTGAGTAAAGTTCAAGAGAATAGAGTTCACGATCTGTAATAAAGTTCGAGAGAGTAGAGTTCACGATCAGTGTGTGGGCGGCAGCCGAAGTTCGAGAGAGTTGAGTCCACTTCGGCTGCCGCCCACACACCGATCGTGAACTCTACTCTCTCGAACTTTACTACAGAGGTTTGAGCGCTGTTAGAGAGAGTAAAGTTCAAGAGAACGATTAATTTGCCGGCTCCAAAGAGGAGCGCTTGGGCGCCTATTTTTCAGTAATCGCGCGGGCGTCGAAGTGAACGGATGAAAATTTTCTGCTGGATCATGATCAGGTGAGTTAAAATAATAAATACATTTTTTTTATATGTAAAATTTTTATGTATCTATATCTATACACATACGTTTTCAGTTGTATTTTTTGCTGATCTATTCAAATCAAAAGAAATCCGAATATCGGCATCGGAAAATTTACATCGATATATCGCACTCCATCGGTTTCACCGATAGTATCGATGGGCCATCGATGGTTTTCCCAGCTCTAAAAATCAGTGTTAATTTATTTGTGAAAATAATAACAAATTAAAGAAATATGAGTTCTGGGATCGTTCGAACGCCTGTGTCTCAGATCATTCACAACAAGGATGATCAGGATGCCGAGGAGGAGCCGAAAAAGAAATCTCGCGAGGATTGGCGTAAGGCCAAGGAATTGGAGGAGGCCCGAAAGGCAGGCACAGCACCAGCTGCTGTTGACGAGGAGGGACGAGACATTAATCCTCACATACCACAGTATATTTCGAATGCTCCATGGTACTATGGTTCTCAAGGGCCCACTCTCAAGCATCAACGGCCACAGCACGAGGATGAGCGTGGCCAGCTAGACAATCGGGCACCCAAGGGTTTGGATACCACCCGTATAGTGACGAAATTCCGCAAGGGTGCTTGTGAAAACTGTGGCGCCATGACGCACAAGAAAAAAGACTGCCTAGAAAGGCCGCGTAAAGTGCAGGCCAAGTACGCCGAGTCCATAGTTGTCCATGACGAACACATTGTGAATGAGGCGTCGGTAAATTATGATGAGAAACGAGATCGGTGGAGCTCTTACGATCCTGCCAATCATCGGGAAATTATTGAGGAGTATGAGAAAGTGGAGGAGGCCAAACGTCAACTTAAAGCAGAGAAACTTAAAAATGGTAAGTTGAAAATATTTTTTAGAACTGCTATTCATCCCTACTTTCCAATCAGATCCAGATGCAGAAATCTCTGATGAAGATGGTAATGAAGACAAATATGTAGATGAGGTGGACATGCCTGGTACCAAAGTGGACTCCAAACAGCGCATTACAGTTCGTAATTTGCGCATACGTGAAGATACTGCCAAATATCTGCGTAACTTGGATCCCAATTCGGCCTATTATGATCCCAAGACACGCTCTATGCGTGATAATCCCAATCCGCAGGTGCCATCCGAGGAGTAAGTTCTTCTTTATAGACCAAATTTCATTAGAATTCTTTAAACAATTCTTTACTCTTTCAGAGCCGAATTTGCTGGAGAAAATTTTGTGCGCTTCTCTGGTGACACTACAGCTCAAGCTACTGCCCAATTGTTTGCCTGGGAGGCACATGGCAAGGGTGTTGATGTCCATTTGTTAGCTGAACCTACGAAACTGGAGCTGCTCCAAAAGGAGTACGAACAAAAGAAGGAACAGTTTAAGACAAGTGTAAGCTAAGTCCCATAATGATAATGTCAAGTGGATGTACATCATTTTCAATATCGATTTCATTACAGACAAAAACACACATTGTGGAGAAATATGGTGGCGAAGAGCACCTTCAGGCTCCTCCAAAGTCCCTTCTACTGGCTCAGACTGAGGAATATATTGAGTATTCTCGCAGCGGTAAAATCATCAAAGGTGTAGAAAAGCCCAAGGCAAGGAGCATTTACGAGGAGGATGTGTACATCAACAATCACACAACAGTGTGGGGAAGCTTTTGGAATGCTGGTCGCTGGGGTTACAAGTGCTGCAAGTCATTCATAAAAAACTCCTACTGTGTTGGCATGCAGGAGCCAGAGGGATATTCAGAATCAACAACAACTGCCCCCGTTTCTGTGCCTGCTGAAGCACAGCCGGAGGAAAGTGAACAAAAGGATGTCGCCTCCGAAGTGGATTCGGCACCAAGTTCTGATTCCTCTTCCGAGGAGGAAGAAGTGCAACAGCCCAGCAAGAAATCCAAAAAAAAATCGAAAAAACGTGAAAAGAAGCGAAAAGCTAAAGAGCAACGGAAAAGTAAGTCAAAGCACAAGGAAAAGGAGAAGCAAACAAAACAGAAACACATACCGGATGAGGAGCTAGATGATCGCAAGCGTCCATATAATAGCATGTATGACGTTAAAGCACCCACAGAGGATGAAATCGAAGAATGGAAAAGGAAACGGCCACGTGCCGAGGATCCTATGCTGCAATTTATGTAGTTCAAATTAAGAAAAGTTTAAAGTTTGTAATATAGGAAAATATTTATAAGATTTTATCAATTTGTAAGGAATTTACGGATCAAGTAAAACACCTAACTTTACTTGTAAATAATATGAAAATCTATTTCAAATTTAGAAGCTAGCGAGGATTCCATGCTGCACCAAACCATCTTCCATTTAAATTCACAAAATTAGATCAACTTTTTTTTTTATTGTTTTGTTAAACGATTGCATATTGCTCATATAACAATTCGCGTATTTTGTAATAATCTTCCGACAAACAACCCTCCATTGCCACCTTTCCGGCATCTATGCGACGCAATGCCAATGTGCCATTGCTGCACCATAATACGCCACCGGAGAATTCCGAGTTAATATTGTTACGCATTAGAATTTGTTTGAAATCGGAGAGTTTCAGTTCATTAATAAGTACTGAATTGTGAACGGGTATCTCGTCCTCTTCCAGCGTTTCTAGAGTAAGAGTTTGTCCATCTTGAATTGATATTTCCTGTTCCACAGCTCCATTAGTGGATCCATCAATGGCTTTCAGGCGCATTCCCAATCGTCCGTCCACCCAGGCCACTTCAGCATTCTTGGCTTTCTGGAATTGCAGTTGTGATACCAGACCTTCTGTAAGACGCACTTGGTAAATGTGAATTTCGGTTGTCACATCAATAATTTCGCCTTTGAGTGGAGTAAAGACGCGTGCGCCCACATTCTGTTCACAGTGCCTGGCCACTGCCTTGGTACCCTCGGCCGTGCCATGGACCACAATCACGCGACGCGGCCTAAGCTGAGAGAGAATCTTTAGCATCGATTCTCCATCGGAACGTCCTTCGAAATCAATGCGCTGGATTTGAGCATTAACTTCGATGGTCTTGCGCTGGTTAATCAATTTGGTGGGCTTTTCCAACAACTGGACATCGGTGTCCATATCTCCATTGGCTTGCTGCTGCATGTCCAGACCGCTACCAGGTTCCTCTTTCTTAACATTCTCTTTGTTTTGCTCCTCCATGGGCATGTAATCGTAGCCACCGACATCGGCAATGCGATAATCATCCAAGTTAATAATCTCTCCATATTCATCATATTTGATCTTCTCCTCGTGGTAGGGGAACATTACATGGTGCCGTTTGTTAGATTTGAAGAAGCCTGATGTGTGGCGGCCCTCTGGACGAACCACAATATCGTGCTTACCCGTAATTACGCTCATCTCAATATCATCTTCAGATTCGGAGCTACTCTCTTCCTCCACATCAGGCTTAACTATCAGGGGATTCAATTTTTCGCCCTGTGTACGTAAATATTCATCCAATTCGGCACCTTCTAGCTCCACACGTCGACGAACATCAAGTTCGATTTTTCTGCCAGGCACAGCATTCTCTACCAGCTCCATGGCCAGAGATCCAGGCGAAGTGCGAGTGGTGAATATAATACTATTATTGGCATTGGCAGCCCACTGCACGAACAGGTCACGTGTGAAACCACTCTCCATGTCTGGAGTGCTGGCCAGTACTACCTTGGGGCCAGCCGGTAGCTTAAAAACATCAGCCAAGGAGTGGCATAAATTGATGTGTTTGAACTGGAATGGATTGTTGCGGGCTCCTTCGAAGGCTTTCGTTAGCTTATCACTCATCCACTCGATTTGTGACTTCGCAAATTCGATCACATTATAGCTGACGTTATTCAGCAAGGCCAGCGGGTAGGCCATTAGACCAGATTCTTTGTTCTTCCACAGCTGGTCCAGCATGTGGGCCAGTTCCAATACGCGTCCAGCTGTGTCTACAGCAATCAACACGTTGCCATTGTTACGCACTGTCTGCAATATATTGGTCATCAGTTTTTCATCGCGTGCTCGTCGTCTCGCTTGTTGATATAGGGCATTATAAGCATCGGTGATCAACAAGGATGGACGCTGCAGGCGATCCAATTCGCACCCACTCAAATGACGCTCCTTCTTGTGATTAAAGTCTGTTGCATAGACGATATCCTCCTCGCCCACTTTGACAATTTTCCAAATGGTACCACCAATCATGTGGCCAGCATTTAGTGGAGTTATTGAAATGCCATATCCCTTGCCCTTCAGCGAAACCGTTTGGTTGTACTTCAGTTGAGTGATTTTCTCAAATGCGGTGTCCACATCATCCAGCGAGAACAGATCAAAATCACCCATGTTGAAATGTGACATATACAGATCGTACATGAACATTTGGCCCATTTTAAAGACTGGAATTGTGGCATAAATAGGACAATTCAGCCCCAATTTCCCCACTAAATATGGTAGCGCTCCCAAATGGTATGCATCTGGATGAGAGAGCAAAACTGCATCCAAAGTGTGGACTTGTCTGCAATGGAAAACAAATTAATTTAGAGCATTATTACTCCAGAATTACAACCAAAACCTTTTTAGATCCCTGATGAAATTTGTATCAAACTTTTCGTCCCATCCGCAGTCCAGCAATATTCGAACATCGTCTATCTGGAGTATATAACATGGCGGGGATTCATCCATGGCTCCAGATATTGTGTGTAGCTTGATAATTGAGGTCATTTTAAGGAAAGACTTCGATTTGCGTTCGTTTATTAAAGGATTCGTCCAATAACAAAGTAAAGCTGTTGCCGGCTCAGGGCTACAGTAAATGCAAAATTGTAGAGGGCGCCAAATTGCCGCTTGGCAGCCCTGGCTCAAAAAGTAAACAAAATTTACATTGTTTAAAGATAAGAGAATTGCAAAAGAAGAAACGATAAAAGCAGACCTTCCATGGAGTTACAGTAGCCGCGTGTGTGTAATAATGGTGTTTAATCGGTTTTGTAACCGAAATTTTCACATTTTCGATTTACTATTTCTCATTGGATTGGTCACGCTTATTGTTTATTTGGCACTGCCGTTTCGCTTTGCCTCCCATTATCCCTATATAGAGGGAGCAAGAATTGAAGACTCTCTGATAGAGCAGGTCACGACAAATGTCTCCCTGCAGCTATCCTTTGACTGTCTTTACAAGGACATCATCAAGAACAATCGATTTGTCTATGACAATGCTTTGTATCATGGGAGCATATTGCGGGGAGAGGAGATCAGGCCGGGAGGAGAATTCCAGCCAGAGCAGTGTCGGGCCAAATATAGCACTGCCATCATTATACCATATCGAAATCGAGAGGAGCAACTGCATGAGTTCCTCACCTACATGCACAACTATTTGCGACAACAATTGATTCATTATCGAATCTTTCTGGTAGAACAGTCCGATCAGAAGCCTTTTAACCGAGCCACTTTATTTAACATTGGTGCCAAAGTGGCTGCAGAGTATGGTTATCCTTGTCTAATTTTACACGATGTGGATCTCTTTCCTCTGAACTCTGGCCAGATGTACGCCTGTGGAGAAAGGCCACGGCATATGTGTTCTGCCCTTGACCATTGGCGTTTTCATTTGCCGTATCGGGGACTTTTCGGTGGAGTTGTGGCCATCAACACATTTCAATTTCAACAAATTAATGGCATGTCCAATCTCTATCATGGCTGGGGTGGCGAGGACGACGATCTGTATGAGCGGCTAAATGCCCTGGGCATTAGCATCTGTCGCTTTGCACCCGAGTACAGTGAATACACAATGTTAAAACACAAACGAGAACATCCAAACGAGAATCGGGGTGCTCTACTTCGAGCCGCCACTCTACGCCAACAGACAGATGGCCTCAATTCGTTGGTCTACAAGGAGGTGGAGCGGCGCATGCACAGCCTTTTTACCCACATTATGGTTGAGACATGAGCACCAGCACAGCATCGACTACTGTTATCTAGCTTTATAGAGCCATTGCTGTATTAGCTAGCCATTAGAATAGCTTGTTAGAATCTTAAATACTCTGCAATTGGAGCGGGAGGATATTGAATTGGCTTAGATTTAGAAAAAGCTTACAAAATGATTTACCTCGATTAAAATGTGATTCTCAATACAATATCAATTAAGTTCAGATCAATAAAGTCCAATTAAAAGAAATATATATAGTAACCATGCCATTTACTTTATCCGAACTATGTAGAATAATGCTGAGACTCAATTGGAAATTCATTTATTGTTTATATGGATTAATATATGTATTTATAGTATATGTATTTATTTATATATATATTTATAACACGTGCCCCTTCAAAAAATCCTAAAGGTTAAATTGCACAATACGGTTGTAATATTAGTTAGTTGGCTTTCTCTTTGTCTAAACTACATAAATAAGTTAAGGTTTATCTAAATACACATTCGTTTCGCAATTGATATTAGTAAAATGTTGTAAAAACTATAATATATAACATTTAAATTAAACATTAATAGTATATAATTTAAAAAACACTAACAAAAACATTCACGCACACACAGACGCATACACACACGCACAAGTGGTACAATCGTACAAACATTCGAACATTAAAATACCATAATTTATAAATAAGATAAGATTTAGTTGTAGGATTCACAATATTAGATATATAGTATTCTTTCTAAGGAATGTGCTTCAATTTAAAAAGTTAAGAATGTCTTGCTGCGATAGAGCATTAAAGTTTTGGTTATCTGTAGTCTGCGGCTGTTGTTGTGTTTGTGGCTGAAGTGTGGGTGTAAATATTTTATTCATACTCATGCCCTGCCCATGTCCCATAGGATAAATATAGTTAACATTGGGTTGCTGGAGTGTGTACAAGTTGGCACCATTCAAATTGTTTGGCTTGGATTTTGCAAACGGATCCAAATCATCCAGGGAAGAGAAATTATTATTACTACTGGCCTGCTGGGGAGAGGCTAATTGATGATTCATTACCAGAGGATTGGCACTGTGCCAACCATTGTTAGTGGCTGTTTGTGTTGAACCTGCTGCTGGTGGGGCACCCAAACTGCTAAGATTACTTTGCATCAGGGAACTTAAAATGTCTGGTTTAGAAGCTGGTGTAGGTGCTGGGAGTGGTGCCGGATTTATTGTTGCGTGTGTTATTCTGGAATATATAATAAAATTTGTTTCTTGATTGTCCATTTAATTTATTGCAGACAGAATCGTCATACTTGAGCTGCTCCTTGGGCCGTGCAGGCGCCAGTGTTGGAATTGGAGTGGTCGTAGTACTAAAGCCAGAGAACATGTCGGTGTCCGCCTTATTCCCATTATTGGTTGATGTTGAAGAGTTGGACTCTAGCTCATTGGCCAATATTTCGGAAGCATCTTTGGGTCTGTAAATAAAGTAATAAGTAAAACGTTAAAGAAATATCGATATAAACTTTCGATTTGAAAATCATACTTATTATCCCTTTGAATGGTAGACAATTGTTGCAGTTTTTCGCGCTGTTCCTGCTCCACGCGACTTAGCATGTCCTTAATCAAGGCCACAATAGTATTAAATTGAGCAATAGTCAGACCATTCTCCACACTAAGTGGCACCAGGAATGGTATACATTTATGCGCCATCACATCCTTGGTTATGCCCAGCTTTGTGTTGGTCATGGCAATCTTATAAATTCCTAGAACGAATAAAAGTTATAATGATAGGTCGAACGAAGAGACAAGAATATTATCTTACCTATGATGGCCATAACAATGGCCGGTTCACGGCTTTGAATTTGCTGCAAAAAGGGCAGTATTTCATCCAGGACCAGCCACTTGTCTAGATTCTCTAAAAGCTTGCCAATTGATATCAGACAATTGACTTTCACAGATACATTACTGCTCTGCAGGCAGAGTTTCTTGATGCGTGGCAGCACAGAATTTTTCATAGCATTATAGTCAATCAGTGTGGAAAATGTAGGTAAAACGGCCAGACAGAGTTCCTGGATTTGTGGCATATCGCATTCCAGGGAACGATAGAGCAATGGTAGAACACTCAACTTGACATCTTCCGCAGGTGTAAGCTTCAGTAGCAAGTCCATTTTTTGCATAAAAATCAAAAGTATCTGTATGGGATCGGTGAGCTTGAAGATGGGCTTGAGATGTGGCAATATGTGATCACAATACTCCCGTTGGCTGCTCATCTCGGCTATGAGCAGAACATTGGGCAGCACAAACGGGATCATGGGCGAATTGATAAATTCCTTGACTAAATAAGGAAGAATCGAATGAAGATTCACGCGATGTGGCAGCGTGGGTATGATTTGTGGTAATCCCTTGTAGAATTTTGATTTCTGTAGATTATCCCATTGATAGAGAGAATCCAAATAGCTTAATGTTTTCACTCCCACATCCTGAAAATAGACAATCTGCTTGATTTCATGCAGCTTGGGCCGCAAACTGGCACTTGGGTGAAGCAAAGCTTTGACACTTTCGGTCAGTTCATTGGGTATGGCGTTCATTGGCGGATATTTCCGTTGATTCAATTCGTTGGCATATCGCCGAAATCCACTATAGTCACTGCCAAACATTTTCAAAGGTTTACCCGTGTAAATTGTAAAAATGAGCACGCCTGTCGAAAAGGTGGAGATCGAAAATTATTGAATTTGCTTTTTAACTCAATGACTTACCTAGAGAAAAAAGATCACTATCTGGAGTATTTACACCATTCAGTGCCAATTCCGGTGCAGTGTACTCCAAACTAGGCTGCGCCAGAACATGCAGCGAAGTTGAGTGCTCCCGGCATGGCCAATGGGCAGTACCATCATTGGCAGGCTGATTAGCTATGCAGAAATCAAAACCAAACAGTTTCCAGCTTCGGTTCTTATTGATTACTATGGTCTCGGCGCAAATATTACGGTGCACAATTTTGGCATCGTTGTGCAGAAACTGCAGACCATCAAAAAGCTGAAGCAGACCATGACGTATCTCCACATCATACAGTTTCTTATCAGATCTCACCGAGTCACCCACTACATTCGCCAGCGAAGCAAAAACTGGTTCTGTGGCAAACGCCAGCGAGTCCCGACTCTCTTCTAGCGGATGCTGTACTGTTAAAACGTGCGGGTGGCGAATTTTTGTTAACTGTTGGACACCACGACGCAATGTCTCCAGCATTGTTTCTCTGTCGTCACGGGACCATCGTTCCAGATTTTTCTTTTCAAAAACAAAAACGGAAACCTCTTGCTTAGTACTCTTCTTGTATCCATTGTAAACTTTCCACATAAGACCTGAAATGTCCATTGGTGTTATCTGGAAATCGATTCACATTCCGTATGTTTCCAAATTTCTTACCAACTCCCGCAGTGCTGGTCAAATCCAGAACTTCATATTCTCGTGTTACATTATTACCGGGCAGCACTCCAGACAGCGTGGACACTGTCTGCACCGCTGTGGAATAAAATTTGTTTATCATATCCATTGCAAATAATTTTTTGTATTTTAATGGTCTTTGTTAGTAATCAATATCAGTATGACCAGAGTCGCCTAGTGAAAAAATGTTAAACACCAGAGCTGATTATCGGACAGCGAATAAGGCTGCCAGACTGTTAAATTGTACTTCAGTTTTTTTTTCAAATTTAACAACTATTCGAATTTAGACATACTCCAAATATATTTATTAATTTTATGTCTGTCAAAATTAATAATAACCCAATGCAACTATTATGGCTAAATGTGAGCCAATTTGAAATTTCCAAATTACTTACATACCAATCCTTGTCTTTTTCCTGCTTTTATTGCCAAATTAAAAAAATATTTCACATATTTTATGCATTAGATTAATATTGCAGATAAACAAACGAATACATATTTATATATTGTATGCTTAAATAACTTCAATTGAAATACATATACATCCTCTACTCCTCGTTGGCCACTAATTGTCGGAATATGTTGTAGTTGTTGGTTTTTTTTTTTGCTTTCTTCGTTAATTTTTTCGATTCTAAACATATATATATATATTTTTTAGTTGTGGAATTATTTGCTGCCTTTTATGCTGCTTCTATTTGCGATGGCGAATGGTGCGATCCATGATATTATTAATACGTGTCTCAGAGTATCCCGGAACCAGCATATGGATTAACTCCTTCATGAACAGATCACTAACGCCAGGGCTAGAGCGCTCGGCCAGCTCGAAGACGGATTTAAGGTCACCAATGTCGCCCAGGTTCTTGTTATTGCCCATGCCAACGCCGCCAACGCTGCTGTTGTTGCTAGAGTACTTTCTCTGGATGTCAGTCAGCACGGGGAAGAGGAAATTGTTCAGGCAAGCGCTATTGGTCTGCATAAGTCGCTGGCCAGATGGAGGCTGCTGCTTGACATGGTTGGACTCCTCGTTCACGGCATGGAATGATTCACGTTGGCTACTACGGCGCTGCTGTTGTTGCTGTTGATCGATGGTATTCAAATTAAGACCCAGAGAGGATCGTCTCTCCTCGACCTGATCTAGGAACGCACCAGCCGAGCGACTCTGACGCAATTCTGGCTTAGAGCTAGAACGCTTTTGCATCAACTCGCTAGCTGACGATGAAGTACTGACCACAGATCCTGCTCCTCCGCCTGTAGAGGAAGATGCAGTTGCAGTTGCATTTAAAGATGGAGCCGGAGCTGCAACTGGTAGAGGAGTGGCATTTAACATGGTTGTGGTGGCATGTTTGTTGTTTAAATTATTGTTGTTGTTATTGTTGCTGCTGCTGGTGGTTGTGGGAGTGGTGGAGCTGCTGCTGTGGTGATTACCAACACTTGCCTCATTGGAACTGGCTGTAGAAACAGACACAACACCTCCGCCGCCTGGAGAGTGTGTGGTTTGCATTAGCTTCTGCATGGTTAGCTCATGCTCCTGCAACTGGAAACTATTGACTCCAGCTCGAGGCGCACTGTTGATATGTAGCCCCTTGACGGTCATAATCCAGGGTTCATCCTGGCTACTGCCTCCTTGCTTGGCATCCGAATCGGAATCCGAGTTCTCCGATTCAGTTTCACTTTCGTCGCCCTTGGAAGATTTCCATTTTTTAAAGCGATCAATAAGATCGATCAAATAGGCATTCTTTTTGGCCTTCTTAATGAATGGATATTTAAGCAGCTCCCTGGCGGTAGGTCGATTCTCGGGATCCTTGTTGAGGCAGGCCTCGACAAAGTCCTTAAAAGACTTTGTATAATTGCCTGTTAGCTGGGGCGGATTGTTCTTGGGTATGAGGAAGAGCACTCGCATGGGATGCAATTCCGAATTGGGTGGTTCACCCTTGGCCAACTCAATGGCCGTAATGCCCAGCGACCAAATGTCTGCCTTGGAGTCATACTGTGACTGCTTGATTACCTCCGGTGCCATCCAAAAGGGTGTGCCAACAAAAGTGTTTCGCTTTGAAGTGGTATTGGTTAACTGACCAGCCACACCAAAATCCGCTAGTTTAACATCGCCCAGCTCGCTTAGCAACACATTTGCCGCCTTTATGTCACGATGCAGCTTCCGTTCAGAGTGCAAATAGTCCAGGCCCTTCAGTACTTCACGCAAAATTATGCCAATGTGCATCTCTTCAAAGGAACCAGCCTTCATCAGATCCAGAGCTGAACCACCGCCCAGATACTCCATAATAATCCACAGTTTGGTTCCCTTTAGAAATGATCCAAAATATTTGGTGACATAAGGTGAATCGCATTGCGATAAAACCATAATCTCCTGCTGGATGTCATCAATCTCGTCCTCAGCCTCCTCAAGATCGATGATCTTAATGGCGACTACTTGCTGGGTCCGATTATCAATGCCTTTGAAGACCTCACCGAAGGAGCCTTTGCCAATACGCTCCTGTTTAGTGAAGATCAACTCAGGATCGACTTTCTCTGTCCATGACATAGACATGGTTGCGTAGTCCCTTCCCGTTCACCTTGCCTATATATCTTTGCTTTCTTCTGGGTCGGGGTCACTATGATTGTATTTGGGTCGTTACTCGACTGCTCTTCTGCAAATTTTATTCTTTTTCGTGGGGGTGGGGGGCGCTGGCACTGGCACTTGGCTAAATATTTTCTTTTGACTTGACTAATAATTTTTCAGTGTTGCCAGTGTTGTTGAATCGCTTAATCTGCGGTGTTACCAAACAACTAAAAACTGTGCCAACATTGTGCCAGTGCTGCCAAAGTATCCATTGTTATCGAATTATTAAATATATTTTCTGATATTTTGTTTAAATACTCATACTAAAAAAATACCACATAGTTTCCTTTGATAAAAAACTCAGTTGTTTTTTGAATCAATTGCCAGCTGATGAATGAAACTGTTCACCGATTTTGGATACGACGCCAGTGAAAGATGCTTCAACTGCTGGTCAGCTTCCAGAAATCCGCACAAAGCAATTAAACAGACGCCATCTGTTCCAATCCAGTTTTATTCCCAATCAGCATTCCTGCACCTGAATCCAAATGATGTTGTATCTGCGCCGTCTTTTTAGCCAGGAACTGGCGCCGGTTGCGCAGAACGATTTCCTCGGTTGCCTGCAACAGGCTCCGCATCTGCTGGCCAATACCTTTCAAGGAGCTCCCGCACTGGAAAGCCTCTCATGGTTACACAACCTCGCGCCATGTTTTCCCGTAAACGGCGATCAGGTTCATGTGATCCAAGAACCACAAAATTTTTACGAAACCCTGGTGCAGCGCATAACTCGAGCAAAGCGACGTATTGTGTTGGCTAGTCTTTATTTGGGCACAGGACAGCTGGAGTGTTCCTTTGTCCAAGCGTTGCGTCAACGCCTACAGAGTGAATCCAATCTAAGGCTAAACGTTCTGCTGGATTTTACGCGTGGAACACGTGGCGTCCTCAATTCGAAGACTATGCTAGTACCTTTGGTTCGTGATTTCTCTGACCAAGTAAAACTTTCTCTTTATCATACCCCCGACTTAAGAGGATTAACAAAACGTTTGGTTCCGCCACGTTGGAATGAATTGCTGGGCTTGCAGCACATGAAGGTTTACTTAATGGACGACACTGTGATCATATCGGGAGCCAATTTATCGAACGATTATTTCACCAATCGACAGGATCGTTATATCTTGATTGAGGACAAGGCCTTGGCGGATTTCTATGCCCAATTCATAGAACGCGTGCAGGAGTTTAGCCTGGCCGTTGGTCCTGATGCCACAGAAGGACTACAAGGCAATTGGCCCATTTTACCGTATGAGGGCACAAAGGATCAGTTTATCCGTCTAGCTAGAAAACGCGTAACTGATTTCCTTCAAGAGACCTATCAGCGTCAGGCTGAGCTAGAAGAAAAGCGTTCGTTGGCGGATACTTGGGTGTTTCCTTTAGTGGAAATGGGTCAAATTGGCATACATCATGACAGTGTGGTTACCAAACGGCTTTTGTCTAACTGTATTGCTGGTTCCCGACTTAAGCTGGCCACTGGCTACTTTAATCTCACTCAGGAATACATGGACACCATTACCCACAAATGTCTAGCCCAGTGCAGCATTTTAATGGCCCATCCCAATGTAAGTGAGAGGGTGCTGAACTATCTGTATAATCCTTATTTTACTCATTTTTATTTTTTTTTTAGGCCAACGGTTTTCAAGGAGCCAAAGGGCCTGCTGGAGGTATTCCCGCCGCTTATTCTCTCATAGCCAAGAGTTTTTACGAAAGCTTAGTTCGCGGACAACAAAATCATCGTGTGAATTTCTTTGAGTACGAAAAACCTGGGTGGACATATCATGCTAAGGGACTGTGGTACTATCTTCCCGAATCCAGACTACCAAATCTGACTCTCATTGGATCTTCCAACTTTGGCGAACGCTCTGTGAATCGAGATCTGGAGACGCAAGTCTGCCTGGTGACTGCCAACAAGGACCTAACCTACCGGTTACAGGCAGAGGCTGATCGTTTGTACGATTACTCACAGACGGCGGAGAACCAGATTGTTGAGCGTCCCGTTCCCCGTTGGGTTCAGGCGGTAGTCCGCATATTCAGGAATTTTTTCTAGCCAATTGTATAAAAATTGTAGTTCAATTCAGGTTCCTTTTTTGTTATTTTTTTTTTTTTTGTAGCTAATAATTAGGCGTTTGTGTGAGTGCGTGTTTTTTTAATGTACTTTGTTAAAATTTACAGGAAAATAAATTTATAATGCTGTGGAATTGACTTTTATAGTGTTGAACTAGTTAGTACCTAATTAAATTTGCATAGAATTTAATTCCCATGTTTAAAAATTGCGCTACAAGATCGATAAAGAGCAGCGAGCCGATATCTAAATACTGGGAACGAGAAAAATACATAAGTTACTGAATACTTGATGACAACAGGCTAATTAGTGAGTAAATCCCATAGCTTTGTTTATATTGAATATGAAATTATTTATTTTGCTTGCTGGAACTATGTATGTACATACATATATCAAACTTAATACGTGATGCAAATAAATAACTCGTGTAGTTTCACATTAAATGCTCTTTGGGTTATGTCTGCCTGAAATGTTTGCTGGGTTATGTTTTCTTTTCCGCAGTGTTGTTTTTATTTTCGAAGTGAGCGGTTACACGATCGGTTGGCTGTCGAGAAATTCGTTGTTTAAAAAGCTAGACTTTTGAAAAATAATTGAAATTGAGAAAAGTTATTCGAATCGTGCGATGCGGTGATTAATCAGCTATTCACTGATTGTTTACAACAAATAATAAAGAAAGATTGCTCAGTGCTTTTTAGTCTGTGTGCGAAATTGAATTTCGGCAATATACCGCTAATCGAAAACAGGAGTTAAAAAGTAACGAAAACTCTACGCGGTAGTTTTTAAAGTGCTATGATTAAACCAAAATTTCATTAAGATAAATGTTCGGAATGAATAACAAAATACAAAGGTACTACAACAAACCCAAATTCATTTTACAAAAATCAACAAGCAAAGTCTGGCAAATATTGCACTTGCTTTGTTTGTTTAATTTTTGCTGTTGTTGCTTTTGACCGGATATTAATTCAATTTGTTTGTTTGTTTTGCTGATGGCTGGCTGAATTTTTGTTAAAAAACTCGTTTTGGTATTATTGTTGTTTTTAAGCCGAATTAAAAATATCTTCTGAGTAGGACACTCAGGCATTTCCCCATCGACTCCCTTATAGGAGTAAGTGAGAGCAAAGATTGAACATGTGTGTGCGACAACAGCAATAATAACATAACGGCATTTGCATTGACATTTTATGAGCGGCGCTAACGGCGCATCCATTGAGCCATATGCGAGGGCGGGGGTGGATTTTTTTCCATTCTTTCTTGAATGTTGTTGTTCTTTTTGGTTTCCCTTTCAATTGTGGAAATCTGTTGATCCTTGCGCATGCCCAGCGGCTTATGTGGGAGATTTTGTAAGGGAAATTAACGTTTATGTACTTTAATTGAGATTTTTGAAATATTAAACATACCAGCTGTTGGAAATCTGTCTTTGTCACCGCAGAGGCGGAAGGCAGGGGTTTGTAAAATACCGTAATATATACTACCTACCAGTTGTGAATTTTAATGAAGTGAAGATTATTTGGAAAACTATCTGAGATATTAAAAAGAAAAACCCCAAAAGGAAAATCTAAAGGATGTGTTTAACATGTTATAACATATTTTTAATTATTTGTATAACAAAATTGAATTAAACAGTTGCTCATCAGTTTTATGAAAGCTATGGTAGTGTCCCACTTTAATCTGATAGATGGGGACTGAAATAGAATTATTCTTCGATAAGAAACCAGTGTCAATGTTGATCTTTTCCAGACGTTCAAACATGCGACATTACTACATTAATCTCGAGATTTACTTACATAATCTTATATATGTATGTATGAATATATAAAGGTATAACAATCTGATTTATTTTTACCTTTCTTCTTATCTTTACAGTGCGATATATCTGATCTGTTGACACATATATGTGTAATATATGGACTCGTTATAATATCAGTGCTAATTGCAAATTGCTGACACACATAATTTCCCTAACTGGGCAGAAAAGCCGACATCTAATTGAGTTTACGGCAAAGGAGAGTCTCTGAATCTGTCTTTAACTAATTTAAATGACTTGATAGTTTAATTTTTTGCACTTTGTGTTTAATTGAAAGTCTCACGCGTGCGTCACAGTTTGAATTAATATTTTGAATTTCTTTAAACGACTTTATTTGTTTTTTTTTGTTGATTATCTTATTTGTAAGTGTGTATGCCAAGTTATTGTGTAAATGTAAATGTAAAAGTCACCAAAATGTGCCCAAAAAAAGCGGCTCAAAGTGAAATGTGCAAACTTAGTTTGATGGTTTTAATGCTATTAGGGTCGGCTCAAGGTGCCACGCCCTTTGCCAAAGAGTATCGAAGTACGGGTCTCTTCAAGGGTAATACTCTAGTGGAGTTGGATGATGCATCAACCACATTGGACATGGCTGTGGAGAAGGTAGCAAGCACTAGTACCAGCAGTACTAGCAGCAGTAGCAGTAATAATAACAATGGATTTCACGATAATTCTATGGGATTCAAATCTGAATCATCGGTGGTTCTACCAGGGGTGCAATTAAATGCAGGTAAATTTAAATTTTATGTTTTGCTTTTAATTATAGTAAATTTTGCCTTCAGTTTTATAGTTTAATTCCCAGTTTTGCAAAAATTCTTAGCTAGAGGTCATAAAAACGTATGCAAATATTACGAAAAAAAAAATTATTAATGAGAAAATTTTAAATTTTAAAACTATTATTTTACATAATAGAAGATTATTCTGATGGTAATTAATTCAGTTTAATGTCCCATAATTATATTCAAATATTATGTTCTATATTTTATGCGTATATATGTGTATTGTTTAACTGTTAAAACGATCCGTTGATATAGCTAACAATATTCTTATTCGCCTCTTTTCTGCATATAATTCCTTTCCATTCATGCATTTTGTATGCTGCTTATCAATTGGATTCTTCAATCGAGTGTCATGAGAAGGGAAATGTTCCTGCAGGTATATGAACACACACACGCACACATTCAGTTTTATTGCATATAGAATACCGGCGCTTATCTAACCTTATCTTGCAACACTTTTCCTGTCTTGTTCATTCTGCTGCCTTTCTTTCAGTTTTCGGTTTTATTTATGACCTGTGCGCCTTGGCGGCATCATATTTCAAAAAAAAAAAAAAAAAAAAAAACAATTCAACGGAACAAGTGCCTGTTGCCGGCATGAGCGTTCTTATAAAGGGGGTCACAATGTCGTCTTTTGAAAAAATAGAAATAGTTAAATATAGTTAAATATTCATTAAATTTACTTACACAAAGTTACTTTACCATCTTAGAATCCAAACAGCAATTTGTAATTTATTATTAATATTCATATATGTGAGGAGGCAAAGCAGAGGCATACCCTTGGTACGCCCATGTGTATGTGTGTGTTTTGGGTTGTTTGTCTTACTCTTTTTCTCCTGCTATGATTGTTGTATGGTAATTCAATCGCTGCACTTAAGCAAGGTAGGAGCTATGGATACAAAGAGGGAACATGAAAGAGAGATATATGAATGATGATGACGACGATGGTGCTCCAGCTGGCAACCAGGATGTCAACCACAGTGTTAGTCTTTTTCAGTGGATTGCAATTCAGAGATTTGGGCACGCTCAACACATCCGCTGGAGTAATTTTCTTGCCTCATTATAACAAGATTAAAGTGTAATCGGAATAAATGTATACATGTGTGTGTGTGTGTTGGCCCCGATTGTTTAGCACTCCTGGGGGTTACTCTTCTCTTTTGGGGTTCTTCTTCTTCTTCGATGATGCGCCAAAGTGCGAACTTCCTGTGTCTGGCATCGTCTTTACGACGACTTCAACTCACGACAGTGAAAGGAATCAGCATGGGCCTTTAGTTTATATTTACCTTTCTATATTTGTTGTTAACTAAAGTTCTCTCTCTCTTTTTCTCTCTCTCACGTCTCTCTTATTTATTTAAATGTCATTTAAGCCGCTTAACGCTTAAAACTGATGTCTTTGCTACATTCTCTGATTTGCTTGTTTTTCGCTTTACTTTTTTTCTTTTTTGTTTTTATGACATTTTGGAGGTTTATGCCGAGGCCCATTTTATGAGCGTGAAAATGAAAGTACTTTCGTTATATCTGTCTGTATGTCTGTCTGCTGCTCTCTTGATTTGCTGTCGGCCTTTTCCTTTGGACTTTCTTGGCTCAAAAACCAAAATTAAAAATGTATGACTTTGCAGCATTTCGTAAATGTGTCATAATTAAAGGGTACAAGCTAAAGGCTTGACATTTTTTATACCCTGCCAGTTGATGACGATGAGTAAGCGAGTATAGATATATATTTATATACATGAGTTGGTTAATATACATACATATATAAAAAATGGATTAACTTTCAAGGTAAAAACATGAATGATTGAATCTTCTTCTTATGTCCTTATGTTAGTGTACTAGAAAAAAATATATATATGTATATATGTTTCTCAATGGTCCATAGTTGGTTTTAGTTCGCCAATTTCCTGTTCTGAATTTAATGACTAACAAACATTTACCATCCAAGGTTTATATATTTAAGTTTGCCAGACAACATAGCAGGATCTAATTTAAGATTTTTTTATTGGAAAGAAACAACCGTTAAATTAGTGGTATTGTTCCTTTTAATCATTTTATACAAATACATGCAAACATTTATTTGCCAATTCCTGGACTTTACTCTGATTTCAACTTTGGGCTACTAAGCTCCTTTAGCATGGCTACCTGCGATTCATGGGTAGCTTACTTTTTTTTTTTTTTTTGGCTTTAGGCAATGACCATAAAATTTTCTGCCAAGCACGCAAACTTTGGCCCATGCAAGAGACCAGTTTTTGGTTGTTTTGGTAGCATTTAAGTTGGAGGCTGTAGTACAGTACGCAGATCTTAGCAGGAGGTGGCAACACTCTTTAGCTTGTATCTCTCTTTATTGTCTGTCCCTTTTTGCTTCCTCTGTTTATCTCTTTCTCCCTGTTTGGTTGAGTCAAAGAAAGATAGCCGACAATCGTAAAAAAAAAAGAAAAAACTAAACGACGAAAGAATTTATGGGACTGAGACTTACAGTCTCCCAGAGGTTTTTCTTTCTCTCCCTTTCTTGTATCATTCAGTGTCTCAGCATCTTCGTTTAGATCAAGTGCCAAAGAGGAGGGACACAAGAGTATTCTTTGCGTTAGATAACTGGCAAAGGTTCCTGTCAGTTGCCAGCCATGCAAATTCTTCCCCCCTCCTCAAGAGAAGCGAAAAGAATCAATGGTAGAAATAAATCAAAGTCAGGTAGAGAAATATAAACTAGAGAAAGAAAAAGAGAGAACAAACTGAACTGACAACTGAAATGTAGCGCAAAGTGCGAAATATCCCACAGTGCTGGAAACGGCAATGAACTCCCCATTGCAGATGCATCTATCTGGTTCGTAGACGCAGTCGGACATTTCAGAGTCCGGGTCGGCATCATCGTTAACGTTGGCACGCTAATTTGACGAAAGCCCATTTCATGCACATTTCAATTCGGCATGCCTCAGTGCAGTGGATGGATAGACAAGATACTACCACCACCTTGCTGGACGTGTTCATACACATATCTAACAGGTAGTTTTTAACACTTTAACCCAAGGATTTCTTTTAACCCTCCCGCTGCGTTTTGTCCATTGTTGTTTACACCTTTGCGAAAAGTTGAAAAATAGGGAGTAGTTTTTATCTATTCGTATCCATTTATGTACCTGCACCTTTATATCTTTCTGTTTTTTGATTATTTTTCTCTCTCTCTCTCTCTCTCTCTCTCTCTCTCTCTCAATTTTATGTTCATCTGTTGTCTGTTGTTTTCTGTTTCTGTTTATTTTAGCAATCGTTTGTTGTTGCTATTTATTTGTTTTGATTTTTTTTTACATTGTGCAAGATACATATTCGCTTATTTTGTTCTTCTTCATCAAACTTTATGAAGATTTTTTTTCACTTTGTTTATCAATTTCAATTTGAATTTGTTTTCGTAACTTAGTTATGAACTTTGGCCAAAGTCATTGTTGATACTGCTTGTCTCCCTTTGTTTCTATTCACTTTTTAATCTCAGCTGTTTAAGTCAATGCAACTGTTGATATTATGGCAAAAAGTAGTTTATATTACACGGTTATAACTTTTAATCAAAAAATAGGAAAACAAAAAAAAAGAATATTCATCACGTTTATTGGGTAAAACGCAGCAGTTGTACAATGTCTACAAATTGATAATATATTTTTCAAATATTAAACCTTAATGAAGTTTGCCAAAGAATTCAGATTCGTTTAACTTGTAATCCTTTAAATTCTGCTTCTAATCTATTCAATTACTCGATTAGTTCTCTCTGGCCAATCTTCAAGTCTGTTGTGATCATTATGAGAAATCTTACTTTATTCAATCTTTTAAATCGAAAATGGAGCTGCAAGTTTTCTAAAATTGCATTTCTTTTCGGTTGTAAAATGCAACTATAAATTGAAAATTTTATAGTTTGTGTTTAATAAATATAAATTCATTTTTTGTGGATATATTTTAACAGCACTTTTGTTCCATTTTACATAAAAAAAACCCGCATTGATTGTTAAAATCAAATTTGACTTTCTATCTATAGAGTGAGCAGTGTGGTTAACCAAATAGGTAAATTTACAGATTTTTATCAAGCGAAAAACAAACCATTGTGTTGTAGTTGTTGTGCAGTCAGGTACACAAAAGTTAACAAACAATGGACACAAGCCAGAGAAAAGCAAGTGCAACATTTAAAGGCTACAAACAAAGCAAACTAGCAGCCGCCTACAACGTACGGTGAATGTGTATAGAAGATGATGATGAAAAAGGCAAGAAAGACATGGCCATAAACAGGTGTCTAAAAGAGTAACCAAATGTCTGCAGAAACGTATATGCATCTACGTTAACGTCTTTCCTTTTGCACTTGAACCACCCACATAATGGACACGCAGTAAACAAAAATTAAAGATCGTCAAGATTGAAAACAAACTTTCGATTAGAAAGAAAGTCTTAGGTAAGAAATGGAAAAAAAGTGAATGTGGTATCAAAATAAGAAACGGGAACAATAGAGGGGAAGAAACAACAAAACAAAAATTAGAAATCTTGTTATAGGCCAGTAAAATTATGACCATAAAAAATATCTAAAATTGTTAAAAATCAATTTTTATTTCTCTCTTGCCGAAAAAAGAAGGGAGAGAAATACATGACGACAGAATTCCGGCAACTTTAAAAAAAAATGATCTGTGTGGGTGTTGATTTGTTGTCCATTGTGTCTTGTTGCTGTCTTTTAAGGCTAAATATGAAATTTCATGACATGATTTTCAAGTTTTTATTTGTTTTAGTTTCTGAAATTGTAATTTGATTTTGCCATAAACATAAATTGCATAGCGACACATTTCAATTTTGTGATTTGAGATTTGTTCTCGATGCGGGCAGCAACAGATGCAGATGGAGATGGAGAAGCTGATGCACATAAAAAAAATTAACATTATTATGGCGTTCTAACATCCCACATATGTACATATGTATGTATATTGCAAGATGCATCCACATCCATGGCTGCCTAATTGAAAAGGGAAATCACAACATGAGCGCCCAGCATCTATTAGATCTAGGGATATATGATTTGAACCAATATCTTATGTATAATAAGCTTTTCTTAATTTGGGCTCCACTACCTATTCTACTACTAAGGGGGATTACTTGGTTTTCCAGCCTCTGGCTACGCCCATGGATGGATAGCTGCACAATTCTGCTGAGTTGCTGCAGCAAACAGAGACGCACAGACAGATGTTTTATTTCATTATTTGAGTTATGCTCCTCTGTCTTGCTTTATATCTTTTCTTTTCTTTTGAAGGAGAAAAGAGGAGTTGGGAATGGACTTGCTGTTGGAATAGGAGACAAGGGAATGTCTGACATTTGAACTTCAGGCGAGCGCAACCGCAAAATGTTTAAAAAATATTAAAAAGTTTCGAGGGAACAAACACACACACACACACACATACACACGTTATTTTCCTTTCATTATTACCCAGAGAAACAACAAACTTGTGGGTGTGTGTGTGTTTTCTTATACAATGACCTAGAAATTTGGCTTTCTTTTTGGCCAAAGGGGTCTTTTGTGCCTTATCTTGTATGCACATGTTCAACAGCATCACATAAATTAATGGACTTTTGGTTAGAGCCGAAACCTCAAAATGTATTCAATAAATATACAATACAACATAGTACGAGTACGATATACATATGTATGTATGTGTATGTATGTATTGTATACGCAGTTCTTGGGAAACGTTTATCTGTAATCTATTTTGAGATTTACTGCATAGATAGGTGATTGATGGGCAAAGTAAATGAAATTAGATTACATTTACTTTTTCTCTACCTTTTGATATAAAAAAAAAGAAACTAAAGCAAACAATTTTTGTAATGGTATCCTTAGATATTCAAAAAGGAAAGTATCTTCATTTTGTTGTTTGTTCAGAGTCTTTTTTCGCAAATTGATTTGCAATTAATTTTTAAAATCTGAACTATGTTTCGCCAGCTCTTTTGTAACATCAAATTACTTTTTTTTTATATTTTTCGTTTATTTTAATGGGCAACCATTTGACCCTCTTCGGGCAACCACACGGAAACCAAAGTCAAAGCCACAATTATCGGCTATAAGAAAGGCAAAAAAAAAACAAAAACTTTACAAAATTGCTTCCGCATTGAGCGATTTGTCATGGCAACACCTTAAGGCCATCCTTCGTCTCCTAATTCTCCTCACTCTTTCTCTCTGACACCTTCTGCTGGAATCAGAGGTGCCATATGACATACTAAGCAACAAGGGGAATTATTAACTTCACCAAACTAAATCGATCATTCAGATCAAAAGACTAATGCCGACAACGACGTTGCCAATAAACAGTCAATTATTGCAGACAGACAGACGGACGGAGAGACAAGTGCATAAAATTGTATTTTATTTTGTTTTTCTCCAGGGTTTGGGGTGCTCGCTCCATTCATCAAGCAGTCAATTCATCAGTTACGAATTACGCAAATGTGGCCAACAGCAAAAACAAAAAAAAAAAACAGAAAATTTGCATTTATGCCTTTGTAGTCAAGCGAGCAGCGGGCAGTAGAGGAAGTGATCCAGGGGGGTAGGGAACGGGCTCTATCTTTCACCTTGTTCGTCTAATGCAAACGGCGTTGTCTGTTAATTTATGGCAATTTAATGAAAATTACCAGTTTCGCTTATGTGCTGAAATAGTATGAGATAGCTAGCAGGAGTATTAAGAGGAGGAGAGGGTAAAGAGATTGTTTTTTTTTTTTTTCATTCCCAACCAAATCCAGCAGAGAAGGTGTTCCCATCAGCATCGCATAGCTTATCATCATCATGCATGACAACGATCGTTTAGTGGCTACGACTACTGAATATCTTTTCCTCTGCCTGCTTTTTTTTTGTTGTTTGTTGAACATCTTCACTAAGCCGCTTACAAGGCAAATCATTTTCTTTTATTATTTTTTTTTTTTTCGTTTGTTGTTTGTCGCAATATTTTGAATGCTGCACAAGAAAAATATACAAAATATTTTGGGTCATTTCACATGTTAAGTGTGTGTGTTTTTTTTTTCAATAAAAATATATGGCAATATATATATATATATATATATATATATATAGGGAAGGGGGGCTTGGCACCGCCTTTATTTGTTATTGTTGGCGCCAATGAAAATTTCAACATCGAAAGATATTTTTATAAAACTTGTTTGAAATTGGTCATAAAATTGTTTAGTTTATTTGCAGCCTAGAAAAATTGTTTTTTTTTTTTCTGAAGTAAAAAGTAAATTAAATTATGATAAAACACATGCCGGAAGCTAACTTTAAAGCTAATTGCCTTGGGATAAAACTTGTAGGGAAATACTTAAAATATAATTAAATGTAAACCTTTTCGCCGAACCATAAGATAAACAGATTAATTCTAAGTACGAAATATATTGGGAAGAAAATTTACATATGTATATGTAAGAAATGTATCGTTAGAGTACAATTATGGGTGTACATTTGAAAAATAAAGTTGACTATTCATGGAACAAATAGTTCAAATATATAAGTAGCAGATTCAATTTTGTATAATCCACTGGAGATAAAGATAACTTGACATTTATTTATATTTATTTATATTATAGTAGTGTAGAGTAAAAGGCTCCTATTTTAATGAATCACACAATAGATCGAAATTAGTTAATAGAAATTTAATTATTTGAAATTAGCCAAAAGAAGTTTGAAAGGCAACTACATAAAAGCAACGCTATCAATTCAAATTAGTGGCTTACAACGAAGTGGAAACAATGAATAAATTATTTTTTAAGTAAATTTTTATAAAAGATCAAGCATGTACAGTCATTGGCTATAAGAATTAACTTTATTAGAGAATCTTGTGTTTTTTCATTTGCCAATTAGTCATCATTTTCTTTTACGCGACTCTTTAAACAAGTTTCTCATTCATTTTCTATAATTCCATTTATCTCCGTCTTCGTCTCAATTGATATGCAAATCTCAGAAATCCAGCTTATCAGCATAAATCTTTACAATCAATGGGAAATATCAGTTACGAGTGCTATCAGAATCATTTGGATGAGATTTGAAAATGCAAAGGTGTGATCTTGGTAGGGGGTTTGGTTATACATAGAATGGATGTATTTCGTTTTCCAAATTTTGTCATAATTTTCAGGTGTTTCTGCATAAATATATACATTTTTCCTCACAGAAACACACACAGACAAACATTCTGACACAAAACAAACAGAATAAGGAGAAAAAAATCAACAAAATATAGTAGAATGTACCGTTATCATGCGTCTAACGGGACTTGATAGGTTGCCCCCTTTGTGTTTGCATACGATTAACGTTTGAACGGTCAGTCAGGTGAACGAACCGATGACTCTTTAAAATGATTCGTAAATTTTGATTGTTTTTTTCACTGTCTTCTGTTTCTTTTCAACATGTTATATTTGTTGCTGTTGTTGTTGTTGTTGTTGCTGGCGACCCTTTTCTTGGTTAATTTGTCTGTCTTGTGGCCAGGCGACAGGCTATAATCAAATTCTATTTATGATGTAGTATTATATAATTTATGCACAATAAATTGTTCAACTAATGAAGCAAATTATTGAGTGCTCAACTTTTAGAAAACAGATGAGAGGTAAATATAGAACTTTCACCATTTGACTTTTGGATGATCCTATTGATAGAGTAGGAGTAGAAGGGCACGCCCACCCACCACCATCTTAACATGGGAACAGAAGAAGAAAAGTGTTAAAAGAAAATATGTTCACATTCAGGCTACAACTTAATTAGCCACAGAAATAGACAGACAAGAAACAAAAAAACATGAAGCGAGGGAAGAGAGAACATCAGCATGAACATGAACATGGACATGAACAAAAAAATAAGTGAACTAGCTTTGGCAACGATTAGCAGATACTCTGTACTAAAAATATGGGAAATCCAAAAAAAAGTAAAACTTAAAACTGTTTGAAAAAGTATTTTTAAGCGATCCAATTTATCAAAACAAAACATAAAGTTAAAATGTAACACATATTTTACTTTTTGATTTCGTTATTTAAATCTAAAAGTTTATCTGATTTTATAAATATTTTTTTTTCTGTTTCTGAAGTACTCTTTACAATATATCCCTTTACTCTATTTTTACTATAGGGTATGAAAAGAAAGCCATGTAGACATGTGATTGGATCTCGGTCTTGTTTAGATAGCCCTCTACTGCTCCTCCATGTCTCTTGGTTGTGTCGACAACAAAAAAAAAGACAAAAAAAAAAGTTCAACACGGTTGATCGCCCATTAAAAATTGTTGTGTTGTGTGTTGGCATGATCTTTAAATGAATTTCATGTTTCATTAAGCAATTGAAAAGAACTCACTCACACTCGTTCACACGACAGATCGATCTCTCAATCTTTTCAATATCTCTCAGATCTGTCACACATTTTTTTTGGCTAAAAGTGTGAAGAAGCTTTTTGGGCTCATAAATCTTTCAACATAAATGCTGATCTATTTTTGGTGTACCAATATCTTGCCAGTTCCTGCCAAAAAAACAAGAAAGACTATTATTCAGGTCAAAGACTTGGTATATCTAAAGAATATTATTTACCCGCATCCGTTAAGACTTAAAGTAATTTTACCAATACTTTGCTGTAATTGAAGTTACAACAATGCGGCCCACACAGTGACTGAGAAAGAGGGAAAAGTATATAGTTTGGTAGACAGGGCCAACAACATTTTGGCCACATTTTGACCACCAACACTACAAAGATGATTGATCGTTCGTGTGCCACTCCAAAGAGGAAAAAAAAAATAACCGACCGACAGTTCCACTTCAGTTTTACTTCTGTGTTTTGTTGTAAAGTTCGCTTTTAATGTCTTTTCAGTGCATTGACATTCAGGTTTTTTGTTTTTGACCATGGCAAAGCGATTGATATGTATCTACATGTATCGATATCGGCATGTATGCATCTTACGATCTCAATATAGTCGTCAGACAATAGGTCAATGGATGACCGTGTATAATAAATTAGATTGTGGGGGCGTGCCTCGAGTAATTTAATGTTATATACATATGTCTGGAAGTCAGGTCAAGCAGATGATGGTTGGTACCTACCATAAATATCCAATGCCATTTGGACCATTAGGTTAAAGTTATATTTTTCTCGGAATGTACTTAATGTGTGCCATTCGTAAATATAACCCATTAATCGATGTAACACTTTGTTAAATTAATTCAACTCTGTTAGCTGTGACTTGACCTTCAAGTTTGGCAAAAGATAAAAAAAATAATGTGGCTCCATTTATCCCATTAATGTTTCAGTTTCACAGTTAATATATATCAGTTCAGGTCTAGTAAGTTGAATCTTATCGAATCGGTTTGGCTTTGAGTTGCCGCCTTGTGGGGCATAAATAACATTACCAGTCATATTAAATTTCGTGTGTCTTGTTTGGTGTTTAGCCAAGTTAATTGATTGGTTGCCGGGGCTTGGCTCAAAGTCAAAGCCGATGCCGAAGCTTAAGTTAAACCTGAAGCTGAAGCAAAAGCCGCACTCCCGCAAGTGCTGACATTTGTTCAGTGTCACGACTTCACAAACAGCAGACAAACTGCCAAGACAAGAGCAACAGCAACAGCCGTTTGTTCTATGTTAGAGAGTCAGTTAGTCAGTCAGTCAGTCAGTCAGTCAGGGAGTCAGTCTAGCAGTTAGTCAGTCAGTCAGCCATTCGGTGGCCGCCACTCACGACCAAAGACCAACTTTCTTTCGTGCCGCACAATGACAGCGGCAGCAGCAGCAGCAAGAGCAGCTTCATCATCATCATCATCTAAGGACGGTGGCAGCATCCACATCCACCCAATGTTCATCATGGTGTCATTGATCTTTAGGAATTGCAACAGGCCAACTGCATTGTTCTGAAAGGAACTGCTGCTGGTGGTGGTGCTGCAGCTTCAGCTTTATCGCCTCTTGCTGATCTCTCTGCAGTTTGCGGTACTTGGTTCAAGAGTCAGCACATCACGACATAGGCAGGAGGCAGGCAGTGGCAGATGCAACACACAAGCAGCAGCAGCATGCAACAGTTTTTTTTTCTGTTGCTCTCCCTGGAAATTAATTTAACATGAGCTGACAACTAATTTGGGAAAGTTTTTGTGTATTTTTTAGCATTTTTTGGAAACCTCCCTTGACCCCTTCTTGTGTTGCATAAAAATTGATTAAAGAATTTTTTTTCTTGGACATTTTTTTATGGCTTCATATGGCTACTAGCAGACAGCTGCAAGTTTGGCGGTGTTGCTTTAATAGCCTCAACTTGACTCTTTCTTTCAGTCGTTTTTTTTTTCTTTTCGGTTTTTTTAAGTGTTGTTTTTCAGTTTGCCAAAAAAAAAAAAAAAAAACTTGTTTTGGCCACAAACTGGTTCTACAACTGAAGAAGTTCAGCTTTGTTGCCACAAGAATTTATTTCTAACTTAAGCAAATGCGACTTTATTGGAAAAGAGGCAGAACACATAAACGGGCTAAAACACCAACGCTGAAAATGTTTAAAAGATATTAACTAAATGATAAAACTGGCAAGCAGGCAGGCAGACAGGCAGGCGGGCAGGCAGTCAGTCAGATAGTCGGACATTCGACCAGCCAGGTAAGGGTTAAATTTCTGCTCTCCAAAAAGATATTTATGGTTAGTTCATCATTTCATGCGAAACCAGTGGCGGAAGTTTTGCAGAGTTACTTCTATTCTTTATTCGTTAAAGCCAACTACGTGCCGTTGGCCAACTGCTTGGTATTTGTCTTGGTCACAATTTCCGCTGTGAAAACCATGATCTAAGAGAGGGAGAGAGGTGCCACCCATTCCCAAGCAATGAAAAGCCCCCAATCATTCACTTAATTCAATTAATTTCGTTACAAACAATCAAAACGGAAAACTGAAAATACAGAAAAATGCTTTGCACACATCATAATGTGTTTAATTGTCAGAAACGGAATTCTCTTATTACCAAAATACCAGAAAGCATATAAGCCAATAAAATGTGCATAGTTTTTAAGACAGATCTCTCCCCACACTTACTTCTTCTCTTTCTCTCTCTTTATTGGTGTATTGCTTTACTATTTATTTGGCCCAAGTAGAGCAAGTAGTATAAAAAGAAATATTTTGTTGAGGGGCAAACATTTTTGTTAATACACTGAACAAAATAACTACATAGAACACGAAATAATGCCAGATTGAAGTCATTTAAGTATAACGAATCGCTTTATAGCCAAATAAAAATATATATATTTGAAGCAGAATTGGAAAACTGAACCGGTTTTAAATCGATCTCCAACAATCAGTGCTGCTTGTCATGATTCTCTCAATAATTAGTTTATGGTAGAGTATTTTTAACGGCTCTATATTTTAAATCTCTGTTTAAATCGATTCGTCCTGAACAAATTGTCTCAAACAAGAAAGCTTGTGATGAGATTAACCCCTATTTTTTCGGAACAACTAAGCCAACTATTATTTTATTTATAGATTAACTAAGCCAATAGAGCTAAGAAAATAAATGTTGGAAATAAATATATTTATTAACTAACAAGAAGATTTTTGTTTATAATATTATTGCATTTACAAATAATTTAAAAATGTGAAAGTCTTGTAATGAAAATACTATATGGAACAATGTCTTCAATCCAATATTTTTGTATATTGGATCTATATACAAAAGAAGGTTTAACCGACAGATTTGAAATTTTTATAGTCATATAGAGAGAAAGTATATATGAATTCGATGAATTGCTGTTCAATAGCGCAATATACTTTATGGATAAAGATATTGCATATATGTATATACATATGCCCATAATTTTTGTAAACAAATTTCATTGCAATTTTATTAAACGATTGTTCAGGCAATTTCACAGTTCAACGGAAAAGTTTAATCAAAAACGATAAATTGGGTAATAAAGTTTAAAACCTTTAAATTCTGATATATGGTTAATCTGGCTAAAAGCTTACCTTATTCTTTTATAGAACTTTATATAGATTAATGATTTCGCTTAGAGAGAACCAATGTTCTCGTTTGATTAATTAAGCAATCAACAAATTATCATATTAATATCTAACTAATGAGCATATCTCTAACATTAATTGTAAATGAATGCCAGAAGCTTGACAGGATTTGCGGAAAATGTTAATGATAATGTGGCTATAGAAAGTATGCCGATTGAGATTCGAGACTTGTTTTGGCAACATTTCAATTTCGCAAACTGTTTAAATTGCTGAAACTACTTCTTGGCTGACGAGGTTGTATGTAGTTGGCTCCGGCCAACTAATCTGATGATCTTGTCTTGGCTATCTCTTTTTTTAAATACACTACAATTTATGGTATGATCTTGCATTTGCTTAAGTCTGAGGCAAATGCTGCGAAATAAGAACCGTTAAATGCGCGTGCCACTCTGATTTTTAATTAAAGACCATGCCGGGGAATCGCAACATCATTTGGCGGCAAAAAAAATGTTACCATTTTGTTGTTATTTTCATTTACAACAACAACAGTAGAAGCAGCAGTAACAGAAGCAGCTGTAATTTACACGCCCGAGAAAAAAAGAGATGAAAGAAATGAAACTTGCTCAATACTAAAAGAGGCCAGCCACATACAAAATACACTTGAAGAAAAACTATAAATTCTTGAATCCATCTAAGTTTAAAAAATAAAAACTGTATGACATGAAGTGTTGAAAAAATATTAAAAAATGAAACAAATGTAGAAGACTTTTCTTGTTAAGACAGCATTGAAGTGGAAAAGTGGAAAATCAACAAACTAGAACATTTTGCGCGACCGTTTTTTTTTTTCAGTGTGTAGGCAGTAATATATATATATGTGTATATTGTATACGATCCATGCAGATAGATATTCAATTTAAACAAATCCGCGCGCCGCCTCTTTGACATTGAACGGCAGACGGCGGCATTCTCTTGATTTCCTCCATAAATTTTGCCAGTTTTGTAATAGTTTTATGCATTAAATTTTTTTGTTTTGTTTTTGTTTTTACTGGTTGGTTAATGTTTTTATGATTCAGTTGTAAATCAATTTGTTTAGCTTGGTTGCCCTTCAAGAATGCTTTGTAGCTTTCATTAATTAATTAATAATGAAGAAACTCTTCTCCGACTGTAATAACTCACTATATAAAGTCTAGAATTTTGCAATGATATCATACAATTATCTAAAGGGGTAATGCAATGAGCTGGTAGGTAAAGAGGGTGTGTTTGTTGCCATTGCAACAACAATTTTGCAATTAGCTGAGTTATTGTTGCTATTTGCATTAGTTGAAAGCAAATTGAATGCAAATCGGATGACTTTCGTTCATCAACAACTGGTTTGCCATCAACTGTTATATAACACATGACTGTGATCATGACTATGATTATATATTGTAAGACATATGTTCATATACGATATATATGACTAATTTCTCAACAACTCCAATAAGCATTAATACCTTATCATGCTTTATATACACATAGAAAGAGGGAGATGTGAAGAGTCATCAAAAAGAAGCTATCAAGAGCAACGAACTTGTAAAGAATTCTTCAATTTTTGGTGTGTTTCTTTCATTTTGATAGCTTTTGGAAGTGTCCATTTCGAGAGTGTTGTATAATTTTATATATGCCAAAAGCGTACGTATGGGAAATGTGTGTAACAAGTGGAATATTAAGTATACGCACACGGAAAGGGAAAAACAAAATGCTCGAAGCAATGTAACAACAACAATGATTCATTCAGAATCATACATTAAAGTTAATGTACTTGGGGAAATTTTCATCTTAAAGTGTGAGTATAAAGAAACGATTACAAGGTGAAATATCTGTATCTATGAGAGAAAAACTATTCAAGAAAAGTGATTTTACTAAAGTGAGAACAATAAGAGAACGTTAGGAAATGGATAACAATGATGAATAGCACATAGGATAGAAGAAAAGGTAAAAGAGAAAGAGATGCTAACTAACGGAAAAATATAAGTTTTGGAAGCGGAAGTGAAAACTTGTTGAATTGGGAAAATAGTAAAACTCATGAAACAAAGAAAAAAAATGTAAAAAATAAAATAAACTTATAGAACAACAAATCCATTAAATTTCTTAAATATGCTGCTGACAATACTTGTTAAGCTTAAATCTTTATAAAGTCGAAAGATTTTTCTCTATTCCCATTCAAATATATATGTAGTAGATTAATGACCAAATTCACAAAATTAGTTCTTTATATTATTTAAAAGTTTCTTACCTTATATCTGATGTTTCCAGAAAGAGAGTAAATTAAGGCATTACAATTTAATAGACTCTTTTAGTTAAGAATGTATCTAATCTTGAGATACTGCTAATAAATTCTGGTCTGTGTTTGTGGCCGTATGCGGAAACTTTTGGTCTTAACTATTACCTAATAGAATTCGCATTTATGTTGTCAACTGTGTGAACATTCAAAAGAATTT
Source organism: Drosophila austrosaltans (assembly GCA_035045865.1). NCBI lineage: Eukaryota > Metazoa > Arthropoda > Insecta > Diptera > Drosophilidae > Drosophila > Drosophila austrosaltans. Next base: position 6,338,004 of record JAWNOQ010000180.1, on the reverse strand, counting down.
CAATGTCAATTTGACATAAAATCCATAAAACAATCTCTTTGAATTAGAATCACCGAATCGCAGCAATGATTACTGTTGACTGTTGTTTGAAATTCGAGTAGAGCACCCTAGAATATTCATTGAATATAGATTTATGTTTTATACTCTAACTTAAGGTATCTTTGTTTTTTTTGCTCATTAATTATATTTAGTAAAGTTTTAAAGATGGTTGAAGATTTGATCTCCTTTTCAGAGTATCCACGGTAATTTTGTGTCACTGAGCAAATGAATAAGTCTATATAATCTGTATATGCTTCCTATCGAAGTTGCTTGTCTATTATTGGAATTCGAGTAGAGTATTATAACTTCGGTACATTGATGTTGTCCGGGTTTCTCGTTTTCCCTCTATAGAACAATTTTACAAAATTTATTAACGCATGATTTAATGTTTTGAACTCGAGTTCAAGTTCAGCGAGCACAGTTGCTGCGGCAACAAATGTGTCTACAAATGTAATTAAAAAATATTATGTCACGCGACAACAAAAAAAAAAAACAAACAAAAAATATAAAAAAAATATCAATATATATTGCACAACCCTTTACAAACCCAAAAATTGTTTGTGAATGATAATTGAAATTGATGTAAATGTCTTCTTAATTAAATATTTTGTTCACGTTTTGAATAGATTTCATTTTTTTTTCTTCTTATTTTGTAAATGGCAAAATCAAGCGCCGGGCATGATGAGTTGCTAAATCAAAGTAGTTATAGTACAGCAGTTTTTTTTTTATTTATTATATTTATCAATGAATAGCGTTAAATTGGCGTGCTAATGAGACAATAAAATCAACTATAAAAACAATTTTCAACATTTTTAAGTATATTTTTTTTTTTTTTACGTTTTTCGCAATTTTGTAATTTTTGTTTTTCATTTTGCCATCGTCAGCGCTTGACCTCAAAAAAAAAAAAACAAGAGAGAGGGAGAGGGAGAATGAAACTTTTAAATTGATTTTGATTATTTTTTAAACTTGTTGAACTCAATTAATTAACTAGAGATAACTTTGGCGTGGGTGTCATCAAGCGGTAGAGCGGCAAAAGCAACAAATTGTCAACGGGTCGGCAAGTTGAAGGCAATTTAAATATATAATATAGAGAATATTGAAAATTATTCAAACTAATAATATTTACCCTTTGCTCTCTCTTTCTTTTCTCTCATCGCAGGTAAGCATGTATGGACTTTTGGTTTATGCTAAACTTACTTATATGGCTAAGAGAGACATAAAGCCACAAGCCGAAAGTTGGAAAATTTCATTAGCTTATGTGCCAAAATTGCATTCAAATTAACTTGGCTCTGGCAAAAGAGGAGAAAAAGCCAATACCAAAACCAAAACATGTGTCAGCCATGTCAATGCGGTGAATAGGAAAAACTTAAGAAATAACCACACAACAACAATAACAGTATGTACTCTTACCACGAGGGATGTATTGTAGTTACTTGGCCATCTTTATTTCAGTACTAATAGTACTAGATAGAAATCCTATTTGATACCAAAAAGTTTTATCAAGAAGAAGGAGCTTAGAAATGTATATATGTTATGTGATTGCCCTCCAATTAAATTTTTGAATTTGTGACTTAAAGTTGCATAATATACTTGTATTGTATACTTATTATGCAGCCCTCGTAGTGTTGTATAGTTTTTGCACTTTTTTTTGTACCGGAATGGAAAATGTTGGTTGGTTGTTCAGGTCGCCGTTGCTGTTGTTCATGCTGCTTATCATCAACCCACGAATCTCTCTCTTGGTTGGAGTTTTGATACAAGCATCTGTTTCTTTTTTCCTTTTAGTTTAATTTTTTGGCTTTCCCAAATTGCCGGCGGAAATTTCATAATCGTTTGCGGGGTTCGAAAATTAAAATGTTACATTTATGAAAATGTATTATTATGTCTATCATAAAATGTCATTGAGTGACACTTGCGCGTGGTTTCCCCTGCAACGGCAACGGCAACGGCAACAAAAGCGAAATCACCACAAATTATTTTGACAGCGGCGATTTCCTTTCCCTCTCACTCTCTCTTATCTTTCTCTGTCTATCTATCGTTAACCCCTTTCCCCCATCCACAAACTAGTGAACCCTGCGCTAATTTAGTTGATTTAAGCGGCTTTTCCATAGCTCGGTGGAACGTTGCACATTTAAAAAGTAACGCAATCGCCGCTGCCAACGCAGCAAAATTAATAATTAATTAAATATTATGAAAAAGTGAACAAAAAATCAAGCACAAAATTGAATTTGTAATTTTGGTTTGAATTTACTTTTGTTGCTGATTTTTTGTTGTTTGTTACAATCATTGTAATCATTGCCACAATTTGAGCCCATTTTGGCCCTGTTGTTGTTGCGCATGCGATGATGCGAAAAGGACAAGTGGCAAAAGTTTCTATATAAGATCTTTACGTCATTATACCTTAGGTTAGTCAGTTCATTTATAGTTTATGGCATTTTGAATAGATTTATTGAAGTATATAAAATACATCACACCAACTAATTCCAAATCTTTAATAACTAAATAGTTTTGCATTGGGAGTTTCAAATTTTTTGTGTATTAAATTTTAATGAGATGCCAAAGAATTAAAAATTCCAAATCATTGAAAGCAAAAAGACCTTTTTCAAATAAACCAATACATCTTTCAGTTTGGAATTCAACTTTGCTTGTCAGTCTAAGATGATTATTATTATTATTATTATGCATATATTTATATGCCCAAAAACTTGATGCCACTTCTTGGAGGAACGACAGACAGGCAGACAGACAATCTCTGCAAACCATTGAAAGACCCGCATATGCTCAACTGGAAAACAAATATTTTCACACATGTCAGAAACAGAAATAAATATTTCGTTGTCATGGTTAAAAGGAGTGAGAAAAAAAAAGAAAGAAACTAAATTGATAATAATCTGCCATATAACATACATACAACACGACGACGACTTTACAATGTCGCCAGAGCTTCGATCGTGCTGTAACAGAAAAGAAATATGGCAAAAATCGTGGCACAAACACACATGCACACATGCATACGTGGAAAACTTGAAGGAAAACGTTTCCTTGAAAGGTGAATTTGAACAATTAATTTTGCTTTTCGGGCCTTAGAGAGAATGGGAATTCGTACGCTAGCCCAGAATGCGGGCAACAAACGAGTACAAGAGATATGATGATCATAATAATAATGATGATGATGCCAAGCCAAGTTTTCCACAGGAGCGGATTGAGATTAATCTGACAATATGTGGGGGGCGGGGGGGCTTCAATTTACTAGTAAAAACTAAAAAACTGTATTAATAGTTGCTAAAATTTAAGAAAAATTAAAATAGTTTTTCATAATTGAAATAATGGATTATAGACTTCTAATCCGACCCTGTTTAGCGAGATGATGATGATGATGAGAAACATACAATGACCATTCTGAGTTTGGAATTGGCGTTCTGTTGGAAAGTTGCCTTTTGCCTTGCAATGCGGATTTCTTTGGAAAGGCCATTTGATGACGCCAATAAAATGTGCTTAAAGGCAATTGATTGTTGTCGACGCAACCATAGACATGCGCTTCTAATGGCCAGCAAAAGCCGTTGGCATCTTCTACATGGATAGACCCCAGCTGCATCTTAAGCCACACACAAACACAAAGAGAGATCCAGTCCCAGTTGGAGTCGCGATCTCAGACTCGGCCCTACAGCTGACAACTGTAGTGGCTCTTCAGTTGGGTAAAGTGCATTTCAACACACACACACACTCGCATACACACACTCATAAGATAGTCTTTAGTGCACTTCATAGTGGTATAAAATACTTGGAAGATGCATCGTCTACTTTTTGGCAGTTTGAGCTCAAGGTAAAATATTCAGATGGTTTTTTTTTTTTGTTTTCATTTTGTATTTAACAAGTGGTTCCAATCTCTGACCCCAACTGAACTGACCCTCATCTAATGGTCCAACTTTCACCTATAGAAAATCAAAAGAAAAAAAAAAATATGTTCCTTAATGATGCCCAAAAATAACGAAAAAAAATGCATAGCGAATTACTAGCTAGGTATAATTAGGGGGAAAACGGTATCAGAGAGTTGTCAGTTACCGAACAAGTCTATCAACATTTAGTGCACTAGGTCAACTTAGCTAAGTTTTTTGGGCGTGTCGTCACTGCCTCTCCATCGCCATCTCCAACTGTTCCCTCCCCACCTGTTTCATACTAATGCCATTAAACCATAGCCATAGCCAGAGCCAGAGCCTGACTGAAAATTTATGCACCCACGCGTTGCAGCTCACTTGTCAGACAAGAAACGCAAATGTTTCCAATATACACGAGTACACACACAGACACACACTACATATACATATGTATGTAAGTAGATGCCTATACATTTATGTACAGATGTTGATACATATGTTAAGTGCAACCCACTGCAAATTGTTTGTACTTTGAACGTTGCTTTTAATTACCCAAAAGGAAATAAAGAACCCAAATGCATACAACAATTTGTATAAGCCAAACAATAGAAAGGCAGACAAGGCGGAGTGGGGCAAAAAAAAAAGAAAAACTAGCTCAAAAAGTGAGTGGCTGCAGGCTCAACTCAGTGTATATATATATAAATTTTTATATATACATAGATTACTGGACTTTTTGGTGGCACTTGAGTCAAGCATAATACGAGTACAATGTACTTTTATTCAATCATAAAATCTTACTAAAATCTAACTGTTTCAGGTTCTTTAAGAAACATATATAAAAGAGCAAAAAAAACACAATTTTCATAACTAATAGAAGATTTTCCTATAGCACCTTTAATTCTAATAAATAATAACAACATTATAATATTAAATATTTATGCTCAATAAAATTAAAAATATTTTGTTTTCAGGCACAAAAAATTTATAGAAAATATTATAATGAATCCAATGAAAACTTTAAGATAGAAGATACAAAAAAATAGTGAATTGAAGCATGGAAAAAAAAACATTTACTTTGGTTTTTAGCCTTCTGTATTACATATATAATTCACGAATTTATTAATGGATATTAATTAAGTTTCTCTATTTTTTAATTCTTTTAAACTTTGGCATTCTACTTATTCAACTGCTTGAATGCGTTTCTATAGTTAGTTGTAGTTTTTCATTTAGAGTCTGAGACAGAGCAATGTTTGATTTGTAAATTGTAGTTATTTATCCATAGGTGCACTTAGAGTCTTCGTGGTCTTGTCGCCTTTTCAGACTTCTTTACATTTTGGATTTGCTTTTATATACATATTGTATATATTTTTTTTTTTTTTTAGTATTTTGGTGTCAACGCGCAGACGCAGTCGCTCAAGCAACTGCCAGCTGCCTCTTTGCCAGACAACTGGGCATAATTATGCACATGCAGTTGCAGTTCTTTTTGCTTTTGTGGAATTCGGTCAAGTACCCTGCCGATGCCGCCGAAGTTGCCTCTGTTGCTGGCACCGTTGTTGCCACTTGGTTGCAACTGCCTCTCTGCCGCCTGTTTTATTTGATTTGATTTGTGTGACATGTTTTAAAAGGCCGGCGGGTTGTGGCCAACTATTGACACTTTTAACAAAGCTGCAAGTTGCTGCATATGCATGAGATATTGTCCAAACAATGGCCCAGATTAATGCATTTGACATGCCAACTTTGATATACATACATACGTATATAAGCACGATATCTCCCTATATACAAACCAGCTTTCTACGCATTTGTTACAGTTTTTTTCTCTCCGCATGCTTATCAATTGCCTTAAAGAAAATTTAATTATTTCGCCTGTCAATTCTTCACCAAAAAAAAAAAAAAAAAGACAGAAGAAAACCGAAACGTAAAATATTTTTTTAATGAGCTGCTACCGCTCTTGCCCAGGCCATAAAAAGAAAGTCCAACACTCGTGGATCACTTTGGAACTTCGTGCTAACATGTTTTTGGTTTTGGTTTTGGTTTTTTTTTTTCTCATTTTGGCCTCCACTTTGGATGACGTTGCTCATTTGTGGCCCATGTTGATTGCCCAGGCTTTGTGTAGGCTTCCGGAAGCTAAAGCTGCCCGCAGTATTCATACATATATGTTTGTATATTGCAATAGTAATTGTTTGATGTGTTGGAAAATTTTGTGATAGCTACCGTTTGAGTTATTTTTATTTTATGACAAGAAATTGGAAAAAAGTTGCAACAAAAAATGTTAATATAAATATTCGTAATTAAATACAAGATCTACATTTCTAAAGAAGATTAAAACCTTTGGAAGAGATTGAAAACTATTTAAAATATATATAATATAACGATCTTTTAGGCAATATCTCTAAAGTAAATTTCCCATTCATGGATCCCAAAGTTGACTGTACAGTCTCTCTCTTGTTTGCAGTTCAGTGTTTTCACAAAAAATTTGTCCAAAAACTTTCAGTGCCATTTGAAATTTATTCGAAATGCAATTGGCTAATTGAGCAGGGGGGCCAATCGTGCGGGCTCATTATCAAGCAAGTCCCCTCCCTCCCTGCAACTGTAAGCGGCCTGTCAACTTCATTAGATTTTATTTCAACAAGAAATATCACTGAAAACATTAAACGCCTCTGAATAAATTCAAATTAATTGATAAATTTAAAACCGGTATGTGCAAAAAAAAAAAAAAAAACAAGCACAACACACAGAAGAAAATTATCACCACATTTTGTGGCAATCCGAGGCAGTCAACATTTAGCTGGTCAATTTGCAGACCGAAAAGTGCAACCGTTTGAGAGCCGGAATGGCTGCAACATTGCGATAGGAAAAATAAAAAAACAGTGAGGTAGGCGGGGGGGTGGTGTTGCATTTGTATTTGTGTTTGCGCATGCGTTGCCACATTGCGCAAGTAACTGCAACCAACCAACCAACGAACCAACTAACCAGACCCACTATATTGGAGATGAAGTTTTGGAGCTGGAGCTGGAGCTGGAGCTGAAGCTGAAGCTGGAGCCAGACCGGTCTGCTGCGTGTGCAGATTTTGTCGCAGTTTTCGCTACGGCCCAAAACTAAAATAACTTTATTTGATGTTAACCGCCACGGCAAGCATGGCTCCTAAACATTTGAACTTTTTGTTAAAGGCTTTTTCAAATCTATCGATACTCTTAAAAAAAACAAAGGGTATATATGTAGAACAGTTAGATCTGATTAGGCAAAGAAGTAATATATTACATATGTATTTGCAAAGACAATTATATTATATCACCAATTATATATTTACAAAGACAAAGTCTAAATCAGGGAGAACTAACATCTAAGTGGATACCTTGTTAAATTAATTCCTTTACGTTTAAACTTTCCTTTTTTTAGTTTGCTAAACTAAATTCTTTAATTTGTGTAGTGTATAGAAATATCGACGTATCTCTGATTCTTTATGGCCTTATTTACTATTAAGTTTAGCCTGGGTTTGAGCTGGGTGCCCCGCATTCATCCACCATGGGGGGGCATGTTTAGGCTATGACATTTCATCATGCTAATCAGCATGGAGTCAAGTCAACTCAAATCATTGGCTAATTGGCCCAGACAGAGGAGCTCAAATTACATTACAACAATCTCTATGGCGAAATGTTATATTTGGAAATTTTCACTCTAAAGTCAAGGATCAGTTAACAACATTTCACTATTAATGATATAATAATATGGTTTCAGAATATTTTCTTTAAGGTCATTTATGTTGCCCTTTTGTGGCTTATTTGAAAGCACAAATTGAGGCCAACTATTTTTGCTCCTGCTGTTATTTAATGAGTAAAAAAATATATTCAAGCTCTAAGTATAAAATTCTCTAACGAGCTAAAAAAAATGTATTTTAATGAGGTACACAGTTAAGATGGAGTATCCAATACATTTTCCAATTATTATTATGGATAATGTTAAATAATTTTCATTAACTTAATTGGCTAAGAGAAAATGTAGTGAGAATTGAAGTAGATAAGTTTTGCCAGTTGAACAGAAAGTGTTTATATTTATTGCATTTTATCTCTCGGAAATTATCTTTGAGAAATGTGTAAATAGATTATTCTAATTTTTAGTTATTTAAATTTATATAATATATATATATGTTTGTATATATATCTTACTATTTCCCTCTCTCGAGTATTGATTGATTGAATTTCCCTGTCAAGCCACGGCCAATGCCAAAGTCAAAGTCATGTCGAGTCAAAGTTGTCATTATCGCGTTTTCAATTATTTTTCTTTATAGTTTATCAACTGTGTTATTTTCTTGATTTGCATTTTACTAATTTATTTATTTACTTGCCCTGTCTATCTTTCCATACATATCTATCTTTATAGTATTATTATGTAAATGTTCTCTGGCTGCGTGTGTGAGTGGCGGCCTATCTAGCGAATTATGCATAATGTCAGTGGGCAGTTTGTTCCGTTGCCAATTTAATTTGTCACATTGTTTAAACAATTTGAATGAGAAAAAGGGTGTAGGTTAGACAGACGGGGGGGAGGGTGTGCTTGAATTGGTTCTTGTTTCTGGTCTCTCGCCCTGTGTGGGCCATCAATAGACTACAAGGAACTTGCGTATACATGAAACAATTAAACTCAACATGCATTAATGTCAAGTTATTCGCGCTGCGCCAGCAATTAAACCAATTGCCACAGGAAACATTCAGAGTGGACTCAAATGGTGCAGTGGAGTTGGTGGTGCGGCTGCTGTTGGTGTACACCACCATTAACAATCACCACACAAGATTGTTAACCGACAGTTGTGGTTGTAAATTTGATTTTTATGGTCAGAGCAACAAGCCAAACAAGTTGGCTAAAACTGTGTTTCTTGTTTTAATATATATTTTATTTTTTTATTTATTTTTTGCTTTTACCAATCCATAGTGTATTTCTGTGATGTCTGTCACCAAACCAAAAAAAATGAGAAAAAAAAAAAACCAAATGTAACTGCATTTGCCGGCTTTGAGGTGTTAATTTAGCTACATGCTCACAGTTTTTGGCTATAATTCAACTTGTGTTCATGGTTCCAGTCAATTAGTCGAGTTCACTTTTACATTTTGTTTTTGAAATTAACTTGAAGTTGATTTACCTTTCCTATTTATTAACTTGGCTATAATATTTTAACAGTTAGTTTAAGTACACTTGGCAATAAATCTAAATTGATTCTGATTTTGTGAGTCCTAAAAGTTGGCCATGGACATTTATTAATCGTATATATAATAATAAACCGTCCTTAATCCATGGGGCGATACCATTGTTTTTAGTACAGTATAAATATAGATCCGTCAAGGTTTAATTACCAATTCTATAACTTTTTGTTGAGTAAATGATGAACTTAAAACGTAAAAATTGGAAATCAAAGTTTGGTAATAAATCACTCTTTTGCAGTCTGACATGTAACACACTTTTACAATGCAGTTAAAGTACAAACAAAGATCACTTAATTGACTATGTAATTGGATTTGCGCTTTGTGTTCGTTTTTTAGACTATTCATTAATATATGGCCAATGCATCTTGCATGATGGGGCAGCGGTTTGTGGTATCAGCATGGTGCATTCATATTTCACGCAGTGCTACATTCTGAAATCGTCTGCTTGAGGCCAACTCCATTCCTGCCATCCAATTTCGGATCCTTGTTTTTTATTTCTCAGCATCCTTGTTCAAAAAAAATGAACCAACTAATTTTAATTATTCACACATTTTCTATCAGACAAAAATTTCATTTTGTTAGCTGCATTTTAATTACCTTTTTTCCTCTCTTTCTCTGACCGTCTGGCATTTAGTTATTGTATAAATAAAATACGAAATTTTTGTTTGCTTATTTTGTGTTGGTTTATTTGTTTTTATGTTCATTTGCTGTTGCTTTTCAATTGCCTTGTCCAGCATGAGAATCGTGACAATCATGCCAAATTCAACGGATGTTTGAGACAACAAATGCAAAAATGTATTTGGTTTCAGTTTCTGTATCTTTTGTACTGCAAAAATTAAGCAATTTATCACAAAACCAAATCAAAATCAAAAGTTGTTACTGCTGAAAAAAAAAAAAAAGGTTTTTATTTCGTTTCTTTTTGGATTTTTCTCTCGTTTCGTTTGGGCCATAATAAATTGTCATTTGACGTGTTTGCCAGCCAATTTTTCAAGTTTGAAATTATTGACAATTAAAATTGCTTACTGAAACGCAATTGTTAACGACGGGAGGGATGGGTGCAGGGGGGGGGGGGGAAGGGAATGATGGCTAATATTGGGGCGTGCCTTTGTGCAATTGCCGTCGATCGGTAATCGAGTATCATAAATTTATTCGAGTTCATGAACTTTTGTGCCTAACAAAATTCTCAAACTGTTACCCTTTTCTTGTTGTTTTTTTATTTTGGGTGTGGGTTGTGGGTGTGTTAGTGTGTGTAGAAAAACTATAAATTCAGTTTTCTTATAACAACATTTTATTTTGAAGGTGAGCCCCAATTATAGAAGAAATTTCTAAAGTTCATTGAGAATTTAAGGGTTATTGATTGAGTGCTTAAGAGTGATTATTTAAAAACTTAAGAAAAATGCTATTTGGAATACAATATCTTGATTATGTTGAACTAACTGTTCAAAATTCCTTTCAATATTTTGTTTTCTGAAACATTTTTTAATACTCTTTGCAAGGAAAAGTAGGAAACGCAAAGTTATTTAAATGAACAACTTTGTCTAAAATAAAAGGGCTTTCCTTAGAAATCGTAAACTGAAAGGATATAAGTTAAGTATTTCAAAATACAAGTAATATAATATATACATATAAGTATAAGCTAAAGCCAACCCTAAATAGGACTTTTAAAGGAAAGGTAATACATCTGCCCGCTGTCTGGGAATATAATTTTGTATAGATTTTCTTTATAGATTAAGCTAAGAGATCAATTTCAATTAAATTTTCAAAATTATTCTTCACAAATGATCTTAAATTTAAATTTGTGAATTGTCAGTTATGCTTTTTTCTTTTTGTAGAGTATCGAAAATTTGTTGTCTTAAATTGATATATAAAATTCTCTTGTGAATTTTCTGTCGATTCCCTTTTCTCGGTTACGCCTATTTTTACCTTTTTGTTGCTGTTGCCGTTTGTTGTCTCTGTTGTTGTTGTTGTTGCCCCTTCTTTAAGTTAGTTGCATGTCTTGAGTGCAGTTTGCTTAGGGCGTACTTAAGTACCGTTATTTTAATAAACGCCGCTTGCTGCGCATGCGCACAACTTTTGCCTGTTGTCGCATTGTTCGTTCCTGGGGTAAAAGTTTTCAAGTGACTTTCTTTTACCCAAAATGAAAAAAAAACTTAATGTCTGCTATACACACACACACACACAGAGACACATACATATAAGTAAAACTATTTGCAAATGTTAAATGTTGCTCGATTTTGTTATTGTTGCCTATGTTGATGACTTTTTTACTTGTTTTTTGTTTTGTTTGTTTGTTGTTCCAACTATGCGGAATTTGTTTAGTTTGAGTGTTTGTTTAGTTGTTGAATGCATAGAATTTTCCTTACTTTTTTTTTTTATTTTTTGTTTCTCTCTTTTGTTATGCATAAACATTTATGCAAATTTCCAATTGCCTAATTGACAAACAAGATGAGTTGGTTGAGTGTTTGACTTAGGCCCCCATTCACCGCACCATCCTTCCCCTCTACATAAGCACTCGCTCTTTGCTGACAGTGGCCGCTTATTGTACAAATGGATGGAAGAGTAACATGAGGAGGAGGGAATGGAATGGGCAGTTGAATCCACATTGGTTTCATTTGCTGATCGTTTGCCCCGATATCGAATTTGTGCTTTGACATGGAACGACCTTGAAGTCGGTGGCTGTTTTTATGTTGGTTGGAAAATGATTTAATTGATCATGGCCATAAAAATGACGCTTTACCTTAAACCTAACACAATTTGCGATTGAATTGGATTGAATTGAATTAGATTGCTGTTGCTGCTATTGTTGTTATTGTTATTGTTGATAGGGGAAAGTAATTTGTTAATTTTGTTGTTGGTTTATCAAATGTGTGGGCTTCGATTTTGACACGCCTAGAGAGATAAATATACAAAAAAAAAAAAAAAGACGAGTATATACTTCAAACGGAATATTTATTCATTGATCTGACTCACCAGATGGTAGAAAGTTTATAAATATCTGATTTGTTGTTCTGCTTCTTCTCTCCTCCCCCCTCCCCTCACCTCCTCACTCTTTTATCATCGTCTTGTAGTCATTATTAAGTTTTATAACCATCAAATTTTTTGTTTAATGTTTATACTTACTTATTATATAGCCGCTTATTGAGTTAATCATTTAGCACACATTTCACCTGAAGATGCAGAGAAATTTCCCATTGAGGCGTGGTCCACAGAAGGAGAGATGGCTTTAACTTAATAAAACAACAACAACAAAAAAAGGGCAAAAAGACAACTTTCTGTTTTTTTTTTTTTTTCGTCAATAATCTATAGCATGTGAATTGATCGACTTCGCATAATTTTCAATAGATTTTATTTTGCTTACACTGAGCAAAATGAAGAAGAACTATTTTAGATATTTTATTAAGTATAATTAACTAATAAATAATAGAAGTAAATTCTAGAATTTAAAATAAGTTCTTTTACTTCTCGCTACAGAATCATAATCTGATGGCAATTGGCTAAAATATTTTTTGTTCGAGTGTAGAAATTGAGCCAAACCAATCAAAGATCATTATTTATATCAATCTGATCACTGCAGGGACTGTAATTTTAGTCCATTTACATGAACAACTTAAAGAAGAACAGAAACACAAGCACAGACAGCAACAACAGCAACAACAACGACAACAACAACATTGACAGGCGAATAAAACCAATCTTCCATTTAATAACCAATTATCATTGATCAACTGCACGCCCAGCACGGCCCACTGGGACCCACTGACTGGCGACAGACACAATAGCAAGCAAATGGACACAGAAACCCACAGACGATCACAATATCAATTACGAATTACGTCTGATTATCTGCAGCAAGTTGCAGAGTTGAGTTGAGATTCTTCTTGCATGGGAATTGGCCATGGCCAAGGTAAACCTTCAATGGCAATCGTCGGCGGCATCGCTCGGGGGGCTGCTGTGTCTGATTAGCGCATAAACAAGTTAATGCAATTGATGCTGAGTGGCAACGGAAGGAGGCACCGATACTCAGTACCAGTATCTATACCGGGCACCTGAATCAGACGCCGCCGCCGCCGACATACAAAGACAACATGGTGCTATGTTTCTGCCATCTTCACCTCCTTCTCCTTATCCATCTGCTCGGTGCCTGGACTAAAATCACAAAAAAACTTTTGTCCAAGATAAATGGGCCAAGCTGCTGAGCTGTTTGGGAGTCTTATGGCGTTGTCAACGGCGTGCGGCTCTCGAAAAGCTTTTGATGTTGGGCGGCACCAACGACGACGCCTTCAGTAACATACATAAATGCTATGTGTGTGTGTGTTTCTATCCGTGTGTGTGCATGTGTATCTTTGGACCATGTTGTACTTTCCCAGTTGTGTCGCGTCTCACGTTCCTAGAATATGTAGACTGGGTCCGTATCTTTGTCCGTTTCTGTTTGCCCAACACTTTGACGACCCAAGCATACTGAGCAAGGGTACGGTGAGGGTGGCTGGAGGGGCTTTAAGTTATATGTTAATGCTGTTTATGAAACCAAAAGTCAAACAATTTGTTTTTGTTGGCTTTACCTTGAATTCGAACAGCCACAACACATTATGATGACTTACAGGAAGGTAGGCAAAAAAGATTTTTATAGATAATATGACTAGTAAGCAATGTAAGACCATCCCCCATTTCCCCTCTATCCCAAACAATGAAACTTACCTGCATGGAATGGTATATTAATTTATGAGTGTGAAACTCTATACTCATTTTCAAATGTACATACATACATATGTATGTATGTATGTACACTAAAGAGGATTTAAGCGGAGCACCTAGAATATTTATATTCCATAAACATTTTTACAAGGGCCAATATTAGCTCAGATAATTCAGCAGAATCGTTGGTATTAATGATCTTTCAGATTCTCAATGATCCACAGAGAAGTAGATTAATGAGTCTACAGATGATGATGTATGCCCTTGTAGTTGGTGTCATCTTCTGGGAGGGGATAATGATTAGTAAATGGTATATTAAGACATGGAATTTCCATCACTTGGAGTACTAATTGAAGACCACAGCAAAGGCTTAATTTGCTGACATTAATAATTGGGTGGCCATTTAAGAATTGTCAGTCGTGGGACCACTGACTTTTGCACATATGTATGTACATATGTATATGCAAATGAGGGAGCAACAACAATTATGTTGATCAGCACTAATTGACCAGTGTCCCCATGTGACTCACAAATGATTGACCCAAATTCTCTTTTGCTCTTTTTCTATTTACAGGTTGCCCCGCAACGACTAGTTCCCATTGTCTGCGCTGTAACAAGGCGGGCTGCATCAAATGCCCAATGTATTTGGTCACGGACACACGTCAATGTGTGGATGAATGTCCGGCTGGTTATCTGGATCAATGGTCGGCACATACCGAATTCATGGGCCGTGTATGTGTGCCCACTGGTTACTCTGGTCCATTGATGGCCGCTTTGGCTGGTTTATTGGGCGGATTTTTGGTCTGTCTGTCCCTCCTAACAGTGGCTGTGATGCTGGTGAGACGTAAGCGTAGGCGCAAGTCAGTCAAACAGAAGCTTATCAATGAGAATACCATGGATCGAGCAGATTTTATGAGACAATTAAATGAGATGCGGCCAAATGCAGAGTATTTTTTGGCCATGCTGAACGATACACGTCGTCAGATACGCAAACTATATCTATCCGGCGAAGTGGCAGCTGCTAATTCTTATCGACCTATAGTAAGAGATCTTGCCAAATTGCTGATTTTACTCAATAGACCCATCGAGCTGATTCCAACGCCACCGCACGATTGGTCGCGCTTATATGCCTGGTCGGAGCAGGCTCTGGAACGGTATAAGCCGCAGGTGGGCCAGTTAATAGACTTTTTCCAAGCCTCGAATCAGGAAGTGCTTTATGCGGCCCCAGTCAAGAAGCAGGCCCAAACGAGCATCTTTAGGCCACCAGCGCAGCAGCAAAGTGGCGGTGAATTGCTGGCAGGTGATCGCAGCAGTAGTGCTTCCAATCAGCAGAAATTGCATTTGTTTGGTTCTCTAATCAGCCTGCACGAGTTCGAGGAGCCACGAGCCTCGGATCCATTTGGCAGCAGTTTTAACACACTGAAGAGTGGTAATCTTATATCAGATCTCAATGCCAGCTCGCTCTGGCTAGAGGATGAGTTCTACAAGCTGGGCTTTCGACCGCAGGACGAAATCACAACTGAACTTTAAGTATTATATTCCCCACAAATCACAAATCTTGGCTGACCAGGCTAAATGATTAAGTTTAGTGTTGGTTCATCAGCCGCAGCAGCAGAAAATGGATGAGAAGGACGATGAGGACGAGAAGTAGCACCATTCCGCAAACTGAGACGACCATTTAGCTTAAATTCAGACCGCTAAATGTCCACGTTTAGTTTAGTGTTAAGCCAGCAAAACTAGTCAAGTAAAATCGAGCATATAGAAATCGCTTGGAAATGAATTTAGTTTTTAGGGATTTTACAAAAATCGCAACAACCATCATGTAACGAAGAACAATATTCAACACACATGATATATCTATAACTATACAATAAAGATCTATAGATGTAGATATACAATACTTATAGCTATAGCTAACATAGACAGAGATTATTATGCTTAGTGAATATGAATACAAAGAAATGAGAAATAAAATTAATAAAATCATGTGCCTTAAGTTAATGAAATGCAAATGTTTAATTATTTCTGTCAACAATTTCAGCAATCGTTAAGGTTCTTCATACTTCCAGAGTATGAAGGGCTCCTCCTTGATTCTGACACTTTCCGCATGTCATGTATCCTCTTTGCTGGAGTCCATTTTTAAAAGACGCTCGGCGGCATTTTTACGCTCATTAACCCGTTTGGCCAACTCGCAGGCATCATAACCAATGAGTAACTTAAGATCGCAATCGAATTTGTAAGCAAATCGCTTGCCGGACACCTTGGAAATCATATCACCATCGTAGTAATAGCGCAGAGCACGCGATAGCTTCTCATAGTTCATGGCCGGTTTGTTCTTTTTCTCGCCCCATAGTCGAGCAACCCGATCAGGATCGGTCAGTTTAAACTCGCCTTCTGTGCCCACCCATTCAATAATATCCGTGTGCTCGCAGTCGGTGAGTATTTCTAGCAGGAATTGCCATAATTGAACCTGGCCATTGTTTCCAGAACCAATGTTTGTGTAGTTGTTTGGGCTATGTGGAGCTGGCGAACTGTCGGCAGCTAAAAACAAGAAAATGGATTATAAAAACAACTGAATAAACTTGTCTTAGCATTGCCACTTACAGTCGGAACTCTTGACACTTTGATAGGATTTCCTCATGATGCGCTGTTCCAGCGGCACATTAGCACTTGTTGCGGCTCCCGCAGCTTGGGTAGTGTTTAATTTTGCCTGCTTCGCTGGCTTTCTTAGTTCCTCCGCTTGTTTGTGGACCACTGATACAAAATTACATTCCTTAAGCAACTGCAGATGCGTCCAGAAGATGTTTCCAGGATCGTTTATTTTTTTACTAAACTCCTCATGTGTCATGGTACATAATTCCCGTCCATTGATCTGCCAATCGCTCATTTTTAGATCATGTAGATCAAATTGCTTCACTGCCCACTCTAGCCAGTGGGCGACATGGGCTTGCGTCCATTCACTGGCTTCCTCGGGTATTTTCAGACGAACCTGCTCACGTTTGAATTTACTATCCAATACCCAGTTAAGGACAGGTTTCACAATTTTTTCACTGTCTGCTTTGTCGTCATCAGACTCATCTTTTACTTTCCGTTTCTTGGCAATTTTAATTGGAGAGATATCACTCGGTGTGCTTTCCGCGCTAACCGTTTCTGTAGCAATCTCCTCGGTGGTCAGAGCAGCCAAGGCGGCCTCCGTTGGCTTGAGGACATCGGCAATGTTGATTCTTTGGCGGATAGTCTGGATTTGCACGTTGATCTGCACCAGGCCCTCTCCCTTAACGCACTGATCCACGAGATTCTTGTGCGGCTCCAGCTAAAAACAAAGGCAACGTATTAAAAGGGCAACCAAAATAAGAAATACCCGCTTACTTCTTGGGCATCTTGCAACCAAAAGGTATAGTAGTTCAATTCCACGCCAATCTTTCGTTCTACAATTTGTCTGCATTAAGAGGAAAGGGATCTTAGTTAGCATGCAACCGGAAGTGCAGTTCCACTTACTTTAGTGAGCTTAGCGGCTCCCTAATGTCCATATGAACAATGATGATATCATCGGGTTCCATTTCTACATCGTTGCTATCCTCGTGAATGTGCACCTCTCCAAATATATCGCTGGAAATGACTTCCTCTGGAATTATTTATAAAAGTTAACCAAAATTCAAGGAAACAATTTAGTGTGTCTTACCTAAATCAGCACCCGCACTGAGCCTTCGGATTAGCTCATCCGACAGGTCGTTGTTACTATCCATTTCTTATTGGATTTGGGTTGAATTACCAAAAGAAAAATTAACAACTTTAGTGCTTATTGTTTGAGACAGTTTTAGTGTAACCTAATTTCGATAATATTATTTATCGATTAGTTGTTCGACAGATTTTTTAATCTTTTTACGCGACATGTGGCAGCACTATACATGTCCTAGATTTCGGGAAATAATTGAGTACAATTTAAAAAGTATCGGCTCAGTGGCGCCAGATACAAATTCGCGCGAAACTGAAATTCTTTTTAAATTTGGCTGAATTAACAAATGATATTCTTATCTAAATAAAAAATACGATATATTTTAAAAATAGTGGAAAACTTTCTGTCGTTTTATTTCTTCGACAATGTGACATTAACAATTCACTTACAATAAAATTATAAATGTATTTCAATAAAATTTATTGTTTTATCATTATTCAAGATCTCGATCTTAATATTTTCTAGTGTGTGTATGAATTTATATACTTATGTGTAAAATCAGGTCTCACTCTAACTTTCATTTGTTATTATAAAAACAATATGTATAAACAAATAAACAACCAATCCAGTTTCGTATGTAGTGTACGAGCGAATATAAGAAAGAAATAGATGTTGAAACAATGAATGAAATGTTTTTGTTACGTGTCAATATTATGTTTTCTTTTTGTTGTTGTCTTTGCTGGCATTTTGTTTATATATTCAGTGGTCGAAAGGAGAAATCAGCGGCAAACCATAAAAACATTGCTTTAAAAATATATATTAGCATTGCTCGTGCCTATTGTTCTTACCGATTTAAAAATAAATTAATTTCAATACGAAATGCAAGACATGACGAAATAAATTGTACAAGTGTCAACTTGAGTCAACTTGACTGGCAAAATTTGTATTTATACGTAGATGGATGATTATATTTTTGTGTGTGAAAAGATGGGGGGGAAAAATATAAGAATAGTTTATAATTTTAGAAATAAAAGTGAAAGACTATAAAAATAAAAAAAAACGTGGGATATACAAAAACATTGTCTAAGAATTAATCACATGCAGATGGCTTCAAGTGCCCCACGTTTGGGGCGCCTGCCTCTTAATTGCGCTTAAAATATGCTGCCAAAGATTTTGCTCGTACGAGCAATATAAAAATAAATAAAATATATCTATAAACCATACATACACATATACAAATTGTTCAATATAATGGCAAAGAGACGTTGCCAAAGATTTGCTAAAACGTCTTATAGACAAAGGAGAAGGGCAACGGATGGATTGCTTGACGTTGCCGTTAGCACCTTTGCCAAAAAGCTATGGCAGTATAAGTACGGGAATACGGGGTTCATTCCAAATTTCGATACGTAATTCTTAACTTGAGATATGTAAGGTGGAAAATGTTTAACATGTTTATGGCCTTAAAAAGATAATAAGTTGTGCATAATAATCAATTTATTTGCACTTGCACCATTCGTTTCTAATTGTTATAGGCAGGGCCATATGGAACCATGCCCAACGAACATTGTATGCAAACTTGGAGGGATAATTTTCAATACTAATTGAGTTATTAGAGATAATTTTTGATTGCCTAGATTCCAGTAAAAAAAACTACCAGGCAAATTTCATTCACTTTACTTATCATCAAACTTGGCACGAACTGAAACCAAAAATCATCCAGCAGCCAACGAAAAAGTAAAACTAAAATTTTTAATAAAATATTGCCACGCTTTTAAAATTTTATGTCATATCTTCTTGCCATTTTTTTCTAAAATTTTGTATTGCCTGAAATTTGTCTGAAATCTAACAGGAAAAATTAAATTTTATAGAAAATATTTGATACACTTTAGTTAATAATAATAAAAGGATATTATAAGAAAGCCAAAAGAACTTTAAGGACTTTTCTTTTACTTGTATTTTTCTTTTATTGCTAGGATACGATTCGTAATATATTTGAGATCAGTTAATCAGAGTTACACTTTATAAAACTTAAAGCTATGATAAACTAAATATTTAAACTTTATTAAATTGAAAACTATAGAAATGTTATACATTTGATTATTTGGGGTACATACCCAATCTTGTTTTAGATCACATTTATATCACACATACACAAGAGTCGCACATTATTTCAAGACTACCATGATTATTATAGCGACACCCACCCCACCACCAACCACCTCGATTGGCGCCCAAAATTTTCATAAAATACACGACACACACGCACTCAATATCACGGACAACGACGACCCGACTCACGGTCAAGTTGAAAAACATTGTGAGCGGATGTGATATGTGGGGGAGGAGGAGAAGATTCATGGCGTTTTCTTTTCTTTTTTTTTTTAGCATATTTATGCCGAAGGCCGTCAGAATGAATTCAAGAGATGTCAGAGACAACGAACGAGGACTTGTTGTAGTCCAAAATCCAAGAAGGGCAGAGATGTGCTGGTGAGAGCTCGAGTGCGACTAGTGTCACATTAACCCAATAAAAAAATGTTTCTTGAAAAAAAAAAAAACTAATGTAGACATAAATAGTTTTGGAAGCTGCTCTCGTTGCAGTTGGACGGCAGTCAAATTGGAGACATCAAACTTTAACGCCCACGCACTCGAAATACTCTCACGAGAGATTGGATTTATTTTTAACAGACGCAGTCAAGGGCGAAGATGCCCGAAGATGCCTACCGAATGCTGAAAGCTGTGATCGTTGGTCGTTTGTATTTTCTTCATCATGTGTCTTTGATGTATTTGCGAAAAAAAAAAAAATTTCGAATTTTCGCTCAGTTTCGAGGAAAATCGCGACGCGCCAACTTGTGGGGGAAAATGCGTTGCGTGCCCAATCATCATCATTTAGTACAGAATCAAAGGAATTAGACAATTTTTTTGGCTGCAATCGTTGACCGATATCTATCCATATATATATATGCAAACGCATAATTATAGCATACATATCTACTATATAAGTATGTTTGTACTTGTGGCCAATTAACAAAAGGTGTCAAACAAAGTCATGCCCCGAATCAGTGCCAAGAAACAATGAAAATGAAATGATGTGGATGACTACATGAAAAGTTAATATATTTTTATAAAATACTTGCAAATGTTGATATATTAATTGTTCTACATTAATTTTCTGTGTTTGTGAGTGTGTGCGTGTGTGTGTCGAGAAATATTTAGTAAAAAGAAAATATAGAAAATTAAAAAAGACAACAACAAAAGTTGTCTCTATATTGGCATTGCCTGGCTAAAAATATAATTTAACAACAAATTTTATTTATGGCCTATATACATACATACGTATCTATATACATATATACATACATAGTATAAATACATATCTAAATACAATATATCTATCTAAATACATATGTATCAGTCTCGTCCATAAAGTCGCTAGGCAAAACCAACAAAAAAAAAAAATAATTTAAAAAATTTTACTAAACTTTTCAAAAGAGAAAACGGGAAACGCGAAAAAAACAAAAAAAATAACTAAAGTGGAAAACAAATTAAATTGTGATTTTTCTTTAACAAAAGAGCACAGCTAATAAAATCTCACATAAAGAAAATTAAAAAACAACAAAATTCAAATATAAGTTCATATATATCTCCTATATATATATCATAATATATATAGCTGATAAACATGTCCACATCCACAAGAAGTTCAGTAACGAGAAAATCGTCGCTATCCAAAAGTGGCAGCTCTGATAAATCAAGCAAATCCTCAACAGCGGCAGCCACATCCTCATCCTCTTCATCATCATCGTCAAAGGCATCGCCTAAGACCAAAGGAAACCCGTCTGGGAATGCCAGCAAACAGAAAATGCAATACACAAAAACCAGGGAACGCATGGTCGATGGTAAATTTTCCAAATAAAAAACTTAAACTAAACATACTAATAAATCTAATAATTTAAATAAAATTAATTTACCATACAAAGAAATGATATATACCTTTCTTAACTTACTGATCCTAGACGATAAATAATTTAATATTAAGTAAAATTCATTTATTTGAAATTTCATTAATGAAAAGCTGCTTATTAAAACCTTATGAAATTTTTTTATTAAAGTAAAGTAAACAGAGAAAATATGAAAAGAAAGTGCTAAGTTTTTGATGATGTTATTTTTCTAAAAGTTTCTATTTTATAATGCCATCTGGAACATATAATTTTGAAATCACCAGGACATTAGTTACAGAAAATACTATCAAAGATAAATTTATTAAAAAGAAAAGAATTTTGAAATAGCCGACGAATATATATACATATATTCATACACATATAAAGCATCAATATCTCCCAGTTTAATTGACGCGACAGTAAAATTGAAGGTCATTATTAGGGCTTTTATAGCTTTTTAGAATATAAATACATAATGAAGACAACAATATAATAGAAACATTTTTAAAACAACATTTTAACGACTGAAACTAAAATTTTTCTTTTCCTGTCATTGGCAATGCAAAATTTTCATATGTCCGGTCTACATAATGAGTTTTTATTGTTTCACATTTTTTTCCCTAGAGAGATGGTTAAAAATTTATATACTAAATACATGTGAAATTTATGTTTGTTAATAAAAATTATAATTAAATTCCGTTGGGCACTATTGGCACATAATTTGATGATCAAGAATAATTGTCAAATTGCGACAATTCGAAACATTATTTCGAATACTAAGAACTATAAGGTTGTTTGTTGTTCTGTGTATGCCAATCATATATTTTGACTTTTATATTCACTTATTCAAATTTTTGTTGTAATTAGCGTTCGAAATGTATATATACAATACATCGGTATATATGCAGTTTGTATTTGGGCCTTCCTGCTTGCATCTATGCGCATTATTTCGGTTATTTCTGGCAGCAAAGCCAAACCAAATATTGGCGATAAGTTGCAGCAGCTCGTTAACCTACTTACATTGAGATTATAAAACTATGAAATCCCCTGCGTTTGTTTCTTTTTTGTTTTTTTCATAATAGATGTTCCACTGCCGCCCACACATAAGCTGACCATGTCGGAAGTCTATGACGATGCCAAGACAGGCAAGCCGAACTTTGATGCCCTGCGACAACATTTTCTACTCGAGGGTCGCATCGAAGAGAATGTGGCACTACGCATTATCGACGAAGGTGCCGCATTGCTGCGTGAAGAGAAGAATATGATTGATGTGGAGGCTCCCATAACGGTTTGTGGTGATATTCATGGACAGTTCTTTGATCTAGTCAAACTATTTGAAGTCGGTGGACCGCCAGCAACAACGCGTTATCTCTTTTTGGGTGACTATGTGGACAGGGGTTACTTTAGCATAGAGGTATGGAAAGATAAAGAATATTATTCTATAAATATCACTTGAACTTTGATCTATTCGTTAGTGCGTTTTGTATTTGTGGTCTCTGAAAATAACCTATCCCGATACGTTGACGTTGCTGCGGGGTAATCACGAGTGTCGTCATTTGACGGAATACTTCACCTTTAAACAGGAATGTAAGTTAATTTTAAAGAAAAAATTGAGTTCTATAAACATCTTTGTTTCATCTTAGGCATCATCAAATATTCGGAGCAAATTTACGATGCCTGCATGGAGGCCTTCGATTGCCTGCCATTGGCCGCTCTGCTGAATCAGCAATTCTTGTGCATACATGGCGGATTGTCGCCAGAGATTTTCACACTTGACGACATTAAGACGGTAATAAATTTTGACATACGTAATGATTGCTGAAATGTTTACAACTATCAGGCATATAATAATGACCAAATGTTTTGGCAGTTAAATCGTTTCAGGGAGCCGCCTGCCTATGGACCAATGTGCGATCTCTTGTGGTCGGATCCATTGGAAGATTTTGGCAATGAGAAAACTAATGAATTTTTCTCCCATAATTCGGTTAGAGGATGTTCATATTTCTTTAGCTACTCCGCTTGCTGTGAGTTCTTGCAGAAAAATAATTTACTATCAATAGTAAGGGCACATGAGGCCCAAGATGCCGGGTAAATATAATAAGAAACTAAAAAGTACATTTATTTTTACTAAATATAAGATTTTCTTGATTATGCAGTTATCGTATGTATAGGAAAAATCAGGTAACTGGCTTTCCATCATTGATCACCATCTTTTCGGCGCCAAATTATTTGGATGTTTACAACAACAAGGTATGATAGGAGGCCCCCCTTTTCTATAGTTTATTTGTTTATTTACCAATTTGTTGCTATTTTTAAATAATGAAATCTTTTGACGGCATTGCGAGCTGGTGCGAGTTATATTCGCCCTGTGTGTTCGTACAATTTTCATTTCTCTTCTTCTCATTTCAAACAAACAAATTTTGTAACATTTTGGCGCGTTTCCCTACTGTGATGCATTTGTCAACCTTCCTCAAAACATTTGATAAAAGGCAGCTGTGCTCAAATATGAGAACAACGTGATGAACATTCGTCAATTCAATTGTTCTCCACATCCTTACTGGTTGCCCAATTTCATGGATGTCTTTACATGGTCCCTACCATTTGTAGGAGAAAAGGTAATATGATACAATGTAAAAAATTGATTGATGAACTGAAATAATAGCAAAGCAAATTCTCCACTTTCTAAAAATCAATTTATTTATCTATTCAAGGTCACTGAAATGTTGGTTAATATACTTAACATTTGTTCTGATGATGAGCTAGTAGCCGGACCCGATGATGAACTGGAGGAAGGTAAGTTTTGGGCAACTGTTACTGTGGTATTAGACCACTGTAAAAGCATTGCCATAATTGTCATCGATGTTGTATTGCTTTCATTTGCCCCTCTGGGCAACAGCAAAAACACTTTAATTACAAACTAATTATATATCTGTTATAACTATTTTTTCAAAAACCGTTTACCCCCTATCTCCCAAATCAAATTATTTCCCCAACAAATCAATAAACCAAAAAAAAAAACGAACCCAACACTTAAAATATACTACAAATACAAAGAACTGCGTAAGAAAATTATTCTTGTGCCGGCGAACGTGAACAATAACAATAATAACAGTAATACACCCAGTAAGCCAGGTAAGCTCAATGTTAAACTTCAAGATCCGCTAAAAAGCTTATAGTAAGCTTTCACAAAGATAAGACAGCAGGCAGGTACACTGGGCCAGTTTAAATGTCTAAGATTGCAGGATTTTAAACAACAACATAACATTTCAAGTGTGTAATGTGCCGTTTTTTTTGTTTGTAAATATCAGACAATTATGTATACATATAAATGTGATACAGACCCCAATTGTTCGCTAAATGTGCTCTGTTTTTTAACAAAAAAAAAAAAAAATGAAAAAGAAACTCAAGAGGATGCTGCTGCTATAATTTGTTATTGATAATGTAGCATTTCCTCTTTATCAAAAACAGAAATATATATTTATTTAAAACTTCCTATTCTGAAAAAGCTTATTTTGTATATAATAAATAACTAAATGTAAATAAATAATACTTTACTTAATATAATTATATAAACATAAAAACATAATATACATATGTGTATAAGTTAAGCAAATTAGTAGGAATTGAAAAATATTTATATAAATCTGGCCCACTGTGCTTTGCTTGCTTGATTTACGTGAGCTTTTGAGGCAAGACAAACCACACACTTTTTGTTGTTGTTGTTTCGTGAAAGATGCTGCTACTGCTGCTGCTGCTATTGTTATTGTATTATACTTTATACTTAACTAATGGAAGTGATTTAATTTGATTTTATTTATATACTAAATTCCCAGCTTCCATGTCGGCACTACGCAAGGAAATCATACGGAACAAAATACGTGCCATTGGTAAAATGTCGCGTGTCTTTTCGATTTTAAGGTAAGTACAGATATTGAAAACAATTTCCATTGAAATTTAAAAAGGGATTATTATTGTATTATATAGAGCGTGCAAAAGATGTCTATAATCATTTATACTATCATATTTTACTCAATAGAGTTTCCAATAAAAACATTTTTGAAATTATTACAATTAGGCATTAAACTGTTCAACAACACGCTCAGTGATAGTTGAAACATTTTATTACTAAATTGTTAGAAGACTTATTTTGTCTTATTTTTTTATAAAATAATTATTACTTTACCTATGAAAACGTTTCAATTAACTTTAAATGGCTTCATAAAAGGATGGATTCGATATTTAAATAATAGACCATATTTAGCATTTTTATTGTCAACATAGTAAAAACTAGGCTAAATACAATTATTATTGCAAATTCAAATTGGTATTTTTCTCAAATAGAAATTTGTAGTGGTCGACGTGTCGTATACGTAATGAACGTATGCTTTATAACAAGGCAAAGGATTTAAGCCATATGTCAATGATAGATTTTGCATAGGACTTCCTGCACGAAATCAGTTGAAATTATTTCTAATCTTACAATTTGCAGAGAAGAATCAGAGAGCGTGATTAAATTGAAGGGTCTAACGCCAACGGGAGCCCTGCCAGTGGGTGCCCTATCTGGTGGACGTGACTCGCTCAAGGAAGGTAAACAGATTTATAATGTGTTTTTAATTAATCATTTATACTTAATGAATTTGTTATTTTCAATTTTTTAAGCCCTGCAAGGTTTAACCGCAGCCTCTCACATTCACTCCTTTGCGGAGGCCAAAGGTTTGGATGCGGTCAATGAACGTATGCCACCGCGACGACCTCTCACGATGAGTGCCAGTAGCAACAGCATTACAACAATAAGCAGCACAACCAACAACAATACGTCTAACAAAAATAACAACAATAATACCGAAAGCAATAGCAAAGATGTTGCCGCAAGTGTCATCAAGACGAGCAGCAGCAGCAGCACTAGGACAACTGTGAAATCGGCAACAACAAGCAATGTGCGATCCGGTTATATGAGCAAAAGGTTCTCTTAGCTGTTATTTTTGTTAAACAAAAAAACAACAACAACAACAAAAATATAGTGTTTTTTAATTATACACTAGATACATTTGATTTAGTTAAAATTTTATACACAATTCGTTTGTAGAAAACGAAGCAATTGAGCAAAACTTTCTATTTGTTGTCACACGTTACTCGTATTGTACTTATACTATACTATATACATATATATATACATAAAATGCAGGGATTATCCTCTTTTAGCAAAAATATTTTACGTGACATAAGCAATTTTTCAATAAAGAACAAAAAGAACAAATGGCAGTAAATAGCTCACTAAACTAAAAAAAAAAAAAAAAAAACAAAAACACAATTTAAATATTTGTTTAATTTGTTGCACAGTTTTTTCATTTGCAATTAAATGAACCAAATGGTCGAGAAGGGAGGTCAAGACAAGGTGCCAGAACCAATGTCAACTAAAACTTGTATGGAAAAACTTCAATCAAGCATTACAGATCTAATACATAACTCGAGGGCCTGGCTAACTTCAATCATTGATCGTTGATTCTATACACTTGCAAATAAAAACTATTACTTAATAAATGAAAATATGGCATCCGATGACCACAGATGGATAAGGAAAAAGATTGCATAGTCCGAAGAAATTTAAAACTAAGTAAACTTTTCCTAGAAATTAATCAAATAGCTAATACAAGCTAAGAAATATTCCAACAATATCTTGAAAAACAAAAGACAGATAAAACACTTTAGCTGACCATCTATGTTAAAGTTCTATATAATATACATGTGAATGCTGAGAGATCTATCTTGTATGGCAACAGATATGTGTTCACGTGAATGTCTGGATAAGGTAAATAGCACATCATCTGATATTTCTATTGCTACTTTGTGTCGCAAACATCTATACGTCACTTGAAGTACCCTTTTCGCAAGAGTACAAAATAATGAAAAACAATGCTATAATTATTGAAAAGTCAACAATATAAAGTCATCATTACTTAATGTCATTTTTATAGAATTCCATTTTGCTTTTTTTTTTTTTACTTGCTTTGGTTTATCTTTGGTTAAGCTTTTTACAAGATCATTAAAGTAAAACTCATTACCTAAAACAATCAATGCAACTGCACTAAGTGAGTGAATAAAATCACGTGCATTTACAGATGTTTGTTTGTCAAAGATTGTTAAATTGCTTAAATGAATATGCATCACTTGACTCTTTCTATGGTGTCCTATTTCTGAGATATTATATAATTCTAAATGGGTAAAAAAAATAACCCTAAAGTACACAATTCTATGATAAATGAATGATGAATACCATAGTGTACTCTCCTCTGATATTACTAGTACAATATATTTATATATTTTTGCTGCGTATTACTTGTGTTCAAGATCAAGCTAACAATAGAGAGCAAATGCTATGACATTTTCTTTTATTATATCATTTATTAGATAAAAGCAAAGTCATGTAATACAACTATACTCTATATAGAAGTATCTAGCGATCTATGCATTTGATATGATTTATGTGACACTTGACATTGACTAATAAATGTGCGTGTACGTTTAACATTTTTTTGAACTTTATTTGATCTTCAGACAACTGCCAGATGATAAACTCTTTGCCAATGTTTGTATATTTTGGTTAACACGCATACGCCCTGTGGGTGCTTAAGCATTATCAATTTGAAACTTCCACTGAATAAACTACGGTATAACTAATAATAAATTCATCTGCACCATACACGAGATAATGCATATTAACCAAAAACAGACGACGATGACGATTAGAAGCGATCTGAGTTGAGCATAAGACCACAACAGACCAGACCAGACGGCCAGCAGCCACCCACCGGCAGCCAGTTCACGTGAATTATGTACTGTAAATCAGCTTATCGACACATGTGTGGAATCTGCCTATGATTACGCGTATATCTTTAAGATACTTACACAAGTGCAAATAATCATAAGTGTCATTAAACGAAACGAACAATTCTTTATGACAACGACGTAGGCCCTTAGTTCTAGATTGCACGTTTTAGTGCCTCATATTTTGTTTTTCCGCTGTATTTTATGGATTTATCTTGAGTGAGCTGCAATTAAACGTTTTGCAAGTACGAAAATAAACTGCGCTCACCGAACACCGACAGGTCGTTGTCGATGCTTTAAATCTCACTCTATCTCTGTTACACCACATCGCGATCTCTGTCTGCCTCCAAATACACACGAAGCGTAGTTAGTGCCGCAATTCGGATTCGTATTTTGCCATATAACGGCGCTTTAGGTCAGATTGCGGTGTTAGTCGCTAATTGAGATCTACACCAGACGCGACCACTTCGAGAGAGCTCTTGCCATTCCGAATGGCTTTTTCTTAATACACATTTTCAACAAATTCTATCCAAGCTTAACTGTGATATTATTAGGCAATCCAAATTCACTACATTCTGTATTATCCATACAAATTGAGTATTTAGAAGAGCAAAAATGAAAGTGCGTTGCATTCAATTCGCGTTCCTGGTGTTGCTTAGTCTTCTAATGGCTGGCACTTGGGCGGCAACCCTTCAGCCGCCGCCACTGATTCAAACTCTCAGTGCTGGCGGAGATATTGGACCACAGTTTAAGTTGGAGCAATCGTCGGAGACTCCGCAAGTTACAGTATCCGAAGGTAAGTGTATTAACTAACCATTTACTATGCTGAATTATTTTACAAAATTTGATATGCTCGTTGAAATATAACACTTTAGAAGCATTCAAGCGTTTAGCCTTTAACAAAATAATTCATAATTTCTAAAAAATTCAAAAATCAATAATTGGAATAACTACGCATTAAGCAGTGTTACGTTTTAACAATTACAATTGTTTCTATTAGTTCACGAACTGTGGAATTTAAGCAGCGACTTTGTATTTCGTTTTTTTGCACGTAACAAGAAATACCACTTTACGTAATATCTGATCAAATAGAACGGCATTGGACAATTTTAAAAATTGATTTGATAAATACTTGAATATTTGCAATGACATTAAAAACAATTTACATACTTATTAGGTATGTAAAAATTAAAGTTATGTGTCTAGTTGCAGCAGAATTTCAATATAATATATTCAATATTGTAAATAAAAGTTTCACAATTCAATGAATATACATAAATAAAATCAATCTATACTTTTAAACTTCAATAAATATCGAACTATTGTTTGTAATGCAAATTTACACGTTCATAAAAGTGATCTTGAAGACATCTCTAGAACGTACTGACACGAGAACTTTAGACAATTTTTTAATTATGTATTTTAGATATTTTATAAGACTTCATTTAGCGATCATAAAGCTAATTCTTAGAATTAGCCTAAAAATTTGCCAAAAGCTGCTTTTGATTTGTTTATTTATAGCAATACTAATATATATTAATTGAAAAAAAAAACCAAATCAGGTATTTAAATCAACTTTTAATGACAAAAACCACATTTTACTTTCAAACTAATTGGCAATGAACAATATTAGCAAAGTAAGCAAACTGTATTTTATTTTATTTTTTTTTGTTAGTAACACCTTTTGCATAGTAATTGACAAGGAAAAGTGACTATGAGCAAAATAATTGATAAGTTTATATTCAGGTTCGTTTTCGATTTGGTATTCGAACAATAGACACAATAATAACTTGCATTAAATTGAAATTAAAAATTCATCAGGTAACTATAACAGCACTTTTCAAAGTTGTAATGCCTATTCGAATTAAGTTTTTGAATGGGAAACCCCCTAATAAATTAAATTAAAAAGTTATTTTCAGACTGTCAAGGGATTGAATAAATTATAAAAGCGGTTACAAACAGCAGATATTGACTTAGACTCTGACTGTATATATATATATATACATATATAGGTAAATCTAAATTATTAGCAGATTATACCAGAAATACTAGGAATTGCAAACGAGTGCCAAGTGGGTCTCACTAGAAACAATTAAAAATTGACATCCACGACTTATTTAAACGATTTCGCTTATAATTTTTTCAGATGCCAAGTACTGGCGTAATGTTGGCATGCGACAACTGGAGAAAACGATCGATAATGCAAAGAAAGCCAAGGAATACTCATATGCGAAAAAGGCCAAGAATATAATTGTATTTATTGGAGATGGTATGGGCATTTCGACCATAAGTGCTGGGCGCATTTATAAGGGGCAGTATCTGAAGCATGGTAATGGCGAGGAGGAGTCACTGATCTTTGACAATTTCCCCAATACTGGAATGGCAAAAGTAAGTATCGAAAAGGAAAATCAGAACTGCAAATATAGTTGAAAAAAGTAAGAGCATCTCTAATTTTAAAGGCTATAATTATTTATGAATAATTTTAGTAATTGAACTCAGATAAACAAGGAAATAATTACATGATTGGACTATTATTTAAAAAAAGTTTACAATTTTGAGCAATTAAGAACAATTACAAATATTTGAGACATACATAAAACCAAAATAATACATTATTTAACCATTGATAAAAGAATGATCAAGTTAAAACTTTTCCTTTATGTCATTTTCAGACTTACAACGTGGACAAACAAGTGCCGGATTCGGCAGGAACGGCCACAGCCATGTTCACAGGTGTGAAAACGGATTACGGAGCAATTGGTGTTGATTCAACCCGATCCAAAATAAGTGCCACTCAGGGACGCGTTGAATCCATTATGGAGTGGGCCCAGCGTGAAGGCAAGCGCACAGGAATTGTCACAACAACGAGGATAACTCATGCCACACCTGCTGCAACGTACGCACATATATATGATCGGGATTGGGAATGCGATTCGGAGGTGCCAGAGCAATCAGTGGGAATACATGTTGATATTGCCCGGCAGCTTGTGGAGAATGCTCCCGGCAACAAATTCAATGTTATTCTAGGTGGTGGCCGAAAGCCCATGGGAGCACTAAATCCAAGTGAGGTGAAGACAGTGAAATTCGAGGGACCCACTGAGACTATTTGTGGTAGAAATGATCAGCGAAATTTACCCCAAGAGTGGTTACAAAGTCATGTCAACGATACTGTTCCAGCTGCTCTTGTCCATACTCGTGACGAGTTGCTGCGAGTGAATGTGAAGCAAGTAGATCACTTGATGGGATTGTTTAGAAATAATCATATCACCTACTCAATTGCCCGAGAGGCTGGTGAGCCATCGTTGCAGGACATGACTGAGGCGGCCATTGGTGTACTCGAGCGTGGGCAAACGTCCTCAGGATATGTTCTTCTTGTCGAAGGTGGACGCATTGATCAGGGTCATCATATGAACTATGCTCGAGCAGCTCTACACGAAGTTTATGAATTCGATTTGGCAATTCAGGCGGCTCTCAATATAACCGACCCAGAAGAAACACTTATATTGGTCACGGCAGATCATTCACATGCAGTCACTTTTAACGGTTATCCCTTGAGAGGCAACGACATCTTGGGTTCAGCCAATTTGCATAAACCCAGGGATCCAATGGTGTATGAAACAATCACATATGCGAATGGTCCAGGTTACTTTGAGCATTTGGCCAATGAAACGCGTCCCGCCAACAGTTCTAACGTGTGGAAAGCCCTAAAACTTTTCACAGAAGAAGAGAGAAGGTCCCCCACCTACCGCAATTTAGCTGCTTTTGCTCTAAAGGATGAAACCCATGGTAAGAATTAAAGATACCCTACACTTTTGGTTGATATGCATATTAACGTATCCGAATTTTAGGTGGCGAGGATGTGGCTGTCTTTGCCCATGGTCCTGGGTCCAATTTAATTCGCGGTGTCTTTGAGCAAAACTATTTGGCGTATGTGGTCAGCTATGCTGGATGCATAGGACCTGCTAAAGATTTTGATGGTTCCTGTAGTCGGTTGCAAGCGGCCTCGCCTGGCGACAAAATTAGTAGCAATGCAAGTGTTTTGCTAGCTGCTCTGGTTTCACTCCTGGTCGCTGCATCGGCCAACTAGATAGTAGGATGCGTGGGCTGTAAACTTATCTTATGTTACAAATTAGTTGTTATTGCTATTGCTGTGAGAGGCAATAGCTTATCTTGTTGTTTAATGCTGAATTAAGTGCAAAAATTGATCCTGTATATAATAAAATGTGCACAATTTTCAACGATCTACCAAATATAACTATACTTTTACTGCGCTCAGTTCATTTGCTGCATCGAATAACAAAAACCAACCACACTTCAATCAATGAATGACATCTAGGAGAAATTTTGATTCTAAGTTATTAGGGCCGATTGTAATTGATTCAAACTATGCAAGCTTTTTTAAACATTTTCATAATTGATCTGATAGCAAAAACTCCAACACATTTCAAATAAAGTGTTATGGTATATTATTAATTTACTATCATCATTCACATGTAAGATCTTAAGGTAAAGATCTGTCTAATGCGTTCGTTTTCTAGCCAGCCTTGGCTGGTACCGTGGCTTTGCTGCTAGTGATTGCTCCTGCTTTAGGTACTTGTGGCTCCTCATCTAATTTTTTAACGCGATGTAAGTCCACACATTGCCTAAACTGGGCGACTTCATCAATGCATTTTAATGTCTCTCCGGGATGGGCACGATAGCACGCCAAAAGCTGAGCTTTCAGATCCTGACATGGGGGTGTCTTGTGAGAAGCAGCTGTGCTGACGAAACGCTTATGTACACCTTCCACAGCATTGGCATACTCAGTTTCCAGAATCGTGTTGGTTTTCTTCAAGTTCTCCTCCAGTTGTGTCATGCGCTGGCGCCAAAGATCATCATTTTTCTGCAGTTCCTGATTCATTTGTCTCTGCACGTCGGCAGCACTAATTGTAGGGCCACCTGCCGCTCCACCCGGCACGTAGATAGGCGTGGGAGTTTGATAGGCAACTTTTGGAGCCGGCGTCACAGGTACTACCTTTGCGGGAGTTTTCTTTGCCGGCGACAAGGGCTTAGCTGCTGCTTTGGGCTCATCTGAAGTAACTGCATTTTCTCGTGCTAGATTTGAACATAAATATTGTAAATCTTGTTAACATAAATTTTAACTTAAACATACAAATTGTTGCATAACATTGAAATAATGTTTAATACTTTTATATTTTGCCTTGTACTTACCCTGTTGAGTAATGCCCTGCTTCAGACGCTTAACCACATCGTCGGATATATCAATAACACCAGCGGGAGTTGGGTTTTCCAATGAGACGGATCTAGGCTGTGATTGTTTGGCTCCCATTTTTATGCCGATTTTTTATTAATTAGGAAGTCGCGAGCCAAACAGCTGCTTTTGTAGAGTTGCCACTACTTTTGGCTAATAGGGCTCAAAATGAGTTAACATAGCTCAAATTGCGTTAGCATAGGTCTAGGTGAGTTAACGGATCTCTAAAAAACGGATCGAATTTAAAATAAAAAAGGTACCAAGGCATTCCCAACATTTGATATTGTATCTTTACCTATATATTTAATCAGACTCTTAAGTATTGAATATATAAAGATGAAATATCTCTTGATAATTTTAAAAATCATACGGTTTTATTTTGTTTTTGCGTACGTTATCGTGTTTTTCATTTTTTGACAATTAATTACATACAATTAAATACATTTTTGTTTTTTACTCAATATTTTTATAGCGTTACGCTACGACATATGGCTAACATTTTTTACCCCATTTTCGGTTTTATCTTTTGTTTTAATGAATTGATTAAGCCCCATTTCTATCTTGTGAATTTCGCATAAAATTTGTAATTTATCACGTGTGGTCTTTTCATTTATTTTTGAATTCAACTTGATATCTAAATCTGGGATGTGTGTGTGTGTGTTGAAATGTCTCTATTCAACATCATGAAATGGCTTTCTTATTTAAATTTTATTATTTGATGTATATACCTATTTATTGCTATAGCTTAGTGGTTTTTGTTAAGTTATCGCGGTTATTTGGAACATATACTAATCAAACAGGATCGGTTCAGGGCTGAATAACGGACTCATAAGAAATATATATATATACATATACGATGAGGATGATGGCGATTTCTCATACATACATACATATATGTATAAAAGATGAATATTATTTCTATAGGAAAGAAACCTTGAACCTTACCAGCTTTTGAATGTTATGTTCTTTATGCTATATCGAAACGGAATCCCAGGATTCCGATTTAAATCCGGTGTGATTAACAGGGATCATGGTGCATTAATCGATTTGTTTAGTTTTTGTTTAAATATAGTTATTAAATATTATGAACTTTTGTTATGATTATTTTGTATTTCATATCACTGTTGGTGGTTTGTTTAATGTTCATATCATATGATATATACTCTTTTTGAGTTCATTAGTTTCAAAAATTCTATTCTCAATATACATATACATTTTGTTTTAATATTACAAAAAATCGTTCAAAAGTACTGCTATTATCAGTATTTTTATTTATCAGATTTTTATTTTGTGTTGCCTTGTCATTAATGTTGTTTTATTTGAATTTGTTACGTTTTCTATGTTTGCCGTTATGTCTCGCTTATCTTGTATGGACTCATCATACATATACATACATACATATATCGGATTATCGTAAGTTAATATTTTAGCTTTTGCTTTATAGTCATATTATATACTTGCTCATTACTTTGCGAATAAAACTGGTTTCTTTCTCGTTTATTTGTTTTATGTAGAATGAAAATCACACATATATAATATATATATATATAAGATTAATTTCAATATTTTTTGTATGTACACTCAGTAGATATATAATAATGTGTATTAAATGTATGTGTTTGAATATTGACTGTGCTAATTTTGAATACAGGAGACGACTGTTCCCAATTTCGTTTTCCTAATTTTCTTTAATTCTCAAATTTTTTAAATTTAAATATATATCTTGTCGTAGTTGAAATTGTGAATAAGAGTTAAGGATTCTCAGTTTTGCTCTGTTGTTTCTAATGTGAAAGATTCTATCTAACGGCATTTTTGTTCAAATGGATCGCTATTTCTATATAGTGATATTTCTGCATGCAGCATTTGGTCAAGTTACAAGGCGTGTTCAAACTGAATCTTATTGAATTGTTAAACTACAATTTTTATTTTACATATAAAAGAATACATATATATCTTGTGATCGAATTGGGCAAACTCAAAAGGAAAAGCACAAATTTTTGTAAGAAATATCACGTAATGCAGTTTTATTAAAATTTGTGTTGTTTTTGTTACCATTATTCGTCTGCTTTTAAGTTAGACTAATAAATATATTTAGTTATATATATATATATAGATATATATATATAGTATAATATATGTATGTAGTTGCCTTGTGTCAAAATGGTTTTGCATGTTTAAGAATATTTTCATATTTTTTCAATTTTTGTGTCAAAGTTTTCTCACTTATATATTTAGCTTGGTTTAAAGATCCACTTTTACTTGGCGAATTTAGAATTTAAGTTTGGTTTTTGTTTTTTTTTTTTTGTTGTTTTATTTTTCTTTTTTAGTTCGATATTACTTATAAACAAATTTCATATTATAGCTACAATTTATTGGCTAGCGTTACATAATTTTAATGCCTATTGACGACCATCTCTTCTGCTCTTGAAAGAGACTTAATGAAAAAAAGTTGAATGCAAAGTTAGTTACATGTTTTTGCTTTTGTTTTCCATTTGAGAAATGCGCAGAAACGACATGAACACATGAGCACAAAAGTATTATAAAGCAGGTATCAAGATACATATATATTTTATATTATATTATATCGTAACATAATTGGGAAAAGGGCGATTTGGAGGGGAACAAAAGCATTTTAAAGAGTGATGCTTAAAGCTAAACCAGATGGTGATTCTTATTAATATAGTTATATAAAGAATGCATTGCAAAAACCAGAAAGAACTCAAAAACAAAAACGAAACCAGAGTGGGTGTGTTAATATCTACGGCCAAGCCGAAGCTTCTTTTTATACCCTTGCAAATTAGGTAATTAGGCATTTTATTTCTATGGAATAACATTTTGTAATCATACAATTGGGATGAATATTGGTTAAATCTTTGGAAGGGAAATTAAAAACTGATTAATATGTACACCACATTGAATAATATTCAGCGTGGCATTAAGAATTATTAAACAAAAACTTTTACGGCTGACAGCTTCCAGCTCTTTTTTGCAAGGGTACATATAATAATATATGAAAAAAAAAAAAAAAACAAAAGAGGCGAGTCGGAAATACTGCAAAAATGAATTTGATTCGATTTTGAATACGTTATAAACCGAATCAAAATTATTAGCAGTTAGACATCCGTATTATAAATTCTAATTTGTAACTTAAATTAAACGGTGTGTGTGTGTTTTATGTGTTTCTCTAGTATTCTTGAAACGTTTTCATTTTCGACTTTGATTAGGACTAAGTTTATAGACTAAAGTTAGGGACAATCGATGCAGTCGATTTGTCCATATTTCTTCTGCAAGTTTTTACTTAGAATCGAATATAGTGATTTAAATATTAATTTTATATTATTTCCTTCATTTAATATAAATTTTGCGTACTTTTTGTTCAGTTGGAGGAGTGAGTTTATTGGGCTTTGCATTGAACGGTTTTTTATATTGATCGGATGTGTTTAATCGATACAACGAAATAAGTGTGAAAATGCAAAACATTTTAGTTTCTTTTTTTTTTTTTAACCATTTCGTAAATGCATCAGCAAAATGTTCAGAATGTTTTTATTTTTTCTATGCTTTACATTGATTCTATTGATGTTGTCGAATCGTAGTGTTGATAATTTAATCAACTGTATATATTATATATGTATATTGCCGGCATCCAGTTGTTCTAATTTATCCTCCTAAGTTTTTGACGCTTGCATGATAAATCAAATGTTGATACATGTGATAGTTTTTTTTTTTTTACTTTCTGGCAGCCTTTGAATAAAGGTTTCTCAACTAAAATTATATATTATGCAGTATATATATATTTATATTAATTATAATAAGCCCTTTCTACACATACAAAGCAGCAGAACAAATGAAAATGTACAAAAAAAATGTATACATGTGTGTTTTATGTACGGGTGTGAGTGTATGAGGGTGAGGGAGGGACCAGGTCCACCTTGTTTTACATTCAAACATGTATACCGCCATAAAGCATATATACATAGATATATATATATATATATTTATATATAAAAATGTATATACATATATGTATATATATATGTAGTCTATATGTTTTATGTGTGTAATTTGCCGATTTGTTATCTCTATATAGTGGAAGTTCAATAGGGCTGCAAAACTATCACAAAATCGTTTGTCATCGAGGGATTCATCTTCGTCATGGTTTTGGATAGTTTCGCCTCTCTAGTGTCCTAGCTCTACATTTAAACAATAAAATATTATTTAGCATTTCGTACATCACTTTGTAGACCTACAACTCCACCTCCGCCGCCACCACCATTACCGCCGCCCCCCTGACGCATGCGTATCGAGGGTCGCCGCTCTGGCGTATCATAAGGCTGTCGTGATGAATTTGTTGCTGCCATAGAGTCATCCATATTGAGCCCATTGTTGCCGCTACCAATCAGCTGCCCACCGTTTCCGCCCAGCATGGCAAGCGTTTGACCTGCACCAGAGCTTCCGCCGAGCAGCTGTTGTGTGCTACCGCCAGCCGTGGCCATGGCTGTATTGACCTTGTGCTGTTGCTGTTGATGTGAGGCGGCTGCTGCTGCCACAGCAGCTGCTGCAGCCGATGCGTCCTGACCCTGTTGGCCATCAGTGCCATCCTGAGCTTGTTGAATGGCTTGTGGATTTCTTGGACCACCGAACTTGAGCAGATTCCAGTCGAAGACATAGTCATAGGTGAAGCCCAGGCGATGGAACAAATTACGGAATAGCTTGCGCAAGTGGCAGTAATCGGGACGCTGGTCAAAGTGCATCTGCCGGCAGAAGTTTAGATAATTGACAAACTCACTGGGGAATCCCTTGCAGAGCACCACAATCGAGGTGGAGAGCTTCTTCTCCGATATGCGTTCGTATTTCTGACGCTTATTGGCTGCCTTCAGACCCTGCCAGGGTAAGGCACCCAAATTGAAATACATGAGAACATAGCCGAGCGATTCGAGATCATCGCGTCGCGACTGCTCAATCCCCAGATGTGTATTAATGGAGGCGTAGCGGGCTGTACCCGTCAGATTCTTGTTTTCCCGATATGGGATATGCTTCAGGGAGCGGGCATCGCGGAATTTTTTGGCCAAACCAAAATCAATAATATAGACCAGATTGCCCTTTTTACCGAGGCCCATCAAAAAGTTATCAGGTTTTATATCGCGATGGATGAAGTCGCGCGAGTGAATATAGTCGATGCGCGATATCATTTGATCCGCAAGCAAGAGTACCGTCTTTAGTGAAAAACGACGCGAACAAAAATTAAACAAGTCCTCCAGCGAGGGACCCAGCAGCTCCATGACCATGACATTGTAATCGCCCTCGCTGCCGCACCAAATTATACGTGGTATACCAATGCCGCCCTGCATCGTCTTGTAGAATTTGGACTCAATATGCAACTGTGGATGCTTGGTTCGTATGCACTCCAATTTGATGGCCACCTCCTCGCCTGTGTTGATAGTTGTGCCCAAATAGATGTCTCCAAAGGATCCGGAGCCGATTTTTCGACCTAGTCGATATTTATTACCCACACGCAGTTCCATTTTGTCTGCTATGTGTGTGTGTTTGTTGTATCTATTTAAGTTATTCTTCTTCTTGGAACTGCTACTTTGGCTGCTGCTGATTCTGTTTTGGCACGACGACGACGTGCGTTGCCTGCTGCGAGGGTGGAAAATAGGATAAACTATGCAAATGTCACATTTTTGTACAGTAAAAGCTCCTACATAACCATATTACTGCGCAACACGTTTTTCTTCCTCTCAACTGGAAGGGGATATCTCAGGTAATTGATTGGTTTTATGTATTTTGAAGGCTACAACATATTGACACGAAAAGGTTAGCGACTTATTAGCCAAGTGATTGAAGCTTTTACTGCACATTTTAATGTCTGGATATATTGAATTGTATAAGAACCTGGCGATGTCCTGTTGTCCAAAATTATGTTTCAGTTTTTTAGGACAGTCGCTACCAAAGTTTTAAGAGGTCGGGACGTCGTCGGGCTCTGCTAATCAGTCAAGAGAGCTGCTCCAGCTGCCAATACTGTAATATTTAAACGGAAAAAATTAATATTCGATCAATGTTTACATTTCAGATAACAATGAAAGCGCATTTCAATGTTTACATATATAAAAAGAATAATATTTAAAGTATATGTTTCCGTTCTGTAAAGGATTGAACGCTATGCTGTTGCACAGTGTAAATCGTTGGCACAGCAACAGAGAAGTTCTAAAATTAGTTAACAAAAAAAGAAAACAAAGCGTAAAACAAATGACGACTTAACCATCAAGTGAATGAATCGGCTTAAAATTTGCAAAAGGCACAAAGCTAACAAATCTACAAACAGATATGTATGTATGTATGTACATACATATGTATGTTAGCTTGCACTAACTCAGATTAAAGATATATGCGTTTATATCGATTTGTATTAATTTGACTCAAAAGTTGATAAAAAACAAAAGAAGAAACAAACAAAAATCTTGGCGACTGTTTAATTGATGGGCGAGAAGGGGGAAGAGCTTTCGACATATATATGTATATACATACATAGATTCCTAAGCAGGAGATAGGAAGACAAGACAACAAATGTGCAGCAGAAAGTTTTCACTTTGCCCAAAATAATACATACATAAGTAAGTATGTATGTACATTGATATGAGTATGTATGTATGTGTTCGTGACAAAGACTGCCCAATCTGTTTGTTTGTTATTTTTGCTTTCTTGCACTTTTGTCTTTTATTTACACTTTTTCTTATTTTATCTATTCTTTTGCTTTCTTTTCATACCCGCTCACGCATTTCTTTCTCTCTCCCACATACCTGTGGAGTTAAGAGAGTGAGAGAGAGAAGGAGAAAGACACATTATAGGAGAAAAGGGGTGGAGGGAGGGAGAAAGAAAGAGAGAGGGAGCAATCTAACCTCAAAAACTGGCAGTGGCACTGGTCTTGTTGTTGTTGTTTGATGCTTTGTGCCGATTCTGATTCATTTAACACTTTTCCCCAGTTGCGTTTGTCGCGTCACTGAGTTTCATTTACCAAAATTTACCGTTTTTCAGTGGCGGATTTTTTTTGTGAACTTATTAAACACGTTCTAGTTGGTGTCTTTCAGCCAGGTGCGCAGACGGTGACGGCACTCACTTTGTCTCGCTTGTCTCCTTCTCTCTCTTTCTGTTGCTCTCTCCAAGTAAGTTCACTGCCAAGCGAATCTCACAAAAACAACAACAGCTGATCGAACTTATTTTTGTTTGGCGCTGTGCTACTGGTTTTCTTGTAGGGTATCTAGTTAGTCGTGTTTTAAGAAATTTATTGGTTATCTACTTGTTATAATTGCTAAATGGTTGCATGTGTTGCGTTGGCGGGCAAAGACTTCCGCAAAAATCACACTTGCAGAGAACAAAGGAGATTCGGTGATAAACATACATATACGTGACTTCAGGACCGCATTTACAGTGAAAAGAATAGGGGCACTACTAATAAATTAAAACATAAGTTTTTTTTAATTTTTAAAGCCACATCTATGTTACTGTTACAGTTATTAAATTTCTTTACAAAATAATAAACTATTACCGTAACAGGTCACCAAACGAATAAATTTGTTGTAGATTTATGTATACTTTAAAAACTGTTGATTGAATTGGGTTGACCTCATGAAAATTTTGGGCCCCCACATTTTATAGTCCGGTCCCGTGTGTACTCAATAAAAAAAACAACGGAGAAGTAATGTGCAATAAGAAAACAGTTGTTTAAACAGGCAATCTATAATTCGTCATCCTAAAAAATCAACAGCAAGGACGACACGGAAAAAAGTTGCAATTTTATCGCTGATAAGTAAAAGTGGCAATGCCGTTTGAGGGGAATGAGACGGGGGATGGTTGGCGCCTACCTTGGCAAGTTTGGGGTATCCGTGCGTCGATTCCGTTATTTGCGCTTTTTATTTCTTGCTTTTTCTTTTGTTTTAACTGAAAACAGAGAAAATTCAATTGGATTTTCAACTGCCTTACAACCACAACAATATAAGCGAAGGTAAAAAACATTTTGGATTATTCATATTTGCATTAATTAAACATTTTGCACACATATGGCAATTAGGATTTATTGAAGGATGCGAGTTCTTCCTTTATTGTTGAGGCGTCAAAATGCTTATCACAAACAAAAAAAAGAAACCAATTCCCCACTTTAAAATTTGCTAAGAGAATAAGCATTAAGACAAAACTAAATCGACGACTGCGACATAAAAAAAATTATTTAAAGGAAAAACTAAAACTTATGCGAGTCGTTCGCCCTGACACACACATTCGCACATACACACACACCAACACAACACTCACATATGTATAGATGTCTCGCTTGCTCTTGCGCTATTTGTACTGGCAGCACGTTGCTAGCCTGACTGTTTCAGCGTTTTCACACCACTACAACTGCAAAAAGGTGGCTGGCTCAGGCCCCAAATGAAATCTTTTTGAGGCCTTTGTTATGCACAGTTTACGCACAGATAATTAGGACGCGCACATTACATGTTTATAGACACAGTTACCACTTACATTTCGCATTAATTTGGTGCTTTTATTTATTAATTCGACTTGCAATTTTATATAAATTTATACGTTTTTTCTACGCCATTTGCAGTGTGGCCGTTTACAACTATTGAAAAAATACTGGATACTCGTATTCGTTAAAATTTATCGATAACTTATTATTGTGTTTTTCCGATATAAAAATATGGTTAGGCTTATGAATTATAAATAGGGTTAAAGTTCAAAAGTGGAGCGCCAGAGTTAAGATGATAGATATACGTTTTTTTTTTTACTATGACTCAGCTGAAAATGGTGCGCTCACTCTCAAGCTAAAGCTTTTACTAAATTCTGACACAATTTAAAAAAAATAATTGTTTATTTTCAATATTGCAGCTGTGTTGTATGACAACATAATCTCCCTGGACTTTATTTAAATATACAATCTACGTACATATATTAGTTGGTAGGGCATATGTTTA
Organism: Drosophila austrosaltans; assembly: GCA_035045865.1. Lineage (NCBI taxonomy): Eukaryota > Metazoa > Arthropoda > Insecta > Diptera > Drosophilidae > Drosophila > Drosophila austrosaltans. Next base: position 6,295,550 of record JAWNOQ010000180.1, on the reverse strand, counting down.
ATACAGGTAAGCTGTCTAATACAATATTATGTCGATATTAACTTATACTTTTCCAACAGACTACTAAACTTGCTGTAATCAGTCGAATGGATATAGATTTCTAACTATCTAGATACCCGCCGAAAAGTCAGATGAGTCCAATGGCAGTGCTAATATGGTTTATGCGAATGTTTAATTCCAAATTTGTTTTCTCCAATACGGATCTAACTTTTTTCAATTTCGCAGATCTGTTCAGTTGGAGTTTGTAGGCTGTGGAAATTGGTTACACAAAGTAATAATGTTATTTGTAAATATACATATTATCATAAGTATTGATTTCTCCCTGTTCTTTAGTATTTAGATCTGTTCGAACGTGAATTCGAAGAACAACAGTAAAGATGCCGAAAGTCAAGAAAAAAACTACAGACTGATTGATTTCTCATATAAAAAACTTGTATTATCTGTTGTGTAATTATTTGTATCCTTTTGAAGTATGCCTGATGTAACAATAGTAAATTTTTTAACATTGTTTACTTTTAAAACTATAATTGTTTGTTATATATATATTTTAAACTTGATTATTATTATTTTTTTATCTCGTACATTTATAGTTTTATCCATGTCTACATATAATATTTATTTAAAACAATGCCAAGTTAACGCCTCTTCTAGTCGCTGATTGGCCGTCGAAAAGAGCAAAGAAAAAAACAGTTTTTTACCGATCTAGGCTATATTAATTTACAGCTCTTACATACACATACACACCCACACACTCTCACACAACCATAGAAGCAACAAGTGATCAGCGAATGGGATAGCGTCGTGAACCGATGGTCAAAACGAGTCAGCCACACGAACGAAAATCAAGTTGGGTAACAATAAAACAAAATGACAGTTGTTTTGGTATACAGATAGATAGATGTATGTATGTATGTATGTATCTATGTGCGAGAAGGTGTTTAATTGTATTTGTATCTGTCAGAGATTATATTATCATTTGTTTGCAAGCAAACTTTAAAGCTGAAGAGTATATAAGAGAATGTGTATTATTAATTTATCGTTCAGCATCAAATTGATTTAGCCATCTCATTTTCAGAACTAAATCAAGAATATTAGTAAGATTTTTAAGAATATATGTACATATGTTGTATTATTATTCTTATTACGATTACTGTATCAAAGGCAGCGAACAAGTTTTTTTTTAGAATAATTCAAATTACTAAAGAATTTGATACAGATTTCTATTTAGTTGAAGAAATGTCAATCAAGCTCGGTTTTGTCTGTAGAAGAACTGTAAAATGAATGATCTAACTACGATATTTTTCTCTCTGTGTACATACATACATACATGTGTTATTAATGTTTTGTTTTTTTTTTTTTGCTTGTGTATATCTGTTATTTTATATGTATATCTTTTCCGATTGTTGTTTTGCTAAATATTTCCGGAACACATGTCGCAAAACTTGGAATCGAAATTGGTTTCTCTCTTTTGCTCTGGCAAGAGTTTCAAGTAATTCTAACGACCATTTGGTTTCATTTAAGAAGACTCTGTATATATGTGGATGTATATATGGATGTATATATGTTTTTAGTAGGTTGCGTCGGCTTAGATCAAATAATACGATTTCATGGCAAGTCGCAAATTGTCAAGCGGGCTCAGGCCCGCTCTCTTTGCATCCGTTGCTCTGCCCTACTCAACCATTTCTCTCTGTGTGTGTCATCCTGCCTTCGGCCGTGATTATGATTGTGCCAGTGCCTCCAGCTGCATTACCATTGACGACCTTTCTCAGCGTCTCTGCTCCAGTTTGATTATAAAACCATCAACCAACCAGCAAATAAGCAAATATTTTTTAATTAATTCAAAATATTTTTTTTTTTTTGCACATAGTATTTGGTTTATCAGCAATTTCCTTTCAACTTTGCCGTCAAAATGTTGCTCTGGTTATTTGTCAGAGAATCGGCCTAGAGGCGCTATATTAATTTTCTAGTTTCAGTTCCAATTGATGCAGTCGGTTCAGCGAACTACGGAGCCACATTTTATGTCCATAGACCTGACTACTATATAAAGGCGAATAATTTCCATTTTGATGCCTTTTATGACACTTACCAAAAGAAAACAAAACCGAAATAACAACCAAAATGCCAATACTAGCATCGACTTTTGTTATGATACCCTGTACCATTGGACAAGATGGGTGGCAACGAAGACTAAGTCAGTATGAAAATCCAAGTAAATGTTTATGTAAATAAAACTTAAGCCCATTATTTACTTTTTCCTGTGTTGATCTTTATTATTGTTTTTCAAATGTTTTTCTTTTTATTTAATATTTTTTTATAAATTTTAATATTTTATTTTAAACTTAAAAACATTTATTACTAAAAGAATGTAAAACTGAATCTCTAGTGCTTTCTCTTAGATTTTTTTTGCTTGCTTTTAAATATTTAATAATATTCAATTTAAATCCATAATTGTTACACAGTATTTCAAAGTCGATCCTCTGTGGTAATGTACAGCATTTTTATTTGGGGATTTTTATCACATAAAACGCTCATTTGAAGTATCTGAATTCTACTAGGTATTTATGATTTCGTTTATGCATTTTGGTTTATTTATTTTTTTTTTTTAGTGTTTAGTTTTGGTTTCGATTTTGGGGCCGTCGGCGTTTTAGAAAAAAAAGGGGGAAAAAAAAGTTAATTGAGTTGTAAAAATTATAAAGTTGTAAAAAACACCAATAGAGACAAAAAGAAGAAATATGCCGGGTAAAAGTTACGCTTGTATGGATAATTTTACTATATACATATTACTTCCAGTTGAAACTGGCTGGAAAACAAAAGCGTAAGAGAAAAAAAAAATACTCTCTGGTTTTTTATGACCATGAAATGAATAGCATCCAGTTTTTTTTTTATATTTTTTTGTTTTTTTTTTGGTTGATTTTGAGTTTAGGGCAAACGAAACGTTTTTCTTAAGATTTAGTTTCAGTTTTATTTTATGATTTCGATTCTCATATTGTTTATGTTCAATAGCATTTACCGGTAGAATAACTGAATAACTGGTGCACGGCGGTTAAAAGATCCCCATATGATAGGCTGATCAGAAAAATATATAAGGAGAAGAGTTCAGTTTATATAAGTCTTTCTCTTTCTAAGATTAGCTTTAGGATTTAAGAAATGAATTTAGTTTTTGAATTTATAATTTTGAATCTATTTTAAAAGTTTCAGTTTATATTTTTAAAAAGAAAAGAGACTCGGATGTTGTACTAAAAGCATTATTTCTTGTTTGTGAAATTTAATATTACATATTCCAAAATTTTTGAAATTTTGTCCTTAAGGACTCTAAACTGTTTTAGTTTTCCTTTAATTCAATTTCGTTTGCAATATTTAATCAATTATTTTAATACAACTTCTAAGACTAGAAGATTCTTAGATTGTTATCATAGTTTTTTTTTACACCTTTTTAGTCCATACTAAATCTTAATCTTATCAGGTTTCCTTTTGTCCCTTTATATGCAGCTGCAACAAGTGGCTTTCCACCCTCTCAATTGTGTGTCATAGATCCATGTATTGGTATCTGCTTCGATTTAACTTCTTTTTTTTTTTTTTTTTTACCGATCTTTGGTGTGCTCTAGGGCCACCTAATTTCACATGAACATGTTAATGTTTACACGCGTAGCGCTATTTTTATTTGTGTCCCCGTCGCGTTTAGTGAGCCCCAGTTGCCGCTACCCATATGCCCCCATTCCCCTTTCCACACCCACAATAGGCAACAGCACAACCAACCACTGTCGGCTTGGCTTATCTTTGTTGCTTTCGTTGCATGATCTCACGATTGCCGAGCACCACCGATCTCCGTTTTCTATATACTTACATATGTTTTTTTTTTTTTGGGGGGGCTTGCTTATAATTCCGACTCGGGCGCCAGATCAGTTGCTGTTTGCATGTTAACTGCGTCGCGTCGGCTTAGAGAAAAATTTAAGAAAACTTTATACGTTATTTCCGCTGGTGATTTGAATCATCTGAAATTTGATGTGTCCGTTACCGACGGTGCTTGAACTAGGCAAGAAAAAGACACTAACAAATAATTAGAATAATAAAAAAAAAACAATAGTTAACAAAAATAAAAAAAAATGAGTGAAAATCCAAAGACCACAGCGGATAGAGTCAAACCAGTGGAGACTTTGGTCCTGGCCAATTATGCCTTAAAGGCGGAACAGAAACGAGCTGCCGGCCAAGGTGGCCGCAAGGAGGATGAACGTATAACGAGTGCCGTAATGAAAGTTCTCGAAGGCTACGATTGGAATCTGGTGCAGGCCTCAGCCAAGTAAGTAAAACTAATGAAAACTTAAGGTTTATTAATGATGGGTATTGAAATTTGTTTAATAAGTAATTGTGAAAGGAAACTTACTTGAGGGATGTATTAAGGCTTTACTTATGAATTTTCTGTCAACAAAGATTGAAAAATGGAAATTGGCTAAGAAATTTCTAACAAGTTTGCAAAAAGGATACATTTTAGAAGAATATGGGAGAAACTATACTTTAAAGATGATTCGAAAATTACCTTGAAAAATTATAACTATAAAAACCTTTTAAAGGACAATTTGATAAACAATCCTTTAACCTATTTATGTATTTTGTTTTCCATTTTCGATTATCCTCCGCCATGCATTTAAAGTATAATGAAACTTGGATTATTTTATTGTTAACAAGATGTTGTTTTCTTTTTCCTAAGCCAGAAAATATTAAATCAAAATTTGTCATAAATTTCAAGTTGTATTTCACTGATTGATTTAATGCCGAATTTTTGGGATGGCTAACCATGATTTTGCATTGGTTTGGCGAACCGCAAAGTAATAAGACAAACGATTCTAAATGCAAACATATTAACTACTTGTACATATATACATAAGTATATAAATGTGTATAAAGACATACAAAAAGGGGGAGTGAGTGGGAGAGACTAACAAAATGGAGCACAAAAGAAAAGATGCATAGAAATGGGTAATAACAAAAAGACACAAGATACAAAATATAAAAAAAAAGATATACAAGTTACAATACAATACATAGGCATATATTTGTATATGTATTATATAGATACATATGTATGTATGTGTGTATATACATATGTACATATAATAAAAGTGAAGAAGAATCATGTTCAATATGAAGACGACAAATCAATTCAGGCATGGAAAGCGAATAAATATGTTTTTAGCGTTAAGATGCTAACTGCTAACAAGGTGGGGAAAGAGCGACAAAAACGCAGAGTGAACAAAACAAGACTCGGTTGAGGGTGAGTGTGTGAACAAAAAAAAAAAAAAAACAGAAAAAGAGGGAAAAAAGGAAGTCAGAGAAAGAGACCTAAAGGTAGATACAGATACATATAGTAGTCTATGGTAGTCTATAGTTGCCGTTGACAGTTAGCACTGCAAATTGACACTTGACAAAGAGTTTGAAGGTGGCTAATGATGACTTGTTCGTGGTGCAGGATGAATATTTTTTGATCATCAAGTCGTGAGAATGTCCGTTGCGGTGCAAAACTCTCTGATCCTTTAGCTGAGCTGATCTTTAGGTTTACACAATAATTAGCAATAGCTACTAGTTTCTTCTTACCTTCTTATTATTGCCTACACTTACCCGAATGTATATTGTTTCCACCTTCATTTGCTTTATCTGACTTAGTTCGTTTCCTCGCTCTGCTTTGTTGCTTATCAGGGTTAATGCTCAACTCACTTGGTCATAACAGATAAACATCCTTGGCTAGAAATGCTTGGCTGGCAAAATGCGCTGTCATGAGCACGTGTGTGTTTGCACAAGGATGTGAGCGCCATTTCCATTTCCTTTTCTTTATTTGTCTACACAACACAGTCTTGACTCTGGCTATTCCCCTACTTTTCCGCTTACCCACACAGCCGCCCCAGTCCCTCCCTCCCTTTTAAAGTCACACCAGAAATTGTTTACCTTGTGATTTATGCAGCTTTTTTTTTTTTTTTTTTAATTTTATATCATTTTGAATTTACAGAATATTTACCATGGTCGTAGTGGCAAATTATAAGCACTAACAGAAACAAGAATTGGTTCAACTAGTTGGTTCATTTTTTATTATTCGAAAACAATTAATTATAAATTAAATTTAGATTTCAAGTTCTTTATAATGATATCCCATATGAATCTATAATTTTTATGTTAGTAATGTAAAGAGTAAATAATATTTGAAAAATGATTTTTGTTTATGACAAAGTTTTGTTTCTTATGTTTTAAAACTGAAAAATATAATTTAACAATATATCAAATTGAATATTTTCCTTCTTCTAAATTATGTTGCCATTAACCAACTAGAATCTTGTTTTTCAAATTATTAAAAGCGAAATCATATAAATTTTTTATAGCGTATAACAAGTTTCGCATATGACTGAGAATATTGCTAATTTTTTTCGTACCGCTAAGAAAAACACCTATAAAAGTGTACATTTGATTAATTTAGTTAAATCAATATTGAATGAATCATACCTTGAGAACCTAAGCCAATAAAATTTGATGAGTAAATAAAGAACGAAACCACAAAAATAACAACAAAAAAAAAAAAACATACAAAATTAAAAAATATTGGCTGGCCACTTGAGCAATTTCTTGAGTTCTTTGCATTTTTTTTATATTTTTATTTGGTTATGTACTATACATACTTACATATATACTTGCTATTGCCTAATATAGGGGAGATCGAACCCCCCTTATTAACTATGTATATATGTAGGAGCCGTGTGTCTGGGATTTGAAAACCCTTTCAAGCTAATAGCTTTAATTTTTATGCGCTCCTTTCTATATTTGCTTGTCGATTAGATAAGACGTTCCCAGACCACCAAGTAACTCAACTAGAACTTTATTTTATTTTATTTAATTTTTTTTTTGGGGGGAAGCAGGCATTGGCGACGTTATAAATAATTTATTGCTTATCTGGTGTTTTTCGTGTTGTCATAACATCCAGGTGCTGGTGGTGGTGAGGAGTTGAAACTGGAATTGTGATATCATCAAAAGTTAGTACTCTATATATGTACATAGTATGATTTTTCTTGTATCTTTGTCTTAAATGGGGTTGGCCCTAAGTCACACCACATTCGATTTACATACACATCCACAAGTCAAAGTAAAGTCAATCTTAAGGAGGGGGGAGGCCTAAACTAACACACTGTAAATACATACATACATACATACAAATATACTTGTATGTATGTAACAATAAGCCGAAAAACCTCACCGCTAAAACAGGGCCCAGCAATATCCTTTAACAACAGCAACTCTTCTAAACAGTGGGACAAAACTAATTGTCATAAATGTCTTTTTTGTGTATGAGATCTCTTATAGTTTGGGAGAACATCCTTTTCCAGATTATCTTAGTTTTGAGTTTTCATTATTATAAAACAATATAACCATTTGATTACTTAGATTAGATATTAAATGTAGACTATTGTTGAAAGTCATTTTTGATAAAATAACTCAATTGTGAGACATAGTGTCTCATATAAAGTGGCAAAAGTTAATTTTATTGCATAACCAGGCATTTCTAATTGTTGGTTATAAATAAATATATATTTTTTGATTATTTTAATGTTATTCCAAATATGCATAGATACCCTTTTTACCAGCTAAAAGTGTACAACTGTATCTAATAATATTTTATTTACAATATTTGACTCAAACTGTTTCATAATCGTTTCTAAAATGTTTAATATTTAATAGTTAAATTTGCTCAAATGTTACCTTAATCACTTGCTGTCACTGTACATGAGTTTGGTTTGGTTCTGATGGATGGATGGTTAGAGGATTGGGGTATTCTAGGGGGGGCCAAACAACACGAATGAACATGTTCCGTGGTCCTAGTCTAACTGACTCTGCCGGGTAAAAGTTTCTGCCGCACAAGTTGGATACACGTGCGGCTTACAAGACAAATATTGATTTTGGTGGTGGCCAAAGGACCACATCCTCTGTATTGGGCTTTCAACATTTTCACGTGTCTGCATACAGATTTTTGCATACTTTTGGGGCAACGTCCTTCTACAAAACTTGCTGCTGCTAGATGGAAATTTACAAAACAATTTTCAACTTGCTGCTAGATGAGTGACAATGGGCCAAAATGCTGCCACGTGGTTAAATGTAGGCAGTCATCCTGTCCCCATGTGAGCCAAATCATCCATACAAAATACTTAAATCCAGCTATCAGTCTGCCGGAAATGAAGTGGATCATCGAGTTGGCTAAATTGAGTTTTACATTTCCCTTTCTACTCCTTTACACTTTTTTTTTTCTTTGTTTTTCCCCCTTTTTTTATGTGTTTTCATTTTTATTTTCGCGTGATATTCGGAGCATATTTTATAAGTCAAAAGCTTTTACCCAAAGCTCGTGTTTCAAAAAAAAGAAAATATATATATAAAAAACCGCTTGACATGACACTTTTAAAAGGTTGAATCTGTACATGACCCTTTGGGATATCTCTTTAGAAAGTATAGGTGTATGTGTGTGTGTGTGTTTGCATATAGGTAAATTGGGTGCACTTCAAATATTGGGTGAGAGAAATGTGACCTTGTGTCATGTCATGTCATCTTGTATATACATATGACCAATTCAAACATTTTCCAATTGCCTGCAATTAAAAATATTTACAGTGGATGCCAAAATTAATTTAGTCAAATTTTAATGAGTATATACAACATGATAATCCGATTTAAAAACCATTTATTGGTTTTTGTAAATAATTTGTTGAACTTTTAGAAAACTTTGCTTAAACTTTGTGTATAAATAGAAATTTACTTAATTTTTATTGGTCAAAAAGTTTCAACAACTGAGCAATGAACTTGAAAAGATGAGCATCTCGCACAACTTCTGACTGCTAAGACAGTCTTTAATATATAAATCAAATATAGAATTTTAGTAATTTTTTTGCTTCAAAAGGTACCAATTACCTTTCATACTTGGTTTAAGAATATTAACACGTTATAAGAGTGCGACAAATACTCGTACCCCCCCATTTCTAGATGTCGATAAAAGGAATCTATTTAGAAAAATACTCTTAAAATATATTCTTTATTTGGCTCTCTAGTTGAACCTTTTAGGATTAAATATGGTGAACCTAACATCCTTTATCGACAAGTGTTATTTGATACTATTCTTGATACTGGGCAGCTCCATGACATTTATAAAATCAAATGTCAGGGACATATGGTTGACATCGTTAAACATTGATTGTAGTTGCCCAAATAAAGGGAACCACCAACAACAAAAGCACCAATATAAAGCCATTGTACTCTCTCTTTCTCTCTCTCTTTCTCCATTGTATGCTCTATCCAAATGCCCACACTACCCGTTTTATACTCACCATCCCCCATTCATCAGATATTACTCTTCCACATCGATGCAGCATGAGCATAGGCATGGGCAACCATCAGCATCGTTCACGCCTATCCAGTTCATGGCATGGTCACTGTCGATACGAAGCGCATGTCCTTTTTTTTTGGTTCTCCACTCTCGAGTGCGACGTCGACTTTAGCTGTAAAAATAAATTGACTTGGAAATTGAAAAAATAAAAAAAAAATGCGCCAAAAACAGAAAAAAAACAACAAACAAACAAACCGCCCGCAAAAAATTGGGTTTTGAATGAAGTGGCTAGGGCAGTGGCAGTGGCAACGGCGGCGGCCAACTGGCGAAGAGGCGGATAAGAGCGGCTTAAATTAAAAAGTAAAAGCTTAACAAGTGAGGCGCACATCCCAACCATACATACATAGATATACACATACATACATACATATATTGATGTGGCAAGTGCGTCGGATTAGAGGTTTGAAGAGATGAAAAAACAAAAAATTATTGAAAAAATGCCAATAAAAATCTGAAAAAATCTAAAAATCAATCATAGAGTATGTCTGGTTTTGAATTCTATTATTGAAGGACTCTGCGGATTAAAAGAAGCTTTATTTTTGTTTAATGCACTTTAGCTTAAATTATAGTATTTTAGTTTTAATTAATATAATATAATTTGTGAGAATTGTTAAAAATATAAAGCAAATTTTTCAAATGTGCTATCAAAACTTGTTGATTATTGAAGTTGCGTGAAATGCAAATAGTTAATGGGTAATATTAGATCTCTTTGTTATTATTTCTAAAAAGAATCCAAAATATAAATATTTTTCTAATTTTAAGAAATTAAACAAGAGAATGAAGACTACTTTCAAGTAATTTATATCGAAGCTACTTTTACTTTACATATAATATTTTTATCTCAAGTCAATGGTTGATTTTTTAATATCTAAATCACAATTTCAAAGATCCTCATAGATCTTGTTAGTGTAAACTTTCTTTAAACAAATAAAGCAAAATTTCAAATTGATGTGCCATAAAATTCTGTATTACAAAAATTTGTTGCCAAAACAAAGCTTAATGGTAAATCTAGGTGGTCGATTATTATTATTGTCCTTTTTTTTTTTTTTTTTGCTCTGGACTCAATTATAACTTTGCCAAAGCTTATGAAGCGATTATGGTAAAAAGAAAAGGAAAGAAAGAAAAAAAGTATCAACCGGAGGGTAAATGCAGGTCCATCCATGATGGAAATAATGGCGACTTGGTTTTGGTTATCTGCTTTTGGTATCGTCGGGTCGTAGTGACCCTTTTACCCCTTCCTCCTCCCCCCCTTTGGTCTTTAGAAACAATAAGTATGTAAAGGCGAATATGAGAATGTATATGATGCAAATATGTATGTATATGTATGTGTATGTACTTTAGTATCTGTGTATGCATGCATGTTTGTATGCAATCAACTCTCACGCTTGACAGCACGCTAATCAGAATCAAGTGATGTTTCGTATTGCTGCATTCGCATTCGGTTTTTACAGTTTTTTCAGACCCGTGAATCCCACTGCACCCTCTGCACCCTCTGCACTTCCTTGCCTGCACTTAGGCACTCAAGCACGTCTTCATCATCATTGTTGTTGTTGCTGTTGTTGCATTTGAAGATGCGTAAATCTCATTAAGTGATATCTTCAAGTGGCCGTTAGCTTGTGCATATGAGAAATGAGCAAGAACTGCAAAGAATTTAGTATTATTTTTTTTCTTTTTTTTGCAATTTTTTTTAGTTTTTTCTTCTTTTTTTTTGCTGCCATAGTTGTTGTTTATCAGCAAATGGACCATTTAGCGCTCTTTGTTATTAACAGCAAAAGCAACAGAAAAAAAAAGGGGAAAAGGGAAATTTTTCGTTTTCGTAATTGTCTACAGAGCATTTGCAATTCCATAGATTTAATTTGTGTTGTATTTACAGATATACAAAAAAAAAAAAAAAATATCAAGATAGAAAATTTCCATTTTCCAATTTGTAAGCGCATGTAAAAAGTTGAGGACAAATGCCCTCTAATTAGCATTGAGGCGGCGCATCGGCATCGTCTGAAAATGGTTTTCACAAGTTTACAGAAATGTATCTTACAGATACAAGTGTAAACAATTTGCAGCCGCTGCCGTTGCTGCTGCTGCTGCTGCTGCTGCGGCTGCTTCTTCTTCAGCTTATTTGCTTAGGTATCTTGTCACACATTTTCCCACGCACTAAACCACAATTTTACGACAGTTTGTTGTATTTTTCTCACTTTGTGTCATTTATTTATGCGCGGGCAATTCAAATGCATCCAACGGATGCATCTCGCTCACTCTTTGGCCTATTTGTTTTGTTAGTGGCAGTTCCAGAAAATACAACTGAAAGAGAAAAGGTGACCAAACAGTGATAAGCCATGCAATGCAGTTGCTCAGTTTGCAATTGAAAGTGTCTCCACTCCTGAGAATTACATTCAAAAATCCACTCCACTGAAAAGTTTGTTCAGTTTGTTCTTGTTGTTGTTGTTGTTGTTGTTGTTGGAAAAGGCCAACCACAACAGATGCTGCGGCTGCCAACATGTGGAAATGGGCAACCGCTCACGTGACATTGACTTTGAAAGAGCAACTGTTCAGTGGGTTTTCGCAGAATCAAATAAATGTGTGCAGTGTAAACTGTATATGAAACGTTTCCTTGGAAAGGCAGTAGCTAGCAAAGCAAAAGGACTAAAAAGGGACCGGATGAGGATATCCCTAATTTGACAAAAAGTTACTACATCTCTTTGTGTATTTATGAAAATTGTTTCAAACGTTGCCCTTTTCTTACACAAAAGGTAAGCAACACAAAATGTAGAAAGCCAATATCAACTTTTAAGCATAGTCTTAGCTAGTGGATTGGCTTAACTAAAAGTCGAAGAAGGGTTACGGTTCTACCAATTTGCTTTATGTGTTACATAAATTTGACTTGGTTTTAATCTTGTATAGTAAATGGAAACACAAGATTATCTAAATGAAAAAAAAAGTAGCAAAAGGGGTTAACAAAATTGTGAGAGTCTTTGGTGTGTGCTGGAAAAGGTTCTGTTAGTTGTTAAGTTAAGATACTCTGCAAAAGTCTCAAAAGAACTTTAAAGATATTACATAATTCCCTTTCAAGTTTGAATCCAACTGAACGATTTCGTATACGTTTTTTATGTAGTTTTTTATACTAAACTAGTTTCCAATAAGATGTTCAATCATGTTGCCGATTTATTCAACTTTTTGCTTATGCCATATTTTCCAACTGTTCCATTATACCTTTATATCCAAAAATATTGTTGAAATTGATGGGAGGAATAGATAAAATTTACCCATTCCCTTTTGCGTTATTTGATTGAGTTTTCGTTTACATTTTGGCCTGATTCTCAAGTGTTTGCAGAGTTTGGAAACACCTGGCTGTTTATTGATTCGCTTTGATTGAAAACATTCCTTGTTTTGGCTAAGGCCAGATACTACTACTCGACATAAAATGCAGCCAGGCAAATCAAATGTTTTCACACACACGTACATATTAACACCCACATACACACACACACACAGACAGACATATACACAGACACCATGGCAGGCTCATCTCAATTGAAAGGTTTATCTAACAAATCTCTTGGCTGATCATGTTGATTTAGGATAAATAATTCAATATACTTTTACAAGAGACATTGGCAAAATAAGACAACTTGTGCATAGGATTAGGCATAGAATGTCTTGAGTATCTTTCAGATATCTAACCATACCATAGTACATGTACATGTATAGGTGTATGTATGTATGTATCTCAGTGATTGAATTTACTTTACCATATTGTATAGATAAAAGATAGAAGTGAATAAAAACAATGATTAAGCCATAAAAATATTTATATTGAATTACAAGTGATTGGTAGATTACCATGTCCAATAGATTTGAATATTTTTATTTAATTTAATTCATTTTAATTTTTCACAGAGCCCCAACGGATAGAAAAAAGGAGCATATCAAACGTCCAATGAATGCATTTATGGTCTGGGCCCAGGCAGCTCGTCGTGTCATGTCCAAGCAATATCCACATTTACAAAATTCCGAGTTGAGCAAATCACTGGGAAAGCTATGGAAGTGAGTGAATTAATAAACCAAAACTATTTGACTATATGCTAAACTTTCATCAGTTACAATTTGAGTAACCAAATTTCGAAAAAAATACATTTAAAATCAATAAAGATTAGAATAAACTCAAATATTTTTTAAACTAAGTGAAAATCAATCAGATTTAATTGGTTGCGATCTCGGTTTTAATTACGAATTCCAAATCTTCCTCCTCCTCTTTAGCCTTTTAGGTATTGATTACTAATGTAAAAATTTATTGAGATTACTTATTTTTAGCATTTTTCATATTCTCATCAATTATTTAAAGAATTTGCTGATGAGGATTGTACAATCTATATTTTAGTGTCGTCATTTTTGAAATATTGTTTGTAATAAAATTCTCGGTTCGTTTTGAAATTAAAATTTTACAGTTCAGCGCGTTCGTTGGCGACACGCGATAAGAATTTTTTATTTTGTCGGATGAGGATGAGGAGAAGATCTGTGAAGGAGCTCGTTGGAATTAAACCGATAAGATTTAAAGCATCCGCCTCAGTTAATTAGAAAAACTTGTCAATTTATTGGTCGACCAATTTGTATGGCCATAAATAAACGAGACTCTACTTGAATAAGTCATAAATTTAAAGCATGATTATTTCCTTGTTTTAATATTGCAGAAATCTGAAAGATAGCGATAAGAAACCGTTTATGGAATTTGCTGAAAAGTTGCGTATGACGCATAAACAGGAGCATCCCGATTATAAATACCAACCTAGACGAAAAAAGGCCAGAGTGCAGCAGGTTGTGGGTGTGGGAGTTGGCGATGATGGAGCAGCCAACTCATGTGCTGGCACTGGAGTAGCAGGACCCACAATGAGGACACAACGTAATACCAATACCAATAATGTTCAAAGAAGGAACACAAAAGCGAACATTGGCTCACTAAATAGTTCAAGTCTGAACCTTTGTTCGCCCACGGGTGCCTCCAGTTCGGATGTGTTTAGCAATGAAGCATTTATGAAATCCCTGAACAATGCCTGTGCTGCTAGTCTAATCGAACAGGGTCTATCCTTGAATTGTGAAACGGAGCGAGCCCTCCTTGAATCCCCATGCTCCACTACGAGTTCCTTATCCTCATCCCTAACACCGCCCGATACGCCCTGCAGTGGTACGGGCACATCGAAGCAACTTAATAGCAGTTCCAGTTTGTTGCTACGACAACTGAGTGAACCCAGCAGCAATGGGGGAACTATCCCATGCAACAATGATTATGGAGTTCTCCTGGATGCGGGCAGGGAATACATTGCCTTGGGTGAGGGAAATTACAATAATCAAGCAGCTCAAGAAATGGATTTCCTGGAAAATATCAATAGTTATGGCTATGGTGGGGCAAGAGCTCTACATCCAGGCTACACTTACACTCCATCCACAACGGTGAATTTTCCGACTGACGCAGAACAGCAGCCAACAAGCATGGCTGGGGCAGTACCGCCGCCACCCTCCAATGGAGCTTTAAATTACAAAACGGCCAACGACATTGATCCTAAGGAAATTGACCAGTATCTCATGGATCAAATGCTGCCCATGCCAGCCATGAACCATCACCACCACCACCATCATCATCATCATTCTCATCATCAGCAACATTCGCCACCCCCACTAAACTCATCTGCGTCGCTTTCATCCGCATGTTCTAGTGCCAGTTCCACGGTAACTGTGCCTGTGGAGTGCTCTGCCTACTACGAGCAAATGGGTTATACTGGACAAAGTCAAGGAAATGGAGGCAACTTTGCTGGTCCCCATTATGCCGCACCGACAATTAATTTGCCTTTGCCTGTTTCTGCAGTTTCGCCGGACCAACAGCAGCAGCAGCAGCAGCAGCAGCAGCAACATCAACAAGAATTGCAATTGCATCCACTTGGCCAACCAGAGCAGGAACACCAACAGCAACAACAACAGCAACCAAATTCAAGCCAGCATCATCTATGGGGCACTTACACTTATGTCAATCCCTAAGCTACTTAATTTGCGCATTTGTTGACATAGCTTTTATTACTTTGTCCCTTACCATCCATCCGCTCGCCCCTCCCCCTCTCGCTTAAGCTCCGCCTTCCTGTTTAGGTCTGGGTCCATGGATGGCTTTTCGTTTATTGGTTTATTGTCTGTGCAATGTTCCAGGATGTTGGTATAGATAAAAACATACACTGCGTGACAGAACAGAAAAGAACTTAACTAAACTCATTTTTCTATAAATTGTATTACATAATTGGAGTTAATAATTTGTTTATTTTTTAAATATCAATTTAAATTAAATTACTTAAATTTTTAGAAACTTGTTTTGATGTCTTTGCACTTGTAAACTGCTGCTAAACTAATTGATCTTTATTAATTGACAGTTGTTCTATTCAAGTGCCCTGCAGTGTATGAATATCTGTATATATATATGAATATCTGTAACAAGTACATATGTACATACATACACACATACATATGTATAGCTGGAGGTCCTTCTGCCAATTTTGTGCAATTTAACCTAATCGTTGTGATTTTCGTTTATTTCTTTTGTCTCTCTTTCAATTTCCATTGAATATGCTCATCGATTATGTATAAACAATATTGTTCAAATTGCAAATTCAGTTAAATTAATGAAATGCAATACAACTGAATATTGGCATATGGTTATTCGATTTGTAATAAAAACAAATAAATTTTAATGAATATTTGTCTCGTTTTCATTTTTAATAGTTAATTATAATATTTAATGGCAACATTTTCCTTTTGTTTATATTATTGACAAATCAATTTCCATTTTAAAAATATTAGTTTTATGTGGAATATGTTGAAAACTAAATAGAATAATTTGTTTCTAGTTAAATTTTCTTGAAATTTAAATATATTGGCAAAGTGTTTGCAAATATTTATTGAAAAACAATGAATTAAATGAAACAATTTAATAGAATACAATTTCACTTAGCTTAATTATCTGTAAAAAAAATATAAACAGTAAGAATATAATAAAATATAAATATATATAAAAACAGTTTTGGGGTTTTATGTATGTAAGTTTTATACTCTTTATAGTTAGATAAATATAAAATAAAAAACTGTTGTGTAACATTTAAATTGGTTTATATTTTATTAATATTTTATTCAAGGCTCTTAAGTTTCTGACTCTACTAGATTTATTTGCGGTTTTTAAACGTTATTTGGCCTGTGTGTGGCTGTGGTTGACTTATTAATTTGGCAAGATGTGTACCACAGCTGACGAAAATCTTGATGAAGAATGATTCGAAGACAGTGCTTGCTTGTGAGAACGGAGAACTTCTGGCGAATAAATTGTTGTGTACTATTTCGAATTGTTCATTCTAGTTTTGCCACTGAAGTAGTCACTGACAACACTCTGAGTGTCCTTTTTGTGTAAGGACCTAAAAATGTTGTGGAAAAATGAGCTAGACATTTGCATCTAGATTACATTTTATTTTCTAGTATATAACTCTAAACTAGGTGCATAATTTAATGAGCAATACCTTTTGATTAGTATCTCCAAGTTTATGGCGCAAGTAAACATAAATTATATCTAAATATTCAATTGAATGTCTACCTACGGCACTTGGTCCTTGTTATTACTGGATAATGGATACCTATTGAATTATCTTTAATCAAATCATTCATAAATTTCTGCTTTCAAGCATTCTCATTATATTAAGTGTGTCTATTACATTTTCCCACACTTTGATATCTCTCCACGTTTTCAACTGTCTGCGTGTGACTGAAGAGCGGCACCTGTAAACGTTGTAAAATCGAAATAAATTCCAATGGAATTAACACCCACCTATTAAAAGGAACATTTTACTTATAAACCTATACAAAAACACACATATATATAGCTAAATATATATATATATATACTTATATTTGTTTATTTCGCAATACAAAAATAAAACGAAGAAAAAATACATCGAAAAAAAAGTTAATGAAAACCGTACGTACGCAGCTTTTTTTTTTTGGTAATTTTTCAGACTTTTGTTTTATTTTTCTTCACTTCTCTTTTTGTCGTTTGTTTTTATACCCTTGCAAGGGTATATTAATTTTGGTCAGAAGTTTGCAACGCACAGAATGAAGCATTTTCGACTATATAAAGTATATATATATTCTTGATCATTACGATGAGCTGAGTTGATTAAGCTCTGACGGCCTGTCAGCTTCTCCTTCGAGACCCTTAAAGCTATAGAGCTGCTTCCATTTGAACGATCGGTCAAGTATTTAGTTTTATACCAATAACTTAAGTGTTTTTGAAGCGTTTCTCACGAAATTTAAAATTTGGAAGTTTAGTATATACAAAAATGTCTTTGCATAGTTTTATTTAAATCGGTCCATTGTATGCAAGGCGGTGATTCTTGGATCTTATTTTTTTCTTTTTTCTCTCTGCTCTCCTTTTTAAACGCTCAGCTCGACTCAAGCATTAAGCAGCTTAAGCCTTTCTCCCGCGAGCATTTTATAAGTTAACAGCATCGATTGCGAGTAAATAAATTTATTTCAAATCGCTTATATTAGATTTGAATGTTTATCTGTATTAAATAAAGTTGATATCCGTTGTTAACGCTTTTTCATTTAGTCCAGGAAGAATGACGATATTTTAAAACAGATCTGCGAAACAGAAGAAAAATTGTCATTAGTTAAATAACATAAAATATATAAATTTTATAATACAAAACATAAATGTTACATATAAATCATATATCTTACATAAAAACCATATACTTTATGATATAAAGCATATAATTTTTAATATAATATATGTATTTTATATATAGGACACATACTTTGTACATAAAACATATTTTATACAACGCCAGAATCTAAGAAACACCACCAGAATCCATGCCAGAGCCCAGGAATAGCCGCCACAGTCCAAGAATTGCCACCAGAATCACCATTGGAATCCATCCCAGAGCCCAGGAATAACCGCCACAGTCCAAGAATCGTCACCAGAATCCAGGAATCACAGCTAGAATCCAGGAATCACCGCCAAAATCCAAGAACCATCGCCAGAATCCAAAAATCACCGCCAGAGTTCAAGAATCGCCACCAGAATCCAAGATCACCACCAGAATCCATGCCAGAGTCCCAGAATCACCGCTGGAATCCATCCAAGCTCCATGGGACCTGCAAAATATTCCATTATAATATTGGAAAAATAATTTATTTTTACTTACCAGACGATGACTCAGCAGAAAATCCAGGTCCGCTCGCCCCGGTGCCCGCGCACTGACTAAATTTTTCAGCCCACGCACCGCTCTTTATATAGTATTCTGTGAGAGAAAAAGTAGTGTTGGAAAATATGAATATACAATGGGACATTTTTACCAACACTGTCACAAAAAATGTGTTGAAAATGTTTACCAACACTGATATATTTACCAACACTGGTGTGATAATATTTTCCAACACTGTTGGGGGACTTTTTACCAACACTGGTGTGTAAATACTTTTCAACACTACTTTTTCTCTCACAGAATACTATATAAAGAGCGGTGCGTGGACTGAAAATTTAGTCAGTGCGCGGGCACCGGGGCGAGCGGACCTGGATTTTCTGCTGAGTCATCATCTGGTAAGTAAAAATAAATTATTTTTCCAATATTATAATGGAATATTTTGCAGGTCCCATGGAGCTTGGATGGATTCCAGCGGTGATTCTTGGACTCTGACATGGATTCTGGTGGTGATCATGGATTCTGGTGGCGATTCTTGAACTCTGGCGGTGATTTTTGGATTCTGGCGATGGTTCTGGCATGAATAGATTTTGGCGGTTATTCCTGGACTCTGGCATGGATTCAAGCTGTGATTCCTGGATTCTGGTGACGATTCTTGGACTGTGGCGGTTATTCCTGGGCTCTGGGATGGATTCCAATGGTGATTCTGGTGGCAATTCTTGGACTGTGGCGGCTATTCCTGGGCTCTGGCATGGATTCTGGTGGTGTTTCTTAGATTCTGGCGTTGTATAAAATATGTTTTATGTACAAAGTATGTGTCCTATATATAAAATACATATATTATATTAAAAATTATATGCTTTATATCATAAAGTATATGGTTTTTATGTAAGATATATGATTTATATGTAACATTTATGTTTTGTATTATTAAATATATATATTTTATGTTATTTAACTAATGACAATTTTTCTTCTGTTTCGCAGATCTGTTTTAAAATATCGTCATTCTTCCTGGACTAAATGAAAAAGCGTCAACAACAGATATAAGCTTTATTTAATACAGATAAGTTTTACATGTTACAAGTTTTAATATATGTTATTGTTAAATGACACTTTGCAAGGGTATACGAACTTCGGCATGGCCTTCTAGTTTTTCTTGTGCTTTTATTTATTTTCTGTTTAAGGCTTTAGTATAAATTTGCACATGTAACAAGTTGTTGTTAATTGAAGCACAAACAGAGAAATGAGAATGAAAAACAAAACCGAAAAAGATGAAAACAAGCATTAGAAAACCAAATCAATGGCGATTGGGTTGACAAATAAAATGGCGGAAGGGCCAATAACAACAACAACAAAAATAAAAACAAGAAGTTGTCATATTTAACTAATGGCAACGACTTTAAAGTTACCCTGTAGGAAAATAACACAATTAAGACTTTTATTTTAATTGCTTTTGTTTTGTTTGAACAAAAATGGAAAAGAAAATTTTTTGAAAAGGTCGGAAATTAGAGTTTTCATTAAAAACCTTTGCCAAAGGGCAATTTTTTGTACCTTTGTTATATATTTATACAATCTGTAGTACAACAATCTGCAATGACTCTTCCCCCATAGTGATAATGGAAGCAAAAAAAAAAAAATTCCATTAATTTAGAAAGTTAAAAAGCAAATTGCAAAGTATACATTATATACTTTTATATTTACCTTATTTTTTTTTTTACTTTTTTAGCTAAATTAACACATTTTTCTCATCTTTTGTTGATTTATTCACATAATTTATATATTTATTTTCTGTATATATGTATGTTTATATGTATTTGCATTAGTCAACGCTTTCTCAGTGATTATGCAAATGAGGCCAATGGCATGGCAGGATATAGCCAAATGTTGTGTATAAGAAAACTTTAGCAACTATTATGCAAATTATGGTCCTGGGTATAATTTAAACGTTATATCGCTTAATTATGTTGGCCAACATGAAAGGCGGCAAATCAAAAGTTAAGAAATGCATTCATATACCAAAAGAGAAAAAGTAAATGTCATTCCTGACTGGTTTCATTTACGTTTTTTTTTTTTTTCGTAAGGATAAACATTTTGTGACTATGTGTGTGTGGGTGGATTGTGGTGCCTGGACTTTGTGTAAATGTTATTAAAACTAATGACGTTTGCAACAAACTTTTGCCTGCCACTTTCATTTTGTGCCTGGTCATGCAACGGGTCGTATGCGTAATGAAATTTTGTTTGCCTTATGCCTTTCGGTAACTCAATTAATGGCCACAGACACCAAACGTAAACGCAAAGCCGAGCAAAAGGGAGCAAAAGTTCTGCCTTTAGCGGGCTCACTTTAAATTCATTTAGAACTTGCTCTTTGCCCAAATGAGACTATAAAGTATTCTGTTCAGTCAATTCAAATGCCTCTCATTATGCTATCCCCGGCTTAGCACCTGGTCTCTCCTGGGTGTCGGGGAAAAAATGTGTTTGTTTTTTTTTTTGTCTTCTTGTGGCCATATTCTTTTCTTTTTCAAATTTGGTTCAAAAGAACCGGCTAATGGTCGTTGAAAAGTTTTTCCGCTACGTCGTTGACCCACAAATAACGGTGCATGAAATTCAAATTGGACGTAGTCTAAAGGCATAAAAGCGTGCCAAGTTTTCGTTGGACAATGGCAGCAGCATTTTTCGTTTTTTTTGGCTATCATCATTTTGTTATCCACTTTGTAACGGACAAAAGAACAGCTGCGCCTGAAAGTATGCGACAAATTTTTTAAAGTTTGATGCAAAATGATTGGTGGCAATGAGATGAGGTAGAAGTGCTAATGGTAAGGGTAAATTAAATTCGGTTTATTATATGATTACTTTTTGTTTCATTTCGTTTCCTTGTTTTCTTTCATTTCTTTTGCAATTTTCTTTACGTTTGGCAAAGTGAAAATGTGGGGCACTGAAGCAGCTCAAGTTATCTGTGGAAAGTAAAATACCATTTGAATAAAATATAAGACGAGAAAAGTTAAATGTAATGTAAAAGCCACAGTAGGCTATACTTTTTGGTATACGTGCCTATGTGTGTGTGTGTGTTGGCCAGGCTTGAGAATAAATTGAAATTGTGTTGCCTTCTTTCTTTTACATTCGCCGGTCATTAGGAGAGACTTCTCAGATGCTGATGGTGATACAATTGAGTAAATTTACAGAGAAACTCCCCTCCTATATTAAAGCCAAAAATGTACAACAGTTTCGTGTTGCCTTAGATATCTCTGATTATTTTTCTGCTCCATTTATTACAAATTTGAATATGACTTTGTAGAGAAAAGAAAATAGACAATTTTTAAATGTTGTTTGTTTTGCACCATGGACTTGCTATGCCTTATATATATATAATGTTTATTTCTCTTTATGATTTAGATTTGAATTCTCTCATATTCATGCAATTGAACTTTACGTTCATCCATGAACATTTAAACACATTTAATATGTCCGCCTAAATGTATGCCACACAAAAACATATTTCTGCTTTATTCATAAATCAAAACTTGTTGAGTGTGAGAGTGAAAGGAGTGGAATTCATCAATCATAATCATCAATCAGCGTCAGGCAAATTGTGCGAAAAAAAAAAAACAAAAATGAATAAGCCAACCTTATCTTTGGCCAATGCATTATATTTGGCTAAATTGCCATAAATGTCATAATGTGTAGTAATTCAATTGATTAAAAAAACTGATTGAAACAAAAGTTTATACAATTTTTTCTCCTTTTTTTAAATTTCTTGTTTGTTTTTAATATGCGGTTAGCTAATTAAGTTTTTTAATTTTTAATGGAAAATAGAGCGGAATTAATATTCATAAAAATGCTTATTAAAAAAACATTTAGTTTACATTTTTACGGGTCAAGTTCACATGTATAAAATGCATTTTATAAAAAATGTAATCGATACTGAAACTCACTTAAATTCAATAGATATATATATTCTTTTTTACCGATTTTGGTGTTAAGACACCAAAAGACACTTGACAGCGGCAATCCCAACAATCAACTAAATTGAAAGACAATTCTCAAGTACACGGTTTTTCCATTAACAGCTGGATTATTGTCAGTGGTTGCAAAGAGAAAAAGCAAGGAGAATACTTGCCACATTTTACAGCTTCTTTACTAGTGTTAGTAATAGTAGCTTTTGTTTTCAATTATATACTATTTCTTTTCTCAAGCACAAAGTTTGTATAAATAAACGTAAACTTCATTTAAAGGAATTGTTTGACATTGACATTCAGTCACTCGATGATATCTTTCAATAAGAGTATATTAAAATACAAGTACTTTTTCTATAAGAAAGATGGAAGTTAGTGGGTTTCATTAATTTGTTATCGTGATTTTATTCCCTTGTAAGAGCCTAAGATGATTTTTTTTCAAAATACTAAACACATTTACAAATATGTACTGACTTTTCTTCTCTGACAGTGACAAACTAGCTAAACACTGCTAAAACATCTTTCGAGTAATTGCTTTCCTGTAATTAAGTGGCCATTATTGTCAAGAGTCAGCAATTTGTAATTAGAGTTTTGCCTTCTTTTTATTTTTTTCTTCTTTTTGCTGATTCGGTGTTGTCACATTGCATGCCCAATTAATTTTTAGGGGCTTTGCATACGATAATATAATTTATAAGAGCATTAGAAGAAAATTCCCAGTTGCGGTTATCAATACTCTAATGAACTCTACAAAAATTTCTTAAAGTTAATTGAACTTTTCAAAGAAAAAGGCAAATCTTTCCGTAATCAGTTTTCGGGATGTATTTTCTAATTATTCTCATTTCAAAGTTGCTACTTTGCGGTGGCGTCTCTTCAAGGCTTACATTTGTGGTAAGTGTAAGTATGTGTGGGTGTGTATGTGTATGTGTGTGTGAAGACGCCAAAGTCTCTTAATTAACGACTTGAATATTGGTTCTTGCTATGGCATTGTCTTGTCAGTCACGAAAAAAGGCTCTAGACTCAATTTTCTTCAGGGTTCTTAGCTAATGTGATTTGCGTTGCCTGCCTGCATTTTAATATTCAACTATTTTCCACTATAACTTAATAACTACCTATTTTTTTATGTTATTTACTTTATCGTGAAATTTTTAATGCACTTGTCCAAGAAAATGAAATTTTCTTTTATAATAGCAGCAGCAGCAGGAGTGGCAGCAAAAGCAATAACATTTTAAAGTCTATATCAAAAATATGAATTGTTATCATCGCTTTGATGCGAGTGGGTACTTTAACCCCAACCAGCAGCAGGACATGGATTGACCCGAAACAGCTGCTTGTTGGAAGGACACTTAATGGTTTAATGTAAATTCCTGCCTTTGAAATGGTTTTTAATATGCAACCAACATAAAACATTGTTCGCTACTCTGCGGTGCTTGTTTCTTGTCTATATATTGCTCTCATTTAATTTTATGTAAATGTCTGTGCGGGTATCTTATGCTCTTTGTACCTACTACTAGGCATAAAATGTTTACGAGTCCATGTAATAAAACCAAAGTCAAAATTTAATGCTTTCACTGGGCGTGAAAGGCAATGGGTCAGTATAGGCGTATATATATGCAATATCTACTTACATACAATATAATACATATATACATATATATTCCTTTATGCTTTCACATCCATCAAAATGTCAAATTAGCTGTCCACACGCACTCACACACGGGGACACACATACAGACACAATGGTCATGGAACTGTGCTCATGCATTACCTAATTTTTCTTTCTTCCATATGGAATTGCATGCTCGTAACCCAAAGATTATGCATATCAATCAAATAAAGTGGACTCCATACTCGGTCTCGGTCTCGGACTCGCACTCGAAACTTGGACATTGATATGACAAGAGACTTTTATACAATCACAAAATTAAATCGTTCGTAAAGTGAATTACGCTTAAGCAATTCTAACAATTAAGTTAGTTCTAATACAAATATAATCATATATCGATGGAATATTACCAAATTTATAATCAATTAAGTTTAGCTTACCCGAATTGTTTCCAGGATCTTTAACAAGAAAAAAGACTCCATCTGAAGTATTAGCCAAATGAACTTGGATAACTAAATAATATTGCTCATAAATACTTTTTCTAAATTTAAAATCTCTGCTAATCGAGTTTCACTACAAATCCCTTTTCATTTTGTACAGAAAAACTAAGAACAAAAAGGTCAAATTTACTTTGTTTTTCTTATAGAACTATTTATTGTCATAAACACAATTGCTAAATTGATTTCAGTTGTTAATTGTTCAGTCATGTGCATTCGGTAAGAGGCACCACCCCCCACCCCATTTGATGATTAATAAATGTACGCGTTTCTCAGTCTAGGAATTAATTATCAAATTATTATGTTAATGAGCAGAGTAGAGAGTAACTTGGAAATCTTAATTTTGTCGAAACACCCTTAGGGGGTTTTCTGTTTTCGGTTAGGTCTTTGAATTTTCCATGGCCATGCTGTCATCACCTTCCCTTCATCCTAATTGTTATCGTCATCAAGTTGGACATGCTTTTAATGACACCACAAAATAAACCAAAGTTTCAGTATAAATTAATTTACAACGAAGTTTCTTTGCCCTTGCCAACTAGAGATTTAATAAACTGTCAATCAAAAAATGTTGCAAGACAAATGAAAATTGCATAAATTAAATAGTTAATGTATATCTAGGGAGATTTTAATTGATATAGTTGTTTCCACATGTAAGTAAGTAAGTAAGTACCAACATCATGTCTAAACGAATGTACCCTTTATAATTGGCAAGGGTATAAAAAACCTCAACAGCTGAATAATTTGAGAAAACTGTCTACAAGGCATTATTTTCCGGATGTTTGCCATGCTGGACCTAAAAATGGCATTCGCATTTTTAATTTGCTTTTCATTGCTTTCTTTACATTCGTTTTTAGTCTTTGTAACAAGCAATTTGTTCAAAATATTTCATTGCAATTAATGAGTGTAGACATCAAGTTTTCGATTTTTTAAGTACAGTTTGTGTTTATTGAAAAATACATTGATTTGTTTGTTCATAAATAATTTTGCATATGCATTAGATGATATGGTTTTCATTTTTTATGTTTTGGAATTGTTGGGGAATTTTTCAGTTAGTTTAGCTCTTTACACATACATTGAAGTTTTTAGACCACTGCTTAAAGTCTGCTAAATATATATTTATATATGTATATGTATTTGTATGTATTTGTATATGTAGAGAGATATATGTATATTTATGTACATGCATAGAATATGTTTCTCTTGACAACAGTCTACACATTTTGTTGTCTGTTTTAATGTTTTCTCTGTGTTTTTCCTTTTTTGTTTTAATTAATTTTCATTAGGCTCAGATGCGTCAATTTTTTTTTGCGTTGGCCCTTTATCAATCTCAAATCACGTGCACGGCATGAGCGGGTCGATTGTCGGTTTCCTTGGATGCCCGAATGACATCATACAAATAAACGCCGTAATTGCTTCTTTCCGCCTTACTGACTACAAAATACAACAACAATTTCTATATAAAATTAAATATATATAAAAAATAAGGAAAAATTCGTTTGGAGTTACCTTAAAACGGTGCCGCCATGCGGCAAATTCCAGTTCGCTGCTTTTCATAGCAATTCCATAGTAGATCTTCTACAACAAACGCTCCAGATCCTCGCTCTCTGCATCACTGATAAATGAGTCGGTGTCTGTGAAATAGTCATCATCACACCGATTACGGCGACAGCAGATGCGTCGACCAATCTCCTCATCACTCCAATGCTCAAACTCTTCCTTATGATGCTCCAGGAGCATTAAAGATGGGAATAAACTATCGCAGCCACTGCATCCAAAGTGACGTTTCTTTTGCTGATGGGAGGCCAACTGGCGATGACAATGGAAGGCTCGGTCGCAGACATTACAGGTAAGAGATTCATCTAAAAAAAAATGGAATAGAATGTTGCTTTTTTTTTTTTACTTGATTTAGCATTATGGAGACTCACCATAGTCGTCATCATCATCATCATCGTTGGCCATGGCCAGGACATGCAGTCGACTTATTGTATTCTCGTTAATCTCCTTCGATGTGGCTGATGTGCCACCTGCTGAAAGCTTGTTTGATGTTTTGGCTTTGCCCTGGCACAATCCCAATTCGCACAAGGCGCTATTCACCATAAAATTGCCCTGACAATCGGTGTCGGTACAGGGTAAAACAGATAAATTTTCATTGCCATTCCCGTTGCTGTTGCCATTGCCATTGGCTTCGGCTACAGCCTCGACATTGGAATTGCCATTGTTGCCGTTGCTGTTGTTGCTGCTGTTGCTGTTTCTGTTGCCATTGCTGTTGCTGATGGCCCTGGAGTTGGCCGCAAGCATTTCAAAATCGTCTAGCTCATCAAACGGATCATCGATTTTGTGGCCAAGAGAGACGGCATCATCCGCCTCAGCACTTAGCCTACCATATGCCTTTCTTGGTGGCCTTTTTACATGTTTGTCTAAAATTTGAATAAAGTAAAAGATATTAAGCTAAAGCAAAAACGTCCTTTGTTAGGAATGGTAGGCAATTTATTAGTTGAAAGAGACATAAGCAATAACTTTAACAAATACGTAACAAATTTTTGGCCATCTTATTCAACATTCTCTTTTCTGGGTAAAATTTTAAATCTAAAAACAATTTTGTGGCTTAGAAATTTAGCAAGAAAACAATTTTCTGTTTTTTTTTTTCAATTTCTAAGGACTCATTTTACAGGTTTTGTGTTTCTGACTGTTGAGGCAACACACAAAAAGTAGTTGCAACTGGAACACCTAAAGTGGAAGGGGCAGGTGATTGTTTATTGAAATGTAATCAATTGGTATAGGATTCACATAATTAGTCTTTGGTTTTTTTGAATGGGAAAATATACAAGTTGTGTTACCGTAGCAAGTGAAGCTTATGAATGAGAGATTGCTACAGAAAACTTATCAATGCCCTTGGGATTCGCATTAGGGAACATTGCTGTTATCTATATAATATATATTTAGACTTGTCGCCTTTTAATAGGATTGCTTAATAGGTTTTGTAATGGATAAAAGATTGTATATTTGGTATATTAGCTAATTAAAGTGTTGTAGCAGCAACGAATCTCTTTTGCAACTTTCCACAAGGACATACAAAAGGGGAAATATATAAATTTTTAGTACACGGCAGTTGGCAATCCAAAGTAGTAACATACATACATACGCCATACATATGCGAATGCACCACATATGTTATATTATAAAGAAATTAAAACATGTTCATTTTTTTGTGAAAAATGTTTCAGTTCCTCAATGCAAGCAGATAAGTCTTTGTTGCCATTGTGTTGCCTTTTTGTTTTCGGCCTTCCTTTTACATTTTGCCAAGTAGACAAAAGTTTTTTGTCGCTTTTTCGCGAGCCTTGAAGTGATAAAATGAGATTTATTGTGGGTATTGTTTGTCATTCTATATATGTATGTATATACACACATGTGTGTAAAAGTGTGAGTGAGTGAGTGAGTCTTAAAGCTGAGAAATGTCAATGCCAGAAAAAATGTATAAAAATCTTTATTTACGGTCTATTATATTTATGGTAGTGACATAGCCTAACCTCGATTTATGTATTTATATATATATATTATGCATATATATATAGAATGTATGTTCATGGTAAACTCATTTTTTTTTTGTAGTCTCATTAGCAGCTCATTATGCGGTCCTCATTATGGGCCAGTGGTCACGATAGTCATGATGGTGGGACAGTGTTCTTTAATTGCAATGAAATCCAGCATTGTGTGTGTGTGTGTGTGTGTTGTACGTGACATTACCACAGCTTAGCAATTGGCTAATGCTAAAATTGGGTATAGAAAAAAAGGGGGAATCTATATCCCTCAATTGATTAAAATCTATCATTATCTAGTAAACCATTGATTAGAACGACTCAGCAAATATGTTTATAGACAGAGATATAACAATGCGAATTGTAGCTAAATAGGAGAAGTCTTTCATGTTGTCTGATTGTGGCATCTTCTTCAAATATTGAAATTAGCCAAACTAGTTCAATTATTATCTTTTTAAAAGGTATTCTCAATTCTAGATAAAGAAAATCATTGAAAACTTCAAATTTGCTATAAATATGTATAAATTGCTTCTGGTATTTGTATACTACATATCTGAAATATAATTGTTGAGAGTAAAAAATAAAATTGTTATTCCCATTGAATAATTTTGAGTAATACTATATGTATATATGTGCATATTTTAAACTATATAAAACTGGTTGATACTGAATTTAAATTGGGCTAGCGGCGCAATTCAATACTAGTAGAAATACGCACTGCTCGTTGTACAGACTGAGATGAAAAGCAAAATGAATATACATATGTATGTAATAGTTTATGCTTTCTTTTGTTTTATACAAACCACAAACGTCAAGGATTTCTGTTTCTTGTTCTATGGTTCTATAAAATATCAGTTAAGATAAACAATAGCAAAGCCAAAATGAGAATATGGCAAACAAATAGGAACTGGCATGGATATTAAAATCTCAACATTTGAATAGAAGCTCTAGCCAAGAGTGCCAAATCCACAAATGTGTGTGTGTGTGTGTGGGTGTGGGAAATTAAACCAAAAGGAAACGACAGAGAATGGGAAACGAGTAAAAGAAGAAAATGTAGGGAAAAAGAGAAAGCGCTAACGCGTGAAAGCAAACTAAAACTCAATTTTAACGCTAAACTGTGTGTGCCACAGTGCGGGGCGCCAAAAAGTATGCACAAACACTTATATATACATACACCCAAGCATTTAACGGTATGTTTACCGTACCCACTCTCTCTCTCTCTCTCTCTCGGTATGGGGTTGCTTTTGACTAACTATGTCTACGTGCGTGGGAGTGTGTGAGTTGGTATGTTTTCTGTTTTTTTTTTTTCATGCTCAGATTGAAATTTATGAACCAAATAAAATCTCCACAAAAAAAAAAGTTTTTGCCTTATAATAATCCAAACAAAAGGGCCAGAAACTTGTTTCCAGGATAATTTCTGGCCCCTAACTTTAGAATTACAGCACAAATTATAACAAATGATGGCCCTCTGGCCAACTAATATAAATCATTGTTGAAATAAGAAATAAAAACAAGAAATCGCAAATAAATACATAGCCCAATGAAAGAGAAAGCGAAAATCTTTCAACCGTAGAAAAATTGAAATTCATTTTGCTTCATATTAGAAAAAAATAATAATAAAAAAACATGGTTTTTGGTCAGCAATCAAAACAACAAACATTTCATTCTATGTTAAAGTAAAAACATGAAATATCAGCTAATTGATATTATACAACTAACCGCACGTATCTATATGTATGTGTGTGTGTATGTATGTGTGTCTGTGGTCTTGTAGCAACATAAATTTCGGTTGTTTTACAGTTCTCGCAACAATTTTCACAAATTAAATGCATAACGCATTATTATCATTGACAAATTGTTGCCATAATTATCGGTTAATATTTCTCCCATATGTTCAACACAATTTGCATAACAGATTGTCTGTTTTTAACACGCACAGAAACACACACACACACACACCCACAAATACAGGGTTGGACTCAAAGTCCAAGGACTACCTTAAGACCAGTAGAAACTTGTTTGAAAAGACTTTAACAATTTTTTTTTCTGTTGAAAATAAAAATGTGTGTGCAGAGAAAACACGAGTAATCCATTTAAACAATCAACTGACTCTAAATATTTGACATTCAGCAAGTCTTTTTCGATTGCAAGAAATACAAAAAGAGATAGAGAGTGTAAATAGCTCTGGGGCAAAGCTAAGAGATTGAATCTAAATTCGATCTAGGATGCCCGGGGGGAAAGTCTTTATAATAATGCATAAAAGTTAATTCATTGAGTAAGTGGACTGCCATTGATACTGGACTTGAATTTGACTCCAACTGTTGAATATTAAGTCGAAAAAACGATTATGATATCATTTTGTCAAGGGCCCCTTCAACTTTTATTCCGCTCCTGCACATCTTTAAGCATTATGTTGGATCAAATGAGCAGGCTACGGACAGTCAATTTATATTACTAGCCACTGTAATTCTTACTTATGTATATTTAGGATATTTATCATCCTTGTTATCATTTCGATGGCCAATTATAATATTTGAAATTGCTTACTATAAATAGTTTGCCTAAAATGTATAAAATTATTTTTCATTTAAATTTTCAATTGTCACAATGTTTATTTTGGCAGTTTCTGGGGACAAATTTCCAGGAAAAGTATACAACTTTTCTGACATGGGCTAAGCTTAAACAGATGCTAGCAATTTTAAATAAAAACATGAAAAATTTGCAGTTTCCGGCTTGGAAAACTTAACAGAGCAAAACAACAAGACAAAAAAGAAAGAAGGAGGAGAAAAAAAAAGAACAAAATCATCCTTCGTTTTGTTGCACGTCGTTGGTGCGAGGCTTAGCGCTTAGACAAAAACATCATGGGACAAAAGCCTGAAGTGTTATTTCCTTTTTTCCTCGACACTCATATCCAGGCCACGTTTTGCAGCACTCACACATATAGATAGACACTAACACCCATACACACGTTTACGTGCTTAGGCTCATTATTACGTCGAAATTCGGTAGCTCAATGCTATTTGCTTTACGTTGACTGTCTTTGGAGTCGTTGCCATATGGTAGAAGATTTGGATAGGACAAAGGCAAACAATATAAGTAAGTACATATATAATATATAAGTATATACGTATGCATACATATATATCCAAGAAATATTCATGCAGTCATTTCAGGAATTTTAATTAACTTGTTTTGATAATACCGCACGATTCTTTGGTGCTGATAAGCTCAAAGCAACATGTTTGGTATTAAAACAAACGTTTTTCAGTGGTTTCCATGGAAGATACCATATGAAAATGCTGGCAATAAAAATATATGAAAGAAAGATGATGATAAAAAATATATTTAAAGTCAACAAGTTGGCAGTGGAATTCCTTCAGATGTATCTTGAAATTCCTTTGCAAGTTTTTGTTAAATTCTTTAAGTCGAAATGTCAACGGTAACAGAAATAGCTTTGGTTTTAACATTAGCATAAACAAAAAAAGGACAACTTGACAAATAATTGCTCAAATTTGTAAAATTTCAAATATTTAATAAGATTTAATCGTAAGATAAGTAATTCAATGTGGATCTTTCAAATTTACTTAATCGTCTTGTTTATCTCAAATTTCGCAAAATTTAGGTTTCGATTTCTGATCAGCAATTCTAATAAATATCCCATTAATGCTATTTTTGTGTTAGTTTCAAGAATGTATGAAAAGCTTAAGCTTAATTCTTATACTTGTTAAAGTATAGTTTTATTAATGCATTGAATAATTGCAATTGTTACAGAAATAGTATTAATAATTGTATATATATATAGAAACTCTAGACATAAAAACTGTGATTAATATCTATTGAGAATACGTTTGCATAATGTAATTAGATGCAATTTGTTTATTGATCGCACAAATTAATTAACTACCGAGTCTGGCCACACACAAATGGTATTCGATTCATTCAATTTCTTCGGAATTCACAAATAATTTTACCTTGTGTACTATTGCTGCCTCCATTGGTATTATTTTTCGAATAGCTGCAATTGTTATTGCTAAATGAATTAAAGAAATTGGCAGCGCCAGTGCGTCGTAAAATCCAAAACATATTTTGTTCTATATGTAATTTTTTTTTGTTATTATATATTTTGCAATTTTGGTTGAGTGATATGTTGAAAACGCACAGAAGTATGCTATGAATTAGTCTAGCCACACCAATACCGACGGCATTTCAACAGCCAAATACAGAGGCAATGCTGATAAGCAATCCGACTCACACCCATACACGAACACTCCAACACACACACTGGGGAGCAACTACAGTGATAAGCGACGATGTTCTCTATTGCCAAACGAAGGCTGGCTACCGATTGCCGAACAGTTGCTGGCGACTGTTTCGTGGTATTGTCTGCAGCGAACTGACTGTCCTTTGCCTCGGGATTCTTGTTTTATACTGCTCAGCATAATAAAAACCAGAGAAAGAGAGATAGAGAGAGACAGAGAAAGAGTGAGAGAGTAAGAAAGTTGGGAAGAGAGCATTTCATGTATACGTGACGTAAGATATAACGTAACTGGTTGCTCATTTCACTACTCTTGATGCCGCTTAAACTAACATGCATAGTAAGCGTTATACTTGACCTTCGTCAATACTCGCATATTTGTACAGGGGAGCTGGCATACCATGATTTCTTACCATTTCGTGGGAGTGCTCGAATAAATGATTACGTATACGACATGTTGACACTGCCAGGTATTGGTAAATTCTAAAGCAAATTCCCTCTTACACACACACACACACACACTAAAATGCCTATCAATCACCGCACATTCCGGCTCAGTTCACCACCGGAAGCAACAGTGTTGTCAATGTCTGCTCTGGCTGGGTCAATTAGACGCAGGAAATTTTATACAATGCCACCCAAAAGGTTCATCGTTAAACTTAACGGCTGCTGCAACACATGCAACCTCGCAAAAGATCTCTACCATCCCCTCCCCGATTCGCTTACTTCTCTTGGGGTTTAGCGTTGCTCTTAGCATTTTAGCATCGCACAGACATATACACACGCCATTAAGTTCGAGTGCAAGTTCATGTCTCCGTAAATTGTTTCTGCGTCCTTAAAGCGTTACACACTTTCAACTTTAATGCCCGGCACGGCAGATGGCAAACCGCATGACAGCCATCTATCCACATCGATTGGATGAGTCGAGTTTCAATTTAGCGGAAATGAAACAAGAAAACATAATACGCAATTATGGTTTGCCTAGTGTCAACATCAAAGTGAAGGCCACTAGAGCCATCATGTTGCCACAAAGAGCAAGGTTTCACTTCTCAATAGCAATTTAAATGTATTCAAATATTGAAATATATCACACTTGCTTCGTAATTTGGTTTCCTTTGATTTTCATCCAAAAAGACATATGCCTTTATGCTGCCTACTTTCAGGCTGATTATTTTTCATTTCCTAGTTTCAAAAGCAGAAGATTTATTTATATGTATATTGTGAATGTCAACTACTTATAATACTATGCTCTTAAATTCTATTTTTGGTTGAAAGACTTAAAATTAGAGTGCGAAATTGTGAAAGTAAACTTTACATCAAAAACATGAGAAATAAATTTAAATTCATTCATTCAAATTCACAGAAGCCGACAACTGAAATGATTAATTATGTTAAATCTTCTAGTTTAGCGCATTGATTGTACGATAATAATTTAAGTTTTAGTTGGGAAGAAAAAAAGAAAGAAAGCGCAAACAATTTCCTGGCCTTAACTTTGCGTCAATTCAAAAGTTTACCTCTCTTGGAGCGTTCTATAAGTTTTGGGTCCTTTTTTCGTTTGTTCAAGTTTAAAAGTTTGCATCCAATTCCAATCTACTTGCTCGTCATGATTTAAAATTAAAATTATAGCTCAGATTTCTTCGAAAGAAGGAAAAAGAAGAAGAAGTATGACCATTGTTTTGGTAAATGGGCTTGCATGTACTTGTGTCCTTTTTGCGCCATTTCATCTCGAAATAATTAAGGGTAACACAACTGGATTTCAGCACGTGCTGCGTTTAAGAAATTACTTTTTCTTTCATTTCTCTAGCGACGTTGGCCTTTTATATTCTCGATGACCTTTTTTTTTTTTTTGTTTTGTTGTTTAATTTACGCCCAAGTTTGCACAACTTGGCTTAGTGTATTTCTGTTGCTTGAGTTGTTGTGTTGCTGTCGTGTGTCAACAATAGAAAAGCCACACACAGAGCAAACATTTTGGCCTCACATTTCTTGTTTTGTGTGTGTAGTTTTGTTGAATTTTGCATGTACTCTGTATGAATAACAGACGTATACATGTATATGTATACGTACCAGCTAGCATTTGAATTCAACTCTAAAAATACTAGCAAAAAAGTAGAAATAAAATAATGACACGCTTTTATAATTAGCTTAGTCAATGTGTCGTATACGTAATATGATGAGATAAAAACAACAATTAAAACTAAATCACTATCTTAATTTTCTTTCACTCTCATTGTGCACCTGTTCTAACAGTTTTGTTTTGAATTTATAAAAATAGTTCGAGTATAGACCTTATCAGGATTTGTAATCAAATTGGAACTAAAGTATAGGTATAACTTGCAGTTTATATACATATATTGAGCAATTTGTTAGGTTCAAAGATTAAGATATGATTAGGTTATGATTATATAGAATGGTTTGAGACTGTTTATTTACAAACTCTTACCCATTGCTGAGTCACAGAGTCATAGAACAATATAGACGACTCGTGTTATCATTAACTTTTATCCAAGTAGCAAATTCTTATCACACTTAAGATTTTCTCTTTTATCATGTCTGTTGAATAATTATATATATATATCTATATATACATTTATCTATTTAATAGAACAAGCTTTTTATAAAAAAAAAATCCCCTAAATTGCCTATAATAAAAAAAAACCAGCCATTAAACATGCTTGGCTTAAGTTAGCCATCTATTACAGTTGTTTTGCTACCAAAAACCTATAAATGAGAGTGATTCCAGCGAGAGCATCTCATTTGCTATAACAAACCTGTTCTGATATCGTGTTACTACAACATTTTCGCTATTCATTATTAGTCAACGTATGACAATTCAGCGAAGCGTAAACAAACCTTACTGTTAATAATAATAATATTTAAAGTGAAGTTTTGACCTTGATGGTGATTAAAAATTAGAAAATCAATTTGACAAATACTGCGGCCCAATCATGGTCGAGAATGAAAAGTCGAGTGTGACACTGGAACAACTAAAAAATCTGCAATGGCATCGACTTTTCAATATGTTTTATATAGAGCCAGTTGTCTTTATGTTGCTCTTTGCCCACATGCTGTGTGGTAATAATCCTCTATGAGAAAACTTAATCAAAGGATTTATATTAAAATTTAGTATATTTATCCTAGGCACAATTATGCGAAATCAGATGATATATCAAACTTGTGTGGTGTTATTTAACTATAATGAAACCGATTGCAGACAATTGGAGGATTCAAATGCCAGTGCCGAGATAAAGGTATATTTGTCTCAAACTTTTGTAAGCCTACTTCATATTTCATAGAATTTTAGAACATCGAAACAGAGTTGCAAGCATATATGGCAAATATGTTTCTGGTTCGAACGTTATTTGAAAGTATTGTGCCAGCAATATGTGGCCTTTTCATTGGCTCCTGGTCAGATCATT
Organism: Drosophila austrosaltans; assembly: GCA_035045865.1. Classification (NCBI taxonomy): domain Eukaryota; kingdom Metazoa; phylum Arthropoda; class Insecta; order Diptera; family Drosophilidae; genus Drosophila; species Drosophila austrosaltans. The sequence goes on along the minus strand of JAWNOQ010000180.1, from coordinate 6,259,666 downwards.
ATGGACGTAAGCCGCTGCTGATTGTATCTATGATCGGTTTGTATAGATTACAGATATAATATATTATTTCTCTTAATTTTCCCTCTATCTTTAAGGTTTCTCATCTTCTTCGTTAATAACTGCTGTTATTTGTGGCATATCTAGTTCATATTTAGTCAATCCCTGGTGGTATAACTTGGCTGCTGTTCCTCATTCTTTGCTGGGTGGAATGTGTGTTTTTTCAGTGGCTGCCTTTTGTGTTATTTCCGATACTACAGATACTAAAACAAGGCCATATAGGTGAAATATTTGCCACATTTTTCATTTGTTAGTTTTCAAACTAAAACTTTTCTTGTTTTGGGCAGAATGATCTTCATGGAGTTGATTTTGTTTGTGGCTCTCACAAGTGGTTCACTTGCATCGAGTTTTGTTTATGCCGCCACAAGTGCTGCCATAACCCAAGGCATATCTTGTTCAATAATCATTTTGGCCACTCTCTTTATTATAATCTATGTGCCAGAAACTTTAAATATTTGTTTAGAGGAAAAAGAACCGTGCGAAAAGAAAGAAAATGAGAAAAGCTTACCCCCAGATGATGCACCCATTAAGTTGCATTTAAAGACTGTAACGCCTCCAATTGAGGAGGGTGAAAAGCCATTGAAATGTAAAGAATCTTTGGATGAGAAAATGCCAACAAAAGACGAGAATGAACCCAAACCTGAAATGGAACATATTAGCTTGTTTAGTTTAATACATGTTCGAGATATGTTTACCACCTGCATGAAGAAAAGAGATTACAATGCACGTTCTATCATTTGGTTAATAACTTCTGCTGGTTTTGTGTCCATATTTATAATGGGTAAGTCTAAAATCAACTTCCTTATAATTCCTAACTCGTAATAGTTTCTTTTATACTTTTCAGATGGCACCATGCCCGTAATGTATTTATTTGTACGCCAAAAATTCCACTGGTCTGTAAGGGAATTCACTTTCTATGAATCGGTTAGCCAATCGTTGCCCATGATTGGAGCTGTTCTTGGTTTTCTTATACTACGCAAGGTATTTGCATTAAATTGGAACTATTTAGAGTTTATATATTTAGTTTATATATATTTCTAGATCTTTGGTTTGAATGTTGTCACATTAGCTCTAATATCAATTTTCTCGGAAATTTTAAGTAGTTTATCTAGAGGTTTTGCCTTTTTGCCCTGGCATTTGTATCTCTCGGTGGGCTTGGGTATCTTTCGATCCATTCAAGGTCCCATGTGCCGTACCATTGTCTCGAATATAGTGCCCTCATCTGATATGGGTAAGTAGTTTCTTAAGCTATGTAAGTATTACTAATTGTTATTTTTGAAATATGGGTTTTTACTTCTTTCTAGGCAAAGTTTTTGCAATTAGCAATGTTCTGCAATCGTTTGCTCCTTTTGGTAAGCATGCTTATTTTTTTTTATGAATATTATTTATCTATAAGTAAAATATTTATATTTCCAGTTGCTGCTCCCCTTTATACTGCACTCTACAAAAGTACTTTGACCACTAATCCCGGCATGTTTAATTTTCTCAATTCGGCTTTATATCTACTGGCTTTTGTCTTTTTATGGTAAATAGTAGAAAATTCATTGGAAATTCTAATGATATTCATTTGCAAACTCTTTTCAGCTGTGTCCTACATATTAAGTTAAAACACCGAAATCATTATGCAGAACTACTTAAATAAACGAAGGATTATATGGTTTTGGCCAAAATTGACTTTATATTTTAACTTTATATTGATGGCCTTGACATAAAGTCATAAAGTTGCTTGAATATCAATTTGGCAAGGTTAGCAAATTGCTATATACTCGATTTATCTTTAATATGTACGGTCTACTAGTTTAGCTATTCAGACTGAACTCTGTGTATAAAGTTGATTATTGTGGTCATTATGCTAGGACTTGTGAACCCTGGAATATATGTATATATGTATATAATATTAAACTGTTGGCTATACGAATAGACCAACAATTGATAATTGGCCACAACTTTTAAACTCTTATCTTGAGCTAAAAGTGTTGGTCATATTGCCTTGCCAAACTATAAATTAAACCCATCTAAATGCTGCAGATAAATAAAATGTTATATACTTTACATACAAATAGTGGCAAATGTTTTGTTGATACACTCGAAATGAAAATTTATCTAATTGCTTTATTGTTGCTGTTGTGGGGCATTTAGTTTGGTTATATGACCAGTCATTGAATAATACATTATGTATATACGTATGTAAGTTTTGCACAACATATCGTAAAAGTTGAAATAGCAATTTGGGCAGCTCACATCATTTGATGTGAATGCTGATATTGAGTTTCATTTTGGACTTTTGCTTGTGGCACGTAGCAAATGAATTTATAATGTTTGTCCTGAAAGTCGAAAGTTCAAATGGCAATTTGTGTCAATTTGAAATGGTAAATACCAGCTCATTGGTTAAATATTTAATGATACTCTTTCATGTGAAATGAATGATTGAACAAGCAACTAAATGGGGATACACAACAACTACTGTATATCTTTTGGTCTTAACAGTTGCAAAAATATTAAATATTCTTAAATTATTATTTCCCCTTTTTGGTTTGCACAGCTGTATGTATATATGTATTCAATTTGGTCGTTGTATAAATTTTAATTTGCGGTTGTCGCTTTCTCCTAATTAAAAATGAAAAAAGGCCCTCAAAATGGGGAAAAAAAAGTGAAGAGATGGTGGCAAAAAACCTTTATTATGTTGAGTGTCTTTTGCAATTAGAGTGAAAAGAGCTTAGCGGCCTTAAAGCAAGTATTTAAGCCATTGCAGCTGTTCGGCATTCATTTGATAATAAATTTCAATTTTTGCCGGGAAATCAATGGCTGCTGGTTGGGTTCCTAATTGCAAAAGGATTCTTCATACCATGTCCCTCAACTCGCTCGTTTGCCAACTGTCTGCTCTTTGTTGATTTTACTCAACACTTTTGGTCTACTTACCACCACAAAATATATGCAGCCATTCAAATATTATTCTGTTGCAAGCTTTATTTTTGCGGTGGATTTAACTTTTTTTGTTTTTGGCAGATTTAACTGTTTGACCATGCGATTATGCTAATTGTATTTTCCAGCGCGGTTTTTGGTTTGCTGTCCAATTGACTAAAATAACATTTGTATGTGCAAAAATGTGTTCACGAAAGTGTCAGGAATTGTTAAATTAAAATGCAAATATGTCACATGTGTACACATATTCCAGTCATCCAGTAATCAGCAGAGTTTAAATTGTTCCAACTAGTGAAACAGAACAGTAAGTAAATTGGTCTTAGATTCTTAACTAACTATAAAAAGTAGTTGGTCTTTTTAAATATTTATGCATTAAATGGGAATCAAAATCTAGAACAATTAAAACTAAATGACTTCATAATGGCCAAAAAATATTATTCTGCAAAACATCTTATTTTTTTTTATTATTTCATTAACATATTAAACATCCTACAGTAGTTATATCAATATTTAAACATTATGTTTCAAAATGGAAAAAAGGCAGTCAGGTGCCCACCTCTCTTTATTATTGTTGAAATAATGTTGAACAATAACCAACTGACAACTAATAAATTTTGTTGTAAACGTTTGGCATATATTACACATATTCATACTAGTCAGCATTGCCTTCTGGTTGCTCTCCTCATTACTCATAACAAATGTGTCAGAAACATATGTACCCACATACATACATACACACACACACACACACACACACACATATGAGTATGTGCCTTTCAACTGTGCCAGAGATTTTTTCCATCAGCAGTCATCACCATGCGCCAGTGCATTAGATGACGACTTGACTAAGAGAAAATTAATGAACTCATGATGTAGGCATTTTTCACTAAGATTAGTTGCAATCTTTATATAAAACAAAAAAGGAAAAAATATGAGTGAAATGTAAGATTTACATTTATTTTCCATATAGATGACAAAACTCGAAAAGATTTTATAAAATTCATGATGAAATTTTCCGCATTCCATTTACGATTTACATATTCAAATATTTTTTTGTCGCATTAAAAACTTTCGTAATCATAAATAACTCTGTGGCAAACGATAACAATTGCTTCTTATATTCTGGTGCCTTGTTGAAAATTCATACACTTTATACCCATCCATTGAAGTATTTGTATGTATGTGTGTGTGAGCGTCACATGAAAAGAAATTGTGAATCGCGAATGGTGAATGGAAAATGGAAAATCAATACATATTTATGAGTTCATGTTGTGGGTGCACGTACAAAATATCAGGCAAACAAACACTTATACCTAAGAAATAGAAGAAAAAAAAAACACATTTTGGCTATTTGCACGTTTGCAGTCATAAAGAAAACTTTCAACTTACTCATTGGAATGCTAAAAGAAAATAACTTTTATCAGTTTTATGTTGTCTATAAACTTTCACAAGATTCCGAATGGGCATTAAATGGTATTAGATGTTTATTGTTTGTTCAAGCAAAATGTAGTATTAAATTGATTAACGATTTTTTGATTAATGTCTTTTATTCTACATTGTTGGGTTCAGCGTTGCGAAGATATTCTGCTATTGATTCGTTTCGAAGATCAAATAAAAGATTTTTAAGCTCCTTGGAAGCCCTGTTGAAGGTTTGGATTGGAATGGAATGGATTGAAATGGAATGGATTGGAATGAACGACTACGAAGAGTTTGGCAATCCAGTCACAACTAAGTTGACAAATCAGCCTTCAAATTCAGCTTCCAAGGAGCTTCAAAATCTTTTATTTGATCTTAGAAATGAAACAATAGCATAATATCTTCGCAACGGCAGAGATATTACAAGCGCCTGGCTAAAATATTATTTCTGTCAATCTTATTTCTCAAACAATTTGTTCATTGTCTAATGACGGATTACAATTATAAAATAAATTAAAAAAAAAAAAATATATATATATACATTTAAATTCAAAAGTAAGTCATTAAAAGACTTTGAAAATACAAAAAGCGAATAACGATTCGAAAGAGAACTTTAAAAAATATATATTTAGCATTTCTTTTATCAATTTTAAAGTCTGTATACTGAAGGCTTGGTTTAGATGTCAAACAGTTGAAACTTTCATCATCACTTTTTATTGCCTACTTTAGAGCGCATATTAAGTAAATTTTGTGCATGTGGAAAACAAAATTGTGTTATTCAAAATTCTAAACTCTCGATTCATTAAGGGCTTTGTATAGAGTCTTTTTCATATATTAATAATTACAAGTGTTCATTGTTCTTCTTAAGTATTCGCTGTTGCAACTAAGTGAAATTTTCCTTAATGCCCTTGCGGTATTTCTAGGGCTTTGAACGGCTTTACTTTCAAGTACTGAAACTGATGCATAAAGTGATGCACTTTGGTTTCAGAGGTCGCCACTAAAGCTAAGGCGCTTAAGCTACAGCTTCCCTCACTCATTCACTCAGTCACTCAGTCACTTGTGGATGCAATTTGCTGCAGCAAAATAGATTTTGAAATGCACAGCATTTGCCACAAAATTTGTCCACGACTCCCTCTAAATGTTATTAACTACAACCAATTTAAAATGTGCGTTCGACTGAAGCTTTAAATGGACGACAACGACAACGACAACGAAGAGTAAATATATCAAAGCAAAGGCCAAGCAACAAATAGCCTAGTGGCTAAATCTAAATTGAGCGTAAGTTGAATTTAATTGAATTTCATTTTGTGTAGTCTTGAAATATGAAATCAAAGTAAAGACTTTTGCTGCTTGAAATTTGTGAAAGTCTTTATGTCTTTAATATTTACCAGGTGCTCAGAAACTGCCCTTAAATAGTAGGCAACGTTGATGAAATGCACAAGACATTGCATTTTCAACTTGATGCAAACATGTTTGAACAGTTCTCAATGGGTGGAAAAGGGAAATTTAATCAACTATTCAGACAGCATCATCAGCATCATCATCATCATCATCATCATCATTTAGCAGTCAAAGGGGAAGGTTTATATGTTTTATAAAAAGGACGAACTTTTTAAGTTGCTTTGCAAATATCGATTGATTTTTCTTTCGCCATACTAAACTGTATTTCATTTTCGTAAGATCTAGCTATTCCACATTGATAAACATTTTATCAGCAAAGACTGCCACATTCAATACGCCATTTATCTTTAATCAGGCTCAAATTCTAGACATTTAAGGTGACCCAAAAATTGGCTTTCCTCTGACATTCAATAGGCCCAACAAATGTCAATGAAAACAAAAATAAAAGAAGAGAGTAGCATAAAAACAGAATAAATGGAATGTGAGCTGGTTAAAAAACGCATATGTAGGTAGAATATACGATATAGGATTTGTGGTATTGGGTATTGTTATGCTCATGTTGTAGACTTGTAAATAAATAAGCCCTTAAGCCATTTTCTGGGGGCCTCTTTTGCATTTGTTGGTATAAGCCATTAAATATGCATGGCACACTGATTTCCCTCCCTCATTTGCCTCCACACAGAAATGAAGAAAAAAAAAAAGAAACCATTTCCCTTTTCCCCTTCCCATTCCCATTGCCATTCTCCATTCGCAATAAAGCAAAAACGGATGGCAATAAAATGACCTTTGTGAATCTGGGTTGTCATCAAACAAAAAAAGCAGCAAACAAAACGCCATCAACATTAAATTGGAGAAAAGGTCCTTGCTCAAAAAAGTGGGCGGGGTAGATTTAGGTAGATTCTCCTATGCCATGTATTTTACAGGTACTAAATGGAGCCAAGTCAGCGCCTCCTGTTTTTGATAAATGGCCTTTCATTTGCGGCCATGTAAATCTATTCCACAATAGACATTTGTCACGATTTCGATTTCGCTCTCTACATATATATCTATATATATGTATGTATATAGAATTCTTACTGAGCTGAGCGGCACTTGGCATAATTGAAATCAGTCAGAGTGCCATAAAAGGGAATTGTTTTACGGCTCTTATTCATTTGATGTATATGTATGAAAAATGCATGGGTGTATCTAGAAGGAGACCAAATAGCTTGACCACATAGCTCGTTGCTCGTAAAACTTCTCTTTGTATCTGCTTCAAAAAGCATTGAAGATGCGTTCAAAATGCTTTCTCTTTTATGTCATGTTGATGTTCTGTATCTTTATGAGTTTAATGGAGTATGACATTCGAGTTGCCTTGGCCACATAATGGACTTTTTATTAATAAAACAAAAATACACATAACTTTATGGCTATAGTCTGGCTAATTTGAAAACTTTATAAGCCTTAATACATAGATTTCATTTTAATTTGGTTTATTGTAGATTGACTTTGTCTCTGCACCTACAACTACACCCCTGTGGCCGGATGTGAGTTGCCATGGAACTCTTTTTGCGATGTTTTAATCAACTTTGTTGTTTGACTAATTGTAGTGTGTGCTTTGTAATTACCAATGGCTTCTCCTTCTCTCCTTGCAAGGATTATCGTATCCGGTTAAAGTCATTTTAAATCTTTACGTCGTAAAAACTTTGCTGTAAATATGAGATTGTTGTTTTTTCTTATAGTATTTTAATATTAAATAATTTAATTAACCACAAGGGTTTTTGACATATTAATAGAAACCGTGAGTATTTGTTCAATTTTTCGCCTCGTGCGGCATTTCATTGGAAAACGTTCCCATAAATAACGAATTAAAAGGCAATTTCACTCTACCCGATGGTTGCTGTGTCAATATGAAAGACCAAAGAAATTGTCCCCGAAAAAAATCTGAATTATTTATGTGCCTAAGAGATGTGCAAATGATGCTGTCAAAGACATTGCCAAAAATTTGTGGTGCCAAATATCGGGAGAGTGAGTCCAAAAGGGAGGACACGAAATTGTAAGTTGATTTTTATTTTATTTCATTTCAGTTTATTCATTTCATTTGTCTGCCTTTAACGCGTTTTTCACGCAACATTAAATGCTTTCCATTTTATTTGAATCAAAATAACAGATGGAAGTCACAGTCGGAGTCAGAAAGAATATATATGTATATATACATATATACCATAGGCGAATATTGTGTCAGGTGTTTGTCTTTGGGGGCTTAACCTTTAAGAGTCTGTGGGGCTTTGCTCAATTTGTTCTTGACAATTTATTTATTTATTTTTTTTTTTTGTCAGATGGGCAATGCAGCAACTGGCATCAAGTTGTGTCGTAATTAAGTATTGACCAAACCAAACAGAAACCATCCAAACTTAACCGAACCATACCAAATAGGTGAGCAACCTTACTGACAATGCCAGGTGTCGTGACCTGCAGCCATTTTTGCTCAATGCTATTGTATAAAAATAACATTCTATGCGAATATATATACACAGTATATATATACATATATGTATATAAATATATATATATATATACATATATAGGCTTTTATGGCCTTTTGGGACAACAGGACAAGGGACTCAGACCAGCCCACGTCATCGACTGCGTCATAAAGTGTTAATGGGCAATTAAAACTTGGCTGAACCAAGGGACCTGAGTAACATTTGTGCACTTATAACTACTAAATTAAATACTGCAGAGGCAGACATACGCAAAGTTACCCAATAGACAGGAAGGCGCTGGCCTCACATTGAGAGCCACAAATCCAAGCTTACCGGGTTTTGAATCGAGTGCAATCAGTTTAAGTGTTCACCGGTTTCCGTTTGTATTTCCGCTGCAGGCATTGCGCACAGTGGTTGTAAAATGTTTGGTATGCTACTATAAAAATATATTAACTTTATCAATTTGGAATTAGACTTATAAGTTAATTTCATATTACTTTGCTTTCAGATATTACTGACTGAGTGCTGACTAAATTACCTATGATTATTGCCCACTGTACCATTGGACCACTACCTGCATTGTATTTCTGTTGTGCACTATATCTCTGTCTCTGTATTTTGTATTGTGTTTGCATTTGGTCCTGTCACTTGCATTGTCAGCACCAGAATCAAGTGAAGTCAACGACAAAAGAAGGCAGAGTTCAATTGCATGTGTGTGTGTCTGTGTGAGTATGTGGGTGTATATATACGTGTATGTATATTTGTATGCAAAAGACATTGAGGACAAAGGAAAACGAATTGGTTTTTCAATCCACCGATTTTCATAAAACCCAACCCATTTGCCATTTGCAGAGCATCAACTGCTGGTTGATTTATATAGAATGTATATATACTATGTATATATTTCCCACTAATTTCTCTTTTTGTTGTATATTTCACTCTCCATTCCTGTTCAATAAAATACACTAGGCCAATGTCAAACAATTCAAATTAAGTTTCATCATTTTGCATCGTTTGGCTTTAGTTCTGAGTCTATGCAAACGGGTAACTGGCAACTGGCAACTGACAGCCAACCATACAAAAATCAATATTTGCCTTCTACTGTGGCTGTCAGTTAAATGAATAAACAACTGAATCAAAAATGAATTTCCCCCCTCCAAAAAAAGGAGAACTTTAAGAGAAACCGAAACAGAGTACAGCAACATATTTCACTGCATCGGAAACAGGAGATGAAAATAAAAAAGAAGTGAAATAAAGTTTCTTTTGGATAGATGCAGAAAACTTTTGCATGCATGGCGTATACGTAATGTGGCCGCACACAACAACTAAAAAAAACAAAGAAGATGCTAAAAGCATAAACAAAACTGAAAATTGAGTCGACTGAGGCACTGAGAGTGCATTTACTTTTAGCTTTAGAATACTCTAGTTTTTCTTTATCTCAGGCTCACAGATACTACTAGCATAATGGAGTTTAAAAATCAATGAGGCTGTTGCTCTTGGCTTAATAAAGTATGCAAAAGGTTGTTTGGTTTTCTAAGTGCCAGTCTGCAGATGGCGTCTTTCTTGTCTTTCATTTGCACTCTGTTTTCACATCAAAGTAATGGAAAATTTTGTTAAGAATATCACTCAAACAATCTTGAAACGAGAGAGAGACAGAGAGACTTAAATTAAATAGATTCAAGTAATTGCTATAAATTTTAAATAAACTGAATAACTAAATATTTGATCATATTTTCGACAATTCCTCGACAAAGAGAACTCTCAACGATGTTCATAAATTCAAATTTGAAACTGCAAAAATATGCTAAAGTTTAACTTGTAAACTATGAGTTCTACGTGCGTTCCCAATCAGCTACACATTTTCATGCATGTGCTTGAACTTTGAACTCGTTTTCTATAGCTCTCTCTCTCTCACTCTATCTCTCTCAGTTGTGTGCGTGTGTGTGTGTAAGGATAGTTATGAATTTGCAGTATTTCATTGTATTAAGCAATAGTTTGGAGCTCTTCTGTCTGCTTAGAATTTATGTGTTTTTACGAGGGTTGCCATGTAAGTATGGAGCAAGGAGAAATCTGCCAGAAAATTGAATGAAATTGGTAACAAAATGAATAATATGTTTAAAATGTAGATATACATTATGAAAACCAGTTAGTGAAGTGGAGTAAAGTGTTTCTATATTGATATTATAGCTAAAACTAAAAGAGTAACCTTCAGATACTTGCATCGCATAAGGAGTAAAATTTTCACTTCTAAGTTACGAAAACTGAAAGAAAAATGCTCACAGTTAGTTTTCAAACAGCCCTCGCATATAACTTTACTCATATGCATGCTTATTTGGAGCATGTTTCCCTCAACTAGCACAAAAATGAGCAATAAAAGTGGCCACTTTGCCATAATGAGTTTTATGCCAGAATGGCGCAAATAATGTTTATTCCATTATTTTACAGCCACATTCATAACCCATATAGCACCAACCATACATGCATACATATGTATATGTAGATGCATATAGTATGAGTGTATGTATACAAACAGACATATAAACATTCATCCACATAATGGTACATAAACATAAAAGGACTCAAGCCTGAGTGTTAACTGTTTGCCGCCTGTTATTATAATGTTACGCGACAGTTTGTAATTGGCATTGCCCGGGTTTTGTCTCTAATTAGTCAAAGTGAACTACAGGTTGCTGCAATTCAAAGCATGCAACATGTTTTTCCCCTTCTATTTCTCGACACTTGCACATTTTATGCATTGTATGCAAAATGTTTGGAGCGCACATTTCCAAAAACTGATTATACTTGACATGGGAAAAGTTTCATTTGAAATAAACTTTCAACTGCAGCATGAAAAATGCATTCTCTGTGTGGGGAAATGTCAAAATAAATTAACGCACATTTCAAATATTTGGTATCAGTATAAACTTTGTTATTATTTAATTAGACTAATTGAACTGAATAAAAGTTATGTGATTTCCACTGAATCAGTAAAGTTAATTGGTTTTAATACTTAACTACTGCATAGCAGTTCTTCTCCGTTCAGGTTCATTATCAATCATTTTGCTGATTGAATAATATATTATATATTTATTAATCTTAAATAATTGCCTGAATCAGAGCGTATGTAATACAATTAATTCGGTTGCTGGACTCTTTTAAATTTTACCAATGCCAATGCAATTGATTTAAAATCAGAAATCAAATTAAGCATACGGCATGTTGGCCAAATTGAATGGCAAATAAAAAGCTCATGACAAATAATAAAATTACGGAAGTCATTCATCAGATACCAAAAAAAATTCAGTCAATTAAAGTGATTGCTCTTCCATAATAATGAGAATCGTTAAGTAATATTATTATTATTAATTTGTAAGTAGATGCCAAGATAAAAGTTAATTTTTAAACAAATTTAAAACTTAAACAATTTTAATTATTATGTTATATGTGTATGATTCCATAACATATCATATTAAAGGGGTTTAAATGAGTTTCGGCAAACTAGAATTATAAAATTGCTTATCTTTTGCACAATTTAAAAAGGCAGCAAGCGTTTTCTTTAATTATATATTTTAAGTCACGTGTTTTCTTACAATTAGACTTTTTAAAAACGCTTATTCCGGCATTAGAAAACTGAAGACTTGGTTTGCATTTATAATATACATATGTATATATATATATATGTACCATTATTCGTACTCATGCCAGCTGCGGCAGTATATTTAAGTGGACTTCTTTGTCTCAGCCTAAGTGGTTTTTCATGAGAAACATTCTCATGCTCTTCGTGCATTGTTGAATGTGTTGTCCTGTTTGTCAAAGATCTTTCTTTTTTTTTTTTTTTTGTCTTTTTGAGTACTTTTTGTGTGTGTGTGTATGCATGTGTGTGTGTTTGTAAAAAGTTGTTCCTCAATGTGGAATGTTGCAAAGAGCACACAAACGAATTTGTAATTGGAAACTTTTCGCCCCCCCAACAAAATGCGATATGTGAATGACTCGGTAAGTGAGTGAGTGGCTCTCAACGCTTTTCTGTACTTTCAATTAAATGAGAATCAGTCAAGCAAATGTTAGCCAACAGTAGAACCCTTTTTTTCCCATTTCCTTGACATATCCGGTCCAGGCTAATCAAAACCCAAAGGCAGGCAATTTCCAATGAATTCGAGGCGGTAGGCGTAACGTTAAACTGTTGATTTCAATTGAATGTTGGACTGAACCTATGCAAATGACATTGTCGGCTAAACTGTATTATTTATAGCTGTTTATGGGGCAACTGTTGACTGGCCTCTTTGCTTTCAGATTCAATTAAATGCTGTCGGTGGAGCAGAACAGCAACAGCATCAACAGCAGACGTGGTAATTGAATTAAACTGCTTAAACTTTACACAACTGTACAAAACGGTAAAAAAAAATAAGAAAAAAATAAATAAATTTGCAACCACCCCAGAAGGTCCACACGCTTACACTCAGGACTAAGGCCAAGCAAAACCAGATCCAGATCCTCGTGACACATGTGTGCTCTGCGTCTGGCTCAGTTGTGTCAAAGTTCGCGCTGCGCCTTCTCAGATATACACACACACACACACACACACACATGCAAACTTATCTGTTGCCAAGGTAATTGTATAAAATCATGAAAGAAAAACACTCACTCACACAGACACACTAATTTTGAAATCCATGCGAACATAATCTGGCTCCTAAACAGGGTGTCGCACATGCAGATTATTTTACTACAAACGAATCTTCTTAAGCGCATTGAAAAAATAATTAATTTAAATTCTTATTTAAATAAGAAAAATTTCATTTTCTTTAGAATAATTATTAAACCAATTAAAAAATATATGCTAATATCACCCATTATAAATTTTTGTATACAAATGTGATGAAATTAAGGCAAGCTACTTCACCTACCAAAAAAAAAAAAAACAATACAGTGGCATAGACAAAAAATATTACATTTAAATTTAATTATTTACCATTGTAAGCTATTTTTTTTTATTACTTCAATAGTTTCATTCATTTGGTATACTAAGGGAAACCTTAAAGCTTATACAATTTCCTCTATTTTTTTCAGTATTTGCATAAACCCGTCCCACTGTAGGTAATATAGTACCTAATTCCGTTAAATCCCTGCAACCTGTTGTCTGGCCTTAAAAGAAAAAAAAAAGAGGCGCATATTTTAAACAAGTTGTAGGGTCGACTAGGAGATGCCCTATATAAAGCAAAGAATTAAGCACAAAATGTTTCCTTATAAATTGATATATCTAGCATATATATAAAATTTTAATTTGTATGTCAAATCAACCGAAGAGCCTTATATACTTTCGGCTGATAAGAACTAAATAAAAAATTCTCGAATGCAATTATATGAATTAATATACCCTTCCCATACCCCGTGTGTAAACTGAAACAGTAGAATTTCTGTTGAAAAAAAAAATGTAATTTAACTTGGCCCCGCAAGCCAAAACGAATTTGTTTTTGCTGCAATTGACAGGGCAGAGGTGAGGTGAGGCAGAGATGTTAATGTTTCAACATGCGGTCCATGTGGTTCCCTTCCCCCCACCCCTTCTCTTGAAACAAATACCAACCAAATCCGGCAAACAAAAAAATTGTGAACGCAAAACCAGCCAAATGAAGAATGGCATCGCATATAAGCTGCTTAATGGTCTCCATCCAGCAACAGTTTTAAATTTGCCATTACAAAGAGTTTAATCGAAAGAAAATGTTTTGAATTTCATTTAAGGTTATTAACAAATGGCAGAGAGGTAATATTATGTTACTACTATATGATTGAAATGTTATTTCTAAATTTGGACCTCTTCCGTGTTTTTAAAAATAATTATTTTGTGAAATAGCATCACTTAAATTGGTCTATCATTGGATCATGTAACTTCTTTATAAGTAAATAATAGAAATAAATTTCTGATAAGAGATATTATATAAATGCAAATTATCGAAGATAAGAATTATCTTATTAATATATCTCTAGAAAAAATATTTTTGATTAATTGTTTTTCATATATCTCTAGATGTTAGGCCTATTTCAAAAATATGTGAATTAGTTAATAACTTTGTAAAAGTAGGAAGATGTAGATTTCATTAATTATTTAAATTCTAATTTTATTTTGTCGAGTTCAACGAATATATACGAATTTTAAATTAAATTTTAAACTATTTGCAAATTTTACTTTAAAGTTTTTGGCGTTCGTTATTTATGGTCCAAAGCAAACTGAAATTTTAGTTTAAAAAACTCATTTTAAATGTAGATTGAAGTGGAAAAAGTTCAATGATTATTTAATTTGATTTTATATTATTATTTTATTTTGATGAACATGTCACATATGGGGAAATAATTTAAACAATATTCACCTATGGCACATGTCACCTAATTTGACTTGGATAAATATTTAAATTGTTAAATTTTAGTTGATTTTGCGATTTTATTTTTTATCTCGCCCCATTTCGAAACGGGCATGTCATTCTACCGCTACGTCCATGGGCGTCAACGAGCCGTTTAAGTGCTTAAAAGTCAACGTGAAACTTTTTTCCAATTTTTATTGTACAAATATAATGTGTGCTCAATATTAACGATGCGTGCGTGCGAGAGCGAAGACTTAAAGAGTCGTTAAATGTGAGTAAACGATGACACGGCTCATTGCACGGCAGTTCAATTTAAGCATCAACTAACTTTCCTTTTTCCCACTTGAAAAGAACTTTATGCTACAAAATCCTTTTCATACAATCTGATTTCCATAGCTCCATAGCGTAGAGATTTGACAAAGAACTAAAAATTTTAGTAATTCTTAACTGATTTTAATTCACTATTAATACTAACCTAATTTTTAGGAACTGTGACACACATTGTGGTTTATCGTTTAGCTTTAATTCACACGATGTTTGTGATTAGATATATATCAAAATTCTATTGGTATATATGTGCTAACATTTGGCTAATATAAGTATTTTATATTTTATTCTAGCACATTTATTATGGTGACAATAAGGGGAAAAAGTTGAGTTGTGACACATTTGATTGAATGCGTGCAGACTCAATCAACTTTTAGGCTCTGTTGTGTGTAGTTTACTTCCTTTTCTGTTCTTTTCAATGTTGTTGCTGCTGTTGTTGTTGATGATGTGCCAATGTCAATTTCGCTGATAATCCAAAACGTGTCACCGTGTCCAATAAAGCCACAACTCGACGTGCCTTCCGTATTATTGTATGACAAACAGAGAATGAATTTTGAAATTGAATTTTCCTTTAGTCATCGTCATCTTCATCGCTGTCATCTTCGTATTTAGTGTTTAAATAAGAATCACATCTATCCAACTGGTATTGTACATTCGTAAAGCAATCGGTACTTGTGCCAAAAGGATGTAAGAATCCATACAGTTTAACCACAGTATCCTCTAAAAAAAAAAAAAGGAACGCGAAAAGTTGATTGAATTCACAGCAAAATAACACTATTTCCTACTCTTACCACCATTCACGTAGAAATGTATTCTAGTAGCTTTGGCAATTGCGGTATTCAATGAATATCGAGTTTGCTTAATATCAATATTTAGCAGAGGAAAGTGAAAATTATCTACCGCACACATAACCGTTCCACCTTTTCCAGATAAGAAAATTGCATTCGTAAGGATGAGTTTACCATATGGCCGCAGACGAAATGGCTTTTTTGTTCGCACACGCATACCTAACCGAAATGAGTCAAAATGGGTAAGATGTCTTGGGTAAATAACAAAAAATACTCACACATTTCCATGCCAAATTATTGAGACTCCACTCGATATTTATTTTTAGATTGAGTTCAATAAACTATGCCGAAATAAATGAAAAATATTTGGTTGACATTTAAATCAATGTTAACTTGATTTTTGGTAAAGATTAAAAAAACATTGCTAAACACTGGAAGCAAATTGTAAAATCCCACAACTGACAAACAACAAAGATAATTACATATATGAATCAGCTGCATTTAATGTATATAAATATTTATTTAGTTAAAGATAAGTAGGCGTGAAGCCATGTGACGTCACAAGTTAATAGTCGAGTACTGCATATGTATCAATGTCGTCAAAACTTGTCAAGTTCATGCTAATGATTGGGCAAACAAACCAAAAGTCTTAACAAATTTAAACTTCACAACGTGCGTTATCGGTATTATGCGATAAATGTACACAGGGAAGGGAGGGAGGGGCATTAGTAATGTTTAAATTCACAAGAACTTAAGGCAGAGCCCGAACTCGATTGAAAAAAGCTCGATAAGTGTTCGTTATACACGAACTACCGTAAAGATTGGAGAATGAGACTATTTTTACGGCTGGCCGAGACAGTTGAACGCGATCCACGAAGACAATCGGACATAAAGAATTGTACTTGCTAATAAAACCGAAGAAAAAAAAAACCCCGCTGAGTCATAGATAATGAAATTAATATTAGCTTTAGGGCTTTTATTGGCTTTAGCGGTGCCCTTGCAGTTGCACGCGAAAAGTTTCAAAAATTTACGGATCACTCCATCACCTCCATCTTCGATCGATTATCCAACATCACCGGATTTCACATCTACTACAGAAGAAGAGACATCTACATCATCGGGGGAGGCAGACCTGAAAGAACATATTCAATTGCGAAGACAAGCTATAAATGATTGTCCAAAAGATCGTTTGCTTTGCGATCTGATTGATGGTGACTATAAACCAACTAGTTGTGCCTTGTTTAACAATATAACCAATCTGGTTTACTGCAATTCAACATATTGTGAACCGGAGAGATTCGATCATGATTACATAGTACGAAATCATGATCAGACGCCACATATAAATAGATGGAAGCGTACCAGGATTGGAGAGGTAGCCACTCTTCATGACGTTTGTCTGTTGAGAAATGGATTGCCAGTGACAAGAAAGTGTCAAGTGAACAAATTTCGTGCCCAATGGGAGCCAATTGATAATTGGAAACCTGTTGTATGTTTGAGGCGTATAAGAGAACGGACAATTAGTACACAATTAAATACTCTGCATGATGACATTCTGGAAGGAAGGCGACGGCCAAACAATACTGAAAGTCGTCGCCAGATGACGGCCACAATGAGAGACATGTTCAGGCAACCGGATAGGACTGTCCTGCCGGCAGATATCCATTTGACTGGTCAGGTATTCAACTCACTAATGGATGCAGAAAAGGATGCAGCTGTCAGCACAGATTTGGTTAGTGTTTGCAAGGAAATCATGTCCACCGATGCACAAGTGTTGCGATTATCTGCCCAACTAAATGCAACTAATAATTTGTTGATTCAATTTGAGGATTATATGGACGACTTGTCACAGCAAATGGTACCAAGAGAGAATTGCGGCAAAGTAGTTATAAATGCGGCCAAAGATGACAGTGCCGCCAGTGCAGCTAGTGGTGTGGAAACCGTGAACTTTTCCGATATTGGTGTTCAGGCACTTATGACTCATAATCTTAGTGTTCTCTTTGTGAATCCCCAGTGTGATGATATTACTGGTATAGCCATCTACTCAGCGCCATCTCCAGAGCTGAGAGTGTCCAATAGCGGTTTTTGGTATCGTTTTTTGCATTCAACTGAAGACTTAAATAAATTGAGACGAGACTCTAATTTAGAGACAGCAACATATGTGCCACAAAATCTTTGGAATGCCTTAAAGAAAAAAGGTGCAACCAATTTGGTCTTTAAGGTTTATGGCCATGATGCTCTGTTTGTGGAAATGTCAGAGGAAAGGAATCGACGACCACGCAGTAAAGTGATATCCATTTCCATTCCCGGTTATGAAGGTAAGCAAAAGAAAACTATTAATTCTTTCAAAATAAACTAAACTTTCTCTGGTTTTACAGCTTCAACTCTGCCAGAAGAATTGCCTTTTCTATTACGCAATGAGAATCATCGTCAACCCGATGATAGAGCCATCAGTTTGGGCAGTGGCTGCGGCTACTGGAACTATACAACTTGGTTGAGCGATGGTCTTACCGTTAGCGGTGGCTCCGACATGCTACGTGATCCTATTATTCTTTGCCAAACACGTCATCTTACCCAGTTCTCGTTTCTGGTCGGTGGCAGTTATCGGACCAATGACATAGGCGAGGAAGTCTTGGTTACACCACTAAACGAACGCGTTTTAGACATTATCTCCATTGTTGGATGCTGCCTTTCGCTATTTGGCTTAATCGGAATCTTTCTAACTGCAGCCTTTTTCAAGAGCTGGCGTAATCAGGCATCAACTAAAGTCTTACTTCATCTATGTTTGGCATTGTCATTGCAAATGATCCTCTTTGTGTTCCTAAATACGGACGATATATCCGAACAGTTGGTGTCTGAAGGTGCTTATTCACGTTGTGTGGCTTTGGGTGCAATGCTGCAGTATTCCATTCTAGTGCTCTTTAGTTGGATGCTGATAATAGCCTTTTTGCAGTTTCAACGTTATGTGACTGTAATTGGAATTGAGAGGCCACGTCACTACATACTTAAGTCTGCAATTGTGGCCTGGTCAGTGCCATTGTTGCCCACTCTTTTGGTGGCATTCATCGATCCCAGTTCGTATTTACCAACAGAGAGCCAATTGGCCACAGACACAGGCATTTGCTATCCCTCGGGCTATGGTCTCACTTTTGGAGTGGTGCTGCCCGTCACCCTAATTACCATTGCCAATTTGGCAATTTTTGTCTATGTATTCTTTAGCATTTCGCACTCTCTTAGCCAGAGTATACACAAGAGTGAAAGGAAAATGGTTATCAAGCAAATACGTTTGTCTGTGCTTCTCTTCTTTCTACTTGGCCTCACCTGGATCTTTGGCATATTTGCCTTTATGCAGGCGGGTGTGGTATTCTCTTATCTTTTCTGTCTCACAGCCACAATGCAGGGCTTTGTCGTATTTATTTATTTTGTGGTACTCGATAAGGAGAATCGTCGTGCCTGGGCCGGACTCATTTGTCCCACTAAGAAGTTTATGGATGTGGAAGGACGGACTCATGAACTACAATCGATGAGCACCTCATCGACCAACTATACGAACAGAGTGCAACATTAATTTTAAGACTCTCACACACACACACACACACACATACACACACGCGTGCATCTTTAGACTGCATAGTTTGAGGTTTTCATTTTCTCAACGAACAATTCATTCACTAAAGCATGAATCATTCATTTAATTTATAACGATATTTCTTAGTTATGTTCTGTATACTATAGCCTTACCTTAAATAAACAACACCAAAGCTTCAGTAAACTTTATAACCTTTCTCACGCTGAGATGTATGCTATGTTTATTAACGTCTCCTGTTACAGCCGAGACGAGAAATCGACGTTAAAGGTGTGTACGCGCTTGCACAGTGGTAGCATGTAACAAATAATAATAATTGTGAAGATATTCAAATTATTTATATATATATAAACGAAGTGAGATCTCTCAAAAATACCCCAAACTATATTTAAGTCAGTGAACACAAGGAAAAATTTAGCTTAGATTAACGTTTGCTCAGAGTTAAAAGATAACTGAAAATTGACAAAATATTTACTTTATCATGGAGTACCCTAACAATACGAGATAGATATATCTATAAATGAACTAAATTAAAACAAACTCTAAATATTTTTCAATTCTAAAACTTTAGACCACGAAAGATAAAAGAATCAAAATATATTTGTATATTAAATTACACTTCAGTGCATTCTAATTCAAATTTTGTTTAGTAGACAACTTTGAAATTTAAACGTGAGCAAAATGTATTTGCTTAAGATATTTTCAACTTATTATATAAAAAATTAAATTTCATCAATAGCATTCTTGTGGACAATTCCAATCAATTCAAATATTCAAGTTAAATTAATTGAAATTGTTTGGAGAAATATTTATTTATTTCCCATGAATGTTGATAAATGTTTCTTTCTTTTCATAGTTTAAGAGATATTTTAATGAATTATCAGAGATTTATGAGACACGAACCAATGTGTGTTTGTTTGTAAATATTTTCATGATGTGGATGGGTGTGGGTGTGAAAGTTTTCATTGCTCGAAAATAACGACTTTAACGCCAGCAGCTGTGAGCAATTTCGACACTTCTCAGTCTGGGCCTTTGATATTTATTGTCTAAACAAATCGCCGTCAGTCGCTTAACTGTTTCAAAATGAATGGCCTTTGGTCACCTGAAAGCCGTTAAGGGAGCTCTTTATACTTACATTTGTCTCGGTATAGATATTGGGGGGCATTTACTTTATACATATATACATATACACAAACATTTCCAATATCCTCTGCCCTTGAAATGTGATTACACTACAGTATGTATATGTATGTATATATAGAAAAGTTCGCGCATTAGTAATGGCCAGAGGGGAAAAATCAGTCTTTAATAATTGAAATTGATAATGCTTTCTATTTGATTAACAGTTTGATGCTGATTGATGTATGTGCTGGATAAATGTAATCACTTTTATTGCACATCTTGGGGCATATGTAAAATGTTTTCATACTTAAAGGGAAAACGATTCGTTAGTATGCTCAACAGCAGAAACCCGAAAAAGCCAGCCAGGCACCCGCTCAAATCATGCGAAACTTGAAATAAATTGTAAAACATTTTCAACTGCAAACAATGTCAACAACAAGCAGCAACCAAGAGTCAAAGAAGGACCGCCGGAGGCATTCAACGTCAAAGTTAAAGGCTAAAGCTATAGCTAAGGCAATGGCAAAAAAGCAAAGGCAAGGGCAGCAGCAATATGTAAACCAAGTCAAGCAAAATGTTGGCAACAAGAAGGCAAACAAACAATGCCTTAGATGTATGTGCATTAAAAGTCAACGACTCGGCAAATGAATTGCAGGCCAAACAAATTAAATTAGCGCACCAACAAAATGCCAAAAATAAGAGTCAACTAACTTTTGTTATAACGCATATTCAGGTTCAAGGCGAATTTATTTTTGCCATCTAATTTCATTTCATTTAGGCAACAATGACCCCATAGCTTACTTTACTCCTTTTAGTCTGTTGTCTGAACCCGATAGTCTGATGGGGCTCAGCTCATTTAATTTCCATGGCAATATTAACCATTACATGTCCTTACCTTGACCGGTTAGTTTTTTGCAGCATCAACACTCTCATTGAGCTGGAATAATGATTTCGAGGAAATCAGTAATTTGCGCTTAATTAGAGCAATCAATGCTGAAAGTTTGAGTGTGAGTTTCTTAAAGAATGGCCCAAGGGTTTATTTTTTTCTTGTTTAAACATTTACTATAAGAATGTATGTGTTGAAAGGTTGAGTTACGTCTGAAATATTAGCCACCAAAATTCCTTAATGTTGGAATTTTCATTTTACCACTCCACTTTCACTCTTCTTACATTAATTTTCCTTTTTCCCCATTTTTACACCAAATGTTGGTCCAATTACAGAACGTATTCTGATTTGACAGCTCAGCATTTGACACAATTGTACCCCAATGACAATGTGTTCCATAGTTCCACCTCACGTCTGATATTGCAACACTTGCCCGTGTTAAGTTCTTCTTT
Organism: Drosophila austrosaltans; assembly: GCA_035045865.1. Classification (NCBI taxonomy): domain Eukaryota; kingdom Metazoa; phylum Arthropoda; class Insecta; order Diptera; family Drosophilidae; genus Drosophila; species Drosophila austrosaltans. The sequence continues at coordinate 6,237,894 of JAWNOQ010000180.1, read as the reverse complement.
ACGAAAACGAACATTTCACAACTTTAATTTGTCACCTGCTTCAAAAACAAAAAAATAGCATAATAATATTAAGAGAACAACATAAGAGAATTCTATGGATACATTGTCTGCGCTTGCGCTACTCTCATAGTCCTGCAGCACTGCTATGCCCCGCCTGCTATTGCTTACGTTATGGCTTACGAGTGAAATATTACGTATACGAGTAGTTGGATGGCTAGTCAAAGGCATACGGGCGGGCTGTCTATCGGCAGACATACGCACCAAGTATGTAAGATAAGAAAGCAAATGGAGGCAAACAGTTTGCGCCATTCGATGCATTTGAACGGTACTCAAGCGGAAGTGAAGCGGCCTCCGGAAGAGACAACAACAACAACAAGAATAACAACAAGAAACAAGACAAATAAAATGATTGCCGACATATAAGCCTCTTTGTTTTTAAAGATATATCTTTAGTACATAGTTTATATGTATGTATGTTATAGCTAAGTAACTCTTTGATTTCGTTTGGCTTTCGGTAACTTTTTCAAATATATAAATGATGAAATGGAATCATGAAAATCTATTATCTACGTATTCTATATATTCTGGTGACTAATTAAAATATTTAGACTTGGCATTTGTATTGATATTAAGAAAAAACCCTTTTAAAAAATATTCATTTTATATATGTTGCTTAAAGCAATATTTCAAATTAAAGTAAGAAACGTACTTATATTGAGAGCAATAAATATCAATTCAATTTAGAACTCTTTATAAAGTATCTTTTGATTGTTCCCTTTTACTTAAAAAGCTATCTAGAGTTAAGTACCAAGTTTGTTGGCATTTGTGCACACTTTGTCTCTCTCTCTCTCTCTCTCCCTCTCTTTCTCTCCACGTCGAAAAAGAGCAACCGCAACAACAAGTTGAATAGAAAAAGGGCCAACACTCACACACAAAGAGGACACCCTTCCCCTTTATTTCTCCCCTTTTGAATGCAGATTGCACAGTGTGAAGGGCATGGGAATGGAGAACTGGAACTGGCAATCGTAGTATGGGCCATTAATCAGCTTAATAAGGTTTTTTAGAGCAAGATAAATATCTAAAAATAATAAAAGATGAGCTAACCAACGGTGTTGATTACACTGGCAAACAAAATATATTGCAAAATACAAATGGGTAAATAATATTGAAGAAATTTAATTTCCTATTGAATAACTTTTTTTTCAGATTGCGGAAAGTATCCTGTATATATATAAATATATATATGTAACTTTTTGTAGAGTTTAGTTATCCAATAAATAAATGAACAAAGAGATAAAGGAAATCTAGCCACGGGAATAGCTACTCATTAAATTGTATTTCAAATGTCATAAATTGGCTCTTAGGTTTATTTTAGTTGTCCTTGGCCCCTCAGTTGCTTTGTTTCAACTTGAGAATAATTGAAATTCCATCAACGTTTCACATCCAATTGTTTGTTACTAGGCTAGAGTGGGAAAAGGAAATATAAAAAAAGGAGAAGAAATTCCTTTCTTTATTTTCCTTTTTTTATTTTGCCACGTTCGTGGCTAAGCAAACACTTGGATGGTGTGAAAATATGTAGACAAGTGCAAAATTGTATTTTCCCTTCATTCCTCTTGTGGTCCTTTCATCGACTGGGTATAGACAGACAGACATAAATCATCTTTGATAGAAGTTACAACTGATATATAGTATATATTTTCTGTAAATGTCATTTGTATTCTACAAAGAAAGTTCCTCAAAGATGACAAATAAAATAGGTATATATAAATGGTGCTTAAAGTAGACAAGAAGTGGATACAAAAAATTAATAGTGGAAAAAGCAATATATGATTATGTCAAATATTGAATACTCTAGTGAAACCTTTTTTATTTAATTAAGGATGAGTACTAAATAGTTTAATATTTTTGTAATATTTTCTTTGTTAAATATATTTATAAGTACTTAAAGAATGTAACAAAACTAAAATTTAGTTTTTAACAATTTACTATTCAATCAACATTCAAAATACTTATGAATTTGAATATACATACATATATGTATATGTATTCCAGCTAACTAGTCTTCTTTGTTCTCTATTCTTCTATGGAAGAGCATCGAAACTGCAAAGAAGTTGATCACATGTCAACTATATAAATTTAGCTTTTTCAAATATAAAAAAGAAAACTTTTAAGCAAAATAAACAGTGATGGAATTCCCAAGAGTCTCATCATTAGAAACCAAGGGGGAATATATTTCCATTCTGACTGTAAAGTTTCTGGCTTAAATTTAATATTACCTACAAATAGACAAATGTATATGATGCCTCATCCACACATCCTTAGATACATACGTACATACATATGTATATGCTGTGTATATTTACATAGAAAAGAGTCCCAGAATTTGCATATTTTATGTATGCATAGGTCGGGCAGTCGCTAAAAGCCACATCGCACCAAAATGCCCAACAGTGTATCCTTGTAAACACACTTATGTAAGTACATAAACAGAACCTTGAAGCGATCCTGATTGCATTTAACAATTTAATTCAATTGAACACAAACTACAAAATCTTAGCTTAGTTAAATTTTAAATACCCTTTTGGAAAGGATATTTTCTTTAGAGTAATGCATAATTGAAAATGTTACATTTGATGTGGTATAAAAAAAACTATATTCACAAAAAACTATATTCTGGCTCATCACAGTTTATCTTAATATTGTTACAAGAGATTACAAAAGCTAGTTATCCAGAAAGAATAATCTTAAATCTGATTCATGAGAGAAAAATAAGTTTATCTTGTTATCAAATTGTTCTAATCTTGTAGATGATCACAAATTAAAAAAAATGTGCAATGGTTTTTACTTTTAATAAGTTTCTTTATGGAGTCCACAAGGTCAAAACAAAAGAGGAACATATTAAAATTGAATTATTTTTTAACCGCTTTATAGACCAACTGGAGGTAACAATATATTCTGGCCTTAAAGTACTCCGTAATCCTGACTTTAAGTGGAGGCGTTGCAACACTTGTTTAAGGTCTTTTCCAAACCCATTTTAGTTGTTTTTATAGAGGCAGCTGTTGCTCGTTTAAGAGCTAAAAAGTTGGCATAGTTTTTCTTTTTTGCACTTCAAAGTGACACCCATCATATTACGTATTTATTATTTTGTTGCATTTATCTTTTTTTACATAAAGAATACAAGCGAAAGTTATTTTAATTTAAAAGAAAAGTTATAGTCATTCCCTAAGGGGCATATAAAGTTATTAGACAACTTATTGATTAAATTTCTCAGCTCAAACCAATGCCATTTAAGGACAGGCCAACTGGAAAGGGTATCAGAACATTACAGTTTAAAAAATTAACTTCTTGTCCATCTTAAATGAGCAGATGCTTTTAGTATAATACTATGTAGATTTTATTTTTAGTTTTTTTTTTATATTTTTATTTTTATTACACTTTTGTTTATGGCTAAATTATTCGCGAGTAAGTACATTTCCTTCTTTTTGGCTGTGCATGTCGACAAAGTGCATCAACTTATTAAATATGCAAATTTTTTGTGGCAACTACATGAAAAGCGGCTTACTGACTCTGCCAGTGGCAGTGGCAGTGTCAGAGTGGCAATGCCAGTTCACATTTCTAATTTTACACAGTCGCAAGGAATTGTATTATGAATGGGAAGATGCCATTTGGGAGTGCTCTGAGGCAGCGGCATAAATTATTCACCAGGCAGAGAAGGTCAAAGGTGAATTTACATCTCTCCTGCTGTTGTCTGGCAGCTGACTTCAATCTCTAGGGGGCATTTGGTAACATCATTAATGTCATAAAGGGGGTTGAGAGCTGTGGAGTCTGGAGTCGTCGGCCAGTTCCCAAACAGTTGATGTTGAAATGTTTTCGTCAGTTCACCAATTGAGTTCAACTAACGAACTATTTTAATTAGTTTTTGTGGTCGAGAAGTTGTTTCTGTTTACTTTTTTTCTGTTTTTTAGTTTTCCACTTTGCCAGGGGGCAGAGTAGTTATACGGGTGAGTGCGCTTAGTCGATTGGAAAGGAAAGAAAATCGTTTGCCCCTTGTCATGCATAAAATATGAGGCATCTGTAAGGCCATAACTCAATTTGTTACATGCATTCTCATATCCCATTCAAGATGGCCATCAAATAAAAATAAAAGCATCCTCGACCAGCCTTCGATTTGGTTTAGATCAAAAGCCCATCAAACTCATTACGCCGAATACAGACCGAAACCCAATGGCTTCCTTTTTATTTGTTGTTGTTTTTTTCCTGCAGTGACAGAGGATTTGGTACTCAATGGCAGCTGAACATCAACAGAACTCGGCAACATAAATGCTGCCTTTATTCAACATATGAAATATAATGGTATATCTATACTCTATATATATATATATATAGATATTTATATAGATATATGTATGTACCTTCTGACCTAAGCAGGAAACGACCCTCATCAATATGGATGTGGTTTGAAAATGGACAGGACGCGTATGCTAAGCTTAAACTAAGGGGTCTCTCGCTCTAGCAAATTGCCATAAATAATTTACATAGTAATTAGTACCGATTCATATTTAGCTCAAAATCCTCTAACTACACACACACACACACACAGACTCAGACACATTTCACTAGATTACAAACTTTGTTAGTTTGCATATAAATTGAAATTGAAATGCTTATGTAATCAACTGGGTTGAGGTTCTTTTTTTTTTTTTACCCCATTTTTGCGTCACGACAAATTCAAATTATTATACGTACATAACACATTATCATCAGGAGCTGAAATCATTTCTCGCTGCTCCTATTCATGGCAATATTTCCGTTTCCGTTATACCAATTGATTTTCATCAATTTTCCCTCCCTGTAGGTAAACCAATCTGCTGAGAATGATGTCAATGCAATAATTTTTCCCATTGCTGTAACCCAAATTAGAGTGTGTGAAAACGAATGCAAAAACCAGTGGAAGAACCAAAAGGAATTCGTTAGCTAGTTGCGGTCAAATGGTAGTGGATAATTGTGTTGGCGGTTAAAGGACCTAATTTTTCCAGTGATGGAGTTGAAATGGTCGTGACTTAAACAGAATAGACAAAATTTATAATTTTACTCTCAAACAGACTTTAAAATGTCAACAGAACAGAACTATGAATCATTTAAACTGGTATTTAATTAATTGAAATCAATAAAATATAATTTTATTTAAGGTACAAACTATATAAATTGATTATTTCCAATCGCTTGATTATCAAGACATTAAATCGCGTAAAACAAATCTTAATCGATCAACAATGCGTGTGTCCCGCACAACAAAAACAGTTTTGTATTATTAATATTTCAATTATTTAGCATTTGAATGGCATTAGACGATGTGGCGGAGGGGGTGGGGGGAAATATTGCTTGGATTATTGTTATAATTCAAAAGAGGCCCCTTTCAATATAGTTGTCAAGCTGGCATATCGAATGACAAGACAAATGATCAATGAAACGATTTTAAATCGCATTGTCAAACATAAAGAGCCAACGATTAAAAATCAATATAAATATATTTGGTCTATTGAGGTATTGTTCAAATAAGCATCCTATACAAACACACTATATACATAGTATATCTATGAATTTACATCTCTATATTGGTGGACAACATTATGCTAATAATTTAATACATACAACTATATGAGCCCTCTCATAAACTTGATTTATGCAGTTAAATCAAAATGAATTTACATAATTATAATGGCGTAAACTACCGCCAAGTTGTCTGACAGTCTGACTTCACGAATCCCAAAAAAAAATAAATAAAATCAACCAAACCTCACACTTTTCGAAGCGAATCATATTCTGCACACAATCGGCTTAATCTCAACACTTGAAATGAGAAATAGTCAAGTTTGTCTCGTTGACTTGCCTTGGTTAGTGGGAATTTGTTGATCGATTAAACTGGATTGACGAAAATAAAAACCCCTAGAAATGGAATAAACTAAAGTATGCCATTTATATATACTCTATACTCTACGTTGAATATACTCAACCGAATTTTATAAAGTGCAGAAAGTGCATATAAACTGTGCTAAATATGGACTCATTGTTTGTCTTAAGTGAAGAAATTGTTTCATTCTTTGGTGGTATTTACTATATCTACATACATTCTGTAAAGTCCGATAAAGGTTCTGTTATTGTTTAAAATTGAAGTATTGCTTTAGTTTAAGAATTTATATATATTTTAAAGAGAAGCCCCATATTTTATTGGATAAGCAATTCAAAGCTAATTCTCCAAGTAATTCTCTGTTATGTTGAAAGTCCCCTGTATAAACACCAAGTTGTAGGATATTACGAGAAGTCCATTAAGTATTCAAATGATGCAAGCTGCCATATAAATATAATATACTTACCCTTAGTCAAGTGTATTAAAACCTCAACAAACAGAGATTGCTAAAAAAAAGATAGTGAACATTGAATTGGGGACGTTTGCATAAATCACGTGCCAGCCACAGAGAGGTAGACTAACTTAAAAGTGGAGAATGTTTCTGGCCCGATAGAAATTTTATGTAAATGCAGGAAGTCAAGACCCTGAACTTGAAACGAGTTAACAACGAGTTGGCCAAGCTGGTCGCTCAATAGTAGCGGTTTAGTCTTCTGTTAAACGAACCAGCGTGCGGTTGAAGATTCGAAACTCGAGCTAGGCAAAAGACCTTATGTGCTTGTTGTGTTGTGCCTTAAAGAAATAAAGAAGAAAACAAGTAGAAAGAAAAAAAAACAAAGACTCAATAATGTATCGGACGTGCCTTTGTGTAAGTTATGCAGCGCCTGCTGTTGTCAACTCATTTATCACTGAATGGGAAATTGTAATTTATCTTTTAGTTACTATCTCTGCTGACTGTGGTTTTGGCCGCCACACAGAATCGCGAATATTTGCCTAAACGATCCTACTACTATGCAGCACCTAGCAACGAGCCCAGTGCCAAAACAATGGCAGAATTGCGAAAAATAATTCAAGGACATTTGCAACGTTTTCAGCAGGCTGACAACATGTTTGGGGTATTCTCCACTCGTGCTCTCGCCCAGCAGGGCAAAGCGGAAGTGCAACTAGACAAGCCCAAGCAACATCAGTACCAACACCAACACCAACGTCAAAATCAGCAGCAACAAAAGCAACAGCTGGTGTTTGCCGGGTCTCAGAATAGCTTGGAATATGCTTTGCCACCGAATACGCCAACACCAAAAAACTATGCCCAGAATTTCTTACCCGAGGGTCAGGATGTGGTTCCCGGAAGTTCTTACATACCGCTACGGTTGCTTCTGATTCGCCGCTGAGAGTAGTTGTTGTTGCCATCGTATTAGTCGGCAACTTCTGTTGTTTAAACAAGTTCGGCTTCAGTTGCCATTTGGAATGCCGTTCTCAGCTGTGCTGCCACCAGTAACCAGTAAATGAGGTTAATTTGTTTTAATCTTACTGGTTCTTATATAATTTTAATGATATTTTAATTTCCAATCATAGGCATAGTATCATTCTCTTTATATGCTAACTCAACATAACAAAATACATACATACAATTAAGAAGGTATAACGAAGAGTTACGACCTTATCATTGACAATAAAAACAAAATGAGCCACACACCGCTCATCTCAACGAAAACAAAAAAAAAAAAAAAAGATTTTAAAAATACATTCACTAAAAAATAAAGTTTCTCATTTACATAAATTAGAAACAATATAAATTAAAACGAAACGGAAGGCGGCGCACCAAGAGGTCTAAGTTTCTGCATAAGGGTTCAAACACAAGCAAAAGCTTGTGAACTCAGAGCTTTTAGTACGTACTTGAAGCGTGGGTTCAGGAAAGCGCTAAGTCTGGTCTGAGCATGAAGCTTATTGGTTTCGAAACACGCTTTACAGAGTGACCATCACGAATTTGCAAAAACAGTTGTAACTTAAATATCAGGGCATGATTTGAGCAATATTTGAAAATTTAAATTGGAAATGATGAAGTTTAAAAGTTTTATTCTTATGCAAACTGTAATATTTTAACTTAGAATATAAAAATAATTACTTTTCACTTCTTAACAATGGGCATTTGCTTTTATTTATGTTGTAACACAATATATTAATTAAGATTTATCTAGCTATTACTTATGCGTTTTAAGGAAAGTTCCATAGAGTTTGTACGACTTTCAGTTTGGGAATTGCTTGAACAGCCACAAAGTGATAATAACAATTTTCGATTTGTCTTATTAATCATACAGAAATAAATGAATAATACAAAACCCTGCAAAGTGGCCGTCAAACAGAATAAATATGAGAATGTAATGCCAAATTGCATATAAGTACATAAGCCAAAGATCCACGTAAGTCCCAATAGAAAAAATAAGAGCACAAAGAGTTTCAGTTCTTGCATAATATGCCCTTTCCGCAGTTTCGCACTTATATAGGCTGTCTTATGAATACTAGAGATAATGCGAGCTACCATCCATACATTTGCTAAGGTTATTACCACAATTGGTAAGACAACGGAGAAAAGCAAAAAATTCCCCGTGGGATAACAAATAGTAATTGAACTCTTATTCTTGTAGGGTTTGTATAGTGAAGGTGAAACTAGCACAATCGAAAGAATGGCCAAAAATGGCACTATCCATGCCAAAAGAGAACTAATTAGTATATAACTTTGTGGTCGTTGGACACCCAAAACTGTTACATATCGTTGATGCTGAAGAAGAGCTATTATAAGCATCCAAACGAAGACAACCAAAACGGAATAATGCATTAGAGCTCCAAATAACAAACAGCCATTGAAATGTTTTAAATTTGGAATCCAATTGCCAAGGTTCACAATGATGAAGAGTAACATTTGAAGGGTCAAGGCGGTACAGAGATGTAAAAGGACTTTGGTAGAAGCCGATTCCCGAAATTTCTTAAACACTGATGCCATCACAAAGATGCCCGAGAGACCAACCAAGGATAAAAAGCAGCCAATTATTGTTATATAATCCAAGATAATATCGTGTAAGTTTTCTGCGGGTAGATTGAAATTACTTTGTCTATAACTAGCACCCAGCAGAAATGAGAATTGTGTCAAATGATGAGCATAGCAGAGAATGAGAGAATCGTTTAGAATATCCTTTTCGTTACAGGTAGTCACACCATCACTTAACCAAGTCTTGTAGTTCCAATAGCCACAGCCACTACCCGAATTGATGGCCCTGGCATCGGGCTGACGATGATTCTCATTGTGCAGCAGGAAAGGCAAAACCTCTGGCAGACTTAAAGCTGAAAGTATAACTTACATTATCCACCACAAGAAGAAGCTACAAATGACTATTTCGCTTACCTTCGAATCCAGGTATGGATATGGAGAGCACTTTGCTGCGTGGTCGTCGACTCCGTTGATCTGTTGTTTCCACAAAGAGACTATCATGGGAATATACTTTAAATACCACATAGTTGGCACCTTTCTCCTTCAATTGTGACCAAAGTGTTTGCGGAATGTAAGTTGCCATTTCCAAATGAGATTCTTGTTTCAGCTGTTCCAGGGTCTCATTCGACTGCAAAAAGCGATAAGAGAATCCATTGCTACTCTTAAGTAATCCAGGGGAATGTTCTGTATAAATTGCTATGCCAGTGATATTATTGCATTCAGGGTTAACAAAGAAAACACTGAGATTGCCACTTATCAGACTATAGACACCATTTTGATTATAGATTGCAGACTCCACATCGCTGCTTAACTGCAAAACGTTCTGGTTTCTAGAGCAACTTTCGGGGGGAACCATTTTTGGAGCTAATGTATCCATATACTCCTCAAATTTGCTTAATAACACATTGGTGGCATTTAATTTGGCGGAGAGTTTTAAGATTTCTGAATTGCTTGCCATGACCTCCTTACAGATGCCAATTAATTCAGAGCCCAAATTAACTTCCCTTTTCGGCTGATTCATGAGATAGGCAAACATATTGCCTATATTGAATATATCAATAAGCGAAAGATTACCACGCCTCTGACTCAATTCTTTTCGCAATTCCATAATCTGGGAGTGTTCCCCAGTGGTGATTTGATTGATTAAATGATTCACTTTTATATTAAATTCGCTGCCTTGATGGCATGTTAGGTTGTCCAAGGGCTGCCACACAGATCGCTGCATGCATAATCTCTTCTTGGGGAATCCTTCTGAATCTAAGCACAAATCGCGATATGTTGCCATTTCACCAACTTTTGTCTTTTCAATTCGATTGATATGAGTTTTCCACACGACTGTTATATTTTCCACATTTATCTCATAAAGATGTTCCACATTTTCCGCCTCACAGTAACTTTTCTCACATACAGTTGTTGGATTATCAACATATTTTCCATTTTCCAGCCAACAAGGAAAATATCGAAAGTATTTCAAATGACAAAGATCCAAACATTTGCGTGAGTCCATTAGGGGACGATTTTCCGTGGGAAATAACTTAAGGCCAACACTTCTTTCACTTGTCGAGAATATTTCACAAATAAAACTTAAAAGTATCAATAAAAATAAACATTTTTGCATCTTGAATTCTTTATTTTATTTCTATTATAAATTTTAAACTTATCTTTAGCTACGTATTCGCTCTGAATCAATGTAAGCGCTGCGATCGACTGTTTAAAGAATTTTTCCCAGCTCACTCAATTGTATGGTAATTGTATTGATACCCTTTAGTGATATGACAAGGGGTATATAGAACACTTGGAAACTGGCAGAAAATGGAATGGAAAACAAGATATAATGAATCAGCACTTACAGATGAGTAGTATTACTGAAACTTTGATAGAACGTAATTTTAGAATAAAGAGAAGAAAATATTTTTTAATTTCTTAATTACTTTATAAAAATTTGACTAGAACTGAGTATATTAAAGTCGATGTCTAAGCTCACCATGCAGTAATTTTTACACTCTTGCAAAAAGTGTATATTCGTTTTGGTCACAAATTTGCATGTTGACCCTTGTACCTTTAATATACCATACCGGGTTTCAGGAACTGGCTCATAAATAAGTTTAATTGAACTATAACTCCGATTTACTTGTACTAAAAAAAGAATAATTTCAAGAACAAGAAAAGTTGTGAGCTTATAGTTGGAAAGAGTAAACAAACTTGGGCCTTATTTTCTATTTTTTTCTTGCCTTATCTCAGAGATAACTGAGACGAACTTAACTTCTGTTTAAGTACTGCTTAATGACGTTTCTATTTGCGGAAAACGTCAACCGGTCAGTGGGGAATGCATGTCACAGAGCAAACACATCCAAAGATTGCAATCTAAAAAACTGTTCAAATGGCAAATAATAAAAACTGAATAATCAGCTTTGAAATAATTACCAGCATTGGTTAATGATCACTTGATATTTCTTGGCTCCCCCTTTTTTCTTCGTTTTTTTTTTTGTTTGTGTTTATTTATTTTTTTTTTTTTTAAGTCCACTCGAGACTTGAATGAATCGCGCGCGCGCTACTTCTTCACACATTGTGGCTGTCACCTTTTAAATCACTTTGACTTCAATCACTTATTAGATGTCGACATTTAACTACTTAAAAATTTAGGAAGAAAAAAAGCATAAACTATTTTATATTATCTATATCAAAAGTTGATCTCATGCATTGTTATAAATTTTGCTTTAACGAAACTGAAATGCACTTTAATGACCAAAGTTGTCCTTGTTTGCTCTTTGTTGTAAGTTATTTGCCGTTGGCCTTTTCACATTTCCCTGTCAACATGCATCTTCTTGTGTATTAAAAATCAATAGTTGGTATATAATTTGACTTCAGGCATGTCAGTGTGCTATTTTAATTTAATTTAAGGCTACAAAAATAAGCACATAAATGACCAGTTTAAAGATATAGTCAATTAGATTACCTTTGGGGAAAATTGCAACATAAATTATATAAGAATAACTCTGTGTGTATAGATAATATAAATATTTACATAAAATTTCACAAAATTTGTATAAAATTTGCTGTTGCCTTGAAGCAAAGTTGATAAATATAATTTGATGAAATTGGTAGACTCACTTGTATTAATTTTTATAATTAAGAAAACTTAAACTATTTATTTAGTTATAAGTCTTTTCATCAATGAGTATCTTTCACATAATAGTTAAAACACCCTACTTTAAAAGAGTAAACAAGTAAAATTAAATATATTATATATAAATAATTACTTAATAGAACTGAAAGCGTTTATTTGTTTCTATTCAATGCCGGCTGTAAGCATTGTAAATCGAACTTAAATATATTTTGATGGAACTATCTTACAGATAATCAAGTAAAATGCAATAAATATTCATACAATCGAACAAATACTACAGAGAAATGAGTTGCCTCACGTTCATTATTTTACTTTGATTTTGACTCTAACTTTGTCTCCTTCCCTTTGTCATTCATCCATCTATCTATCTATCTTGGCTGTGGGCAGTAAATTTACAACAGAAAAAGAGAGAAAAAAGCAGCTGGCACGTTCGAGGGATCTAACAAGAAACGTCGAAGAATATGAAGGTTGAAATTCTCTCTGTTACCGTTCGACTATCAGACAGATATCCTGGCTACATGTTTTTGGGCTCTGTGAAGTGCGCCAACAAAGTTGGTTCCACTTCAGAAATTTATTTACTCAAGTGTGATGTGATTATCCTGCTGCACTTGTCCTTTTGTTTCTGTGCGCTAGTTACGCCCGTTGGGCATACACACACACACACACACACATAGAAACCTGCACATACATATCAGCCACGGATAAAGATTTTACAATATCCCCAAAGGCATTTACAGTTTTTGTGCAAGTGTGTGGGATTGCGTGTGTGTGTGTGTGTGTGTGTAACGAGAAAACCGAAAAGTTGACTATATTGCTATTACGAGTACTCCTTTCTGTGCCTCTTAATTAAAAGTCAGCTAGATAGTCATCATTTCTGGAAAAAAATCTCCTATTCGATTGCAGTTTGTTTCCAGGGGGTTGTTTTGTCTTCTTTCCTGTTAAAAGATATTCGTTCAAATGACACAATTCGACTCCATTCAATTAATTTCGTAAAGCAAACAATCTAAGTTGGTTTGATTGTTAAATTTATTACCTTAAATTGAAATTTAGCTTTTTAAAGTTTTAATAAGGATAGCAGCTAAATTACTTACACCCTTTCAGCGATTCAGTCTTGGGAATATAACTTTGGCTAGTCAACTATCTAAAATAATACAAAAGTATAAATAGTTTGTGCAACTTTCCACAAAAATTTTCAACAGTGAAATAGTCTTCGTCTGCTCCTTATCTGAATTGGCAAAGGCTAATGTTAGTCGGCTATTGTTTGGATTTTGTTTCAAACTTGGCCAGTTGGTCTGTTGACTAGCTTTGGGTTAAGTTTGTCAGTTTACCTAGCTCTCTGCCTTCTCCATCAGTGTCAGTAACTCTGTTGTCCTGTCAACGCCAGTGCGGTCTTTAGGCTTTATTCTGACGTTTATCGGACAACATGGCTGTTGCTGCTTCTTCTCTGCTCTCCGCTATAGTTGCCACTGGTTGATTTTTCAACCTTTGTCCGCTTGTTGACAATAAAGGTAAAATTAAAAGCCACCATGGCGAAATATAATAACAGGGAATAACAATAACAAGAGCTTCAGTGAATCTCATTATTATTATTTTATTATTGTGAAAAATGCAATTAAATAATTCCAAGAAAATTATCCCTATTGGTTGCACCTGCAGGGATAATAACAAAAATTTTTGCATCTAAATTAAATTTTTTTTATACTGCACGAAGGAAAACTGCTTCTAATACCTCCATTATTGAAGTCGTTTGTCTTTGCTTATGAAAAAGCATTCATAAATTTTCATATGCCTCACCGAAGGTGAATCAAAGAGTCCATTGTTGCAGTGAAATTATGCGTATGCCATTGAGTAAGGACAGATGGAAAAAACTGACAGACAGTCAGACAGACAAACGACCACAATTTCTCTATAGTTCACAAAATTTCAAGTAAATGAGAGGGAAAAATGCAAAAGACTAAAATAACTAAGTCAGTCCTGCTGATAGCTTTTTAGACATGCAAATTCGTTGAGAATAAAGTTCCTATGAAACATAAAGCAGGAAATAATAAGCCGATTACAATGTGCTTCTGAATTTCAAAATCAAATTTTTCCCATGTTATTATTTGGAAGGGAAGGGACAGAAACTTTTGAGTGCGGCATCTGTAACTAATACTTGTAGGTTTTTTACTTTGGTCAGCAGTATATAGAATTGGTAACAATTCCTTTTGAACATTTTAGATCAGATGTGTTTTCGTAAGATAGATAGTAAACAATTGTAGATGCAAAAATTTTTGCTAAAGACTTTTGTATTTACATAAGAAGTAACTACAATTAAGCAAAGCCTAATAAAAATATTACTTCTTTTACTTTTAACATATTTTTGTTAAATTGGCTACAAAACTAAAGTGTCTTAATTTGAAATTACTTTATGTGCAAAACTACAATTCAAATTAACATTGGCGCCATTTCATTTTAGAGAGAGTGAGAGAAGTCAAGAGAGCGAGCTTTTTGCATATTAATAAGAGCTTTTACGAAGCGAAATCCGAACACTCTCATCGTTTACTTTGGCACGACCAACAATAACAAACAGCTGAGTGGGCCAGGCAATTGTCAGGCAGCAGGCAGTGCGGGTAACTGACAGGAACAGGCACCAGACCAGCAGGCAGCAGCAGACCACATCTAACGGCATCGGCAGCGGGCAGACTTTGAAAAGCGCACACAAGTGTCCTGGCTTAGTTGCCGCCTTTAATACGACTGGCACAAGGCAATGGCAAGTTAGTCTTCGACGGCTGGTTAAAGCGAGTTGTTCATTGCGTTAACACAATTTGCGGCAATACCGTCGGCGGCGACGGCATCACATTCATTCTCTGTGAAAAGGCACAGAAGGAATAACATTTTCAGAGGCTGGCACGCGATTCGCTTATCAGAAAAGTCAGCCAAGCACACACATCAAGTGAAAGTTCTGTGTATGTGACTGTTTGTCTCTTGTCAGTGTGTGTGTGAGTGTGTGAAAGTAAAACTAAAGTGAAAGCAAAACACAATTCAAAAATAACACAAAACAAATAAATCACAAGTAGAAAATATAAAAATAAAATATAAAACTTTTTGTGGCAAACAAACAAATAAGAAATGAGAATGAATGAAACTTTAACATAATTCTACAATTGACTTAAAACGAACAATAGAAATAAGGCATTTTGCCTGCGGCCAATGCGGCGTATGCGCAATTTTTAAATATATATTAAAGCCTACTTTTTTGGTTGTTTAAATGTGCCTGCCATTTAAATCATTTCTCTGAGTGTTTGTCTGTCTGTGTGAAGATACTTTACCTTATTATTTATCTTTGTGTCCATGCACATAATTTATGTTTTATGCTTTATGTTTTGCAACAAACAAAAGCAAAAAAAAATAAATAAATGAAAACGAGAAGAGGAAAGTTAACAAAAACACCAAACAATATCCAGTTGGAAATATTTGCCTCAATATGTCAAAGTTTATTAGACATTTGGCTTTGCGTGCCAACGGCAATTTGCTGACAGTTGTTTTAGTTGTTGTCACTGGACGCTATTATATTTGATAAATGTCTAGCCAACAGAGCCAAACACACAGACACACACACTTGAACACACATTCATACACAACCATAGACAGCCACAGGCAGATAGTTGAATATACAATTGTTCTAGGGTCCTCAGTTAAGTGTTCTGCCTGATCATTCCCGTTGTCCTGGTGGCACATTTTGTGTCCTTTGCCTAATAGCTTGCTCATCATTAACTCAGTTATTGTCAGTTTGGCGTTAAATTGTCAAAATTCGAGTAAATATCAATTTGTTTTTCAGTCCTTGGTATCCTTTTTTTTTATTCCTTTTTTGTAATATTATTAATGTCTGTTCGTACACCACAATTACCAAATGGCGTGTTCATCAACCGAAAATAGTTCAATTTAAGGAAACAAAATTGAATGCTCTCTCTTTCTTTCACCCATCCTCGTCAATGTGGGTTTTCTTTCTTTTTTTTTTTGGCTGGGTTGCCTGCCACTTTATTTACACACTTTTTGGCGCGGACACGCAAAGACCCAATTCAGTAATCTCTTATTGAAAAGGTCGAATGTGGCACGTAATTAAAATTTGTTCAATCGAAAGATGACTTCTACCGTCAATATTAATGATCTGGGCTTAAAAGTATTTAACAAATATTGTCTGGTTTCGAAATTCGACTGATTATTACGCCATCGGCATACATATACAAATTTAAAGGAAATAAGCAAAAATCGAGAATCGCAAACAAAGAAAAACAAGGACAAAAGTTACTATAGACACATTTATACACTTTTGTTCGTATATACTCTCTCATACACATTTCTAAATGATGTATGTATATACCTTAACGAGTCTGCTAATGGGCAAACAACAAATGTCTAAAAGATGAACAAAAATCGATATTCCCCTTTATTATTATTTTTTTTTTTTGGTGGAATCTAATGCGAAGGTCGGGAGTAAGCTGGAAATTATCATTAACTCAAATTGGATTACTTATAGATGATAGCTTTAATAATGATACGCTATATAAAAGTTCTCTGTGTAAGGATTTTAAAATAAGCAAACATTTTATGCAGAGATTTTTGAAATAACAGTATTTTAATCCAATTAGTCATTGCAAATTTAGTTAAGATATTTTAAGCTAAAGAATAAAGGTTCTAAAAAATATATATCCACCATAATTACATTAATTAGGCAAAAGTTTAGATTATTTGTATATTTATTTTATAACATTTTAGGTAAAGGAAATGCAAAACATTTTGCCCAAGATATCAGCTGAAAATTGTAGGAAAACTTTGAATCTAAGTTAAAAATAACATATTTAAAAAGGTTTATCATAGCCCAACTAAAACGCATCGCTAATGCAAATTCTTACAGCAAAAATCTTTCCTAGCGGTTTCATTTTAAGTTTGCCAACTTGGTTTATCCTTTGAAAGCTAGAAAATATGATAAACTTAAATCGTAGACTCTAAATTAACCCATTAAACCATTACAAAATAGTTACAGTCGCTCACAAACATATTATTTTAGCCACATGACTTACCTAGTTGCCTTTAAAATTATTTATATCTCATGACTGGGGAAACAGAATTCGTAGCGATATCTTAGTTCATGCAACGCCTCAATTGCCATGCACTGGAAATGGTGCATAAATTTGGAGAGTACCCAGGGCATAAACCCTACCAAAATGTGTGTGTGTGTGCCAGTGTGTGCATACATGTTGTGTTTTTGCCCTGATTGTCTGTTTGTGTGTGTGTGTAATTAACCAGTCTTTTGTGCCGGCTGTTGTGTTTTTTATTGTTGCAGCCATTTTGGTTGTTCATGCAACGCCTTGGCTTTTGCCCCATTCAGATATGCATACCCTAAAATGTAAAGGGTTATATGGTTTTCTTAGTCTCTGTGTTTCAATTTCAAGGCATTCAAGAACCGTTGATATGCAAATTGCCTTAGTACTTTTGCTCGGTTTTTTACTGGATTCCATTTTTCCCCCCCTTTTCCCCTTTGCATGCCTTTATTGTGACCCAATTGATGGCAATGGCTATAGCTGGGTGATGTGCCTTTCGGAGTTTTTCACATGTTGCATGTGTGGCGTGCTGGCATGCAACACACAACACACAATGCTGTAACAAAAAAATGAAAAGAAAACCGTTGCAATGCCCTCCTAACAAATGGCCCTAAAACAGAATTGTTGTTGTTAACTCTTTGTTGTTGCTATTGCCTTTGGTATTGCACAAGGCTTATGGGCCACTTGGCCTAACTTTGCGCCTTCCGTTCATTTAAATATTTGATTTGAATGCATATTCAAAAAAAACCAGGGCCTCGGCCTAAACTTATGCGAAATGTTTTTTAATGCCGCAAAAACAAAAACCAAAAATAAACATACATACATATGTAAGGATTCATTTGTAACTATAATGAAATGTTGTTGAATTTGCACTTCTCAGTTTTATATAACATTTTTGAGTGTGAAATAAACGAATCAATGAAGGCAAACCAAAAATAAAACAAAAAAAAAAAACAAATATTAAACCAATGATAAATGGAAAATTGTGAATAAAAGTTTTATTTCGACCACAAAAACAAAAGTGAAATAAAAAAGGCAATCAAAATGGTAAGTAAATATGTTAATTAAATCGATAAATTTCAAATGAATATATGTATATACACATTTTCTAAAGAATTTCTTAAAGAATCCTTTTTTGTACAACAAAAGAGCTGATAAAAAATGACAATTTTTCCTGTGATTGTTTTCTTGAAGGATTGATGGAATGAACATCAAATATCAGTTCGATTTATACAATAAACATGTTCATTCAATGAAAAGGAAAACAGTAACAGAAATAGCAATAGCAACAGTCGCAGACAACACTTGATATATGTATATGTATGTGTGTGTGTGTGCGTGTGTGTATGTCTGTATAGACAAACACTGTCGAATGCCTAGACGTATACGCAATGTATGTAAATATATTTCAAGTATTTCGCTTGTTTAGTATTACTTCCGCCGGAAGCGATTGATTGTACCACATCTCTGACAATGTTCATTGTATATCGATGTGTGTGTGTGCGCCTTTATCTACTGGTTTCCACCTCCCTCCACCCCGAACCGTAACAAATCAAATTGATTACTTTTTTTTTTCTGGTCCCCTCTTCAAAACAGATACAAAAAAGGCGCAATCTGGCATTGATGTCAGTGATTTTGTTAATTTAAGAAATTTTATACCAATCAAAAGTTGAGAATCGCTTGAAGTGCCCTAGAAAATGTATCAAATTTTAATTACCCATTTAAATTTGTAATCAAAATGTGTAATTATTGATTTATTTGCCAAAGATTGTTAACTACATTTAATGATATAATATTCCTTTAACATTTCCTTCTCGATTTCAGTATGGTTTTGTTAACTATGCCTTGGAGCTGCTGGTGCTCAAACATTTTAACGAGGAAATTTGGGAGAAAATCAAGTAAGTAATATTTTAAATATAATTTAAAGTGAAATTCATCATAACATTGAAATTAAAGGACCATTTGTCACTGAATTTCTTTAGCCTTTGAATATGTCTTGCAATAATATGATTGCTTATGGGTGTTTCAGTGTGTATTATTTTGGCCAAAAAATAATAGGAAATAAATTGTATGGATGCAGATGCCTAACATGTGCTAGGGAAAACAAATTAACACTATTGCGCACTTAATTAATTACTAAAATACATAAATTATGTACAATTCTGTGCCACGTACAGCAATTAACTTATTATCCATTTTTCACATTTGGCCAGGCTTCCAAGCACTGGTCTTATGTGACTTAGTGCGTGTGTGTGTGTGTGTATTACAGTGTGTGTTTAGTATATGGTAGATAAACAAACAGAACATGCGTCGAATTAATGTACACACATCTACTTGTGTTCTATATGTATGTATATATGAGGATTGGTTCCAGCCCACTAAATTTCGTAAAGGCAGCCGCTGAGCCAAAGTCAAGTTTCAATGAGAAATTTGCTCACTCCCTCTCAGAAAATGGCATTTGGGGTAACCACGTTCCGTTTTGCGGAGTGTTCCTGTGTGTGTGTGTATGTTGGACTATATACAATTCGCATTTATCTTAATTAAGTTATTGATATTACCGCTCAGCTGTGTGTGTGCGCACTTTTGGTTTAAGCTAAATCGTGTATGTAGCCCTATAACAATCATTGATGTCATGTCGTACGAATAGCTCCTACTAATTGGCAATGATTTATGATTTTGGATTGTTTAATCGCAAGTCACTTGCCACAGTTAATTGCCCACATTTGCTACTTGCTAATAATGAAAAAAACAAAAAGAAACAACTGAAAAGGAAAACCAAAAGATATGCCAGTTGAAAGCCTAAAACCCTTTCAAAAGTTTACCCTTAAAAACGGAAGGGTAAGGTAAAACGGCGCCAACTTTTCTCATTAGTGAAAAAGCTTAAAGCAGTCACAAGAAAAAAAAGAAAAAGGCTGAAAATAAGAAACAAAAGCACAGGGGAATAAGGACCAATACATATTTTAAATTCCATGTCTGCCAATCAAATGACTTTAATTACATTGCATTCGGGCAGGGTCAAGTGAAATCGAAATCGAATTCATTATTCCCTACTGGAGGCACTATAACAAAAGCAATATATAGAAACCGTCTATAGACATTGCCTTGCAAAACCTTAGCATTATTTGTTGTTGTCTCGCACTTGAAGGCATTGTCAGAGCCTTCATTAAAAAAGGAAAAAAAAACCAAATAGCCGCTGGGGGAGGCAAGACACGCGTCTGCCTGTCTGTGTGTTGTCCTGTCTGCCTTTCCTTTCAATATCAATGGCAATGGCAATGGCGTTTTGCCTTGATTGACAGCCTGCTGACTGCAATGAGTCTAAGTGAAATATACTTGAATGTATGTTTACTTCAACACATAAGTTTCCTATGACTTCATTTTGTTCTTAGCCTTTCTTTTAGCCCCTTAAAGTCTCATCATTGATTGACTTAAATTCTATTTTGTCTTAAAATCTCTCACTCTCTTTCTATCCTTCTCTTTCTCATGTTTTGCGCTCACTTAATCAGAATCAGTGCGTTAAGTGCTTTACGGTCTCTTTGTTGTTGTTGCCTGGCGCATAATTGCAGCACATCAATCTGCAAATGAGGCTCATTAATTTGCCTAAACAAGTTGCTGTGGTTGGCTGGGAGATGCTAGGCAAAAAAAGAAAGGAAAATATAAAAGGAAAGAAGCCAAGAGTCTTAAAGTTTTAAAACTCAAATGAAAAGGCATTTTCCGCTTGGCTCTGCTCTGATTCTGTTTCTGTTGCTCTTCGGCTTGACTTTGATGTGAGCCAAAAAGATAAAATTGAGTAGATAAGCTAACGTTTTTGACTCGACAGTCTGGCCATGGTCAGGAAGCGTTATGCGTTCAAGTTGCCTTTTGTTGCCGTTGTTGTTGTTGTTGTTGCTATTGTCACAGTCCTTGTTATTATTATTATCGTTGCTGCTGCTGATGCTGATGTTGCTGCTGATGTCGCTGCTGATGTGTGTTTGTGTGGCACTTTAGACAAAAATCGATTTGCCTATAAAATGTTTTACAGACTAAACCACAGGAAAGACAAATTGATGGTGTCTGCCTCCCTCCCCCTTGACAACACATTAAATTTCAATTCATTGTTCTAGTTAAAACTATGTAGGTTAGTAATAGAAAACTTTTAAGCAGTTAGTTAGACCAACTAAAGTCGCAAAATTTTGAATTTTAGCAGATAGCAGATCCAAATATTGTTTTAAAAAAATAGTTTTAATTGATGTAATGAATAGATTGAAATTGGTAACTCGCCGACTTATATATAGTCTACATTTTATTGAAGCGATTGTTCAGTTTAACTTACAAAAAGAAGCGATTATTCAGTTTAATTTACAGATAGTTTATCTTTATGAATTTTGATTAAACATAAATTTCAAGAATTTTCTTCAGTTACAAATTTTATAGTCAAACAGACTGTAGAAAAATATTCATACCTGTCAGTTCAATTTATTTATTCACACTTTTTTCCTCTATCTAAAAGCATAAAAGTGATTGACAAGAAAAGAGCGTTTAAAAGTTATTGTAGATTTTTCGTAAAGATGAAGATTTATAGCATCAGT
This sequence comes from Drosophila austrosaltans, assembly GCA_035045865.1. Taxonomy (NCBI): domain Eukaryota; kingdom Metazoa; phylum Arthropoda; class Insecta; order Diptera; family Drosophilidae; genus Drosophila; species Drosophila austrosaltans. Next base: position 6,216,230 of record JAWNOQ010000180.1, on the reverse strand, counting down.
TTTCTTTTCCTCAGCCCCATAAAAAATTTCGATGCGCACGTAAACGCTTGACTGTCATATTAAATGTAAATTTGTTAAAATAAAATTTCTCGAAGAAAAAACACGTTCCAATGCCTTTTACCAAATATTTTTGCGGCTTATTAGCTTTATGGTATAGAGGTAGAGGTGGGTGTAGGGAAGCAGCCACAACTTGCTGACAAATGCTAAAAAGCCATCAATCTTCATTTTAGCTAGGTTTGAATTTCCGCCAAGACATGTTTTTTTGGGTAAAGACAGCGGTTTCGTAATTCCCCCCAGGTTCAATCAGTCAGCATTTTGTCACTCATCTATGAAAATGCACAGGACACGCTTGTCCTCATCTATGTATGTATCTATGTATGTATGTGTATATTTCATCAGTGATTTCATTGGCGAATCCTTTTCCATTAAAAACACATTTGTAATAAATGCAATAATAATGTTTTTTCGCATGAGGAGCTAAGAAAAATCGCGTTCAGGCCATTAGTGGCCTGGCCCTGTCTCAGATTCTTCTACTCACACACTCATAAGTTGGCTAACCAAACCTGCTTTTGCTATTTTAGCCCTTTTTAGCTATGTCTGTGTGTGTGTGTGTGTGTGTGTATATTTTTTTTAGGTATTTATATGTATAGATGTGTGTATAAGCAAACACGCCCGCAGCATTATGTCTTTTTTTTTTTGCCACACATGAAAATCGATCGCATTTTCATGGCAGACATTATGGAAATTCGAGTCGTTCTGTCAAGTGATTGTGTGTATGTGTATGTATGTATATATAAAGTGTATGTATATGTGTAAGGAAATGGCATTTTTGAGGCATATAACGAGTTGAGTATGAGTGAGTGAGTGTCTGTTGGTGTGTGACTGTGTGTATGCGTGCTAATGCGTCAACAAATGTGCGTTGGCCTGGCTAAAGTTTCGACCCTTTCCAAACATTCCCCGCACTAACAAATACGAATCACTTGCTTACACAAACACACACACACACACTCACTTACACACATACAAAGATGACAAACACAAACATAAACACAAACACACACACAAGAAGAGAGAGAGACACAGAATCCACTATAGAGATTCACCTCCCCCTCTCTGGCAAACAGTGGCAAGTTTTATCTTCAGCTTGTGCATTTATAATATTTTTCATATCTTTCTTATCTGTCCTCAAAACTGTCGCCATTTTTGTCAACTGTTTTCAACAGCGGAAAAATATTGTTACGCTTTATTGACTGCCGCCGCGACGATGAGGATGATGCCCGCCAGATTTTGCTTGTAAAGCTGCAGCCACTTCACTCCTCCCCTCTCTCTCTCTCTCCCGTTTCCGCCACCACTTTTGTGGATAGTCGTCCCGAGCGTCCCACCATTTGACACGTTTTCACACTTATCGCTGAGATTACTTTTTGCTTTGATTGCATTTCTTTAGCATTTTGTTGCCTGACTCCGTTTGGCTGCTTCATTTATTGTTTCCCTGATTGCTTCATATTTTTGCAGAGAAACCCCCACCCCCACCAACATTTTCCTTCGGCAATCCCAGTAACATTCCCATTCACTTATTGTTGCAAAGTTTTTAGCTTTTTGCTTCAGTTATCAATCGCTTTATGAATTAAGTATGCGCCACATGGCAAAGCCTAAAGTTTGTTTTCTGTTTTGTTTTGTTTTTGGGGGGAAAAGTTGCGCATACGCCACGTGAAACATTGAGAATTTCTACCACTCCCGTCTAGAATTCGAATCATGTTAATGGTTTGTCAATGGTGTCCAGGACTTGAACGAGTGTCCTTTCGTGCGATCATGCCAAATGTAGTGCAATAATCGGGATAAAACGTTGAATCTACTCCGCAACGATAGAGGAAAACCGGAATGGCTGTAAAATATGGAGCTAATTATGGGTCATTGTATGGAAAGAATGGAAGGTAGTCTGGCGCGTGGCAGGACATTATGACCAGCCATTAGGCAGACAAAAGCCTTACATAAAACGAACTGAGTAGATTCTTGATTGCTTGCTGGGAAAGTGTCCGAAACTGTGCGATTTTTATACATATATAAGGCAAGTGAGTTAATAGCCTACAATTGAGCTCATGATTATATACTTGGACGCAAAAAGAATTCCATTTTACGCTTTCCTTATCTAAAATTAAACAAAATAGCCCCGGGAGATAAGTAAATATTTGCTATCTGACCGACTTTAGGTTTATAAACTAATTTCCACTTCCGCTTTGTCCACTGCTCTGAGACTTTGCCACAATTTCATTTCACGCCAAAAGCTAATTATACACTCTTTGCCAAGCGCGACCACACAAAACTCCATTAATTTATTATAATATTTCCATTATATAGTAAGTATTATTTATGCACACAGAGCTTCCCCTCCCAACTGTTGTCCAACCATCAAACTGTTCGCCAGTGGGACAGCCTGTCTGCCAGACAGTGTCAAGGGGCAGCCCAAATAAAACCTAAAAGTGGGAAGTATTATTAGTTTAGTTTACTGTTATAGATAAGCTCTATATAATTTATTTTTGTTGCTTTGTTATAGTGGTCTATATTTTAGATAAATGATTTAACAAATTATCTTTTGTATGTTTGAAGTTTGTTTGATTTTAGTCAAATACCAATCGAAACTATGATAGGAAATTGTAAAGGACATTGAGCAGGAAAGACAAATGATTTTTATACCAATATTATCTAATCAACAGTTTAATCCTATAAAAGATATGCTAAAGTTTACAAAAGAAGAATTTTATACTAACGAAAGAGATTAGAACGAAAATATGAAGTAGATAAAGGCGATTAACGTGTTCTTTCAAATTCACCTAGTGAAGGTCATTCAATTTTTCCATCGCCTTCAAAACTTACGCTGTAAATGATTACAATTATTGTTAATTTATATATAATGGTAAATATCGTGTCTCTCTTTTACTAAAAATGACATAACTATCCCTTCCTGTTTGTCGATTACTCAATATCCTTCTTAGCTCAGGAAGAACATGCAATGTTACTTTCGCATGTTTCTCAAAATAAAGAAGGTAGAGAATCAATTAAAAATTAATAAAATTTCAATTAAATACAGATCGTAAAAAAACTACCTTCTTATTAAGTTGATTACAATGCATGGGCAACAAAATATAGTTAACAAATCGATTTTAAACTCTTTGCCATCAACACTAAACTTGAATTTAATATGCGCGAGAGAAGGTCATGAATATATATTACTTTTTTTTGTTCAATTAGAGTTTCGGTTTTCAATATGCTTTTTTAAGGTTTCACTTATGTGAATGTATTATTGAAAATATGTCACAGATTGGGAACGAATGTGGGTAAATTAATAACGACCGTTTAGGGAGGTCGCAGCAAGGCACGTGTTTTTGCGAATAAATGCATCAATGAATTTATTTATTGCATTTGTGAATTGCAACAAGCACAAGTGTGTGTCCTTACGTATATGTATGGGAGTGTGTGTGTGAATCCTTTGGGGCAGCAAAACACGTCGCTTAAAAGCAATTTATTTTCCCTCCAACATGAAAGTCGTGGGGTCAGTTACCGTTTGCTGTTGTTGCTGTTGTTGTCGCTGCCTGACCAACCAAGCGTGGCTCAAACGCTTTTCCCACTTGGTTTTTTTTTTTTTTTTTTTGCCTTTTTAATAAAACTAAAAACTGTATTTTGTTTATTTTTATATCCCCGGTGTATAGTCAGTGCATTTTGAAATTGCATTTGGTTTGCCAGCATATAAAATTAAAATCTCTAACATATTGAAATCGGTCAAAGCCACAACTATCTGTATCTATGTCTGTATCGGCATCTATATCTATTCATCATTCACATCATGCCGATTCCTAAATAAAATCGATAAAATGTTGTGTCCATTTGCATTTGAAACACAAGACATTTGGCCAAACATCTCTTCCGCAAGAATGCAGAAAACATTGAAGGGACAAGGGATTGGGGAATTCGAATTGCCTGCAGTGCATTCGCAATTACAATTTCAGTTGCATTTGCCTTGTGACAGTTGGAATCAGATTTAAATTCGAAACGAATTCCATAAGCCGGAAATGTCGCCATGTGCCACTGTACAATTGTGTATCCTGACTGAAACTAAAACATTGTTAGCATTTGCTTTGAGTGCCATTTGGCTGCTGGGCATCGTTAGATCAAAGTAATTTTACTTAAAACTGCTCTCCAATCTATTCCCATGCTAAGCAAATTGTATAGTAAGTAAGATACTGTAACATGTTACCAAGCTTAATCAAGTTTATCGGCTAGCATCGGCATTGATAGTTGCTAATGACATCCTAATTTTGGAGATGTCACAGAATATGTAACATGCACAAAAAAAAAAAATAATCCTCCAATGCCATGACCATAAGACAGGACAGCAAAACTCCATTGACGAGCAGGAATAACAAATGACCCAAAAATAAAATATATATACATATATACATATATTCCTGAGCAAGGATATATTGTGGTGGGCGGCCAGAGAGTGCATGTGGACAGTTATTAATGAGCCAGGGCAAAAGTGTGATTCATTAATTTTGCTTGCCTTCTTTTGTTTCGTTTTTTGTTTACTTTTTTTGCTTTTCTGTTGGATTTTATCGCCCCTTAGGTGCGATACACTTGAGGTGGCATTAAAGGTTAAGTATACGCCTCATGGAGAAAGCTCAGCTACAGTTAAAATGCTAAGTCTCAGCGAAATTGACTTGACAATCGGCAAAGGAATACACAAAAAAAAAATAAGAAGAAAGTTAAAGTTACAAATTAGCCGAACTAAGCTTATGGTTTAAGTTTAACTACAAAGATAAGAAAAGTTTAGTTAAAAATTAACAAGTCTCAAGTTTAATTAACGGACTAAGACAGTTGCCCCATTTTTAATACCTAAGTAGGATTGACTCAGTTTTAATCTTATAAATTAAATTATTAGATTATATAAAATAACTCAATCGATATTAATGTAGAACCACGCCTAGAAAAATTTTTATATATTGCCATAAAAAGAGATTTTGTTATATAATATTTTGCTTTGACTTTAGTGAAAATTAAGGACTAAAGACTTAAATAATAAGCTAAGGAGGTGTGATAAGTTGGCTGCTTCCCAATTGATTCTCTACCTTAAACATTTTCTTTTAAACTTTTCATTTAACAATAGAAAACAGACGGTCTGCCAAATCGGCTATTGTTTCTGATTACCAAGATAACAACTTGAAGTGGCTGCAGATTCTTTTCACTTTTATATCCATCCACTGTCTCTCATAATGCTGATGCAAAACATATTCACTTGCCTGATTTGAATAACCCGTTCAGGGGATTATCCCCACACAAAGCGGCCATAAGGAACGGCCACATCAACAACAATAACAAACTGGAGACTTTATACAACATTTGCCAGACCTTTGCTTCTGGTCTAGGTAATTTTAATGTTAATTTCTTGTTCACCTTTTCTTTGGTCACTTCACATGTGGAAAGCTCTATGAGGCTTTGCATAATGTATTTTTATTGGTTAAGCCTGATGTGATAACAAATATGCTGGCTTTGCTCTCTAGACCATTTACAACTTATTTTGTATATACATATGTACAGTCTAAACACTCTTACTTGCATTTCGCATGTACAATTTATATATATATACATATATATATTTTACGCTCTCTGGTTTTGTCGACCTCTAACTATTTGTGGACAATGAAACATGTGACTCACTTGAGTTATGTAGCACATTAACTTGCACTAGTCTTAAGTGGCTTTTAACCTTATTTCGTTTCCGTTTCTTAGCTGCAAGGCAATAAGGCAGCCGCACTTGTTCTCGAAGGTTGCCGCAGTGGCTGCTGCAAAATGGCGAAAACCAAAAGAAGCAAAAGAAATGCGGTAAAACCATCTAAGAACATTATACTCTATTTTCGACTCACTGTTCAATGTAAAGACGTTCTTTTTTTTTAATTTACAAAATGAAAGCCAAAGAAAAGATTTCAAATACTTGATATATAAAAACCTTTAAGGTAGAGTATAGAAAAATTTAATAGATCTGTTAGTTTTCACTTTACCTAAGCTGGCATACTCTTTGGCTAAGTGGCTGTCATTACAAATGCCACAATTTGAGAATGTGCGTGTGCATCTAAGCCACAAAAGCATCCCAACTAGATCTACGTTTAAGCAACATTTTAACATTCGTTTGACATGAAGGTAGTTAAGAAGTTTTCCTCATTGGGTGGCTTTGGTAAACAAAAAAATTAGTTTACATGCTATAATTTGTTTAAACCTAAAATGTAAAAGAAGAGACTTCGAAATTAAGTTTCTGACTTTATTTTCAATACGCCAGCAATAAGTAACTTATGGAACAAAAACTTATGATAGATTAGTCACTAGAACGTAAAATAAAAACAAATGCCAACAAGTTTCCTTTCTCTGCTCTGTGTCAAAATTTCTCTAACTCTATACGAAATAAAATTAAGCAAAGTTAAACAATTAAAAGGTAAAGAAAGTTAGCAATGCCTCTGGTAAAAGAAAGTTTCATAAATTACAATGGATAAGCCATTCAATCAGAAGTTAAGAAAGTTACAAGAATATAGATTTAAAGAAAACATAAATTTTATATTGAATACTCATTCTCATTCTCTCTGCCAAATATGACCACAAAATTATCAAAAACTTGTAAAAGCTAATCGATTTTTGAGAAAAACTTTTAAGCCAGCTTAAAGTTTGACTCTGCCAAAAGTCAACAAGTTGTCCATAATAAAGCAATTTAAATGAAACAGATACAAATTCAGAGAGAGAGTGAGAGAGAAAGGTAGCTTCCGCTCCTTTTTACTATATGCATTATCAATGTAAATATATAAAGGAATGGAGTGTGACCTTTGCGGGTGGTATGTGGCATATTAAATAATAATATTTATACGCAACCAAAAACAACAAACATCATGGGTCCACATACATATTTGATGCGACAGTTGGCTGTAAAATTCAGAGGCCAATCCGCGGCTAACAAAAATAAACCAACAAAACTCACTGAACTATATGACTGGGGCGTTGTCCTAAGCTACTTAGGCGTAACATTTTCGATTTTCGCCCGCCTTCTGCCTCTGCCTCTTCCTCTCTCTTTCTCTCTCTTTCCTACTGTACTGTACTCCACGTCTTTTCTCACTTTCTTTTGGCCAATAGAGAGACCAGTTCAACCTCTCACCATTTGGCAGATTAAGCCACTTAGTTTTGGCCTCCGTTCGGCTTCGTCTCTGTCCTGAAAGCCAACATTGTCATTGTCACAGCGTAAACAATATTTAAATGACTTTAAAGTGTGCGCTGGTAGAAGCGGAAATTGAATTTGTAATGATAACGATGAGAGGATGCTAACGAAGATGCGACCTTCTCGCCTCATCTTCGACCATGGCTACAAAGTGCCGTCTTGCATTTGTCACGCTAATGCGGCGTATACTTAACGCCCCATGGAGACCAGGCACAGATCTCTCCCGTAATAAGGCAATAAATTGTTCCCTGTGTGTGTGTAAGTTAGTATTTGTGTTCATCTGTGTGTGTGTGCGTGTAATTAATCTTTACGGCATGAATTAATTGATGTTTATGCTGCCGCAAACGTGTGAAATTTAATGGTAAACTTTGTTTACTCTGTATCTGTGTGTGAATTAATGACAAATTGCATTTGTTATTAAGGAGGGGAAGCAAAAAGCTAAGAAAAAAAAGACGTGCCAAAACCAAATGGCTAAAATTCGTTAACTTTTTCAATTAAGTTGTCGATCAAAATGATACCCAAAACACACACGCACATTAAAATCAATAAAAATCAATCATACGCAGTGTTAACAGGTAAGACTAAAAGGCAAAACGTGACGCATAATTTAATTTAAGGCTATAAAAAAAAAAACAAAGCACAAAAACAAGAAAATATGATAGACATTTAGTTGGCATAGTAGCATTAGAATAAAACTGCGTATAAATCGTAAAAAAAATTTCTTTATTTTAAGAATTGATGAAGCAAATAATTTGATCACAAATGAACACAAAATTTCTAGTCAATCGACCATGTGAATCGAATAAATATGCATGGGAATGGCAACTAGGATTTTAGAATCCATAAATTATTATTATGTTTTAACTGCAAACCAAGAAAATATTTAAAAATACATTTATGAAATTTTCAATTGAATTGCTACTTGATATTAAAGCCTCTGAATGGGTTTTAAAATGTGGCTCTTGTAGCTGCCATTAATTTTGTATGCAGTCATAAATTTTATTTAAAGTTGAAAATTTATATCGTCCTTTACAAGACACACACACTCACACACACGTGTGTCAGGCCTTCTGGTCGACTTTTTCACTCCTTGTTTAATTCGCTTTTTAAATTCTGTTAAAATGCAATTATTCTTTTTTTTACCATAAATATTATGACAGCTTCTGTTAAAGTACTTTTCTGCTGAATTACTTTTGTCCTTGTTTATTAAAAAATATTTATGCTTTCATTCTTTCGGGCAGAATTATTTTACTCTCCACTTAATAGGCAAATGTCTATAGAACTATGCATCAATTCTTTGGCCAAAAGTATTTTGATCAATCTTTAAAGTCTTCAAACTTTTATTCACATTTGTTGGGGAAAATCTATTTTTATTTTAATATGCAGAATTCCTTAAGGAAAAGTTCTATGCAACTTCCGCATGCCAGAGCAGGAAATTAAAAATCAACTCTTGGCCCCTTTGATATGCTTGTGAGGAAAAGTGTGAAATTACAGTAAATATTGTGCAACAGCATCACTGCAACTCAATCACATGTGTTGGCAGAGAGAGAGGTTAGGGGAAATGTAAATAAACAATTTTCCGACTATTCTCAAATATCAGTAGCAGATGCTGACACATTTATACTTTTTTTCCTTTGCTTTAGCTTTCAAAATGAGCAATAATGAAATGGCATTACCAACCCGTATTCTGATTTCGATTCTCATTCAGATTCCGTAACCCCAAACCCGTATCCTCACCTGCCCTATAGACATTTTGTCTATTTCTGATGACAGCAGCAAGTAGCAGCAAATCAGAAGTTTTGCTTAGAGAAAATGGAAAAACTTTTGCACGTACAAAATCTACTTTCTATTACACTTTTCTTCTTCTCTTTCGCTCTCTCTCAATTTTGCGACGTTGGCGCTTTTTTGTCTGGTCTTTCTTTTACCTCCACATTGTTGGAACGTTGTATTCAATTTGTTTTGGGTAACAGCTTGGCATAAGTTCTATTAAATAATAAAGTCGATTTGCACGATGTTCACTGAGAATAAAAAAGAATAAAATATAAAAAGGAGGAAAAAGAGAACAAAAAATATTCGAAAAGCAAGTAGGAAAATCGAATGGTAAACTGTAGATCCCACACTCTTTCGTTACATTGTTTCAATTTAGCTTTTATTTCAAGTAGGCACATTTAAAATTTAAAACTTTTATGTGTTACTCAATCTATCGATCTCCAAGAAGTCTTGAAAAGATAGTTTTTATATGGTTTATCTTTTTGCAGAAGATTGAGTTATAAATAAATACTATAAATTCTCATTTTTTCCCAATAAAATGAATGTAAAATAATGCCTCAATTAAAACACAAATCAGAAGCATATAAAATACTATTCAACAATATATATAATTATAAATAAATACACATAACAAATTCAATATTGTCAAATACAAATAAATTAAATAAAAAACAACATTTGGCCATTCATCCTTAATTAAACTGAGATTATACTTGTATATACTAAACAAGAAAAGTCTCATAAAATGGGTCATTGGTCCAGATTTGCATTTCATTTATTTAATATTGAAAAAGGTTGAAAAGAAAAAAATCACAAAATATTTATGGATATTGGACAATTTTGGAAGGATTTATTCATCATCTTGGTTAATTAAAAAGCATAAATATTTAAAAGAGCCCAAGCAATTTGAGTGGCATATGGGCAACGTTTTATGCCTGTGGCATCAACAAAAAGGAAATGCCCAGACTTAACCACTCACTCATAAATTCAAGAAAAAAAGCAATTTAATTAAAATTAATCTATTCCCCCCGCTCACATTCTCTTTCCCTCTCTCTCTCTCTCTTCTTTTTTCTTCATCTCTTTCTTGTTCATTTTTTTCTTTTTTGCCTTTGTTGTGCCTTGAACAACTCGATTTTGATGCCTACCAACTTGCCGCAGGAAAAAGGCCATGGTCAGCATGGAAGGGCAATTTTTGGTGCGACAAATTTATGACGATGAAATAACATACAATTTAATTGGAGCAGCTGTAGAAATACTAAGTGAGTACACATACACACACACACACACACACACATACACATACATACATATGTGATATATATACTGATGATATAAATAGTTATGGCCAAGTTGTTAACAAGTTTATGTTATTACCCACACACAGATATACCAGCCGATGATATTTTGGAGCTCTTTGGTAAAACATTCTTTGAATTCTGTCAGGATTCAGGATATGATAAGATACTACAAGTACTTGGCGCCACACCACGTGACTTTTTGCAGGTAAATGGGATATGAAGTCAATTCTTAATTAAGGCCAATTTCACTATTGAATTTACCCACATTTCACATCACGAAATCATTCATCTTTCATGTCGATTGATAACCATTAAGTATTTTGCTTGAGTGCACACAACACGCCCAACATGCCACCACCCCCTGGAGTGACGCCTTTTGTTGCACTCACATTCGATTTATTTTCAATTTTCCACATTTTTCTTTCTCACCGCACCAGACCACAATCCTTTGTCATAATGAAAAATGAAATTGAATTTTGTGTTTTTCTTTATTTTCTTTCTCTCTCTTACTCACTTTCTCTCTGGTTTTCTGTTGTTATATTCCCATGACAAATAAATGGTTCAGAATCTGGATGCCTTGCACGACCATCTTGGCACCCTGTATCCTGGAATGCGTGCCCCATCATTTCGTTGCACAGAACAAGATGGTGAACTGTTGCTGCATTATTACTCAGAGCGACCTGGACTGGAGCACATTGTCATTGGAATCGTGAAGGTATTAGAAATTACATTGTCCACACTCTCCCCCCCTCCCCCTTTCTCATAAACTATCTGTTATCATTAATTTTCCTCCCGTATCTCTCACAGGCTGTTGCATCGAAGCTGCACGGTGTTGAGGTAGAAATCGACATTGTCAAGCGGAAAGGTGAACCAATCGATGAGGCAGAAAAACAGCGGGCTTTGGCCCGCGAACAGCTACAACAACAATTGGATACCGTAAATGAGGTGACACCCCCGCTCCGCGATTGCGCTGGGTCCGCTGATGCCGAGAGGAATAATAATCAGAATGCCAACAACAATAATGGCGTGGCCAGTAGTAGTAACATCAATAACAACAACGATGGCCAACAGAGTGCCGGTGAGACAGGTAAATACGTACGAAAGTATACGGAAAAATCAATTTAACTTTCAGTAATTATGGTTATACAATTTGAAACTGCAACTATCAGTAAATTCTTAATATAGGGTACCATATGATTCGTTCTATTTTGATTATATGTTGACTTTGGTTTTTTGTATTTGTTTTATTGAGACAGCTCATTTCGGTGCTTGCGGAAAGGTTAGACAATTGTCTATAATAGTCTGTTGAATTTTGGATCAAATGGCATAGAAAGATTCGGTTGTTGTTTAGAGAATAGATAAGAAAACATGGCTTAAGCTGAAAAAGATTCTAATACGTATCATTCCATTATGATTTTAGAGCTTAGGTAGTGAAATTGTATTCATACATTAGCTAAAGTTTCTACAAATTTCATAAAACAAACAACTATGTAATAGCTAAGTTATGAAGTTCTTTGTTTCATTCCCAAAACCAGAACCAGAACCAGGATCGTCTATACCACTCACTATTGGTCCAACTGTACAGGATAGCTTTGACTGTGATGGTGATAAGGAACAGAAATGTCTGCGTCTATTGAAAAATAAAAGTGATGACATCGAACGCTATGACCATGTGCAATTCCTGATACGAGAAATCAATGTGGCGGCCAAAACGCAAGCGGATGCCAAAAAGGATGAGGTGGCCGCCGATGACATGGATTTTCTTTGTGAAGGTAAGAATAGACATTGACTGAATGCTCTACTTAAGCTAATTGCTCGTTTAATCGGGCAAATATCTCACACTTCTCCTTTCTCTCTCTCTCTTTCCCTCTCGTCATTGTTTGTTTGCTTTGTTGCAGCGCCTCTCATATCACCTGCCACATTCTGCAAGGTTTTCCCCTTCCATCTAATGTTTGATAGACAAATGAAAATTGTGCAGGCTGGCAAGGCGGTCTCACGTGTAATACCCAGGTAAATCAGCTTTCTCAGTTGTTATTTGCGGTTAGTTATGAGCTATTGTTATCGATTAGTATTATTTACCGCAAGGTCAACTCACTTAACTGAACATTGGGCATTGATTTCATGTTCTATTCCACCCACACACACACACACACACACATAAACACTTACACTCATATACATATTTAGGGTGGCCGAGGAAAATTGCTCACTGATAGAAGTGGTGGAGGCCATTCGACCCCATCTGCAGCTAACATTCGAGAATGTTCTGTCCCACATAAACACCATCTATGTCCTGCAGACGCGACAGGGAGCCATGAGCAGCCGGCACGAGCAACGCTTTCTGAGACTGAAGGTGAGTTCATGAGGAAAACGAAAATCCAAAGAAAAAAAAAAGGAATAAAATATGACCAGCTTACGCACAGCCGCGTCGAGGCATTAAAGTTAATGCCAAACGATTTTCTAGCGGCCTGCCACAAAATGCAGCATAAAAATCAATTTTATTATAATGGTTGAACATTTCGATTTTGCTTTTGCACTGCTTTAATATAGATTTCTCTCTTTCTTTGTGTGTGTGTGTGTGTGTGTGGTCTTCTTTTTTAGGGCCAAATGATGTATATTCCTGAAACGGAACATTATCCAGATCGTATACTATTTCAGTGTTATCCAAGTGTTATGAATTTAGATGATCTAACAAAGTAAGTACTATACGAATAGTTTTATATATTTTTATACAATTTTAAGAAATGTAAAGAAATGTGTTAATGAAAGCAAATTCAGAAAACTTTACCTCTAAACTTTTATCTGTTAAATATCTTTAAAGATAAGTCAAATCTAGACTAGATTACACCACAAAACTTTTTTAAAGCTAATCTTAAGCATTCCATTTGAATTAATTGGTATATTTAAATCCTCGTAATCAAAATACCACAAACAAGACTCTCAAATTTAAAGAAAGACTTTTTTTTTTGCTCATTTTTATTAACATTGCTTTTAGATTTCTTTGCTTTTCCGGCTTCATAACCATTTCCTTTCTTGATTATAGATAATGAAAAAGTTAAAAGAGTTTTAAGTAGCAAAATGCGTCACAAAACGTAATTTAATGACTGTTGAAAGGCATTTTACATTTCCATGTGGATTTTCCCCCTAGAAAATGAGAGACCAACAAAGACAATAGCCAGAAAATGGGTCGTATTATAGAAAAACCTTATGGTAGTATTTATATAGCTAAATTGAAACAAATGCGCCTTCAGCTTGCTAAATTTATAGGTGACATTAAAACGAATTTTCCACACCCCCTACCCCAACCATCAGCTAGCCTCATCCTCCTAAGGACACACCCTAAGCGAGTATTTCATTTTATATGGCATTTGTTGTTGTTGCTATTTTTGCTCAACAAAATGAAATTTAAAGAAAAAAAAAAAAGGAAAAGAAACCAGACTTAAGCAAAATAAAAGACATGCCATTTTTTCTGTATTCTAACCTCCATCCTCCACAAATTTTTCTTTTGTTTTCCATTCATCCATTGTATAGGAAGGGACTGTACATTTCGGATGTACCGCTGCATGATGCGGCCAGAGATTTGGTGCTGCTCTCTGAAAAGTTTGAGGCGGAGTACAAGCTGACCAAGAATCTGGAAATGCTGACGGATAAGCTGCAGCAAACATTTCGTGATCTGGAGAGTGAGAAACAGAAAACGGACAGGTAAACGGAAATGAAATACATAGTTGGAAAAAAAAAAAGAAAGACATTAAGGTGAAAAACCATGGCACGCTGTCAGGCGCGAAATTGAAATTACTTGGCCATTGCTTTTACATTTGCACTGTCATCCTCATGCTCATCCTTTGCCACCACCTCAATCTTATTCCCATTCACTTTTATTTCTGTAGGTTGCTCTACTCGGTGCTGCCCAAGTCAGTGGCGAATGAGTTACGACATCAGCGTCCAGTGCCGCCCAAACGGTAAGCCAACGAATCCCCAACATAAATACCAAAATTGTTGCCACTGTCTGTCCGTCCGTTAGTCCGTCTGCCAGCCTGCATTTATTTATTGCACACATATTTATTTCTCCTTTAGCTACGATTTCGTGACGTTGATGTTCTCAGGCATAGTGGGCTTTGGCCAATATTGTGCCGCCAACACAGATCCCGATGGGGCCATGAAAATTGTTAAAATGCTTAACGAGCTCTACACGGTCTTCGATGCCCTTACCGACTCCAAGCGCAACTTGAATGTCTATAAGGTGAGTGGGGGGGGGGAATGTGGTAGTGGGAGTGTGACTACGAGTAAATGCCAACTGGTTGGCGGGATCTCAGTCAAAGTCAGTTTTAATTACAGTTTTGCAATTTCATTTCAGGTTGAAACAGTGGGTGATAAATACATGGCCGTTTCGGGTCTGCCTGACCCTTGTGAAGACCATGCAAAGTGCATTGCTCGCGTTGCCCTAGATATGATGGATATGGCAAAGAATGTGAAAATGGGTTCAAATCCAGTGGTAAGTTCTAAGCAAACTATAAAAATTAGTTTTAATAGTATCGTTAAAGTGCACAGGGTCGGATCTATGCCGAAAAAGATCTTTACTCTAGTTAATCGGCTGAATTTATTATGATGGTTTTCTGAAAATTGCTGTCGAAGATAAACTTTATAAATTTACCATCAAGTGGGAAACCGGAAACGGAAATTTCAAATTTGACACTGAAAATCTCTATATAGAATATGAGCAAACATTTACATATGCATATGTATTTCGGATAAATGCAGTTTATATAGTTTTGCCGTTAGTTTTCTCACTACCGACTATGCATCAAATTTTCCAAAAAATAAAGTTTACAGTGTTCAAGTGGCAGCGGTGCTTGTCGCCATCATTCTAATTGTGCACATTGAAAATAGTTGAAAATTGTCCTTCTCAGCATTGTGTGTGTGAGTAAGAGTGTGTAAATGTGTGTGTTCGTATGAGCATGCAACTTGAGCAAGCTCGCGCAATTTGTTACTGAATGAGCATTCAAGGAGCAACAACACCAACTCAATAGCGCATAAATTTCAATGCTGCAATGCTCTCTCTCTCTCTCTCTTTCGCCCTCACTCTCTGTCCTTTTCTTTCTATATATAGCTATCCCTGTCTCATTCTGTCTCACTCTTGATTCAAGTATAAGGATTGGCTGTCAAAGTGCACGTAAAATATTAACAACTTGTAGCAGCAGTGTGCAAAAACTGTAAAAAGTTCCATCGGCATGCCTGTCCTACGCATACGGAAAAGTTTTCATCTTGTTTTTGTAGTTATTTTCTTTTTCTCTTTGGGCGGGGAAAACTTTTTGGGTATAAAATTGCTAAAATTGCGAAAATTGCTAAAAAATTAATTCAAAATTGATGACACACAATGTCAAAGGACATGCAGTCAGGTTGTATGTGACATGCCCATGGTCGTCAACTAGGTCTCACTCTCTCCCTCTCTCTTTCTTTCTGTCTTCTCCCTTTTTCATATCTGTTGTCTCTGTGGGCCTTGCCATGTAGGCACTTGACCGTCAGCCGTCACCAGAGACGTTGTGATGCGTTTTCCTTCTCGTCTTCTCTTTTTTTTTTTTTTTGTGGATTTAAACACTTTTGCTTTGAGTGCTCAAGCTTAAAATACACTGGGACACACATATATGTTATACGTGCATAGAGTAAGATATACTTGATCCACAGGACGAGGCCGAGTATGCGGATGCCCGTGCCCATGCCCATGTCCCCTCCACTTACCCCACTTGATGGCATCCTTCACAATTACAGTATTGTACGTGTGGACAATGCTTGTGGCCTGTCAGTCACTTTTGTGCTTGTGTGTGTGTGTGTGTGTGTGTGTGTGTGTGCATGTGTCATAAATACATTCACATACAGAGAGAGAAAAACATCTCGTCCTCGAATGCTCATACTCATGCTCATGTCACTTGGCTTTATTGTAAAATTTCTTCTTACTTTTTTTCTTTTTTGCCTGGCTAGAAATTCCATTGCCTTTTCGCTATCGCATTTTACTTACTTACTTCAAGAAACTGTTTGAGTGTATGTGTGTGTGTGTGTCTGCTCTAGACATCCATCTCTTTCACTCCAGCTATCTCCATTTCAGTCAGTCTGCCTGAATAGAGTGCAGTCAAGTTTTGCGGTTGTCAGTATTTCATATTTGACTGATTGCTTTTGGTTATGTAGCCGGAAATACATCGTCATCGTCATCTTCTTCGTCGTCCTCGTCATCGCCTTTTTGCACATTCTTCTGCTTCTTCGTTTGTTTCACTTGCTACGTTTTGCCAGACCTACAAACTATACGAAAATAAAAAGAAACCAAACTAAACTCCGTTTGTCTATCGATAGTCAACTTGTAGTCACATTTTGATAGATAGCCTGAAATACAATTAAGAAAACGAACAGATGGAAGCAAACAACTTACGTGGGTTTGCATGACATTTACAGATTTCTTTAATATCAATTTTTTGCAGTTAAACAAAAAAGAATAGAATAGAATTCAATTTCATAGCCATAGCTTTTATCTACTGTTAATATATATTAATATGGTTTAAATCCTTTTTATTTAGACTTCCAATAGCTTTTTCATGCATTTTCAAAGATTTTCTTAAAAAACAATCCATATTTTGTTAAACGCAATCTTTCAATATCGAAAGGCAATCTCCTCCACAGTAGTTTCCTTTAAATCTCCATAAATGCTTTTAAGCTTAAAGACCCAATATTTCATAGATCATTTTAAAAAGAACCTTTACTATAAAGTCTATTAGTTGATTAACTTTTTTCAGCGTACGATTAAATATTATATTGTCAAAATCCATTAACCAAGCTCTCTTTACTTATACTGAAACCCTCGCATCGATGGCGCCTGTTGCACATTGTCTTGCCGCCAGCTCAGCTCTGTTTTCGTCATTTTACGCTTCATTAAATTTTGTGCAAAAAAAGCAGGATAAAAAATCTATACTTACATATATATGTATGTATGTATGTATATGTATCTCATTGAAGGCCAACCATTTATCGAGCCAATTATGCCAATGGAAATGGAGTTTCTTCAGGGCAAAAATTGTAAAGACCGCTCCCGGTTTGCTTTCATTATCGTTGCTTACTTTGTGTGTGTGTGTATGTATTTTTCTTGGCTACTTTCTGCATTTGCAGTCAATAAATATTGATTCGATTGCACAGAGTGAAGTTTTTCCAGTATATATTTGATAGTTCTACTTGGTTTTTTTTTTTTTTTTTTTTGTGCTTTACCGAAACAAATAATTGTGTATACATAGAAGAAGGCAAACTGCAAATTAACTGAGTTTCAGAAGACCAAGGCAATGTGAGCTTCTCCATCTGCACAGTCATCATCTAAGAAACAGAAAAAATATAATAATAGTAAAAGCCAACTTGATTGACTTTTGTTTCGTTCTCTCTCTCTCTCTCTCTCTCCTGGATACATTTATCAAAATTGCATTTTTGCAACCATATGGTTCCCAGCTACTGATTTAATTTGCTTTACTGTAAACGAATTTTGTGCTATCCGTCCGAAATGTAGTCCTTTTTTGGCCAAGTTTTCTTTTTCGTTGGAAATTTTCTGTTTGTTTGTTTAGTTTTATGCATTTTACTTTTTTACTTGTTGTTTGTCGTATGTACATTTCATGGTTGCTCTTTGCTTTTACGGCAATTAAATAGTTTTATGTAATTCCTTTTTCGTTTCCATAGTACTTACACATTTTCACATGTTCACACTTGGGTACTGTGTTTTGGCTTCATCACCTAGTTACATACTTAGAGAGAAATAGATGGCCAAGATTTTGGTCTTTTGCTGTTGAAGCCGCAGCTCATTTCGCTTTTAAAATTTAATTAAAGAAAACTTTTGGCTGCTGCAACTTTTTCAAAGTAATTGGGGAGAAGTTTTCGTTGGTTTCAGTTGGTAGAATTGCGATGCGGTTGCCAAACTCTTCTCTATCTTTCCTCTCCTCCCTTTTACTTACTTAGTTAGATAGAGAAAGAGAACTTGGTCCTTGAGTTTATCTAAAAACAGAGAAAGTTTATTAGCGCAATAGAGTGTCGGACACTTGGTAATCTTCATTGCTTAAAGAGCACATTTATTTTCTAATTTAAAGTGTTTAAAAAATAAAACTTTTCAAATATCTTGTATGTGTATTTTCGTTTATCTTAAATTCAGCAAATCACCATTGGCATCCACTCGGGCGAGGTGGTGACAGGCGTCATCGGTAATCGAGTGCCACGTTATTGTCTCTTTGGTAACACCGTCAACCTAACTAGCCGCACTGAGACCACCGGCGTGCCCGGTCGCATTAATGTCAGCGAGGACACCTATCGGTGAGTCTACCCCCTAAGTATACGCTTATATATGTGTATGTATGTATATGTATATATCATTATTGGTTAGCTAGCTTGACCATCATTCGATTCACTTTCATTGCTGGTTCCAAAATAAGCGTCTACTGCTGCCTGCCTGGACTCTTGGGTTGCCATAAAAGCAGCAACAGAAAATTTCCGTGGATCCAACTCTGGTACCAGCAATGGCACATGATTTTCACTCTCATCGTCACTCTCGGCACTGCTTATGGTCTCCAGCCTTTGCATGGCATTTGTTAGTCCCTGCATGGGTTTCGTTGTAAATAGCTTGGGTTCCGGTTGTTCATCTTGTAATGAACCAGGACCATCCAACTCCTCTGTAAGATCAATATAACGTTGCAGACGATTGGGCAGCCTCAGAGTGTCAATGCCATTGGGCAATTGATAATTCTGCCTCAAAACATCCCGTATGCGGCAACTACAAAAGTCAATAAAAAGAAACTTAATCAACTTAGAGGAAGCTATAAAACTTGAGTAAGAAACTCGACTCTACGTTAGTTGAGTGACATCAATTTAATATATAAATTCCTTTGTAAATTTATTTCGCTTAACTTCAATATATATATTATCACATGAGTCAAACTGTGGAATCTTAATCATTATTACACATGTAAAAAGTGAAATTTACTACACAAACTTGTGCGTCTCAGTGCCACAGAGTTCATCCTTTCTTTCAGTTAACATTAACGGCATATTTCATAAATTAATTTAAGTTTCACAAAATAAGCTCACAGTAAAAGGAAAGGAAAAAAAAGGCGAGCAAAAAATCAGCGCATAGCAAACTTCGTGTGCTTAAAACTTTTGTTGTAACAAAGCGCAAGAAGAAAAAAAAAATAAATATCGTCAAACTTTGGCCGAGGTTGTTCTCCCTTTTTTTTTCCTTTTCTTGCTATACGCAGTAAGGAAAACTAAAGGAAGAAGTTTAAGTAGCGGATATTGTGTGTCTTTTTTTTCACTTTGCTCTCGATTTCTCCCTTCATCACCACTCGTCTGGTCGCTGGCAATCAGATCACTTTGAGGCATAGTGAAAGCTTTTAGAGGGGCACCAAAAAGTTCATGGAATATGTGATGCCTTCACCAAAGTGGTACTAACAACCACCGAAAAGACCTGTCCGAAACACACAAAAATAAAAGTTACTCTGAAAGCATCTAGAGCACACAAATTGGTGTCATAAAATTTCATAAAAATACTGTAGCAGTTTAATGGCATGCTAATCGCCTAAAAGCATAACAATTTTCAACTTTTGTACAAGAATTTGTATCTCTATTTGGTTCAGAATGTGTTTTCCCCCTTGAAAAGGGTTTGGAGTTGTCAAAGGAAAGCCTTTAAGATATATTAGCTAAACATAAAGAGACAGTAATTAAACGAATTGAAAAGACACAATTTCAGTTGCTAAGCAGATTTAAGTCACAAATAATTTAGATAATTAAAGTAAACTAACTAACTTCAAGCAAACATATTGCTTTAATGATATTTATTAATATTGTGTCAAGAACATAATATTTGCTTAAAGCAAATACTTCTTTATATATTGACTTTTTCATTTCAATTAAATCTTTTTTACAAAGAAAAACATTTCTTTTCACATTTCACTTTACTTCTTAAACTTGGCATTTTATGTATTTGGCTACCATTTGTTCAACTTTTTTAAGCAAAAACCAATCAGTAAGCAAAAAACTAATGTACAAATCAAATGCAATCAATGGGCTACATATAGAAAAGCCATTAAATTTCCAGATGCCATTGCGACAAATGGTCGCCGTTTTGATTGCAAGGCATAAAAGAAGAAAAAAGAACAGAACAACTCTATTCAAGAAAATGTTCTTTGTGTGTGCACTTTAAACTTTAACTTGTTCTGTACTTAAAGTTGTTTTCAAGAACAACCTTTCCGATGGGGAAAAATAACCTGTAAACATTGGTCGGGTTCCTTAGTAAAATCATCGATCAAAGATTGGTTGTACACACATTGTTTGTACTTGGAAAAGCATCTCGCGTTCGTTTCGCGAGTTGGCATAGCACAAACATTTGGTGAGAGAAGAAAAACAGCAAGCAAAGAGTCAAAGCGGGGTCGGCGGGAGGAAGAAGGGTCTCGCATGAGCGAGAAGGGTCAAACCCAGTGTACACTTTGTGATGCGCACACACACACAAACAAACAGATAAAGTCAAATATTTGCATGGCGGCATGGTTGGGGAGTGCTCTGCAAATACATATTTACATATATATACATATATCCCTATATATATTTGATATATGTACTATATTAACACATCAACTCTCTCTGTTTCTTTGGTCACTTTGACAAGTTATTAAATTAAATAAATATGCCTGCTAGTAACTTGCCGATTAAATACTAATCAAATTTGTCCAAGAAATTCAATTTAATTCATTAACTTTTGCAATGCTCAGGGAGTAAATGGTTTTTTTTGGCCTGTGATAGTGAAACTGCTAGCAAGAAACTAAAAGGCATGCGGGCAAAAGTTCTTGGTTGATATGCCTAATACATAAAGGAAGAAGCAAAACTTGCCTTAACTAAGCCACATGACAAAGGCAAGCGAAGTTGTCAGTTTGACTAAGGGGGAGTAAGCCTCAGACCCAAAACAAAATCGTTTGTCAAGTTGTCAGTCAGTTGGGCAGGCAAGCAGTCAGGCAGCCATTCAGTCAGCTGCTCATCTCCATTTCCATGTCCATGTCCCTTATATAATGATTTCTTTTTTTTTTTTTTTTTGGCTGGGCTTATCACAAAATTCGGCGTCCGTAGAAAGTTAAGCAAGCGTAGCGAACACAGACACACCAGCAATAGAAGACTAAGCCAAAGTAATTGAATAAAAAGTAAAACTTATTTCAGACGTCAGTACTTTGAGTGCCTTCTCAACTGTCTTTCTGTCAGTCTGTCTTATGTCTGACAGTCTTTCACATTGTTAGTCAGAAAGTCAGAAAGTGCTTAAATGAGTATTCTCTTTGCTTGCCAAACAAAATGACAGTTCAAAGTTGATAATTACCGGCATAAATGGCACAGTGTGGGCACTCCAGAGACCTGCTCATCCAAAATGATTTTATCGATCACCAGGCGTCCATAGCGTTGGAAAAACAGTATGCGTCGAAATCCATAATAAATGGGCTGGGAAAAGAAATTTAGATTGAAATGAACAAAAAGCTGATAAAAGTCTAAGCTATGTTAAGTTCTTTCAACTTTTCCCTTGTCAATCACAATAAACTTTTTTAGTTTTTCTCAAATTTTCCCAAAAATTTATCGACTAGATATGAATTTCTAGAAAAAAAAAAGTGTAATAAATAAAATAAAATTATATTCAATATCCGCTAAAAATGACAGCTGATAAAATTAAGTTTACTTAGAGTTATTGCCAATCTTTGTGCATAGTTGCAAGTCCTTTTTAAGTTTTTTCCCCCAACTGTATTCTAAAAGAAAACCTTGATCCTAATCGAAACTCAATATTATGTTCACAAATTAAGGTAGCGATAATTATAAGTAATTATTGATTGCAAATGAACGTACTTCTTTAGATTTGGTTAGTTCACTTGAATGCTTCAGTAAATAGTAAATTAAAAAGGATTAATCGAAATAGTAAGCGGGAGGGGGAGGTTTATAGTGTATTTACCTACATTTCTTTATTTTACTAACCTTGTAAGGCATTTGAATCATGGTTATATTACGTAACAAAATCCTTAGACACAACACTAGTTCGTAACTGTAATTGCGACCATTATCAACGAGTTTGTCGAGTAGTGTAAAAATCACACAAGCTCCACCATCGAGTGGTTGTGGTGCAGCGCCGTATCTATAATAATGATAAAGAGTAAAATATGGTGTTGAAACCCGGTAACAAACTGAAGGCACGTATGTGGTTAGTTGGCCCTGCGGTTAAATTTCACAATGAGAGAGAAAGTCTAACTGTATGTGTGGGAGTGGGAGAAAAGGAAATGATGAAAGTGCAGAACAAGGAGCTGAAATAGAATTTGTAGACGACATTGTTGGTAAACGGGTAATAATGTTTAGAGCACTGATAAACGCCGCCGCACACACACACACACACACCCATACAAGTGCAAATGATATAATAGAGAGACATGGCTCGCGGTCGTGTAGTTGTTGGCTCTGTCACTTGCACAATATCAAATACCCACACTCGCATGAAAGGATGGACAACAGTGCGTATACTTAAATGTATGTACAATATATACACACACACACACACACATATATACTTGTGTGTTTGTATTTATACATATATCTGTTGAGAGTTCGCAAATGAACTGCAAATTGTGGCATGTGTCGTGTGGCATTGGCAAAATGGCGGTAACACACAACGTCACATTTTAAATTGAAAATGTTTGTCATATGAAATATATTACATTTTATATTTGCATATTGTGTCTGATAAGCTTTATAATTTATATGTTTTGTTTGCCATCATTTAAATATTGTTCAAGTAAATCAATTCTGTTCAAGAGCAGTAAACATACACAAATGGGAAGGGGTAAACGAGACAGATAGAAGAAAGAGAGGGAGAGAGAAGTACGGAAAAAAACACATTCGAACGTGGCAATTTGCATATTTTATGAGGCAATTTCCAATGAGAATGCAGCAAAGCGAAAAACGAAACACAAATTAAAATACACAAAAGTTGAAACGATATTGAAAATACATATAAAGAGTTCCACAATATCAGCATCAGAAATCGAAAGTAACAAGAATAAAAATAATAATGAATGAGAAATACAAAACTGAACAATTTGCAATCAATTGAAACTTTGGCAGTAAACTATAAAAGACAATAAAAGAAATAACATATGCTAGTGCATTATATGTAGATTATATGTAACACACACACACACACACTTATATATGTGCAGAATAGTCTGTAATTAAAAGTTTTCACCAGCAACTGTGAGATAGTTCAAGAAATTATTTACATAAACTGTTTTATGCACTTATAAGCCAAATGCTGTGAGATAACTAAATAATGACTTTGAGAGCAATAGTTTTTAAAATGTCAAACAAACTTTTAAAGTTAACAGCAATTCTTTTAATTTGTGGAAGAGTAGCAAAGAGTTTAGCATTAATTTCTTTCATAAGAATACATTTGAAATGATTTCATGAGCATAATTTTAATGAACTGAAGCTTGAATATGTTTTCTTAGGCTTATATATAACTGATAATAGATTCCTTGATAGGTTTAAAGCAATAAAATATACAAAGAACTTTACATTACCAAACTTTATAGTTCTGCCACTCAACTTATTCTTAAATAATAAATTTCATGTCGATTTATTCATAATAAATGCAAATCGGGCCAAAAAGCAGTAGTGTTCGATAAGTGAACTGATTTTGCAAAAAGAAAACCTTTTATGTAAATCTCAATCTGAATATAAAAATCAATGCCAACATTAAAAAAAAATATGGACATCTCTATTCAATATATTGGTAAAACTTTTCACTTCTTTCGTGTTTCGTTGTGTCCTTTTTGGCTTGCAATCAATTGTTTGCATTTTATGCAAAGCTTCGATTTTTTTTTGGCGTTGCATCAAATATTGAAAACATCAGAGCCAGAGTCGAATCCAGAGTAACCATATTCTTTGCCAAAATAAGACAAAACAAAAAACGAACTATGACAAGCAATGAGGCGTGGCAGCAGATGCACCAGACAACTGCAACTACAGCTAAAAAGGGTCGCGCCATATCAAGTTTGGAAATAATAAATGGCCAGGCGGACCGAAAGAAAAAAAAAGAAAACTGAAAGAGAGACTAAGTCGCAAGTGGATTCAAGGACACCAATGGGATGGGTTGAGAAAGTGGGTTGTAATAAAGGTGGTAGAAACTGGCAAGGATCAGCAGTAAGAACTTGTACAAAAACTGTGGGCGTTTATATATAAATTTATGAATCTCCTTCACTCTGAACTTGTTGTTGTTGCTGCTGCTGGTGCTGCTTGAGTTAAGTTGAACTGAGCTGCCAGCGACCATGAGACAGTGCGGAGACGCCGCCGCTGCCGCTGCTGCTGATGCTGCTGCCTTGTGATGCAAATTCTCTTTGGCAACGACCTTTTTCTCATATATTTATGATGA
Organism: Drosophila austrosaltans; assembly: GCA_035045865.1. NCBI lineage: Eukaryota > Metazoa > Arthropoda > Insecta > Diptera > Drosophilidae > Drosophila > Drosophila austrosaltans. Next base: position 6,191,467 of record JAWNOQ010000180.1, on the reverse strand, counting down.
TAATTCCAAGCTCTTGCCTCGACTTGACTTGTTTACGTCGTCCACTTGCTTATGCTAAGCGTCTTGTAGATTTTTTACAGTTTTTTTTTTATATTATTCTGTTGCATTCATTGCGGATGCGGCAAGTGCCGAACGCTTTGCATATTTCGCGCTAATTGAAGTGTCTTGCTACGGCTTCATTCGCAATTCTTACTTACCTGAGAAGTAAGAGCAGTAGCTCAGGAGATGATGCCTGCAAGGCAATACGCAAGGGTGATGAACTCCCACAGGACTCAATGGGCACATCTATAAATCTGTAGTAAAAAAAAAGGAAAAAGGGAAAAAATGAAAGAGATAGACCGTAAAGAAAAAGTGTTTGGTAAAATGTCAAAAAGTCTGTTGCTTTTAGGCCACAATTTAGGATCTTTAATGGACAGTTGCAGAGTTGGCTTTAATAGGCAGATAAACGACACCCTCTAGCACACACATTAACACACAGTGCCACATCCGAAACGGGCAAATACACTTGGAGAAATTCAAGTATTTTATCCTAGTGTAGGATCTAAGCAATTTCTTTTTTTTCCTTAAAATGTATCTCGAGTGTAGAAGCACACACAATTAGTCTGCTCGCTTGTTGCTTTCTTCTGCACATTCATCGAGTTTCTCAAACTTCTCCTCATGCACACATTAAGCTGACTTTTTCACCCAAAAATGAAAGAAAAATGATGACGGAGTCGTTTGTAAGATACCCTAACATGTGGATTTAGAAATAGCATTTCGATATTATATCGTAAGATTATCAATCAATTTGAATATTTGAAATGTTTACTATGATTTTTGGATCTACCTTCCATTTTCTCATACAGTTGCTTATATTCAATATACCCGCTGAGCCCAAAAATTGAGGGTACAGAAGGATATATCGCATTTTTTTTTTTTTGGTCCTTCGTCGGCTGTCTTTTCTTTTCAGGCATTAACATGTACAATGCACTTAAAGCAGTTTGGGATACTTTGCAGACACACATACACAGACACACCCATGAACATTTACTCGATTTTGTATGCCTACGCATAAAAGTAGGCAAATAAAAGACCATGAAGCAAGCAAAAAAAATATAAGAAGAGAAACCGCAATAAACCGGAAGCCACTCAGCCACATATACATGCATACTATAAGCACACACATACGCATATATGTATATATGTATATATGTTTGTGTACATGCAGGTGACTCTCTCACACTTATATATTTGCGTAATGTGAAGCAGGCGATAAGCATATTTTGAGCCACCCACGCCTGCAAATTGCCTTTGCGAATTCATTTGCGTTTTATTAGAAGCGATAAAAGCGTGTGACATCAAGGATCAAGACATTTGCAATTGCTACAGCACCCGGCAGCAACAGAAGCAGCAGAAGCAGCAGCCACAGCAACAAAAGCAACAGCCCCAATAAGTAGGCAATGGCAAATGGATGCTTTTAGCCATCAGCTTATATATGTATACAACATCCAAACCAAAGATTTTCCTGACGAAAATCAAACATTTACACTTTAACAAGATGACTGACAAATTAAATTTTTTGCAATTTAACAAAAAAAGAGAAAATACAACCTCAGTTTATGACCAAAAACAGTAAAGACTCAACCACACAAACACTTGATTGAAATTTTCTTTTATAATACTAAAAAAAATCAATTACCTTTCCACTTTTAATTTTGCAAAGTGAATACTGTAAAGTCTAATATACTTTAATATATTGCACCTTTCTTTTAATGTACATACTGTGCATGTTTTTTTTTTTTTTTTTTGTGCAAGTATTCACTGTGTGGGTGTTGCCAGTTGTTTCTCTTTACATCCAGTGATTTATACAATTTTAAAGGCATTTGTCCAAAATATTTATTATCAAATTGCTTGGCCTTTGTGCCTGCAATTCATTTTTACACACACATGTGCACACACAAATAAGAGGCACGCACATATATATTTGCAGCTATTAACAGTGACTGCTGTTTGCGTGAGGGCTTCATAAATGTCGTCTTAATGTTTTGCCAGTCAGTTTTTGTCTTGTGTTTGTATAAGAATATATGTATATATGTACATACATATGTAGTATGTACATATGTCAATGTATATATTTAGAGGGAATGTTTGTTTGGATGTGTGGGCGTGTCCCAGGCTAAAGCTTTGTGCGCTTATTACACGCATTTTTGACTTTAATCCTCCGGAGTGCTGCCAAACAAAGCCAAAATAACAAAGGTTTGCATTGCTGGCAGTTGGTTTTCAGCTTATCGCTTACACCCACACACACACTGGCACACACACAAATGTTCATAAATCTCCAAACAAACAGAAAAAAAAATGTATATAAAAAGCAAAAAAGAAATACAACAGCGAAAGAGAAAACAGAAAATGAGACAACCTCCGTGCTGAAATTCATGTTGAAAGTGAAAATCTTAATTATACATGACACACACAGAAGCCGTAGGAGCCAAGCATCTGTTGTGATTGAGAGTCGCAGCGGCCATTGTTTAAATTAATGTGTGTGTAGTAACTGAGTAACTGAGCACTGTGTGTTTGTGTGTGTTGTGTCTCTGCGTCTCTGTGTATATGCATGTTTGTGTGCTTGTAAAGTGTCGCCATCTTTTACTCAATTATGGCAGACACACACACATACACACAGCCACACAATGGCTGATGTAATATGTATTAATTTAATTAAAATCCTTTTATATGCAATTTGTTCTGTTTCCCTTTTGGTTAGTCTCTCCCTTCAGTGTTATTAATAGGCCTCAGCCCTACTATTACTAAAGCATTTCTTTGTTGTAATGAATTTATGCAATAAACATAGTTTTAGTAAAGAATTTTCCTTTCATGAAAAATTCCATGCATAATTTTTAAATAATATTTCTATAAATTTTGTTGAACAATTTCCAACTAGTTTGTTATTCTAATAATATTTCATATTAAAAATGTATATGCATATATATTAACTAGAAAAGTTGACCTTAATTATGAACAAACTTTGAAAGCGAGAATTTGATTAGTTATCTCTACACTGAAGCAAAAATGATGGAAAGTTTATAATTTTGCAGTGCTTAATTCAAGTCTCTCTGTGTTTAACTATTTGTCTTTCTCAACTCAAACAAACCAGTTTCTATATTGTAGGAAAAACTGCTGAATGGATAAAACTCTTAATAATTCAAAGTTCAGTTTCCGTTAATCATGGACCGCAAAATCCTTCTGTGGAGTCAATTAAACTGGCAAAGACTTTCGATTTGTGTCATTTGGTGGCACAAGTGACTAGTCAAAGTCATTTGGTTTATATTCTTGTTTTACCTGAGTTTTCTTTCCTCCTCGTAGGTTGATATCCAAACGGTTAACAAGAGCTTTTGGCGTGAGGCATGCTTCAAAAAGTAAACCATGGCACGAACATTCTCTTCCTGAAATGATAAATTGAACACATTTATCATATCAACTGTCAATACGTGCATATCCAACTATACATATACATATATGTATGTATATAAAGTGCATACTTGCCTGATTTTGAAAATCACTGCGCCAGCCAGCAATAAAATGTGGAGCATGTGGACCAAATAGAGCTCCCAGAAAGATACGCTCAAATGTCTTTTCGCATTCATAGATGGCCACTGTGGGGAGAGATGGAGAAAGTTTAATTATCTCATGAAAAAGAAATTCCATGGAAATTTTACCCATTAAACAACAGAGGAAAAGTATACACAAAACTAATTACTCAACTGACTTGTTGCTCGATCAAGTTTATTTTTTTTTTTTCCTACTCAATTTTAACACAATTTTTTTCACTTGTTTTTGTGGAAAAAAAAAAGAATCATCTAGGGGAAAGGGGAGAGAAAAACTAATATGACAGCCAGCGAGCGAGCATGATTCTTGGTTTTTATGGCGTCCTTCTCTACGACACAGGCCTGTCATTAATTTCTTTTTGCAGTTTTCCTTGTTTGGTGGAAGTTTATGCAGCATTTTAATTAGACATAACCACAACAACTAGCAGAGGCAACCCTTTAGATACTTTATAAGTTTTACGATGCAGCAAGAAAGCACTTAGCAACCATTTTCTTAACGCAATTTCACTTGGCAATTAGCAGAAACACGTGATTAAAGTAAAACTGCCTCGCCTTGGTTATAATAATCTGATGCGTTGCCATAAAATTCATTAAAACAAGCAAAACAAAGCGCCACGCCCCAGGACAAGGACACACACGCACACACACACACACACATACAAAAAAGTACAACACATACATATGCATATAAATTAAATTATTTAGTTGGGATGACTTTGACTTACCCAACAGTTGAACGACCACCTCCGAGTCGCGCACTCCCCAATCCCAGCAGGTGCGCAACGCAATGTACAGAATGTTGTGATACTTGCCCATAAGGCATACCTAAGGGAGAGTGAAAGTGAAAACGAAACTGAGATGAGATGAGAGAAGTTTTTTGCATCAAAATTTCAAATTAATTACTGCCCAAAGGGTTTTTGATTTACCAAAAAGAAGGATTGAAAAATAGTTAGCAAATTTTGCCACAACTTTCTATGAAGTTAAAGTCGTGTTTTGACAGAATTTTTAGATATAATAGTTAAATGCTTTCACCTGTCCATTATCTTCCTTGGCCAAACGATGATAGCGTAGAGCAGCAACTACTGCCATGCCAGCAACCTCATCCGTCTCCATATTCTGCCCACCACTGCATCCTTTGATAATTGAGCTAAGATGATCCAGGACATCGCGACGAGACTGTCGATCCTGCAGACCATTTCGTGTAATCTGCTCAAAGGTGTCATTGAAGAAACACTCAAATATATAGTCCATGACTAGATGTCGTCGCGAAACTTTCGGATTGTTCTGATGGCTAGCCCGTGACCGGAAGCCGTATAAATTTCGAGGCAATGGCAATAACCAATACCACGTCGAATGTCGTTTTAATTGACTTACGAATTGTTGAAGCGCTTTAAGCAACTGTGAAAACATATTTCAATATATTTATTTTTATTATTGACAATATGCAAATAATATCTACATTGATTTAATTTATATCAAATTAAGTTTACAATTGAAATTTACAAAATACGTTAGCACAAACTACCGCATTAAAGAGCGAGTGAAGGGAGCGAACGAACGAAAACATTTGTATGAGGGTGGAAGCGTAAACAAAAGAGAGCGAAAGCAACTGTCCTTACTTTCTCTCGCTCTCTCTCTCTCTCTCATTCTCTCTTTGTGTGTTATTCTGTCTTGCTCTTTATTGATTTTTTCATGCTGGCAATGATGCACAAAACTATAAATATTAGAACAACAAATATAAACAAAACACAAAGCAACACACAAAGAATACCGGCAATATCGATATATTATATACATAACAGCAAAATTACCTATCCAGACAAATGTCGCTGATACTACGAATTCAATTCACATATATATATATATATATATATATATATATATATATACGGATATGTATGTATGTATGTATGTATTTGTTTTTTCCACTGAATAGCAAACAGGTGTCCAATTTAAAATGGGTGGCGTCAAATATCCCCTTTAGCTTTTGAAAATTTCATTCAAGTATTCTTTGAAATGCTCAATTCAATCATCATCTACTTGATGTTTTTATTTCCACACTTTAAATGATTTTCTTTGTTGCAATTTTCACCACGTTTTCCAAATGAAATTTTACGCACAAAGAAAATTTTCACCCGCGTTCAAGAGCTACCAACCAAACAACTAAAGGCAAAACATTCTAATGCTCAGCCGCTTACCTGCTGTTTGACGCTTGGCCACCCTCATACCACTCTGCCTCCCTTATACTCTATCATGCTCATTCTCTTATTTATTTCAGTGCACTCTTTGAGCTCTACTCTTTCTCTCTCTCTCTCTCTCTCTCTTTTGATTTGAAGGAAATTGGCATTTAGAATTCAATCAATTTATTTCTAATTCATAGAGGGTAATTGGTAAAAGCCGACAGTTATGAAATATTTATTTAAATGCTGGATTTTTAATGTCCTTTAGCAATAAATTATTGTTAAATTAGTTTCAACCGATTCGCATATAAATATTAAAAGATTTTACAGGCTGCTGCATTTAGTATGCTTCTTCTTGTCAAATTATGCTTTATTATTACAATGCAGCTTTATTTTTTATGCAATTAATCATTGTGCCAATATTTATTATAATTCCACGAATGCCGATATCGATTTGTGTGTCGTTGACAATTTGGTTGAATATTTACTTGTTGATTCATTATATTTATTTTATGTTTGTGGCCCATCATACCGGTATTCGAGATAAATTATTCATTACCCGCTGGCACCCAACATTAAATCATATTGTTTGCATATTTAATATTTGCATTGACAATTAAGCAATGTGTAAATATTTAAATGCCAATGGTAAATATTAATTAAGATCTGGTTGCCCATTGGAAATATTATAATATTTAATTCTATAAGGGATTATATATTAAATATACATAATATATATATTTGTTGGCCTGGTGATTACGACCTGTAAAAGGAAATCCACAAAATGGCATGAAATTAAGTGCCACTGTATTTAATGGAGAATTCTTTCAGTGCATTTTTGCTTGTTGGTCAACTCAACGCTAATTAAAAACTTTCCCATTGGCAATCAAATTGCGGCCATATGCCGGTCAAATGTTTCAATAATATTGAATTAAATGTGTATGCAATCAAAAGTACACACACACACACTTACACACACACATTCACATTATAATGCACTTACATTATTACCAACAACAAAGTTTTTGAATTCGTGCTCAGATAAAATGTTGCGGTTGTTCGATGCGGAAACGGAAATGCGACCTCAACCAACAAAAATGAAATGCTCCCAGTTCTCGGTGTTGCAGCTCTGGCACACTTGCTCCTGCTGTTGCTGACAAATTTGTTATTTTATTGTATATTCTTTCAACCGAATGGCAATTTTACTCGTGGCAGTGTGTGTCATAAATTTTGTATGCGGTAGACACACACAATCCCATAATATATAATAAAGATACTTTTTTTTCATAGTTTTATGTGTTGGAGATGCGACAATAGAATGTCGTTAAACTTTATATATAGTTGTCATATAAACAAAACAAAATTAGAATTCTTTTACATAAAAAACATTTTGTAAAAATTGACAATAATGTTTTGTGCTTTTATATTGTATACTATGTATGGTCTTATAATGGAACAGCATAACATTTAGTAAAAAGGCTTTAAATATTGTTTAGTTGGTTTTTCAATTTGTAAAAATTTTGCATTAATTTGGTTTTCAACTAAAGATGAATAATTTAAAAGAGATATAAATACAGTTTGTTTAATAAAACTGCCATTTGAGCCATTTAAACATTGTCAGTTGCACTTTGCGTTGCCGTTTGTATAAACAAAGTCTATTAATATAGCGTTTCTAAAGAGTCATAATATTTTATTACCATCAAACCAGAACACACTGGATTTCTATGGATCAGTAGCTCATAAAATGATGTGAATCCCATAATTCACTGGTTAATGTGCAAGGTCTCTCATATCAAGACACAAAGCAAACACACCACACACATACATCACACATATGTATGTACAATGCTTTATTCTCTCACAGAATGTGGACAGATTTATGATGACAAAAAAGGAAGCTTGCCTCTTCCTTTACGTTTCTCATTTAGCAAATGCAACTAACTGTATACTCTCTTTTTATCTGATCTATGTTTTAGATTGCTATGCCAGGAGATCAACCAGGATGATTCATTTCATCTGGAATATAGAGGCCCCGTTATTATGAAGGGCAAGCCAGAGCCCATGGATTGTTGGTTCTTAACTCGTGCCAGTACTACAATTGCAAGTGGAAGCGGAAGTGCAAGCATTGCAACAGCAAGCGGCAATGGCAGCTTGGATTCGCCAACGGCCATGCCCAGTCAGCGAATGAGTCATGCTAGTGTCTCACGTACATCTTCGGGAACTGGAGCTGTGGGCGCTGGAGTGGGTGCTGGCGGTGGTGGTGGAACAGCTACGACAACTGCAGCTTCAAAGGATACATAGGAATTGTGCAAGGATTCGTCTTGCTGCTGTTGAAATATCCTGTAAATTTGCTACGTGCGTGCTGGTGTCCTGTTTGTCCTGTCTCATGTCGTCCTTTACGTACAAGTCGGCCACTTAACCACTTCATTCCTCTGGCTTTGCATTCGTCCTGGCCTGGCCTAGCCTGGCCTGACTGCCTGCCTGCCTCATCCTATGCGTTCTGTGTATATGTATGTGATTGTGATTGTTGCCACTGACACGTTGCGGTCGAAGTCAGCTCCTTCGAAGGAGCCCAAGGATCATTGTGCAAGGTAATTTATGTTAATGCTCTTCTATCTGTAACCACTCAGTATAGGCGCCCAACCACTTAAGCAAGTCATTTTACAAGTGATTTACATTTCGTTAGCAATTACTTCCCATTGATGCATACCTACAAAATTTATTACATATTAACTGCTTCAGTTTGGGCCAAGTTCGTTTATCTGTTCGCAGAAAGTTTAAAATACAACAAATTAAATGCCAGCCATAAAAAAACGTGACCGAAAGGAAGCATGAGAATGTAAACATCCTTGTCAGTTGGCCATAAACTAGATAAGTCCAAAACAACTCAATATAAAAGCCGTAATATAGCAAACAGTTAAATGTATATGTATGTATATATATAAGGACATTCTGTTGAAGCCAAGCCAGTTTCAGCCTGGCAAACAAACTCTATCTGCTACTGCTGTGGCTCTTGTTAGACATTTTCTGTCCCACTTTGCGTGGTCTGGCCGCAAAAAACGAAAATATTGTCAACAGATGCGAGAAAAATTTTTGGCAAAATGTTGCCCCGCTGCTCTATACTAGATATTTCTATTTGGAGTGAAATGTTCAGCAAAAATGAGGACAAAATTGTTAAATGGAGCTGCGGAGTGGCTGAACGAAAAAGTCATATTGCATTTAGCACATACTTGAAAAAGCAAATATTTATTTTACCCAAATAGAGACAACAAGCCAAAGCCATCGACAAATGACTTATTTCTTTGAAAGTATTACACACAAAGAAGTCTCTAATTCTTAGCATATTTGCTCCAAATGGTTTAGTCTAAGTATTTTAAAAAGTTTAAGAACTTAAACCTTAGTAAGTGACCTCGACCTAAACTTAACTCTAACTTTTCTTCACAAAGAGTTAAATCAAATTTTTCAATTTATGACTCTATAAAACAAAAATTGAACTTAATTTATTCGTTCTTTTATTTAAAAATGTCCTAGTACTACTTTTGGAACTACTGAAAACTATCAAAAAACTTTTAAACTATCAAAAAAGTTTCAAAGAATGAATAAAACCATAAATGGAAATTAAATAGACTGAAACCAAAACCCATTTTAAATTCGGCATTTTGTCTTGTTTATGCAATCGAAAAGTCATTTTAGATGCAGTTTTATTACACAAATAGGACAAAACAAGTTAGAGACGGAATGTAAGTTGATTATAAAACAACAACAATATTTTTACCATTCAAGTAGTTGAGAACTAAAACATTTTGCCAACTGTAGTTTAAAAAATTTTATAAACTGTTTTGTTAAATGAAATATTAAACTTTTATGGCATGCACAAATAATTAATTATATGAGGTATATGAAATTGTTTCAAACTTTATTGAAATTTAGAATGTAGAAGCAATCAGCAAAAGTAGCTTTTTATGAAACATATTAAAACTCACCAGGAGAGGTATCTTTACTTTGAAAGATAAAAAGCAATAAAAATAATTTACTGGCTAACTTGAAACAGCTTTTAAATGTTGTATTCAACGGGCAATAAAATTGTACAATTCTTTATCATTATGAGTGTTTACGATATATTTTCGTATTATTTTATATATCGACAAGAAACTTTATTACTCATAGCACTTATAATTTGGCCTACACAAATGGATAGACTGTTTCGGTCTGGCCTAATTTCCATTTCGATCTCGGCCATTTAATATGTATGTATATATGCACATATTGTCATAGTTGTTTATGGCCTTAATATGCTCTCATTATCATCACAAGGCCAACAACGACAACGATAAGTTGGCATGCAATTTGATGACTTGGAAGAGTTGCCTGGCATTTTGATGATGATGCCAAGTGTGTGATTTGTGTGTATGTGATGTATGTGACGAGTGTTTATGTATGTGTGCGAATTAACGAGGCCTCGTTAGAAATGGATTAACATTGATTAGGTTTCACCCACCCAAATGAAAGTTGGCCTAATTAAATGGATAATAATGTGACCATAAAATATATATTCTATTTTAATAAATCAAAATTTATTTCGATTACTTTTATGTAAATGTAGATCTAAAGGAATTAATTGAAGCAAGACTAAGAATAAATTTTAACATACCCTTTAAGTAAATTTCTTAGTTGGCAATTTTGACCTGCTTAATTGACTCTTATTTAGAAAGCTTACAGGGTAGGAAAATGAAAACAGAGAAAAATTTGGTGGGCATTGTAGCATCCGGTTTGTGGCTTTTCCTTCATCACTTTTCCCTCATTTTTTTCTATTTAGTCCTTATTTATTATTCACATCCGGTCTATTTATGCAGGATGTTGCTGAGGGATTTTATGGTGTTTTCTTTTTAACACTTCCTTCGTTTGCATTAAATTTATAATTAGACATAAATGAAGATTTCAAATGGATTGTAGCCAATGAATATTAAGACTGCATCATCAGCAAAATATATGATATAACAACAATACCAATCATACCATTTCTCATATACAAATAAACTAATGTATATATTGATGTTTGTTTGTATGTAAGTTTTCTTTACATTTCCGCTTCATTGAATGGAAATTCATCCTCATAATATTCGCATCGGTCTCGCACAATTTCCGTTTCCTGTTTCGCTGTTACATACAAAACCGAAATCCAAATCCCAAAACCAATCAAATAAATATATATATATACATTTTTGTGTATTATTTATTTGCTTAACTGAATACAAGGACATTTTTTTTCTGCACGTTTGTGTGTGTGTGTGTGTGTCGGTGTGTTTGTGTATTTGTGTGTGCTTGCGACAATGAGACAGGGCGTTCGGTTGCTTCTTCAAGGCCAGAGAATCTTATTAAAAATTTAGTGACAGCGGCATGCAAAGTTTTTGATACCCTATTGTAAAATAGAAAGGGTATGTTGAATACAACAAATCTATGTAATAAGGAGAGTGAATTATCTGTGTTTATATAAAGATATCGTTTATATTTGAGCACCTTGTAAATAGATTTTCTGCGAATGTCTATAAGCTTAAAGTCTATTTCTATTTTGAAAGCTTTTAAATTTTATGTGGTTCGTTTTAACAATTCCTTTAATGATGTAGGGTATCTTGTAGTCGTTTCCTTGATTTATTAACAGTATTTTTTTCCCCAGCTGTCTCGTCGGGTTTTTTTTTCTCATTAAAAATTCATAAGGATGAAAATTATGATTGCGATGAGCCGACGACAAAATGTAAAGTATTTGAAAGAAACGAGGAACATAGCGACTAAGCGAAAGAGAGTTTAAGATTCAACTTTAAACATAATAATGATAATAATGCTGATGACGTAGCCGGGCATATAAATATTTTCAGACGATATATAAAAAAATTACGTATACGCATGAGAAAGCCGTAGCAAAGGATTGTAAATTGTTGTCTATACCTATTGTTAAGAATTTCTGTGGTTGAGAAAATGTTCCCTAGTAAAACGTTCAATCATCATTTTTTCACAAAATCCTTTCAAGTTAATCCAAATCTGTGAGAGGGTGGAAAAAAAAAGGTGAATCAATCTTCCATTTGTGTGGCCAAGAAAAAACTTTCTTTATGTGGTTTTTTTTTTTGGGACGTAAAAGTTTTCTCATTTATCTATGCGAAACGGAAAGTTTTATTGCCCTGGCTAACTTTATATATTATTAATTAAATATAGTTACTTCGAATAGGGAAATAAAACTGGGATTGCAACTTTTCTTTTCTTCTTTTTTTTTTTTGTGAACTTTTAGTCAAATAACTTAAACATCTTGCTGTAAATGCTGTTGTCAGAGGCATACAAACATTTGCCTATCGAAAACATTCAAGGCGTGGCCCTAATCGAAAACTCAACACTAATTTCAATTAAAGTTGTAATGAATGCAAATAGACGGAATCTGACATACAAATAGAAACGGAGATAGGCAGACAGAGAGACGCACAATTCCGCAACAATGCTAACTGACAGATGCCACAACCAGCGAGGCAACCATCACTTCTTCTTCCTCAACCCCACTTCACCTCTGCCCATCTTAAGCAAACAAACGGCTTGAACATTCATTTGCATACGAACCCACTATGCCACACCCACAATCAAGCCCAGAGTGAGTGCAGCACACACACACACACACAGATACAAGTGGCAATTCAAGTAGGAGGCAGATTCCAACAAATCAATTCAAATCACAGTTTTTATCATACAAAATTGGTTGAAAATAGTTTTTTCAGCAACAGCAGCTGCAACAGTTGCGACAGCTTAATCGAAATCAAATTAGTTTATTCAATTTGGGTCAAATTGATTTTCGTTTTATTGGATATTTATAACTTTAAAGTTTAAATTTTTAAATAGTAAAGAAAAGGACTTCAACTATCTTTATTAATGAAAGTGTGTAGGCAATCAAATAGCTAATATATTCCTTTCATGCATTTCCTTTGGAAAAATATATAAATGATTGTTTGGTTCCTTTGCTAGCATCACAAATCGAGCATGTAAGAGCAAAGTTTTACTCAATGGCATAACAATTTGCCGGAGCAACAGTAAAACACAAAAGCAGCATCAATATTGGTATAACATATATCAAACAATACACATCCTTCTAGTTGTTTTTTATTTTTACAATTTTATGGTATTTTCCTTTTAGTTTTGCCGGTGCGCGTTAAACTTTTTTGTACGAACAGCATTTGGAATTGGATTTCATTCTGGCTTTTGGCCCAAGGCAAATGGGGCGTATTGGACACCTTTGTTCATTTGATTTGTGTGGCCATAAAGCTGCAAACCGTCGCCTGATACATATTTACAATTTTAATTCAATTTGTTGAAAATGTAAGGACGACCGCATAGAGCCCATAGAGAGAGAGAGAGAGTCAGCCTTAGCCAGCTACATTGGCCAGAGCCACTTGCTGCTGCTATTTTTGAACATTAAACTAATCGATATTTTATGTGTCAAGAGTGTGGGTGAGAAAGATTGGAAGTGGTTATGCCAATGGAAGGAGAAGCATACATTAGATGCAAGTACATTTTAGCCATTTTATCGTCGTTGTCGTAGTCAATTCAATGACAGCTCAGCCGAAGGACATGGCAAGACTCGATCCGGATCAGCAGTAGCAACAGCAAGAGAAATGCCAGCAACAGCAGCAGCAGCATGTTGTTGTTTAATTGTCTGTAAAATTGTTAAATTGCTTAGCGTGCAACTGCTGGAGGCGCCTGTCAGCGGCTTAGGGTTAACATGCATGTGCAATTACTATCAACTGACCCCCAACCCAACTGACACTGACTGCCATTGTCAGGCCCCAGCAGTATGCTTCTGATGCATTCAATCCCTTTATCCCGTGCTCCTTTCCTCTCTTTTCTCCTTCTTCGGTTGAAACTTGTACTTGCGCCAGGCCGCAAAACATTTGAGTGGAGTGTAAAAAGGACTAAAAAAAAATCCACCAAAAAAAGAAAAACCGTAAAAAAATTTTCAACTTATGCTATAAATAATCGTTTTTGGGCACGACCTTAGAACTTTTTAGAATAGAATATGAAGCAAAAAAAAAAAAACCAGAGATCCAAACTCTATTTGGCAGTGGCAAAGAGTTGTTACCCTTGTAAATTTGCTGCATGCTCATTTTAACAAATAATAAAGATATTTTTAATAATTTTTTTTATAGCATAGGATATTGATTAAATTGGGATTTAAAAAAATGATACTTGCAATGTATTTAACATTGACTTTTCTTTACATTTAAGTTTATGAATTCTATTATAACAATGTTTATCTATTATATTACCTCTGGCCTCTGATAATTTTACCCCATCACTACAAAAATATATTTCTAAAAGTGAACAAATAAAGAACAAGCTTTGATTTATAAATATCCATCTTAATTATATCTCTCGAACATCTCTTTTATATATGCATGCACTTAAGTTTGACCTAGTCTTGGCAGTTGTCCTTGAATCATTTGCACAGATATCTATGTATATGAAAATAACTATAAACATTTATACCATCGAGCTTATCAATAATGTATCTGCTTAATTTCATGCGTTGCCAAGTTCTAGTTGAAATGGTTATACACTTTTAGCCAGGGTATAAAAAACTTTACGTGATTGAAATTTTCAAATTTTCAAAGCGCCGACCCAGATCTGTGTATCTTTTATTTTTACCCCGGTTTTCTTTTTTTTTTTTTTTGGCAATCAAAAGTTGTGTATTTCGTTGCCTTTGTAGTTTTGGTCTTGATGTTGTTTGTTGTTTGTGGCTTTGCTTGGCCCACGCAGTTGGCATACCAAACAAGTTGGCAAGAAGGCAAAGTTTCACTTTCCACGTTGCCCAGATTCAACTTTGACATTGACACTGTTTTTGGTCCCGGACCCGTTGCCACTTGCCTGGGCTGGGATGGCCCGGGTGATATTCTGGCTAACACTATTCTGGCCGGCTTTCTAGCGTAATTGGGCGTGAAGGGTTAAATTGAATTGCAAGCTCATGCTCATGGGAGCCAAAACGGCCAAAACAAACAAAGCTTTGATTTTGTTTGCTTTAACCGCATTTGATGGAGGCATTACGTGAAAAATCCAAGTATGAGCATATACATACATACAGACATAGTTACAGGCACTCATATACATTTCCATACATTTATATTAAGTGTTTTATTCTCTCTTTACAGGATGATGGTTATTCTCAAAACCCCAAAAATCATAATGCACTTGTACAAAATACTTAAGTATATAATTATAATTTACTTGATGGTGTGACATGGATCTATATATAAAATGTATTGTATGTAAATCGAATTTTGTTAATATGTATTGTATTTATTATAATTATTATTATTGTTATTCTACTTTTGTGATGGTTTCCTAGGCTGAACTTTATGCGCTGTAAATCTAATTGAAAACAAACCAAAATCTAAACCAAAAATATATAATGTGTATCTGTAAAAATCGTTGAGAAAATGCAATGTAAGGCAAATATTCTAACTCAAACAATGGTAAAGAAAAGCATAAACTGTTTTTTTTTTTCGAGAGAGACTTTACCAAAATATTATATGTAGTAATAACCGATAGTTATACACTCGTTTATAGCAAATAATTGGTACACACGACTTTGATGTTAACTTCTATACAGGGGCTATTGACCAGACAAACAAATCGTTAGCTATCTCAACCAAACCAAAAAAAAACAGCACCAAGTAAAAAAGCAAAATAAAACAAAAACTCTGAACAAAACTCTATAAAAAAAGAAAACTTACAAACAATATATATAATTATAAATAAATGTTCGAATGTCCAATGCTAATTAAATATTGTATGTATAACCAATTAGACACACTCAACAAACAATTCAACTCACTTCAAGGACCCAAATCCATAATGAAACTTTACTGACAAATCTTTAACTTTACCAAACGAAAAGAAAACAACATGAAAAATAGCTTTATAGTTTTAAGCCATCAATGATATGGGGAAAAACTCAACTGAACTATGCACACACACACACAAAGAAATAGATATATATAATATACCATATATACATTTACTTATATAACTATCAAGATCAAAGAGAGGAAAAATGTATTTAACTATCAGCTGAATATACCAATAAGTCAAATGTTAGCTAAACTTATAAAACTCAATACTGATCACTGAGCTATATATATATGTATGATGCCTAGTCAATATATATACATACATATATATATATATATATACTTATTTAATTGTTCAGAAGAAGAGGGAAGAGCAGAATTCCATTAACGAATATACTGTAAAATAATGTATAACTAATCCAACTGACTTGGCTTTCACACTCTTCCTTCTTGTATTGTGTAAAATGTTAAATAAATCGTATGCAAAAAAAACAATACTATATAATATAAACCATAATAGTGAAAGAAAGAAAAAAAAAAAACAAATAAAAACTAACATTTCATTGAACCCCAAAAAGTGTAGAGAAACTATATTTATTTTATGTTTTTAATTCAAAAATAAATAGTGTAAGCTTTTAAGTACTTTTAACTAAGGTAAGTACTAGCACATTTGGCAGTATAATAATGGAATTATCCTTATACATACATATATATTTATATATACACCAACTTAAATTAAATTATATATACACAATGTTTCACAAATGAATACTGCATTATAGAATTCTTCGCTAATCAAATTTCTTCACGAGACTGCTCGAGCATTTGTTGTTGCTGATGTTGTTCTTTTAGTTTTTGCCATTTTGCTTTTGGTAAGAGAGCGGCTGCTGCCTGGGCCTCCTCTTTGGCAATCTGTTCGCGTATCCAATAATTTGCTCCACAAACCAATAGCAGCAGACATGGTATAAGAATGAGCAGAACCATGCCCAATGAAATGCTGGCCACACGTGCTGAATGCTCTTCGTTGCCTGGAATAACAAAAAAAATGGAACGAAAGGTGTGGCAGAAAGGTGCCATAGACAATGAATAGAAACAAAAATACCAAAAAATTCAATAAAGAAACTAAAACCCAAACAAGGTGAATGAATGCAACACACCTATTTGCTGCTGTTGTTGTAGTTTTTACCATTGTTCTGTGTTTCTTTTTTTTTTTTTTGCCACCATTTGAAAAATGAATGAATCATAAATTAAACAAGCAATAGCATTCATTCCGCATCGCATCCATCCTCCACCTAGATTTTCAAACGTATTCATCAGAGAAACAAAAACGACACATTCGTGGAACGAATTCTCTTTTCTTTGTTTTGAATTTGAACTGTGACAGGATGAACGCAAAATACATGCTACAGATACATAAGTAATGACAACGGCAACGGCAACGGCAACAGCAACAGCAACATCAACTGGAGCGGCAGCAGCAACTTGTCCATCAATTTGCTCAAGATTGATTGACATTGTCGTAATGCACACAATATACATTTACCACGCTTAAGGCGCTGTTGCCTCTGTGTGGCATCAGGGATGGATGAATGGGCGGTTATGGGCGGAGTTTGGTTCATGTGACAGTTGGCTACAGGATTAATGTCTTTTGCTTTGGCCATATTGCTTCGTAAGAAATTTTATGTAATTTCATTTTGCATTGCCATTGCAATTTTAATTATAGAAAAGACTGCCACAGGCGGAAATACTATAAATAACAAACTAAAGTTGTCTTTACTTAAACTTCAATCAAATTTATACATTTGCAATAATATATATTATGTTTAAAAGAAATCAAAGTTAGATTCATCAGCAATATATTGAAAAGGACATTACAAAAATCATTCAAAGGAACCTCAACTTCGCAATGCTCTAATTTAGTCAATTTTTATCCGATTTTAAAAATTTACATCTTTATATGCTCTTTAGAGTAAAATCTTTTGAAAGGCATTAAAATCTTAAAAACTTACAAAAATAATTTCGATCCGATTTTTGAAAGTTTTAAAACATCTCAAAAATTGCAATTGGATCGAAATTTCGTTTTTTAAACTTTCCGAAGTTTTGATGCAGTTTTTTGCTACGCTAAGTTGGGATGACAGCAATGTAGAAGTTTTGAAAATCGGCTAAAAGATGGCCAACTTAGAGCCGAATGAACAGATCAACGAATATGTCTTTGGAAGAAACTACAACTTCTCAATTCAGTCTAGTTTCGAAAGAAACCTCAACTTTACCAGGCTCCAATTTCGTAAAATTTTGGCCGATTTTGAAAAACTTTATCTTCTTTTGCTTTTTGGAATCGCAACTTTTAATTGGCATAAAAATCTGAAAAACTTAAAAAAATAATTTCGATCCGATTTTTGAAAATTTTTTAAGGGGTAACATCATCAAAAATGGCAAAAATCGGATCGAAATTTTGTTTTTTAAACTTTCGGATGTTTTGATGCAGTTTTCTTCTGCGTAAAATTGTGATGAAAGCGATATAAAACTTTTTAAAATCGGCCAAAGGACAGACAACTTACAGCCCCATGATGAGGACATTACACATAGTCTTTTGAAGAAAGTTGAAATTTACAGGGCTCCAATTCGGTCTTGTTTAGGAATACTTTATCTTTAATTCTTTCTTAATATTGCGACTTTGAATTGGGTTTAGTTGAATTTCTTACCTCAACAATCTAAATAGTCAATGCAAATTATTACTGAAAATTGACATGCCCTTGCTATGGCTATCTTTAAATTACCTTTAAAATAATAACTAAGCAAATTAAAGCGAAGTGTCAACTTTCATGTAACAATTGGCATTATCAAACCACAATCTATTGAACTGAAAATTAGAAGCAAATTAGATTACATTTATACATAATTATATATATTAAAACAGAAACGTTTGGGTTTTTTTATTTTGTTTTTCTTTAACACAAAAAAAAGGAGGGGGGACAAAAAACGGAATTTGGAATTCAAGATTTCTCTTTTTGACAGGGTGACCAAATGATAATCAGATTGAAATTATGGTGGAACAAATATGCTTAATGTACAAATAGCTGGGATTACTTGGTCATGGAGGTGGTTAAAGGAGGGAGGGAAACGAAAAAGAATATATGCATATATATGTACATAAATACAAATACAAATATATTATTATTACGCGTAAATTATGACAGATGGATAGGTGGGTTTGAGGGCGGGTTGTGGGTTAATTAAGAAAGTTAAACAAATATCCTTAAAATTAACATTCATTTTTTATGTTTTTGTTTTGTGTATGTGTGTGTGTGAAATTTATAAAACAAAAATTTGAACTTTGGCGAATGGAATTAGATAAAATGGCGTATGAGTTTTCAGTTATTGATTAGATTTATGGTTTAAACTTCTGTGGACTTTTGCACAGATGGAGTGGGTGATGAGGCCTGTGGCAATCCACTGTCCTGGGTCAACTGTGTGGCCGGCAGAGTGGGGGCAGACCTAAGGGGACTCGCTGTGGCATTAGATGGCGTGCCGTTGCCAGTGATTGGAACACCCGATGGCGGTCTACTATAGTATTGAGTGTTGCTGGGCAATACTGGTACACCACCAAAACGATTCTGGGCAGCCGATTGGGGTGTATAATTGATGGAACTGGCACCACTGGTGCGACTATCGACACCACTGAATGTCGGACTATATTGCTGTTGATGCAAATGATCCGCCTCCTCGGGTGACATGGGCTGATGATAGCCAGCGGGATGGATGGTGCCTGTGTGTACATCAGCCTCATCGAAATCATCATCCTCGTCATGTCCATCTACGGGGGTGCCATGCGCATCGTGTTGGTCCAGCTCGGTGCCCGATGTGGAGCGTAGAGAACGTCTTCCAGATTGCTTCGGTTTCTCACCTGTTACGTTAGTTTTATTAATGTAGGAAATGTCCTTGGCTTGCTTTGAGCTAGTTCTATTATCACTACCTTCCGATGATGTCACATCCTCATCGTTCTCATCCAGATCCCATTTCTTAGCTGGAAAATCAATTTGCGGTTTGCCCGGTAATGGTTCGTTCGTGCGATATACTTTATCGTAGGACCTACTTTTTTTCAGTGTGCTGGCATCAGTATCGCTATCATCGTCATAGTTCAAAGTACGCAAATTGCGTGCCGAACTGGCCCTGGAACGGGGTAGTACAGGCATCTGCCAATGTGGATCCTCCTTCAGCTGCTTCTGGCGATAGCGATACACTCCGCACACGATGCACAACATCAGGGGGCAAATGACGAGTACGATAATGCCAATTGCAATGAAAGCAATACGACGCGTATAATAAACTTCACCTATACGAGGGGAGTTTTGAAACGAATTGGCAGGCCAATAGCATGAGCATATAAAATCCATCATAAAAAAAATAAACCCCAATTAAATTGTAAAGCAACTTACGTAGACACTCTGTATAACCATATTCTGGTATATTCCATAAACCATCGGCCAAACACTCACGACGCTGATCGCCGATAAGAATGAATCCCTCATTGCATTCAAATGATACCTTTGCTCCGGGCATGAAGTCAAAACTGAGTTTACGTCCAAAGCGAGGGGTTTGCAATACACCACAGGATATTACACGTCTAATAAGTAATTAAATTAAAAATTAAGTTAGTCATAGTGATTGAACACATATTTCTGTCTATATACTTACTGGGCATTCTCCGCCTGCATATTCACTATGCTGTCATAGTAATTCTTGGTAAAGTGAGCCAAATCTCGATTTAATGTCATGGCATAATCGTATTGACACTGATAACATTCGCCGCACAATTCCTCAGCTCTCTCCAGATCATAGGTACGATTGGCAGGCAAGAAGTCAGCTGGATCTATTACATAGTTCGGAGCAAAGGTGGCATTGGCATAATAACTTGCCATACGTCCAAATTCACGGGTAAACAGAGCTGCACCCACACCAGGAACATCGCGATCCGTGAGCATCCATTTGAGACCAAAGTTGGTATGAATACTACGCAAATCATTAATATTCAAAGAGGCAACTTGACCATTGGGCAGCATGAAGTCATCCAAAGGATTGAAACTCCAATTACCAAAGAGACCAGCGGTTTTATTCTGCAAATAAAAGGAAACAAATATTATATTATATCCAATTATTATCGTCTGCTTCACTTACAATAAACTTCCAGGGCAAGAATACACGACCAGTCATAAAGCCTTGATTCTCCACCACCTCAATGCCAACGCCTGCATCGAACTGCACCACCACCTGGGACTGATTGAGCAAATAAGTGGGTGTGTAGACAGTAACACCATCGAAATGCTGGAATTTCAAACTTTCGCGATCAAAGTAAACCCTACGACCATCAGCCAACACATCCAGACGATAACGCCAACGGGCATGTAGAGGACGCAAACGGACTTCAATTGTTGTTGTGGTATTACCCCTCATGGCCATGGCTGTCAATTGAGTTGCCATAACTTGACCATAATAATTATCGGGTAGCTGTTCGAAACGTCCTTGAATCTCAAAGCGTTCACTGTCATCTGTACTTCTGGCCAAAACGAATTCACCCAAACCATTAAAAGTATAGGCAGTGCCATCGAAGGTAACGAAATGTGGATCACCAAAGACACCAGCAATACCAGGAGCCTGATAGGCCACACAATCCTGCGAGGGTCGACGTTCAAAGCGATAGGTTTCACAGCCAACTGCCTGCTCCTCTTGCCACGAGCAACAGGAATAGAAGGGACGCATGTCATGGAACCACATGGACAATGAGGGAACTTTGCTGGCTTCATTCCATGGCATTTTACCCAAATTATGAATACGACGTGGACGTGAACCCCACATTTGATCATAGGTAAGCATCAGATAACCATAACGATCATAACAACATTGCTGCTCAGCACCTTGGGCACTGTGTGATATAGAACAAAAATTTATCATATTTTTCATTCAGTCATTATACTATATATATGAATACTACTTACACAGGAGTACCGCTAACCACACAATGAATGGCGCCACGATGACGCAAACAGCTTGGATTCGAATCTTTATCGCATTCACGATCCGGACGGAAACGACCCTTGTCCAATACCGCCTGTTCCAATATACAAGGACACAGAGGCAAGTCGGCGGCAAAGTTTCTAAAATGGTAAAAATGGAAATTTGTTTTTTGTTGCTGGTCCTTCTGTGTGTATATGTGTGTGTGTGTGTCTTTTAGAGCTCTCTAATTAGACAGCAGCAAACAGGTCAGTTCGCATTTCCCATTGGCATTTTGGCAGCTTTTAATTAGCAGAAAATGCAAATGCACTCCCACTCCCGCTCTCTCTCTCTCTCTCTCTCTCTCTCTCTCTCTCTGACTCCATTACCTGCGGGGATGGCAATTCAGGTGAAACTTACCTTAGAAATCGGTCGTTGCGTATCCAATTATCGCACAAAGCTCGCGGCCAACGTTTGCCATGTTGGCGCTCCCATTGAGGTGCCATGTACCAGGCCAAAGGAATGGGCCGTGACCATAAGATACTTTAAAATAAAAATATATAATAAAATATGAAATTTAAAAATTGAATTTTCCATCATATCGAATATGTCAAAATGCTTCACATTTAACCACTTTGCATATTTGCATTATGTCATGCTAATGTAGACACCACACAAAGTATTCTTATATATATCTATATTATACGTATATTATACGTATATATATATTTTCTCTGGCTGATTTTCGACATGAGATTCGCATTAGCCATTCCTGTGTCTGCCTAGTTAACATTCACGGACTCAAGTTTGTCAGTCTTGACATTTCGCCGAAATATTTTTCATTAAGTTTGACAATAACTTGGCCATAATTCAACTAATTCATTTGCCGTCCATCAAAATGTATATTAAAAAACAAAAAAAGAACAGAAACAATGTGAGAAAATAAAATATATATCAAGATACCAGCCTCTTGTCCCACCCTGGATATCTCATAATGGTAACAGTACCCAAAGGTGCCGTAAATTAAAATCCCAAATACAAAAGAGTTTTCCCTTTGACTAAGTTTTCTATGCATTTTATGTTAGCAAAAAAGGGTTTTCATTAGATATGACAAGTTGGCTGCTTTTCTTTTTGTTTTTCTTTAAAATTTGATAAGGAAAATTAATTTCTTGAAATGTCAAAATTAGTCTTTCATTAACATTTAGTTAAGGTCGAAATTTCTATAAAAATTAATTAACATAAAATTGAAACTTTGAATAAACTATCTCAAATTCTCGCCAGTTCCTAATATTTTCTTTCTAAAATTTATGGTCATAAAAGAAATATCTCAAGAATCTCATTGACCTTATTCCAGTCATTAACTTTCTATTTTTTTAATAAAGAAAATCGAACTTTTTAGCATAAAGTATACTATCTTAATGCCATATCAAGCTAAAGTCTAGTCATCACTGGTAAATTTATTTTGGTTATATCTTTTACTGTGGCACTTTATAGCAGCTACGAAATTCTTGAAATTTAAGTGCAAAATAATTACAAAAACACAAAAAAAAAAGAAACCAAGTACAACAGGGTTAAGGCTTAAGCTAATGCAAATAAGGCACAATGCCAAGGACTACTACTACTGAGTGGAAATTAAGTGTGCGATTACTAGACGTGGTCATTAAAAACACATTTTCAATTATTGATTAGCTGCAGAAATGTTCTAGCAATTACACGCTGTCATAATAAGCAATCTATCTGAACAGAGTTACAGCCAGAGCAAATTGATTAGACCCTCGAGGATACAAGGAGACACATGTAGCCATGGTGTTGGTTCTGGTTCTAGTAAGTTCTCATCGTATGTCTCAATGAAATTGCCATGGCAAATTGAATAAAAACATGAACGGACTGAGAATACTGCAGATGCAGCAGAAAAGTCAATTAAAATATAATAACAGAGAGTTGTTGTCTTTTTTTTCCCTCCCTTATCCCACTTACGGACTGAGTGCCAAGCCGGAATATTGTTCCGGTTGGGTGAGATTGATTTGTAGGAAACCAAACTGCATATCCCTGTTGATGTTATTGCGATTGATGTAATTGGAGGGTGTGATAACATAGCTGCCAGTATTTGAATAGCTCGCCTCAATCACATCGATATATTCCAGTTGGGGTTCAATTTTCGTCTCACGGTAACCCCATAGGGAGATCATTACATTGGCAGCCGAGTTGGAGGTCAAATTGAAGGCATTCCAGCTGATACGAATTTCATTGGGATTCTTCTTGTGCACATCATCAGTGGCAAAGAAGATCTTTTCGGTGGCGGCAGCTGGAGTTTCCACAAAGTACTTGCCACGCCATTTGAAACGCTGTACACCCACAGATATCTGAAGGCGTATATAACCCTCAGCCTTGAGGAATGGTTGCACACAAATCACACGATTCCGATCCACATAGGTACCCAATACGGATTCCGTATCAAAATGGCAGGTTACACGTATATTCGGATCAAAGCAGGGTCCAGTAATGTTAACCACCTGACCACCCAACATGTTGCCCGATTCAGGAGCAAAGGTTAGAGGCAGTAACGCAGCATCTAGATAAGATTCACATAATTGAAAATAAATATTAGTATACAAAGGCACAAAATGGACATTACAATATAAAAGCAATTAACTTTCTAATTAGAAAATCATACGCACCGATATCCTTATTACAGGAACCAATTAAAATTTGCTCATCGATGCGGAAAATATGACGACCAGGAAAACCATTGCCCCAACCACGATTGGCCAAATCGCGAATGACCATATTCTGGCTATAAGGCTTATACTCATAGGCCTGTGTACCATTGCCGGCATTAAATCCAACCTAAAACCAAAAAAGATAAATATAACTTCAAGTCTTTGCATAAATTATGAGCAGAAAACCATTTAAGTGAAAACAAAACACGAGCTAAAGTGCAATGAAGCCAAAGCATACATAAATGCCAGAGATTTTAAAGCGAAGAAGCTAATCAAGATTCATAATGGAAAACTAGGTTAGTTCTAAATTAGATTTAACCCAGTTATAAATATTGATTATGCCTCTAATTCTAGCCTAATTTGTTTTGCCAAATGTGACATTTAAAATGATATATCATTGGAAAAACCGCATAAATCCACTTGTGCACATAAATATTTTGAAAATTTTAATGTTAAATGGGGAGATATCCTTTTAAAAGGCTTCATATATACAGTTTGTGAAGTGTTTAATTAAGTGCCAACAAAATGGCAACTGGCAATCGAGCAAACAACTTGTGTAAGTATTACATATACGAAAGAACACGCACATACATACGTAGATAATGCGCTTAAATAATGATGAGAAAATGAAAGGAAAATAAATATAAAAAAAAAATAAATAAAAGCATTGAAGAAGCAACTTACATATGCGGGAGTGCCACCCTCGCCCTTGGTTGTATCACCACCAGCCTCTGTATGGGACAGCCAATTAAGCACAGCATAATTCCAAATCACATATGTGTAGACCTCATCAGTGGCCAGGACCATTTGGAAGGTATTGGTCTGTATAAAGAGTAGAGAAAAGAATTAGTGTCACAAGCATATGGTTGAAGCATAAAAAGAGGAAATGAGTGATGCTTACCGTAAAGAGGGAGTTATCAATGCCACCAGCAAAGGAAACATTTTTCCATGTAGCGATCACCACATGTTTGGGCACAAAGGTATCGGCTCCAACCACACCAGTTCGTATATCCCACATGGTGCGCTCACGTACCTCAACACCGAAACGGTCTGTGCGTCCCATTAGATCGCGTACCACTCTGTTGTTAAAAAAAAGGATGAAAAAAGTTGTAGATAGGAATAGAAACTCGTGTGTGTAATGCGCAATCAAATCAACATAAAGCAGCAGCAGCGGCAGCAGCAAAAGCATCGAAAAATATGCAAAGTCAATTTCATTGCCTACTTTTTGGCGTCTAGATTCTGTATATGAAGATAAATGGATTTGATGTTTGGCATATAAATCAGCATACGCCGCAGTCGCAGTAGCAACGGCTGTTTGGTTACTGATTTTTAAACGTGCTTCTCTTATAGACTTATGTACGAGTATATACAATATTTGGATATATATTCCTTTTCTTTCTTTTTTTTTGTTTCCTTTTTTGTTTATTTATTTTACGCTCTTGTGAGCACTTTCAAGTGCTTTACGGCTTGCCAATCGACAACAACGACGTCGACGTCGACGACGTCCGACACATAGGCGACGCTTCTGGCAACGTGGCGTATGATTTATATGTTTTAATTATTCATTACGCATACGCCACGTTGCCACTTTCTTTGTTTAACAGCCGTAGCAATATTTTCGGCATATTTGATTTGAGCTTAAAGATTCTTGCATATGAATCTTTTGTCAATTAAATAAACTTAAAGCTTTCATTGATGAAACTATTTTCAATTACTAAAATTGTCGTATCCTTTTGACATTTATTAGTTTGACAATTTCTACAATCTCTGACAGTTGACCATATTTATATTCCATTGCTATTTGCATTCATGTATGTATTTTGGTCAGATTTTATTGATTTTGTTTCATGTAGAACTAAAGTAAAAGCATACAAAATATATGTAAATACAATTGCAAATCAACAAAAGATTATAATTACCAGTTCAGCTGTAAATGCTACACAACATTCAAGTGAGCAATGCATTTACAATTATTTGCACTTGAACACAAATGTGTGAATTTTTATTAAAAACACAGAGATTGGTCGTATAAATTATAACTGCCTGTGCTTCGTATATACATATATTCAATTTCTGCTGACCTTTTTAACTAGCAAATAAAAGAGATACCACAGAAAAGAACAGAACGCATGCTGCCAGCTGTAACATCGTGCAAAAATAGAAAGTACTAAAATAAATGTAAAAACGCAAAAGTCTAAAAAAAACCACATGCCAAATAAAAACCTCAAGCCACACAGTAGCAGAAAGAGACAGGCCAAGTCACATACATTCACACACATCGACACACACACATACAAAGCCGTCTACATGTATTTATCCATATGCCCAGCCAACATATTATAGAAGCCTAGCACCAAAAATACTCTTTTTGGGTAAGAGTTTATGTGCTGCTGATTTACTTAAATGTAAAATTTGATAAACTCTGTTTTTTTGTTTTAGCATTCCTATAAGTTACTAGGCTATGAGTCACGTTTCTTGCCTACTTGTTCTCTGAAATAACAGATGGAACTAGTGGCTTTTACTTAACTTAACTTTCTTTTCAGAAATTATCAACGCTTCCATTACTTTGTGGTTGCTATTACAACTTTCTTTTTAACAGGCAAAACTTTGACTGTTGAATTATAGTCTAACTTGACTCTTTTATTAAAAATACTTCATCAAAGTGTGTAATTTATTATTGTATAATAGATAGAAATTGTTATTCGAATGCTTGTTGGGTGCACTCATACAATTTAGCTATCATTTGCTTTGCCCCTTCATTTCATGCCTTTTACCTACTTTCCTATCTCTGGCTTTTTTTTTTTTTGCCAGCTTCTGTCATGAAACTTTAAATGTCTGCAATTGACATTCCGGCAAAAAAAAAAAAAAAAGAGGCAAAAAAAAAACGAAGGCAAAATTGTCACTCAGCCTAAAAATTGCGCGCGCAGCAACCAAGAAAGAGCCACAAGCTCAGTCACATTTGCAAATGTTAGTAAGGCAAAAAGGCTAAAATGAAACCGAGTCTGGTGAATGAAACTTAAATTCAATTTAAAGACTCACGAAGTAACGAAATTCCCGCATTGTCATGAGATTAGATGGCAGTGAACAAAAACGCACAATTGAAGCAAAGTTATATGCAGTTTTAATTGAAATCAAATATAGGTTAATAAATAAAATGAATTTCATTTGTCACGCACACATCGCTAAGGTAGTGAAACTTTTAGAAATTTGTTCATAAGTCTTCACCCACATACAAACAGAAAGTCGCAGAAAGTAATAGAAACTCGCATACTCATATACATATATACACCCATACTTGTATATGTATATGCCATGACCCATCCGCGTTGCCGTCCCCTTTCCCCTGGCATTTGTTCGGCCAGTTCTTGAACTGTGCCATTATGTACTTTATTGCATACATTCGGGCTCGCTGCCACAGTTCTTTTTCATTCCCTTTCTTCTCTTTTTTTTGTCTGAATTTTAGGTTAAAATGCCTTTTTCGCAGTTTTGCATGAGACGACTACAACTACGATGACTTTCTCGTCTTTTGCTTTTGGCCCAATTTCATCTTTGGGTGTAAATGAAACTGAAACAATGGCTGTACTTAAAGAAAATGGCGAAAATTGCATATAAGCTACAGAAGAAAAAGGCATTTTTTTTTTTTTCTTTTCTTTTTGTATGAACAGTAAGTAAATGCACAAGAGATTTGACTAAAGAAGAAAAAATATATAAGTGTTACAACATGGCTAGAAATTTAGTAGACAATTTTTCCCTTTGAGCACTAATCAGTTCACAGTTGCAGTTACAGATGATTGCCAGAGGGATGTTTAGTTATTCAAATTGGTTTCCATTATAGAAATATATTAAAATATTGTCTTTATATTTTAAAATAGTTCATATCCCTAAAAAACAAGTTAAGTTCTTAAACTGTAACTATAAAGATTCTGTATCATTTTATTTTATGCAGTTTTAACTGGACATTTTGGCTTGTTACGTGCCACTGTCTTTGCATGTTAAAAGAGAACCAAAGACCAATGTTTTAATTATGCCACGGGCAAGACAAACAAAAAAAAAACAACAATTAAAATTCTGTTTGTTGCCCTTGACAAACAACAATTAAAAGCTCAACGCGTCTGATGCATGCCACACCGCAGATTTACACACTTGAACGTTTACCAAACGCTTAAATACCAAAAAAAAAAAAGACAGAAAGCAAAACTGTTGTCGTTGGTGTAAAAAAGGGACTGGAGAAAAGAAAAAAACGAACGACTTTAACAAACGGAACTCGGCATGGCATTAACTTTTTATATGTACAACAACTCCGTTTGCATGTGTAATTAAACGTGAGCTCATAATGAATGAATTTAATACTCAAAGAAAAGGGGGAGAGTGAAGAGGGTAGTGGTGCCCTTCTGAGCTAATCCGCACCGTAAGTGCGAACGTGTAATTAAATTGATGCGAAATAATTATGGTCAAACATATGTATATAAGGAGAAAGAGTGCCATTACTGGCACTCTTCAGCATACTGAAGCATGGACCAAATGGTCCTCTCCACATTGCTCACATTTTAGTCTTCGACTCTTTTGCCTGCCATGCAAAAGTTATTTAAATTAAATTCCAGACCAACATTCATTTTCAGCGCCCACACAAACGACGAGACATCAAAGTGTGCGTGTGCCGAGTGTATATATTTTTCCTCCATTTTATTACCATTACAATTAAATGTCAAAGGACAAAGGGATAAAGTAGGCTGCTTCCCACCTTACCACCCACTGTAACTTTCACATTGAACGAGTTATGTGGAACAACTTTGACTATTGACCGAAGCTAAAATACACATAAAAAAAAACTATAAAAAATGCAATTGCATGCCCCTTGTTAGCATTCAATTGGCTTTTTCTTTTTACTAATTCACAAAATCAAATATGCTTCACATCATTCTAATTGCTTTACTTCTTCTATTTATTGGGTCATGGAGCTAGAGTAAGGCTTCTAAAAGGCATTGCAGTGGTTAGATTAAATTTAATTAAATGCATGACCCGAAGGCACTAAAACAACTCCAAGTCCAAATGTTATGGAAAAAAAGAAAAAAGAAAACTATATCTAAAGTAAATTTGACATAGTATGAAACTTCTCTTGCGGTTAAAAAAAATAAAATAAACTAAAATAAAATTCAGTTGATCACATTTTTGACATTTATATAACATAAATATAGTCTTACATTTTAGATTTTAAAGTCATATATCAATTTACAATTAGGGTATCAAAGTTGCAATGTTTTACAAATATATTTTGCCATCCATTTTTCATTAAATCAATCAATTTAAGAAGCTTTGAAGCAAATGTATTGAATCATTTCTATAAATGGTTGCCTCAACACTTTGTGTCTCCTTTTCCCATTGGCCAACCGCCACTTTGGTCTTCTGAATAATTTATGTGCCTTGCCATCTACCACATCTTCCTTTTTGTTTTTTTGTTTTATTTTTTTTTTTTGATTCGGATTCTTATTCAAGGCAATGAAATTTAAGCTTTCTACAGTTGAAACAATGTAGCCCAGCTACCATAATTTATGCTCCAAATATTGTGATCTACTTTTATATTCGTTTGCTTTATTACAAGGCAAACAAAAAAAAAAAAAAGAAACGGAGAATAAAATTGAAAATTGACTGGGAAACATTTTTGCAAGGACCCCAATATGGTTGGTCTTTGGAAAGTTACAAATGCTTGCCTAATTAATGCAATTTTTGCTGATTTCTTTTTTGTTCTCTGGTTGGGTTGGAAAGTTGAAAGGATCTGCACACAACAAAACTGTCCCATTTGCATAATTAGATAAAGGAAACAAGGAAAAAAATGTTCTATAAATTATTACCAAAAGTTGACAAGCAGGAAAACAAAAAGAAAGAAAAATGAAATTAGTTAAAGCTTTCAACTAGCAAAAAAACAATCAAAATGTGAAACTATGGCAAAAACTAATCTGTAAAATTTAAAAATGCAGTTTTGGGCTAAAAACAAAATGATTTCTCCTAGTGAAAAGTTAAAGCGACGCATCGAAAGCAAATAATCTAAATTTTTAAATCAATTTTTTTGAATTTGTTTCAATATTCCATGCTTTTTTCAACTTACTGGCGTATATTAAATGTTAGACCTCTTTCTAATCCAATACTGGTAGGCTCAGTAATCTAATTCTGGTAATAGAAACTTTATGGTTCTTATCGACCACTTTTAAATTTGCCTACATTGCGTTTACGCAAAACTCAAAATGAAAATTTTATCCCAGCTTGTGGCCAACTAACGCTTTCCCGTTGGGGCTGTCACTATCACATGGTTGCATCCCCCTTTCTCCTTTTTCAGTTAAAA
The DNA here is from genome assembly GCA_035045865.1 of Drosophila austrosaltans. Lineage (NCBI taxonomy): Eukaryota > Metazoa > Arthropoda > Insecta > Diptera > Drosophilidae > Drosophila > Drosophila austrosaltans. Next base: position 6,160,783 of record JAWNOQ010000180.1, on the reverse strand, counting down.
TGCATCCACGCATAAATGAAGGCTGAAATCAGCAACACGGCCAGTAACCAACAGCAGATAACAATGCCTATTTAGGGCAGGTAGCCAACATGCAAATAATGCAAAAATTCTCCATATATGTACATGTGGCTGGAAAAACTGGCCCAATGAATGACAGTAACCACTAACGGGGAAAAAATTGAAAACAATAACTACACAATGGGGGCCACAATGGGAATCGCCAGCGGAAATAGAAAGCAATGCAAATATGAAGTTGGCGCTTCACTACATGTGGGGTAAAGTGTGTGGCTATGGGAATCATCTGATTGTGAAGTAGGATTTAAAAATCTGGTATGCAAATAGCAAACAGAAGAGTAGCAAACAGCAAAAAAAAATATAAAAACGAGTATAAACTGAGAGAAAATTGATTTACAAATGAAAATCTAGAAACAGAAGCACTCACCGGAAGTAAACACCAGGCGTACGTTGATCAATATCGGAGGGATAAATGCGTCCGACACGACATTTGCTAAAGAAGATGCCCATAAATGAGGGATCACGTTTTCTGGGCCATTCTTTAATGGGGAAAACCAAGGGATAGGTAAGATACTCTGGCGGATCAGAGAACTCCAAATAGCCGTTAAGAGAGAGCTATAGAAAACAATTAAAAGTTAGTATGAAATTTATTTATTATTTTATTTATTATTTACCCGTGTATAATTGAAACGAAAGCCATAGAAGGGCAATTGGAAATTCAAGTTCTTGTGCAATTGGGTCATGGAGGCATGGATATCAAATTGATAATCACCACGACCGCCATACATATCCTTATCGAAGAACCAGTAGAGGAAAGTGCTTCTCAGTTCAGCAAGACGGGCATTGGTAATTGTATAGCCACCAGCTGCAGTTGAGGGTGTATCAGGCGGTGCCACATTGTTGTTGGGATCTGCAATATATATATATATATATAGAAAAATTATCAATTTGTATAAAGCAAGCATTATATTTATATATGTGTACAAATTGAACACCTAATCCCCAGTGATAACTTTTCAATTCAGCAAACTGACCAGCCACTAGCATTTCCCTTCAATTCCTCCTGCTGCACTGCATCGAATGCAATTTGCAGTAGCCTTAGCCATTTGCCTGAGGCTTTTCTTTACTCTATCCATTTTGCTTTTAGCTTTGGCAGCAGCTTCCTCACTTGGAGCTTTCCTACTTATTTCTTCTCTTTTTTTTTTTTTTTGCCTTATACTATGCACTCTGACACTAAAGGTCACAGTTAATATTCATTTCTATTTTACCAGCGTGGCTAGAAATTCTGGTCTATGTTTCTTTAACTTTTACTTTTGCTCTACTCCTCTATCTCTTTTTTTTTTTGCATTTTCAACCATTTTTCTAATTTATTCTTGTTGCCGTTGGCATTTGCGACTGCGGCCGCTGCTACCTCCAACTACCACCACAATTTGGCTTTTAAAGTAATTTAAGCTGATTAAGTGCCAAGCAGGCGATTCCATTCGAGGAAACCCTACAGGACACAGGAAGGAAATGGCTTAAAGCTATTGGAATTTAAATACAAATGGTATGAAACTTTCTTGATAATACAACTATTTCTTGTTTAAATTAATAAAAATATATATAGAAATTTATAGGCCTCTTCACAAATTGCAATTTACAGGAAAACCAGACTTAATGGCATTATTATTTTGAATGCTTTTAACAAGTAATTAATTACCATTTATGCCATTTGTTCATATTGCATCTGTCAATTTTTGATAGTAATTTGATAATAAAATTGGTGAATGATAGAGAAAAAATATATATATCCTATGGAATGTTCTCTATAGCAAAATGACAGTTGTTCCTCCACATGGACTTATTTTGACCAGCTGTCATAGAATGGTTTTCAATTTTAATCTATTTATGAATAAATTGCCTGGACTTGCGCTTTTCGCTAATCCTTTTTGGGAAAAAGAGCCATAAAGTATAGACTAACAAATAAATGAAGCAGATAAAAAGAAACAGCAGTTGGTTGGGTCCATTTATGATCCTGCCAGCCTGCCTGCCTTCTAGAAAATTAGTGCACGGAAAATACGCAAAATTCGCGTGTGCGGGTTGAGTTTAAGTTTTTTGTGCCTGCGTTTCATGGAAATTCCTGGAAGAACTTCAGGAAGGCAAAACCGTTGGGTAAGTCAAAGCGAAAAAGGGAACCGCATCGTAATGTAGTTCAACTACCTGTCCAACAACAAAATTCAGGTATATATATTTCAAACAACATCTGCTGTTCATATTTGCAGGTAGAAACCCTTTTGGTTTTCTATATAAACTGCAACATCCACACTATGTCATCTCAGTCGCTTTAAAGTCATCGGAACATGAGCATCAGCACATTTAATTTTCAATTCTATAACTACAAATTGCCGACAACAACACCAACAATGGGCTGTTCTGGTTCGGGATCTTCTTTTATAAGTGAACTAGAAATGGACATTGATGATGATGGCATGTCCACACCAACCATCACATCAACGCCCAAGCCACGTTCTGCCAACGAAATGACCAGGCCAGCTCCAACTGCAGTACAAGGATTGCGTCCACAACTTCATACACCACAGAAACGTTGGTCCATGGAACTGCGCGAGAAGGTTTTAGAAATGTCCAAACGCAATAATGCCTCTGACGGCAAAGAAGTGACTGTTGAAGTAAAACCACAACAGCAACTACCGTCCGCAGAGGAACAAGGAACTGTGCAGGAACAGGAGGAAGAAGAGAAAACTACTCGCAGTGTCAGCGACAAAATTAACTTCTTCAACAAGCTAACCAACACCTTTGAGTTTATGCACCCCACTGCTACTGCCACTGGACACAACAACTACAACAACAACAACAACAATCGTTTTATTTCTCTACTGCGTTCCAGCCGACCCATGAACATAGCTACCACCAGCAGCAGCAGCAACTGCAGCAGCAACAACAACAGTTACACTTCTGCCGTTGGCCTAGTGCCACCACCCAAGCCGAAACGTCTGTCAGCTATGCCAGTAACTGGAGCACAGTTTCCATTTGCCACGCCCACACCCATGGCCAATACACTGCAAAATGGCATGGTGCAACGCAAGTGTTCGCTACGCCGCAAGCCATCCATGGATAAATCATCTAGGGCCACGATTGCCCGTCAGAACTCGAATGCATCATTGCGACCACAACGCCATGCCATGATGGAGGATCTCAGCTTGGTGGTGCCAGTTCGTTTGCGCATTGCCGAATACGAAAAGCGAATTTCAATGAGTGCCTAACCAACAAATTAGAGCGGCCAATTTACTGCCAAGCATGTGCCATCCCCAAGGATAGACTAAACTAGTAGTTGTAAATGTAAACTTTTAAAGTCTAAATAAAATAAAGAACAAAAGCTAAAAACGAAGTTTGAGTTTTGTTTCCTTTTTCTTAAAATTGTCGAAATTAGATTATAAATTTATTACTTTGTAGATTAAAAATATAAATTCAAGCTATTATTTTTTCAGCTTAAAACTTACAAAAACTCATCATAAAGAGATAACAGACAAAAAGTATAAACCATATAATTAATTTTATAATTAAAGTTTAACCGAAACCCATTGAATCAAGCGTTAACTCATAAAATACATATACAAACATATATTTAAAGATTTTCAGACAAAAATTAACTTCATCTAATGGTTAACAAAGTTGTAACCTCAAAAAAAAGTATATTCTAAGAAATATTTCTACATTGTAGAAAAAAATTAACAAAATTCAATTTAATGAAAACTAAATGAAAAACTATCAAATAACAATTGAAATAATTTATCAGAGACTCAAAAAATACATAGAGAATTAGTTGAATAAAACTTATTACAAATTCTCCTAAGCTAAAACTATATAACATAATAAATGTTCACAGAATTCATTTAAATCTCTGAAAATTGATAAATGATATTTAAATAACCTCAAAAACAAATATGTTTTAAATAGGTATTATTCATCCTATAACTTTGATAATCGAATATACAAAAAAAGCAATTCTAAGAAATGGTTGCCATTTGTGTTGGCCATTTCAATGAAATTTAAACAGGGAATGACTAATATTAATTCCCAGTAAATGATTACAATTTCCCCTCTAAATTGTATTTAGTTACATACATATATACATATTTAGTACACCAATGCAGGTGCTATAAACTGATTCATGATATTGCCTTTGCTGTTCGCTCGATATGGTTGTATATAAATCACTATCTTGAATTGTTTGCAGAGTCAAAGTAAAAAAAAACGAAACAAGAGAAAAGAAGCAAAAAAAAAAAACAGAAAACAGAAAACCCGTTAGCTTTTAATGCCTCAATGTGAGCACACAATTGTGTCGCTATCTTATCAAAGTATGTGAGTTACAACACATATGTACATACGCACACATTCACATACATAGTTTATATGCCACACATATGTACACCTGTTCCTACCCTATGCTAAAAGTCGAACAAGTTATTGAGCAAATATTGGTAAGCAAAACCCTGACTCCATCTAAACTGAACACAAAACCAGAATACGATAAGATAGCACACGGAGCGTATGAGTAATACTCTTGTATAAAGATATTGGATGGAATAGACAACTCACCCCAATTGTAACCACTGGAATCCACATCGTACAGTTCACCCAAATAATCAAATGGCATGACTAAAGCTCCAGACATGGCCTGGGGCTTCAAGCCGGACACTGAGAGAAGATCGTCAGTGCCGCGGCTTGAGGGATTAATCACAGGTGTCAAACGCTGACCCGCGACCACTGCTCCTCCATTAGTTGGTGCTGTTGCCGCTGCTGCTACTCCTGCTGGTGCTGCTTTTGCGGCTACTACTACTGCTGCAGGTTTTGTTGTTGTGGTCGTGGTTGGATTTGGTTTCGGCTTTGGTTTTGGTTTTGGTTCTACTGGTTCAACTTTCTGTTTAATTATCTCTGGCGGCACTTCCAAAACCTCAACGAAATCGCCAGCTTTACTATTTACAATTTGATCTTCTACTTCTGAGGAGAAATTTTCATTGGCCAGCACATAGGCCATAAAGCCGCAGGCCAGCGCACAAACTATGAATAGTTTGAAACGCATATTCACTTACTCTAAGTCGTAGTTTTATTCGTTTATTTTAATTCGTTGGAGCACTAGAAATATATAACACAAAAGGAATTGATCAAATTGTTAGCACTTTTCGGCCGATTTGATTGGTTTTCCTTTAGGTTTCACTTTGATGACATCATCAAATTTTCAATTTTTATTTTTTCTTATCTGTATTCATTATCTTAGCACTTGACACAATATTGTACCTACAACTTTCCTAGCTGGAAAAATACGTTCGTTGCCGGCTCACGTTCAGTTAAGACTAATGTTGGGGCGTTGCCAAAAAGTTAACTTTTCCTTCAGTTCACCTGCTATGGTCGGCGATTGTGAAACCAGAGCCCGGTTATCTGCTAGTATCATATCTTATCACTAAAGCTCACCCATTGATAGCACATTCCTTCTAGTCGTTTATGTGTATCAGTTATGTTTTCTGTTGGCCGTTTTCTCTTCTTGTTTACGGAATATTGTGCAAGTTGCCAGTTTCCAAATCTATTTCACTCCATATACTCCCCCTTCAGTACTCCCTTTGCTTCCATTTTTATCTTCATTTGTTGACTTTAGCCATATTACGTTTTGTGATTCACTTTTGCATTACAGTTAATCACCATTCAGATTCAGGGTTTGTCATGATACGACCATTTTGTATGGTCGATCGACTCCCCTATCTCTCTCCCATTTGGTTCTTTGTCGTTATAATTATAGACAATGAGCCATTATTGGGGCTTCGGGATGGATACAGCATTTCCGTTTGTTGCTTTATTTTTATGAATGAGCGTTACAATTATCGTAAACATTTCAACTGTTTTTGAAATTTTCATGGTCTCGCTTTGATTGATATCCATACAAATGGAAGAAATGGCTTAAATCTGATTACAATGTCAAATTCTTTACTAACTACTTTATGAAGCCATCTTCATATAAATTTTATTTTACTTTGCTGTAATGAAAGCAATAGAAGGGAAGGTAATTTTAAAATTGATTTATTTATTTAAACTTTCTAACTCTTTGTTATAATTCAAACTCATTTCATAATCAAAGCTGCTATAAATATAACTACATGAACAATTAAAAGGCTTTCACTATACTAAATTAAATTATTTCAAAAATAAGTCTAACTCTTTCTATTTTAGTTCGATATAAAGAACAATTTGAAATCAAAAGTTTAAACTAATATTTTAGCGTTGCTTTTCTTTTCAGTTTTTCTTTTGCATTATGAAAATTTATTGTAATCTTACGTGTTTAACATTATAAAATAATACTGTATATAGTAGAAATAAGGTAAAAAACAACTATCAAATCCTCTTAAGAGTTCAGTTTAAGCCTTAGTTTAGTAAAATTCTTGACTCAAATTCAATACATATTAAGAGGTACATCCTAGAAAAATATGTACGTCTTACATTTCTACATAAATATGTATGAATAGTTTTCTATTTAACAGCTAATAAAAGATACAAAATAAATGGCAAGCAGTTTTATACGAAATACAAACAATAGCCTAAAAGTAGGCAAAATAATTGGCTTCCTACAGCAAGAGAGAAAGAGTGAGAACGATCTCATGTTTTTGTCTTTCTTATCAGTATTCCAATTCTTAGGGGGTCTGTTGAACTAAATAAACAAATCTGTAATTCAGTTCTACGTCAGACGCCAGTGTCAACGATACACTCACGGGAGACGCTTTACCGTGTATAGTTTAAATCGATCGGTCAAATCTTATAAATTAAAAAAAGAAAAATGCTGCGTCAAAGAAAATTTGCCAGTTTAACCCATATATTTAATTCACGCCCACAACGCCATTATCACAGTGAAAAGGGCGTATGGGGCTATAAACCGGTTGCCAAACGAAATTATCAAGGTAGAGTGTAATCAATGACTGAAAGTGAGATGTGTTTTTGTGCGTTTTTCTAATTTAAATTAAATTTAATCTTGTTTAGTTGTTACTAAGACTTCAATCATAAACGTTTCATCCGTTGAGATAACAAAAAAAATATTTCGATAAGAGACAAACAACAACAAATAACAAATATTATATACAGTACGATGCAGACAAAAAAACAATTATAATTGTTATTGTTGAGTGTCATGTGGCAGCATCGTTGTGCATTGTTGTTCTCCTCCCACCGTCTCGAGTGAAATCAAAGTCAAGTTGCAACTTAAACCTGTTTGAACTGCAAATGTTTGAAAGGAAACATGTTGGCCTCAAACTGTTGCAGATGCTATCTTGCCAACCAATCCTTGTATATTTCTATTCTTTTCTAGTGCTGATGGAATTTTTTTTTTTTTTTTTTTGCTCCGTTTAGAGGCATCTAATCTTTGAGGTTTCTTATAGCCGCTTATCACATGATTTCAGTGTGAAATCTGATTAAGTTGAATATATACAACTTACTCTATAAAAAGAACTTAGATATTGCTTAGACCCCCCATTTAGACTTTACTAATTGAAATGAAGCTCAGTTGGGTAACCCTTCCACCATTCAATTACAATCCGTAGAGCCTTTGGGGATTTAGCAAAGCAACGAAACAACCAAACAAAAGGCCGAAAAATTCGAATTGTTGTCCTGCATACGTTGGGTAAACAATTGTTGGCTTATCAACACCGTAGCCATGCCAGGACAGGACAGTACGGACAGTGATCCAGTCATCCAGTCACATCAATTAGAGATGTACCAAACAAAGAATTTCATGAACAAAAGTCGTGAAACGTTTTTTTACAGTGTGCAGAGAAAGGAATTTTAATCCGTATACAATATAGTAATTTACTTTGATATGATAGCGCAAGTTTTTAATTCTTGTATGTTTGTATCGAAGTATAAGCCCAAAACTCTGATAGTGTTATTTCAACCAGAAACCCGAAACCTTGCTATAAGCAAGTTTCAGTCTTAAATTTAACAAACTTTCTCTTTTAAAATTTTATTGCTCAATTTTCGCCCTGACAACTTGCAACAGTTTTAAACTAAAAGAATTTACAAAGTGTTCTATTGGTTTATTTCCACAAATTTTTAGTTTGAGTATCTTTAATACTTCTTGATGGGTCATCGTCGTGATCATTACACGTTCTCATAACTACTTTACATTGTTTGTCCTTCACTTCATTCTTGTGATTTTTCATTTCATTTTTCCGTTAACCTGACCATCAGAGACAATTCGAGGAAGCTCTTGTGTCCCGTTTAATTCACTTGACAAACCAATCAGACAACAGGACAGCATCAACTGCCTTCTGCCTGGGTAACTCTTTGGGTCTTTCTTTACTTTTCTGTTGCCTCATGTGTGCATTTGTGTGTATGTTTGTATATACTCACTCAATACACATAACTGACAGGTCGGCATTATCCTTTTCGATGTTGACGCGACTGTTCAATAATAATACTTACACGTTTAACTTGAATTCTTGTTACTGAAAATTCATATGTATAATTTATTATAAAGTTCTCTGCATTTATGTCCTTTGTGAACTCTGAAATAACTTTCCGGACTTTATAAAATTTAAAATAATAAACATTAAGTAATTTGCATCTTACAGTTGTCCAATAGCCAAATCAGATTATATATTTTCATGGTAGATTTGTCTTATTATTTCACTGCTACCGCAAAATACTTTTTTAAAGGTCGGTATTTGAGTGATATGCATCGCGTAAATCCTTTAAGCAGGATAACACTTTAGCACGTAAACACCTAAGAAGCAAACGAGTTGTCAATGGCTCAACCAAAATATAAAATACCCCAAAGAAATATATCCAATAAAAACCAACCATAACCATTTCTCATATATAATAAGGTTTTAAAATGCCCAATGACTAACGAAGTGTATATACCCTATATTGATGTTTGCTTCCTTTGTGGCTCTTTGGTAGACTTTGAAATATTTGAAATATTGCCAATGTCCTTACAAATTAAATGTGCCCTCATCAAGGACCACGAAATCAAACCTAAACAGTAAAAAGCAACAAAAAGAAAAGAAAGAAAGAAAGAAAAGATAAATATCATAAAAGTAAAACGCCAATAAATTCAAAAAGCCCGCACAATGTGGCAATGGGCAATGGGCCAAGGGCCAAGGGCAATGCACGTGAATCCTTTTTTTAAATAATTTATAACATCAAGAGAAATTTATATTGTTTACGCATGTGTTTGGTACAATTCCGATTCCGCAGTGGCCGAGGATGTGCGGGAGGCCAGAAACTCACAGGCGAATGTCTATCGTTGGGTAGAGGCTTTTCGCCAGCATGGACACAAATTGGCAGCCGTAAATCCCATCAGCATCAAAGCGACCAACAGTCAGAGGTAAATAATGTGTAGACTGTCCCGCCCCATTCAGCTACCCACCCATTCATCCACCCATCCACCTATCCACCTGCCGGAGAATATATTTTATATTTTTTCGGTTTGCTTCTTTGTATTGTCAACTGAAGCTTGTATGTATTTGTTTTTTGTTTTGTATATTTGGTCTTTTTGGTTCTTCATTTGTTCCTTTTTTTTTTTATCCTTTATTCTTTGTTTTTTATTGCCTGGCCAGCGAGCTGCAGGAATTAAATCCCGCATTTTATGGACTGCAGACGCAGGAGACGGTGCGCACCGTTGGCCTCTTAAGTGCTCCACAGGCAGCCCAGAATGTTGGCCAACTGGAACAGCTGCTAAAGGACATTTACTGTGGCCATGCAGTCAGCGCTGAGTTTTCATATATCGAGGTATATAGTATATACTTTTACATACATTTCCACATAACAACTTTAAACCCAGCATCTACAATTTGACAGAATTTGGAGGAGCGCGAATGGTTGGCCAAGAATTTTGAGTTGCACAACAAGGAGCAGCTGTTGCCTGTTAAGGAACGCTGTGAAATCGCCGAGCTGTTAATTAAGTCGCAAGCTTGGGATAATTTCATGGCTCTCAAATTTCCAACTGTCAAGCGATATGGTGGCGAAGGTGCGGAATCTATGTTGGCCTTTTTCTGGCAGCTGCTCCGTGACAGTGTACAAGGTGAGAGTTAGGTGCAAATGAAACTTGGACGTGGCTGTTGCGTCTATAACACGATTAGCGAATACCAAAGATATAGCGCACCCAACTCAATGTATGAGGGGGGGTAGGAAACTTTTAGGCATGACAGCCTCCAAACAGGAATTACGGTACGCTAGAGATGAGTAGATAAGAAAGGATGGTTGATTCGATAAGAACTTAACGATCATGATAAGCTACATATAAGATCTCAAAAAGTTTCAGAGCTCGGTAATTTTATTAAAATAGATTACCTAAGGTTAGCCAAACTCTTAAAGAATGAGAATCTTGGTATTAGAAGTTAGAAAGCAAAGAGTAAGCAACTTTAACATCTTTAGGCGACTTTTTTACGTGACTCACGCTGTTATTGCTATTTACTTGATTGCAGCTCACATATCAGCACACGCTTACTTAACCCTAATCTGCTTTGCCCCAAAAAACTTTTCCCTCTATTCGCATGCATCTACCATACACAACAACAACAACAACAACAGAGAATATTGAGCACGTGGTATTGGCCATGCCACATCGTGGACGGACTCCTCTACAGGCAGCTTTGCTTCAAATGCGACCGGCAAAAGTTTTTCGCAAACTCAGCGGCGCATCTGAATTCCCCGACAATGTAGAGGGGGCCATGTCGGACGTCATAAGTCATTTCCGTAAGTGAAACTTTTTTTTTTGGGCGGGCACACGGCGTATGCGTAATTTAATCAAAACTCACATCCCGAACAGATGTTTCCGAGCAGCTGCAGGTGCTAGGCAAGAGTATCAACTTTAGCATGGTGCGCAATCCTTCGCATCTAGAGGTAAGCCAGAATTTCAAAGTTCTGCATCAACTTGAAGTAATATTTTGGACTTTCTACATTTTCGCAGGCTGCCAATCCAGTGGCAATGGGAAAAACACGTTCCAAGCAGCAGACACGTGGAGATGGTGCATTTGGCAAGAGCAAAGATGGGCCCTTTGGCCAATATGTACTCAATGTCATCTTGCATGGAGATGCAGCATTTGCCGGACAAGGTATTAATCAAGAATGCCTCACCATGGCTTATGTGCCACATTTTGAAGTTGGCGGCAGTTTGCATCTAATTGTCAACAATCAGGTGGGATTCACAACACCTGGTGAACGAGGACGCTCAACAGCCTATGCCTCGGACTTGGCCAAGTCTATACAGGCTCCAGTCTTTCATGTCAATGGCGATGATCCAGAGACTTTGGCTCGTATAACAAATTTGGCTTTTCGCTATCAAAGGGAATTCCGCAAGGATATCTTTATCGATCTCAATTGCTTCCGTCGCTGGGGCCACAATGAATTGGATGATCCAACATTTACCAATCCATTAGTCTATAAAATTGTTCACCAACGTGAATCAGTGCCAGATTTATATACCAAGAAACTAGCAGATGAGGGAGTCCTAAGTGCTGACCAGGCCAAACAATACCGTGATAGTTATATGTCCCATCTGAATGAGGAACTGACTTTGGCCGCCAACTACCAGCCACCGCCTTCATACTTTGAAAAACAATGGGAAGGATTACAATTGGCACCCACCAAAGAACTCACATACTGGGATACAGGTCTAGATTATAGCCTCCTCCACTACATTGGCCAACAGAGTGTAGCATATCCTGAAGATTTTGTAAGCTGGGAATTGAGAGGCACAAATTTCACTTAAATTATTAGCAATTTTCTCTTTTCACAGAACATTCATCCACATCTACTGAAAACTCATGTGACTAATCGCCTTAAGAGACTGAAAACTGGCCTTAAAATCGACTGGTCTACTGCTGAAGCCTTAGCCATTGGCAGTCTTATGTATCAAGGACATAATGTACGCATCAGTGGTGAGGATGTGGGACGCGGTACCTTCTCGCACAGGCATGCCATGTTGGTGGATCAGCAAACCAACGAAATGTTTATTCCATTGAACAATTTAGAGGGTGGTCATGGCGGTAAATTGGAGCTAGCCCACAGTATTTTGTCAGAGGAGGCTGTGCTGGGCTTTGAATATGGCATGGCCATTGATAATCCCCAAAATCTAATCATCTGGGAGGCTCAGTTTGGTGACTTTGCCAACGGAGCACAAATTATCATTGATACTTTTATAGTTTCGGGTGAAAGTAAGTTAAAATTTGAAATCAGCTTTTTGCTTTGTAGGTAAATTTTATCTTTCACCATTTTAGCCAAATGGATGGAGAGCAATGCTTTGGTCATGCTCTTGCCACATGGTTATGATGGAGCAGCTTCGGAGCACAGTTCTTGTCGCATTGAACGATATCTCCAGCTCTGCGACTCCAAAGAGACCTCAGTTGATGGTGATGCCGTAAATGTGCATATTGTCAATCCCACAACTCCTGCCCAATATTATCATGTCCTGCGTCGCCAACTGGCGAGAAATTTCCGCAAACCACTGATTGTTGTTGCACCCAAGACTCTCCTGCGCCTGCCTGCTGCTACCTCCACCCATGAAGATTTCCAGCCAGGCAAAATCTTCCATAATGTTATTGGTTAGTTACAACGACTGCTGACTAATAAGATTTTATGAGCCAACTTCTGTTATGTATATCTAGGTGATACTACCGTCGCTGCCGATCAGGTACGAAAGGTCATTATTTGCAGTGGCAAACATTATTACAACCTGGTGGAGGAGCGTGAGAAGCGACAGGCCTTTGATACAGCCATTATACGTCTGGAATCCCTTTGTCCCTTTCCAGTACAAGAGTTGCAGGGTCAGTTGGCCCAGTATGCCAATGTGGAATGTAAGTTACAGTGTTACCTCCCCCATCATAGTCATAAACATGACCTAACCGCTGAGCCACTGTTATATCCAATCCTTTTGCTCCCTCTCATTCTTTTTCTCTCTCTCTCTCCATAGCCTATGTCTGGAGTCAAGAAGAACACCGCAATATGGGTGCTTGGACTTTTGTGCGGCCACGTTTTGAAAATTTAATTGGCAACCAGGTAACACAAAAAAAAAAAGCACAAACCAAAAGAATTTTACGTTAGATGTGGAGAGATTTGAATACCCTTTGCAAAAATAGTTTCTATGTAGCAATTTATGGGAGCCGTAGATCCCTTTTTTTATACTATGACCAAGTCTCCAATTTGAACTTCGTTCCTTCAAAGTTTTACAAACCGAACTATAAAGTCTTAAAGTTTGATATATAAATGTTTGTATATAATTCTAAGCAAAGTGAATATTCACGTTTTGCAAGGGGATAAAAACTCTTTTCGCTGCATACACCACACAAAAACGTAAACCACAGAGAAGTTCATATAAAAAAATTTCTCCACAGCTCCAGTATTGCGGCCGAACGGAGGCACCCACACCGGCCACAGGGATTGGCAAAGTGCATAAACGGGAAGTTGATGAGATTGTTGCTGCTCCATTTGAACTTTAGTACACTGAGTCTGAGCCACGTCCTCTATTCCGCATTTCCACACTTTGCCAATATATCACAAAAGTACTTTTAGCTCAATAAAACTGCCAAAAATACAAAAAAACGAGAGAAAAAGTGAAAACACAAAGAACAGCTTACAAAATAAAACGGTAACGGCACAAAAACAAAAGTTTCATGCACTCACAGACACACACACACAAATACATAATAATTTATCCTGGAGAACAACAAAAACAAGAGAGAAAAAAGCCTTAGGCAAAAACTTTAAACAAAAAGTTTTTAATTGTTGGCCAGCCCACGACCAACATTTGTGTTCCCATAATTTTTTTTTTACTCAGACTTACATGTAATGAAGTCCAAGTGTAAAGTTTTATAAAAAAAAATAAGAAGTAAAGAAGAAACACTTAACCTACCATAAATATTTATTATGTTTGTGAAACATTTTACAGACTTTCAATTGGAATTGTTTAAGCAGAATTGTGTGACCTATGTTAAGTATAACTATATAGAAAAGGATAAGAACTATATGGATATTATAGTAGGTGGATAGATATAGATAAAAGACTAGTACATATGTATAAAATAGATTACATACATGGAGATGGCTGCTAAATATAGGTGAGGTAAGGTGAAGAGTGAGGTGTATTCAGTGAGGTGAAGTGAGGTATACTACATATAAGGCGTTGCCAAGGACCTAAAGTTTTTGGGAATCTACATTGAGAAAATCAAAATTGAAAGAAAGGTTAAACAGTGTCGGAACTAAAGTCTCATTCATCACGCTTAAACTCTAGAAGGCATGACACAATCCATATACTAGGCAGTTGCACTAAGGCACTAACAAACTTATATGACCTGCCTGCCATAGACTTGCTCTAAAATGTTATAAAAGTCGGTGGACGTCTTATATGCAAAGTGCAAAAGTCACATCCAAAAGACAAAGGCCAAACAAACGGCCACCATAACAAAGGCAGTTTCTCGACAATTTGCATTGTCCCAGCCACATTCCAAATCAAATTTGAGGGCCTATAACAAAAATAACAAACAGATAGCTGGTAAATAACAGATACATTAGGATATCCGGTTGTTGATTACCTCCATCAACTGCTGACCACCCTTGTTATCACAACGTGTCTCGCGTAAATCATCATCATGATCATCGCAGTTATGACGTCCATAGACCTGGCATGGTGAATTCATGAATGTACGGAATACAGTATCCGTCCAAGTCTGTGAGGAGCATATATATTGACGACGTTTGCGTTGCCAGAACTCCACCCAACTGAAGAAAAGATTTCAGAATTTACACATTTCCTATTTACTTTGTTATTCACATTTACCCCAAATCACAATCGCAATTTAAGTCCGTGTGCGACATCTTCAAATCGGTTAAGAAGACACTGTTGGGCAGATATGGTACAGTTCCTGTATTCGGATTCGGTATCTTTTTAAGATTCCGATTGTGATAGCGTATGTCCAGTGAAATATTACGAACACGTCCCATATACTTGAAGAAATTCGGCGGCAAAGCTTGCAGCGAAGTATTGAATAATTGCATATACAAATAAGGTGATCGCATGCCCTATATATATAGACAGGATATTTTCAGGATCGGCGTACGAATTCGATTTCATCGTCTCTACTCACCTTTAAAATTCGCTCATTGAGATTACTAAACTGGGGTCCACTAAACGTTATGTTGGTCAATTTGGAAGGTAAATGGCCTTCCATCTCACGTAATAAATCTGTTGGCATTCCCAGCTGTAGCGTTTGCATTTCCTGTGTCGGACCCGATCCTTTCTTAACTATACGTGTAAACGGTTGCGGTGCCTCAATCCAAAGCTGACGTATATTGTGATGATGGTGCAATAAATGGGGAATATTAAAATGCTCCAGATGCGAATAGGCTGTCAATTTCAAGGATCTCAGATGGGGCAGGGAGTCCAGGCAACCATACTCAAAGTAATGCAAACGGAAATTGGATATATCCAACATTTCAAGATCTTCATTGACGCCATCGAAGCTATTGTTGTTTAGCGAGGTAATTGGATTACCCGATAGCATTAGACGCCTGTGAAGAAAGATTATTTAATAGACAAAACTAATGCTTGTATAAAAGGCAACTCACCGCAGATGAGGCAGTGACTGTGTCATTAAAGGTACATTGGTCAGATCATTATTGGAGAGATCTAACATGCGTAAATTGCTCATATTATGGGCCAATTCTTGTGGTATGGATGGCAGTTCATTGTAGCCCAGCCGAAACTCGCGCAGATACTTTAAACGAATTTCAGGCACAGTGCTTAGGGAGACATTCTCCAAGCCCAGCTTTATTAGTGATGTCTCTAAGCCCATAAACGACTTATCCATAACCTTAAGATCACGATTATGTGAAAGATCCAAAACGGCTAGCCTGGGCATGGTGGCAAAGACTGCATCATCAATGCGCAACAAGTAGTTGTAAGAAATGTCCAAATAACGTAGGGACTAAAAAACAACAAAACTACATATAGAAAAATAACTTATACAATTAATAAAACTATTTGGCATACTCTAAACTTGTTCGACAGATCCATGCTGTGTATGGTGGAAATGAAATTATTGGACAAATGCAGTTCACATAGGGTTAAGGCTGCCAAACTGGACAGCGAAGATGAGGGAATCTTCAGTAGCATATTGTGCGATACATCCAATCTAAAAAAAAAAGGAGAATAGTATCAACTAATCAAAGTCCTAAAACTCGAACTCTACTCACTTCTCCATGCCGCCATTGTAGAAGAGATTATCGGGTAGTCCTCTAAGATGATTATATGAAAAGTCAACAATACGCAAACCCTGCACAGGCTTAAATATATCCTGTGGAATGTCACTCAAGTAATTATGGCCAAAGAAAACAAGTTGCAGCTGCTTCGTATTCTTAAAGGCATCAAAGTCCAGCTCGTGTATCCAATTATAGCTCAGATCCAACCATTGCAAGTGAGGCATATTACCAAAAACATCTCGAGTGGTATTCTATAAAACAAATAAATTATAATTCACTTTATACACACATTTGTTTAATACAAACCATTAGAGAATTGTAACCCAAATGCAAATGGGTTAGCGATATTTCCGCTGGCCGGAAGTAGCCCGGATGTATGATGGAAATGTTATTATGAGATAGATCCAAAATTTTTATATTCGAATGGTACATGCCACCTGCAAAGGCATCAATTTATTTAGCTATAAAACAGTTTATTTGAGTTAATTAAGGCCAATGCAAATGTTGTAGTTCACTAATTAATTAGTAAATACTTCAGTTGCATTCCCTGTTTAATTTAATTTTGTGTAATTAATTACCATGCTCATTACGCCCACTCCACGAAGAGTTGTACATCAATTGTTTGATCTGATTATGACTAACATTAACATTCAAATTGGATAGAGTACCCACTTGATCAAAGTAATCAAAATTGAAATTGGGCAACTGATTGAAGGCCATATCTAGTATTTCCAATTTGGGTAAATTTTGAAAAGACTCATCTGCCAGATTATTCAGTTTATTGCCGCGCAAGCTTAAATATTCCAATTCATCAAGATTCATAAATGCACGTCGCTCCACCTTATCTATCTTGTTGTCATCCAATTGAAGTTTTCGGAGCGCCTCCAAATCAAAGAACGTATGTTGTGATATGGATGTTAGGTGATTGAAACGTAACGAAATCTCCTCTAGCTTGGAGTGAATATCACCCTGGAAAGTGCCCTTTAGCACTTGTTCAATGCGATTGTCGTGTAGCTCCAAGAGACGTAAATTCTTTAGAAAATGGAAGCTAGTATCGCTCATACTGGTGATATGATTGTTGCTAAAATCAAGCTCCTGCAGTGATGTAAGATGCCGTAAAGCATCTGCTGGTAAGGCACTGCCAGAATAACCATGTGAGATTTTCAATGAAATCAGTGAGTGGCCAATCTGCAAGCATATTTAAATTAATCAAGGACTTGACTAATAGATTAAGTTTAGTATTCACCTCATGGAAGGCATCATTTTCTATAGTAGATATGCCATTCTCACTAAAATCCAGTCGTTTTAGCCCGCGCACATGCTTAAAGGCATGTGATTGTATGCCTGATAAACTAGCTCTTGTGATTTGCAAATCTTCAAGCTCCACGCCAAAGTCCTTAAAGTCTTCCGATCCAATTGATGTTGAGCCCATGCGGGAAATGGAGAGCGAGCGCATATTCCGCATCCTGGTCATACTTTTTGAAAATAAATACAAAAATGTTTGTGGGGTAAGGGGTGTGTGTGTGTGGGATAAACAGGATGTGCAAGGGATCACTTACTTTCGCAGTGTTTGCAGATTGGTGGGATCATTGCGATCACCACTTAGGTCCAGCTTTAGTAATGTATAATGCACGGCATTGAAGGTTTCGGTTGGTTTCTGAATTTTGATCTTGTTGTCACGCATGCTGATGACCCTATTTTGGGGGGAAAATGAAAGTAGAGGAAGAAAAATGAGGGTAGTTTGGGTTATTATGCAGCTTTTCCCATTTCCTCATGTTCTGGGTAAGCAGGTCACATACATAGCTACAGTGAAAGCCGAAGCCCCACAGCAACGGGTGGTAACAATCGGATTAGTTTGGCCAGTTGTTGGCCCACCACATACTCACCTCAAGACATCGAAATTGTTAAAGAGCTTGTGATGCAGCTTCGTTAGATTATTACCAGAGAGATCCAGAATCTGCAAACTATTGACCAGACTATCAAACGCAGCTGGCGAAATGTTGGTAAGGCCGCAATATCTCATATAAATCTCACGTATGCGAGCCGGCTTAAAGGCATCTTCCCTTAGGGTGTGTATAGGATTTCCATCGAAGAAGGTGCGATTTACAGTATCAAAGTATTTGAACGAGTTTGGAGGCAACACCTCAATATGGTTATATTCCAAATGCAAATTATCCAGATTTAGTTTGGTACTGGCCTTAATGTCATAGGTTTCATTGCCGCTTAACGACCAGATCACATTATGGGATATATCTAACGTTCTTAAGCTCTTTAAAGGACCCAACGCATCATAGGGTATCTCCGAGAGTATGTTATCGGTAAGTAAAAGACGCGTAAGCCTCGGCATGCCATCAGTAAAGACATTTGGATCAATCTCAAACAGATTGTTGCCACTCAAATCCAGTGTCTCCAAAATAAGCAATCCGCTGAAACTGTGTGACTGCAGCATGGAGATGCAATTGTCTCTTAGTATCAATGTCTGCAACGAGTCCTCAAGGCCGCGAAACGAATCATGCTGTATGTGCGTTATGTGATTATAGCCCAAATCCAAATGACGAAGCTTTTGCAAATGCCGCAATGATTTCGATGGTATCTCAACCAAATCATTTTGTGGGAGTATTAGCTCCCACAACGAACGCTCCAAACCAGTGAAGGCATCGTCCGGTATTTCAGTAAGATGATTCCCAGATATCTTCAATCGATACATACCCGTCGATTGCAAGAAATAGGGCTCAATCTCGCGCAGTCCTGTATTTTCCATGTGCAGCATGAAAACCTAAGGATAAAATGAGAAATTCCAAGCCACGAGAATTGCGTGAACGTTACAAATTGAAAATGGAAGCGGAGTGGACTCACCTTAGATTGGTTTACCATGCGTGGCAGTGCTGGAAATGGAACATTCTTGCAATGCACAATGCCCAGATCCGTTGAAGATTTGGAACAAGTGCACATTACATTATATGTGCAAGGCGGGTAGCGTGTCTCCTCCATCTCACGATGGAACGTCGATGCACGTGCCAGAGACATCCATATCATAATGAGAAGTGTTATGGTAAGGAAGGCATAGCCAAATTTAAAAAAGAACTCTAGACCCTGAAAATGGTAGATTAAGTCCACAATATAAAAACCACAAAGAAGCAAAGAAAAAAATAGTTGGCTAGGATTAAAAGGATTAAAGAATCACAAGCCCTTTGAGATTTTATGGCTTCAAAAGTTACGAGTCCTAGTCACAGTCGAGAGTTGCACTTCAAAGGCTGCCTGTGGCATATCAAATGTCCTTTATTTTACACTTGCAAGGATTAAATTAGCAAAAGAAAAGCATTACAACAAATAATTTGAATTTTATATCGCATTTTTTTATCGCATATAATATAAAGTCATTCACTTCTTTGGTATTTCACCGATTTTCATATTAGTGGGCCAACTTATAATAAAGTAGGATTAGAAATATATTGAAATTAGATTTAAACACTTTATATATTTTTAACATTTTAGCAAGGATCAAAGTAAACTTTCTGTACGTTTTTATATTATATATTTGGTTGCAAATTAATCGAATTCATTTCAATTGTTATACAATGGGTCCTCACCATTTTAGTTAATTGGATTATAAAAGCGCGATAATTGGCATTTAGAATGGACTTTATTTAATTTAACTGTAAGTCAATTATCGAAAATGTTCAACCAAATGTCTTGCTTTTCGCAACGGTTATCCTTAGTGTGTGGGGGCAGGACACTAGAGTAGCCGTCACCGTCACTGACACTATCCTAGAGTATAACTTTGCCGCCACCAAAAAACACGTCCGAACCGCAGCGCCTTTCACGCACGTCTGAGACTTGAGAAACGACAAATGTATCCAAAATGGTGAATGCGCCTCTAATTGGATTGTAACATATTGCCAATGTACAACGATGGCACCGCCGTCTTCACTTAACCATTATTGGGCCCACATATGCTGCGGTTTCAATTCCATTCTATTTTATGCTGTCCCATTGCATTACTTGGCCTTTTGTTTAGAATATGGTAAGCAAAACATACGAAAATGCGAGGGAGGAAAGATTTATAACGCCTTTTGGTTTAACCAAGGCAAATGCTTAGTCAATGTGCCGGATGCATTTCCACCTTCAGCCAACAAAACAACAAAAAAAACTTGTACGAATTCACTAACATGATTTCTGCTGCGAAAAGCTGCTTGTCCAACGCCACCAAAATAAATAGACGAGCTTCTGTTTAGTTAATCAAATAAGCATATAATACAATTCATTTTTTTTTTTTTACAATTTTCAAAACAGTTTTTCAAACGCTTGACTTTACTTAAGTGTTTTAATCTTACGATACAACCACGAATGGTAGGTGTGCTCCTCGATCATCTCCTTGTCTGTAATTGAAAATATTTATTAGAGTTAAGTGCTCAAACTAATCACTCATCCTAATCACTTACCATCACTCTGGAAACACTGAGCCAGCTTAGGTGGGCAAATGTTCTCCATATTAAAATAAAAAGTCGTTTTGACTTCACGAAATTTATTCTTCGATTTCATAATTATACGCCTTGAATGTGGTTCCTTGCCATCCAAATAGTCACGCACATAATGGGCGGACAAGTCAATATCTATTGGATCGTTTAATTGATCATCGATGGTTTCCACCAATTTTGGTTTCTTTTGTAGTAACTTTGAACAGATATCGACATAAACTAAAGATAGTGAAATTTAGGGATAACTATATAATCTTTAGATATAATTTAATATCTTCTTACCATTGGGTATATTCAGATTAATCTGTATCATCAGTAAATGCTCCATAGTACAATGAATTTGAAATAGTTTGGACAACTTTTCCAAGCTCTCCTCCTCATCGAAATGGCTATTTTTAAAGACAATGGCATCATCATTCACGTACTTATCTTTCTTGATGGCAGCGTTATGATGCAGCAGAGTCTTTCGGGTACCAGCAACCGGTGTTGGATCACCCCGCCCACCATTATGCATGGATTTGCGTGATTGAGGTTCCTCTCCATTTGTTCCCTCAACACCGTGACTGCAATCCTTCAACAAACTCGAGTCGCACACTTTGCTTTCGGTATAAATAAATTCGTAATCTTTGAAGACTTTTTCCAGCCCAATTTCAAAGAGCAATTCTAATGGCTCTGCACCGTTTAGACAAGGCATGGCCAGACGGCGATTGGCCAACTCTCTGATTATTTCAGCCAATCGATTCTTATTATTTGGAGTATTCTAAAAAAAAAATCAAAAAATTGTGAGAAAACATGATTGAAGAAATAAATTGCTTATACCAACCACAATATTAGAGCGAGCGGCGCATTGAAAAACCATGTTGAAGGCCAACTTAAGATCCTTGTATGACGCACAACCTACAGAAAAACATGGAGTCTTCTAGAGTTTCACCCAATTTAGGTTTATCTTCTTCATTGATTTTTATCTTCTTCATTCTTATTGACTATAAAATTTCTTACTCTTGAGCAATTCCCATAGCTTGTCTGTTAGATCCGTCATTTTTCTGTGCTTGGCCCTTTGAACAACCTCCTCGAAATCGAATTCACAGTGTCCATTGTTAAAGCTATCAGCAAAGCGAGGAACTTCATTCATAATCTGTTTAATTGATTCACGCATCTCCTCCATATCAAAACCGCTGCCGCAGCGATAAAGGGGTTCTCCGGTTACGCCCAAGCGTACATTCTTATGATAATTGACAATGTCTTCGCGTGTGTATGCCAGGATGCGCAATTGGTTCATCAGATCTTGAGTCAATGAGCTGCAATCCCTTACTCGAAATGTCTGCTTGAGCGACACCTCGCAATCTTTTAGATTTATTAAATCGGGCTCTGCGCTAGACGTTGACCAAATGCAAGTTAGAGTCATATTGGAATTCACCTGATAGTTATTTTCTAAGCAGGTTTCCATTGGTTTACCGCCAGCCATGGAATGCTGGCGTATCAAAGACTGTGCCGTGACAAGGCAGACCGGTAAGACACCCTGATAATTGAGTATGCCGCGCGAGAAATGAGTCTTATTGAACTCGTACTGAAGCAACTGAGTATGATTAAAGTCGCTGCCATCGCAGAGGAACCATACAGACCCTGATCCGTCATCTTGCTGAAAGCTTTCGGTACACATGATCTTACGAGCAGTATCCACTGGCAATCCGCGCTGATACTCTTCCTCCGGCTTCCATGGATTAATTTGCTCCAATTGCAAATCCAAAGATATATCGCCAATGGTATCCACAACGCAGTCATCCCTAAGGGGACTCCCAGTAAGATCCATATTCACATTTGAGTCGTTTTTAGTCGACCTGTCTTCAAATAATTTGGTCGGCGTGGTTTTTATCCGGGACGCCAATGCCATACTCCGATCTTCCCTGTAAAATAATACCATCTTTTTTCCCGCCTCCGCCTCTTGGGCCCCGACTATGCTTATTAAATAAGTAGGCGGGGCTCCATAAGTAATTGTTTGACGTTCACCATATTTTCGTAGCAAATTTGCATAAACATTAGCGAGATTGGCGGACATCTTTTAAACTAAACAAAGTATGAGAAACAAAATTAAAAATTGTTATCGATATGCAATAAATTTCTCACGACATATCTTGAGTCACATCAATCACTTGTGACTAGTAACGAGTTATTCAAGTAATCAGTTACCAATAATCGGATTGGGTTTAGAATATTTTGTCATCTCTAACGACTTGAACGATAGTTCTGACCGCACGTGTTGAATTTGGTTTTGTTTTATTTTGATTTAAGGATTTAAAAATGACAGACTTTGAAATGGAAGCAAGTGGCTCTGAATATGAATCAGAAGATAATTCTGATGCTGAGGTAAGGGAAGCTGAAACAATAATAAGATAATGAAAATTGATACGGTATTTGTAATAATCCTAATCTTTTTTATAGCTGCAAGCGGCCTTTGAGCGTGGCGATCTAAAACCAGGACTTAATATAGAGTTTAATGGGGAACGGGAGAAAGTAAATGATATTGTAAGTGCAGAATACACTTATATAATTCTTATGCAGTTAATCATTTGGCTAATTCATTATTATTTCTAGGCAAGACTTTTGGCCAAAGAAGAGGAACTCCGATTGGAGTTGCCTTGGCTAGAGCGTCTGGATATGATAAACACTCCAGCCGCCTTAGCGCCAGAGCTAGCCGTTCAACTTGAGAAACATGAACAGAAGCGTGCCAATCAGTTTAGGGGCAACGCAAAGATCCCATATATAAGACCCGAAGAAGATCCCGTTTTAAATGACTTCAAGCGCGAGATGCTATTCCATCGTCAGGCTCAGAGTGCCGTGCTCGAAGGTATTCCAAGGCTGCATGAGTTAGGCATTAAAACTCGCCGTCCTGACGACTATTTCGCCGAAATGGCTAAGTCTGATGAGCTAATGCAAAAGGTGCGTGCTAATCTTATGGCCAAGCAGCAGGGACAGGCCAAATCCGAGCGCATCAAGCAAATCCGCGAACAGCGTAAAATGGGCAAGATGTTGGCCAAACAAACCAAGGTCCAACGAGAGGCCGAAAAGAAAGATATGCTGGACAAACTCAAAAAGTTCCGCAAAGGCAAACTCAAGAACCTTGACTTCTTGGAAGATGCCAAGGCATTGGAGGCCAAACAAAAGCAATCGGCTCAGAATCGCAAGCTGAGAAACAAAAAGTTCGGTTTCGGTGGCAAAAAGAAGGGTCTTAAACGGAACACCAAAGCCTCGGCGGCAGGTTTAGAGGCGGAGGGCAAATCCACACGCCGTCAGCGTGGCGTCAAGGCTGGAGCGTCAGTTAACAAGCGAATGGGTAAATCACGACGCATAAAAGCCAAGGGAAGAAAGTAATCCTGTGCACCTAAACTTGGCATAAGCTAACTAGATTTATTATGATTATGAACTTTAAAGAACTTAAAAAATATATATATGTATATAAAGCAATTCGTTGTACTTTGACTGGCTTTAAATGTCGTTAGATGGGAGCACTCTTATCTGAATTTCATTGAATTATTGTCAGTTTATTTGCTAAAAGTTCATATTAAATAAGTAATTTTTTATATTCTTACAAATTATATTGGACACTAATCATCTAACTTTTTCTTGCTTTTCTTCTTTTTGGCTTTGATTGGAGCTTCGATTTCTTCTGGAGTTTCCGTCGTATGCTTTCGTTTCTTCTTTTTGGATTTAATAGGAACTTCGGGAACTTCCTCCTCCTCTACTTGCAACTCTTCGTCTATTTTCTTTACTTTTTGTTTTTTCTTCTTTTTTTTGGTTTCCACTTTCTGACTTTCAGTTGTTGTCGTTTGTTTTTCCTGCAGCTTTTCCAGCATTTCGCGTTCTTGCTGCTCCAGACGTGCCAATTTGCCACTCAATTTCAGGCCATGACGGGCTCCCTTATGCGCTGTTCTTCCCCCACAAGCCTTGAATAGCTCCTCATCGCTAAGGACACTAACCGCTGACACTGTAATGTCCTCCACCTTAATGCGTTCTGTGTTCTCGACTTCACCACCGTTTTGCGTTAACAGTGCAGACTGCAGAAAGTTATCATAATTGGTTCCACCAACCTGCTCCTTGGCCTTCTTTAATTTGCGAGCCGAGTATCCCTTGGTAGATATTTCCACAGCCTCTTCACCTTCCTTGCGAGCTGTTTTCACCTGTCCGTCTGTCTGGACATGGACTTCCACATTATTGGCAGCTTCGTTGAAACAACGCTCCCACCAATGGTCATTGAATTCCTTAGCCCGATCCACACCCAGGCCGGCGTTATCAAATTTAAGACTGGCTTTCAACGGAGCGGCAATGCCAGTGTTGTTCTTGCCCAGACCATCACCTTCCTTCCATCCATATTTACCAAGAATTTTCTTTGCAAAATCCATATAAAAATTAAACTTAAGGAAAGATAAACAAACTCTGGCACGTGTGGCGGCCTAGTGGTGTGAACTAGTTAGAGATGGGCATACTTCTCATATCATAAATTTCATTTAAATGAATCTTAATTTTCTTCTTCTCAATAATAGTCTCGGCAAAAATTAAAATGTATTTTTCATTTGATTAGCTTCCTAAAATTTCATCTCTAATAACCATTCCATTTCGCAATTTATATCGCAAGCGTTATCGTCGTGACTTGACATCGTGTATAAATATTCCCTCACTAGCGTTCAGATATAAGTGACGAGTTCTACTCTAAACCAAATCGTTATCGAAACCAGCATATACTGCGCGGTCATATGACTACCGAAACCAACAATTCAAAAATACAATTCGTCAAGTTATTCGATTTCTCTTACACATTCATAACTCCTTTTTATTTCACATTTCAGCTGAGCATTTAATCTGCCATTGATAAACTCTACTTTTCATTTCAATTACATCGTGTTGATACTAAGTGGCAATTATAATAAGTAAAAATTATTAACTGCATTTAAATTAAGAAACATTATTCTCGAATTCAGTACACGCCACATAAAAAAGTCGAATCGGCACACAGAACACATGCAGTAGCCACCATGCCGAATGCCACAAAGCCCACACATCATATGTTCAAAGAAAGTTGCATCCGCTGGCCTGCAGATTTGTTTTTCGGGTGGAGAGAGAGAGACTTATCAGACGGAATTTGCAACTATTTCTATCAACTATGTGTGTTTGCTCGATGGAAGGCAATGATGGAGAAGCAAATATTCGTTAGGGGCGAGAAGGGCAGGTTGCTTTAATTAAAATCTAATTTCAATTTTCACAATTTCTTCTCGCTTTTTTCGTTAAAAAATCGTCGATTCTGCTAAACTTCGATGCTGCTGCTGATGCTAAGTTTTCCAATGGTTGTTAATATGCTTTAACTTAAATCCAAATGTATGTTGAATGATCCTCCTTGCTCCGTGATAGTGGTTCCAATGTTTTTTAAAAACAAAATTACATATATATATTATGTTGTGGTTGTTGTTATTCTTTTTATAATTAGATAGTACAGGATGTTCTTTGTTTTGCTATCAATCAATTGTTGTTTATCATTAATAATCGAAAAACGAACGCTGGTGTTGTTGGTTGTGTATTGGTTGGTTGGTTGGTTGGTTTTCTCTATTATCTCATTGTATCCAAATAAAGGACGACGAGTAGGCGCGTTATACGCAATCGCTTAGAAAGCGAACAGCAACAGGAAGGCCATCATAAGACAGAACAGACCCATAGCCTCAGACAGGGCGAAACCCAAAATAGCGTATGAGAACAGCTGCTGTTTCAGTGATGGATTTCTGGCATAACCGATGATGAGGGAACCGAATACTGTTCCGATACCAGCACCTGTTGTTGTATTGGTTGCATTCAGTTGTCCGCAAGAAGAGAAATAAAAGTAAATATTAGTGAACTCTTTAATTTAACTTACGAAAGATTGACAAGAAATAATAACAGATGAAACTGATAAGTGAGTAGGAAGAAACAGAAAAAAATGATCTTTTAGCTTCTCAATACTTTTTCTTTGAAGTCAGTCAGTTGCAGATTAGTCTGAATTGAGTTCTGCTTTTCACTAACCACCATTCGAAAACAGAGTTAGATCCTAGCAGCAAGCACATCGCACTAAAACGGCTGGCCACAAAAGTTTTCAATGCAACCGTAAGGCGGCAGTCGGAGACCGCAACAAGCCAAACGGCACAGTATTTCTGGTACTTTTGCCCTGCAATCATACAGGTTTCCTGCTAGGAAATGAAGCTTCGCTACACGCTAAACACCTTTTGAGTGCATTGGCATGTTGTACAACACACAAGGAAGCTTTGACCAATTCTCAGACCTTCCCGGGGCAAAAGAGAGTAATCAGATACTCGTTATGTGTGCCCCAGATGCTAGATTGCAACTGACTGAAGAATAGTAATGAGAGAATGTTAGTATTTGCAGATGTGATAAAAGACAACATGAGAGAGACACATATAAGTTGCAGCAACCAATACGAACCGGAACCAGCGACACCGACTGTTGCAGCACCAGCACCAATGAATTTGGCAGCCGAATCAATATCGCGGGTGACTGGCGAGGTCTGGAATGACCTGATTTGTGGCAGTAATGCAACTGGGGTTGTGTTCTGAGCGGCCAAAGTCTGGCTCTGGCTGATGACGGCGCTGCTCAATGGTCGCAAGTATTGCTTGGAGTTGGCGAGGATCTAAAAATGGATGAAAAAATTAGATGAGAATTTAAGTGGACAATTGATGGGTTAAGTTATGTAAGTACAAATGGATTGTGTGACTTTGTGGGAGATAAAACTAAAATTTAATTTGATAAGCCACTTCCATTAAAGTTTCAGCTATATTATTAGGTATATCTTCTTCTATCCAAGTTTTTTTTTTTTTTTTTTTGTTTTGCTTGTTTCTCTTTTTAGAAAAGAGAACGTTTCTCTTTTGCTCTCGTTTTGGCTAGTATGGTCTGGCCAAAAGTTATGCAATCGTTAAGTAATTTTTAGGTTTTCTTGACATTTATTTTAACAATTGCCTGTTTTCATTGTTGATCTGAAATATATATTATATATCGCTGACGGGATCTTCATTAATTTTATAAACAAATTTTTAATTAACCGCTTACTATTACTCTCCTTCACGTCTCTTTCCTTCTCTCTTTCTCTCTCTCTATACACAAATGTCAAAAGCATTCACCTAACCTCAACATTGATTAAAAAGCAATGACGGAGTCAATTCTGATTACACAATAGGCAATAAGTAGATTTTACGACGGAAAATTCGTTAATTATTTCAGATAAATAGTTAAGTTTCTTAATAATATAGTTTACTTAAATTTTAACTCTAGTTTTTAGCCTTAATTGCCGACATAACCTCAACTCAATCTTATGTAACTGTATGTGTGTATTTTTTCACCGCAGGCCACTGGAAGCCACCACACAAGCAGCTAGCCGCTTGCGCCTAAACTAATAGGAAAAAATCAATGGCAATGCAGTTAATTACATAATTATATCAAAACTTTATCTCACACATGGGCCACAATTGATATAATTTGAATACTTACGGCGCTCCTGGCAATGGGGGCAAAGCGAGAGACTGTCGACACGAACATTTTCAGTTGATTTCTTTTTTTTTGGATTGGCTTACGACAAACTTGAAGCTAGCGCACGGAGCTCTGCAAAAAGAGATAAATTGTTGATTGGGATTAACTTTAAAATTTGAGTTCTATATTGCAAAAATGATAACCCGCCGCCCGCCGCCTTGCGAAGTTACGTTACGTAATGCAGGGAAAATTTTCGGCTTTTGACCAAATCTCACTTGAAATGATTACACGTTGATTCAATTTGATTAAATATCACTTCTATTCTTAATACTTTATTGCAAATTGTTAAAAAAATTCAATTTTAAGACTTTTTTTTTTTGCTGTGACGCAACGACTCGACTCACGCATACAGCTACAAATTGACAGTTCTCTTGTGACACGTGTGTGTGTGCCGCAAAATGGCGACAATATCTCTAGATAAACTACAATTTTCACTGCATTAATTTACACTTTTTCACTGAGATGCATTGAATTCATTTAGTGTTTTTTTTTTCTTTATCATTTCTTAACCCATTGGCAGGGGTGCTCCACTGGCAGCAGCTGACCAACATTTTTCTCTTTTTTATGCGAAGCGCTATAGCAGCGGCGAACTCACTTCGAACAAACCCTTAACAACAGTGGAATCGTATTGAACGCGAAACGTAACTTTTACCCTATGTCTCTATGCAAAATCTTGTCTGCGTGGTGAATTGGAAGTCGATGGCAGACTGGAACGGTGCGCGCGCACGGGTGGTTATCGATAATGTATCAAAATGCTAATTCTCAATCCTTTTTACATAGTTGTACTGATTTGAGACTAATTTAAAGACTACATTAGTATCTACTTGCCTGTGAGTGCTTAAAGTAGTCCGGCCTGGATGAATTTCGCAGTTGACTGAGAATATGAAAAATCGATATTCGATATGTTACTGGAAAGAAAGAGCCAACTAATTCTGGGTGCCGGTCTTATAATTGCCCATTCAAATGAGTCTACTGTTTATCTAGATCTCTCATGTAATTAACTAGTTTATTTTTAGAAATTAATATGCCAAACTATGTGAAACAGAATATCGACGGTTTTTCGCATATCGATAGCATTCAGGGTTGCTTTGAGTACGCGTGAGTAGGTAGCCCATTTCTGGCCACTTATTCACCACATCGGGTCGTTGGGTGTCTACGTCACGTCGTTTCAAATATGTTTTGAATTCTTTTGCCAAACGCAATCGTAACAGAATGCTGTAAGTAAACTAATTCTCAATTAGAGTTTGTATCTTGGCCAAGTGAACCTCCAAAATAATTCTCACATTTCCCCCTTACCCTTTTCCCTGAATTGCATAACAGCAGCGTTTGTGCATGAGTGTGTGTGTGTGGCATGCCAAGCGAGAGAGACAGAGAGCGAAAAACTCACCACACCACGCAGCAGCAGCAGCCCAGCGACATCAAGCACGACTGTGACAGTGACTGGAAGCCACGCGGTTGATATATCAATACGAATTTCGCTGCATTTATAATATAACCAGATGTTAGTTTAATACCATCTGCAAATAAGTAAATCACAACGAAGTTCAAAGCGACAAAGCCGCCCAGCATCTTTAAAACTAATCAAAATATGCTACGCCGCTGACTATCGATAACACACACACACTCGATAGTCATCGCTACATATATCGCTACACACACACAACAGTATTCGTTTCGAACAATTTTACATAACTACAAGCACATATAGGGGCAGTCACAGTGTACGACTCGAGTGATATGGCCGTGTTCCTGATCAACGTCTGCAAATATAATGGCTGCGGCATCACATTTCCAAGTTTAGGCGATCTAATATCACACATCGAGGACACCCACATAGGTGAGCAATCCCAACAACAGCAATTTACTGCAAATTCGAGACGAAACCGTGGAATCATTAGTGTGTCGCGTGATACGATGCGACGCTAAACGAAGCGTCGCTGGGGCGGCGTATAAACGGTGTTTTGTTTATTTTAATATTTACCAAATGCATGTGTGCGTGTGTGTGTGTGTGTAAGTGTGGTGAATTAAATTTTGCCGCAAAAGCAAACAAAATTCAATTAGAATTGACGGGAAAATCAATACATATATAGATGACCCAGACCTACCTACTAACAACCTATAAAAATGCATGCCACATTCACATTATTTAAATGTAGTTTTACCTGTGCACGCCCAAAGGCACGATACGTACAGCAGCTCACCGCTCTCTTTTTGACCAAGATCGCCTTGAACTGTTGTTGGTGTGAGCGAGAGCGAAAGAATTGTATTTGCAACAAAACAAAGCCAACCAAAAAGCCGGTGATCCATTCAAAAACAAGAACAAAAATCATTTATGTGCCTGTGTTTTGTGTGTGTCTGTATGTGTGTGCTTGTAGTGTTTTGTTGTATAGGTGTATATGGCCAACACGGCAGTAACAGCAGCAGCATCACCGGCTAAATTGTGCGCCCTTTTTTGTTGTTGTGGCCGTGTGTTGTTACCTGTTCTCGGCTTGGCTTGGCGTGGGTTTTTTGGTTGAATTTTAGCGCGAATTGGCCGACAGGTGGTGCAGATGCAGGTGCAGTAATCGGCAAAGAAGATTGTAAGGATATGTGATTTGTATTTTAACCAAAAACAAAAACGTAGTCAGTCAATCGGAAGTGATCTATAAATTGGCTGTGATTGATTTATCGTATTTGGTCATTTTTTTAAGTTAGGATATCCATTTACTCGCGTTAACCCACAAAATAGTTCGTAATCAATTCATGTCAGCCAGATACACGTGACTGCCGTCCCAATTTCCCCCCATTAATCATGCGATGCCGGCTGTCAGAGCAGGCTCCACCCAAAATAAAAGAAAAACAACTCCACCCACCGGCTGTATATTCTTACATGGTGTACTCAAAAAACACACAATTTCTAATTTTAGCGTTGTTACTTTGCCCAGGTACTGACGCTGACGCTCGTGAAGGAGGCAGTATAAATCAATAAAATTAAGCTCGGTGTTGCCACTAGGCTTCAAATACGCCGGGGGTGGGGTTTGGGGGGTGTGTTGAGTGCGTTATGTGCGTTATATGCTCGTTCGTTTAAGGCCCAAAATGGGGTGGGTGAATAATGGCGGTTGTGGTGGTGATAGTAGTGTTGGTGATGGTGGTGCAGCAGCAGCACAATTTGTGTGTGTGTGTTGGTGCTTTAAGTATGTATGTATGTATATAGGGGTGGCTACCCTTCAGGCTCAGCTGACTGTGTTACAGTTACGATGGCAGCTGTTTGATAACGGTCAACATACACATTTACACACATTTGCCCGGGTCACAAACATTACATAAAGTTTCTGTATACACACATACTTTTACGCCCACATGGCAACTGGATTCCATTTCCATGCATATGTACATATATCCATGTCAGCAAGCTTTGCGGATTATAAATGCCTATCATTTCATTATCTCGAAGGACATTTGATGTGTAGGTGGTACGGTTGCTGGTGGTTACGTCTTATCAAAGAACATGTTTGTATGTGCGAGAGTTGATTGAAAACTTCCTCGATGCGTATGTTTTAATTTACATGAGATTTTTTCCGCAAATTCTTTTTTTTTTTAATTTTAGGGTATTTCCTGCAACCATTACAAAGATTAATGTAAAATTGTTGTACCTAAATCTTAAAGTTTTCTAAAATTTGTGAATATTTTACATTTTTTATTCATCCCAAACTGTAAATTTCGTCCCAGTTGATATCATATCATACGCTATTAATAATATAGAACTTTCTGTAGCTTTGTTCTGTCAAAGTTAATTTTATATTATCACACACAAATCTAATCGCAGCTGTGGCCAACTTTAAAAACAGCTCTCGTTCATACATACTTACGGTCTGTATGTGCATGGGGCGTTGGCGCTGCTGCTTTACCCGGACACCAACAACATTTGGCGGAGCCAGGGGTTAGGGAGAAGACCTTCAGCATTTGTCCTTTCTGCACAGTTGCCAGGCACCTGTTGTGCTCTAGTTAGCTAACACACCCGCACACCATCTCCCTATCCCTGTTATCGATAACTCGATTTGTGCCCGCCATGTCTCTTAAATTCAAAACGTGTGCATCAACTTGATCCAGATTCGAATTCCAATTCAATGCCAAATGTCAAATCAACAGGCTTCGTTCAAAAAGTGCAAATGCAAGACTCAAAGTCAATGACTTTTCGCTCAGTTATTTATCAAATTTCAGACGAATTCTTGTTTCAAATGAATTGGAAAGTTTTGCCCCTTGGACAACCAAAACAAAAACAAAACAGAACAACTTGTACAAACAAATTGATACATATATACTAGATATATGAATATACAAAAAATATACATATATCACTTTATATGTATATACATACATAATATATTTGTATGTGTAATTATTATCTGTTAAAAATTTTGCAACAAGTGCATGACTCACTCACATGGCAAAGGCAGACGACAGCAGCGACTACGAACCACAATAACAACAAACAAGAACATCGGACAACAGCGGCGGCATCTGCGTTTATTTTGTTTTTCAAAATACACACACATATGATATTTAGGCATATGTATGTGTTTGTGAATATTAATATATTATACCAATATCTACATATAAAAGTGCTCGATTGTCAATGTGTGTGCTTAAAAGCAAAATGCGTTGCTGCATACACACACATGGAGCTAGTCTCTAACCAAGAGGTGTGGGGGGGACAGACTGCCTAAGGTTATCAACTAGGGAAAGCAAAACATAAGTGATCTGAGATGACTAAAAGTGTATGACAAAAAAGAAAAATTGCAACAATCAACATTACATACGCCAAAAGTACAATCTCTCTCTTTCTCTCTCTTGTCTGTTAACTAAAACACAGTTGCATCAGCATTTTGTTAACAATACTAAGACGATTTCACTTACGCTAAACAAATTGGCAAATGCTGCAATTTACCTACAAGTCTGATATATTTTTTTTAACCGCAACACATTTTTAAATGATAAACAAAGTGATACATTCATATGAGTCGAATTCAATTACTATAGCTCTCGTTGTTTAAATCGGCTATGTATGTCTATAATGTCTCACATTTTAACGATCCTAATATACTCTTTGACTTTAAGGTGATTGGGGTATAACACCAACTCACCAAAAATAGGGACGAAACGCAATTAGACTAAACTAACTTTATGACAAGTACGTGAAATTATGTGTATATTGCAATTTGCATACTTTCAATAACATATTAATATGAATGTGGGTGTAGCATGGAGTGGTGACCTTTTCTCAAAATGTTTCAATATCGGAATTTACATACATAGCATTCGAAATATTTATATTGTTTACTATATAGTCAAATATTTTAACAAATAAAATCTTAAAATCCTGCATATGCATCGAAGGGAAAGCCAAATGCGTCATCGAACTAGACTGATTGTACGGCACGAGCACGTAGGCAGGCATCAACATCGTCATTATGATGATCATAGTTAAGCATTTCGTCGAATGGTTTTAATCGCCATCTGATAAGAGACGCATACATACATATATGATTCCGTATACATACGTACATATGTATTTATGTACCGACATTTATGTGTATGTGTGTCATATTCAATATTTATACTTACAGCTAATTAATGGCATATGTTTTGTATTTGCACGCCAATTTTAGCTTTAATGAAGGTGTATGCAGTACGTTATCGAACCCTTTATCTTAATTGACGAATTGACATTGTGGCTCAAAAGCGAATGTTATTCATATTTTAAACATCTTTCAATGATCTCACATTTTTACCATTGTCCCAACACCAATCACTGCCCCCAAATGTAATAAATGATTCAAGCGATGTGACACAGTTACGCACTTAAATGATTTAATTGAAAAATAAAAAAGTGGGCTGGCATGCACACTCGCACACACACACACAGGCTGACACTGCGCCGCACGTTATTTGATGGGCTGGGAGGTTATTTTACTCCCATGTATGTAACATACACACACACACATATACAGATAAGTCACCTGTGCGCAGTTATTATGCATTCATTTGTTGATTAAACAAACGTTGAGCTTATGCTTTAACTGTAGCGATAAGATAAGCATAACCCAATCGGAGCCAGCCTTCTACACCCATGTGCAGCTTGAGGGGCTTCTTTACACTGAACTCTTACCCCTTAGTAACATTGAACTTCTAGAATATTTGCCACAACATCAGCATCACTATTAATTAAAATTCATAATAAACTTGTAGAGGTTATATACGTAGACCTATGTACATATGTATATAAAAATTTGGAAGATTTAATAATATAAACAACACTCTACTACAAAAATTCCCAACTACGACTTCATTTTTATTTATCATATCCAAAATATATCTAAGAAATAGTTAATCGTTAATTTTTAAACATCGTACATATATATGTAGGATATGTCGTTAAAAATCCCATTTATTGATTTATATATTGTTTAAAGGGTATATAAACTAAGGTGTGTGCCGACTTAACATTTATTTATTATACTTTTAACCTTTTTATAATAAATGATTTCGTGCAATGAGTTTGGTTGACGTCACACTGGCTGCTCTAACTTGTTTCAATACGCAAATAATGCTGTAATTTATGAAGTTTTTTGTATACTTTAAAACCACTTATCATCTACAACACTTGTATTATTTGATTAACATAATTCTCTTATCCTTTTAGACTATGATCCTAAGGTGGTTGAACAGAAAGAGCAGGCCCAGCCTGCATGTTTGCCACTAAGCTATGTCCTGCGTTTCATTTCGGAAGATACACGAAAAGAGGCTGCCACATTTTTGTCCAATGCGGCAACGGGAGCAACTGCCAATAATACCACCAATAGCGGTGGCGGTGGCCATGGCAATGGACATGTGGAACTTAAGCGTAAGCTTGCCATTAAGCATCACAGCTATAGCATGTCATCATCAAATCGCAGCAATACCCCCACAGGTCAATATTAATAATAATGATGCCGATATAAATTCGTTTGCTGATTGCCATTACTCTAATTATCAATTGTGTAGGTAGCGAAATGGATGAGGATGAAATGGTTGTCACAGAATCGGAGGACAGCGATGATTCATGGACCACTGAAGAATTTAGCTCAGAGTTTATCATGCGTTATGGCAGCAGGTCAGTGAACTGGCATGCAGATGGCGCAGTAAATTTTTATATATCTATTTTTCCTCTTTGAAAATAGGCATTCCGGTGGCGGCAGCAATGGCACACCAGGCAATGAGAAACCATTTGCTTGCCCTGTGCCTGGCTGCAAGAAACGTTACAAGAATGTGAATGGCATTAAATACCATTCAAAGAACGGCCACAAAAAGGATGGCAGGTGAGTGATATTGACGATAGACTATTACAATTTTGCAATGAATGAACTAAATTTTAAATATTTTCCTTTACAGAGTACGCAAAGGTTATAAATGCCATTGCGGAAAGAGCTACAAGACGGCGCAGGGTCTTAAGAATCATGCCTTGCTGACCCATAATAGTCAGCCGGAAAGTGTGCTGACTACTCAGCAAGTGGCCAATGCGGCAGCAGCTGGTGCAATTGCAAATAGCTCTGCGCAACCAAATCCTCTTCCTCCGCTTGCAGCCACACCCACAACTACTCATATCCAGCGCAGTGCATCCCCATCGCAGCAGTCATTGGGGTCCCTCAGTCCGTCGAGCATTAGCAACATGTCGAGCAGTGCGAGCAGTTGTCATGGTGGCAGCAGTTTGTCCAGCAATCACAACAATAATTTGCTCCAGCAGCTGACAGTGACAAATCTGCCAAATGTCCAACCGCAACAGCAGCAGCAGCAGAATGGCAGCTTAGCAACAGGTAACAACAGCAACAACAACAATTTAATGCGCAGCACACTCGGTTTAGTATCAATTAAAACCACTAGCAACAATTGCAATAACAATGCAAAGTCTGTTAGCAATTTAATGGCTGCCAATGCAACAGCCAATAAGATACTCAAATTGGCCACAAATGTGGCAAATGGCGTTGTGACTGCTCCCCCTCATGTGGTGGATATTGTTCAGCAGCACAAAATCATAGATAATGCGGTCAAAACGGGAGTAACAGCAACAATAACAAACAGTCAGACACTGGTTAATAATAATGGCAATAAAATGCCATTACCCAATTTGGTTAATCTGGGCATCTTAACGCCAGCCACTTCACCCACCAAAAATACACAGACGCTGACCTTTACAACGACCAGCAACAACAGTAGCCAACAGCAGCAGCAGCAGCAACAGCAGCATCAAATGCATAAGCAGAAAACCAACATTTTGTTGCTGCAACAGGAAGTGAATAACACGGCGACTCAGGTTATACAGGTGCCGATACCGATGCAGGTGCAGCAGCAACAGCATCAGCAGCAACAACAACAACAGCAGCTCCAGCAGCAGCAGCAACAACAACATGTCTTGCCTATTAGCCCAACGAGCAGCAAAAGTAGCTCGCCCACGCCACAGCAGCAGCAACAACAGCAGCAGCAACAACAAGTCAAGAAAATAACTCTTGTAGAGCCTATGGAAACAGATGAGTCCCAAAACGTGGTCGCCGTTGCCGTTGCCACCGAGTCCAAAGAGGACGCGTTGGCATCGTCAAATATTGAAATAATCGGCGCTAGTGTTGTTAACGATACAACGTAGCCTATACTAAAGCAGCTACTAATGCATCGCAAATTGACACTAGAAATTGGATCTACGACTACCTAGCCCAACCCAATTATGCCTAAATTAACAATGATTAATTATATTTAGTATACGATGAATCAGAGTACTTTCTCTTCTTTTTACTGACTTTCAAACTGAATTTCCATGTGTGTACCAGTATGTACATTATTTATTTATATATATATATGATTCGACACACTCTTAATCTCTAAACAATTTGAAATCACTTACCAAAAAAAAACATAAAACATTGGAAACATTTCATAGACTGCTTTTGCGCTTAATGATTTTTAATTTAATACACAGGCACGAATCCCATAGATTATTGTGCAATATGATTTTTTGTATAATTTAACTTTGCAATTTTTACTGTTTATACAATAATATATGTGCATATATATACGTAGAGTATATATACTCTATATATATGTATTTATAACTATTATGATTATTACATCATTCTTGCATTATACTATATACAACGGCTGATCTCCTCCTTAATTTAATTTAGAACATAACAAAAAAAATTCTCTTACAACAGAAGTAAACAAAAAAAAAAAAAACAAGAACAAATAACTACAAAAATTGTAATAAAATGAACGATTTGAGAATGATTCATAATTTCAAGAACAAGAATCAAGTATTATTAATATTTTAAGCTTTAGCAAAATGAATTTAATTTTATAAATATACATTATGTAACATTAAGTTAAGTCATCGGCAACCGCTCATTACACACAGATATATTTATGGTATACATATGTCTATATAATTTTACACATTTCCATACCGAAACTTTAGTGCAATCTTTTTTTATATCAGGGACCGATAATATGAGAACCTTTATTTAAATATATGCAATCCCAAATGTAAAGATAATAACTTATCTCAATATTTTTTTATTTTTATTAGTTAAATGTATAATTTTATATTTTGTAAGACTTTGTTACAGTTCGTTTGGAATAAAAATTTCTTGCTTTTTTTTTTAAGCCACACAATACACATTCCATGCGAGCTTTGACAAAGCCTTTAGATTTTACATTTCTCTTACAGAA
This sequence comes from Drosophila austrosaltans, assembly GCA_035045865.1. Classification (NCBI taxonomy): domain Eukaryota; kingdom Metazoa; phylum Arthropoda; class Insecta; order Diptera; family Drosophilidae; genus Drosophila; species Drosophila austrosaltans. The sequence goes on along the minus strand of JAWNOQ010000180.1, from coordinate 6,122,765 downwards.
ATTTCTACCATAGCTGTAAAGATTTTATATAAGAATTCTTTCTATGTCTGATCTTTTACGGTCCCTGTTTTAATTAACCTAATGAAATTTTATTTCCATATTGTGTTTTTTCCATCATTGGTTTAGTTTTTCTATTCTCTCTCCTTTTTTTTTTTTCTTTTTGATTTTTGGTTGTTTTTTATTTTATGTTTTTTCGTTACTTCTTGTTTCCTTTTCTCTCTACTTATTGCAGAAACCTCTTACTCCTGCTTATACACCAACAACAACAACCACAACAACAATAGCAACAACAGCAGCGACAGCAACAGCATTAAGCAGCAAATTGTTGTAGCCAAAAGGTCAGCCACTGCCAGCAGCAGCACCACCAAATCGTCGCCCATGCAAACATCGCCCACGTTCATTGAGCACAGGTATTCCGCTTTGGCTATCAAAGAGAAATTCTTTTCCAATCTTCGTGCCGTCTCCACTAAGGCAGCCGGCTCTGGCCAATGCAGCGATAACGTTGATATGGGCTCGGCTGGAAGCGGTGGCGGTGTCGTCGTTGGCGCCGCTGGGGGTGGTCTGCGAGCAGTTGCTGCTGTGGGCCAAATGTGCGCTCTGCAGAACGAGCACATACACCAAAATCTCTACAAGAAAACAATCAATTGAGTGAGCGAGGGAGAGAAGAGACAGAGAGCAAAAGCGAGAGCGAGTTGGCTGTGATGAATTATAAATATATATACTAACAAAAATGAAAAGGCAGAGCAAGAGGATTCGTCAATAAGGCAGATGGAAAGAGGAACAGAGAAGCACACTCTTCTGGCTAGGATGTCTAACCGTTTTAGAGAAGTTTTCATCTCTGGCTTCCACTTTGCAATTGTCATCAAATATATATATCTGTATATATATGAATCAATATAAATTCCATGCAATTCAATTTGCAAACTACAAAATATTACAGAATTAATCTCAAAAATCTTAAACAGAGACAAAAAAAAAAAACAAAAAGGAAGAAAAAAATCAGCAACATAAACCATAAACCACCTATGAAAAAGCTTCTCTAACTGAATAATTCGTAGGATAATTCGTACAAAAAACATATTGTAAAAAAAAAAAAAAAAAATTAACACAAAATTTAGTGAATATATTTGAAGAGATGCTTCTTCAACTAGTCATTACTGTAGTTAAATTAAATGTTTCGATTTTTTTCATTTTGATGATATACAACAAATACCAATCTAGCTGGGTAATTGATCAGCAAACAAGGCGATACCACTAAATCTATATCCATCCAATCCACCTCTCCTATCCAATAATATTTATTGTACAAATTCGAGGTTAAAAATCGTTTTATCAATTACCCATGAAAATTGAAAAATTGGCAACACAAAAGAATTGGAAAAACTTTCTTGATTATAAGATTTAGTAAAATTTTCAATAGCCACGATGATTCCATTGAGAACTTCGTCTAAAATTTATAAATATAATTAAAATATTGGAAAAATGTTCGAATATTCAAAGTAAAAAGGAAGAAAAAGCAAGGAAAAAACTCAAAAAAAGAAAAACAAAAATGAAAGAAAATGAAAAACTAGCTAGCAAAAACGTTTATGGAATTCCACAAAATGGAAATGGAAGCTGGGGGGGAAACTGCAATTGTTTCCGATCGATTAGAAGTCCCCTACCCTTCACCGCCCCCGATAAAAATAACTATGGTAGTTATAGTATTATGTAATTATTAATTATGATTAATTTATATGTATATGTGTGTGTAATAATGATGTATTGTAAATTTATAATTCAAAGTTTAATCGTCCTTAAATGTAAAAATTCATCAACCACAAAAGAAGAAACGAAAATATAAAATAATTCATGTTTTCATTGAAAGTATTTCAACATCAAAACTTAAACTTTCTAATCACGAACGTGAAAAGTAATTGGGTTCCTTATGCATCATCAGAATCAGAACAAAGTAAATGAAATTTTTAAATATATACAACAAGAAAACCATAAAATAATAATAGTAATTATACATACCTACTGCATATATACATATTACTTATTAAATTTAGTAAGCCTAAACATAAAAAGAAAAGAAAATCCAACCGCCAGCCGCCAAAATAAACTTTAGAGCGCATTTTAATGGACGCTCAGCGTTCCGTTGCCCACACAAGATAATACCCATAAATAACCATGAAGATAACTAAATCATATATACATAAAATGTTGTGTACAATATGGTTATATCTAACGCTTGGGCGACTCGAATGAGAGATAGATATATACATATATTTATATATATATATAGCTAAACAACTTTTCTATTAAAGAGCAACAGAATTGAGGTAAATTCGATCCCAAGACCGATCAGAAATATTCCATTTGCTGCTGCATGGACTTTATTTTGTAGAGCTATGCCACTTCGGTGGCACTTTGGCAAACACAACAACTCAACAAACCCTCTAATGGAAACAATAAATTTAATATGTATGTGTATTTCTATGTATAATTAAATGTATGTCATCTTATATAAGACTGCTGTTATGTTCGTAAATATATTTAATATATGTATGTAAAATTAACGAAAAACAACAAGAAAATATAACAAAAAAAAAAAAAAAAAAACCAACCAACTATAAAATGTAATACCATGCTAAACAATTAGGCTTTACCTATATACTACTATGTACTATATATATATAATGTATTGTAATTTACTAAAAAAACAAAAAAAGAAATCATCAATATATGTAGAGAAATAACTAAAGCGTAATTATATATAAATATATATATATAAATATAAATCATCTGATTGACTAACATTTGTAGCCAGACGAAAAGTATTCGATACTTCTCAAGTGAATAATAAACGGGTTTACCATCAAATAACCTATATAAAACAAAAGAAACAAAAAAAGAACATCATCAACAAGAAGAAAAAATAAAGAAAAGATAAACAAAGTAGTAAAATATTCTCTTTTTTGCTTTATGTGATCTATTACATACATACAACTACAAATACATATGTATAATAAAAATGTCCTTGAAAACACATCTCTCTAACGATATGCAGTTTTATTTATGGCTACATAAAGGGAAAAGATTTTGTCTCTTTTAATTTATAGACTCTAAAATTGAAATAAATCTCTTCAAAATTGTTGTTAGATAGGGGAAAATAACTTTATAAAGGAAAGCTGTGTAGCATTAATATCTAGAAAACTCAAGGAATTGGAAATTAGACGAATATTTCAGGGTTGATTAGTTGGAATGACTTATCCCACCTGTTACTTGTTTAATTTCTAGTTTTATACCAGATTCCATTCTTGCCAAGTAAAATATTTCTGGATTTTTTAGTTATTCGTTTACTTGTAGACAAATAGATATAATGCATTATATGTATATTTAGACACAGTTGATAGAATATGTAAGATATATTCAGAATACGATAAGAATAAATACAGTTTGTTTGGTATCTATAAATTTTATGCACAATATTGTTTTAGGAATGTATCTTTTACTTTCTAGACTCCAGCTGAGCAATGCTTTTAAGAAGTTTATCGAGCATGTCATGATTATTGAGTATATTTTCCTTCTTCTTTAACTCGTATAGGCTTTGCAAATCTCTTTGTTCGTATGCATAATCAATGGCTGACTCAAATAGTCTGTAAAGCAATTGAAATAGATTTTATAAATAAGAAAGAGTTGAAATTGAGGAAAAAACTTACTCCGCCTGCATGTACCAATGCACTCTGCGTGCCTCTCGGCAACGGGGTATGTATTTCTGTGCCTCCATTTTGTTTCCTTGCTTCAAGCAAACCTCAACAAACGGCTCATAGCCAATGGGGCTTTTCTTGCTTTTGGCAAACTTCTCCAGTTCAGTCCAGTGCTGAAACTCGGACAGGGCAAGTATGCGAAGCCACCAATATCTACGATCTGGCACCTTGTAATCATGCTTTATTTTTTCCGCCTCCTTTAGTTCGCCCATTTTCAGTAGATTGCTTATAGTGTCGTGTATGGATAGACCATTAAAATCAACATTGTGCCTGGTGCTCAATGTTTTCTGTAGCTTTAGCATGCGGCTTGTCTCCGCACACAGTTCGGCTTCAACAGGGCAACGACCCTGAGTGTAACTATTGCCAATTAGGGACAAATTCGATTCGAGGCCTTCGCTTTCAATTGCATTTTCAAAATGATATTCAGCAATGGCCTTCTGGTCGTCCTCGGCGTTAAAAATGCCATATAGAGCAGCACGATTTGATTCTCGCATTATCTTTTTGTACATATTTAAAGCCAAAGGATGATCGCGTATAGTCATCTGATTGAAAAGAGAGTCACTTTATAAATTACACAAAGAATTACGATCAAACTCACATGCAAATTGGATAGCATCATATTCATTTTTATCTCTAACAAAACTGTTGTTATCAATTCGGTATCTCCAGATTGTGTTGCACTGGCCACGGCTCGGTCAAATTTACGCATCTTTAGCAATAATGGAACTTGCAAAGAAGCTCGCGGCTCTAGCTCAAGTAGTTTAATTGCCAACTCGTCACGACCATTTTGATGAGCTTTTTCGGCTATATTGCAAAATGAAATGCCCTCAACAGATGGATTTTTAAATTTCTCTGTAATTTTGCGAGCCACCTCATTGTCATCTGAAAAAGTATTTAAAACTTTAAAATTGTAACTGAAGGGGTGAAATGTGCACTCACTGTGATCATTCATCACTTTGTGATAAGCCCAGTGCTCCAAAATCCAGGATTCGGGCAAGTTTAGATGCTTGGCCACTTGTATAGCAATAGCATAGTGCTTGCGAAACACCAAACGACTAAGAATTACCTCTGCATTAAGATGGCTAAATCTAAAAAGTAAATAAATTAAAACTAGTTAACAAAACAAGACAGAATTTGGCCTTAATTTTAACTTACTGCTTAAAAGTTAAGGGCATGGCAATTTTCTCATGACGCAACGTGTTTAGGACTCGTAAAATTCTCATTATGCGCATATATTCATCTGGATTGTGGCCATGTATGAAACCTTTGCCAAAGTTAGCAGTCTTTGAATAAACGAAAAGATTAGTTTTAACACCCTCATATATTGGAATCCTGATCTTACCCTTAGTAGACTTTTTTGGGTTTCTGCACAAAACTCAAAGGAAGCCGCCTCAATGCATTCATTCACTGCCAATCCAATTTTATCCCTACACATACTCAAATACTCATCCGATTTATAGGATTTTTCTTCAAATTTCTTTTGGGCCTCAAAGAGATAACTTGCCGGCTCTTGGCTATTCACTGCAAAGATGTTCTCCACACATTTTGGCAATCGTTGTATCATCTCATGCGAACTTTGGGTAATAATGCGAACACCATCCATTTCCGCCACTAGAAACATTACAGGATCATGTGGAAAGTCACTTCTATCGGCATTGCGATTAACAATAAGCAAAAACGATGGATAAGATATAACAACTGCATCTGCTTCGCTATTATGGGTGTTCATAATCCACTCAATTTGTTGGGGCAAATCCTTGCGTCCTGTATCGAATTCGCAGTACTTTTGCCTCATATCGACACTACCCAACCAAAGTAGTCCCGTGTCGGTGTACAATGCCAAATGTTGATGATTGTACGAGACAGAGATCTTGATGATACGCTCATGTGGCTTCTCAAACAGATTATCTTTAATAGTGCCAACTGTTTCGCCGGGAAAGAGCTTAATAATCTCACGCTCCCGACCCAAAAGACAATAACTATTGCGCCCCTCGGTTACAATCTCCCAGCAGGAGCAATCAATGTGGGAATCTATCCAATGAAACATTTATAAAAATTATATTGAATTAATCCTCAAAAACTTACTGGGTATATCTGGTAGCTTGCGCTCCGTCTTGTTGCTATTGTGCTTTAGAAAAACTCGACCAGAGGTGGTTAAAACAGCAACTCCAGTACCCACAGATGACTGAAACACCTTAGCTTCTAAAATCTTGGTGACACTGGCCTCGTCTCCAAATGTATATGATTCCTTTTCAGTGCCAAACATGTCGTATACAAAAACCTTGGCATTTTCCTGTACACAGATCAATTCCTCAGTATCTGACCAACCCATGGCAATAAGTTTGCCATGATTCCACTGTAACAGTTAAGTTTCGATTTGGATTATAGAGATAATGTTTCCAGAGACTCAGACATACCAGGATGTGTCCAGTCTCTCTGCCGGTAGTGTCAAATATGCGAACCATCGGCCGTGTAGAGCCTTTTACAGGCACCAGTTTGGAGGGATCCCTGATGGCTGCCAATGGTCCGCCATAAGGTGCTGCCACCACTTGCATGTACTCCAGATCCAAATCAATTGGCCAGTCGGGTGCATCCAATTCCACTTTTCTGGGGCGGGTTTAAATGACTTTAAGCAACAACAAAACATTTAAAAACAATGGCTTACCTGTAGTAGTCCGGGCGCACCTTGAACCATTCCCCTGTATTATACATAATAGGCATTGTGCCAAAGTTTATATTTATTAAATTATTAGCAAAAACAAAACAATTTGAACACTTTTCACATTTTTCACTGCAACGCAACAGCTGTTTTTTTGTAATTTTTTCGATATGCGTGTGTCACGACACAAAGGCAGAAGGTAAAGCAACTGTTAACTCGCTCTGCGCATCTCTGAAACGTCACAAATACGTTAAGTAAGCAGTGCAGAGCTGTTAATCAAACTTGTGCTCCCTTTTGAAACTGAAACTGCTTTAATCGCTTTTAAAACTGAGATTCATTCCGTTTACCTTTCAATAGATAAGTAAGCATGTTTTCGTATCACAAGTGTGCCTGGTTTTGCTTAATATATTTATTTAATATTTTAGGCATTATGTTAGGACAGGAATTATTCAATTCCGTAAAATATGGTTGTAGGCGCCTTTCCCATAGCAAAACTTGCCATCTTGGCCGTCAAGCAGGTAACAAAACCGATTGTTCTTGTAATAAGACGAGCAGCTCACAGATATACCTTCTTTAAGTCATATATAGTTGCCCCAACTGCGAACCGTAAGGAAACTATATCTCTAAATATGTATTTATATACAGATTTTTTAATACTCGTTTCCTTAGTCTACAACAGAATTGAAGTCCGTTCAAAACTGTGGATGATGAATATGGGTCAACCGAAACGTATTCCGCCTCTATCAAATGACATGGCAATCCAGATGGGTGGCGATATTCTTGGCGAACTTGCAGTATTTACTTTTGGTGTTTCATTAATCTTAAACGAGTTTTCCAGGTGGAAGGCATTACCCACATTTCAAGTATATTTCAAATTCAAATCTTTTATTTTCTTAGGCAATCGCGCAATGATGCACAGAAACATGAGAAACATATGGCCCAGAGAGCGTTGCTAAAGCAGAGAATTGCGGAATTAACTGAACGTGTTAATGAGCAGGACAAGGAGCTTCAAGAACTTAAAATTCTGTATTTCAAAAGCATTGAGTCTAACGAAGAAGAATGTTTATAAAAACCAAAGATTATATCTTTCTTATAGAAAGATTATATCTGTCAGTTGTTTGCTAGTAAAAATGAAAAATAAACATTTTGTATGGGAAAAGGCAGTCCCCAAATCCAACAGTCTTTTCTTAATTTATCATTTTAAATTCAAAATGTCCACATTTTTCGCTTTTAAATTTCCGCTGGGAAGAATAATAATTTACGCCGTGAAAAAAATAAGCAAACCCATCAGCAGAGTGGCGAAGAACGGTGCCAAGGCCAATCCGTATTTCCGAAAATATGTATGTGTAACTCCTGGCCAGTGGTACAACAAGTTGGATGTCAGGGCAAAGTTGTTTATGCTGAGAATGAAGCAGCCCAAGCGGGTGCCTCCGATCCCCGATGCATTGGCGGCGGAAATTGGAGCCAATGTTCTAGGCGAAGTTCTGCTCTTGGCTCTAGCAGGATATCTTTTATACTATGAGGTTTCACGGTAGGTAAACGGATATATGTAGATTTTTTTTTTACTTTAATATCATCTCAGACAAGCTCGCAATGATCAAAAGAAGCATGAAGAGCATATGCAGCGACGACAGCACATCCAAAACGAAATCGACGTCTTGCATCAGCACATACGTGATTTGAAACAGCAGATAAAGCAAATTAAGGAAACCAGCTTTTAAGATGAGGGATTTTGTTTAAATCGCGCGTTGATGCTGACAAAACGTGGAAGTCGCGTCACGCTTGTTCAATTTAAATTCTGCCATAATTTTTCGCGTTTAAAAAAACTTTAGGCGAAGGCATTTCATCATCCATAACTTTAAAAAAGTTTGAAATATATATGCTTGCCCTTGAGTATATTGGTCAACCAATATTTACGCGTTTGTGGATACCAAATACTTTTGTTTTTATTTTTGATTACTTTTGGTTTGCTGATTTTTCATTTTTCGAGTTTGATTTAGCCGTTAACGTCAGCATTTGCGCGCCACCGTTTCTTTTAGGCGATTATTTGGGATTTTTTAGTTTTTTCGCCACTGGTCTCACCATTCCCACAAAACAGCTGAAAGTGCCTGCCGACATTTTGCAACCAAATTTAGTTTTGTAATAATTTGACAATGGTTATTGGAGTATTTCCGGCCGCCAAGTTGGGCGTTTTGGCCATCAAACAAATCAGCAAGCCAATTGCCAATGTACTTAAGGCAAATGCCAAGTCCAGTCCCTTTTTCAGAAAATATGTGTGCATGCCACCGGCTCAGTGTGAGTGCTTGACTGATAAGAATACCAAGGATTATAAAACTAATACAAGAAATTAACTAAATTTCAGTTTACAATTGGGTAGAGGTAAAGACAAAGATGTGGGCTTTAAATCTTGGACGACCAGTCACCGTGCCACCACTGAACGAAGCAATGGCCATTGAACTGGGAGCCAATTTGCTCGGAGAATTCATCATTTTCGCCATTGGAGCCGGTCTTTTAATATTTGAGTACTCCCGGTAAGTACATACATGCGTATATATGTATATCTTTCGACTATGTTTTCCCCATTTGCTGATTACATCATTCTTTGTTTACCAGTCAATCCATAAAAGAGACTAAAAAAACAGAGGCCTTGCAGTTGGAGAAAATGCAATTGACCAATCAGTTGACAGAAATGAATTTCCGATTGGAACTTCATGATGCCCAAATGCGCGAAATGACCCGAGTTTTAGCGGATTTGGGTAACAATTCTCTTAATAGACAAATAATATGAATAGGGGTAAACTTTATGAAATCAAATCGTTCCAGACTCGCGCAACATCTTTCGGTGGCACAAGGAACCGCTTCAAGAGTACCTGCCTTTTGATCCGAATACACCAGATCAGAGTGCAAGTGCTCGGAATGACAAGAACTATACGGGCTTCTACGATCCAACAGGTGGCATGGCATTCCGTGCTCTTAACTTCCTTGAAACAGAAATATTTGTTGATGGGCGAGATCGAAAAGGCAAAGCGGCTCTAAAACATTTGGATGAAGTGGCCACAGAGCTGGAGCACTCACTTACCAATGCTGTAGCCGAGTCCAGTTTGCTGCCAGTCAAAAGAGAAGAATGACAAAGTGACAAGCTAGAGCAAGACTTGGCCCTGCTGATGTATGCCGTGGCCATGGAGGAACAATAATGTAAAACAAACAGAAAAAAAATGAGCCAATGTCACTGATCCTTGTTTTTACATTTACTCACCGCTGCTCGCTAGGTAGCCCAAAATCAAATTGTATGTTATATTTTTAAAAATAAGTAAAAAGTTATAGACGTATGTATATATAAAATAGGGGTATTCCTGCAACATAAGAGATTTGTATAAGTTAATTATATTCGTGAGAACAAGATTCATCAACTGAATGAATATCATCAGACGGAAGGAAAAACAATTAACAGCGATCCAAGGCTAACGTATCGATTTAGAAATAAAAATTCTAGCTTTGGGTTGGGACATTTTATTTCTGTGTCAATCACTTGAAATTTGCCTTGTTTCAATTGTTCCATCCGTCCTTATCCTGCTATTCGATCAACTGCCATGTTCGAGATGCTCAACGATTTAAATATTTGACTTGTGCACATCTTTTTAAGAAATAATAATATATTAACAAGCATGAGTTGCATTTATACCCCTATTTTTATACATTTTGTAGTTGTATTTATTAAATTTATTGTTATCCAAGGCAACAACTAAAACAAAGATGAAAGAAAACAAACGGTTGAACCAAAAATGAATGAATGAAAATGTGCTTAAAAGATTGCTGTCTATTCCTGGTGGATAAATGACTGAAGTAAGCGTAACTCCTCACTAGAATTCACCAGATTACCGAGGTAATCATTGAAACAGCAGCAAATATTAAAGAGACTTCGACGGGCAGCGCCACGCAATAAACTGAAGCTTGACGTTGGTGTTCCCTTAAGATTTCCCACAACATTGCTTAACTTATCCAGATTGTCCTTTAGATTGCTGAGAGATTTGATTATGGCCGGCAAATCATTTTGCACTACACCATAGCGATCCTCCTTAAGCGATGCAACACAGATTTGAGCCAGACCCTGGCTTAGCCACACAATGTGCAATGAATTGGTTAAAAGAAATGTTGTTTTGGCTCCTTCAGGCTCACTAAACATATAAACAATTCCTGGTATGCGTTGGAACAGACGCTTTAGGGCCTGCTCCACTTGCTGGGACACACGATTACACCAATTGGGCACATGGCGTATGCTACCTAGTACTGGCTGATCCACAGAGAGCTCCCGGCGTGGCGACACAATGGGACGAATACCATGTATGTGGTTATATTGCCGCAGAAGCATCTTCTCGGCCATTAAAGCGGTACTCGCTGAATCAGTGGTGGGTGGAAATGGGCTTTGGGCCATCTTAAGCATGCTTATCTGTTGCATGGAGTCGCTTAGCTCATCGGTGAAACTACCAATAATGCTCAGGGATTGATCGCAAAAAGCGCGCCAATTAGCTGGACGATTTCCTGGCTCAGTTAGCTGAAAGATCTCTTGACGGTGCACAGAATCCTTGCGCTGGGCCAATTTGTACACAAAATTGGCAGAGAGGCACTGCACCAAATAAATGTTAAACACACCCAGACCAGCCACTATAGTGACCTCTCGTTCTTGGGCAAAAGCGGCTCGACTTTTGCTCACCAACAATGGCAAATCCTCCGATAACAAAATGGCATAGAAACGCCTCATCAGATGCATATTACTCAGGATCTGGGCAGTCAGCAGCCAGGCATAGAAAAGCAGCCGGACACTAGTTACTACGCCGAAAAAGCCTTCCAAACGATCATCAACATCCACACCAAGCATTTGGCTAAGTTTATGTCCCACCAAAGGACCGATTAACCAAAATATAAATGTGTAGCTCACAGTGGGCAGAAGAGAACTGGTCAGAGACTTTACCAGTGTGCTATACAGTAGTTCACGCATCTTATGGCTACGTGATTGCTCAACTATCGGAAACTCGATGCAAATTTCGTGGTTTAGATACACCGACACAAAATAGTAGCAGCCGGCAGTTATGCCCATGCCAAGTAGGAAGATGTGGTAACCGCTGAGGCAGTCCTGGCCATAACATTTGTACAACAAATGCCTAAAAATTGTTGATGTGGATTAAGAAGTTTGTTTTGGAGTTTAATATAAGTTCTATTACCTGTAGTCAGTGTGCAGATAGCCAGTATACAGCCATGCGGTAAGATAACCCACCAATAGATGTGCACCAAGGAATAGTATCTTGCGAGGCCCGTGGTGTTGCAGCCAGCGGTAACGACTCGGATGGTACCGTCTCTCGACCAAGTGCTCCTGGCACAAGATTACACCATACATCACAATAGCCACGATAAGGGGAATGCTGGCAAACCAGGTGTAGAGGCTGCATACCAAACTGAAGGTGTTGGTCACCCAGCTCAATGGATGGAATACTTGGAAACTGACAAACAATAGGAACACGGTCAGCAGCAGGAATTGAATTGCCACACTAAACAGAACGGCGCGCAGGCAACGGCCAAGAAGGAGCAGTTTGCATGCATCACTGGAGGTGTTTGCCGACATTGTCACAGATGGTATTACTTTTAATTTGACTTATTTCAATTATTAGTTTTTGACCAAATATTTTGCACATTTGTTTGCGCGGTTTACTTTGTTGTGCTTAGCGGTGCGCCGGCTGAGCTAGAGATGTGACTTTTTTGTAATTTTTGGCGCAATCGAGAACATTAGTGGTGGGAGTTTTTTCGATATGTCAAAAATAGTGGAATGTCGGTATGTTATTTTACAGATCCTGTAACAGAGATGTTAAAACGTTAACAGAATAAGGGGAAGCAGGGAATTCGGCGAATTGCTCGAAAAAGTTCGGCGAATTTGCTCACTAGTGTTCGCCGAACAAAAGTTCTGTTACAGTACACTGTAAAGTTAAGATTGTTAAATAGACAAAAGAGCGCCAAAATTTATTATGTTACAAATTCAAAATTACAAAAAGTTGCAATCGAAAGACCGAGTTAGTGGTAAATCAGTTAGTGTTAACAAAAAAAAAGCCATAAACCTTCAAATTGATTTGAAATGAAGCTAACTTAACTTCTTCCCGCTGTTTTCAAATTTTTCCCGCAAACGGTAACACTGTATATAACCTCCCTCGCTCGAAAGAGAGCGAGTAACGGCGCTCTCTCTCTCTCATTTTGAAAAAATTGCGCTCTTTTTTTTTCAGTGTTGTTTTGGTTTTTGAAGCGAGCGGTTGTGCGGTCGGTGGTCTGTCGAAAATTTCGTATCCAAGTGACTTGAAGTTAAAAGGAAACGCAAATGCGCTCAAGTAATTGTAATAATATATAAAAGTGTAATTATCGATGTAATTAAGTGCCCAAATCAATCAAATTCAATGGCCAGCAATGAAATTGTGAATGAAAAAAATGAAAATTAAGAAAGAAAAATAAGTGAGAGAGAGCGCGCAAGAGAGCGATTGAGAGAGTAGAGTGCGAGAGAGTGAGAGAGCGAGCGTGCATTGTCAAATGTTGCGTGTATAAAAAAAAAACGACACAAAAATTTGTGTAATTGATTCACATTTAATTGCTGAGCGTAATCAAAAATCAAATGTTATTATATTAGCAGAAAAACAAGTGAAAATAAAAATCAAATAAGAATTCCTATTGTGTCCGTCGCTCATCCCTTGCCCTTTTGCCCAATCGTTGTTGTTGTTGCAGCAGTTTTGCAATGCGTATTGAGGTCACTTTGTATATATTAGAAAGAGCATAGGCACGCGTCGCCCCCTCTACCCCCTTTCCTACCATGTATCATTTACAAATACTAATACAAATCGCTTAGCCCTCCCCCCCACCGAAATTCATTTTCATCCCACTCTGGCCCAAGGCAAACAGCTGCTGCTTACGTGTATATGTGTTTGTGTGTACGAATGCTTCTCTTTTGTGCCTGTGTATTGTTGTTGTTGCTGTTATTTGCATGTGTATGCGTTTGTGTCTGTGTGTTGATCATTAGAGCAGAACCCGAGGGCAGGTGGTGTCCACACACAAATAAATTCTGCATTAATTATAAAAAAAAAACACGCGTTGTTTTAAATGAGCTATTTAATACTCGCACACATACAAACTTGTACATAGACATAAACACGCACATACACACAAGCGTACGTTTCGGAAAAATGTTCATCAATTTTTCATCTTAGCGAAATGAACGAATGAGTGCAGGGATCCCCCTCTTTACCCTCCTTCACATTACTCTTTTTATTCCCCCTTTTGCATTCGGTTTGTGGGGTTCCTCTTCTTCTGCTGCTAATGCTGCTGCTGCTGCAGAGTCTTCATGCTCCATTCACCTACTTTTACGCGTTGCTTGCTTCGACCAAATCAACCAACCAAACAGCCGACCGACTAACAAACAGACAGACCGTCAGAGAGGCCAACAACAACTATGGGGACGTTCGTTTGCTGAATTCCAAATGAAGTCGTGGGGGCAACAACAGCAACAAAGAAGCAAAAATGAAATAACAAAAATGAAAAGAGAAAAAAAAAATAATAAAAACGTCTCGTTGTCGCATTTATTACAGCAAAGAAAAGTTGAATTCCCCAACAAATATATATATAAATAAAATTAAAATTTACACAAAAAAAAAGAGAGAAGAAGAAAAAGAGTGAAATTAAGTGCTTCAAAATCGCGCAACAGCAAATAACAGTTACAACAACAACAGGCAGCAGCCAGCAAAAACAACAACAGCAGCAATAACATTAACATGACATGGCCGCGTCTCGTTTACACAATAATTTAAAATTAATTGAACATGCTGGCAAATGAGCAAAACGAAATTAGCATTAAAAGGTGAGCTACATAAATAACAATAAGAAACAAAAAAATAAAAGGGGCTTAAGATTGGCCAAAAATAATTATGACTACTATAAGTTCTCAATATATAAATAGAAATTGGCAATTTTAATTGAGAATAAATAAGAAAAAAATTTAGGCATTTTAAAATAATAAGAAAAATAATAATTATTTTTATATTTTTAAGTCAAAATATTATTATATTTTATATTGTTTAAACAAACAATTGATAAAATCTAAACCAAAATTAAATTTAGGTATGTACATATACATCTTTATTAAGTTTTTTAAGAATCGGTTCGCTATATCATTTAGTTTCCATGCTAACGATCGGTTCATCATAAATAATATCGACTATGAGAAACTTTATTTTCTTAAGCTAATGCTGTCACTAAACTTAGTATTGATTAGTATACATATATATTTCTTTAATATCTGTCTACTATGCCATTTAGCGCAGATGTGTATTGTAAAAGCATTATATTTTTATAGCCAATAGACCTTTCTCTAGCTTTTCCTTTCGCAAATTGTGCAAAGTTCATAAACTTTTCATTTTCATATGGGAAACAAACAAATTTCTATGGCTAATACTTAACATTATCATTTTATTGTTGCAGCCCCTAAATCGAGGTGGTTTTTAACTCATCAACATGGCTGCCACATCAGCTGGCCAGCAGCAGCAGCAACATAAATTGAATATTGTTGCCAATGCGGAGGCAATTGCTGGTGAAATGCAACATCAACATCAACAGCAGCAGCAACAGCAGGCGCAGCAACAAATTCAGATGTTTAAGCAACAGCAGCAGCAGTTGTTGCAGCCACAGCAACAACAGCAACATCAGTTTTTTCAACAGCATCAAACGAAATTTGTATCGCGGGTCGTTACAAATGCAACAACCATGCAAGCGCAGCAGCAGCAGCAAATATTACCAGCTGGTTTGGTAAATGGCAATGGCAACATGGCAACAACAAATCTGCAACATCAACAGCAGCAGCAGCAGCAACTGCAACAGCGCAATAGTCAGCACGTTTTTGTCTGCCCAACAAGCAGCCCGCAGCTACTTTTGCAGCAGCAACAACAACAATTGCAACAACAAGCCAAACAGCGTCAAGCGCAAATAAAGTTGCCAGTAAAGTCAACAGGAGCGCCAGCAACAGCAGCAGCAGTAACTGCAACAGCAACTGTTGCTCCTGCTGCAACGCAATGCCTGCCAACAACAATTGCAGCGCGTCAAATGAGTCAGAACAATCAGCTCTATGCCAAGAATGTTGCCAAAGCCAACAATAATGCCAACAGACGAAACATCAGCTACAATGGAAATTTGGCTCCAGGCTGGCGACGTCTAACCAACAACAATGAAGTGGCCTACATCAGGTGAGTGTATTTGTGGGTGTGTAATATCCTCTAGGCCATTTGCAATTTGAAGGAAATGTTGTTAGATATTGCGTTTTTTTTTTGGCTTAAATAGAATGGATATGTGAAACGTTGTCTGATTATAGTTATTACTGATTATAGAAAATTATGCTTTTAATTAAGCTTATTTTGGTACAATTGGGAAATTATTTCTTGGTTTCCCTTATTTCTAAAATGTTTTTGTTTAAACATTGAGTTGTAACAAAAAAAAAGTCAATATTGAAGCAAATCAACATATAAAATATATAAAAGTTGATTTTCGTAATGTAAAATGATGCAATTTACTGATATAGAGTAATAAAAAGTATTTAAAATTACTGCTTACAAGTGCTTTTAAAATGAAAAGTAAAGCTAAAATAAAAGACTCTAAAAATGTTTGGGAAATATTATTTATACAAAATGTTGTTTGTTGCCAATAAAAAAAGCCATTAATTATTCAATTAGCAGTTTTTACAGAAATTTTAACACTTTTAGTGCAACGGATTGGTCTAGCATTTATAGACAATATTGTTAAAATATTGTACCAACATGTACAGTACAAACGGCATTTTTTAGTTCCCTTTAAAAAGGTCTTTTCCCATTTTAACTAATGAGATAATAACTGAAAAATCGTGCAGTTGCAGAAAACTGTTTTCTATAACGCTTTTGTCGATTTTTATGAAATCTTCTGTTCTCAAACTTTATTTGTTGTTTCTGTTGTCTATCAACTGTTGTTCTTTGCTGTTGTCGTTGTTCTTGTTGATGTTGTTGTTATTGGCTGTTGCCACTGCGTATACATGACATTTTACAGCTCTTTGGGGGCTCTCCCCCCGAAGCAAAAAGTCAATCTGGTTATTGTCTGGCAAACGGATTCAAGAAGCCATAAAAATGTTTTTGCCAGGAAATGCTTATGCCAGGTGAAAGGATGATTGCATGGGTGGGTATATTGTGGTTGTCGTTGTGCCGTATACATATACACATGTATGTATGTATATATATAAATGTATGTGTGCACATATGCAGTCATATTCATGTCAGAAATCACGAAATCCACGAACGAGTCGAAATAAATATTTACACCTAGCATTATCTCTCTCTGAGCTATCATCATCATGATGAACACATACATAATTACAAACGCAAATTCAATATTTACTTAAATATGTTGAAAACGCAACAGCAACCAACATTTGCCTAGGCACTTTTAATTGTTCTCGTTCTCGGTTGTTGGTCTTCCCAATCGCTTCAGGGTCTTTGGGGCGCTACTACTTAGTCCCCTCTCTCTCTCTCTGTCTCTTTGCCCGGGGTCTGTGCAAATAGTTTGCGGGCATTGTGGCTGCCTCTACTGTTGTGCTTTAGTACCGATGTTGGGTAATTGTTGATTTTATAAGTGGCTTGGCACTTCTGAGTGGTTGACTGCGTTCTTTTTGGGCTTTGGATTAGTTTTTAGCTGTTGGCAGCTGTTGTTTGGTATTGTTTTACCCTGTATTTTGTCGGTGGGGTATATTAAATCATTTGTTAGGAATCTGTAATGATGAAATAATTAAAAAAATTAAATATTGTTGATATAAGTTTTTAATTTCTTTTACTTTTTAAAGAAATATACAAAAATATTAGTATATAGACGTTTATAGAAATTATATATAATAATATTGACTTTTTGTTTGAGGTATAAGTAATATATACATATAGTAGAACATGAAACTTCTCTAAATCGAACAAAATGGAACGACCTAATAGAATTTAACTTATCTAACTCCATGTAACTAAAACTTTTTATCGGGACTATCGATCAAGAGAAGTTCCATCGTTTTTTCGCCCAAAGGAAAAGTTGGTAATTCATATACACTCCCGGGCAATCTAAAAATCCTTTAAAGTAAAGATAGTAATACAGGTTTCTTGACCAAAAAATTACAAATAAATCTTTTGTTTGTTTAGAAAATATAAAGCTAAAAGTAAAGGAAGAAGATAGGAAGTTCTAATCAGTTATCCGGGAGTGTACTATAATAAAACTTTTTTGTAGGGCTTTTAATTCAATTTTAGCATTGTGCAAAAATGTTTAACGATTCAATTCACTTATTTCTCATCTTTTTAGTTTATCATTTATGTGTTCTCTTATATTTAAGTGAACTTTATAATTCGTGGTGAAATAGTTTCCAATTGTTACAGGGTATCTGTGGAACGATGCTTTTATTTATCATATAGAAAAAACAAGTCTACAAATATTAAAATCTGTCTGTTTAAAAGCTGAAATAGAATGAGCCTTCTGTATTGTGTTGTGTTTGTTGATTACTTTTTAATATAGCCTCAGGTTCTTGGTGGATTATGATTGAAAAAATACCACTCCAGTTATATATTGAATATCTGTAGGATTTCATAATAATAATGTTGGTAAATTTCAGTAAATTAGTATTTACATCAAAAGATATTCGTTACAGTTCCATTGACCATTCTGAACCTTTCAAATGTCAACATTCAGCATCTTGTGGAGTTAAACCTTTTACACTCCATTTCCTTTTACTTGACACCTTGTCCGTTTGGCGCTTACATTTACCCAAAAGGAAAATGTCACATTTTACTTACAACTTGGCCGGCGAGCGCATTACCCAAAACCATTTGCCATGGCCAGGACTCGTTGCCAATGCAACGTCTGGTGGCAGCCTTTCATGGACCGCTGGCTATATGGACTTTCGGACTCTTGTGTTTGCTTGTGACCAACCATTGTCATTGTCCGCCATTAGCCACGAGCAGCGACAGCTGCTGCTGCTGCAGTTGCCGTTGCTGTTGCTCATTTCCACGTTGCGTGCCTTTGATTGTTGTTGCTGCTGCTGTGTTAAGTTGTTGTTGCTGTGTGTTTGCTCAAAAGTTTTTGTGTGTGTTTGTGTGTGTGTGTGTGCCAAGCAGTCTTACTACTACTTGCTGCTGCTCGGATCACAGTAAACGATGGTGGCCCCTTCCCCTATTCATTTTTGCAAATTTTTGTCGTTGTTGTTATTGTTGTTGTTATTTGTTGCAAAAGATAACCAAACATCGTTGGTCGACTTGGATCGGTTTGGTGGGTAAGGGAAGTGGGGGAACATGAATACAACTTTTTGTTTAGCTTCCGTCTCCATTGGCTGTGTGCAGTTTACTTAGTTTTTTTTTGGCTTTTTTTTTTGCAATTTCTTGGAAAGAATTTTGCAATCGTAACTATGAGAGGGGGGCTGTGAGGAGGGGTGGCATGGGAGGGAGGTAGGTAGGTGTAGCTCACAGTACGAGGCCGTTTGCCCAGTAAATCAATAATTGTTGCGCAAGCATTTTTCAGTTTGTTGTTTGCTCAAGTGCTAAATGGCTGCGCAACGTGACGTCAGAGCGAGAGAAAGAAAGAGAGAGAGAGGGAGAGGAAGAGGGAGAGAGGTGACAGGGTACCGAGGCGACACAAATGTGACAGACGAGCAGGTCAAAAGTGATGTGTACCCGCCCGCCCACTGTGCAACAAGAGGAAACTTAGCAAAGGCTTCATAAATCATAAATCTGAAACGGCAGCTGGAGATCGAGGCCGAGTCCGAGTCCGAGTCCAAGTTGCGCAGTCCAGTTCCAGCAGCAATAGCACTAGCAGCAGCAGCAGCAAGTTGACAAAGTATCCCGCCAGGCCGCCAAAGAATGCGGAATAGTTTATTTTTTTTTTCTTTTTGCCAGCGATTGAAAATGTTTTCAGTTTTTCTTGATCTGGGTTATTTCCCTGACTCTCAGAGCGTAGGTTGCATCAGCAGTTGTCTCTATATCTATCTGCCTGTCGGTTTGCCTGTCTATTTGTCTATTTGCCTTTTTTTTTTTGCCAAGGTGCTCATTGGCCTTTGAAATCTGTTTAATTTGTTTAAATTTTTTTACTTGTGAATTGAATTTGATTAACTAAATTTTTCGCAAAATTCACTAATATCAATTATTGTTTAGTATATTTTCTATGATTAGCCAAATATCTTAAATATTTGATCAAAATGTTTCCCACATGTTGATTGAAACGAACTTTTATGTGAGTAGGGCAAAAATAATTCATTGTTGTTTATAACAAGAAAATAATTAATCTTTTGGTTTTTAAGTTTTTGCTCTCACGATTTAACCTATTCGAATTCGTCTTCCTTTGCGTGATTAAAAAGAGTTCATTGTTATTCATCATTTGTTGTTGTTTTTTGTTGATTCATTTATGCATGAATTTTGAAATATGTTCACACTTGCAAGGTTAAATATATAATTAACACACATTCCACATAAATCAAAACAAAAAAGAGAATGACATTTTGAAATTGATATCTATTATTAACTGGATTTTGTTAAAGAAAATGTGCGCTCTTAAATATGTAAAATGAATTTTGTTAAAGAAAATGTTGCTTTAAATTATAAAAACTATATTCTTAAAGTACTATAAACTGAATTTAGTATACACGAAAATCGCATTAAGTGACACCAGATAGGGCTAGGTTCCCTTTCAAGATTATATGTATCCATTCCTATTATATTATCGTATATATATATATGTATATCTTATAGATCAAGTTTATTCTTCTTGACTAGCAACAATGTTTAAGGAAATGTATTCATTTTGGTTGATTACTTAGCTAGTTGACAAAATCTACATTTGTCAGCCAATAATTCTATTTATGCTATATATAAATTTACCTTTTCTTTCCCAAATTTGTTGAAATGTTTTATTAATTGCTAATTGTAAGCCACTTCTAAGAAAAATGTCTTTGTATTACTTATATACCAATTTATTTATATAAAATCAATAAAACCAAATTCGTCGGTGAATAGCTTATATATCTACAAATATATATATGCGTAGGTAGGCACAAGACAGGAAAGGCTAATATATAACCTTTTGATCAGCTGCTTTTTCAGTTATTCCTTTCAAATGTTGTTGAACAACAAACAAAAAGGATTCCTCCTCGGATTTCCTGGCATGTCCTTGTCTGCTTTTGTGTTATAACTCTTTACAGTATTATGCGCCATAGAGACGGGATTTTTTTTTTTTCTTGGCTGAAGACAGAGAGACAACCTTTTCGGGCTTATAGTCAATGTTGTTGCTCCAGTTGTTGTTGTTGTTGTTGCTGTTATTGTTTTGATTATTAATTTAGTAATAGGCTCAGTCAGCTGCTGCTCTGTCTGGAGTCAGCTCTTTTGATGGCTCGAGGGTGCACTCAAGGTCACAGGGGCGTGAAACTTTTTCTACCTTTTCACACAGTTTGCCCATAGCCATAGCCAGTCATAGCCAGAGTTTGCAGGCAATGAGTCTTAATGGGGAGTCAGTCAGAATGATGGCCACTCGACGGCAACACGACTCTTAGCCACTTGGCGTTTTGTGTGTAATTTATTAAATTATTTTAACTCGTTAGCTCAACGCCTTTCATGTGGCCAGAGGGGATGCTCAATAGTAGGGGAAGAATGGGCAAAAGAGAGAGAGAGAGAGAGGGAATGTACAGAGGATGTTGAAGAGCGAGAGTGAGTAAGAGGCTCTACTCTACGTTATTAGCGCATTTTATACAAATAAAAAAAAAAACCAATTTAATGAGTTAGCGACTTTTAAACCCCCCCACCCCTCATCATCAACTTCATCTTTGTGGTTGGCTGTGTTTGGTGGTCGTAATCGTGAAGCTCTTAAGCTTACTTGCCACGCCAGTTGCATACAAATTGAGCCATAAGCTTTTGGCATTGATGATTTCCTTCGCCCTATACTGCCTCCCTCCATCGTCTCTTTCCCCCGTTTTCTCCATTTCATTCTGTCTCTTTCTAACATTGTGGTTGCCTCACCCTCAGCCTTCGTGTCCGTCTGTCTGGGCCAATTGACTTGCCATCGATTTTTCCAATCTTTGAACAAGACTCATTCGCTCATAGGCCTCTCGTAAGTAGTTAAAAATAATTAATAAAACAAACCAGAACCAGTTTTATTTTTTTGCTGCCATTGAGCCCATTGATGATACATAAGTTTTAGGCAACAGGAGAACGATGAGGAGAAGGGAAAAGAGAATGGCCCTGGACACTGACTGGCTCTCATCTCCTGTTTGGCCAGCTGAAAAAAAGGGCTACTCAATTGACAATTCGCATACTCGTTTAACCCGTAACATGATTGTTGCTGCTGCTGCTGATTCTTGTTGCTTGTTGCTGCTGTCGCTCAATTATATTGTTGTCTTTGCTCTGTGCTCTCTGGCTGTTGCTCTTGTATCTGCTCCTGCTTCGTTGGTCGTCGTCGTCGTCAACGTTTCATTTAATGCCCATCCCGCTTTCACACTTCATGCATTATTCAGATTTCCCATACGAGGGTCGTAACAGCAACAGCAACAACTCACATTTTGTCGTTGAGCTCTCAAGTGTGGCTCCGGTACTCCTTGCCTCCTCTCATCTTGACTCGGCTCAACTCGTCATCGGCGTCATCATCAGCGCCCTTGATTCCCTTCAAAACGTGCTCACACTTTACAATTAATAAGCAGAGCCAACTCCTTTTTTTTTTCTTAAATTTTTCTGTTCTTTCTTTTTTTTAAGTTTAACCCCCAGCACACAAACAGAAAACCTTTTTTTATGTTTTGTTTTTTTTTTTGCGACTGATTTGCGGTCATATAAAGGAAACCAGCTTAAAGGGGCTCGGCAGTTTCGGAACTGGCTTGGATTCATAATTTTTTTTTTCGGCACGAAATTTTAATCATTTCTCGTTCCCTTTATTTAAAATGGGGTACATTAAGTTTCTTGCGAAAATGAAAACATTTGCGTCTCAGATTTCTGTAGACTTATGTCATAAAAATACAAAGTCCTTATTATAACATATTGTCAAAAACTTAAACTAGTTAGACTCTATATGCAAGTTCTGGTTATTATAGCTAAAGACTGTCAGTTTCTATAAAATAAAAGGGTATATAATTATTAATATATGTGGCAAGCAGTAAAAAAAATTTATAAATGATTTAAATTTGAAGTCCTTTAGTTTTAAATAGCAACAGCGTAATTTGAAACCAAATCGTTCTTTATTAGAGAACAATGTTAACCAAATTCCATTACTAAATCAGACAACTTTTTTGGTCGATTTACTCTTTACATAGAGAAGATAACTTACGATCTCTAGGCTAAAACAATTCCATGGCGAACAATAAATCCATAAACCAGTTTGAGTTATGCGCACTACATCGGCTACAACTACATATGCATATGCATATACATATGTATAGACAGACAGGCATAAGTGTGTGTATGTATGTATTTGACATACGATCAAAAATCAAGCCAAGCTATAATACTGATTACGATTAATTTATGCGAGAGAACTTAAAAACAGAACAGAGCAGAGAATCGTAGCAACCAAAGAACAGAAACCACCGAACGAGTCCATTAACATTGTCATGTTAATGCCCATTATGGTAATGAGCTGTTAATCAAACAGTTGCCTATTCACTGGTTGGCCTTTTTGCCTCGTTGTACTTGGGGGTTAGATCTGTTAGGAGGGACTAATTGCAGGCTACGGCTACGGGAATGTGGGGTGGCGACAATAAGCGCTTACAAGTAGGTATCTAATTGCAATTTACATAACTCGGAGAACGACAAATTGTGCGTTAAACTGGTGAATAATGAATAGTTGAAATATTTGTCGCTCTTGTTGTTCCTGGTGCTGCTGCTGCTGTTGCTGCTACTGCTGGTTAGTTACCCTTACACATTATTTATATGTTTCGTTTTCAATTACAGTCCCACTGGCAAAACGCTGCGCACGCAATATCAAATCAAGGACTATTTGCTAACACAGGGTACCTGTAAATGCGGTCTACCATGTCCGTTGCGACCAGAATATATATTTGATTTCAATGCACAGGTAAGTGTTGCACAAATACATATATTGACACTTAATTATAACCCCTGCAATTATCTGTAATTGGAATAAAAATATGTTTATTATAGTGAATTAAAGTTGTATGTATAGGAATCTTAAAGAGTGTGTGTAGACAGCAATCATTTGTGTTGAGAGAACCGAACAAAGTCGTTTTAATATAAATGATGATATTTAAATATTTTTTTTATACCTTTATTAAGTTAGATCAAAAACTTTATCAAGAAGCCAATTGTTATTATCTATTAGTCAGACTTGTATTAATTGAGGCACTTTGATTGTTATTTAAATTGATCTCCAAACATAGGCAAATTAAATTTTCTTCAGTTTCCGACCTCTTTTGTACATAAATCTCCTTGTTAATGTAAAACTCAGTTTCGTTTTCTTCGTCTTAAAATGAATTGGGGAAATCTCATTAAACTTGTATCAAATTGACACTTCTTCCATAATAGATGGCAACATAAAATCCAAATCGATTTATGTCGCATTTGTCGTTTTATAGTTGTAGAGTATCACGCGTCCATCTCTATGTTAAGTTTAAAGCTCTTAACTTGTTTGTCTCATAATTGGCTGTAAATACCAAGCGATGAATGAGCCGAGGGAAGCCAAAGCTAAAGTTAAAGCCAGAGCTAAATCTAATTGAATGTGCAGTGAGCTAACCTATAACAGGCAGACAAAGACCAAACTACTATCGAAAGAGAGAGAGAGAAAGAGAGGTAAATTCGAAAGAGACTTAGACGGAAAGCCGTGCACAGCATTCAACAGACTTTCACTGAGCAATGCAGCCCAATAATGTAAGCTCCAACAGCAATACCCTTGCCACTTCTCCCCTTGTCATTACCCAAGCTTTCTGGGCTTCCAGATTAACGCAAAATATTTGTAAAACCAGTTTGACAACAAATCGACTGTGACGACGATGCCGACGTTGACTGCGACTGCGCCTGCGACGGAGACTTTGACTGCGACTTCGATGCAAGCTGCATAATCACAGAGTTTTCAGTGTGTCCCCCTTCATTCGGTGACCATCTGCCGTTTTACTCCAGAGCAAGCTCCAATTTGTATATTTGTATGTATGTATACGTATACAGATGTATATTTGTATGTATGCGTAGTGAAAATCGCAGAGAAATCGCCTGCAATAAGATTAATTTTCAACAACGAAAACTGTTAACGGTAAATCACACCCAGACATGACCATGTGCCGTTGTTGTTCTGCTTCTACTTCTCCGCTCTTGCATTGGCGTTTGCCTCTTCGTCTGTTTTTTTCCCCTTATTGGCTTCTGTCTCGCCTTTCAGCGTTCATCTGTTGGCTGCCGTTGCCGCTACCGCTGCTGGTGGCTGAGGTCATTAATTTAAGTTTATGGTTTCTCTTTGGTTTCTGCGTGACGTTGATGCCAAAACGTCAAGGCAAGCGCCAACGCCCCCGCCGCAGAACACATTCAATGTCCTTTTAATATGATCTCAATTCTCATGCTTGCACCGAGAGAAATTAATGTTTAAATGTATATGAAAACATTTACTTTTAATATCAACAAACTGATATTAGAGAACGTCTTTTAGAGTTTTTTTTTTTGTATTTCATATAATCTATAAAGTGAAATAGGGAGAGATTTTTTATAAAGTCTTGTTTGATTTTTCGGAATAATTTGTCATACAATTTCATTTCGAATTCAAGGATCCTTAAGCCTTTGTATTCTTTATGTTGGTATAGTTTTTTTTCTCAGTGTACACACACGCTTTGCAAGTTGAATGTCTGAACTCTGTTGTCAGCCTTGATTGTCGTTGTCGTCGCCGCCGATGTCGCCTTTTGTTGCTGCTTCTGCTGCTTCTTGGTTGGTTGGTTTGGCACTCATCAATCGATATTTCGGTGCAATGTACTTATAACGCTACTCTCCTCACTCAGCTACAGTTGAAGTTACAGTTTCAAAGCCAACTGTAGCATCTTCAACTAGATGGATATGGCACTGAATTGGGTGTTAACTAAAAGGAGGCAACCTCAAATTTGTTTACTAAACACTTCATTGTGCCACAGATAGAACAGTCGCCGCATGTGTTCATTCTTGGCCCGCTATTCCCCTTTATCGTCACAGCTTTGCTGACCACAAGTCGATGACTGTCTTGTACGCTTTTGTTTGGGGCAACGAGCTTAAGGATTGAGTTTGAGATTTTCATGGCAACTGTTTCATGTCGCCTCTCCCCCTGTTCGCCTCGCTGTCTCTGTGTCTCTCTTTCCCTGACTTTGAGCACATTCAACTCATGACCCTCTGTTCGATTCAACTCCCTGGTTGCTGGCTCGCGAAACGTTTTGGCAATGATTGATGTGGCAACATAATAAAGTCGTTGTTGGTTTGTTCGTTCGTTTCTTCGTTTATTTGTTCACATTTCTGTTTTGATTATGGCCATTTTATGCTGTCACTTAACTGCCTGCCTCTCTCTATCGGCCAACAACCAGCAGCAGCAGCTTATTTAGGTGTGGTAGGTTAGGGATTTCTTTCTTTCTTTCTTTTCATTACTTTCTTTCATTTTGGGCTCTGTGTGTTTTGTGTGCAGGTTTTGGTGAAAGTCGTAGACAAAGCGATCTGTCAGTCAGTCGATGATTGAAGCAACGTCATGCACTAAGGTTGGGTCTGCAAATTATGATGTTACCCTTGTCAGTGGGAAGTACCAGGCAATTGGATTTCAGTGGCTAAAAATTTTTCGAAAGTTGCAAAATGCAAACGAAAATTGAATAAGCAAATTGCCAATTTTATTTTAGGAGCTATTGTTACCTGTTGGGCTATAATATCATGCATGATTAACAATTTTCAATGATTTCTTTTAAATATTTGTATTTTCAAATTCTGTCAAAAAACTCAACTCAGTAGCTTGTCTACCGTTTGGTATTCACTGGGAATTTATTTCGCAGATGCTTCATTTTGTCATTTGCAAATAAATAATTAAAATTCCTTATACTTTGTCATGACATTTTTTTCCACACGTGCGTATACGTAATTTTGATTGCGTATACGTTTTTTTTTTTTTTTTTTTTAATCTTCAAGTCATTTAAGTCATGGGCATGAGCATGAAAATAAATACATGATAATTAAGTATAACAAATTTGGCATTTGCGATACGAAATGCACGAATACATAAATATTTTCCATTTTAAATTTTATGACTCAGAGAAATCGTTTTTATAGCCTTTCAATGAGTAGCACCGCGTTGTATACTCGTATGTACATTGTATGACGCAGCTAAACTAAACGATTGCTTTGTTGTCTGATCTCTGCCCCTTCCCTCCCCTTTTCTCTGCATACATTCGTTTCAGTCGGTTTATTTCTCTCCAGCCAGTCAGTCAGTCATTCGACTGCAATTGTCGATAATTAAACAATTATTTACAATTGAAAATTCCAATTGCAAAGTGCAAATGGAAAACCCGAAAACAAACAAAGCAAAATGCTTCATTTTGATATTTTTCAGTCGATAAGTGTGAGACAATTGAAATTGATTTTCCACATGCAGCAGCAGCAGCAGCACAGCTAACTTTGTCTAAAGTTTTATTTGAGGGTCCCGTAAGAGATAGAAAGAGACCCACAAAGAAAGAGAGTGAGAGAGAGAGCGAGAGCCACAGTACACAAGATTGAGAGAACGAGATAGATAGAAATATAGACCCAGGCAAGTTGAGCAAACAAATAAAACTTTTGGCCCCAGTTTGCTGGCTCACATTGTTGTTCTCTGTCTGTCTTTTTGACTGTCGTTTTGTTGTTTCCCAGTTTCTGTTTTTTTTCTTTTCTTTGTGCTGTTCGGTTTTGCTACAACAACAACAGCAACAGCAACACACATTTAAAGGCAACCAAACAAACAAACTTGAGAAGGTCAGCGTCGTCATTGTCGGCAGCTCGTTTTAAAATTTACAGCTTACAATAAAAATAAAACTCAAATGAAAACGCACTGTATATTGCTGTTGTTGTTGTTATTATTGTTGTTGCTGTTATTGCTGCCACTGACGATATGACTTCCAATGAGCCTACAAGTCGACAGCTCTTGGGTATTTAGCTGTTGTTTTTTTCTTTTTTGAATGTGCGTGAAGGTTGCTTACGCCAATCAGCGTACAAGTGTCGGTGGCCAGTTTTGCGGGTGGGGGGGACAGTTAAAGCAACAAACGAAAATGAAAGTGTAAAGCCAAACAGATGTCTGTATGCATGTATGTGTATGTCGGCGTGTGTGAGTGTCAGTGTGACCGTTGCTGTCATTCATTCATGGCAATCTCGTTGATCTTCTGCCTTTTGCTCCTTTTTGCACACCAAAAATGCAACGAAGCACATCAACGTCCTCATCTCCTTCACATTGCTGCCGCACTTTTCGGCCAATTTGCATTTATAAACATTTACAGAGCGAGCCAGGCCAGGCCAGCGATACAGACGATTGCAGGCAGACAATTTAGCATATTCATGGAACAACAACTAAAACAATTAGGCTGATGTCGGCGGCAGGTGGGCTGAGGTTCTTGTATGTTATATATCTTCCATTTTTGTTCCTTCTCCTTGCTATTTGTCTTCTCTTTTTGGTGGTGTTTTGTTTTGTTGTTTATTTTTTTTTTTTTTTTGGTGGTGGTGGTGGTGGTGGGGTAATTTGCACGTCACTTGATTGTGAGCAGGAAGACTTCACTTCAGTTCAGTTCAGTTGGTAAAAATTGAATTTTGCAGTCACTGAAAATTTGGAAGAGGGGAACCGTATCCCTGTTCGCACTAAACTCTCTACTTACTGCATTCTGTTTCTTTATATATTCCCTTTTTTTTGTCCAGTCATTTATTCGCCTGGTTTTTATAGAAACTTCATTAGTCCAAATTAAATGTTGTACGCGCCATGAGCAGACAGCGTGGCATTGGCAGCACCACCACCATCAGTAGAATGAAAGAGCAGACACATCAAGGGCCTTTGTAGAAAAAAAGTAAGAAAAAAAACATCGAAAAGAAAAGAGAAACTGTCGGCTGCATAAGTGCAATGCCATGTTGCTGTGAGTAAGGGGGAAATTGTAAGGGGGAAACGGAGATGGTGCGGTTAAAATGGGGAAACTAAGCTGTCTATCTGATGTCTCCAGAAGCCAAGTGCAGCGTAAACGTTGACTGACATCCAGCTAAAAAGCAACCAAAGGGACTTCAATGTAATAAAACTTTAAATGGCCAAATGCAAAAAAAAAGAAGGAAAAAGCGACAAAAGAAAATTTTTACTGGTAGATTATGAAAGGTAGCCCCACAAACACTTTTAAGTGTGACACATTTTCCATTTGTATTTTCAAAACGTTTCATCTAGCCGAAATAATTATGTGAAAGGCAACAAAATTCTGGTCGTAAATGCAATTAAATATTTAATGGAAATATTACCTAGTTAAAAAATAGCCGCAATCTGCAAACGGTTATAATTGCTATCGGCAAATTACATATTCATTATAAATTTAGTTTAAACTGAAATAAATTTATATCGTTTGATTTGTCATCCATAAGTTTACAGTAGACTTTGTTTGCTGTGGTTTTTGAAAGCTCGGGGATTGAGTGAGCTCTCCTCCATCAATTGAGATGACAGGCAGACAGATAGATAGATGAAATTCCCACCTCACAAAAAATACCTTTTGTGTGTTTTATCCAAATGCCAAATACCTTTTACTGCAAGGATATCAAAGTATTTGGAATTTCAGTCCATTGCAAAAGTAAATTCCATGCAGCTACACTCCTCCTTCTTCATATTTTGTCTTTGAATATACCGAAATCTCTTCAATCCGAAGCCATTTCATGTAATAAGCTTGCATTTATTTGGCTTCATTATAGATTGTGCAATGTGGCACTGGGGATCTTAGGTATGTATGTATGTATATGCCAAGGAACTTTCGTGTCGATGCAATTTTCATTGAATTTCCGTTTAATAAGTAAAAGAATACGAGAAAAAAAAATAAGAAAGGAAGAAAAGTAGAAAACTTTGCTGCTTCTTTTCACTCGTGGCAACTGCAACGATATTTGTAGAATATTCCTTCAAGGTTTCTTCTTGCATTTCAATTTAGTTTAAATGGCATCGACAAGCAACCTCCTTCCTGCCATCGCCTTTACATCCTGGCCACTATCCCATCTTACAAAACCCTACACTTCCCTACTCTGTCTTGGCTTTTTCCTAGCATTAAAGAGGGAACGTTGAGCGATTTCCGTTGTGGGTTACGTCATGCATTACAGAGTGGTCTCTAAGAGTGTGCGTGTGTGAGAGAGTGAGTTTATGTGTGTGTATTTCAGTGTGTGCACGAAATGGGATTCTTACAGGACCTACAGGACTTTGATGCAGCGCCTGGCATTGGCGTTGGCGACGTCGACGTGACTGAGCGATTACTCATATCCGGCAGCGGTACCAAGTTCCTGACTGGTGAGTGTGCACAATTGCCCGTAGAAGATCCGACTTGGTATTGGTGCCCACCCTATGACCATTGTGTTACGCTAGCCAGGATTAAAGCTTTCGCTCAACGGTCATTATGACGTTAATGAAATCCAACACCAACGACCAAGCAAGGCACCACCACCTGTGCATGCTTAACACCTGCCGCCCGTCTGTCCACCGACTACCATCATCACCATCACCACCACCACCGCTAGTTAGACTACCGCCTGGCTCGTTTGCATGTCGCCTACATTACGCCACGCCCCATGCATCCACCCTCAAATGTTGTCCTTGCCGCTGTTGCTGTTGTTGTTAGTAGTAGTAGCAGTAGTCAGTTGGTTTTTGTTGGGCTGTTGGGATGCCTGGGCCACCAGTTCGTTTTAATTTTCACAATTATGCATGCAAAAGTGCAATGTTTGTTGGTATTTCGCTGGTATTTTCGTTTGGGCATTTTGTTGCGTGTTGAACGGTGGACAGACGGTACGTAATGTCTGTTGTACCCCTTTCATGGCTCTATTCCCCTATTCTTGGCTTTTACATTTTTGTTTTTACTGTGTGCGGCGGTTCTGTCGAAAACAGGAACAGTTAATACGTCAAATATGCAAAATGCATGTTTTACTCTATGAATACACACACAAATATATATGTATATATGTATGTATGTGTGTGGGTATATATGTATGTTTATGTAGGAAAGTTGTGTCCATATTGTACATGTTGCAACATTACACATACATATATATATATATACATGTGTACATATGTTTATGCATGTATATAAAAATGTAATATTTGTATTCATTAGCGGCACGCTTTGGTAGAGTGTCAACGCCAAACGATGTCGCTTTGGTTGCTTTTAATGCCAATAACCACTTTGAATAAAATAACTGGATGGACAAGAGTTTATTGGGCTATTTCAAATTGTAGAGCCGAATCCCTTTAGTAAGAGTAAACCACAAGGAAGGGTTCCTTGTCGATTTGATTTGTTGAAATGGTAGTTGCTATGCTATAGAAATGTTCCTTGACAATTCCTATTGGATTCCTGGAGGATTCGCGCCGAATAGAACCCTTCTTACACCCAATTGCTTTATATTTTCTGTTTATATTTTTAAGCTAAAATGGAATCAGGTTAGAATTGATTGCTATATATGTATGTTTTATTGTTTTTGTATTTTATTTTCTTCACTCTGAACTTTAAATATGGAAACTATATAACGCTTTAACTAAATTTATAAATGCAATTTTCATTAATTAAAGTTCCTGTTTTATTAATCAATTCGTTTACTAATTGGGTATCAAATAGTTGACTCGAATGTTTTAACTTATTGCAATTATTCTTGTTGTTATTGCTGCTGTCACCAGCACGGTTTTTGCTTAATTATTTTTCCATTAAATGGCAATTATATTTTGGTATTATATTTTAAAAATTCTACCCAGTTCAGTTCCATATGTACACCATATACATATATATATATCTCATTTGTATATCTATATAATAGGAAAAATTATATTCAATTTAGCTGGCAATTCGTAAAAAGGGTTCTTATTCGCCATGGCAACACCATTTGAGTTGCATTAAATATATATATATTTATATTTTGATAAATACTATATATATATATACATATTTATATGTATAAACAAGCAGACAGATGAAGAAGACACAAATGTGTCCCTGTCCTCCTGCTCATCTGTCCATCGTGTTGGCATTGCAAAAATATTGTGCATACATTTTGTTGGTTTTCATCCTGGCAACTGAATTTTAGGGGCAGGGGGGAATGATGAGGATGCGGTTGCAAAAGTTGAAATTATATTTGCATTTTGTGGCCAGGGCACCAGTCATCGCCTTTTTGGCCAAGTGGCAATAACAAAAAGGAGCAACAGAATAAGAACAAGCACTTGAAAAACTTTCTACAAAGGCAACTGCAAATAGCAAGAACAACA
Organism: Drosophila austrosaltans; assembly: GCA_035045865.1. Classification (NCBI taxonomy): domain Eukaryota; kingdom Metazoa; phylum Arthropoda; class Insecta; order Diptera; family Drosophilidae; genus Drosophila; species Drosophila austrosaltans. Next base: position 6,090,896 of record JAWNOQ010000180.1, on the reverse strand, counting down.
AATCAAAAGCTTATGCGTTTATGTTGCTGCTCCTTCAATCTGTTGCCGTTGTAAAGTCATTAAATTTGAGATTAGACGAAAGCAAGAGGACTGCAACTTCAGATAGAATGGTCTGATGGTTTTAGACGGCAAATGGTGAATGAAGGAACGCCCCATGAATGCGTTAAAACTGCAAACAGGGTTTTGTGATAGCATAATGGAAGTTGAGCATTATGAATTGAAAGAGGTTTCATTGAAATTTATTGTACAATTTAGAGAGAAATGTTGCAATAAGGAAGCCAACTTCAGATTGGCTTAAGCTTGTCAAACAACTCAAGAGGCATCCAAATGCTCCTAGAGACACATTTTGAGTATCCAATTGAAATGAAAGTCCAAAGCACCAAATATAATTGAAGTAGCACACTGAAGAACGAATGGATATAAATTTAATAATTTGTTCAGTGTTTTTTTTTTATTTCAGTTTAAAAGCAGTTTTGGTAAAATGGTTGAACATTTCACTGTTTTTAGCTAAATATTTATAAATTTAAACATGCATTCTAATTAAGCAGCGCTTTTTGTAGCCCTGGTAACTACAACTACATAAATTTCCATTCTATTTTTGCAAATTAACTTCAAAACAATAATTAAAAGGCAACTGCATATTAATTTATATAGAAAAGCGGATTATAAATGCCTATTTTGCCATTTTTACATGCTTTTATTTAATTTTGTTTATTTTATTTTAAAGCTTTTCAGCCTTTGCAGTAATTTAAATTCAGTAGTTCAAAAATTAATTGAGGCTACTCAATTTCATGTTTGCCTTTTTAGCTTCTGTTTCAGCATTCATTTTATAACCAATTATGCATTTGATTTTGCAATTTTCCGCTACCTCCCCACAGGATTCATTTCATAAGTAAAGTGAAGTTGCTGCTTGTGGAGACGATTTAATTGTGGCCCCCAACCCTTTGTCTCGCAGTTAGTGCAAGTTATGGCCTGGTCTTGGTCGATTGGTCACTCAACGCTTAAATAACAACAGCAGCAACAACAACACTTTAATGTTTAATAACCAACTTTGGTCAGCGGAATGTCCCCACATGCTTGCTTCTGAAAAGGTTCGCCATATGAGCCGAGTGTGTTTTGTACAAATTGTTGACCCAAAATGGAAGCAACACATTTCCAACGCACTTGGACGGACGGACTTTTTGTGTTTGTATTTGTATCTTTGCCTCTGACTGAACCTCTGCTTGTGAGCCAATGAAGCAATTGTGCCATCCACTGATTGAATTGGCAGAATAGCAGCAACTCCCAAAAGGGTCGACATCTGTCTCTCTGTCTGTCGGTCGGTCGTTCTGATGTACTGTTGGCTTGGGTAAATTGAAACCTCTGCTCGGGGGCAAAACTTATTTGCATAAATTCCATCTGATGCTATGGTGCACCTGCTGTTGCTATCGCTTTTGCCTAATGTGGGAGGGTCTGGCCATTGGTTTTAGGAGCGGCATTCAGGGTTTTATGTTGTGGTTGCTATGACATTATTTTAGCGACTCTTTTTGATGTGAATTCCATTCAATACAATTGTTGATTTACTGCATTTGATCATTGGATTACATGTGTAAATACATACTCATTTGAGTTTTATTCGTTTCGTTCTGGGTATTCATTTACCAAATGCTAATTGGACTGTAACAACTTAGCTCCCAGCCAAGGTCGCCCTAATCCAAACAAAACAAAAAAAAAACAACAAATTGTTTTCAAATCAATCAAGAAATAATGAAAACAAACAAGTCTTAATCAAAAATCAAATGAAATTTCGTATACACTTTGACTGAAATGCTAGTGGAGAGAAATGATTAGATAAATATTGAATTGCAAAGGATATAGTAATATCTTAATTTTCTTGTCTTTATTTAAGGAACAACTATTTAATATCCTGCTTCTATATCAATAGAAGCTCATTTTCACCCCTTTCCATTCGGAAATGTATATGTACATATATATAAAGTATTTCACAGGAAAAGTAATAATACCTTGACTTAAAGCTTCTTATTGCAGCTGGCTTTGATAAATATATTTATATATAATTAACTTCCGGATATTGTCATTAGACAAACCTAACCTATCCAATCTGAAGAGTATATGGCATAAACTCATCGTCTTTGACGCCAAGGGCGCTTATCTTAAATGTTTTTTAGTATGCGACTCACGTTTTGCTATGCAAATTAATTTAATGCCAACAGCGCCCCATATATATGTATGTATAAATAAACAAATATATATTTATATATATATGTATATAGATAGATATATATGTACATATGTACGATTGTTTGGCATTTCAGTTGGTAAAAAATTTCGATTTCAAATTGTCAGCAAATGGGACGGAAAGTCGTTGTCGTAGTCGTCGTCGTCGTTTTTTTTATGCTGTTGTCGTCGTCGTTGTCGTCACCTTTGTCGTTGTTGTAGTTAGTCTTTGCCATCGATTGTGTTGAGTGGCGGCGCCTAATTTGATTGCTATGCCGCATTTATACTAATTATGGCAATTTGTTTGCTTTATGCAAATTGCAGGTACCCAACATGCCATTGCGAATCCCATCTGAAGTGCCAGCGTCAACGGCTTCAACACCTTGCTTACACCAGAGGCGATTTCTTGAATCTCAGCAGCAACAGCAGCTACAGCAGCAATCGCGACAGCAGCCACCCATCAAGGATGCGTCTGAGGTAACAATAGGTGCTCCGGTATCACCAATGGCAACAGCTGTTAGTGATGTCTTTTCAACTTTGATGACAACGAGAACAACAGCATCGACATCATCACCAGCAGCAACTACAATGCCACCTCAACAACAAACATCAACGGCAGCAGCAGGAACATCACAAGCAACAACAACAACAACAGCAGCAGCAAGAACAACGTTAACAACAACACAAACAACATTCGATATGGCCAATAAAGGTAAGTTTTAACCATATTGAACAAAAATTTAGAGCAACAAAGCGGGTTTGATATTTGACCAGGATTGATTGAACTTCAAACTAAGGGACTTCTTTTTTTGCTTAGTTAATTTAAATTCTTACCAGCAATTGCAAATACTATAACTAGATAAACTGTAAATACATATATATGTATATATTTGAAAAAGATTAATCTTGAAACTATACTTTCCAATTTGAAATCAATATTGCTCTAATAATCCCTTCGTAATTGGACATTGTTCATTGAATTTATACACATATACAGAACTGAGAGAACCATGGCAACTCTGGAATGCTTTGCCGTGCACAAAAGTATGCTATATGAAATGGTTAAGGCTGCATTTTTGCGCAACTGCAAAAAAGAAAAAACACGAAGAAAACAAGAGACCAAAGAGTAAAGAAAAAAAAGAAAACGTACGACGGACGATAGCTACGACGATGACGACAACTACGACTGACTGTTGTGATGGCAACGAGTAAGAACGAACAAATCGCAGAAACAGATTCACGAAATGCGCCCCAGGTGGTGGGCCGGAGAAGGGGGAAGTGGGTTGGGGGAGGTATAATAGTGTAGATACGTGCGATAAGTGCAAGCGGGGGGTGGGCCAAGGGGAAGGAAGGAAAAAAAAGCAAAGCAAATGGTAAAATGGAGCAAACAGCAGGAGACAAACAAACATAGATCCTTGGCAAAAGGTGCTTGAAGTTGGCATCGGCTTCGGGTACTACAACTATACTACTGATGATGTTGCTCCTGCTACTGCTGCTGCTGCTGGCAAGTGAAAAACGATGCCTAGACAATGATAAAGTGAAAATGCACACAAAGACAGAGACAAACAGCGATACAGAAAACGCAGAAAGGATAAAAACTCAGGCAAGCGCAAACAAAAACAACAACAGAAGCAGCGACAGCAGCAGCGACAACAGCAGCAGCGAGTTCAACAAGCTTTCAAAGGGGATGAGCATGTAATTGCAGTGGATGGAGGGGGATGGAGGGCATGCACTTTGTATGTTTTTCCGTTTGTTTATTCGCCCCCCTGCCTGCTGTGATTTTGTCTTTCTTTGCCGTCAAAGGAATTTAACGCACTTCTCTCTCTCTCTCTCTCTCTCTTCCTCCCAACCAAAAATGCATCATTCAAAGTAAAGATTGTAGGAATATCATCTGGTTCACCCTAACCATCACTCTATTTAAAATATGTATATAAAGCTTATGTTTATTAAATGGCCACGACCATTTGCCACTTGTGAACGCTTCGAGGCATTTTGGTCAGTAAGGAATTGAAAAGTTGTTTGTAGGCCAAATTGCTGAAATGTGAATAAGTTGTGTCCCTTGTAATGTTTAACTACACTGTGAGAAATATTGCAAACAATCTTAAACAAGTCGAAGAACTGCAATGACCAGTCTTTACTTTAGAACTAGAACTAGTTGAGATGACAAATAAATTAAGCAATGCTTGCATTTTGGCATATTAAACCTATTGTTCCTTCAGATACTAAAGGAATACTGTTTTAAGTAAAGATCACCTTTTAGCAGCTTCCTGTGCTGACTTTATATATATATTATTTCTTCATGTCTATATCAATTTGTATGACGAAAGATTCTGTTCATTTCATTCATTGGAGGCTTTCACCCAACATCCGTTTCCTTCTTTCCCCTTGGCTGGTGAAAGAAACATCCGTTTGCTGCCACCTTCTTCCTTTTTTTCCCTCTTTTTTCTTTGAAAAGGTTCTTCACTCAGGCAATTCAAAGCAATTTGATTTCCATTTGAGATACTGTTTGCACAGAGAGTGCAAGGAAACAAAATAAAAAAAAAAAATATATGTAGAAAAAACAAAAGGACAACAACAAGAACAACAAATGGAAAAGCTGTTGCCAATTTTCAATCTCAAATTCAGCCCACACGCAGCGGGGATAGTGGGTGGTGAGGCGTGTCTGGTGGTATAGGGCAAACATTTGGCAAACATTGTTAAAAACTTTCAAATGAAAAGGTTAATTGAAACAAAAGGGACTTGACGGTAAAAGTTTAGCCAAGCGCGTCCATTGCAAACCGCCTACCCAACACGCCCACAGACGCCACCAAAGCCATTCCATGCCACCGATGCCATGCAGGCATTTGCACTGCCAAAAGTATGTTGGAAGGGCAATAGTGGCGGGGAGCTGGAAGGCCAATCAACGTCGCATTAAAAACGCCGCACAAAGCAAAAGTTTTGCGCGTTTTAGAATTTTTCACGTGGTGGATGGAGATTTGCCTAAAAACTTCTGTGGTCCAGAGTGTCCTAACCGAGGATAGAGTGGAGTGAAGTAGCGACTGGTGGGGGGTGTGGCAAAACATTTACTAAAATTTCTCGCAGGTTTGCAGCTTAAATGCCAAATGATTTTTTTCTAAAATAAGATGAAAAAAACCTTTCCAAATAAAAAGTGCAGTTTTATTCATTGTTTTGCGGTTTTGCCCTCCAGCGCTTCAGATTAGGAAAGCAGACATTGACCCGTCAAGGGATTGCCCTTTTTTTGTTTTAAGTTTATATTTTTTCCTTGTGCTTTAATTAAGTCTGCCATTTTGGGTTGGCCGCTGCCACCACCCACTTTCTCTGCCATGTTTTTGATTTCATTTGTCGCCATTTGTCGTTGACCTTTTTTTTTATTTTTGGCGACCGCGCACATTTTGTGGGGCACTTTAAGGACGTCGCGACACTCTTTGCATTGATAACGTCTCTATATATATATAGATATACTTGACCTTTCACTGACTTTGCCGTTTTTCCATTTATTGTTCCATCTGCAGATGCTGATTGCCACAAATATGGCAATAACAAATTGCCTGCTACACCCACGGGCGCGACTGTCATGCAAACTAGTCAAGCATTAATTGGACCAGGAGGGGGACCAGCAGTAGGAATAAGCGGTGGAACAGTTGGAGCGAAACGTATTTCAGTTCCCATATCCGCCCCAGGACATGTGATAAAGCAGCCAACGATGACAATGGCAACGGCAACAGCAGCGAATCCTTCGTTGCCTCCGCCGCCACCGCCGACTGCCCAGCAACCCAATTTCAAGGATGATCCCACTGGCTATCTGCAGCAACAGACGACTTTGCTGCATAACACCTTGGGCGGAGGATTGGATACAGGCAGCAAACCCATTACGGCCACAGCCAGAGCATTGCCACAGGAGCCCATTGTGCACAGCTCCCAGCAGCAACAACAGCAGCAGCAGCAGCAGCATCTGGAACGTCAAAGGATACGACGCCTATCGCTTTTTAGCAAATGGGAGCCAGATCCTGCGGCAACATCTCTGCCCATGCCAGCTGCCTCTGGGGTAACTGGCGCTGCCCCACGTTCCCTTCAGGTTGACACTGCATTTGCTCGTCCTCAGAAGCCACAAATTACCAGCGTAACTGTTGTGCCGGCACCTCAGGAGTCGCCAGTGTCGAGTAGTCCTCCGGAACAGGTGGGTGCTATATCCACAAGTCATGAGAGTCCACGACAAAGTCTGTCCTCACCAACGGATTCCCTGGACTCTGCCAAGAGTACACCATCCCCGTCGCCAAAAATGCAGATTCAACAGTCGCAGCCACAGGCACAGCCTCAACTACTACAGATGCGTCCTCAATTGAATCCGACGACCCAGCTACGGCTAATGCGACAGCAAAACCATGCTATTCCTGGTCAGCGTTTCCCAGCAACCAGTACCAATAACGCCGCTGCAGCTATATCAAGGAGCATTGTAACTACTTCAGCGGGGGCCTTAGGTCGTCCCATATCTACCCAGAGCAGCAATTCCTCGGGCATGGCCCAACTGCAGACGATGACGGGAACTCTTGGAGGTCCCAATGGTGGCAGTCAGTTGATAATGACTTCTTCTGGTCAATTGTTAGTTATTCCAACTCCCAACAAGCATCAGGCAACACCTCAGCAACATCAGCATCGTCCGGGTCAGGCGCAAACGACAAATATGTTGATACAACAGCAGCACCAGCAACAGGCAGCGGAACTGCATCCGCATCCAGGAGGCGGCTATATTGTTAGCCAGGCGGCAACTGGTGGAGCAACAGTGGCATCCAATAGCAGCAGTAGCAGCAGCAGCACTGTTATACTTAATTCTGGTGGCGCTAAATTGTTGCACCATCAGATCATCACTTCACAGGCTGGACAACTAAATCACGCGGCACCAGGTGCCACTGCATCAGCCCAGACTGTGCTATTGAATACGCTATCCAATGGCGGCTACATTGTCCAGCAGCCGCAACAGCAGCAGCAAACGGAACAAATCCTGGCATTGCCACAACCAGGAGCTCCGCCTCCACCCACTCAAACATTGATAATTGGTTCGCCGGAGGGTAAGCGGAGGACACGGAAACGAAAAGTCTCTATATGCCATACACCACCACCATCCTCCTCACCCGTGAAGACTCACTCACCACAGATCTCGCCGAGTATTCCTAGCCAGGCGCCGGCCCTACTCCAACAGGCAGCATCTGCTGCTGCAGCTGTTTCGGCGCCACAGCAGGCACAGTTCCCCCATCAGTTCCAACTGAGTCCTGGAATCCAAGGGATTGTTGTTAACAAACCAGCTGCTCAGTCTGCTCCACAAACGCAACAATTGTTGCTCCAAAATGGCCAAATACTACAGCATGTGAATCTCATTGGGCAGCAACTACTAATGCCGGCTGGACTTGTTATGGGACCCGATGCCACCTTGTTGCAGATACAGAATATGCCCACCACAAGTCTACTGACACCTCAGGGACCAGTTATGCTGCGAACTCCGTCGCCACAAAACAAACCTTCCTTCATTTCGCCCAGTGCGGGCGGACAACAGTATATAGTGGGTGCCAATGGGCAATTAAGTCCCATTGGACAGATCTATTCTACACCCATGGGTTTGGTTATGCCTACAGGGCAGCAGGGTAGCACTTCATTTGTCCAGGCTAGTCCAACAACGGCAACCATACAGATTCAGGCCCAGCAGCCATCTCAACAGACAGCCCAGATTAGTCTGCAGCCGCCACAAGCAACGAGCTATATGACCGAATCCCTTAGTCGTCATGGAACGGCTGCCAGTCCTCCGGATACCACAACGTGCAGTCCACGGAGTCCGGAACGGCCGCCCAGCCATCGTAGCAGTGGCAGCGATATGGTGGGTCTGATCCGAAACATTAGATTTCCTTTATTCTAATCCATTTAATCTTCTTCTTTTTAGGTACAGTGCGTTTCCAGCTCGGAACCGGATGGCGCCGTTTCTCCGCAAAGTGTCGAGAGCCGGCAGTCGCCGTCATCCACTGACTGCGAGCGCAGTAAGTAAAGTAGTCGACTAAATGTTGAAACATCTAAAAGGAAGTTCCCATTTGATTAATGTTTAATTCCTTTTATCCAAACAGGTTCAATTGGCACTACTAGTAATCTGTTTAGCCAGCCGAGCAACGTTGGGGGAATGTATAAGCCAACGGAACCAAAGATTCGACGAATACATATAACATCCCAGGCACCCAATGATAATGGAAGGGGTCTTATGGGGCAAGGTATGCGCCTGGTTAACTCTACATCCACATCCATGTCCATTAGCTCATCTGCTACATTAACCACAGCGTCTAATCGCCCACTAATGCACCATCACCTAAACACGGCCACAGCTAATAGCCATAACAACGCCTTACTTCATAAACATAAAGTAGTTAGCGTTGACTATAATCCGGGTAAGGTCACACTAATCCACAATATCCACCTGTTATCACTAACTTGCCACTAACTGCACCTGCACCCGCACCCGCACGCATACTAAACACCTAAAATCACTTAACTCAACCAACTACTGCATGTCCAAGCACATCCTTCCATTTGTTACCCATTCTCGTTGTGTCCATTCTCTGCCGAACACGGTGTTGGAGTCTCCCCTATTAATCCATGTGACAAAAAAAAGTCGACCTTGTCTCAATGTAAGTCGCCTTCCATAGAGTCGCCCACTACCACACAGCAAATAATTTCGGATGCCCCGGTAACAGAAGCGGGAAAGGCAACCATTAGAACACCACCAAAACGTCCACGTCGTCCCCAGCGTGGTGTAATGGCTCGTGCCACAGCTAATACAACAGCAGGAGCCATGCTGCCGCCTCGTTCATTTGCTATTGGCGAACTGATCTGGGGCCCGGCACGTGGACATCCCGCTTGGCCCGGTAAAATAGTTAAGATGCCCGATGGCGTGTGTACCCCATCACAGCAATTCGATCATGTCTGGGTACAGTGGTTCGGTGGCGGCGGACGTTCAACTTCCGAACTAATACCAGTCAACTCGCTGCAAAGTCTCTCCGAGGGCTTGGAGGCGCATCACAAGGCCCAAAAGGATACTAGAAAGTGAGCAACGTTATCGTGAAGTTAGATAAATGGGGAAAATGGGTTAAGAAGAACTCTCCTTTGGCAGTTATTTCAATTAGAAAATTTAAGATTCTTCTCTTCTTCTTTTGATAGTGTGAGCTAGCGACTTTTCAGGTGATAAAACTTAAAAACTATGAGAGAGTTTATTTCCAATAGGAAATAGGTCCTTATACCTCTTTGGTAGGATCGAAAGCAGGATAACAAACACCCACTTAAATGTAGTAAAAGAGGCATTTATTCCATTTATTTATTTTAGCTAAAGTTGATTTATTTGATTTTTAATTAATCTTTATTTAAAATTCTCTATTGTAGTCTCCCCCTTAATCAGGGAGGGGGAAATCGAGGCATTAAATCGATAAATTTTATTAGCATTTCAGATATTATTATTGCAATTTTGTTGACTTTAAATAGTAATTAAATAGTATTGTTAAGTAATTTTCCTTCTCTTTTTTACTCAATGATTACATTTTGATTTTGCATTTATTAGATGTGCAATGTAGCAACAAATATTTAATGTAAAATTGGCATTTAAATGCATTGTTAATTAATTTAATTATGATTTTCTATTTGACTTTTAATTTGCTAATTAATATTCTTGTTTCTACTTTATTTTTTTTTGAACCATGTGCGCTGAACAAAAACAAAAAACCATGTCCCTGCCCACACCTCCTACATGCATAACACTCTCTTTTTCTGTGTGTGTGTGTTGTGCATAATCATCATCATCATTATGACAAACCCGAAACCCTCAAAAACCAACCAACCGACCAACCAACCACACACACAACCAACCAAACCACCCACCCACCCACTTACCATCAAACCACAAAGGAGCCGCAAACTGAACTCGCAACTTGAGCGGGCTATACAAGAAGCAATGACTGAGTTGGATAACATTTCAGCCTCCTCGTCACCCGTTGCCGCCTCCGCCGGCGCCGCAGCCGTTACCGTGACAACAACTGCTCTTCCGTCAGCAGCAACCGCAACTGGAGTTTCAGTAATTGGTGGACAGCAGCATCACCATCATCATCAGCAGCAGCAGCAACAACAGCAGCCATCCTCAACCAACAACAACAGCAACGGTAGCAGTAGTAACAATGCCAAAGCAAACGGAGTGGCGCGAGTTAAACGTCAGTCTACAAGCACAAGTAGCGGTGGTGGTGGCGGTGCCAGCATGATGCTGACCGCCAGCACGGCGGCCACATTGAGTGGTCTCTTCAGTCAGCAACGGGCCAAACCCATACGCATAGCTCCTGCACCTCCGGCCGCTACTGCTATGCCAGCGCCACCAATTGCTGCAACATCGCTAGCATCAACTGGCGGCAGCATTCTCTCACATGGCAAAGCAGATATCTTGAAACTGGCTAAATGACCGGAACTGTCGACGTTTTCGTCGACGTCGACTTTAACCACCACCACAGCAAACTATACGCTCATCATTGGGCATAAGTAGAGGCGATTGAAAGGCCATATAGACACATACATACCATACCCTAACATAAGTGTACGCATATAGACCTTTAGTTAGACCGTTGCTTTAGACCATGTTGTGTTTACCCCGAACTTCAATTCTGCATTGTCCACCTCTGCTTGGTTGCGGTGCGGCAATGCCCTCCCCCACTCTTGAAATAGACAATAAAATAAACAACAACTACATGTTACAAAAAAAAGAAGTTGTTCTAACCATAAGCCAACAATAGTTTTTGTTGCTTCTGCGCAGAACTTTATGTTGATTTGTATATATAAACTATATATATATATATATATATATATAAAACATATAAATATATATAAAAGAGAATGAACAAACACACCACAAGCTATAATACACATATGATTATTATTATTATTATATAAATTATGAACAGATGATCTAAACGTTAAGTATTTATTTATTGAGTATAAATCCTAGTTTTCCATAGGTTTTTTTGTTTCTGTTGCAATCTGTAGAATTAATAATTATTTTTATAACTAGTTAGTATAAGCCAATCTTTAGCCATTAAGTTGAATGCTCTGTAACCAACAAAGAATGGCCGATCAATGCAACATTAAAAAATTTCAACTGTTAATAACGTTGACCTTGTGCAACAATCCAACAATTTAAAAAATTAATTCAAAATCAAAAGAACAAACCTCTCCCAAAACAAATGTTATTCAAAAAGTCAAGAAGCAACAAACAAATTATAATTATTAATGTCAAATCATATTCAATGAGATAAAGAGGAAAAGCAAAATAAAGAGAAATTATATTTATGAATTGTTATTATTTATTTAGTTAAAACTATGGTAAAATTATAATTAGAAAACAAAAACCACACATAATAACAGATGAAATCACACGTAGAGAAACCCCACAAAAATTTAAAACAAAACAAAATACAAAAAACAAATAAATGGTAAATTATTCACAAACTAAATATATAACATTTTTTCTTGAATAGAATTAGAGAACTCTAATTCTCTTTAATAATTCAAAAGCAATGTTTTTAGGAACTTTTGTCTAAAGAAACATCGGTCTGCATTCATGGATTTTCTAAATTGTATGGGAAATTTCTCTGAAATTTTTGTAAGGGGGTTAGTCGTCAAAATTGTCAGAAAAACATAAAAATCCTTATAACTCTTCTACTTGAAGGACTATCGGGATGTCCTTTGGCCAGATGTTGGTCCTAGTTCTTTACCGTTATTTGGCATACTCAGATCCTGGCTACTCCTTTAAATTGCCGAGAAAAAAGTACTTTTTTCTGTGGAGAAATGTCGCTATATCTCCTAAATCCTTCGAAGGATCAGGACGAAACTGATGCCAGAATAACCTAATCAAAAAGGACTATCTTCAAGCCAAAGGACATTCCGCTAGTCCTACCAGGAGCTGAGATATCAACGATTTTGTGATTTATGCCAATTTTTTGAGCCTAAAGGAAGGCAAATTTTCTATAGTATGCTTTTCGGGGCTTCATGCAACTTATTGATAAAAAAAATTCGAATTGCATGCATCACTTTTTCGATCCGAATATAAATTTGGACAATCTGACCATTTCAATTATAACCCACCTGCCTAAATTTGTTAAGCCGTTAAATAAAAAAATTTTTCTTGGTTTTTTTCTATAGATTTATTCCATTTTTTAATAACTTGACGATAATTTTTTTATATACCTTATATGCTGGTTGATCGGGTTAAATTGCAAATAATGTAATTAAAAATTAATATTTATGTAATAATAAACTAACTCACAATCATTTGAATTAAGTATGTTAAGTATATATATTTATATACCTTCAATTTTTATAGCGTTGCTGCTGTATGCAATTACGCATACAGGCTTAGAATCTTCAATACTCGACACGACAAAAACAAAAGTTTTGAAAATGAACAAGCACAGCCCGAAGAGACGGGTATTCTTCTTCTAATTGATATTTTGTAATCTGAAATAGATGACTCTGGGGGGCTGTCATGTATTGAATATTAACACAAAATGCGCTGTGGTTAACTGTGATTCTGCTCGTAGTTGTACACACAGGGCGGGGTTTAACAATTGATCTTTACATTTACAATTACATATATTTTTATGCATAGGTATAGGTTTATGTATGTGTGTACTCTTGTTGAAAATGGTGTAGTTAATTACAATTTAGTCGCAATTCTCTTAATGCAGTCAATCTGCATTCGCATAAATCTACTGGCGACATTCATTTACTATATAGTACATTACATTACTACAATTTGTAGGTAGATATCTTTAAACGTTGCAGTCGTTTTGTTCTTGTTGAACAGTATAAAACTGTACACACTTCAATTACATTCACATTAATATGTTTCTTTTTGTTTGAGTTGTCTGACTTGACGCACTCTTCTATATATATATATATATATATGTATTATTATATATATATCAATATTATACACGATTTGGTTATCATCACAAAACAAAACACAATTGGGCGAGTGTGTGGAAGGACAATGCCACAGGACAGCTTAGAAAACGAACAGCAACACGAGCAATGAGATGATCATAATGGGTATCATTTGTGTGTATAAGCAATATATATCTATACAAGTCAAGTTTAAAGATTTCCAAGTTGTAAAAACTTCAGCACTTAATTTACTGTTCGCCGTTGTAATTAAAATTGTAATAGTTGCCGCTGTTGCTGTATGAAGAATATGAAGCTGGCGCGGCAGGACGTGATACTGCAACAATTGCCGCTGAAGCTGCAGGTGCGCGTATATGTTTGTTGTTGTATGGATGTCTATTTAACGCCGTCTGTCAACAATAACCAAATCGCTGTAACTCTCATCTGGACAGACTATGAGAGCGCTCGCGACTACTGCTACCAGATGAGAGTGGCTGTTTGTTGATCATTTCGCCAACGCGGTGGTGTGGTGGTAGTCTATCAAAGAATGGATGACGTAGTGCCTCACCTGTAAGAGGAAATTAAATTAAATTATTAGTTATTCATTGCATACTTATAGAAAGTAAACCTACCTAACGTAATGCGTGATGAGGGTTCGTATTCCAACATCTTCTTAATCAAACTGAAGAGTTCACAATGATCCTCGCTATCGCTCAGTTGACATAGGAACAACGGTTTGCAGTGATCGCGCACATATCGTCCCGCACTCGACTTCTCATCCCAATCCAACTTACCATGATAGAAGTACTTGGTTTTAGTTTTGCTGTAAAGAGTATGATTGCTACACATTAAACGATTTCGGTGAAGAGAACTGCGCCATAGATATTGAAAGCATGAGCTGCATTGTATTACCGTGCCATGCGATAAGGTATTTGTCCCAAGATTCGCTCCATCATGGCCAGATGTTCGCGATTGTCATGCGTTTGGAAAAGTGTGATACCCAGATACAGTTCAAAAAGAATGCAGCTGCAAATCATAAGTAAAGAATTAGTCGTTGTTATTGATATAATTTGAAGAAAATGAATATACCCAATGGACCAAACATCACAGGGTTGTGACCATCCCAGCTCCAGTATGACCTCCGGGGCGCGATAATGTCGCGTCGAGACAATTGTGCTGTGATGTTCATGATCGAAAGTGGCCGAACCAAAGTCAATCAGACGCACGTCTGTGTTTTTGACACGGCGTACTTCACGATTCTGGAAGCAAGGATAATAAGAAGATTTGTAGAAACAAAAGTATCGTTTCGATTTATATATTATATACTTACAATCTTATGATTATAATGAGCCGTATAATCTGAATCAACAAATAGAATGTTCTCCGGCTTGAGATCTGTGTGCGTTAAACGACTGTCATGTAAAAATTTCACAGAGTAGCATAATTGATACGCCATATGTCGCACTTGATCCAGCGGATACGGCTCATAGTTGTTCTCGCGCTGTAATTTAAGAAATAACCATTGTATTAGTCATTCTCTCTTTATTTTTATGTGTGTGTGTGTGTGTGTGTGTGTGTGTATTTCTGTGGCTTACCAAAAAATCGAAAACACTTAGTCCTAGCATTTCAAAGACTATGCACATGTGTCCATGATAGTCAAACCAGTCAATCATTTTTACGCACAAACTGCAAAAAGTTCAAAAGTTAGGAATGAATTTAACAAAGGATTAAGGATCACTTACTGATCACCATGAGGATCTTTTTGTGCAATTTTCTCTAAAGCATTAATCTCGAGCTTAGCTGCCTCTCGATATTTTTCCACATTCTTGATTATTTTCAGTGCCATGCAGTAGTCACTAAGATAAAAGGATAAAAGTATATTAATTAGTAAGTATTTCATATTAAGGAGGACCAAAGTTTTCAATTATGTACTTACCGCTCCATATCTTTCACCTTGACCACACGTCCAAATGTACCTTCGCCCAATGTGGCCATGATTTTATCTGAAATTTGGCAAAAGGGAAGGCAAATTGTAATAATGTTTTCTCAATTCACTTTCAATTAATTTTATAAATTGTTCTTATCTTTTTGTTTAATATAGCTAAACCTGTAACTTTAACTGATTAATTTTAATGGGAGGTTTTTGTTTTGGTTTTTTTTTTTTTTTTTTTTTAGCAAAAGTAACCCAAACACGAGTAATAATCAAAGTGGACTTTGGATAATGTGTACGGAAAATGTGAATCATCATATAATATATTAAATAATTCTATATATTTATATATAAGCCGAAGATCATCCACAGTAGACGAAATATCCAAGTAAATTTCAAGATTAATTGTTCAAATTGAAAAAAAGGGAAATGGTTTTGACGAAAGACAAAAGTGTCATAAAAACAAAGTTTTCGGAAAATTTGTAAGTTGAACTTGTTGGAAAATTGTGTGAAACTACTATATATGTATATTCCGCGTTGATTTCTCTATTAAGTTTCACAAAGCACGCGACGCGATTTTTTGTTTCAATTGTGTGAGATAATAATTAAGAAATAATAAGTTAAAAACTTGGAAAGTACAAATTATAAAAAAGAGATTTATATAAGAAGGAAGAGAAAGAGAGAGAGAGATAGTAGATAGATCTATGCCAATTTGGCATTAATTTTCGTTTATCTATGTATTAGGTATGTGTGTGTGAGAGTGCCTAAGTGAATGGTGTGTGTATGTAAGTAAGGGTATAAGTATGAGTGGGCATATTTCTGTTTTTTTCTGTTTCTAAACATAAAAAATATGGCAAAAAAAATTAAAAACAAAAAATTGTCACGAACATCTGTGATGGAGAATGTCTCCGGTGTGGTAAATTAAGTGACCATCAGCATCATCTTGAATGACGGGTTTTGCTGTCTGTTTTGGGCAATTGTTGTTGTTGTTGTCGATCGATCGGGTGGTGGTCGTGTTGCAATTGCGGGTGGTGCGTTTGATATTCGATTTTGTTTTCGTCCATCCAAGTTGATTGAGTTGTAAGCGAAACGCAGGAACAGCGGCGACGAGATCAATTTGGTAGTGGGTTGCAAGGCGTAGTTGAAGAAGTAGTAGTAGGGGGGCGCGTGGTGGTTGTTGATGGCAGATACAGACGTACACATAAGGTGCGTGTGTGCGTGTGTGGTAAAAGTATGTAATTTGAAATAGAGAGAAAAGAAACATAAAAAGAAAGAGAAAAAAGAAAAAAAATACACATAAACGTATATATATATATACATATATATATATATATATGTATATATGTAATATTTGAATGGGACATCGCCGTCAAGTTGGTTCCGGGAGCAGTCATCATTGTGTCCATCCACATCAGGTGTCAAGTATAATTCATTAAATCCGCAAGATGTTCCCACGTTGGCACCAGCGCAATCAATTTCCGTATTCAATTAAATTCCATCGTAAACCAACCCATATTATCATCATATCATCATCATCAAGTTGTATGTACATCATCATCATCATCAACCCATCATCATCATCATCATTGTGATTTTCATCATCATATTCAGAAAAAACACGAGAAAAATAACGTTTCGTTTGTTCGATAAGAAAATTAGTTCGGACAAATTTTTGAGATTTGTGTTTACAAAATTGGTTAATATAATTGTTTATAAATATATATATATATATATTGGGTATATAAATTATAAAGGAAAACATATACAACAAATATCAATATTATAATGGCAAATATAGATATACATATATAACGTATCATATATATAGAGGATGCACCGATATTTTGTGATCTTTTCTCAGTGTTCTTGTTGTTGTTGTTATTCTTGTTGCTGGGCAATATAATATGAATAAGAAAAGAAAATCAACAAAAAAGAAACATAACAATATAAAATAGAACAAGGGATATTAGCTTACATTAACTAATCATCTTGATTCTTAGTTTCGTTTCACAAGTGGTAAAAGATATGTTAAATATGTTTAATTGGTTAAGTCAAAGGTCACTGTTCTTACATTTCGTTCAATTTACAGTTACAGCATCTGCCACTGCTGCTGCTGCTGATACGAGGTCAGTTGTCATTGTCGTTTGCATGCAAAATAGAAACAAATAGCTTTGGAACAACATTTCTCTGTTAGTTAACATTTGCCGTGCTGTTAGCTCTACACTGCATGTTATTTGGCTTCTTGTGGGCAAAATTGTGTAAGGAGAAGAGGAAGGAGGTGGATTGGGGAAGGATTATGAATTAGCCGGCAATAAAAAAGCTCAATCAAAGCCCAGCTCAAAAGAAAGGCAGCAATAATACCAGAGTCAGAGTGGCTTACAAATGTCGAGAGTGTCTTTGGAATGCGTGACCTGTGGAACAGAGCCGACGATGTGGCGCTCTTCGATAGCAGATAATGATCGTGCTGCTGCTGCTGCAGATAGTGCGACGATGACAATGACGACTGTTGCTGCGACTGCGGTTGTTGGTGTTGCTGATGACGCTGGTATAGAGAACTGCTTAAGCCACCAGCAACATTGGAGCGACGACTACTACTGCTGCCGGTGCTGCTATAAGGATCGTGCAAATAGCTTTGACCCGAACTGGGCTTATAGCGATCGAATTCGCTAAGAACGGCAGCAGTTCGAGAGCTAGCACCCTGATATCGCAACTGTGGCTGGCGGCGTGTTGTATCTGCCGCTGCCAGACGTGCCCCAATGCCACCAAAGGCCAATGCACCTGAACTGGTGGAGTGCATAAGATTTCCGGGCTTGTATTTGGAGAGGTCATTGTTATTGCGATCTGAGTGGAGCAAAAAACGGCTCTTGTTGGTAGTGTTGCTGTTGTTGTTCAAGGAGGAGGTGGTGGTGGTGGTTGCTGCTGCTGTTGTTGTCGCGTGGTTAGAAAGAGCAGAGGTGCTAGTAGATGTAAATGAACATGTAGAGGAGGTGGTGGTGGTACTGCTTGATGTGCTACCATTGATAGCGCTTGTGCTGAAAGTGGGAGTGTTGGCCTTGTCTGTAGTTATTGTTGTTGTTGTGCTTGGGATTGTGTTTGTTGTTGTTGTGTGGGTTAGTTTTACACCAGTTGCAGTTTCGTTTTTACTTTCATCATCATCGTCAGAGCTACTCTCTGACGAACTGGCATCACTATCATCGCTAGTTACTTTTTTGCTACGCGATTTCTTCTTTGGCACTTCCTTGGACGCCTCTTCCTCTTCTGCCTTTTGTTTGGCCTTGGCCTTGGCCGCTTCAGCTGCTGCCTCTTCAGTCTTCTTAGCCTCTGCTGCTGCTTCTGCGGCGGCAACTGATGCCACAGCCGCTGCCACCGCCTCTTCCTCTTCACGCTTGACACGTTCTCTAAGCTCTCGCCGTTTGCGCATGCGCTCTTCAAATTTCTTAGCCTCGAGATATTGATTATCTTCTCGAAGAAGCAATAAAATGGCTGCATTGTCCTCTGAGGACCGATCATCGGCCAGAATCTCACGTTCCTCAGCTGTTAGCTCTGCAGGCGGTGCCTGTTCCTTGCGTCGGTAGGCGAAACGACTTCTCGAATTCAAAGGTCGTTCTTCATTACGTGGAGAGGAATCTGTGATGTCTGTTGATAACAAATTCTCTCCAGTTTTTGTTCGTCCATAGGCTCTGGTCGATCGTTGGGCAGGCGACACTGCGGCAGCATCGTCTTCAACACCTCGTCGTGGATAACGATGTGAAGGATAGCCTGTGGCGCCACCCGCACGCAGGGCATCGTGATAGTCATAACGAGAACCATAATCCACGGGATAGTTTTCATCCAGCAGACGATTGCCGCTGGTCAGGTAACCACTGTCATTCGAATCACCCATATAACGTTGCCTCTGAGCCCGAGTTCTGTATGGTGTGCGTTCCTTACGATCGGCGGCATTGAACGAACTTGATGACAATTTTGATTTGGCCAACTGATGGGAAGTGGCTGAACGTAAAAGCCCACTGGTGGGGCCATAATCATCCGGCTCCAGTGTCTTATCCCGATCTTCCTCATGACGTCTACGCCCTGCCGCCCTTTCCAAAATGTCCGAGTATTTGTTTTCCAGTCGTGAGATGGCTGACTGCTTGCTAGCGCCACCAGTGGTTGTGGTGGTTGGTGTTTTGTCTTTATCCAAGATTAGATCGCGACGCGGCTATATGCGTCACAAAGAGAAACCAGACGAGTTGAAGATTTGGTTTGAATTGCATTGTATTTTGGAGGGGTTAATGAAGAAGGAAAGTGCTTAAAAGCTGCGCTCGTGTGAAACCAACGGTAACGATGGACGACGACGACGACGCGTCGCCGAACTGCTGTGTTTACGCTCCAGAAGAAGCAGAGAGAAGTCACTCTGTGT
The DNA here is from genome assembly GCA_035045865.1 of Drosophila austrosaltans. Taxonomy (NCBI): domain Eukaryota; kingdom Metazoa; phylum Arthropoda; class Insecta; order Diptera; family Drosophilidae; genus Drosophila; species Drosophila austrosaltans. The sequence goes on along the minus strand of JAWNOQ010000180.1, from coordinate 6,071,406 downwards.
CTCCGTGTGTGTGTGTGTGAGTCAGAGAGTCTGAGCCAGACATAGTACACCCATTTAAATGGCCTTTTCGGCAATGGCTAATTATGGTGCTTGAAGCTTTTCATTTCGCACAATTTCACTGCCATTAAAACCCAACTATCTAAACTTTCACCCAAAAAGCAACATTATTTCAATTTTGTTTGTTTGTTGTTGTTGTTGCTGCTGTTATTATTGTTGCTACACATTGCTGTTGCTTTTCTTTCCGTGTGATTTTAGGTTCTTCTGGAGAGAGGCAGGCAGTAGTCATTGAGGGAGAGAGATATGTATATGTGAAATTTTGTGTGTGTTTTTATTTAGACTATGCGCCTAGCGAAATCTAAACAAAATTGTCCACGGCACAACGCCGACCTTCAAAGTCTATATATATAGAATTGTGAATAGGTTTTTCTCTATATAAATGTATATATACATATATATATATATATATATATGCATAAAGATCGAGGAATATAGAGAAAACCGAGAAGAAGAATGGGCAACAGCAGCCGAAAATGTTGGAATCGAAAATAAACGCACACGGTAAGAATGAAAGAGAGAGAGAGATATATAAAATACAACAACATAAAATATATAGAATCGCTATAAAATGTTTTCCCCGTGTGGGCACACACTTTTATACGGAGAGACGACAACACACCGATATATACATTAGCTACTTATTTGCCGTATATATATAAGAATATGGAAGAGATTGGGCAAGGGGGGATATATACTCCTCGTATACCTATATAACTGGCATCTCATGTAGCAAAATTAATTCGTAATTATGACAGATTTAGGGCAGTGACTTTCTCTTATGGGGACACAGGAGGTTAAGTGACAGGTGAAAATGGCTGTGAGGAAATTGTGAAAATATGGCCGAAAAAAAAAAAAATGAGTCACATGTCTGAGATTGGAATCGCACACGTCGGTTCATCCATCCATCCATTGGTTTGCACACTGCTCGCTTTTCAAACAAAATTTAATACTAACATCGTCGAAATCCCGTCGGCCACCGCCCAAACCACGAATTAGTGGCTTATAATAATTCCCTACAGGACTCAGATGCGTACGCAATCTGTCCAGTGCATTTGCCGTTGTGGAGCTCTTCTGGTAACGTCCAATGGCACTGCCACCAGTGCCGCTACTGGGATGATATTGGGAATAACCCAAACCCAATCCGGCAGTGCTTGTGCTGCTGCTTCCAAGGCCTCCGGCATAATAACGCCGATGTCGATCGCTCATTGCGTTAGTATTCTGTTGTTCCGTTTCCGGGTGTCTTCGATGGGAAGACAATTTTTCCGAGCTGCGTTGACGTTTGTTTTGCTTTTGCAATAGCAATTGATCTGTTGATCCGCTGTTGCCTCCTTTGCTTTTGTTTTTGTTATTATTGGCTTTCTTATTGTTGTTGGTGTCATTCGTTGGGGTTTTGGAACTGCTGCGATGGCTCTCCTTCTCCCCTTGGTCGTCGTGACTATTTTCTTTGGTATCCTCGATTATGGACGTCCCCGTCCCCGCCGCTGACGTACTATATATGTATATATATATGTGAAAAGAACCCAATTAAACAAGATTTCCTACTAAAACTAATTTCGAGATCTCTTTGTGATTATTGAGGATGGATGTTCTCGTATGTTATTCGGTTTCACGCGCTTCGCGACGATCCGACGCGCTACCACAACACGGACCAAAAATTAACTGAGGAAAATTTTTTGAAAAAATTATTCTGAACGACGACGAAAAAATATACGGAACGACGAACCAGAAGCAGCAGTAGTAGAAATGATGATGCCGTCGCCGCCGGCCATACAAAATATTGAGGAATCGTTTTTATTTTTGTGAAAAGTGTGAAAATATTGCGCACTTGCCAGAGTGAGACAGAGCTGCAAATGTGAACGGGAGGAGAGAACGAGACCCCACATAGACAATATGTATGCATGGATGGGGCTGTGGTGCTATAAAGACGAGTGGGTGGATGAGATTGGATGAATTGGTATGGAATTGGAATTGTTCTCCTTTGTCTGCTGCTACTGAGCGCAAGCGCTCATTTAAATGCATTTCTTTTATAAATTGTTGTAACCTGTTACGACCAACCATTTCCGTCAGGTTAACCAAAACTGGGAAGTAATTGAAACGTCTCATCGACGATATGCAATTAAATTCCTTGAACTCTGCACAAAATGCGTACAAACATTTAAGAATTTGCGTAGCAAAAGAAAATGTAGGAAACAGAGAAAAAATAAGACACAAAGCATAATAATTTACGTTCTACTTTAAATGTACAATCGAATAATAATAATAAAATGTAAATTAAAAGACGCATAAAGGAAGAAAACAAAATGCCCAGAGAGCGGGTTGAGGAGATGAATGGAGGTTTACTTAAACGGACTTGAATCAGGGTCTAGAATAAAGAAAGATATCTCATTTAGGCATATGAGAGAATAAGAGAGAAATAGATTTTTGCCAGACGGATTGTCGGGAACATCAAGTAATAACAAAAATGCTTCGGGTAAGAGCTTTTCTAAAAACAAAAGCTTTTCTTTGAAATATATATATTCTTTTCTCGATCAGCAAAAGTTTGCACTGAACAAACACAAATCGATAGCAAAACTTTTACATGAACGAAAAATGAAGGCGTTGCTGCCTGCTGCTTTGCTGAGATATATGAATTTTCCAAATGAAAATTTTTGCACATTTTCAGATTGTTATTTGTAGGAAATTAACTTGTTAAACTTTCGCCACAAAAATTGCCAATTACACATTGATGTGATGGAAAATGCAAAACTTGTCGATGAGCCACCACTTCACCACTCAAAATTTGATTTATGATCGCAATAATGATAAATCAAAAAATGATTCGAATGCAAATGAAGGAGTGAATACATATATAGGAATGTATATATGATGCATGTATGATAGCAATTTGTTCACACTTTTTGTTTCTTCTTTTATTTAAAGTTCAACACGCTTGAAAACGCACTCGACGAGATGTTTACATAATTGGCCTTCCTCCTACTGGGCCTACTGAGTACAAAAAAAAAATTGGTAAAAGAAACCCAAAAAAGATGCAAATTTTTGAGATATAAACGCACGACAATTCTGCTAAAAGGAGCGAGGCAGAGCAGCGCGTTGCTGCGCTGCAACTAAAAACTCGTAATTACGCGGCGATCACTTTTGCTTAAATTAAAGAAAGACCGAAACCAAAAATTTAAATGAAAATAGCAACAAAATAAATGATGAGTAGAAGAGGATTCTACTACTACTACTACTGCTGCTGCTGCTGTTGAGTGGCGACGCATTGTGGCAACATTTTGACCGACTTTTCTTCTTAGTTTTTTTTTTTTTTTTGTTTAACGATAGTAAAAGAAAAAAAAACGCAAACAAAAAATAGCAACAAATAAAAGCCCAAAATTAAAAATAAATTATAAATCTTTTGGTTCATTTCTTTTGCATCGATTACCGATTGCGTAGCTGTTGCTGCTGTTGCTGCTGCAGTTGCTGCTGTTGTTTTTGCTGTTGCTGCTGCTGCTGTTTATTATCAGGTCGTTCGCTCGGATTTCGTCGAAATCTCTGCAGTAAACTGTTGCAGCTCTCTGAGAGCAGTTGTGTGACGCTAGCCGCCGTTGCGCTGCGCATGTAGCGTCTTTGTGGACGCGGCTGAGTAGCAGCTGACGACGTTGCCGCCTCTGTTTCGGTCTCAGCTGTTTTCTTGCTGCTGTTGCTGCTGCTGTTGTTATTTTCACTATTTGCATTTGGTAAAATCTTTTCGCTTTTTTCCCGATGAAAACGATTCAAAAATGTGGCCATTTTTCAAATTTGTTTGTTTCCACGGTTTAACAGAACAAAATGATGACGACAATTCCCCGTCGATGTTGATGATGATGATCTTTGCTGCTGGGGGGCGGCCGCCGTCAGCCAGCCAGAGCCTGTTAATTCTTTGGCGGGCGGATTGTTTCTTACTCTGTGACTTGGTCTATTTCATTAATTGTACTAATTTTCAGATTTTGCTGTTTTTATATAGCGAGTGTGGGAATTTTATAGAAATGTTTTCTGTTGCCTGCATAAACGTATCGTATGTATGTATGGTACAACACATATCTGGTATGTAGATATATATAAGATATATTGTTTAGAGCGTATTTCGTGTACATAAGTGTATGTGTAAAAATAATTGAAATTGTAAAAAAGATTTGGCAGCTCCGACAGAAATAGACACAAAACACACACAACAGAAGAAGCAGCCACCGCCTTTTTAAACGCTCTCAGCTATTTAAATTCAAATTCCCATAAGGATTCAATATTTTTGGAATTTCAACAATTCGACAACACAAATACATATAACGCACATTGATGCATATTCCGTTTCCGATTTCGACTCCAATAACAACTTCGATTCCCTGCACATTTGTTGAAACAAACAAACAAATAAACCGAAATCAGCGCAACATTTACGAAAGCGCACGCCACAAATACTAATTATAAAAATTGAAAATATCGCAATGCTGCTGCTGCCGTCGATGGCGTCGACTACTGCGGCAACGACCACAACGACGACGACAACAACAACAGAGTGTTCCTAAAGTAGCAGGCGAGTGGTATGTTCTCAGAAATAGTGAGAATCCAAGCGAGTTGGACTTGGTTAGCAGCGGCAGGCAGTGCGGGAGATCTGATGTGATCTGGCTACGTAGACCACTGAGTGTATGTGTATACATACTTCCTTCTCCTGCCAGTTCGTTCGTTAGTTCTATTATTGTTTGCCACTAAACCACAAAGAAAGAAAAAAAAAAAAAACCAAGCAGACATCAAAATAGGTATGAGAGGTGGTGGTACAACCAACCATATACATATATACCCTAACCAATTTGAGGTATAGACAATTTGTCAGACAGATTTACTACCTAGAATTGGCAAAGATTAGAAAATTACCAATTTATCTTATTTAAATTTCAAATTTTCATCAAATGATATAAATTCTATTTATAGAATTTATCATCAATAAAGGGTATTTTTTAAGTCTTATTGGTTTTTCGGCTATTATTGTAGAAATGATTTTTCTTTGGAAAGAGAAAATGAGAGAATTCAGAAAATGACGAGAGCAACATAAATTGGTTACCCCAAATATTTTTAGATATTCAATATTATTTTTTGCTTGCTTAACGCGCAGCACACTTCCCCCGCATTCGTTTTTAGTGCTTTTTAATTATTCGAAAAATTACAACAAATCAAACATTATTTTTTGTGCAAAAAAAAAAAAAAATTAAATAAAAATTATTTCAACAAAATGAGAAAACAGGCGGTGTTCGATCCAAAATAAATACAAATTAGTTTTAAATACAAAATAAGTTAAAATAAACAAATAATAAATTAAATGGTGGCCAAAGCTATTTTTAGAGAGAGCCCACGAAAAAACAAGAAATTGACATTGAATATATTTCGTTTTTTTTTTTTTCTGTTTTGTTGTAGTTTTCTTGTCGATTGTGCAACGGCGAGTGCAAGAGAAAGAGTCAGAGAGTAAAAACAACAACTAACAAGACGATCAGTGGTGGAAAAGAGATGGCCAAGTGTTCTTCCTTGAGGGTAATTTTCACACTTGAAAAAAGAAAACCGAAAACTGTATACAGGAAGTTGGCGAAACGTTGCGCCAAAATGTACTCTCGGGGTTAGGGGCAACATCATCATTCAGCATCATTCGCCGTCTAAGGCCTTTTTGGAGCGCGACGAGAATGAGTCAGGCAGGCAGGCAGCTATTTTTGGGCAAGCTTATGGTTTGGTTGGAGCATTGTTAGTTAGACAAACGTGCAGGCGGCACAACGCACAAACATACAGATGATGTTGGGAATAGAATCTACCTCGATGAAATGTAGTCCCAATGCGGACTTGGACATTTCATTTTGTTGGTGTTGGTTTGAATGATTGAATATGACAGAGTTGCTTTGTTGCAGTGGTGGTAGTTGCTGTTGCTGTTGTTGTTGTTGTAGCTGGTGTGATTGTTGTTGTTGCTGCTGCTGCTGGTGTGGTATCTGTTGTGGTTGCTGCGGTTGCATATTCGTTGCTGACGACGACGCATAATACAATTGCGTATTTGTATTCGGTTCATATTGAAGTCCCGCCGCTGCTGATCCCCCTCCTCCCATTCCCATACCCAAACCCAATCCCACTGATGATGCACCCGACCCCGTTATTGGATTAAGAAACTGCGTATGCGGATGCGTTTGTTGCTGGTACTTGTTTTGATTTGGCTTGGGATAGGCATACGGATCAAATGTTTGCAATGGTTTTCGCTCCGTTTGTTGCTGATGATGTTGCTGTTGCTGCTGCTGTTTGGGTAAGTTATAATAGTTGCGACTCATCATTCCAAGTCCAAAGTTTGGATATTGTTGTTGCTGATGTTGCTGCTGCTGCTGTTGTTGTTGCTGTTGGAACTGTAAAGCAGTGGGTCTTTGGGCAGAGCTAAAGGACACCGAATGAGTGAGAGGACCACCTGATCTGGAATAGTTGGGCTTGGGCTGATATCCATACATTTGTGGCAGCATGCCGGTAGAAGGTGCCATGTGTTGTTGCTGTTGTTGTTGCAGTTGTTGTTGTTGTTGCTGCTGATGTGCCAAGTTCTGTCCAAATTTATTCTCCTTGTTGTTCTTTTGCAGAAACATCATGGCTAAACCGGATTTCGGTTGCTGCTTAGCCACATGGGACGTTGAATAGGATTGTTGCAACTTGTGGGGATGGTTGTGACCTTGTTGCTGCTGCTGCTGTTGCATAAAGGGATCATTTGCTCCATTCATGGCCGAACATGCAAAACTATTCCAATTCAGAAACGGGCGCTTTTGCTGAGGATAATGCTGTGATTGCTGTTGTTCTTGTTGATGTTGTTGTTGCTGCTGTATTTGGTGATGCTGTTGTTGGTGGTGATGCTGTTGTGGATGGTGCTGTTGTTGTTGCAACTGCAACAGCCGCTGATAGCCTGCCATTGGCAATTGTGAGGTAGAATTTGACTTGCCTATGGGATAACAATTCCGTGCCTGCTGTTGCTGCTGCTGCATCAATGGTTTCTGCGGATCATACAATTGCACTGGTACGGGTATCTGTGATTCACCCGAATATTTGTTGCTATTACTTGTTGGCGTGGGTGGTTCGACTGGTACTGTTGCTGCACTCGCCGCTGCTGCTGCCGTCGTCGCGGTTGACATCGCTGCCGTCTCTTTGTGCTCGCCTGTCAACAACGATTGTGACATGATGGGGGTATTGTTGCTGTTGTTGCTCTTCAACTTTAGCATGTCGGTTAAGCATTTTTCTAGCTTGTTGTCCACATCTTTTTGGCGCTTTGTGGCTGCTGACAACGACGACGATGTTGACGATGATGATGTTGGCATCTCAGCTGCTGTGATATTTTGCTGTTGTACTTGTTGCTGCTGCTTCTGTTGTTGGTGCATTGAAGCTTTGTTGCCTTGTTCATTTGGCTGATGTGACGATGTTGTGGTCGTTGTTGTTGTGGTTGCTGCTGCTGCCGTTGCTGTGGACGCGGGAGCAATGTGAAACGATGAGGTAAATTTGGATAGCTGGGGCAAATGCGTTGTACAACAATTGGTTACAGTGAAACTACTTGTGCTTATAGTGCTATTACTCTTCTCCGATTTGCGATCTAGAGAAGGACAATCTGCAGCCGTTTCAACAATGGGCATTGTAGTCGACGTCGTTGTTGTTGGCGACGTCGTGGTCGCTGTCATTATTGTCTCGGCAGGCCGACGAAAGAGTGCTGCAGCACATCGTGGCGAGGGCACACAGGAACTACTGGAGCTTTTGAGGACTCCGCTTGCCTTTCCTGTTACAGCCACTGAAGACGGTTGCTTCACTGGTTCCTTGGGTGGTTCTTTGGCTGGTTCTTTACGTGGTTGTGCCAACAATATCGCCGAGTTCGAAGTGCTTCGACTAAGTGCTGGCAAATTTTTCATATAGCAAGGTATATGTGTTCGACTAGAGGTACGGATTAGGGCTGAGCCCGGTGGAATTTGTCCTCCACCTGGTACATGAGACATAGAGACACTCTTTGGCAGCGACTCCTGCTGCTTGACTGGTACTCGACTAACAAATTGAGCAACTGTCGATGGCATCGTCGTTGGCGACTGCTCATTGCAGATAAGTTTGTAGAGATCATCTTTGGTCACGGCCTGTCTCACCTTGAGATCCAGATGCGAAAGAGATGCATTCTTTTGTAATTTGTGTGGTTGGGCCTGCGGTTGTTGTTCCCTCAATAGCTCCTTCTGTGCAGCCTCAGCCACTGTGGGGTCGAATATGGCTAGTTTCTTGGCTGTTTTGGCATCTACCTTGAATGGTTGACCCGCATCGCCCAATTGCGCACCGCAAATCTTTTCATAATTCCAAAATGTTCTCTTCGGCGTCTGACGCTTCTGTGAACTATTTAGATTCTCGCTCCAAAAATCATTCATAATTTGCTTATTCAAGGAGAGGTTTGAACCGCTTTGTTGACTATTTTTCTGTGGCAGCGGTCGGAAGGGTGTCGGTGTTGTTATGGGCATATTGGAACTGGATATGCTACGTTGTAGTTTTGGCTCTCCACCCGTCTGAGCAAAGATCGATGGATAGGCCATGCGCGAAGTTGATGTTGGCGCCGCCGATCGATTGTTTTGAAAGTTAATGGAAGATGACTTGGAAAGTCCAAGGCCGGTGGTGGCAGGAGTCACAGATTGATGCGAATTGGACTTGACCAATGGTTGTTGCTGCTGTCGCTTGAGTCGGTCGTAAAGATCCTCACACTCTTTAAACTCTTGATGCAACTTACGATCGAGTTCACTATAATCGGGCAGGCTCTTCAAATACTTATTCATCATCTCGATTTCTGCATCATAGAAGTTGGCATCCAACTTGGCATTGTTCGTGGCCGCTGCCGATTTCTCCTCGAGTTCTTGTTGCTGCTGCAATAGTTTGTCAAGATTGATCTCGCCAGGGGCAGTCACAGGAGCTGCTGCCACTGCACCCGATTTGCCATTGTTTTTGGGTGCCCGACAAGGAACTGGCGGTGGCGGCGATGACGAAGGTGAGCTGGACGATGATAGTGATATGCTGGATGCAGGACTAGATGCAATGGTGGCCATTAAACGAGCAGGCAACGCAGTAGCCGATCCGCCGGCACTGGTTATAGTTCCCGTTGCCGCATTGTAGGCCAATGGATGATGTTTACGTGGCAATGGTGGTGTTGATTTCGGACTTGGGGGCAACATTGGTCGATTCTTGCGCACCGCCAATGGCGACGAAATGGGTGAACGTAAGGCACATTTGCTCTCTGGCATACTAGAGTTTAGAACCGAGGCAAATTGCGGAGTGACAACTTGAAAGAATTGCTGACCGCTTCCTGGCGGTGATGTCGGTTTTTGCATGGCGGGAAGGGATTCTTCCTTTGCTCTCACTGGTGCACTGGTGGTGGCAGCTGCAGCAACCACTGTTTGTGCCTGAGTTTGAGATGTTGCAATTGCGGTCTTGCTAACATCTTCACTCATTTAGATACTAAAGAAGATTCGCGTAAACTGAAACGGGATTACATTTACCACTTGTGTGTGTGTGTGTTCGAGCGTTTTGTACGCGTGTGCTTGTGTGTGTGTATACTATTCGTATGAGTAATTTACTAACATTATAATTGACAAACAAAAGATCGAGGCAAATTCTATAAGATTTTTGAACAGAACACAGGGGGAATGCAACCATAGGGGAGAAGACACTAGACGACTGACTGGACACCACAGAGGAGCGATCACGGGGATCACCACCAACCTGAAGATACTGTTCCGGTATCTTGCTATTCTTTGGCACAACAATCTTTTTGATGATAATAATCTTATCACCTTCAATTTTCGTTATAGTTATGGGCACTCCAGGCATAGGTCGTTGCGGCTTAAGTGGCACCGGCTGTCTGGGCTGTGGATTCACTGTGCGAATAACCTGTGGCCCAGTTAATATTCCACCCGGACTGGGCTTTACGGCAGGCGGTTTCGGTTTTGGTTTCTGGGCCGGCACATGCTCTTTGTTGTCGCTGCGTACTATGGAGAAGTGATAGAGTGGCTTATCATCATCCAGAATGCTCTTCTGTTGCACTGTTTTCTTTTCCACTTTACGGAGAACAACACCCAGCATGGGTGCCTCTTTGGGCTTGATGGTAATTGAGCCGCTTGGTGCAGTCACACGTTTTAGGCATACACCAAGATTGGCACCCACTGGCGGAGGAGTTTTAGTGCGATGTACCATCTTGCCGCTGGGTATCTCACGATAACCATCCTCCTGACGACCCGGACGCGGTTCTATCTCGGGAAGAGCAGTGGGATTGGTGTGAAGAGATGGTTCTGGTGCCACCAATGGCGATGGACCCGGAAAAAGGGAAATTAGACTGCTGCGACGGTTATTCATATTGGGTGCCGAAACCGTTTTACATAAAGGAAATTTAGGAGGAATTGGTGGCTCAACAGTGGGTTCATTGACTGCACTTGTGGTGCTGCCTCGGCGACTAGTTGCCTTACTAGGATGGCGTGATGTTGAGGCTGATGCCGAGATACTAGCAGAGTCCATGCTGCTCATACTGGAGCTATCTAAACGACCAGGAGCCACACTTCTATCATGGTGACGATTCGCTGGCGACATGGAACGTTCACGATCTCGATTCTGGGAGCGTGCGTCACGAGCTACTCGTTGCATTCGCAACAACTCAATAGAGTCAACCAGCTGGGAATCACAATTGGTTGGTGATTGTTCCTCCTCTTTGGGAGATGCTTTGGTATTGCTGGCATTCATCAAATGCATTTCCATGGCATCATCCAGAATACTGGGCAGCAAATTCAAACGATCATTCGATTGTTCCTTAACACTAATGCGATTTTGCTGCTCCACCTCTTCTTCTTTTCGTTTCTTCTCTATTTCAACGGCACGTCGCAGTTGGGCTTCCGCTTCTAGAGCAGCTCTTGCTCTTGCATTGGCCACAGCCTCATTGGCCAGACGCAACTGCTCCGCGGCTATGGCCCTTGCCTCTGCTGCGGCTATAGCTCGAGCCTGTGCCTCTGCTTCGGCAGCGGCTGCTGCACGTAAATTAACCAAATCTGTGGCCGTCATTTGTTTAATACTTAATCTCCGCTCTGAACTAACAATTAGATCAATCTGCTGGCCACCCTTCGACTGGGTACTCAAGTTCGGACAACCGAGAGCGATCAATTCGCTTAGTTCGTTTGACATTGCTGGAGAGATGATGCGTAAAAATAAATAAATTGAAAACTAAACTAATACGAATTTTCTGTTATCTAATATTTAGATTGAGATTTCTGTTGAGACAAATTCCCTCGAATTGCGTTGGGTTTGGTGTGCTTAATGAGACTCGCGTCGGTTCTATCGTCTGTAACAAAGAAACCTGCGCCAGTCGGATTGTCTCTAACCATGTGGGGATCGGGGATTGCGATGCGATCGCGCCGATCGTGCGCTCAATGTCAATGTCTCATTGGCATTTTGGCAAATGCATTGCGATTAATTGATCGACAAAAGACTTTTGCTTCCTTTCCGTTTGATTGTTTCAATGACGCCAAGTTATATCCTATAGATTTCAAACAACCTATATGAACTGACTCTGGTACTGATCGAATTTGTTTTGGTATATAGCCATATAGAAATACATATACATACATATGTATATGTATAAATGTCTATATATATATACATTACAAATCGTAAACAGCAATGAGCTCATTGATAGCGGCGCCACCGTCGCCTGTTTTAAATGATTTCCCTCACTAAACTTCCACCCACACCCACCACCACCTACACCTATTTTGTCCTATATATTTTATGGTTGCAGAGGTTTTGGAACGGCATCCAGAATGACTGACAGCCCTGCCTGCCTGCCAGTGCGATCTTTGCCCATTCATACATATAGACATATGTTGCTATCGCGATCGGTGGGGGTCGTCGTCGTAGTTGTTATAGCTCCTCCTGTGTTCTGTTCAAAATTTTGTGTTTTTTTTTATTTTTAAGAAATACACAACGCACGTAAATTTGGCGCAGTCGGCCATTATATGTACACAGTATATAGTACGTGGTGTGACGCTAATGCCAGTGGACTACAGTGAAATCAGCTAACCAGTTAATAAATCTTTTAATTCTTATAATTGCATTAAGAAATGCTAGGTAATTGGATTTTGCTTCTTGATTATGTTTATATATTCATTAATTTTGCATATTATTAACTTTACTGATCTTGCACGTTTTGTTTGTGTTAAGAGCTTTCACTGTACTCGCCACACATTTTTCGATCTTTTGTGCTTGTCAAATAGGGGAAAAGAGAGAGAGAGAGAGAGAGAGAGAGAGAGAGAGAGAGAGAAAGACTGAGATAGGGAAAATGGAAAACTTTTCCACCCTATTTAGTTGACTACTTTCATATGTGTGTGATTTTGCGTATGTGTGTGTGTGTGTATTGGAAAATTCGCTATAATTTTTCGTACACTAAATATAAATGCAAAACATTACAAAAATAACCCAAAAAGGAAAATGCAAACATAAAGGCAAAACAGTGCGGAGAGGGAAAAAGAGAGAAGAAGAGGTAGCACACCAGCAGCAGCATCAAAGATCAACATGATGATGATGTGGCAGCCTGATGAATAATCCCCACAACTATATAATTATATCTATATCTATATATACACAAACGATACATGTAAGTGTTTGTGTATCTGTGCTCCAAATGTAGTTGTAGCCGTTGTTGTTGTTGCGCGGCTGTTTGTTAGTTTTAAGTTTTGTTTTGATTCACTTGGCCGCTTCTCTCTACATCTTTTCCTCCTTCTCTCTCACTCTCTTTCTCCTACTCTCCTTCTTGTCCTCCTTTATCATCTACCTACACATTTTGTAGTAGAAAAGTTTTTCCCAATTTGAAAATTGTAAATTGCAAATCGTCGTGGCAAGTGCAAAGTTCAGAAATCAATTTTAATTTTTACAGCTGCCATTTGGCATTAAATGCATTTTCTTTTGTAATTATTTACTCGTGTAGTTCATGTTTTTGTTTTCATTGCAATATGTTTATTATTTTCTTCTTTTTTTCTAATTAAATAAATAAAAGGCGAAATGGAGGGGGGAGGAGCATTGAAATCACCGCTAGCAGCCACTGTTGAATTTTGCGTACTTTCTTCCTATGTTTTCTTTTGAGCAATTGTTGTTGCTGGTGTTTTTTCTTTCAGTTTTATTTTTAAAACATTTAAATTTGCTTAGTTTTTTCCTTTCCTTTTTTTTTTTATTTATATTTTGTTGCCTCTCTCGTGATTATGTCACGGTTTCCTTCTGGTTCTTAACAATTGTTCAACTCTTGCCTTGTAGTTTACTAAGCAAAGTTAACTTTAAATAGTTATCCCTTTGAGTTGGTGGTATATAGATTCTATATATCAACTTTAACTAAACCAAACTACACACACAACTAATACACACGCATAAACACACACGCACACACACACACTGAGAAGAAGAATAAACAAATTGCGCGTAAGGAGACGAGCGGTAATATCGTCAAAATAGAGAGATATTGGGGAGGGCGAGATCAAGTACCGTTACACGACGACAACGACACACAACCGACAAACGTAGATTTGAATCTGTTTCTGTTTTTCAAGAAACTGAAAAGATTTCCTCTACTAACAACAAAACAAGAAAAGAAAACCTGGCCGACGAAGACTTCGCTGAGTGAACTTTCTGCGGCGCGTGTATTTTTAATTTTCCAATAGCGCGGCGAGAAGGAGACACAGCCAAAGAATATTGTAGAGAAGGCGCGCTCACAAGGTGCGCGCGCAGCCCTCCCAGCATCCACTCAAGACATGCGCAGGAGGGACCACAAAGAGACCATATGAGAGATTTAGAGAACCAAAAGAGGCATAATGTGTCGTGTTCTTTGCGAGTGTGTATAGGGGGGATTTGTGAAAGGGCCATGCAAAAGAGACAACAGACACACACACACAGGAAACAAGACAAGAATAAGACATCATCATCATCTGTCACTCCGTCACTCACTCACTACTGTGATTCACCGACTCACTAGATAGTCATCATTATGATCAACAAAGTACTCCTCTACAATCCAATTATCGCCGGCATATTTGTCCACTGGCATATCACATAGGGCAACTATGTCAAAGTGATTTCGTTGCCTTTTCAATAGCAGGCATCGTGTGATGGGCATCTCATCCTCGCCATATTCATAATAATATTCATCATTATGATGATTGCCATTTCCATTTGGTATTGACGATGCCGCCGCTTGTGGCGCATTCTTTAGATATTGTTGCTCCAATTGCTGAAAGTACTGAATCTTGACGAAGGAATATTCTATGCGCTTTTCTCAGCTACCACTTAATTGGCAGCGAAATGGGCAACTGACTGATTGACAATGCTGCCACAGTCACTACTCTGTATACAGACAGAGTCAACCGAGTTAATGTCAAATGATCAATTGCAAGAAAATACGATAAATAAAAAAAAAATTGAAAAACTGGGACAGCAGCAGCAAAATAAGAAAGAGATAGGCGCCTGTATAAAACAAATGAAAAAACTATAGAAAAATATGGCATAGGGGAAAGTTTCCCTCTTTGATAATGTCTTTTATTGATATCTGTTGTGATATATTAAAATTCAGGGGTAACGGAGAGGCATTATAGGAATTAGGTTAAAGTTCTCTAACCACTTGAGATATGTACAAGTACAAATTTAGCACAACGTCAATATAGATAAGAGAACCCAAAGAGGGTAAGGTGCAGGAGGAGAAGGCATCGAATCGACGACGACATCGATCGATTCAGATCCACTCGAGTTGCATTTGAGCATCGAGTACACAGAAAATACAATGTAGAAACATATGAGCGAGCGATTAGCTAACTAAAGAACATGCAAAGACTCTTGGCGGCAGCGGCGGCACAGTGTTGTTGTTGCAATCGATAACATATCAGGCGACATGTAAACGAATTGGGGAAAGGGGCAGATAGGCAGGCAACAGGCGGCAGGGAGAAAGGCTTACAAGATAGTCACTATCATGATCGGCAAAATACTCAATCACAATCCAATCCTCTGTATATGGCCGAAAGCATAAAAGTGAGCTTTGCCACAACAGATCAGCAAAATGATCGCGACGCGGCGGTGCAGGCAATTCACGCATTTTAATATAACATGGAATCTGGGCGTTCTCAAAGTGTTCGGCAACCAGTTGAGATTTTTCCAGATATCGTTTAAAGAACAGCATAATGAGAAAGTAGTAGCGGTCAGTCTGGCCGACGGGTATTTTTTTTGTCAACTAATTGTGAAACGGATTTGGCAAGCGTAAAAAGTATTAGCAGGCAGAGGAGTGGCAGGGTTTTTTTTTTTGATGCAACAGTCAGTCTAAGTCAGTCGGTACGTATCAGCGAATAGAAAATGTATCAAGTGTTGTGTATAAAATACTTAACTTATCTTTTACCATTTTGTTGTGATTTTCATTCGTTCATTGAGATATTTCTCTTTTGTTTTTTTTTTCTTTTCTTTTTTTTTTTTTTAATTCTTTTTTTTTGCCCTACCTAAATTTTTTTCGTTTAATTGGACGTGTGATTTTTTTTTCTATTATTTTTTTTTTTTTTTTGTATGAATATAAATTGAAAAGATTTTACCTTAGATTGCGATTGGCGATTGTTGCGTCCACTGTCGCGCTCATCCTTGGCGCGATCACGATGCCGGCGGCGAGAGCTCGAATGTGAGGTCTCGTCCCTGTAACGGTATTTGTGTTGTCTCCTGCTCGAGGCAGGCGATTTTCGATGCGAACGCTTTGAGCGCTCCTTACGTCGGCGGGTAGAGATACTGTCATCAAAACTACAAAAATAGATTGAAAATAAAAAGAGAGAGAGAGAGAGAGAATTAGAAAAAGAAAGATAGATTAATTGATGCTCGAGAATTACTATTACTTAACAGTTTCAGATGAATGGCCGTCCTTGGAGCAACGCCCAACAACTGTCGAATTAAGAGAATTGGACTTGGAGTCGACATGGAAAGCTACTTAACAGCACTAAGCTGCTGCACGCAGCTCCGCCCTGCACCCCCCGCTTGGATTCTTAAGCCCAGACCGCTCAGAGACTTGTGTGACTGTGTGTGTTGGCGAATAAGTTTTGCGTTACCAATCAAGTTAAGCAACTTGGCCGGATACCTGGCTGTTGGCTATCTCTCTACTACCTGCCCACCATTAGCGAAATGCCTTTCAGAGTGCCTCATTGTGTGACATGGCATTAAAGTACACTCTAAACCATATCCACTACCAACAAGCAGCAATGAACCCAACGACAAGCGAGGCCAGAAACTGTGTCAGTAGCAGGCAGTAGCTCGTGTTCATGTTCATGTTACATCTATCCAAGCACACACACACACAACCCAATGAGATCTAGTTACTACTACGATCGTCTGTATGCGGGTGAGGTACTCGGGATAATCTTGGCATGAATCAGCTGTTGTTTGCTGATCTCTCAGATAACTGACCTATGTATTTTAAGCATGTATATCGTCGCCGCTACCTCCAAGAAGTCAACCAACCATATGCTAATAAGGCAAACAAACACAACCTCTTCTCATTGAGCTAGACGATTACGAAAATTTTGTCGGTTTGATCTGCCCACGTGGCCGCCAAAAAAAAAAAAAAAGAGAAGAAAACATAAAACACAACACAGTGTCTAAATTTGGGCACATAAAAATTATGAGAAACAGAACCGACCGCAACGACTTTGACTATCAGTACAGATATATGTATATATATACAAATACAGTATGTATGTATACTTGCAAACTGCAATTCAAAGCTCTCGTTGTACTCGACTCGTACGCCTGCGCACACTTTAAAAAGTCAACTTGAACACACGCCAAGCAGAGGTTTTTTTTCCATTTGGCGGAGGAGGCTTAGGAGGCTCTTGGGCAAACAGATCTTTGACTGGCGTTTATCTCTTACGGTAGTTCAAACACACTTTATATACATATACATAAATATTTACTACAGTATGTGTATGATGAAGGAAGGAATTGTACGGCATTGTACTTTAGCATTTTGATTAATGACGGGCTACGCGCAAACTGGAACAACTTTTATGGAAAACTCTAATTGGTTATTAATGATTCGTCAAATTTTCGACTTTGAGAGAGCAAACATATATAAAAATGATACATACATATACCTAGAGGTAGGTAGATACATAGGTATGTATGTTCACACTTACGGCTAAGCAAGTTCTATAATAGCTTCCAAATTTGGTTTATTTGTTGTGTAAGGTAAATTGGCTTAATATTTCATTCAAGGCAACTGATTTTGGACCTGAGACAATAAAAAATGCCTGAACCTGACAGACTGACTAATAATAATATAACCTGAATTCGTAAAATCAATATAATACGAATGAGGGGTGACGTGGGTGGTTAAGAGAGTTTTAAGTAAATTAGGTTATCTATCTATCAAACAAACAAAAGGGTTATAAAAGGGTTTCTTCTTTCTATACGGAACTTAAAAGTGTTTAAAGAATGTACACTTTTTGATAAGATAAACATCAAAACATATTTATACTAGAACAAACACTCACTCACATATACATACATATGGGTTGAAATACTTCTCTCTTTGGGTGACGAGATAATCTATAGACCTTATGCAATGTATATTTCCTCCTATTGGAAATATTGATAAGAATATTTAGTGTAATTTTGCAATATAAATTAATTTTATTGCTCATAGAAACGCACCCATATTTACTATTAACAGAGTTCAATATTTCCATGAAGGTTATTCTATAGGTTCTATGTTATTTTCACTATTAGCCTCGACTTTTCGCAGGTCAGCCAAATTTCACCATGTGTTTATCATTGTTTATACAGATAATAATCAATATAGACATTGTTCAAGGTTAACCTTGGCTAACTTTTGGGTGCAATATACATATAGAACCAACTTCCCCAATTCTTAGAAACCTTCATTACTGCCCCCGACTTCCTCTTGCCACAGCTTCTTTCGCTTTTTCCCATAGTTCCATTTATGGCAAAGTATTCCAAAACAAATCAGAGATAACTAACTAATAAAAAGCTTGACCAACCAAACGTTTATCACGTCAAACAGTAGTTACGAATAAAAAAAAAAAAAAGAAATCTGAGAGCCAAAATATTGTTAAATTCTCCCGGGCGAATGCCATTTTTCTTTTTTTTTAGAGAACAGAATATATCTATGAAATTAGTTTCTTATATCGATTTAGCCATGTTATTGAGTTATGAAATTAATCATTTGAGAAGAAACCAGTTTTTTCTCTAGATTTACATACATAGAGAGCAAAGCACCAGCAGCAGCAGAGCAGTTGAAACACTTTAAACCCACCAGAGTTAAGTTTTGTCGACAAACATTTGTTGCGGCGGCTCGTCGAGAGACAATTTTTTTTCTCTTCTTTTTTTTTTTTATTTTGACCCTGAATTTGCCATAAATACATTAAGCAAAAGCGTAGCGCACATATGCTTTTTTTTTTAAACCTTTCCTCCCCTTCCCACCGACCGACATAAACAGTCTATGTTTGTGTTTATACAAATTAAACAAGAAAAAAAAAGAAATATACAAATATAATAAAAATACAACAAAATGGAAAAAAAAACACGTTAATACACAAGTGAATTGTTATTGTTTTTTTCTTCTTTTCTGCTTCCATTGAACTGCAGAAGTTATGCGTCATGTGAAGTCTTTCAGAAATAAAAAACCCACAAAATAAATGTTGAATGGTCAAAGAGGAAAAAAAAAATACCAGGGATGGCTATCAGTTAAGATCATTTGGTTTGGGGGTAACAAAATCTTATAGTTCTTAATTAGAAACCGGAAGTCAGGTGGAAACCCAAGCAAATTTGCCGACGAGCTAATGCTCTTCATAGAAATTGGCGTAATGTATACTTGATTCAATAAAAATTTCTTGTTGTGTAAACATTCCGCAAAATAAGTTTTAATATGAATGAATGACTAAAGAACTTGTGCAGTATTTCCTTTGAATGAATTTGAAAAAAAAATATGAGAAAAAAAATCAGAGCTATAGCACTCTGATTTCATTTGTTTTTCAGGAAAGCCATAAAAAATCAGATCTCAATATCTACATTAACTAGAATTTCGAATACTGATCAATTATATACAATTGTTGCAAGGATTTGAAACTATCATGAAGATGTAAGAGAAGAGTAAGAAGTAAGTAAGTAAGAAGATGTTACCTAAGTTGGGCTAATCACTTATACAAAAGTACACCTTTGATTGTTTTCAAAATCCTCTTAAATTAAGAAATAAACTAAAATACTATTCACATTCGAGTATTGTCTTTTTGATAAAGAAAATATGTTACTATTATTCCAGCCCTGATCAGCTTATATATACGTTCGTATACAAATTTATTATATTTCTATAAACTTCAATTTGATTAAGGCAGAGGTCAGTATAATGAGAAACTGGAATTTGTGGCTAAGCCCAGCCTAAAAGCAATCCGTCCTACTATTGTCATGGAATTACTAATGAAGGGGAATGGATGGGGAGTGGGGGGGGGGGAACATGGATATTGTTGTAGTAGCGCGCACCTTAAATGACAAAAGAAATGCCGTTACAAATATTGTTAGGTAAATGGAAATTATGAACAAAGAATGAGTAACCGGCAAAGTATGTTAACAGCCCAAACACTTTGACAACTGGAGTTCAGCCAGCCGCCAGCTGGTGGATTATGCAAATCCATTTGGGTGGCAAGGCAGCAGAAGCAAAAACGGCTCTTGAAATGAGGGCAAGAGAGGCTGCTGCCCTGACGCATCGCCTCAACTACAGTACAGTTGGTGTTGGCCAATTGCAAGGTCATTGGTTGCGTCTGCGCAAACAGAGGACAGAGAGACAAACAGACATTAATAAGTGGCGAAAACGAAAACTTGATGCGTCAGTTGAAGGCGGCGGCATCGGCATCGGCATCTTGACATGACTTCCACTCCTTGACTGTCGGTCATTTCAGGTTCAAGCAGCACCCACTGATTATAGTCAGTGGTTTCGTCATGTCCGTCTGCAGGTCGTTTAGTGTATATGCGTGTGTGTGAGACAGAGAGAGGGGGAGAGATCACATACGGTTCAATGAACGTAATGTAATGTGCGCTAAAAGCTCTGAGGAGGAATGAATGATTATTTTTATTTTTTTCCACTGTCCATTACTGTTAACGAAAACAAACAACAGTTAAGCAGCAGCAGCAATCCAAATAAAATATGCCAAATGTATGCCCCCAACCCCCACCGCAAACCCCACCTCCTCCTCTTCGATTTCATCAACGCAAACGAAAAAGGAAGCAGCCAGTATTGCGTATGTGTGTGTATGCCCGTTTGTGTATGTGTGTTTTGTATGTGATTTACAGCAACTCTATAAGATCTCCCGATATTGCATTGTTATTTTATTTCAAAAACGTAGTCAATCACCTTTTTGCTTGTTCTTTCTGTTGTTTTTGTTTTGTTTTGTGTTTTATAGGAAGTCAATAAAACATATAAAAATCATTTCATTTAAACATTAACTGAGGCGACAGCAGTCGCTGAAAGTTCCATTTGTAAATACAACAGAAAAAAGTAAATAAAATTATATAAATAATTTAATTCTTTTTGTGTTATTTTTTTTTTTTTTTGTTTTGGCCTGCCTTGTGGCTGTCGGAACTGATCGTGAACTGTAAACTCAAAAGCTAAGCTTCACTTCATATTTTGTTGTGTTTGTTGTTATTGTTTGTCAGGTAGTCAGTCAGTTGCTTCGATTATGAGCGTATATGGTCTATGGGAGACAGGTCCGGTTTTTGTGTTTAGCTTTGGTGCGATAAACGTCAGATAAATGAACCCAAAAGCTAAGCTAAACAGAAGCAAATAAAATACAATAACAAAAGGCATTAGAAATCACCAAGCAACATTAAGATCCTCATAAAACCAACAACAAAAGGTGTGTCTGCCACAGTTCTTTTTGACATTACGGGGGAAAGCTGCTACTATTTCGAAATGTCACAGAAAGTAATTTTAATAAACAATTAACAGAATTAAAATACAAAAAACGACAATAAGAAAAAATGACTGTCATAATGTTAAATTGTAATGCAATTTCTAAAAGTACTTTAAAATAATTGGTAGACACTGGCAGATTTTGGAAACAAAAGCACCGCCAGAAGTTTAGAATTGTTTTGATGGGCGTTTTCTTCCAGAGAAATAAAATAGTTAAAGGGAATGGTAGAAAAAAAAATAAGGATGACTCGCCGATACATCAATATACAAATTCCGATTCTGGTTCATCACAGTATTTGTTAAACAGATTATTTCCTCTGTATAGCTATATTTAATATTTACTCAATCTGGCCAGTTCCGAATTCCATTAATATGGGGGAGCCAAGAAAAAAAACAAAAGAAATAAACCCACATGATTAAATCAACACAGCTGGACAGAGTTAAACAAAAACAATATACATACATACAATATGTATGATTAAAAGCTAGTTGAAAACATTTCCTCTTTAACAGTAAATACAAAATAATTTCTGCTTAAAATTTGCAAATTGTTTATGCAATAAAGAAATGTTTAATAAACAAAAGACAAATATAGTTAAAGATCTCATCCCTGATGATGACGGCGGGACATGGTAATTAAACCTTTATATAAATTATTATTTAATGGAAAAGAACGTCAACTAATTAAATAAGCAGAACATTCCTATATAAATGACGAAATAAGTTTGCTATTTGCCCATTTAAATTTGAAGATCACAAGTTTTTATTATTTTTATTATAAACTTAAATGGATCACATTTAGCAAATGTGTTAATTGATCTGGTAATTGAATTTGGAATAAATTTACTTATTTGACAACACTATTGGCTTGGATGTCGGGAGTGAGTAAGTAACTGGTAATGAGGCCAAAACACTTGGGATAGCCCTAAGTCAACACTAGTCTAAATGAAGTGGACGCACCACTGATGATAATGATGTGCAGCACTCCATACATAAAGCGAGAGAGAGAGAACAAAACAAAAAAAAAAAAATCTCACAACAGAACGTTAAAAGCTTTTGAGCCGGCGCTTGGCTGGCTTAATGAGCTCGGACTTGGTTGGACCTGACCAAATTTGGCAGAGGGGCTCCCATCTTGAGGCTAAAATATAGCGGCACAGAACATAAAAAAAAAAAACAAAGGGGTAGGGGAGGGGTAGAGGATGGAAGAGGGCCAAGTATTCTTTAAATGAAGTGTGCGGACAGAACGCTTAGTCAGCTAGTTCCAGTTTCCGCATGCTTAAAAGAGTCAAGACACTTACTTATACTCACACGTCGTGGACACCAAGTGCTCGGGCCGACGGCGTTGCTGCTGCTTGTTATTGTTGCTATCCGCAGCAGATGGCAACAGCACGCGATCGGGATAGAGCGGCTTGGGTGCCCACGATGCTGCTGCTACATAGATGTCCGTCCTTTGTGTGGCCGGCGGCGGAGTGCCACCATGGGGGGGTTCAGGTGTACCGGCTGCATAACTGTAATAGCCATCCTCCGGTTCATCTACCACAGATAAGCGATGCTTTGCATTGGACTTGTCGTTATCATCACTGTAGAGATATTCGTGCATGGAGCGGAAACTTTTGCGTCGTTGTTGGGCCTGGGTTAGTTGACTAGTTGGCAGCTTTTTGCGTGGCAGGAGTTCATCGGGTGAAGCACGTATCCAGGAGCTGGCCGGAACAAACTGTTGTTGACTGACCACCTTGGAAAAGTCCACATAGAGGGATTCATCGGTGGCAGGCTTGCGTTGGAAGTCATCATACTCGACATCATTGTCCACATCATCATCATCATCACCGTTTTCGTTGTCATCATCATGATGATTGGTAGGTCCTCCCACAGAGCTGTAGAAACTATAATTGCTGGAGGATTGCGAGAAGGAGCGATTGCGTCCATAGAACTCCTCTTCAAAGGGCAAACCTTGTGGAAACTTGTTGGAGAACGCTTTTTTCAAGCGCGGCGAATCATGCGAATCACTGGAGCCTGTTGAGGACTCACCTCCACATCCTCCTCCTGCTGCTCTTCCTCCACCATTACGCTGTTTGAGATTCAGCTTGGGCGTGGCCGGTAACTGCCTACGCTGTACCAGAGGAGTGGCTTTGGTTGTGAGATCATTGTTCGGCTTGCGTGCCGCTGTTGCTGCCGTTGGTGGCAGAGGTGCCGGATAATTCTTGCTGGAACGTTGATTGAGACGCGTGGGGCAATTCTCTTTGGTGGATTTACCCGCTGGATAGGTGCGTTTCTGTGAGAAATTGCCACCACTGGATAATGGCTGATACTGTTTACGGGCAGTGTTGGGCGTAGGCGCTGCTGCCGCTACATTTGCTGATGTTGCTGTTGCTGCTGTAGGGGGAGCTGGTGCTCTGGCCTTGCCATGGCCATGTCGTGTTGCTGCTGATGATGAACAGGTTGTCTCAATGCGACGGATTAGTTTGGGTGTCAGAGGTTTAACAGTGTTATTGACCACCAATCGTTGCAGGGGTTGTTGTTGTTGCCTCTGATCCCCTGGCAATTTGTGACGATTACTGCTACAGTAGCTGCTTCGCCAAGGTTGCTGACGACTAAAATTGCTACCCACTCCTCCACCTCCTCCTTGCTGATTAATCGACGAATTCGATGAAGCTGTTGAGGATGATGATGTGGTACTACTGTTGTTGTTATTATTAGTACTACGACTGCCTGGCATAGACTTGACCATTGTTCTATTAGATCCATTACTGCTCAGAGGGTGGTCAGTCGAATCCACTGCTACTGTTGCCGTTGTTGTTGTCGGTCCATTGTGACTTAAACAACTGCCTCGTGGCACTCGAAAGGAGCTATATGGCCTAAAGCCATTTCCATATTGCTGTCCAACGATGGGCATTTTGTTAGATTTTATTTCTTATTTTTTATATTTTTTTTGTTAACTTGTCGTTGATGATGTTGTTTGTTGGTTAATTATTCGCAATTCTTTTCGTTTGAAAATTAAACGGCGGAACATTTACTTTAAACGCGTTCACTTTGTAGATCGCTTATCTTATTAGATCGTTGATTGCCTAAATGATGAGATATACTTATTGAATTTTCAATGCTGGACACATACACACACACATCACTCGATAACCCAGCCCCGTGCTCCGTTCGATACTGAATGACTGGCAAGTACACACCCCAACTAAAAACGAGAATAGCCTCACTGTATTTCAATCACTTACACAGTCCAACATAATTCTACACTGTCTAAGAGATTCCTTTTTCAGAGAAGAATATGTTAATATAGATTCAAATCAATTTCCCGGAAGAATTTTCCAATACCACACTAAATTGGGATGTTTTTTTTAAGCTGGGTCATGGCAATAGCCTAGATATATAAATCTTTAGATTGTATCCTGCCGTTAAACCACAAACAATATTTAAAATTTGTTATTCTTGGCTCAGGGAAATGGCTAAAATAAATGACTGAAGCCAATTAAATATATATACACTAAGGTTGCGTGATAAACTCTTTGTTGGTCAGTGTTATCGGACATTTCGCTGCCTTTGCAATTAACACATTCCCATTAGCCTTCTTTTGGTTGTTTGGTGGCGGGGGTGCTACTTGGTACTTGCCACTGTAATGATGTTTCTATTGCTACCCGACCCCCCGCTGCTGTTGCATTTATGCGACTTCTCGCATTTGGCCGCATTTGCTGCTGTCAGCAAAAATTAAATTAGCCATTGAAAGGAAAAACAAAAAAATAAAATAACCCTGAACCTTTGGATACGATGATTTTGGTCGGAACAAATCCAATTGGCAAGTTCATTGATAAGACCTTTTGGTAACCAGTTTAATACGTTTTTATGCAATTTAAAAAAAAAAAAAAAAAACGGAATGAAAAGAGTTGGGTAGAAAGTGCTTGCCAACTGAAAATTGCAAACAGCCAGCCGCCGCCAACAGGTCCTCCTTTTTAAAGACCAGTTTTCACCAGTTTTTACTTTTTTTTTGTTTTTAACCTGAATCGGTCTGTGTCGGGCCATGGATAACAGCGGCAGCAGCTGCTGACTCAAACTACGGCCAGCAGCAGCACATGAGTAATCCATCTATCGTCGTGGTATCGGAAATGCGTGCAAAACCCTTGCAATGAAAAATATACACAAATATACAATCAACACGTCCGGTTTCTGTTTGTTTGTTGTTATTGGGTTCACAACTGCAACCGAGTTGCTGTTAGTTGTAGTCGTCGTAGTAGTAGTCGTTGCCAACGATAAGATGTAGGCGTCTGGCATCGTCGTCGTCGTCGTCATATCTTATCACAAAAGTTAGTTAACCCGAATTGGCCAAATATGTATCTACATATGAGAATATATATAGAGTCAAGGGCTCTCTCGTTAATGTTGTGTGCATCCCCTCCCTCCCTCTGTCATACAGCATTGAAACATGTGTCTGTTAGAAATTAAAATTCCACTGTCAAAGCATCATCATCTCACAGGATGCATAAACAAATCTCAGACAAATCAGAAATGCATAGCACAAACACACAAATATACACATAAATAATTGCACACTTGACAGCTGCATTTGTTAAAAACTTATAAACAATAAATTCGCTCGATTTACATTTCTTTTTTATACAAAAAACACTTGGTTATTTGAGGCTCTCTTGTTGTTGTTGTTGCTTATTCTTATTATTGTAATTGCTGCACGACGACGGCGACCGAAGAAGAAGGCAGCACCTCCATTCGCTTGCAAGTTGTCGTTGCGACTGAGCTATGGAGCGGCATGTTCGTAGCGAACAAGTGTCGGTCGACGGTTTGCTTGCTTGAGATTGTTGTCGGTTCCAGTTTACAGTGGCTGTGTGTTGTTGTTGCTGCTGCTGATCGTTCGCACCAGCAGCGGCGCAGCACGTTGTGCGTGGAATTCGCCGCAGCGAAAATAACTCTCGGTGCGTCGTGCGTATGACCCACCACCCGGCTGCTGCGCAATCGATGTACATATGTATATATTTATTATATTAATTTACATGATCAATTTGTTCTCAAATTGGAATGTAAATCGAAAACAATAAAAAGCGGAAATCGACACATTCAAGACTAGATTGATGCAGCAGAGCGAGCACAAATAAATTCTGTTTGCATATGTTTTTCGTCAAATTTTCAGTTTTGGACACTTCCGCGTTGCAAGATGCCTCAACTGTCGCTGCCGGCCGTCGCGCCGCTACGTTGTCGCATAATGAATAATGACCCAAGCTGGAAACTGCTTTGGCAATTAATCTGATGCTGCTGCCGCGGTTCATGAACACTTAGCAAGCGTGTTTTATTGCAATATTCGTAAAGGTTAATAAACAAAGCGAGTGCTGCACATGAAAACGTCATTTTAATGACAAAGAAAGCGCAGTTTTGCGCCTGATTAAACAAAACTCTGGTCGGGGTGGAGTGGTTGAAGCCGTTGCCTAAAAAGGCCAAGTCAAGCTTATAAAACAATAATAAATGCGCGACAACACAACGCGTTGCGCTTTAGCAGTTGTCTTTGCTTTGAGTAATATGCAAATACTTCTTTTTTAAATACGCAAGCGCATAAATTAAGGCAAGGAAATGCAATCGGGCCAAGCCAGGATACAATTCTTTGCCCCCGCCGCCCACGCTTTCCATTGTGGGGGGTACATATCCCATGGACAGACAGCACAAAGAGCATCGCTGGTAAATTTTACAGTAATCTGACTAAGGATGACTCGTGACAGTGAATTGTGACAGATCCAGGGTATCCGCACACACAGATACGCACACATACGCGCGCACACATATACAAAATTTCACTTGCCATTTTTGGGCAATCATTAATTTGTTTCTCTGGCTGCCGCTTTACT
The DNA here is from genome assembly GCA_035045865.1 of Drosophila austrosaltans. NCBI lineage: Eukaryota > Metazoa > Arthropoda > Insecta > Diptera > Drosophilidae > Drosophila > Drosophila austrosaltans. Next base: position 6,044,508 of record JAWNOQ010000180.1, on the reverse strand, counting down.
GCATTTGCCATTAAAGACACGACTGTTTACAAGCCCATTGAGATGAAGAAAGCGACAGGAGCGTCCAAAAGAAAGCTGCGTGGGCAGCAACAAGGCAAAGATAAGAAAAATTAAATACAAAAAAAAAGGCTAAAAAACCCGAGAGCCAGTCGGTGAATCAAGCCTGCTGGAGTCTGTACGAATAATGTAAATGGGGAAGTTGTTCAGTTGGTCCAGGAAAAGGAACAACTATAGGTATATTAAAAATTTAACTATTTACTTTATTTTTTATGCTTGTTTTTTGTTTGTTATTTTTTTAAAAAGGTAATTAATTTGTGAATAAAACTATAGTTTAACAAAAAACTGTTTCTCAAAGAATTTCACAGGTAATTAAACTTCTTACCTAAGTCTTTGACTAGTCACCAAATAAAATGTAATTTTATTTAGAAAAAGTTACGCTTGATTGTTTACTAACAATTGACTATGTTTTTGTTTAACTTAGAACAGAAGTACTTAAAAGTCTCAAATTAATGCCAATTGTATTACATAAACAACATATCTGTTGTTAAGATCATATATCACTGGAAATAAATATAAGGGACATAAAGGACACCCAGCCAATATACAGCGATACAAAATTAAATATTTGAGGTCGGAATATTTCGAGCTTTTTCATAGCCCAGCCAATAAACAAAAAAATTATTGATGTAAAACCTATTGATTTAAACGAATCGACTACCAACATTAAAAAACGCTTCTATATTTCTAAAATTCCTCAGTTTCAGAAATCTGTGGTCGTTGCTTCATTAGAAGTATATTAAACCAAATGGTTAAGAAATATAGTTTCAATCAAGCTTGCATGTCGGGCAAATATCGCTGGTAGCATGTTGTATAATTTGCCTGACTTAGCCGCTGCCCCAACTGGGTCTATTTACCCAAGTTTATTGTAGTCAAGTTCAATATTTATGACCTATTCTTAGTATAGTAAACACTCACGTTGGCTCCTTGGATATATGTGACGAGGTATTAGCGTCAACTTCATGTCGCCGTCGCTTAGCTGCCGATCTGGTGTGATGTGTCTTGGTAATGCGCGGCCTATTTTTATATATATACATATATAAAAATGATATATGCATACATACAAAAAAAACAAAATAATGAAAATATATTTGAGAATAATGCAGCAAATATGAATATGTATCTTTCGCCTATCCCCTATGTCCGAGAGAAGAACCCAAGATCGAGCCCTGGTATCGGTATGGTATAGAGAGATAGCGAGAGAGTGAGAGATTGGACACACTTACGGCGACGGTGCTTCCGGTATTAAGTGTGGCGAATGATCGCCAGTATCAAGTCGTCTACGTTTGTCTCGTGTGCCCGCCGAGGAGCGGTCCCTAGAATTATGGCGTCTCCGTGTTCGTGGCATCTATGAAGAATATTTACATATAATTACAAATTCATTTAGATATATATACTTATAGATGTATGTATATATTGATTGTAAATTTTTGTTTTGAGATTCTACGTCATATAAGAAGCAAAGCAATCTAGTGTTTCACCCCTTTACCCGACAACTATTGTGAGCAAAGGTGAGCAGCAGCTGGGAAACATTTTAATTGTATTGTATCCATGAGAGTATGTACACACATACATATGTACATCCATGCATAGATGCATGCATATGTGTGCATATACATACATCTACAAATGGCTTAAAAATTGGCAATTGACAATAAAGAAAAGCTATAACTAATGATTGTATTTCATATGATCCAGATTAGACAGCTACCTTTATAAAAATCGCTTTGCAGTTAACTTGCTATTCAAAGACGCCGTGAAATTGATTTTTTTATTTTATTGTATTTGTGTTTGTTGTTGTTGCTGCTGCTGGTTTGCTTTGCGTTAAAGCGTCGCTCTCGCGTCGCTATTAAAAATATTCCTTATGGCCCCTTCTCCGATCGTCTTTTGCATGTGATGACACTTTGTAGATGGGTGAAAAACAATCCAAAGTTGACTAGAGCACTTTGTTGATAGGATTTTTTGATATTTTGCGGAAAATCGTATTTTTTTTATTTCCATTAATTCACGTCACTTGGGTTTGTAAACTCACCACGATTGTGCGAAGAACTGCCATCTTGGTGTTAGTTTAAGTGGTTGCCAACTCGGGCGAAAATTAAAAATTATATTAAATGCACATATATGTAATTGTTTTTATTTGCAAATTGCGCGCAAATTTATAAAACACATATTACTTTTAGAGAGTGAACCAATTTTGTGAAAATCTTTTAGATTGTTTTGTTCGTTATGTTTTTTATATGAGTTGGCAACTCTGTGCGTATTTAAGGCTCACATGCTAAGTTTGATAGTATTTGTGTTTGTGTTTCTTGGATATCAATGAAGTCTGCAGGTAGTCAGCGAATTTTGGTTCTATGATGAATGAAAATGGATGGCTCTTGCTATCTTACCTCTTCTTTTTGCGTCGTTTTCCCCTCAGGTGTGGTTGTTGTTTTAATAGGAGGCGCCGGGAGAGCTAGCAATGGTGGGCGGGGAGAATATAAGCGATTCCAAATACCGCCAACCAGTTGGACGAGTGTTTGCCAAGTTAGATTTGGTTGGGTTATAGTTGAGAACATTAGTTTGGTCGAAATTTGATAATTTTTTATGGATGATTGCTGCATTTAGTTCCGGTTTAAATATTCTCTCTTTTGGCGCAATTTCCATGCCTACCATCTATGGGACTAACTTTTATAATTGATGGAACACATTCTGGGCATTACCATTGCCATCATACAACACTTTATACAACTAAATGCCGTTGATGTAACTTAAAACGTTTTGTTTTGCGTCAAAAATGAAAAAAAAAGGTAAATTGAATTACAAAGAAGCCAAGCGCGTCGGCAGCTGATAAGTCTCAGTGCTGCCACTTAATTTTGCAAAAGGGCTGCCAACTGATATTTATTTTAGTAGTGTTGGCAAATGATTCGGATGTAACCGTATTGTTATCTTTTTGAATTCAAATTACAACGGTTAATTTAAAATTTTTGTTCCAAACTTTTTACAAAAAAAAAAAACTTAACGTTTCCACGAGAAATCTTTCCGATTTTAAAGACAAAACAGCAACAGCTAAGAACTTTTCGCGCCTGCGCTGAATTACGCTTTGGCGCCCAATAATAAATACCGGCCATTCAATTGCATAACATTAAACGGAATAACGGTATCGTTTATCGTGCCCACGCTCAGTCATATATTGACGTGCTTGCCGTAACCGTCGTGTACGCGCGCGGAGGATTTGTCCTGGCCTTTGATTTTATTTCGTCTTATAGCAGAAGAAATTGAATTATTAAAAATTAAATCGACATCAGTCGTACGTCAAATGATTGAATAACTGAATAATTGATTGCGTGCTTCAGCACGGCATGTCTTGCCCACGTCATAGCTGCAACAGAAATTGTAATTTTAGTCCGGGAAACCATAGCTCAGTAGCAGTTATCCAAATTTCATTTACCCCGCCCAATTTCACACAGAAATCCGTTAATCTTCCATACAGTTTTTAAGTTTTTAATTTTTGGTGGGAAGACATTTTGCATACATTCAGGCGCATTCCATGGCAGAAGTGAGTATAGTTTATCGATTTTTATTTTTGCTGTACTCCAGCCTAGTCTTGGGATTTTGTCTGTGTTTGGGGCTAATCCAAAAGTCGCGTGATTCACATGAAATATTCAATTTCGACTCAATGCTCTGCACACTCACACACACTCGCATGCATGGAGAGGCATTTTTTTTTTTGGGTCACGAGGCAGCTGCGGCTCTGTGTATGTTGACATTGTCCTGGTCTCGTTTTTCGTCCGTTAGCACGTGCTTTGTACGTATACGTAACGAATAACTGTTCTCTGACTGTGCGTCTTTCTTTCTGTGTGTGTGTGTGTATGAGTGTGGTATAGTTTTATATATTTTTTCATTGTTCTCTCTGTGCTCTGGCTTAAATTTGATGACGATGGACTTTCGCTTTCAGCTGTAGTTGCCGCCATTTTAGTGACCAAACCATATCCGCAAATTATCGGGAAGGCATGGACACCGCTGCCGCCGCCGCCGCTGCCGTTGTCGTTGACCTGAGCTCAGAGAGCAGCACCGGGAAATCCAAGCTCAGTAACAAGCTGAGTAGTAATCCCAGCCCAAATCGAACCTTTAAGCCAGCGGTAAAACAATCGACCATCTACTCGACCGTTTCGACTGATCACGATCACGTAGAGTCCATGTCCGCTACACCGCCTCCAACGCCGGCCATGGCACGTGTACACTGCACCAGTAATGAGATCGACTTAGATTCAGCCAACGGTGATGCTCATAATCTTAACTGCAAGGACACATCATTGGAACATGGTCAAACTGATTTGGCTACATCAACGTCTTCCACAAATACAAGCACTTCCACAACGCTTCCAACGTCTGCCTTGCTTGCAACGACTCCAACTGTATCCTCAACGGCAGTGGTAGTTGTCGCAACTTCAACCACAGCATCAACAACAACAACAGAGACTGCAACTGGGACATCGACCATCGGAACAACCCAATTAAAAAGTGGCTCAAACTCCAGCGTACGGCAGTTGTTGCACTGGCAGGATATGCCTCAATATTTGCAATTCAATCCCTATGTGCTCAATGGCTACCGTCCGCTCCAAACCTTCAAGGGTTGCCTGCTCAGTCTCTTTTATTGGCACAACGAGACCATCAACATACTGACACACGGTAAGTGCTAACTACTTTCACTGTCACTGTCACACCGTCACCGACTTTTCGCCCACTCCTTGTACTACCAACAAACGAAAAAGAAAAAACAAATATGTATAAAAACCTTCCATTCTTAGTTGCTCATTTATCGATCGAAAAGAATATGCCGTCGAGCCGTAACAATCACGGTCAAAGCCAAGTGCAGGCGACATAAATAGATTAGGTCGGCATTTTATTTCTAATGCACCTGTCTGGGTTGGGTTTAAGTGGGTCGGGTCGGGTCGAATCTGGGGTTTGGTTATTCCAACTATATTGTGCTGAATTCAGTTTAATAATAATTACTGAAATTTTATATGTTTTCCAAATTAATTAAAATATATGTATATAAAATATAAACAATATTATATAAATAATTGCTATATTTATCAGTGGAATTACTAAACAAAAGTACAATCAAAGTATATATGTAGATGGGTTTTCATAAGTACACATTTTCATTATCTGAATAACAAATTCAATTAAAATAGCCATCTGGAATTCTCAGCCTGAGAATTATCAAGAAACGGGAAAGAAGACAATTTACTATGCCCTTCTATAAAACATATGTAACATAACAAATCGAATCAAATATTTCAATTTAAAAAGTATCTAACCTAACGATAAAGTTTCCAAAATAAGTTAATAAAACAATATTTATTGATTCTTGGTGAGTGTACACAAAAAGTCGGCTAGGCGCTTAGTACATTTTACATTTCTTATGGGGATTCATTTGTGTACCGGCTGCACATTGAAACTCTGTGGCAAATTCTTCAAAATTTGAAAGTGGTCCAATTACTCGAAATTTTCCCGGCACATGCTCATCAGTGGCAACTTGAATTTGCCGGACACGTGAATGTGCATCGTTACACCAGATCTGGGCATAGCTAATGAAAAATAATTGATTGCTAGTGTAATTAAGATCGGGCAGATTTTCTTTAACCAATTGCCTCATAGTTTGGGTGTTCGCTCCGAGGGTATTGTACCAGTTGCGATAGGCACTATAGGCAAGACGTACACCACCATTGTCTGCAATATTCTCTGATTGTGATGTGGACTCCTTGAGGCGTATATTATTATATACATATTTGGCATATTGAGCGGTGAAGCATTTTTGACGTTCCAGGAAATTCAAAGTTGACTTCTCATCCCACCAATCATTTGCGTTGCCATAAAGATCAAACTTTCGTCCCATATTATCGAAAGTGTGCATAATTTCATGGGCAATGAGGGAGGCCAAGGTGCCATATAGAATGGCATTGGGATATACGTCGCTCCATACTTGATAGGGCTGCAGTAGCGCCACAGGTACCTTAATGGTATTCTCTATGAGAATGTTGGCTGGAGTAAAACTAAGTAATTCACCATCTTCTAGGGGCTTGGCCGGCTTATGCATATCCTCGCGCATTTGACGCATAACCAAGAGCTTTATTTGTCGTAGATTCTCAACATAGTCATCATTCTGCAGCTCAAGATCGGAAAACTCGGCAGCAAAGTCGGTGTCAGTGTAAGAATTAATCTGTAGTGTCAGAGCTGCCAGTTTTTTAATGGACAGTTTGCGGGTTTCCGGTTCAATCCAGTTGAGCAATGGACTGGAACCTAAAGTTTGATTGAATGTGGCCTTGAGTTGATGCCAGACCAATTCAATATTGTTTGATGTCTCATTCGTGTTACCATAACGACGATATACCATGTTATCCAGATTTTTGGCAAAGTGTTTCTTGGTTGACTCAATGCAGGCTGTTTTCTGTTTTTTCTCTGTCTTTTCCGGAACCTCAGCAAAGTCCTCAACAAGTTGATAGAATATATAATTGGCCAATGTCCTTACAGGTGTACGATGTAAAACCTTAACGAGATTTCGCTGATATTGTGAGTTAAATTCGTATACGGGTTCTGTTAAATTCTCACCAAGACTCAAATAGAAGAGACTTTGTATATCAATAGCAGGCGAATAGCGTTTATGTATCTCAGCCACTGTTAATAGTTCCGTAATTTGGTTTAAATCCTGACCCTCACTCTCATCTAGGAGACCCTCTGCCAGTTCTATCTCAAGATCCAATAATTCTTGAGCAGTTGTTTTGGCCAGCTTTGTCTCCACACTCAGAAATTTCTCTAGTGTGCTTTGAATCTTATCGCGATAGGCGATACGATACATGGCCGTCTCCTTGTCCAAGTACATGCTTCGCGTTTCCAAGGTAAATTCCTGATGGCCTAGATAAGCTCTATTCTTTTGATTTTGAGCAAAATCTGTGGTCATCTCAATCCCAAGTATTGGCACCACACCATAGCGATGGGACATACGGGCGGATGTCTTCACCCAATTGAATTGGGACTCGTCCCAGTCATCGCCCTCCAGCACAGGCATTTCACCAAACTCCGATATCAATTGCCTCAGTTTTTCCTCATATCTCCGACCGAGCTTTAGCGTTTTGCACGATTGATAGAATAGCTTCACTTGCTTGTCCACTAATGTATCGCGATGATCGTCTTCATTGCTATTGAGCATGCTTAAAAGTTTTCGATCAAGGGATTTGGTCAAATGTTCGAAAAGTCCTGTACTTGATATTCCCAATGAATCCGCCGAATTGATGCGTGCATAGTTACCGCAGGCAAATGAATAGAAATCAAAACACGGATCCACAGACTCGTTCATGTAGCTCTTAATTTCCGCCGCCTTGGCCCGTTTCATTATAGCGCTGTGCAGGGGATTTTCCGGATTTAGTTCAGAATCGGCCAAAGGCATGGCCACAATCAACGGATCATGTAACTGGACCAGTACCAATCCCCACAGCAAGTGGATCAAAAAATTGCATAGCGATTGCATATTCACCAGCTGTGTTCTGTTGGCTCTACTGTTCTTGACTCACGAACCAGACTCTAAATAATAAACAAGCTTGCCTTAAACCAGCTATGGGTTTCGTTGCCTCTTCGAAGAAAAAGCTCCGACCTCGGGGTTATCTCCCACATCTCTCATACAAACATACATACGACCTATTTATGTAAGTGTATGTGCTACAGAGATGCCGCCGTGAAGTGCAATCATTCGCCAATAACAATTAAAAGCAATCAAGTGTACATATATATGTACATAATCGAATATATATATTTGATATTCACTTACCAAAATGCGCCATGCAGTTAAATACCAATTAATGAATAAAAACAGCATTTTAACCAAATAATGAAAAGGTTGAAGAAAAACTAAAAACCAAACCGATTTGAAACCACGTGCTTTTCCTACAACGGAAATTTGTATGTACACACTGTTCAAGTGGTGTTGCCACTAAAAAGGCTTGCCTTTTTAAGTAATTAGGTTATGTACACACTTTTGGCGCACTAAGCTCCTTTCAAAATTGCAAAAGCATTTCAAGTTATTTGCAAGTTAATCTCGATTTTCATTAAATTTATTTAAAATGTTGTAAACTTTTTCGCTAAGACAGTTGAAATATATTCCTGCCTTTGGTTTTCCATTTAACCGTTTTAAATAACGGTCAATCAATTTAAAAAGTCCATAAATAAAAGTTATAAGAATATTAAAGCAATGCATATAAAAACATAAATAATAAAGCTTCTATATACTTGAGATTTTAAATTAATATTCAATTGTCATTTCAATGCCCATTAATGAATAATGCAAATGTGAATATTAATTGTTGTTGGAATGCGCCATTTCAAACCCTTCTTCAAGTTATTAAAGCGTGAGATGTAATCCAAGCACGCAATCGCCACTAGATGTGGGGTTCAACGTAACCCCTCCTACACTATCCCAATTCCCGCTCACTGGAACAGTGATAAGGCAAAGTCGTCGCTCTGATCTCGGAAGTGCGTTCGTTGGCTCTTTAAGTTTTAGTTGCCTGCTGAGTGTTAACTATGAAGCACATTGAATTCGTTTTGCTAGCTTGCTGTCTCTGTGTCCAGGGCCATTTGCTCTCTCAGCCTGATCTTGAATTGCTCCACATTCAGGCCCAGGAGCAGCTAATCTCTCATCACAATGACAGCTTGTATGTGCAGCGTGTGATGCGATTGGCCAAATCTGCAGAAATGCGCAACTATATGGACGATGAAGTGGATGCCTGTGAAAACTTCTACGAGTATAGCTGCGGTAATTGGCCTAAAATTCATCCGGCCAACGATGCCCATCCCCGGGAGACAAACTACGAGCAACTGCTAATCAAAGCGTATAGACACAAACAGCAACGTTTACTGGAACGGCCAGCCAATCCAAAATCCGATGATGCTGCTGTGGTCAAGGTAAAACAATTCTATGCCAGCTGCCTTCACTACCGTCAGACACCAGCAGGTCTCTATCGCCAGCAACTGTTGGAAATAGTGGGAGAATTTGGCCGTATGCCCGTTTTGTCTTTGCCGGGGCAAGAGTGGCCCGCAGATGATTTCGACTGGCTGGAAACTGTGGCTCGAATCAAACGTAAATATGGCCTAAATATAATATTACAGCTGCAGCTAGTTGCAGATAAAATATATGTGGGTCAGCCCCAGCGTCTTCAGTCAGAGCCAAATGCTCAAGGTCAAGGGTTGGTAAAGTTAATAGCCAAACAATTGGAGCAACATTTGGATGTGGCCGAAGAATTGGCCCAAGAAACCGCTGTGGATGTTGCAGAATTGGAGCAACTTTTAACCAAGGGAATGTTTGATCGTAAAGTTGGCATCTTGTCCCAATTACGCACCGCTGATGAATTGGATGCCGCTTACTCCACCGGATTCAATCTCACCCATTATATAGAACTTGTTTTGGAACGACCTCTCAATTCGAATGATACTTTGTACGAACATGTGCCCAGTTATATGGCCCACATATTGCCCATATTGACAGAGACTCCCAAGAAGGTGTTGGCCAATTATATTTTCCATAAGTTGCTGTTACATTTCTTCTATGATCTTCAATCTGCGTCCAGTGTGGAACAGTGTCTATCCAGTGCCAGGGAACTTTTCACCGAACTACTCGATCACATGGTCTATCAACATTATGGAGATTCAGCTACTCTTAGTGATATTGAGTCAGTTTGGGAGCAGATTAAACAAAGTTTTAGTGTACTACTAGAATCTAATAGTTCCGATTGGTTGGCTGTACTGACTCGACGTCAATTGCTGGAGCAACTTAATGCCACTCGATTGGACATTAATGGACATGCAGACGTGAATTTCAGTCAACGATATCAGATGCTGCAATTCAAAGATCAGGATTATCTCTTCAACTTACGTTCTATTCTAAGCCATGATAGATTTGAGCAGAAAGCGACTAATCAACTGTCTTCACCTTCCTATGATCCTGTAAAAAACGCTGTACTCCTTCCAGTGGCCCTGATGCAGCCGAACTTCTTGTGGTCTCGTTATTATCCACGTGCTTTGTGGTATGGCAGTCTTGGAGCTTTATTGGCCCATCCTTTGGCACGCAGTTTTGAAGATCATTCCGGTTGGGATAGTCACTCTCAGTTAGAATATGAGAAGCGTAAAGAATGTTTCAAATATCAATATGGACGCTTGCGGATTGGTGGACAATATCTAGCCGAAAGTGAGATGCAGACAGAGAATATGGCAGATAACATGGCCATACAGGTGGCATATTTAGCCTACGACTCGTATCTACAAAAGTTGGCCAAATCGGCCTTGAACACGGAATCTTTACCCCAATTGAAACGTAGCCCCCAGCAATTGTTTTTCCTTAGCTATGGTCAACTCTGGTGCAACGATGCCAATGAACAGTTTCGGGACAAGCAATCACTTCTAAATATACGAACACCAAATCCCCTAAGAGTTATTGGATCCCTTAGCAATTTTGCTGATTTTGCAAGAAATTTCAACTGTGAGTCGGATACACCAATGAATCCCACCCATAAATGTCAATTGTATTAATTGAGAGAAAAAAAAGAATCAAATACAAAAATCATCATTTTAATTATGTGTATTCTTGAAGCGAAACTCTACAAAAGAAAGATTTAATTACTTTAACTAATTACATTTACATATAATTGCTCGAATTAACTAATAGATGGCACACTTGTACTCTGGATCCATGGGTGCCGATTGTGAACAATTGAATACCCATGAAAATTCCTGAAAATTAGAAAGGGAACCAATCACCCGATACATGCCAGGAGCATGATTGTCACCCGAGGCAATAGATGATTTAAATAAAGTTTGAACATCATCACACCAAAGCTGAGCAAATGCCACAAAGAACAATTGATTCCCATTGAATTCCAGGCCATTCAGAGTCTCCTTTTGTAGTGTTTCCGGCGTTTGTTGCCCCAACCACCGTTTATAGGCAGCATAGGCCAGTTTAACTCCCGCATTATCTGCAATATTCTCCGATTGCAGTGTGCTCTCGGGTAACGTTGTTCCACCATATTTATAGGCATGGTATTGAGCCTGGAAACACTTGCGCCTCTCCTCAAATTCATACTTTGACTTGTAGTCCCACCAGGATGCCAAATTGCCATATGCATCATAGTTTCGCCCATCGTCATCAAAGCCATGGACCATTTCATGGGCAAGTAAATAACCTAGAGTGGCATAGGTAAATGCCTGGGGATAGTCTACATTCCAGAAATAACGCGGTTGCATCAATGCCACCGGAATGCTAATATTATTCTCCAATATATTGTAGGCTGGAGTAAAGCTTAGAATTTCTGTGGCATCCAGCGTTGTTGGTGCCCCATGAAGTTTGAGGAGAGTTCTGTTTGCCTGTGCTGCACGTAATTTCTGGACATTGGCCACATAGTTAATACGATCGATGGTAACGCCCTCGTAGAATGACTCAAAGTTTTCCCCTTCATAGTTGTTTATATAGAGTTGCATGCGTTCCAGTTTCTCAATGGCCAACTGCCGTGTAGAGTTGGCAATCCAATCCAACTTGTCACCTGCCAACTGTTGCCGGAACACTCCTCGTATTTGCTCCCATACACGAAAGACTTCTGCCTCAGTCTCGGGATTACGATAGCGGGCATAGACCACTTGATCAACTAACTTGGCAAAGTATTTTTTGGTCTTCTCAATACACCATTTGGGCAAATCCTCCGAGCCAGCGTCTACCAGATACTCTTGAAGCAATTCCCACAGTACATAATTCGCTTGAGTTGATTTCAATGTGGATCGCAATGTGGTTAAAGTGTTCTCCAAATAGGTCTCATCGTAAATATAAATAACTTTGGGCACATTTTCCGGTCCAAGTACTAAGCCTAAAAATTCAGTAAAATTAATATCTGAGCCAAACTTTTCCTCCAACTCAATTAGGGAATAGAGTGTCAATTGATCTTCTAAAGATTCTCCTTCAACTCCAGAGCCACCGGACATTAAACTGTTTTCCAGAGCATGTATCTGCTTGGATGTATCCTTGGCCTGTTGGGAACTAAGTCCAAGATATTGTTTCATATCGTTGGCAGAACTTGCCTCCTCCAGCACATTCAAGATCTTCGAGTTGCTCAGCTTAACAAAATCTGGAGGACCCACATAGATCTTATTTTCCGTATTGTTTTTTATATCTCTCATGATATCCACGGCCAGAATTATTTGTTTGCCGTACTTATGCTGGATTTGACCCACTGATTGCCACCAAACGAACTCTGAGGCATTCCAACGATCTCCAGCAAGAACCGGCAACTCTCCATACTCGCGATAGACATTCTCCAGGGCCAGCTTATAGTGTACATCATCGCGATGGACTAATCTACAGGATTGATAGAAACCTTTCAATTTCAATTCCAACTCCGATGTCGTGCCTGTAGACTCCAAAAGTTTCTTGAGACGCCTATCAAAACCCTTGGCAATAAGTTGAAATGTATCCGTCATAATGTTACTCAGCAGCTGGGCAGGATTATTACGATGCCAATTGCCACAGGAATAGCTATAAAAATCATCACATGGTTGAATATTGGTATTCAACATGGCCTTAATATCCGCCACCTTCGATTGCCGTATAATACGTTTGGCATATTCCGTGCTTAGATCATCAGCTGCTGGTATGCCCTGGACAACGGATACGGTCACAAGTGCCACCGCTAGACAAAGCATCCAATAACACCGTCTTAACATAATCTCGCCTTTAGTTAAACTGAGCGAAAACAAAACTCACTTGTTTTGTGTGGAGGCCAAGCTTATCAATCCAATTTTGTTTATACATATATACATACAATATATACAAATACAATGCTGTGGGATAGGTCATTCTGTTATCGCATCGAGAGCAGACGGTCACAGTCACTCGTACTCTTATACGAGAGCTAGCTTAGATTGTTACATAGTTCATATGTATATTTACATATATCTTATAAAATTATTTCCCCCTTTTTGTTCTATTTCCAGCAATTCCCATCTTCTATATACTAGCAATTGTGCCTGGACTGATGCCCTGGGACAGTGGGTACAAATTTCTTTCATTCTGTCATGTCTTTGGCTCTGTTGCCCCATGGTGCGGCAGTTTTGTCTATCATCTGTTCATGAATATCGAGAAGGGCGAGAATGTTTACTATACGCTGCTCAAGCTCGACATGGTCGGCATATGGGTGAGCCAGAGCTTTGGTAAGTGTGATCGGCTGATAACGTCTCCCTATATGTGTATGTATATAGCCTATAAATAGAGTCAGATGTCAGTGAGACGCAATATTGCTACTCGGAAGCGGAAACTGTTTATTCTCAATTGTAAAGTGACCTTCAGACTTTGTTTTTTAGTTTAGTAGATCAAACATTTGTGTTGTGGATTCATTTTACTTTCCCTGCTGCATTCAAAGGCCTGGGAAAATTCTTCTGAATTGACCATAATGGCATAGATGCGCAATTCATCTGGTGGATGAATATTGGAGATTAAATGCGATTGCCGTCGCTCATCAAAAGTATCCGAGCACATCGTCTGCGCCAGTCCAAGGAAAAATAATTGCTCTGGTGATTGTAATAATTGAGGCAAGGATTCCGTATCCATAGTCTTGGCCAATGTAGCCTGTTCCAGCCACTTGTTATAGGCAGCATGGGCAATACGAAAGCCCACATTATCTGCTATATTCTCACCCTGCATTTCCATGCGAGGAAGTTTGGCGCCATTGTAACGCAAATTGCTAAACTGTTTCTCCAGACAAGCTTTGCGTGAATTGAACTCCGTTACGGCGGCAGTTGTCCACCAATCCCGAAGATTACCCTTGCCATCATACATGCGATTGAGATCGTCAAATCCGTGTGCCATCTCATGGGCAAGACTAAATCCCCATGTAGCATAGTTCAGGGCTGTCGGATAGACTTCGTGCCAAAAGAAGAAACGTTGCATATAACTAGCGGGCAGAATAACTAGATTCATCTCAGTCATATAGATTGGCGAACGAATCTGATAGTCATAATAGTTGGGATTCCACGGCCGTTGCAGATTCTCACGAAGATTAAGGGCTCTCATCTCCAGCAAGCGTTGAATGTTGCCAAAATAGTCAGCCGAACTGATAATCAAAGAACCATAACGCTCATCAAAGTCCACGGGTTCGGCTCCAGCAATTTGAAAGTTCATGTATCTTAGTTTTTCCAGCAGTCCATTTCGTGTCTCATCTTCCAGCCAGTCCACGGCTGGTTGATGCACCAAATCTTCAAAGGCGGATTTCAGATCTCTCCACAAGGCTCTCAAGCTGCCGGGAATGTGTGGATTACGTTGTTCCAATTGATGATAGACCAAATGATCCACCACATCAGGCAAAAGGCGAGCAGTTTGTCTTGCACAGAAATCTTGTGATTTGCCCACCTCAAAATCTCCCAGGAGACTGGACAGCATAAAGTTGGCCAAAACTCGTTTGGAGGTTCTGGCCAGAACTTTCTTCACCTGCCATAGATAACTGGCCACATTCTCATAGACAGGCAACTTATATTCGTAACCCAACCAGAGGCGGGCAAATTCCGTCAAATTGAGAGATGACCCATAGGTCTCAGTTAAGGCATCTAGCATGGTCAAGCGATTTCTGGCTCGAGGATCACGTTCCACCTGTTGATCAAGCCTACCCCTGGCCAATTCCTTTTCAACTTCTATAATCTCTTGGGCCGTTTTATGGGCACGCTCTGGCAGCAGACCCAATATATCCATCAGACGCTGTTTCAACTGAAGTTCACGTAGGAGATAGGCGGACTCATCTTTGATGTTGATCAAATCGTTCCGTTGACCCAAATACAAGCGATTGATCTGTGAGTTAAGAAAGTCTGGGCCAACCTCCACACCCAGTAGTGTAATCTTGCCATAGCGTCGTAACAGATTTGCCATCATTTTGATGGCATCGAATTCAGTTTCCTGCCAGGCAGATCCTTCGAGTGCTGGCATTCCACCAAATTCCTTTAAAACTTTCAGTAAATGAGCCCGCTGATCCAGATGAGTTGTTGTGTTTAGGCAGGACTCGTGAAAGTATTTGATGCACGTTTCCATGGCCCTATCAGTGCTCAGTTTAGGTTGATCCAGTAACTGTTTAACACGACGCAAATAGCCGGAATACAAAGCCTGATGGAGATTACGATCAGACTCCATTGTGGCTGGTGAAACTGTAGCATAATTACCACAGGCATATTTATAGAAATCCTGGCACGGTTCCACTGATGTGTTCATATAGCTCCGGATCTCAGCCGACTTCATGTGACGCATAATGTCATGGGCCAATGGTGTAGTTAATTCATCGAATAAGCCGGCATCAATACCAGCTGGCACGGATGCCAAATAAAGTAATGTGATAACAAAGCCGAGTCCGGCGGAAGCTCTCCTCCTTCCATCCATCTCAAACAAATCTCGTTTTTAAACTAAACACAACGCCGAAAATTATCGCTAGCTTATCACAAAAGCGCAAAATCGCAATCACACTGTTCCCATCCTGCTCTTGCTCTCCCTCTCTCTATCGCTCTCTTTGCAGGTGCCCTGCCCTTGGTGACGGCCACAACGCTCTGCTTTACACCCATACTCAAATGGTTCATCATTATCTCCTACTGCTTGCTCTCACTGTGGGGTCTATACAAGGTAAGAATTCATTGAGAACTTTTTTTTAAGTACACGGAAATTGAAATTAGAGAATATAGAAATTACAGAAAGCAAAAGTTAACGAAGAAATTTAAAATTTATTTTAAAATTTCAAATAATTTCTGGATTATAATTTATACATTTCAATCTTTTCACTAAGACCTTTTCCTCTTTGGTTGTTATGAAAGAAAAAAAACATTTCGTTTGAAGAATTTTTCCATTATCCTTTAGGCTCTCAGTTGGTCATCTTTTGACCGATTTGAAAAGGCTTTACAACATTGTCATTGCAACTCTGTGAAGCGAAAAACTTTATAAAAGCTTTCTAATTTTGGAAAAAAATCATTTTGACCAGATTTATGCAATTTTTCACGATGTTAACCCTTTTAGAAATCGGTTCAAAATTATTTTTTTTTCAAATTTTTCTGATTTTTATGGCAATTAAAAGATTTGATTCTAAAAAGCAATTGAATATATAGTTTTTCAAAATCGGACAAAATCGAACTGAATTGGACACTGGTTGAGGTTTCTTTCAAAATTTTACAGAATTGGCGAAGAAGAGGTTCCTTCCAAGGACATGTTCGTTGTCCTCTTCATGCGGCTATAACTTGGCCATCTTTAAGCCGATTTTAAAATGCTTCACAGCGTTTTCATCAGAACTTAACGTAGCGAAAAACTACATTAAAACTTTTGGAACTCAAAAAAATAACTTTTATCCGATTTTTGCCATTTTTGACGATGTCTTGGAAAATTTTCAAAAATCGGAACGAAATCATTATTTTCAACTTTTTCAGATATTAATGCCAATTAAAAATTGCGATTTCAGAAAGCAAATAGAGATAAAGTTTTTCAAAATCGGACAAAATTTGACGAAATTGGAGCCTGGTGAAATTTAGGTTTCTTGCGAAATTGGATTGAATTGGAAAGTTGAAGTTGCTTCCAAGGACATGTTCGTTATCCTTCTTATGCGGCTCTAATTTGGCCATCTTTTAGACGATTTTAAAAAGTTTTACATCATTGTAATTGTTACTTTGCGAAGCGAAAAACTACATTAAAACTTTCAGAACTTGAAAAAAAAATTTCGACCTGATTTTTAAATTTTTAACAATGTTACCCCTGTTAAAATTTTAAAAAATCGATGTTAAAATTTTTTTTTTAAGTTTTACAGATTTTTATGCCAGTTAAAATATGCAATTCCAAATCTTAAGAATAATTTTTAATAATTAAATTGAGCAGAGAATGTTTGTGGGATCTTCCAATGAAATAAAAATAATATAATATTATGTCCTTCTTATTAAAGAAGAGGGCTAAAAATGCATTAAAAATTAAGATACTTGCGAGAACTTTAGATCTTTAGGGTAAAAACTTAGTGTTGGACTTAGGGCAACATTTCTAAATTTGTTTAATATGTTTTACTATATATCAATTTACAAATATATATTTAATGATATTATATTTATAATTCGTGATTGTCAAAAATTTGTATGTATTTAAAAATGATCCTTCTTCTATAGGCTCTCACCGCTGGATCACCTTGGCAGCGTCGTCTTTGTTTTGCTCTTCCCTTTGGCATGCGCTCCATTTTGACCTTTATGCGCATCCGTGGAATGGTCGGCGGCAGTCACATGGCCCTTTCCCATGTCTACCTGCAGGTGCGTATGTCCGGGCATTCCAATTGACTAACTTGCTATTTTTACTAAACGTTTTTGGCTGGCCCTATTATTGTCTGTGCGCGTGCTTATTGTGCATAGGTTGAAGTTGTAAGTCGCATTTTCATACAAACATACATACAAACATAACAAACAAACAAACTAACAAACAAACAAACATACAAAATGTATAAAAATTATGTATACTAAATGGAGAAAGTCGAATACGGCTTACACACAAACAAAATGATGGCCATAACTTTCTCTAATTGTTGCTTTCTTTATTTTGGTTTTTGTAGGATGGCGTTTCTATATTAGGTGGAGCTATTGGAGCTATGAAAATACCAGAAAAATGGTTTCCCGGTGTAGTGGACTTTTATTTAAACTCTCATAATATAATGCATGTGCTAGTCGTGGTGGCTGTCTACTCCATGCACAAGGTATATCGAAAATCCTAATTGATGAAAATAGAGAAATTTTAATTTATTCCTCTTCCTTTTTGTATATAGGCTACCATCAAGGACTTTGAATGGATGTCAACACAGACATGTAATTCTATTGGCAATGCCACCGAACAGACCCTGGAACAACATGTGGAGCTATGACCCGTTTACTGGCTGCTGCTACTGCTGCTGCCGCTGATGCTGTTGGCCCGAAGACAAGGGGCCATTCTTGTTGGAAGAAGGAGAAGACTCTGTGTCCCGTATTTGGGGTGAAATGGCGCGTCTGCGTGATGTTAATGTTAATGTTGACGTTGACTCTATACCGTGTATATTCAATTAGAGAGCATGCTGTAACAGTAATAAGTATATACATGCATATAGGATCTAGGACATACAAAACATATATACATACATACATACATACATAGATCTATGTATGAGTACATACGAGTACTTCGACTGTGGTATTAAGCATTAAGGTTATATGTATAAACACAACACAACATCAGTATCAGTATCAGTCAGGAAACATACATACTACATACATATATCCGTACACCTTCTATATAGATAATGTTAACGGATAAAGATGTTGATCCACATGTACCTCATTATACTTACATTCATCTAAACTCTTGCATAAAAAAAAAAGGAAAACAAAAAAATATGTATAACTTTGTACCTCGTCGAAAATTTAACAATAAGTCAAAAAACAAGAAGAAAACACACTCTTTAAAATGGTAACAACTCTTCCTAGTCGAACTCTTTAGTTCAATAGATAATACAATTTGTTGATTTTTGCAAGCATAGTGTATAATTATAAACAAAGAAACAAACGAAAAAAAAAAATGTTGTAGCTGTTGTGCCCTGTAGTTAGGTGTATATTCAAAGTTGGACAAGTGTGAAAATGCAACAGAAACCAAAGAAATCTTCTTCTACAACGAATTATACATACAGAAAAAGTAGTAAAGTGCTTCTAAATTAGCTACCAAATTATATATATACATATACTTATGTATGTATATATAAATTGAGTTAATTTGATTTGTGTCAATTGTATTTGAATTAATTGCATAATTTAGGTATATATATATATTTGCTTTAGGTTTAACTAAGGCAAATATAATATTGTACGACGAATGTATTTTAATCCACTAAGTAGTGTCAATAATTTACACCCAAGCCTATAAAATGGAAACTAAAGCTAACAGAAAATATATGCGAATACGCAATAGGAGACAAATATGCTTGTAATGTTTAAAAGTTGCAATTAAATTGTAAGTGACAATTATACCATACGATATAAATGATTTTCGGAAAAAGTTAATAAACCCTAATCCAGAAGACAATATTTTGAATGCCCGCCAAGATGCGGCAATAGGTTATTTTTTAATAAACACATTTTCCAGCACTAGCTAGTGCTGCCATATCATTGATTATTGAACTTCCGGCAACCCTGCTAAACGTTGTTCGTCGGCGTTTCATTTTCTTAGTTGTACTTTAATTTTTTTAAGGTTTATTTGCTATTGCAATAATGAGTACAACAATAACAGAGATTGCCGACAAGGTGTCGCCGCGGGAATCCGCCAACTTCTTTGGCTTGCAGGCGGCCTTTGAAAAGGCCCTAGTGGAGGCGATTAAGGAAAATAATGTAGAGATCCTGGTCAAAGAATATAAGAGATTCAGCGCCAACTCGGAGCACGATAAACGTTCGCCCATGGACCAGGCGTTCCGGGAGCTGTTGATGAAACATCTCAACGACGATGTGGAGAAAATTGGGGCACTCGTAAAACTCTCCGTGGACGCTACCCGGGCTGAAATCGTATCTAACACAATTCCAGTTGTGCTACTGGGTGACACCTTCGATGTCGTCACACTTGACAAGTGCCAGGAACTCTTTCAATTTGTTGAGCAGATGGTGGAGGTGTGGAAGGAGGATATTCTATTTGCCTCGTGCAAGAACAATATCCTACGCATGTGCAACGATCTATTGCGCCGTCTGTCGCGGACGCAGAACACTGTCTTCTGTGGACGTATATTGCTCTTCCTTTCAAAATTCTTTCCCTTTTCGGAACGCTCTGGATTAAACATTGTGTCCGAATTCAATTTAGATAATTTTACTGAATACGGTTTAGACAGCAAAGATAACGATGACAATGATAGCAAAGAACTGGAAGATCTCGCAGAAGATATTCCCTTGAAAATTGACTATGATTTGTATTGCAAGTTTTGGTCACTGCAGGATTTCTTTCGCAATCCGAATCAATGCTACAGTAAGGCACAATGGAAAATGTTTCAGACGGTAAGTCCTTTATTTTAGAATTCTTTGAAAATGATTAACCATTTCTTATCTTTCAGCATGCAGAGACCATTTTGCAATCTTTTGTCAGCTTTAAGCTGGAGGACATTCGTCAAAGCAATGACAGCAGCAGCGACAGTGCCCAAGCCATGGAAGTAGATGAGGCTGTTGTGGATGCCGCTGCTACCTCCACTGTGAATAGAGCGAATCACTTCTTTGCCAAATTTTTGACCAATCCTAAGCTATTGGCCCTTCAACTCTCTGATTCCAATTTCCGACGGGCAGTTTTAGTCCAGTTTCTTATACTCTTCCAATACCTGCAAGTAAGCGTCAAGTTCAAGATGTAAGTCGCTGCGAATTTTAGAGTTTTTCCTTGAATAATTATAAAATTTACTTGTTAATTAGGGAATCATATATACTGACTCCTGCCCAGGCGGAATTCATCAAGGAAACGGAGCCTCGTGTATACAAGTTGCTTGAGGAGACGCCACCATATGGTCGCCGGTTTGCACGGACAGTGCAGCATATGTTGATACGCGAGGAAATGTGGAATAATTGGAAAAACGATGGCTGCAAAGAGTTTAAAAAACCAGAGAACCCACCGGTCAATGAAGAGGAAATGAAACCACCGCCGGCAAAGAGACCGAAGCGTCCTCTAGGTGACGCTCTACGCGATGCTTCGCGCAATGGCAAATTCTTCCTTGGCAAGTAAGTAAACCAATGATATACCCTTCTTTCATTGTAATAATGCTATTGTCCATTGTAGTGATAACCTAACACGCCTGTGGAACTACTCTCCGGATAATTTACAAGCTTGCAAAAGCGAGCAACGAAATTTCCTGCCTCAGCTGGAAACCTATTTGGAAACGCCGCACGAGAAGGTTGATCCGCCATTCGAGTGGCGTGCTCTGCGTTTGTTAGCCCGTCAGACTCCACACTTTTTTACCTCCGTGTCACAACCATCAAGTAAGATTTCTGATTACTTGGAACAAGTACGCAAGCGTCTAATCCGTGACAGGGAGCCCAAGCCATCTCTTTCGGCGGCGAACAATGCCCAGGAATCTAATAGTGCTGCCGCGGCAAATGCAACACCTGCAGAGAATGAACAGGAGACTGTTGCATTGCAAGATCCCGAACCAGAACAAGATCTCGAAGTGGAAGACACCGAACCTGTAGTTGAGGAAGCCGATGAGATGCCAGCCCACGAAAAGCCGCTTATGGTCACAAAAGCGCACATTGAAGAGATAACACCACTGATTGGTGAACCCTGGATGAAGTTGGGCAAGAAAATTGGCTTTACCAACGATGAGTTGCTTTACTTCCAAATGGAATATCCCTCTGCCGGGGTATGTTGCATTCAAATGCTGACTAATTGGATCTCAGACGATGACGATGCTACACTAGACAACTGGGCTTACATGTTGGAGGGATTGGAGATGCACAAAGCAGCGGAGGCTGTCAAGGTTATCATTGAGCGGGAGCGAGCGGCTCAGTCCGTTTCCATTTCTATGAGCAATGATATCGAAGTTCTATCCGACTAAAATGACCGATCCCCCAAACCCACCCCAAGTTCAATTAAGATTTAGATTATATGTATTAAATTCCTTTATCACAAGTAAAAAATAGAAAGAAGGACATTGACTTCTTTCATTGTCCAATCGAAATCCAGATTAGCGCTTTTTCAATGGTGGTGGCCCGTCACGACGTGGCTTGTTGTGAACCATTGTGGCACATTTTGGAATATGGCGTTCAGCGGCCTGTTGATTGAATCGCCTGCCACAATGTGGACACTGTATATAATCTGGATTCTCCGATGGCGGCGGTGGTGGCAAATCGCTGACCTTACCCCCACGAGCCAAATGTGCCTTCAATTGCTTAGCTGCACGTATCGATTGGATGAACTCTTCGTGTTTTTTGCGCCAATTGCCCTTCTTTACACCTGTGCTTAGACCCTGTTGTTGTGCTGCACTACTGTATGTGGACTGCGAACGGCTGCCTTTCCCTTTCTTTGTATACCTTTCATTCTCTGTACCCAAATTACGTTGTTTGGAGGCATCGAAAATCTTGCGCTTGGTATTGATGGTGCGTTGGCACACCGCCTCATGTTTGGCCAGACGTTCAGTAAGGAAATGGCGGCCACAAAAGCGGCAACTTTCAGTGCCTTCGGGAGCTGGTTGATCTTGCTAAACAGAAAGAAGATGGAAATGTCATAATTGGTAAAAAATATTCATTCGTTCGTTGTGACCTTACCACATTCATTTTGGTCACTGGAGATTTGGGTTCGGCCTGTACCGGATTAAACATCGAAACGAGAGCACAAAATTAGACATAACATGTTGAACTTGATTATTATATCTAAGTTGATGATGTTTTTCTTATACACTTACCCTTTTAATTGGTTTCTTAACTTGTGGTTGTGGATGAGACGGTGCTCTCAAAGGCTTCGCTAGCTGTTGTCTTGGTTCGGCCTGAAGTCCATTTGATGGCCTCACTGTTGCTTTTGCTACTGCTGGCATTGGCTTAGGGCTCCTTGGCGGTGTGGAGAGATGACGATTCTGACTTTCCTTCTCCTGTGCTGGAGGAGTTTTGCGAGTGATCACAGGCTTAAGACGATTCACAGGAGCAGCTGGACTATATTTAGTGTTGTTCATATTGATATCACTAGCCTGGCGGCGTTTAACTGTAACCGAGGCGGCACTCTCCTTAAGACTCATGGCGGTAACGCCCTTAATTAGCTTTTGTTCCACATGCTGTGGACGTTTGGGTGATGTGACCACAGTTGATAACGGCTTGAGAGGATTACTGCGATCAATGCCAGCTCCACGACGCCGTTCATCAAACATTTGTCGTACTTTTCCCGGATGAGTGGCTGCAGTCAAGGCACTGCCAGTGCTCTTTGTCGTTGTTAGCTCGGTGCGGCGCTGCTCCTTCTCCTGGAGCGTTTTCTGCTGAAAGCGCATCTACCAAAAAGAGAAAGGGGAGAAAAAAATATTTGAAATGGTTTATGTAAAACATACAGGATAAGGTCGCCTTACAGGCGCTGACTGGCTATTGCTGATACTATTGGGTGGCAGATGACTTAGAGCCTCTACTAATCTTCTTGCTGCCCAGGATTCGTTAAGTTTTAGAGGCAATATCTGATCATCAGCACCACCACTTTGATATAAATCAGTCTCATTGTCAAGGAACAAAGGATATGCCTCATTGTCGTTCTCATCCGCTTGCCACATGCTCGTGCTCGTATGATGTGCGCGTGTCAACTAAACCAGGACTGGACATTAGCATGCCCATTTCTCCCGAGTGGTGTAATTAAGTATATATGTGTGGGTAAATGTATGTGTTCATGGTGTGTGGTATGTGTCTCTTTCTAACTCCTCCTGTATAAAGCAAACGATGAGCTGTCAATTCAACTACTACCCCCCTTGTTGTAAATCTACAAATCCGTGTCCACTTACGTGCCGCCAGTATATAAAACCCCGAGCTACCCGACCCGCCTGGGCAAAGCTAACTTTGTCCGTTAAAAAATAGTTGCTGCGGTTCGTGCTGATGGTGGCGGTGCTGGAGGAGGGCATACTCTATCGTCTAGTATGTGACTTTTTATATTCCGAGTATTGGTCTCTTGTGTCCTGCTAGTGGCCTTCGTACCGGCCATGGCCACTTGGCTAGGTATGGGGGAAGGCAATTGACAAAAGGAATCAAAGAATGTGAAAAATCTTTTGTATGTCAAACACTTGAGTAAATCCCAAGCACTGGCTGCCCTTTTGTTTGTTTGGAAAATGCTATTGTTGTTGCTGTTGCATACCAATAACAACAAAAACAACAATAAAAAATCAATGGTTGCACCAGACGTTGCCACGGGAGCAGCACAGCAACAACAACATTTAGTATTAACAAGGGTGGCACAAAGAATTACAAGTAAGAGAGAGAGAGGGAGAGAGAGAGACAAATGAATGGCATTTGTTGAATGCACCGACAGAAACTCGACCACATCGCAGGTGACACTTATATACCCAACATTTATACTTTCTCTTTCTAAAAAAGATTGTAGCTCCTCTTCCTTTGCCTTTCCATGCCACAATCAGCAATACAAAATCGCGCGCCACAATATTTCCCTTTCATATTTAATTGATGTCTAATTGATGGATTGGTTTTGGATTGAATTTAAATTTGCGGAAAAGATGGATAAGTTCCCAATTCCATAAACTGATTCGTTAAAAGTGTCTGTTTCCACATCGAATTTTTTCCCACGAGAAAAACTTGATTCAGTTTTATCAGGTATTAAGGGCTATATAAATCAATTGTTGTGACAATTATTGAGATTTTTAATAACAATATTTATCTATTGTGCTCCACTATAAATGGTAATTAATTATACTATTACAGTTTTAAATTATACTCTGCTATATATAGATCAAGAATAGTCTTAAACTAATTTAAGTGGAATAATATTATTGCCGCTCTTTAATTATTTTTCATTATTATTTTGTAACATTTCAAATTTTTTTACTGTGACTATTAAAATACATGTTTTTATTTGCCAATTTGATTAAATTTTGAAAACAAATATTGGATTAAAATGTGCTTTTACATAAGTTGAAATGTGCTAAACATAGTCTAAAATTGTTTTTTTAATATAGATAAAGTTTTCCGAAATCCAAAATATACACGCATATTATCTAAAAACTGTTTTTCAGATGAACAAACCTTTATGCAATTAAAAGTTTAACAACCTAAGAAGCTATAAAGACGATTACTTCTAGAATTAAAAATTCTACAAGTACTGCAGCTTCTAGAAAGTAAATATTGAATCAAAACCGGATTTATAAATATATAGAAATATATATTAATGTCTTAGCTTCAATTATCTTAAAAGTATCCAAATAACGAGGAAAAACTAGGGCTAACCCTTCGTTATCTACTAGAAGAATTAGAAATTCAAAAAGTTTTCATATCAAGTGAAAGAATTTGGGATTCGATAAAGTTTCAACTAGAAAAGTTCTTTAAAAGTAATATCAGCCATTTAACTGAGAAAGAAACCATCGTTCAATAATCTATTTCAATTAAATCTATTAAAAGAAACGTTTCGAAATTCATTTAAACCAATCCTATGATTCAATTGTGAACTCATTGCCTACGCACCTTTGGTTATTTGAGACTATCAACATCTCGAATTGAAAGTGCGTAGGTGGTAAGACCTCTCCTAATACCAAAAATGGGCAACGGGCACAAATTAATTAGTTCGTATTACTCTGGGAAACTTTAGAACCAAAAACAAAATGGAACCATTTTTGGATTGTCACGGAAACAGAAGGCAATCATTATGATGTGCATGTGGATATTGCCTGTATGATGGGAAAGATAATAGCCAAAATGGCTAAGCTAATTGTGGTAGCGCGAATACATATATGGCTATTGGTTAGATTAGACAGCCTGTTTCCTGTATGTTAAGACTCTCTTACCTGTATTTGTTGCAGCCTTGAGGTGGTGCGGGGCTCTCCGTCACCTTGTGACGCCATTTCCAAATAAAGTCAGTGGCTCCCTCTCTCTCTCTCTCAGTCTCAATCTCTTTATAAAACGAGTGTGTGGGCAAACAGAAAACAGAAAATCACAGCCAACGCGATGACGCTATGGGTCTGGGTCTCGTTTTCTGGTATGTGTCAGAGTATACAGACTCGTCTTAGACTTAAAGCTGCTGTTGCTGCTGCTGACTCATGCAAGATTTGTGCTGCAAAAAAATATAGGTAAAAACATAAGCAAATTATGATCAGCAATATTGTAAATGTCGCCAAGAGGCGTCAAATAAAATAAATATAAAAAAAAAATAACATGGGAGGGCGCAGACTGTTGACACATTTCAATTCCAACTTGGCAATGTGGCGTGGGCGTTCGTTCCATCGGCTGCTGTAACCAGACAACGAGACAAGGCCGGCCCCCCCGCCTCTCTTGCCTCTCGTGGGCTGAGTAACAGCATTCGAAATTGAATGTATTTTTTTTTTTTTCAATTGCACTCACCGAAACTTAATGAAACTGGTAACTGATTGAAAATCAATTGCATTCAAATTTGTTTCAAACCAATCAAAAAAAATTTATTTGTAACTTTTGAAATTTTACCAAATTCTTTTTTTTTTTTGTTATTTTTCTTCTTTATTGTTTTTTTTTGTGTTATCAAAATATTAATTTCTTATTATTATACATTTAGTTGTATAATGGTTTATGCAGCTAAAAATTTGAATACTGAATTTGGTTTTTCTAGTAATATATTTTTGTTGAATATGATTTGAAATTCAAAGGTGTTTGAAGAATGTCAACTGGTTGCTAGTCAGAGCCAACTTTTGTTTGGCGAAAAAATGATTTGTCATGAATAAATTTCAAAGAGTTTTTGCATGAAAGTCGAATTTCATATACTCTTAATCTAATAAAGAATTTAAGCATATTCCATAGTTATTTTAAGGAAAAATCACTGCTTAAGCTATCAGAAGAGATTTATAGATGAAAGTCTCTTTTGTTTTCGAAATATCAACAAAATCCTATTTTGAGGAGTTTTTCTGATGATCCTAGAAGAAAATTTCAATACTCATAGGTAGCAAAAGACTGTTGACAAAATCATAGGCCTAATTTTGAAATTTTAACTTTTAAATAAAAAAGAGTTTTGTTTTCAACTTTGTTAGAGTATACAAAATTTCACGTTGCTGCCCACGCTTCAAACACAATTAATTTATGTTTATTTTTATTCTTCTTATTTTTTGGCACACTTTTTTTTGTTGTTGTTATGCTGACTAATTTAACTTTCTGACTCTTTGTTGGGTGAGTTTCAAGTCGCGATTTGCATAATTTACGTATCAAGACAGAGTCAACTAACTTACCCAGACCATGAGGGATGTCAACCATATAAAAGAGAAATGGTAGTAAAATGACCACCAATATGTCCACTACAAATGCAAATGGCACGCGAGTTTATTGACACTCGACGAGGACACTTAAACGACAATTGAACTTTACAGTTGTGGGAATGTGGGTCACCAACACATAGGACAGGACACTGTCTAAATAACGTATACGCAATGGTGGCCGGTCGCTCAACCTTTAAGAACGATGTGAAGTTTGTTTAATTTTTAAAATTTGTTGTACTAAAACAAAATCTGAGACGTGTCGTCAGCTTGCTCGACTGTTTGCTTAGAAGTTTGCTCACCAACTGAGACAAGATTGCGGCCAGCGGGCCCGAACAAGTTGCGAAGTTGGCCAGACATCGATGTCGATAGCAGTGTCAGTGGCAATGCCGGTGCCGGTGGCGGAGCTGGAGCTGAAGCTGAAGCTTGCAACTGATCGATCTAGCGTGCCAAGAGGGAAGTTCTATAATATGAGAAACCACTGCCGCCTCCCGCCCTGGTTGAAACAATAAACGATACATATGTGCGTGCTTTGTACCACACAAAAAAAAAACATGTATTTATCGCTCAATTGTTGCTGTTGTTGTTGTTGTTGTTTGACTCTGATGTTGTTGCTAATTGTTCATAGCTTTGTTGTTGTTATTTGTGTTCGCTTTGTGTTGGTTTTTTAATTTTTTTTTACAATTTATCAACGTTGACGCTTGGCAGATGGTTTGTCTTTTTCAGCATTTTTACTCTTAATCAAACTTTGTCGCTCTTTCGTATATAAACATATATCGTATATAAACATATATATAGATATGCCTTTGCCTTTGAAAGCCATCAAATCGAAATACATTGAATGTTTTTTTTTTTTTTATAAATAATTAATCATAATTCACCCTTGCAGAAGTTGCAAATGTTTTGGCCACAGTCTAATTATGGACTGCATGATACCCATTAAAATATACATACATATGTATTTGTTCAATAATATATATCAAACTATCTACGAAAGAGTTTCAATATATATTTTGAAAATTTCAAGAATCCAAGAGAATGATATAATACATACTATTTGGTCTCCAACAAAAAATAAAACCCTTTGAAATGTTATAACCTAAAAATATTGCCAGGCTTTGTTTTTTTTGGCGATATTCAAAAAATCTTACAATGCGTAAAACATTATGTAAGCTTTGGTCCATATACATATATATTAGATAAATATCCAATCGTTAACTTTTGATATATCGAATTGTATTGGGAGTAACTATCTGATTTGCAAATATCCGGCAAGGGTATATTTAGTTCGATCCTACATTCATGCATAATCTGATGGCTTCCACTTTTGGCTGTTTACTTGGCGTTTATTTGCTCATCGTTTTATAATAATAATAATAATTATTATTCATTTTTGTATGTGCCTTTTGCTGTGGTTTTGAAACCTTATAAACAGAGAAAGAGATAGAGAGATTGAGGAGAGCGTACAATTTGCGTTATTTTTATTACATTTTCATTCGTTTGTTTTTGTAGCGAAACTGATTATATCATGTCTAAACATTTGAGCTCCATTTTTTTTGTTTTTTTTTTTTTTTAAGTTTGTTGTTTGAAATCTTTTCATAATACTTATTTTTTGCTGCACTTTGTTCCAAATTGTCTTAGGGCTTAAGTACAAACACATTGTTTGTATGTATGTTTAGATGTACAATTTTATGTATGTATGTGTTTGTGTGACTGTCAAGTCGATAAATATTTAATATACTTATATATATTGACACATATTTGCATTGTATGTAGTTATTCTGTACTGTTAATTACAGTTTCTAGGAATGAATTTTGCGCTGTGCAAGTGTGTGTATGGATATTAGGGTGACTCAAGTTTGGAAGAGAAAAATGAATTGAAAAGTCAATCATAGATCATATTTTAAGACTGGTAAGTAGAAATAAAATCTTGAAGAACGAGTTTTACTAATTGAATTTTCAGAAATAAATAACATATTTCACATTTGACAGAGCTAAAACCGAAATTTCCGACAAGCAACGCTGAGCTTCACTTTAAATCTCTGTTAACTAACAGCACAGTTAAATCAAAAGAAATGTTAACAAAAAGTAACGTTTAAATATTAACATGACAACATACAGGAAAATGGAAGGAGCTAAGGAATTAATTTTCCAACACTGAAAATGATGTCCCTTTTTAGTAGAAATACCTTTGGCAGTGCGAAGGTTCCTTTTAAAGGACAAAATTGTTAGTTGAGCCAACCTAACTCGATTTGTAATACTGTTTTGGCTGTTTGCTGATTGAATCTATGACTTTAGTCAATGAATAAGTTGTTGAAGGGTTCTCATGATTAATCATCATATCAAAGCATTGTTTTTTCCTTAGATATATTTTCTTTTTGGATGTAAATGCATGTACTTTGTATGGCCCTTTGCTTTTTTAATGTATGTGTGTATGTGTGGGTGTATAAATTGTTTGTATGTATAATTCTGTTGTTGCTTAGAATTAATTCATGCTTGCTGCATATTTCCATAAAATTGCCACATTCGAAGCCGTTGCAAATACAAATACTTTACAATACAAGTTACAATTACAATTTTTTTTATGGTTTTTTGGTTTTTTTCTTGGTATACATTTAACAATGACACGGCAACACATCAAACGACACTGACGACAACTGGATTATAACAAACAACGAGAACTTACTAGTCTAATTGTAAGTGTTGCATATATAAACATTCATTCAAATTGTATGAACGAATATATGTTTAATACACAAACACACACGCATGTATAACTGCAGGCAAACCGCCTTGGGTTACGCCCTTTTTTTTGTTTGGTTTCTCAATAAAGTTCTCACCGATGATCATTTTTTATATCGTTTTCCATTTTCTAACCACATTTCTTAATTTGCGGCTTACAAATTTCTCGATTTGGAATTTGTTCTCGATTTCGTTTTCATCTATACCTAGGGTACTATACACAGTTTCAAGAATTTTGCTCGAGTTTTTTACATAAAAACATAAAATATCATAAATTACACATATTTCGTTTCTCTTTTTTTTTTGTGTTTGTTTTGTTTTTTCTTCTGTTTTTCAGCTAACATTTGGAAATGCATTTCACGTGTACAATTATTCTACAAAAAATTGCATCTAAAGTATACGTTTTTTTTTTAACATTTATATATATATACGTTATCATTTTGTCTTGGATTTTATGTATGTTTGTTTGTGTGTTTTTCTTCTTCATTTTATTTAATAAATTTTATAAAAATATTTTGTTTCGTTTTGTTTTTTTTTTTTGGGATTTAACTCAAGAGCAGGGATTGACCTTACGAATTGAAGCTTGTCTGGGCGAAATCTTCATTCAAAATACATACATAAATGGTTTCTTTTTGCTTCTTTTTTTTTGGAGTTTCTCTGAAATGACTCCATTTTGGACGTGCTAAGACTAAACCATACAACATCATTTTTCCATTTTCGATTTCGATTTCTATTTATTGTGTTGTAGTTGTCTTCTTTATTCGTTTTGTTTTCTTTTTTTTATATTTATTGGTTTTTATATGCTTAATCTCATCCAGTTTCGTGATTGTCCAAGGTATTTATTTCATTTTAACAATTTGTTGTTGGTTTTTCTTTTTTAAGATGATGTTTTGTTTTTGTTTTTCGTGTTCTTTAACTGGATACTGTCGCTTCCATTTCCTTTGGCTAAGACAACAATTCGACTAGACTTTTCAGATAACAACAATAGTACATATGTATATGTAATAAGTTAATACAGTACACTCAATAGTTACATGGAATTCGCTTAACGCTTTTGCATTATCATTATCTACTACATACACGGGGGATCTCTATAAGCCAACATTCAATGCGCTCTAAAATTTAACGTCTAAACGACAATTGCTTAAGTCTTTTAGTCTACATTTCGTTATCCGATTTTGGTTTACTATAACATACATACAATACAGTTTGCCTCCTCTCTGATTACATTAGTGTAGTGGGGGGAAATATATATATTTCGATTTGCTTAGGTAGCTCGGTGTATGAGTATTATGTTGGTGAGTTTCTCAGGATAGCTTTGCTTTCGGAAAAGGCGGCAAGGTTCAGGTTATTTAGATATTATTATTTTTTTTTTTCTTGTTTCATTAAAGTTTTCCTCTCACAGATCCAAGTCAAACCGTTTCAGGCAAGGATTTGTAGAGTTTGAAACATTTTTGTTTCTGTTTGGTACGCTTACATAATTACTATTTCATATTTATATATATATAGATTGATATTGATATATCAATATAGTTATATTGTTTGTGTGCTCTTTTATCCAATTGATTTTTGTAGTTTAAGCAGTTGTTGTTGTTGTTTTCTATTTACCCGTATTTGCTATATTATTTTCCTGGTTAATTTTACTTAGCTGTTTTGTTTAGTTTTAACTTGCACTTTTTGTCTGTTCATGAAAACCTGCACATTATTACAATGTCAATACATATATAAATACATACATAGATACATATACACATATATATATATATATATGTATGTCATATCTTAATCGCTCGATTTCTATACATTTAATACTTTGTTTTTTGGTTTTTCTTAACATTTCTATAACTAAACTTACGTAGTTGTTGTAAGGTGTCCGTAGCGGCGTTCATTTCTCATTTCATTTGGCGCATTTTTCAGCACACAAAAATGGTTTTTGAAAATTTATTTGGCTATTTTCCAAATAATATAAAACTGAATATTTAAAATTGAAATTAAGAGCGTGATGACAATTGATTTACATTTTTTTTTCCTTCAATGTGATGAGAATGAGAATGCATTTGATGGTATCGATGAACTATGCCTGATTCGGATGAGTTTTGTTGATCTTAAAATACTAAATACATATATATATATTATATACATACAAACGAGCATATGTGTATGTATGTATGTATGTGTGTGCATGTGATTTTTTTCCTGGGTTGCTAACTTGTTTTTCTGTTTTATAAACTTTTACAATCAGTACGGGTGGGTATGCTGTACTTATGCATAACTACATATATATGTATGTATGTATATATATATTTCGGTTCTTTTTGTATATTTATGTCATTTGCTTGTGTGATTTTGCATTTTGTATACTTTACTGACTTATTACTATTCTTGGAGTTTTAGGGGGTTAGGAGGGAGGCATTGTCTATTTTCATTTAACGGTTTACTGTTTTCTTTGGTTTTCATTTTTGCTTTTAAAACTAGTTTTCTTTTAATTTATTTTTTTTTTTTAAATACTCGTAATTTACCTGGTTTTCCTATTTGAATTTTTAACATCAGCTATCAAAATTCTATGCATCAAATTTTACACAATTTTATTAAATATTCATTGATTATTTACTATTTTTTCCTTTGTGTTTGTTGTTTTTTTTGGCCGCGCCATATAAATACTTCAAAAATTGCACAAAATAATGGAAGGAGGGCATGGGGAGCATTGATGGTGGGAGGGGGTGTTTTCCATTTGCTATTGTTTTCAAAATCTCTGGAGAATAATTGCCTATTTTTTTATTTATTTGTTTTTCTTGTTGTTGTTGTTGTTGTTATTGTTGCTTTGCATAATGCGCAAATATTAAAAATGTATTACAAAATACTAAAAATGTTCACTTTTATTTTTCTATTGCCTACTTCTAAGCGCACTCTGTTAAAAAATGTTCATATAATTTTCTGCCTGCAATTGCAATGCTTAGTCCGATATGTGGTAAATGTGGGCGTGGCTGAGCGCGTATATGTATACATGTGGCTCGCATGGGAATACTCTTGCTGCAACAGACAAACATTCGGAAGTCTCTGTTTGAACTTTTTCTTTAATCTTTCAACTTCAATTGCAGCTACTGTCATTTATTTCATGTGGCTCCCAAAGGATTTTAAATGTAATTGAGTTAAAGGATTGTTTTCTTGTAACTTTTGGTGTACAGTAGGGATTATCAAATGAACATCATAACAAAATTTTTCAAATTTGAATTCAACTTTAAATATTTCAAATACTTTTTGGTTGCTTATAACTCACTTTGGAGACTTGAATGATAATTAAATGTTGAAAATAATGATTCATAATCTTACAAAATCCCTTCATTTTGTTTTTCTATTAACTGGCAACGAAACTTTCTTAATGAAGGA
Source organism: Drosophila austrosaltans (assembly GCA_035045865.1). Taxonomy (NCBI): domain Eukaryota; kingdom Metazoa; phylum Arthropoda; class Insecta; order Diptera; family Drosophilidae; genus Drosophila; species Drosophila austrosaltans. The sequence continues at coordinate 6,011,383 of JAWNOQ010000180.1, read as the reverse complement.
AGGAGCAAATGGTGGCAGCCACAAGCCATTAGCCAGGAGTATGTTTATATCGGATAGTCCTAGTTAGTTTTTCCATAAATTTAACACACATACACATATACACATATGACAGAGATAGAAAGAAACACAGACAGAGACTGAGATGCGCGCAAGCTGTAAAAATTGTAATGATTGAGAGAGGATTTCAGTTTGTTTGTCGTAACTTTAATGTGTTTAACTGCTCAAGTTTTACCCCAAATTGGCAAACAGACAGAAGTAACACAGACAACTCAAATCCAAAAAGGTAGTAGTTGGGATTTCGGTGGCGTATACTTAACGATGTTTTCTTTTTACTTAACTACTTGCCATTGCTATCCCTTGCCCTTATCCCCCATTTAATCCCAACGCATGAATATGTACCAATCTAACATAAATGTGGAAGGGGAGGGGTAGATTGGAGGTGTGTAGAAGCATATAGAAATACTACCAAGCAATTGGTTTCCTTTCTTTTACTTTTTTTTTTGTTTCTTCTTCTCTTGTTTGGGTGGGTTGGATTGACTAAATGTGTATGTTTTGTTTCGTTTCGTTTTCTTTTCGATTTTAAAATATGAAATCACCGCAGTCCATGGCATAGTCAAAGTCCTCGCCACCAATATCATCCACGCCAGACGAATGAAAATCAAAGCCACCAATATCGGTATGATAGACGGCACCGCTACATGAAGTATCAATTAGATTTGTGCAATGGGTGGTGGGCAGTGCGTGCAGAGTAAAGGTATCCTCACACTGTGACCAAGTTAAACCGCCGCTCCAGACGCCATTCGGCAAAGTGGCCCATCCCCAGCCATGTCCCCAGGGCAGGGCACAAGCCAACGAGGCCTTCGAATCGGGCCTTTTGCTAAGTATGGCCACGGCTGCATCGCTCTTGATCAACGGATTCTGATTGTAATTGTATAATGTCCTTTGGGTTGTTAAGGCCGCTGAAGAGCAACGATGATGGCGACTGCTACTATGGGCCGCTGCCTTTCGTTGCTTTACCTCCGATTGGGTGGCCGCTAAACAAAATTCCCCAACGGGATTAGCAAGGACTGATAGTGTGGGAAAACAATATGTATCTCTCTCTACTTACGTCTAATGCGCACCAATGGACGACGCAGTACGTTCATTAATTGTGGCTTATCCACCACAAGTTCGATCTGTGGTGGCGGTGGCAGCGTTTTGGTTATGGCATCAATCCAATCACTAACTTCCTGCTCAGATTTGGCTAACATCCAATAGACTTTTGAACGTTTACGTTGCGAACCCAAGGCAATCAATTGAGATACATTGACGCCAGCCGGCAAAGGAGGACGTCGTGGTATCTGGCCAGTCCAATGGGCTATGGCTAGCATTTCGGGTGCCTCTTTTACCAAGATTTTACCCGATGGCGAGGAACGTCCTGGCTCAGTAAACCATGCCATTGTTGAATCATCATACAAGACAACCCATTCCTCTGCCCAGCGACTCCAAAGCATTTGCTCTGTAAATGAAAAATTTGAATAAATTGTTAAAGTAAGACCTAAGCGCTTTTAGTTTTAACTTATGTAAGAATGAATCGGTAGCTAAAACTAGACAAAAACGTAATGCAGACAATTATATGACAATGACACATTTGCAGCCTTGGCCAAATCATGAGTAATTACACTTGAATGTGGCCCCCAAAAGAAATCTGTAGTCACTTCCTATCATCCTTTCCATGCCGAAGGACTGCTGTGTCATATCGTTGAGTCTGGCTAGTGCATTTGTACATTTTTTTGCTGACTGGACAAATTGTCACAAGAATATTTTGCAATTCCCACCCCCCATACCTCCCTCTCTTTGTTCTTGCATTGTTATAGCTAACGTTGATAAGGGTAGCAATATATATAAATATAACACAGATATATATATGTATATACGTTTGGTCAACCTTTTGTTTGTTTTTACGTATATGTGTCCAGCATCTGTTACCCCGACAACAAATCCAGAAAGTTGGAATTTTATTAATAATTTTTTTTTTCTTTCTGTATTTCTTTATTTTTTTTTTTTGTACTTACTTTTGTAGCGGAGGAGGTAGCCACCTTTGATTTGCTTTCCACCAGTGCCAGGGCCACAGTTGGAGCCTGAATATAGAAAGTAAAGGAGAAAAAAAAAGGATATAGGTGAAACTATGCAGACCCATTCGCAAAGCTCATTTAATCCGCATCCGGTTGCCACTATTCAATGTCCAATGCCCAATGTCATACGATGCCATTAATTGGAAAGGTATGTATGTATGTGAGATCTAACCATTCCCTTATTTTTTTTTTTTTTTTGGTACCATGGCTACAGCATTTCTCTCTCTCTCTCTCTCACCCTCTCTCACTCTGTAATCCGACTGAAAATTGAGATTACTGCCCACGCACTGGAGCTGCGAGTTTCCAATCCAAAATGCAAACCAAAGCAAAACAGACCAGACCAGTGGAGAACACAACCCAATCCGAAACCAAACTCAAACCAAAGACACACTCACACACACACACACACAAATGCAAAAATGGTGTGATACATGAAATTCTAATATGCATTTGCACTCGAGTTTTTGTTATTTTGACAGCTGGATAAAAATTGCAGCACAGCAACTCAATTTGTCAGTAGTATATGCCCGTCCCCCCTTCGATACCATGCCCAACTCTACCCCTTGTTCATGGAGCTTCTCGTATCTCTGGCTCTCATTTCAAATTCATTACCGTCTGGCATCCCATTTATTTGGTCGAGTGCTGAAACTGATTAAAGGGCAGAGGGCAGAGTGGCAAATGTGGCATATGGGTAGAAGAGGCGGGGGGTGTATTCGTAACATGACGCTGTGGTTGACTGAATTAATTATTTTTAATAAACTTGCACGGGATTTTGCAAATGCATTGGACACACACACAAACTTATCTATATAGTATCGCATATGTATGTATATAAATGATATTAAAATCTGTTGTGATATAATTAAATGCTCTTTTCGAGATACGATTGGTCCATGAAATGCAAATAAAAATCATTAATTATTATCAAAAATAAATGACAAAACGTAAGAGGAAAATAATTTGCTATTAGATTGTGCATAAAGTATAGAAGATTATATGGATAAGTGACATACTTGGAGATTATATCACAACAGTCTATTGAATCTTTTAGTTACTCTTCTAATATATATTTTATATTAGTCTAGACTATATGTATATTAATGTGAAGATATTTAAACAGAAAGTTATTATATGCTGCTGTATATATTGTTGAAAATTCCTTATTATTAGCAAAAGAGTTTATCTTTGCAGCTGTAGTTGAAATTTGCATTAAAATATATATAAGAAAAACCTTTAAACTATTTATACATTCTTTAAGACATTTATTAGACATTAACTTTTCCAGGATTTAACTGTTCAAACACTCCTAAAATATTAGTTTTTGGCAGTAATATTCTAAATATATAATAAATATTCTTAAATTATTTAAATCAATTTATATTGTGTGTTGTAAATTTGTAAAAGGAGAACTCAAGTATTTTTGGCTGTAACTGACGGCTAAAACATCAAGTTGATAAATTAGTTATCAATATTTCAAATTTATGTAAAGGATTATGCAAACTTTTTTTATAAGAAATATCTGGATAAACTGGTTAAAAAACATAAATTTAAACTAGCAATTGACAAATTCATATTTTTTATGTATTTACAAATATTACAAGGTTAAGGGGAATCTTTATTTGAATCATTATTTATAATTTACATGAAACCCAAACACAATTTGATTAAATTTTTTTTTTAAATTCAGAATTGAAAGAATTGAAAGAAAACTGAAACTATAACATTCTTTCATATAAATTTATTTATTATTTGCGTAATAAACTGAACTGAATCAAAAGTATTTCAAGAGTTTTCAAAAACTTTAAATCAACAGCAAAGAGCTTTATATTAGTCAGATTTTATAAAAATAATTGAATAATTCAATCATTTGAGTTAAATTTACATTATTTCTATGTTTATTTTTTCAAACAGTCCCCAATTAGCTTAGTTGTTACACTTATTGTAGGGACACACAAAAGGACATATATATATAGAAACTTTTTGTGCTTTCTCAGAATTGATTAATATGGTTAAAAGGTTATGTACAATCATTTGTAAGAGACGAAAGATATTCGAGACATGTTCAAACATTCTATTCTTTGTTACGAAAACATTTTACTGACACAATGCCTGGGATCATCTAGTTCCAATTTCAAGGTAAAAACAATTTCCATTTATGTTTGTATGTATGTATGTATGTGTGTGTGTGTATATATACAAATTCAATTGCTGGAATCCAAAGAAAAGCAAAGTGTTGTGAAAAGATTCTTGAATTCAAATTGCAAATTCCATACTCAATTGATTTGCCGACCTTAAGGGCTGCCACAGTAACACTTGGCCCACTCCCAAGCAGAAGAATACAAAAATGAAGATGGGGGGGGGGGGGGGCAGGGGGGCTTAGCAGGAGCAGTTGAAACGAAGAAGAACTGATTATGCTGTGTGAGTAGCCAGGCGACAATTTCATTTGGCCAACGTTGACGATAAACTTGCATAGCAATTGAAAAGCGCTCAAGGCATGGTTGTGGAGGTAAGTGGGAGGGGTTTTTGCAAAAAGGTTACTTTCCCAACGCTCTTTTTTTCTTCATCTACACAGTCTGGTTTTTCGCCTCCTTTTTGTGTCGAAAACGAAAACGAAATGCAGACGAAAACGATAGATTTATACACAGAAGTGTCGACAGAGAGAGAGAGAGAGAGACGATGACGTTGTGGATTATGGGTAGAATGAGGTCGTCGAAGGATACTGCATTGCTTGTATAAGATGCAGGCGGACAACGTATGCGTATCCATGTATGTATATATGAGTGGATATGTGTGTGTGTATGTGTGGGCGTATACGTGTTGGCCACTTCAGTGCATACATTTACATTCACATGACAAAGCTGAAATTGCAAGTAGCTGCAACAGACAACGTTCTGCAACTAAGAGGAATACATAGACCAAATCCATACTACACAAATGAAATACACTTACAAAATAAAAAGGCAAAAATAATACAAATATTTTTTAAAAATTGTGATTTGAAAACAGATTCTTTAAATTTAAAATGAAGGAATATGAAGCCGTTTACATAAAAATTGAACTGGTTCGAAATTACTCTAAGTAAAAATGTAAATGTAAAAAACCAAATGGCTTGAACCAGTTCCATTTTTACTAAAAGCGTTTTAAATTGGTTCATTTGAAAGTTTAAATAATTTTGATTTAGTAACATTAATACAAATTAATCAAATAAAAGATAAAGCATATAAGTTTTTTGTATATTAAAGTTGAATTGAAAATTGTGGAAAAAGTAAAGCAGAATTTTTCTATGTATACTTGTTGTATGGATGAGTGGGGAAACCTTTACATGATTTATGTATATGTACATACATATATGTGTGTATATGTTTGTATGTGTATATGCACATGCCTTTCAACTGGAGAACTGCAAGCTGAAACTTGTGACCTGACGAGGACTAAGCATCTCCTTCTTCTTCTATGTTCTCGTCTCCGTTTTTCGCCTGTCAACGTTGTCGTTGCCTTTAATTCACTTTCAGTGACACAAACACACACACACACATATACAGGCACATGGACTTACAGACTGTCAAGTGTGAGTCGTGGTGGGTGGAGAATGGGTGGGCGATGTGTTGTCTCTATTTAATGATTTAATGCAATGTACGTGTGGTCTAGGGGCGTGGCACTAAGGCGCTGTTGGCAACAATTGCAAGCATAATGAAACCGCATTCTGAATTCCGCTTGATAAGTTGAGCCCAGGGTGTAGATGTCGATTGGTTGTGGGCGTAGTGAGAGGGAGGTGGTGGGGAAACACATAACGAGCAGGTCAACATTACAACCACAATGACAAAACATAACGAGAGCGAGAGAGTGTGAGAAATATACATAGGAGAAAGTGAAAAGTGAGAGTGAGTGAGAAAAAAGGACAGAGAACGAGAAATAGAGAGAAAGAGCGAGAGAGTGAGAGAACAGACAGATACTGTGGCTGCGGCAGTGGCAGCGACTGCTGCTGCTGTTGCTGCTGCGCCTGTGTGCGAATTCATTGAGAAAAATAGGCAAAGGCAAAAAACGAGTTCAAGGGTTTTCCGCCAAATGAGGACACGCCGCCTGCTGCTGCCTGCCTTTCAGTTTCTATTTTTTTTTTTTTTTAGGGCTGTGGCTCTCGGCTCGGCACAGTTTTCATTACACTTACCCGAAGCCTGAGGCTGCTGCAATTGCATTTGTTGTGGATGCTGCATAAAGGAGAACTCCGTATCGTTGCTCCTCGACTTCACTTTGGTGCACATGGAGAACATATTTCCTTGCTTTTGGCTTTTACTTTCGCTTACTTTTTTTTGGTAAAAAGAATTGTTAAAGATTTAATTGGCGTTTGGTATGAATTGGCAGCTTCTTGTTTCTGGCGTCTGGCAGAGTTGTCAGTTCATTAATGAAAGGAGAGTGATGTCAGCGTCAGCATCAGCATCAGGGCGCCTTATCAATACATAAAGCACTAACACTCCAACACACTTGTACACAGACAAACACACACGTACTAACACACACACACACACTGATATACGAGTGTTAACTGCTTTCGCTTTCCTTTTGGCCGCCAGAGATTTCTTTTATTAATTTTCGTTTTTTTTTTTGTTTAGCAACGTTTTGCGTTAGCAACGCCTTTTTTTGTTTTTTTATTTATTTTTTTTTTGTATGATGGATGCTTCAATCTTAATGAATTAGTGAAGATGGAAGTAAAACTGGTCTGTAGATGACATTGACGTTGCTAATTAGATTTCCAATTGTTCCCGGCAGATCTGCCTAGTCCGATGATGGGCCCACATCCATATTCTGTCCGGCACATGGACTGCACATGAAGCTTAATGGAAATGTAAATTAATATGGATGGATTTGAACCTGAACCTAAGGCCTGGGCACTGAATCTGCTTTTGTCCTGCGCTGCCACTCAATCACAATTGGACAGTTGGATAATGAATCAAATTCGGTTACAGTTGTTGTCGCTATCTCAATTATTCCTTCTACTTTTTTTTTTATTTTCGCTCTTTACTGTTGTTTTTTTTTTTTTTTTTTTTGTGCGTTGCTCCTGCTCCTGCTGATGTATGTGAATTGTGGATTTTTTGGATGAAATGGCTAGCAGTTGTTGTCCGTTGGCACACCTCTGATTGGATAGACGGCCGAAACTCGACTGAAATGATGGTTGCCGAAAGGATGCCATTTTCGTATGGAATTTTGCTCGGCTTGTTCGCCCCCAGCCGAAGCTTCAAAATGCCGAAAGCTTTTCGCTTAGGACTAGGACAACTTATCGGCGGCAGACACCGATGCTGCTGTTTGTGTCCTTCAATGTCCTGGCGGCAAACAACCCGCCAACAGATGACAGGCAGCGACGACAACGTTTCTTACTTTCGTTTGAGCTTTTTTTTTTACAATCTCTTTTTTTTTTTTCTTCTTTTTTGCGTGTTTTTGGATCCCTAAAGGTGGGGTCCTGGTTTGGGTTTGTCTTCAGTTTTGTCGGTTCATGTTTATACTACTACTACTCCAGTAAATGTGTGTGTGTGTGTGTGTGTGTGTGTAGGGGTAAGGGTGTATCGGAGGCGGGAAAGCTGTTGGCAACATCTGCTCAGCCCAGTGATAATCGGTTATAATGCCTTGTACCACTATTCAAATGGGCGGCAAGTAAATAAACAGTACTTAGTACAGTTTGAACACTTGCCGAACTTAATTTTTGGGTCGAACCGCAGCTGTCACTGAAAGACTTTTCAACGTGTCTATATATAAGTGAGTATAAGTTGCCCCACACAAGTATATGACCCAAATTAAGAGATTCCTAGCACACGACTCGAAAGTGAATTAATTATCTTAATTTGATTCTAAGTAGACCCAAAAAGTTATTTAAGTTGTTTTATCCCAAGTGGCAAGAAAAAAAAAAGAAAAACCCTAATGTTAGATTTTAGAGACAAAGGAAAACCAAACTGAGTTCAACTTTTTTAAGGTATTTATCAAGTTATTTAAATATCAATCATTGAAATTAAAAAGAAAGCCTATAAAAACATACCAGGAACTCATTTGTAGTAATCTATATGTAAACTTGATCAGCATAGATTATCTTTAGCTTTAATTACTTTTAAACTAATAATTAACTAAATTTCATTACCAATTTGTTACAACAAAAGATTGAGCGGAATTTAATTGACAATTTCAAATTCAAATTAATCAAAGCTACGCATGGAAACGATTGAGTACTTCAATTAAAATGAAAAATGATTTATTTTTTTAATGCAAACCATATGAAGGACAATAACAATGAACCCTAACACACATACACACAAACACACACACACAGTGTATAGTTTGTGTCAAACAGGATATGCCATTTACTGTGCAATAAATTTTTACTATTTATTGTGCTATATTCTTGTTTTTTTTTTTGCTGTTTACCTTGCGATTTATTCAATTTATTTGTTGACAACAAATTGAAAAGCTGCTTAAGAAAACTATCAATTGGTAATTGGCTTATTTTTTAACATTTATACTCTTTTTGTTCGAAAAGTATATTGCCAACGATGGAAAGGCTATACATGGTTTTAAGGTTTTTGAGTTGATAACGAAGAAACGTAAATAGAAATACGTAAACATATATGTATAACTCTTTATAGTTTGTTCAATATAATTATTGGAAATTAAAGGTTTAAAAAAAAAGGAAAGAACTTAAATTTAAAAGGCATCTTTAATAGAATATCTAGACATAACTCCAGACCTCAGAATTTCGTTCATATTTTGGTGTTTTCATAATCTATATAAAGATACACTAATACTTTGATTAATATGCCAATGATAAACAGTTTTATGATTATGCTTCATATTAAATTTAACCTTTAGATTTTTCAAAGTATTTTATCTTTTAATAAAAACAAATTTTTATATAATCTGTTAAAAAAACTGTCCCTTATATGGGTACTCAAATATTTCGAAAGAGTATCAATAATGTTACCCAAAACATAATCATTTGTGTTATTCATAAAAAGGGACATAAAGAAGGATCTCACAATAAACAAGCAGGCACTATCAAAGCTTCACCTGAAAGCACTTAGCATCCCCTAAGTCCGCATTCATTGCCCCGCAACATGCTAGGTATGTAGTAGTCATCTGGCAGGTTCACATGATGCTGCCTCTGCCACTGCCACTGCCACTGCCTCAGCCTCTGCTGTTGATGTTGACGTTGGTTTAGTTTTCGTTCGTGCTTTTGCATGTAAAACCAACCTGAAATCACTTAATCAGTTTATGCTGCAAAAATGCTGATGAAAGGTGGGCAAGTGAGGGCAACAACCAACAACACAAAGCAATGGGTGCCTAGTGCTAGGGTTCTCCTCTACCTCTAGCTCTATTGAAACGTAATGCCTTTGTAAGTGGCATTAATTTGATGCCACTGGTACTGGGACTGCCGTTGCTTGGCCTGGCTCCTGATTTTCTTTACTGCAATAATAAATCAATTTTAAGTTCATTTCTTATATACAGGATGACAGAGAGCAGTGTGTCGCGGTACAAGCTTCAAGGTCTGGGCGTTTTCACTTTCGGTTTCCAATTACACACTCACACATACACACACACACACACACACATCTTGCTATCTCTCACTTTGGCTCACTCGCTCTTTCTCTCTCTCTCTCTCAGGCATATAAGAAATTTTAAAGTGCGGCCTGGTTTTAGGGTTTGAGTTTCTAATATTAGGACACCACGGGTCCATGTCCACGCCCATACTCCTGACCGTGACACAATTCTCTATTGTTGGGCCAAAACACAGCAGCAACAGCGTCCAGCATATACTACTTTCCACTTTCTGGATACATAGCTGCGACCTGCTCTATTTTCTTTAATCAAATTCGAGCGAAAAGAATGAGAATAATAAAGAAAAAACCACAGAAACCCATCAAATATTTGTCCAAGGGTAAAGTTATTCGGGTCAACATATTTTTCTCTTTTAGTTGTTTTTAGTTTTTCAATTGAGTTTTTTCTTTCGTACTTGTGGATTATCAGAGGTTTTATTATCTTTTTTTCTTGTGAGTTTTTGTTTTGTTTTTTGATTTAAGGCTCTCTACCTTGTACATTATAATAAAATACAATGATATATTACATTTACATCTGTGTCGTATGGGTTTGAGAATATAACAACAGATTCCCTTGTAGCCTTGTCAAAGTTTCCTTAACTTTCACCCAGTTTGGTAATTAACATTTTGATGAACAAATTTATGCACCGTGAAAGCGACTTACAAAACTTTATTAGCCCTTTTTTCTAAGATGTGAGAATTAATAATACAAAAAAAAATAAAATAAAAAAGAATGGGAAGAAAAATGGAAACCTTAAAGACGATTTATGGGTGTGGCTTACACTGAGACATAAATATACATATATATTTTTTGGGCATATGTTTAAATTGAATCTATGAATTTACTCACACAATTAAAGGGCGAATGTATTCGGAACAATTGTACACACATTGATTTACATACATACTACTATATGTATTGCAATCTAAAGGCCATAATTACATACAAATGTGTTGCTTAGTTTAATAAAAATTAGGTACATACATATACACTTCATTACAATAACATGATACAAAGTTATCTTTTTTCCTGTTTTTTAGTTTTTGTTTTTTGTTTTTGTATTTTTCTATAGAAGATGTTGCATCTTCTTATTTTCTTTGATTCTTTTTCGTGTTGCAAGGAAACAACACGGCTCAACTAACATTCGCTAAAAGCCGAAAATTATGCTACTTGTTTTCATTTCTTTTGATTTCTTTTGGTTGTTCAATCGCGTAATACTCAAAAAGCGTGTGTGTGTGTGTGTGTAAATGTTTACAACTAGGTTTTTAGGGGACTGAAGAGTGGTGTGGGGGTTTGGGTTTTCGTTTTCACTAAGGACACAAAGTGCATAACATTGAAAAAAAAACGTTGAATGTGGAAAGCAACGTTGTGGAAACGACATACTAAAAAGTAAATTAAAAGAGAAAATGGAGAATAAAGTAAAACTAGATGACGAGTAATGTAAAATCGTGGTGGCTTCCACTTCCGGTTCCGTTTAGTTTTGCAAAGCGGCGCGCAGCAGGCTGTCCAATGTAAACTGAATTGTGCCACTGGCAGTTGCCTGTAAAACGGATGGCGGCTTGGGCAATGCCGGAAACATAGTGGGTGGTCCTGTCGCCTCAGTGATGTTGCTGGTACTGCTCAGGCATTCTCTGTTCCCAATGCCCAGCAATGAAGACGACGACGACGACGTCGGTGGCGTCGTCGACAGCTGCGGTGGCGCCTGTGATGGGTCTTGCTCCGGCTCTGGGTTACACACCGTCAGCGGCGTTGAGGATGTTGAGGACGAAGTGTGAAGAGGGCTCTGCTTACCATTGGGCGATAACTGGGTCTCGGTCTTTTCTTTGGATTCTTCGGACTCTTGCTTTTGTTGTTGTTGCTGTGCAATTGCTGTATTGACCTTGTTCCACAGGTTGCTGATGACAGCCGAATCCTTACCAGCGGCTGCCCTTCTCTTTGCAATCTTTTCAATGAAACTTTCTGGCTCTGAACTTGTCCCGGTGTCCACTACATTTGGATTCGACTGTTGACTGCTTTCGTTACGTGTGTAGGACGTGAGACGTGGACGTATTTGAGGACGCTCTGCAGGTAACTCTGGCAAAGTTGCTGAAACGGCACGTCCCTGACTAACCAACTCCAGCATAATGCGACGCGTGATGCCTTGTACTAGGGGTTTCTTTGCTTCCGTTATGTAGGCCTCCCATTGCTTTGGCTTGTTCTCATCATTTCCGGGCTGGCGACGTAGCTTAGCCCTCATGGAGTCAACAGCTGGAGCACCAGCATCAGGCTGTGTCTCTCCACCAGTGCTAGTGCTAGTGCCAGTGCCGGTGCCATCTGCCTTAAAGCTAATCATATCGTACACAAAGTCCTTGTTCACGGCCTTTACACGCCTACGAGTTGGTCGTTTATCTGCAGTCTGTTCACCGGAGTCTGGAGAGATCTGAGAACGCGATTTGCGACGCCTTTTACTTGGTGTGGGCTCAACGGGTTCCGAATCGGGCTCCTCTTTGATTACAACGGACTCTGGAATGGGTTCAGGCTCTGGCACTGGTTTAGAACGTCTTAATCTCTTCTCAGGGGCCTTTGACGCTGTCTTGCCCTCAGTCGGCGGCACACTCTTTTCGTCGTCCAGCAGCACAATATCGGCATCGACATCGTCACGCGAATACTCACACTCATGCGTGGACACATATTTCTCTGTAAGCATTTCACGATCTCCATCGATTTTGTGAGTGAAACCTAAATGATTTATTATGTCATATCGGCGAAAGGCACGATAGTCACACAAAGTGCATCCAAATCGACGGGCACGATAGTGAAACATGGATATATGCCGACGTAAGTTGCCAAGGGCATTGAACTGCTTGTGGCAAATCTTGCAACGGCAACGCATTTGTTTCTCAATGGGTACAGTCCGTTTCTTTTTCCCCTTAACTTTGCTGCTACTCTCTTCGGCAAGTGGCTCGGGATCGGGGTCTCGGTCGTCATCATCACTATTGGAGGACTCATCGCTGGCCGAATCGGATTCGTTTTGCAATTGCAACTTGTCCAACGAGACAGTCTGCAGTCCAGCTGCATAAGATTCACCTTGTTCGGCAAGATCGGCAAACATTTCATTCAAAGCATTCGTATCCGATTCGCCAGTCTGGTCCAGCGTTTGGTCAACGTCTACGTCTGTAGCATTGGCATTAGCTGGATTTTCATCAGTGGCATCCACACTTGAGGCATTACTGCTATTATGCTTCAACTTCAATCCTTTCACATTAGGAGCTGGCTTGGCCAGAGCCTCTTGTTTTGCCCGACAATTGAGTAAATGAGTAGACAGAGCAGCCCGTCGCTCAAATGATTTCTCACAGTAAATGCACAACGACATAATTTTCCGCTGTTCACCAACGTTATTCGTCTGCTCTGGCACACGGCCAACCACATCGTCCGATAACTGTAAACGCTTTAGCTCGCGACTTGGACCTTTGGGCTGAATATCGCCCTGTTGTACACGACGCTTGAGGATCGTATTGCGCATCATTCGTATACGTCTTGTGGGTTTCCTGCGTAAGAAGAGAAAAATAAATTAGTTGACATTAAATAGAAGTAAATTGAAATGGTGGGTAAACAATTTAATTTAAAAACGAAATCTGATACCTAGACGGATCAAATGCTCAATATAAACAATCAATCGGGAAAGAAGAAAGCTAAAAGACCAAATACCCTTGCAATTTTGTGTAAATTTTATAATATTAATGCAACTATTGGAAAAAAATTATAGCACCTATATGAAAACATTCAGTACTTTATAATATTTCAGAGCTATAGTAGATTAAAATTGACCCATCACTTTCACACTCTCAAAATCGTTTGTTCAAGATTTAATAGCTTACTAAGGAGTTAAAAATTACAGAAAACCGATTTTAAGATAAACTCATTACTGCATAAGGGTAACCACACCAGGCAAGATTTTGTGCGAATGTTTAAAATGTTTAAATATTTCATAAGTTTCAACATATTTCTAATCTTAGTATATCTTGGTAGATTTAAATTTGATATATTTTATACATAAAGAGAACCTAATCTTTTTTGCAAGTTGCCGCAGAAAATATTTTAGCAATTTGTTAAACAACGAAAAAGAATACATATAAGAAGTAAGTCGAAAATGACTATATAAAAATTTGGTCTATCACAAGTATATATAAATAATATATACAATATAAAAATATATATTCATACACTTTCCATTCCTGTTCTATAGCTTTACATACTTGTGATCCTTTGAAAGATGCCGAATAACCGCAGCTGCCTGCATAAAAGTCAGTGAACACGCTGGACACTGAAAAACGAAAGCCGACGATGAATGATGCTTTTGGATATGCAACTCGAGAGTTTTATGCGTCTGAAATGTTAGGTTGCCTGTAATGAGAGTTGAGTCATTTTAGCAATTTTCAGTGCCTACTTCATCAAAAGAAGTTTTCCTTACAAATCTCACAGAGGATACTCGTTTCGGCATCATCGCTGATTGATTGTTCACCTGTTTCACCCGAATCGCTGCCACTCCGGCGTTCTATTTTGTGTGTGGAATGGCTCATTACGGCTTTGCCGTCTGGTCCGACAACTGTATCAGCGGGATTGAGCATGTGGTGTACTTCATTGACTTCGGTCTTGATGCTATCATCGTGATCGATTTTAATAGTCTGATAAACAGCCTGGCTGGATGTGGGCACTGGCTCCAAGTGAAGAACTGTGGGCGATTGCCGATTTGTTGTGGTAGCTTTCTCCCGCCGCAGACGTTCAATGACTCCGCTGAGATCACGTATGCCGCCGCGCATTGGTCGTACCTCACGGGGTACCGGAGAACAGCCGGTACTGCGACTACGCAACATGTGCTCGATATCCTGGGCTGATGGGCCACTTCCGCTTTGTATAATCATTGTGGAGTTTCGATCCTAAAATATTAAAGAGGAATTCATAAGTAAATTCGGGACGAGAGTATTTTGATATTTTGCTTTACTGATCCAAACTCACTGTGTATCCGTTCTGATTGGCTGAGCGGGCGCTGACGCAGCAAAAGACACGCTTGTGACTGATGAAATTTGCCAGACTGCGGAACATATTCCGACACACATTGCATTCGTAGATAAGGCTACATTCTTGGCTGAGCAATCGACGCACCTAAAGGAGTAGATGAATAAGAGAGTTTGGATTTACTTTTATTACCATGATAATGGGTATGTATCCACAACTCAAGTCAACACACACACACTCACACTCATCTATATTTATCCATATAACGTACGTACATACATACGTAGTTAGCTATTAAAGAACTAACTAATAAGAAGTAACTTGCATTTAGGAAACTAGCTTGGATGCCGCCATTTACTGGCAAATGTGCGTCACGTAGGCACACCAATACATCATCATCATCATCATTAGCCGTAAATAATATATCGATTCCTTACCTCATTAGTGCCATCCTCATAAGCTCGACGCGCCTCCTCGAATCCAGAGTAGGCTGTAGTCAGCGGGCGCTGAAGCAAACTGATGTCACTATTGTCAACATTGGTCTTATCTGTCCTTGTTCCCGTGCCCTGCATCTGGTTCGTTATGGCGAGTTTGAATGTGTCCGAGTTGCAACGTGAGGTGCGTTTCTTCATGATTTCTATTAGTTACTTTATGTCGCCAACTGGCGAATTGTTATTATGCGACGTGCAACTTTATTTTGCACTGTTGTTTTTTTTATTTTGTAACTTGGTTCCAATTATTTATTGCAGAATGTTTGTATTTCTATTGGAACTCACGCCTACATCTCGCGATTTCATATTCCTATTCCCGGATACTTCCCCCATATTAACGGATAATTTCACCCGCTATAACCGGATAACGCGGCAAAAATGATGAAAATCTAAAAAATACCAAAAAAGAATACTACGCAGATACATCTTGACACAGTTATGGTTTTATATATATTTGGGTTGTTTGGAACCGTCTCATCTTCTTTAAGTTTTCGGGTATTTCTTTATTTGTCTTAATTTAAATGAAAACTGACCATTTTTAATATTTATATTTATTCACTCTGCACTAACACGTATAAACGCCTGTAGCAGATGTTGTAGACTATTTGTCTCTTTCTTACACATGTATATGCAATGGGAAAAATATATAAAAAGGGGGCTAACCATTTATCGTTTGTAAGTTTACACGGTGCGCATATTGTGATGTTTGGAAACTGTTGCATGCCACCGAGTATACATACATATGTATGTATTTACCTAATCATTCAAACTTGTTTATTATATTATTTTATGCATGTCATATTTAATAATGAGTTAAATACCATTTACTTACTTGTTAAAAAACTAGATCCTTTCATAACATAATAATGCTGCTAAAAATTAAGAAACTGCTGTTATTCCCATAAAAGAACTTAGGGTCCATAAATAAAATAATCTGTGAATAGAAAAATTTTTCATATACATATGTACGTATTTTTGAAATTTTTATTTTACGCTTAAGCTTGCAGAAGATTTCTTGGTTTGACATTCTGGGTTTTTCGGTTTTGTTCTAGAACAATGGTTTTAATAATTGGTTTAACTAATTCTAAATACAATTTCATGTAGAGATTTTGCAAATGGAATTGATTTCTTTTAAATCGTAAAAAGCGCTTGTCATAAAATAAAATGGAATCATATTTTTATTTTTTGTTTGCACTCCTGTTTACCATAGTTTAGCTGTTTCGGTTTGGTATATATATAAGTAGTATATGTTTTTCATTGTTCTGTATATCTCTCTATTTCGGTTTGAAAACTCAATTATTAAATATTCATACATTGAGATATATATTTAAATATATATGTATATAGTATTCTCATTGATTTATGGTTTTTCTTTGGAATTTTACAGTAAATAAACTACATATACATACATTTATATTGACATTTAATTAAATTTATGAAAAATATTTAATATTATATCTCTTTCTGTGTATTTGGATGTAAGTGTAAATAGCGTGTAGCTTAAATGTTGTTCGTTCTTTTTTTGTATTATATTTAGATATTATATATTTGCATATTATATAGGTATGTATGTTCTTTGAAGCAGAAACTATATTGGATTCCGATTTCGATTGGCTTGATTACTTATATATGATGCTTTATAAATATATTCTCTTGCATTTTTATATGTTTTTTTTTTTTTTTTGTTTTGTTTTAATTTTAACTTTACTATTACTTGTCTTTCGGTATTGTATGCAGTTCACAAATCTACGCAGCTGAAGCGCTCCTGATAAACATCCGGCATTTGCACTTTTCGTTAGTATTTTGTTTTTCCATCTTTTTTATTGTTTAATTTTTTATAGGTAATAATTCATTTATTACGAGTAAATTTGTATAAAGGTTAAGGTAATGCGTTTATCTTTAGTAAGGCACTAGTTACACGAAATGCACACATCCTTTAGCCTCCTTAATGGGGCTTCAAGTTGCTGCTCAACGTGCAACTACTGACTACGACATACAAATACAATGCTCTTTCACATAATTCCTTGATGCTGAAACACACACTTAATCCTCGACGTGTCCTTCAAACATTTTATCTGTATTCCAAACAATTTCTTAAAGCTTACGTGCACATTTGTTTTTTCTCATATATATTTTTTTTTAGCGTACAATTTTGTTTCATTTCAATCTCTTTACGTTACTTTTACTCTTATTAGCGCTCTACTATTCAACTAAACTTTGCCGCCTACTAAAGATACTAGTAGATAGATTTATGTTGTGGGTCTGATGGGGTTGGAGGACAGCCATTGTACTTAACGAAGCAACTGCGACAAATTAACAGAGTCTGGCTACGATTCAAATATATGTGGGATGGTTGTTGTAGTTGTAGGTTGGTAGGTTGTGTAGTTCTTGTTCTTGTTGGACAATATGTTGTGTGTCAAATGTATACATAAATGTTTATCATTCTTTTGTTTTGTTTCTTTTTGTTTTGTCTCGCGTTGTTACAATGTCTAACCTATAAATACAATCAATTTTATATTTATGTATATAGCATAATGGGCGGGGAGGAGAGAGAGAGAGACAGAGAAATAGAAAAAGAGTTTTTATGGTTAGCGCTTGGGTTGTTCTAAGTAGTCAGACTATAAACTAGTTTTTTGTTTTATTTTAACATTTACATGACAACTACGTACATACATACAAAGTTTAAAATGCAACTGCACAGCCCCAATGCTCAGGGGCTGAGGGGGAGAAATTTTCGTTATATGTATGTTAAAATTTTATATCAAAAAACTTTTTCTTGTATTTTGTAATTTGTTTTAAAAAGTGAGTATGTCAACATGTCTCGTTTTGGGTGTGTGTGTGTACAATGGAAAATCGGTATGGGGAAGTGGGAATGGGGAGAGGAAGGTAATATTGTTTGTAGCCTATATAGTTGCAGTTGCTTGATTCCTTGCTGCACCGTGTTTTTGTATAGGCGTGGCTGTGTGGCAGGGATTCATGCATAGCAGGTCTAATAACTAAGTGCAGGATGTCATTTAATATTAATTATTTTTAGCATTTCTCTCAATATCAATATATCTTTGCCTAAACATAATTGGGGCATACATTCTGTTACTCTGATTAGACAATTAGAGGATGCTTCACTTAAGATTTACAAAAATTTGTTTTGTTTTTTATCATACACTCCAAATGATAATGAAATTAAAACTTTCACTTTATTATAAAATAGGTCCACATAGTTTTAAAATTTTACAATGACTTTTGTTTGGTTTCCAGTTTAGGTTAATGTATATATAGTAAATGTTTGTTTCGTTTAAATGTAAATGTTTCGATTGTGAAAAAAGAAATATGTGATGCGGCGCTTTCGGCGTTTTCATTCATTAAAATGTACTATGAGATTCGTCGACATTCTACCTAAGTTTAACTCATTCATATAAATCATATAATTATTATGGATGTTTTCGTTCCATATAAACTAAAACAAGTAATTGACAAAAAAATGTACACTTAAAATCATAGGGAATATATGTATGTATATATGTAGTAAGTATGTATGTTTGAATTGAACTTAAAAACTTAGCGAACAAAAAAAGGAAGGAGGGATTTCAATGTGAACGTAAATTACATATATGTCGAACATAGGGATTAATTATATAGAAATTAAGACATAATAGTTTTATATATTTCATATGATACATAAGGCCTTAGCACGGGGCAATAGTGTTTAATTTAAATGCTTAAAAATAAGGGGCTCATCGTCATACAAAAAGCTGCCAATGTTAAAGCCAAACTAGCTGAGATTAGGAATTGTCATTTCGAGCTGTGTGTATGTGTATGGGTGAGTAATGAGCGTGCCTCTCAATCTGAATGCGGTTCCGAGGCGTGTGTTGTTCTTCTTGTGACGCAATATAATACAGACACTGATTTGTCTTGTTATTTTTTTTTTTTTTCTTTTTGTGGGAGGGATATTAACAATATGTTGCGGATTGATATCCATATTAATTTGATTTAAATGTTTGTTTTTAATGTGTTTGTTTTGGTTTTTGTTTTGTTTTGTAGACGACTGTTGTTGTTGCTGTGTTGGTAGTTGTTTCTTGTTGTTGATTTCGATTTACATTAATGAATGCGTTTAGTTTAGTTAAAAAACTTTGCTAATGTTATCATTATGAAGTTGGCCAAGATGATGGAAATGCTTGATTCTGTCAGATAGCTACCTCCGCTCACAACCACATCCTTCTCCTCCAGCAGTGGATAATCGATGACATGAATGATACCATTAGTGCATTCCACATCTGGCCGATAAACATTGATCGTCTTATAGTTCCATGTGATCACATATCCTACAAAAAGAAAGCCAAAACAATGGATAAGTATTCCCACAGTAAATCAGAAAAAGTTTTATCTTAATGGTGATGTGACAGTTGATTTGTGGCATGAGCTGTGCAATGGATTTGGATTAACTACAGCACTTACCAGTCCATTCATGACTAACATACTCATCGTGTAGATCTTTTAATTTTTTAGTTAGTAGATTTTGGTTAGGCGCATGATAGGAAATTTGGATAAAGCGTTATTAATATGTTATAGTTTAGCCAATAATCGCAGAATCGGTACAAAATTGAAAGCATTTAGAAAGAAAAAAACCTCAACCCGAGTAAAAAGTGAAATACTTACGACCAGCCTCCTCATCCACTCTCAACTGAAGCGAGTCACGGAAAGTGGGTAAAATAACTTTGTCCGTTTGTTGGGACATTTGCACCAGATCTTTCATTGTGTAAACACGATCCGCAATAGCCAAATGACGCTCTAAGATGGCCTTCGACTATTGGATATAAAAACAATGAAGTCAGTGAGTGGAAAGATATGGAGGAGATATAGAATTGCTGTCAACTAACATGATAGGCAAAGTCACGCATAAAGAGCTTCTTGTGAGCCGAAGGTGAATCCAATTCAGTCTTCTGCCAGCCCTTGTCCCTGGGCACAAAGTAAGTGAAACGGCGCTGCGTATTGTTTAACTGTTCGTTGAAGGATGAGAACTGGCCCATTTTATAGGTATCACTACAATTGGAGGAATAAACATGTTGCATAAGAAACTGAGAGGACAGATTTGAAAACTATTTCATATACCTCATCATTGGGTCGGATTCCAGTTTGCCCAATATAGTGGTATGAGGTACACCCAAAACGCGATCAATAATATGAACAAAACCATTTGTCTGGGCAACATCCGCTTGGACAACTGTGGCATTAACACCGCCACCCTCAACGGTTATAAGGGCATCGGCACCCTCACCCCGAACATTGAAATATAGGAACGTATGATTGTTAAGAGTGGGCACTTGAGCAATCTGTAAATTAAAAAGGAATCCTTGTTTAGTAAATATTTCAAGTTGACAAGTAAGTCTAAAGATCTTACCATATTGGCATTCTTTTGCCTAATTTTCTCGACATTCAAGCGATCCTTAATGATGTGCATATTCAAAATGTCAGTCATCTTCTTGCGATCTCTGTGGATAATATTAATAAATTGAGTTGTTTAAGGAATAAATGTATATATGTGTATAAACTTACCTAAGAATATTGTTAATAGATGCAGCATTCCAGGCTTCATTGCTCGGTGCCAAAATAGTCACCTCGGACAATTTATTAATATCATCGAGCGCTGCTCCGCCATTGTCCATAATAGCTTCATAGAATTTGCGCAAGGCTCCATTCTTTGAATTCTCCTTCAAACAAGAAAACATAAATATATTAATTATGCTTCTAATAATTCGGAATTCTTCTATCCGCAATTCAATCAAAACATAAAATATTTATATGGGAAACGCTGAAGCAATGTTGTTGGATAGTATTTTTTGTTGTACGAGTACATACATTTATTTTGTACATACATACATATGTATATATTTAATTTTCGAGAGTCCAGAAGGATAAACATTTAACAGCGAAAAATAAAAAAATATAATTTACCAATCATTTAAGGTATATGCAAACAATAAGCCGATGGGATGAATAATGTAAAATGTGGACACACACTTGAAACGATTTGTAACCAACTATGATGTACATATAATTGGAATCCATTATAACTATCTACTATAAAGATGATTGCAACTTTGGGACAGAGGCGGTAGTGGTAGTTGGTGATTGTGCGATGAGAGCGAAATGTTTAAACATTTTACTTACGTTTAAAAACTAAACCCCATTATATATTGTTGTTGTTGTAGTAGAAGAACAATTGGAAGTGTGAGGAGAAAGAGACAACAAATGGAACAGTTTGTTGTTTGTTTGGTTTTGTTTTTCAATTTATAATAGTTTTAGTTTGTTTTATGTATAATGTAGTTCCGCGCAGACAGCGCAAATTCCGCCAGAGGATGGTCAAAAAATGTTTGAAACGAGGCACAAGGGAAAATAAAATTTTTATTCTTGATTTTCAGTTGGTGCTTGCTTTCTTTTTTTCTTTTTGTATGCATTATTAATATTTAATTTTTTTTATTTACAGAACTCCTTTAAAGGCAAATCTTACGTTATTTAATTCTGGCGTGCACTTTTTTGGCAAACAAATCAAAAAGAAAAAACAACTACAACAAATTACTTGTGAAACAACCTCAGAATCGATAAAAATGCATAAAAAGAACAACAAACAATTTAAAGAAAAGCTCTACAAAATGCCAACTAATATAATTTGTATCCCAACTTCTTTTGCTTGAAAGGACATCCGATTTAGTTGTGCTTTTGCACATTCATGCTTATACAATTAACATATATATTGTATATGTAATTGTTTATAACTGTATGTATTGTTTTGGATAACATCCATGCACATAATAAGAATGAACAAGATCTTTATAGAATTGAATATAGAATGTGTTTGTTATTACCTTGAACGACTGGTTTTTGGGGTTAAGTTGGTTTTACCAATTTCAGTTCGGGTGCATCGTATATAAAGATTTTATTTCAGCAGGTACAAAAACAAAAAAGATAATACAAAATGATCAGTCAAGAGAGTCACTGTATGTATGTGTGTGATGGTAATAGATAATAATAAGTAAAAGTCCAAATAAAACGCAAAAGGTACAACAACAAAATTCTACAACAAAAAATAAAGAATCCATTTGAGAGAAATTTCGAAAAACGTAAATTGAGATGAGCGACCGACCGAGGGTCGATTAAATGTATGTATGTATGTGTCTGTCGGTATATGTATGCATGTATGCGCCCATGAGGAAAGGAAAGAATGGGAAAAAAGGATATGAGCATAAAGCTACAGTTACAATCAGATCAAAGCATGCCGACGACTGAGCGAGCGAGCGAGCGAGAGTGAACGATCTGGTGAATTGTTTTATGAAAGAGAGAGCGGGGTGGGATTGAAGGAAAAGCTTTTGCCAATTTTTAATGATGACTAATTTCGATTAGTTGCTTCTTCTTCGTCTTAATTTTTTTGGTGAATATAGAATTACCAATGTACAGACATTCAATATACATATATGTACATATATATGTATTTATTTATATATAGACATGGTTAATGAAGTTTTTGATTCTCATATGACTTGACATAATCTGGGAACAAAATGAATGACTAAGCAAAAGTAGCGCGCAAAATGTGCAATTTTTTTTTGTTTTTAAATTTTTTTTGCAGCCAATTTTGTAGATAATATCGAATTTGAGCGCGCGCTGTCCTCATTATGCTCACAGACGAAAACTGTGTCACGAACATTCACAGAGAGAGACAGGAAGAGTGTGAGAACGTTTTCGGAGCTTCATGAAGAAATTCGATTTGGTAGATAAATTTACATAAAACACATTGCTTTTGTTTTTTAATTAGTTTTTTTTTTTCATGGTTTGGCAATACTTACATTACACCCAAAATTTTTTTAAAATAAAATTTATATTTTAAAAATTATTTTAAAATAAAATTTTGCTTTTGATTTTACATGGAACCGAATCAATAAAAATTGTTTATGTGTGTTCTGTTTGTGTGTGTGAAAAAGTGTTGTGCCTTAAATTTTGGCATCAATCACAAGATTACTCTTATGTTCATTCAGTTCTAAGTAAAATCAGACTTTGGGCTTTGGAATAACAAAGATTTGTTTGATTTTTTTTTAATATAGTTTAAGCGCCGTTTTTTTTTTTTAATATTGGTTTGTTTTCTGTTTTTTTTTGTAGTGCAATTTTCATTTTTTATAGGCTTTGCAATCATTTGAGCCAACTGGGAAACTTTTGCAATAGTTTTGTTTTCTTTATACTTTTGCATTTTCTTTTGATCAAAGTGACTCATCTGAATGCAAAGTAAATAGTGATAACATGTATATAGCATATGTGTATGTGTGTGTGTGAGAGTATTCTCTGATGCGTGCCTAGCCAATCAAAATGCCAAGTCTTATCGCAAGCTAACGGCACTATCTGTCCTGATGTCTATGTATATGTGTGGGCGGGTATTTGTGTATATGTGGCGTAGCGACTGGCCATTTTTTGATTTATCTGTATTTACCTGCAAAAATTCTGTAACTGTCGTATCGATGATCACCAGGGGTCGAGAAATCAAATGTACCACACCATTCCTAACTGGAATATTGGCTTTAACAATTTCGGCCATAACAACGCCATCCGCGTGCTTGGCATCGCCAACTACAGTATTCGACTTGAAATACACTGCAAGTGGAATAAATGATTGAATTAGTTTACAATACATTTTATTTAGTTTTAATTGCGATTTTACTTTTGCCATCCTTTTCCTTGAAAAAGCTAACGGTAACCTTCAGCAAATCCTCAAAAGCAGCCGATGTCTTGGGACTATCATGCTGCGAGGCGGCAGTGAAGATGACAGTGTTTGGTACAACATGGCCATCGATAACCTTGGCATCCACCAGACTGCTACGAGCAGTAGCTTTAAATCCCTCATCTACGGGTATCAGGAATGTGTGAGCACCAGCCGCTTGATACAAAGATTCCTTTTTGGCCATTAACACTTGATTGCGATAGACGCGAACACGGTTGTTTTCTCCCAAATTAAGAAGATCGGCCTTTTGCATAAATTCAAGGGCATCCGGATTATTGATTTGAACCTGCCCATTTGTAGTGTTTGCGGTAAGTGGTTCTAGCACTTCGTCAATGATGTGCATAACCTGTAATAAATAGCAATATACATATATTTCAATACATATTATATACTACAACAATATCAATATATTAACTGACCTGACGTTTACCCATACGATTGGTCAGCTCTACGCTGAGCGAGGGAATTATACGTGCATTATTCACAAATATATCACCATTACGATTCTTGGTGATATATAGCGGTGGATTGCCTTCCATATCCGATGACACACTGCTTGGCAGTTGATCTTTGTTATATGCCGCGGTAGCTGCAAATAAAAATAGTTGAATAAATATATAAATTTATATATTTAATTGGTATGCATCATTCTATTAGCTTTAATTGAAACACACGATCTTTATTAAATTGGGTATATCGTATATATAACCAATATATTTCTCTTTGTGAATCTGTTTATATATTAATCGAATCGAACTTTTGAAATTCACTCTCTATAAAGAAATCGACTCTATTTCCTATACTTACTAATGTGATAGAGAACTTGGGGTGGAGATTTATAACGCTGGAAGGCTTCATTGGTGGGCACAAAGATTGTGCAGGAGCGTAGCGATAATGTTGAATTGGCAATGGGTGTCTGCTCCAACAGACTATAAAACTGTAAAGAGTAAAATGTAAGAGAAATGGTTTAGAGTTTTTTTTTTCATCGCTCAAGAAATTGATGGGGAAGTTGCGATGAGAGGGGGTGGAGTGTGGAATGGTTGGATTTAGTTGGGTGGGTGGTTGGTTGGTTGGTCGGTTGCTTGGCATTTTTGCCAAATATTGCGATTGTGACTCAGGAATTGCCATGACAACACAACTGAAACAACTAATAAAACGGAACACATTATGCATGGCTGGCAAAAAAAAAAAAAAAGGTTTATTGAACCAATTACGTAAGCAAGACGGAGGAGGTGAAACGGGGTTGGTACATTTTCTCGTCCGTTCGTCGACACTCCTCTGCTGTCCGTTAGCCTGGTTCAATGGTTTTTATGTGTCATTGATTGAGGCTCATTCTCTGTTTCAGTCATGGACATGGAAATGCATTTTCCAGCTACCCTAAATATCAGACGCTGACCCCGGTGGTTCTATCCGACCACCACCTGCCTGGCAACAGGAGAACAGGGGATAGGACAAGACAGTAGAGTACAGAACAGGACATGACATGCAACCACATACATTTTGCGGCTTCCCACCTTACGCCGCCACGCCCTGCTGCACATTCTCAGTTCAGTTCAGTTTATGAGTGGTGTATGTGAACGAAAATACCAACTAGTGCATAGAATTGAATGGAGTTGTGTGTACGTGTGCGTGTGTGTGTGGGTAGGTCCTGGCATGGACAACACCTTTTTCGGTGCCCTTCCATTAGAGTCTAGAGTATATGTCCTTTGGTCGTGTGTGACTCATGGCAATTTGAATTTAAAAAAGTTGTAGTTGTCCCCTTTTTCACATTTCTTAGTTCCCTTCCACTTTTACGTATCTGCACTTTGGCATCAATACATACACTCACAAACGCACACACACACAACATTTATACGTATCCTTTTTTTTGTTTTTGGTAATTGGAGACATCAGTTGTCGCTGTCGTTGTCGTTTTCATTCCTGTCCTGATACCGGTCCTGGTCCTGTTTTGAACTACTGTTTTACCAACTGCTCTTCTAACCTAAGCTGGTTTCAATTTCATTTCAGTAAATGTTTGCGCTTATCTTTTGGCACAAATGGAGACACAGTGATAGAGTATAAAAGAGAGAAAGAGTGCCTAATGGGATAAGTGAAGTTGAAGGAGTGCATTGTGCCACATGACACAGGAGACAAAGAGTGAACTAGATAAAAATTGATCTAGAATATATCAATCTAAAAGCGTTCGATATGAAGACAAGAAACCATTAGTTCTAAATTAAAAGTATAAAATACTGTATAAAAGATTTATACAGACGAACTCCTCTAACTCGAAGTTCTCTCTTCTAACTAGATCACAAATACATAAACGAAAGTAAAGCGATATCTCCTTAGAATTTTACTTCTCTAAACTGAAATCTCCGCAACTCAATTGACAATATTGTATATTTAGTTAGTTAAAATCTTTTCATATTATCATATCAAATCCATATATTTTAAAACTAATTTTCAATTGTTAAGAACAGAAAAGATCACAATTAAAACTAATTTTTTTTTCTTACATTTGTCGTAGCAAGATTGAAGCTACCCTTATGGAAACGACCTTCTGTCATCACTTTTCATTATGTCATCCACTTTTAGATCTTCATCACACACACATATACATATGTATATCTGTCTATATGTGTATGTCAAGGGGACAATTAGATGCAATTACTTTCATAAATTTTCATTATCAAATGTATCTTTTTTTTTTTTTTTTTATTTTGATGAAAGCCCAAATCAATCTTAATGAGTTTCCGCCCCTGTTTTTGCTTTATCAAAGATCTAATAGCCAGATGTCCTCTCCAGGGAGTCCTTGATAACAATTTGCCACAATTGTTAGAGCATTATCCTGTCGTTCAGCATTTTTCCACTTTTCTCCCCTTTTTTTTGTTAAAGAGAGAAATCTGTAACATTTACTATATTCAAACTGAAAGTTTTTTCTTAACGGTGGCAATGACCCCAACAGAAACCGTTTGCATTTCATCTAGAGTAGAGGCAACCCCCGCATAATGTTTTGGTAGCAAGATAGAGAGAGATGGACAGAGTAAGAGAGAGTCAAGGGCATGAGTCAGAGTTGCCAGACGGCGGTGCAAACAATAATTTTGGCGAGTGCAGTCCAAGGCATCTCCCCATCCCATTCCCCCCTCCCACACTCCCTTATCACGGCAGGACACTACACGCACACACACACACACATATACGCACACATAGACGTAGCAACCCTTATTGGCAAATTATGAACAAGAAAAAATTAAGTTTATTAGAAAACAAAATATATACTTTTGTTGTTGTTCTTGTTTTTTTTTTTTGGGTGTTTGTGTGTATGTTGTTGTTGTTGCAGCTTACCCTAACTGGCATTAGACGCCTGAAGGAATTGGCAGTGCTCTGAAAGAGAGAAAAATAACCGCCAAGAGTTCAAAACAAATTTTGCAATATATTTCTTTTTAGCCAAATTAGTTAACTGTTTAACTGCACGTAGACCAACAAAATAAAACTCGTAAATAAAAGGGAATAAACTAGACGTACATATGTATGTATGTATATTTGTTTAAGAAAAATCTATAATAATACTTCACAACAAACACAACATTTGAGCTTATGTAC
Organism: Drosophila austrosaltans; assembly: GCA_035045865.1. Taxonomy (NCBI): domain Eukaryota; kingdom Metazoa; phylum Arthropoda; class Insecta; order Diptera; family Drosophilidae; genus Drosophila; species Drosophila austrosaltans. The sequence goes on along the minus strand of JAWNOQ010000180.1, from coordinate 5,983,865 downwards.
ATATGTATGTATGTGTGTGTGTGTGTGCATTTGTTTCTGAGTGAGAATTCAATTTTCGGCTTCTAATGGAGGCGGCATTAAAATTAATTAGCAGATCGAAGGGGAAGGGGCGGCATCTGCATCTGGGTAGGTAGCCTTTATGGGCATATTACATTTACATATGTGTTTGTGTGTGTGTATGTTTGCATGTATATGTGAGTGCATGTTTGTATAAATAAATTTAATTGGTAGAAATTATGCATATGTGAGTGTAAGTTTTCTCTTTTTTTTTTTTGATATACATAATTGCAGCAACCGCCGGAGCAACCCTTGAGCCAGAGGCACATTTCTTTTAATTGGTGTCATTGGAGGGGATTGCAGGCAGTGCAGGAAGAGAAGTAGCAGGGGGTAGTTCAACAAAACGACAACGATGCGAGGCCATTTTCTCGCCCACACGCGCCGTACAGACATAGTTCGTGAGGTTCGTTGTCTAATGGATAGAGTCTTTTTCTCTATGTGGCATGTGTTTCACTTATGGCTCCATTAAGGTCATTCATGACATGGAATTGGAATTGAAATTGGAATGGGAGGCTCATCACATCTCATCATAACGCATATCATCGCATAGCGCTGGCCCCCAAACAAAATATATGTATACACAATACGCGCATCTATCTTGGTTTTGGTATTGTAATCTTAAATTAAATTCAATTGGATTCGATGCTGACTGACTGTCTGCCTGTCACCTCCCTCTCTCCCTGTTTCATCATTTTGTTCTCTTTAGATCTATCTCACTCCCACACCTGCCCTTGCTTTCTCTCTCTCTCTTGCCCTCTTTCTGTTGGGATGTGTCTTTTTCCAGTTGCACTCGCAAGTCAAAGGTTACAAAAATTTAAATTAATAATAATAAAAAAAAAGAGAACCAAGACGAAGCCTGGCGATCATGCAACATCCCAGCTACAGGAAGTTGGGGGTCACTGCAGCAGGTCACCGCCCGCACATGTCCAGCGGAAGATCAAGCAACTCTCCTCTTCACGCATATTTTTTAATGACATTTCGTATGAAATTATCAATTATGCTATGTGTGTAATTTAATATTCTTTAAAACATGGTTATGAGAAAAACCCCTTTACTTGTTGGAGAAGTTGTTTTTTTTTTTTTAGTTTACTTTTTATTGTGATCTACCCAAGCAAAACCACAAGTTGCTCCCCTTTATTCTTTCTCACTCTCTCTCTCTCTCTCTCTCTCTCTCCCTCTTCTATCGTTTTTGTACAAGAACCTCAAAGCTCTTTGTGTGTGTATTATTATCTTCTAGTCCATCAGCATGTAATGAGAATTGCAACCGTAATGAGCAAAGCCAACTTTAAAATGGAATATAATTAATATATATGTACATATGTATGTATGTATGTACATTCGTATCTGTGTGAACAGGTTCTCGAGTTATAAAGAATATATAAACAACAATATGCAGTTTAGACAAAAATTTAATTAGTGAAACCGATTTGCAAATCATTAAAACTTTTTTTCTAAGTCAGATTTAAATGGGAAATACAGAATACATATTTGAACTATTAACAATAATAAACTGATTCGACTAATAGCTAAGACAGGAATAAAATTATTTTATTTTTTAAGCACTATTTAATAATGAAATTTATCTAAATTAATTGCAAAACTTATAGCATGGGGAAAAAATAATTCAAAATTAAACTTCACAGATGATTTTCAGTATAAGACTCAAAAACTTCTGTTAAAATTTTAGTTCTGGGATTTTAGATGAATATTTGATAGATGTTCCCATTAAGAGAGAGAAGCCATAATATTTCGATTGGGACCATTTACAAGATTAGTAAACATTTGTTTTCTTTAATCTTGAATAAATCAGTTGAGTAACTCCAATAAATTGACCAGATGACTGTATGAGCATACGTATATTTTTATTCATTACTGTCATAGAAATATCAAATAAATTTATTTGTAATATTATATTCAGAAATTGATTATTTTAATGAGAATGTTAGTGTGAATTATAATGAATTCCTAGCCCACATTTAGATATAATTACTAATAAATTGCTAATGAGGTCATAGTTCTGTGAGGTTCTTGTAAAAAACTGCGCCCATAATGGAAAGTTAGCATAAAGATGAGAAGAAGTATTTAAACCCGGACCTATGTACACAAAAATATTTGTTTTACCAATGTTGGTTGGTTGCTTAGGTAGATTGCTATTGAGCCAAGCGACAGTTGCAACATGAAAATATGACTAAGACTGTCGCACGCTTTCTTTTCAATTGTGAAATTTTCATTCCTTTAGTTTGCTTGGCAACATTTTGGGTATTAAATGTTTACCAGAGTAGAACGTCAGTATATACATTTGTACATATACATTTGTGTATATAGTTATGTATTATGGTGTTTCTGTTGTTTTTTTAGCTGGCTACCTTTGTTGGCTTCTGACTTTTTACACTTTTATGTGTTTTCCAATGAGAGAGTGTTTTGTGTGTGTGCGTTTGTGAGTTTGAGTGTGAAGGTGTAAAAAGGTAAACTAAATAGAAAACTGTTATGCTCAGTCAACGTCAACGGCCGGCCGGGCGGTACTTGTGTCTGTTGTATGCTTAATTTATGTAGTTTTGGCTATGGTTATTTTTCCCCCTGCTTTACATAATAGAATCCGCCATGCATACCAAATGTGGTCAAGTCAAGTTGACTGGACTTTGAAACTGGAGTATACATACAGACATAAAGATGTATGTTTGTATGCATCTCAATTGATTTTTGTTCCAGCAGCACAGGTGCCTCTCAGGCAGCCACAACAACAACAACAAGTGAAAAGGCAAAAGGTCAAGGACAAGGATATGAAGAAATATGTACAGAAGGCCTCATTTTTCGTGGCTACCTGTGCATTCTAGTGGCATCTCTTTTGCGCAGACTCTAGGGCTCCATTTCCGTCTCTTTCTATCAAGGTTTTTCATTTCAAGGGCGGCCGCTGCTAGGCATAGCCAAAATGTTGACACATTTTGTCTGCTTACGATGACGGTGACAAAGTGGAGTTGGGTTAGTTGTTGATAGGGGGTGGAGGTAAGAGTTATGGTGGGTGGAGGTAGAGAGAAGCAAACTGCTACTCACCTATGAAAATATTTATTTTAACTGTTCTCACACTGACTCACTCACCTCTGAAAGGTCCGGATCATCGCGTAATTTGTCTGTCAACTCGGCAGCAGCTGCATATGTTGCATAGCCAAGTAGTAGTATTAGCAGAGGTGCTGCTGCACTCCGCAGCCCACGGCAATTTAACATTTTCCTTTATTTTCTTCTTTACTTTCTTTATCCAAAGGCAATTCACACGATTTGGCGGCTTGCACTTGCTTTAAACTTGCAACAATGAAGACCACGAAGACGATGACGACGACAATAGCAACGTCGACTTTTAAGGGTGGTGTGGTGGCAGTATTATGTTATTCTAGGATAAAGATCTGCAAGTTAAAGGCGAATACGCGCATAAATTATGCATTCAGCAATAATCAATTCCCCTTCTCATACTCCTGAATCAACCACTGGATATTTTGTTACTATAAACACAAGCTTCTGAAAGAAAACAGCAAATTCGGCGAAGTGATGGCAGCGCAGTTAGCAGCACAGTAGCATCACAGAGGCAGAAAAGAAAACAAGCTACAAAAAAAAAAAAAAGCATCACAACTTCCTGCCGGCGTACCATGGGATAAGTTTTAAAATGTTTTGGTAAAAATAAAAAAAATTCGTAACCTTTGTCTCCATCTTACATAATTATTTCGCTTAAAGTACGAGAAATTCTTGAAAATTTAAAAATTATCTACTTTAACAAGAACTAACTTGCAAATATCAAAAGAACCTGTTTAATTTCATATGACATAATGAAAGGAAAATCAGTTTCTATTAATTTAGTGTTTGTTCTTTGCAGTTTTTCCTGATACTTTAAGTTTGACTTTATTTATGATACATTTCCACAGTGCGATGGCGCGTCAAAGCCGCTGCTGCTGCTCGAAGGTTGCTGTTTTTCTTCTAAATTTTTTTTTTGTAGAATTCTGCACACAAAGCAGCTTTCTCGCTCATACACATCCAGAAAAGTGCCGTTATGTCACAAGCGGAGGCACCAAAAGCGCTTATTATATATTATTTTTGTCAGTTGTTTTTTCCCCTAATGTTTTCGCACAATCTTCTTGTGTTTTTTAATTATTTTGCACATTCCAATTCTAAATGATCATTGCTTTGCTGCTGTTTCTGCGCTTTTTTTCCTCTCGCAGTCAATCCGCATTTTTTTTTCTTCAGTTCGATTTCAACCGAAAATCTATTCTAAGAATTCAAGCCCGAAATGACAAAAAAAAGCATAAATGAAGAAAGTCAAACTTAGCAACAACAAAATTATGCAATGCCACCACGGTAACGGTAACGGTTGCTGACGCGTAACACTTTTTGTTGCAAGACGAAAAGACGGTCACCACACTCAGATTAAGCCCGACTAGAAATCAATAAACAAAAGAGCATTTCGCACGCTTACACCACCTGAGAACTTCTTTTTTTTTTTTGTTTAAGCACAGAAAAATCTATATTTAGCACTTTCGTAGCAGCTCAACCAGAGATTGCTGTTTAAGCCAAGGTGGAAGGTAAATCTGTTAAATTCAATTTACACCTGCAATGCAGGTCCCGTTTGAATTTAAACAGGAGCGCGCAACTTGATCAAATTATAATAGAATTACTTTTTTTGTTTTTTTAAATTCTTTTCTACTGCATCATAATTTAATCACTCACCAACCAAAATGTGGCGACCCCGAAACACACCCGCACACTTGGAAATCAAAAACAACACTGGAAAAAATTATAATACATCCAAGAGAACATTTTTGTGGAGCGAACATTTTGCAAGCAATTATCGAAAAGTAACCCAGCAGGCATTTTATGTGGCACTATTTATTTATTCGAAACTGCGCATAACATAAAGGCGGGTAATTCAAATTCCGATCGACCACTTACCATTTATATTTAATTCTATTGTAACTTTTTCTTTGCTTACTAGCTAATTACACAAATTATTAATAGCGTTTACCCCAGATTGAAAGTTATATAAAATAAACTATTAAAAATCTTCCCGTTTCCAAATTAATTCTTGATGGAGAAGCGGTATTCTTAAAATAAGTAAGCTATAAATTTAAAAAGAAACCATAAAATAGTTCCAGCAGCGCAACAGAGAAGCAATTTCAAAATTTGATGCAAAATTTGGAAGCTATAAAGAAAATAATACATGCTTAAGTTATCTTTGGTATTGTGAAATCAACAAACTTACCACTTTAGAATCCTTCTACCCTTGTCATAGGACTCTGTAGTTGGCGTTTCCTTTCCCAAATAGAGTCTCATGCCGCGGAGGGCACTGTTAAAGTATTCGTTCCAATCCAATTGCTTAATGTCAAAATTATAGATTTTCTTATCCTCCAGTGACATTTTTGACCATAATCCATATAAGTTGTCCATTTCGAATTGCCATGTTTTAACAGCAAACGGTCCCAAGGCTATAATGTGCTTATGAATCTTTTGATAGACTTTCACCAATCGAGGTTTCTTCCCCATCACACGAAGTCCCAGATCAGCAATATATCCGGGCAATGTGTGATAGAAAAAGGCAGCCAACGGAAATAGCCACATCGTTGAGATACAATGAAGGAAGGGATACCACAACATCTTTGTTACTGGATACTTGGCCCCATGTATCATTGCTAAATCTCGAAAATCACCATAAGTTAATACATTTTCAGGACTACTGGCAAAGTTGTAGATGGTTGGAGTTTTCTGGCAGTTAGTGGGTTTCTTGGGTGCATCCTTATATGTCTGCCAGGCGGCTGACAGTGTGACATTGGCACAATAATCAACAGGGACGACTGGACATTGGGCTTTGGTATCGAGCAAGGCCAAACGAAGAACTCCATAGGCAACGCCATATGTTATAGCAATTGGTCCATATAAATTGTCAATCCAACCCGAAACTGGCTCGTTGGCGGTGGCAATAACTTTGGTTACAAAATACAATTATAAATACCAATAAAATCATTTGGGATGTAACTTACTGACGCCAGGACGAAATATGCAGATGGGTAAATTTCCTGCCTCTCTAAGAATAACATCTTCCGCCAATGCCTTGGAATAGGTGTACGTGTTGGGAAACTTTTCCGATAAGACAGGTGCAAATTTGTCCAAAAGTTCCGGACTTATTTGCTCACTTAAATGAAGAACCTTCTCGGAATCGCAATCCAATTCTTCCGGATGAAAAGCTTCATCGATGTCTTCAAACATGCAATTGGAGAATGCTGTGGAAACATGGACAAAGGATAACAATTGGCGCATCTGTTTGGCCAGCTGCAGCATCAGCTGAGTGCCACGCGTATTAATGGCCAATGCCACATGAAGTGGCTCATTAAAGCGTACAGTGGCAGCTCCATGGATAAGAATTTGGACTTCGTTGATCAGAAGCTGGCGATTCGCTTCACTAATACCCAAGTCCAACTCCTGACAATCACCCGCTATGGGTATCAGAATATCCAACGCCTCAGGTTTGGTGCTCAATAGCGTTTCGAAAATCTTTCATGATAGGAAAATTCAAATAAATAAAATATATACCTAATTATATATGTAAACAAAGGTTACAGCCTACCGAATCCTGTCGCCAAGATGCGAAGCGTTCCTCTACGGTCTTCCCACGCTTTGTCCTGATCATCATATATATACGAGACACAGCCGTTGTACGCAATAGTTTTTCAATTATAACTAAAAACAGGGTAAAAAATGGATTTGCAGTTTGGACTTTAAATTTCAAATTAAATCAATTTTTTGGTTTCAAACCTTTGCCCAAAAATCCGGAGCCACCAGTTATGAAAACAGTCTTGTTTGCATAAAACTTTTGAATATCGCTTTCCATTTTCTTTTTATATAGCACGAGTTGAATTAGAAAATATTTCTAAATTTTACTTTGTATTACACTACAAGCGAGACGTTGTTTAAATGAAAATTGTTTTTGATTTACTTTCAGTATTTATAAAGAAGACGGCACCAAAGGCAATGTTAAAAGGGTCAGTGTGTATGGAGAGCAAAATCAAATACATTCATACAATGCATACACAAATTTATATGACATATATAATGGAATATACCCTATAATCGAAAACGTAAAAGGGTATATTTATGGTTAAGAAATGTGCAATAGACAAGATAGGAATAAACAAACTCTTACAGAGAATTTGTAATGAATAAGAAATTGAATCTAAAACTATATAAAGTAATTATATCTTTTTGAACAGGATTTCACTTACCCTTAAGTTTAAAATTAAAAAGGATTTTGCAATATCTGGCGAGAATACCTTATAGCTACCTGTAAATTTTGAGTTTGTACTTTGAAATCATTTTCTCCTTTCCCCAAAACTAAACACATGGATTCATTAAAACTATTCACATTGTTCTATTATATAATCTATAGAAATTAATAGTTTGAAATTTAAATAAATAAGGCTAATTTTTCCACAGTGTTATCTAAACAGTGAGTAAATTAATTTTGTATCTAAAAATTTTACTTAACTCACAGTCTTCGAAATATATATAAAAAGTGTTAAGTATTAAAAAAGAGAGCACATTATTATGCAACACGTGAGACTGATTTGATGGAACTTAATCACTTATTTAGTATTTAATTAGGCAAGTTTTTTCAATAGTTTTTCCTATTTGAAATTGAAAAAGAATGTAACGGAACGAAATGAAATATTATTTAAATATGAAATTTGCTTTTTGCTAACTAAATGAAATATATAAACATTCTCGTGAAAGCTTTCCTATTTGCATCATACTCAAAGGAAATCTTTTTACACTAGCCTGGGATTCGAACCCGGATCCTCGTATCTAAAAAGAAAATGGAAAAATAATATGAATTTTAATTTCCTTTTTGTTATTTCTGTTATTGAATAATTTGGAGGCTTTGGTGAATATTGCATCTATTCATTTTGTATGTCCGTCAAATTAGCATTTTATTGGGTGAAACGGTAATTTAAATTTCGATACATAACATATGTTTGCCACTTTTATCGATATCGATTATTGTAGTTTGACGGTCACACTATAAATGTGTTTTTAAATTTGAGTTTCATTTGTTGCGAAATTAAAAGAATTCTGGATTAAAATTACAAGAAATTGAAATTGATTTAAAGGTTTTGACATTGCATTTTAAAAGTACTGTTTAAATTCAGCACAAAATGGCTCTGCCGGGAACAAAAGCCACAACGTCAACGACGACCCACGCTGTTGTCCAGGTTGTGGAGTCTTACATACAGAATCAAAATCTTTTAGGCGAAATAGCCGAGCTTGATGATATGCTATGTGATTTGGTTGATATGCACAAAACTAATATTTCGGCTCTTAAACGTGTTGTTCAGTGCATTTTTAACTTGCTTCAAAGTAATAGCAGATGGAATGTTAAATTTGGTCAAAAACTGTTCCACAAACTAATTTCGGTGGTAATTGCGGACAGCAGAGATGATACGGGGCAGCAGCGGCAACTGGTGGCGAATGTCTTAATGTGTGTTCATTTGCACGCCAAGAAGTTCCGAAGCATGGATGGTAAATTTCTGCTCTATCAACTCTGGTCTCTTAGTCAGAGTACTGAGGAGCAACCACATGCCACCCAAGTTCTTGTTCATCTCTTTGATGACTTTGTGCAGGAGTTTGGACTGGAATGCTATGGACAGCTTGTCATCATAATTCAAAATCTATTGCAGTCTACAGAGACTGACCAGCGGAAATCGGCTTATTTTCTCATGACCAAGCTACTGTGCATTATTGAAAAGGAAAGGGAAAAGAAATCAGGTGTCGATGGAAAAATACTGAAGATTTTGCAGTGTAGTGAGTCTCAATGGTCGGCATACGTGACCATAATGGAGAATCTTGAGGAACAGCAATCACATCTAGTCTTACCCTCTGTGACTTGTTTGATGCCCCGCTTGCACGCTGGAGACTTTTCCCAAGAGAATTGGCTTGTTTGGCTGCGTATTCTTTATGCCAGACTACTGGCCAATAACAATATATTGGTGCTACGTTGGACCCTCTTGTATTTCCTCAGCCATTTTAACTTGAGTCAGGTGGTTCGGCTTAATTTGCTAGTTGACTTCCTGCATGCCACCAATAGAACACAACTTTTCAATATTGAAGGCGATAGAACGCTGCTTGAATTTAAAATGGATTCGTTTTTAACAGATAATAGTTTATGCTTGTTATTTGATCATTTGGGGAAAGTGCCCTGGCATTGTGTTCCTTTGGTCTACTGGCTGCGCCAAATAAAACCAGAAGGAGTACCCTTGATTCCGAAAACTGTGCTTTTAGAGATTAGTTCTCGTGTTCGAGCATTGCAAAATCCGCAACTACGATATTTTGCAAGCAGAGAAGTTTTTATTCTGTTTGAGGTAAGTTACTTGATACCTTAAAACTGATCTAAAAGAGATTAAACATAATATCCTTTTATTATAGAGAACTATAGATGGATTGTCGCTTGGTGATTATATGAAATTTTTAGAGACTATATACAATGTCGGAGATGTACTTTGTGATAGTGAGAGACTAATTAACAAAATTGGATTTTGCGATAATATGGAAAATTATATTGACCGTTTCAATCAACGTTGCAGCGAAATTGTTAGTCTAGATTCTGAGGTGTTTCGGGCGTTTATAATAAAATGTGAAAATATACCAAAATCTAAGCACGGATGGTGGCGACTTGTACCTGTTTTTGAAAGACCTTGGTACTTACTTGGACATTCGGTTATCCAGAATTTCTATAACAAAAAATATGATTTAGATGTATCGGCTCTTGAAAGTTTCACAGATCTAAAAAGCTTACAATTGCATTTGCTTCTTAAGCTGAATTGTGAATCAAAAGAAGAAAAATCATTTGTACTGGAGTCGTGTGTTGACTACTTTACTCGAAACATTGATAAATGGGAGCTAATTCCAAATCCCATAGATCTGTTGGAGCAAGGCACACAGAGGATACTTCACACTATGGTTAACCTTTTGGTTCAATACGATAAAAAATTGGAAAATAAAAATGTGCTGCCTAGCATTATAGCCAAGTTAGATAGTAAATCACCAATATATGTGATGTATGTATGTATTATATAAAAGAAATACGATTTATTTTAATTTTGTTCTTTTTTTTTTACAGATTTCCCTTTTTAGAGTACGCATCGAAACATATGGACCCTTTAGAATATGAAAATTTCGTTTCTGATCTGATTGATGATTGTCAACATGTTGGGTTCTTATCCAAGAAAATGACTATCAAGCGATTGGTTCATGGTGAAACAACAACGGGCGATGCACGGTATGAAATTTTGAATGCATTGAGTGTTTTAAACATTTTCAAGACTTTTTGCCATTTTTTAGTATCGAAGCTGCATATATAAATAAAATAAGTATACTAAGGCCCCTAGAAGTGAGACTCCGTACTTTGAAGTCCTTCTCCTATGATTTTCATAATGAAGATCATAATGATATTTGCAACGAATTACTGCACATGAACAATGAATTGTCAAAGAAGAAGCCACGTTATTTTGAAAATTCCAAGGAGCACAGAATGAAAATCCGTATTGCCAGCGCTCTGTTGGCTTTGAATAAAAGGGAAAGAGTCCAGTGGTCAAACAATTTGTGGGAGGCCTTATTAGAGCCAAGTAATCAACTTAACATTAGCTACATGTATGAGTGTCTTGTTGGATATCTGTTACCCAACGATAGTGTACTTTTTGACAAACTGAGAACTCTATCTGATCTAAAGCCAAGCCAACAAGTTTCACTTATTTCAGCAGCGCATATATATTTTATGCTAAATTCGAAAAAGCTTAGTAATAGATTAGAAGACATCATTGCTGCACTGTTGCCCCACACAATGGGACCTCATTTCCAAACTCGGTTACTGGCTCAATTGGTTTTACACAGATTGGCGTCTGAAAGGTAAAGTTAATTTTTTTCCACATGTTGCAATTTAATTTAATAATATTTTTTTTGCTTATTTGTAGAACTGACTTGCCTTTAGCTATTGCTGTAATTCAATCTATTAAAGAAACTTTGGGTGAAAAATGCAATGATCTTCAAAGTGAACCTCGTCTGATATTACCTAAAATTATGTTAGATAAGAATCCACATATGACAATACTTTATATTACTAATAGTCCGTTTGATGAATATTACCTTGACGGGCCTGTGGATAATATAATAAATATGGCTCGTGCCGCGTTTATAGCAAAACGGAAAGGACCAATCAGTGAGTTGGGATCATTGACATCAACAACAAATGGCAATGTTCAAAGGAAGATGAATCCATACGTTGACTTATATCCCAAAGATGATTTGTCAATGACTAGTCAGCCAGCATCTGATTATGAGCTTATAGTTGTGGCTAGTCTAATTGATAAATTACCAAATTTGGGTGGATTGGCCCGAACTTGTGAAGTATTTGGTGTCCACACATTGATAATGGCCACCAGATCGGATGTGGATAAAAGCGATTTTACAAACATAAGGTAATTACCTAGAAACATTCTACATTTGCCATCTAAGAAAATATTGACATTGCTTTTTGTGTGTTACAGCATGACTGCAGAGAAAACTCTAAACATAGAGGAGGTTAAACCTTTGGCTCTTGGTGAGTTTTTGCTTAGTAAGCAAATGGCAGGCTATAAAATTGTTGGAGCTGAACAGACAGCTCATAGCACAAGTTTTGCAGACTTTCGGTTTCCGAAAAAATGTGTTCTATTGCTCGGGTAAGTTCCCATTGTTAAATATGATATACTTAATATAATTGGATAATTTTTTTTTATTCGAACAGTCATGAGAAACATGGTATACCTATTGACCTCATTGGATTCTTGGATCATGCCGTCGAAATACCACAATTTGGTATGGTGCGATCACTTAATGTACATGTCACTGGATCGCTTTTCATTTGGGAATTTTGCAAACAACATGTGGCTAAAAAATGAGTTTATATTAAGTTTTTTTTTTTAAGTTTTGTACAAAGTTTTTTATATTATAAAAGATTTAGAGTCTTTTAAAATTTAACCTGTTGAAATGATATTACCTCAGTTTTTTTGAATAGAATGGTCTGAATTAAAAAATTGTATATAAACTGCTAATAAGTAGCAAATACACCAAGTTCCATAAACATGATCAATTTTATTTTTTTTTTTTTTTCGAAAATAGGGTTAATTAGTGGAATTTTTCACTTGTTAAATAATTTAAAGTTTAAATTCTAGCGCCATGGCCAACAATGGGTTCCCTAGGGGCGCCACAGGTAATTCCCAAACCATTCCTAAACCACTACCTAACCACTTTTACAAATTTAAAGTTACTACATCTTTATAAGGTGTACTAAAGTATCAATGTCTATTAGTACAATAAAATGCCATTGAAATCGCATTAAAGTATAAGGAATTAGTTTTTGGTTGTTATTGTCGTTTCCCGCTTTTGGTAGATGGAGCCACTGTGCTCAAAAACAAGACAAATTCTGGCGGAAAAATACTCAAAATGTCAACACTAATGTCAAGCAGTGCTGCCTACTTAGCCTTTATACGGACATATCTGTCATTTCTCAACTGCCAATGCAGAAAAAATTGTGATATAGCTGCTGACGTTAATTGAACCCGAGAAAAAAGAGGATCATTGAAATGCCGAAAGTTCTATATAAACAGAAACCGAGTGACACCTGGATGCGAGATCCATCGTTTAAGGATTGGTTAACAAAATTCAAAGCAGATCAAATAAATGTTGCCACAACTTTGAAGTGTTTTCAAAGTATTTAAATTTGATTGGAACAAACAACTCCAATACTCTTGACGAGAATATCGACTTTATTGAGCTTGATAATTGTCTATCAATTTTCAAATTAAAAAATATTTTATTTAAACTAAAAATTGACAATTTTTATGGATGTTTTTGAATTCGATTTAGCCGTTTCTAGCAGGTGTACAAAGTTAATTTAGCATTTTTTAGCCCCGAAAAGTTGGCAGCACTGATGTCAAGTTGTGTAATTTGTGTTGATTTCTAAAAAAATGCGGAAAAATGCTGAAAATGTCAACACTAATGTCAAGCAGTGCTGCCTACTTAGCCTTTTTACGGACATATCTGTCATTTCTCAACTGCCAATGCAGAAAAAATTGTGATATAGCTGCTGACGTTAATTGAACCCGAGAAAAAAGAGGATCATTGAAATGCCGAAAGTTCTATATAAACAGAAACCGCGTGACACCTGGTTAACAAAATTCAAAGCAGATCAAATAAATGTTGCCACAACTTTGAAGTGTTTTCAAAGTATTTAAATTTGATTGGAACAAACAACTCCAATACTCTTGACGAGAATATCGACTTTATTGAGCTTGATAATTGTCTATCAATTTTCAAATTAAAAAATATTTTATTTAAACTAAAAATTGACAATTTTTATGGATGTTTTTGAATTCGATTTAGCCGGTTCTTACAGGTGTACAAAGTTAATTTAGCATTTTTTAGCCCCGAAAGTTGGCAGCACTGATGTCAAGTTGTGTAATTTGTGTTGATTTCTAAAAGTAAATGGCAATGGCATGCGCTCGTAGTAAGTCCAGATTAATTTTTCATATTTTGCAAACGAGTCAAACGATTGGAAAACGCGGCATTGCCATGTCAGCTACGCGACGTGCCGAGGAGGCCATTGATCTTCTAAAAGAGCAAAATCCTTTCTATTCGAAATATGCGGATAAGATTGCCAAGATGCAGCAGACATCTGCGGAGGAGTTCCTGGATCGCGTTGAACGTGTGATGAATCCGATCAAGGATGGCAAAAGTCAGGCTAGGTAAGTTAATAATAGCTTTACCAGAATAATGCCAATAATTTTGAGTATTCTTTTTGCAGATCCTATTCCGAGCTGCTTAATCCCAAAGACAAGCTGGCCAAGGAGGAGGCTGCAGAACTGCCACACAAGAAGCTTACAGATATTATGAAACTAGAGATGCTGGCTGACAAGAACGCCGAAGAGATATCACAGATCTGGATGGAATACCACAAGACCAAGGATGTATTGGCCGCCACACTGACTACAGCTCAGTACAACACGTTAATGGGTCGTGCTAAGGACCATCCGATATTCCTGCTGCCACTGCCACGCAGTGAGGGTTTTGAGTTCATAATGCTGCAATTTGCAGCCAATACGGTCCATTTCACGCCATTGCTGGCATACCAAGTGCATCATGAGAATGCACCTGAGTGCCTTACCCTTGTCCACTACACAGAGATGGAGGATAAGGGTATTGTGCTGCTGCGCGGCGAGTATGACACCAAGGTGCTGACGGCCCAGGAGGCCCAGTGTCTGGCCAATGAACTTCAAATGTTTTACTACAAGACAGACGAAAGCAAATTAAAATTGTTGGAAACATTTACCAAGCGTCCGGATGAATTCAAGCACATGGACTTGATTAAAGAAGTGGAGAACATCCAGTTGGGTTAGACTACTCTGGGAAATTATTGTCAGTTCTATCTAGTAAACAATTATATTAAATATAACATCAACAAGTAGCAGTTACCGCAAAATTGTTTAGTGTTTTGGGTATACCCAAAATGAGTGCCACTAGGAATGACTTTGACGTTGTGATGGAACAAATTGGTAACTGACAGACGCATATTCTCAGCATTTTTAGATAATTGTGTTTAGGTTTCGGTAAGGTTCATCTCTACGCCATGGTAACACTCGGTCTGCTCCAAATGTTAACCATTCACGAGACAATGGGCATGGGCATTGTTGGACCCGCATCGGTTTGTGACCTGCGAATGAATTTAATGCAGCTATCTACAATAACGGCTGCCTCCTTTGTCGGTATTATATGCTCCTCGTATTTCTGGGGTTATATTACCGATAAAATGGGTCGTCGTTGGATTCTGTTGCGTACGATTACGATAAGTAATATTTGTTCGCTGATATCTATGTTTATGGTTAACTTTACCGGGTTTTTCGTAATGCGCTTCCTTACGGGCATCTTGTAAGTGCCTCTTGGCTTATCAGATATATAAACAATTATGAGATTTAACCATAGTGTAGCAGGTCCCAGCTTTGTTGCTGTCACATATCTAAGCGAGTTCTGTAACAAAGAAATTCTGGCACGGGTTGTTACCTACATGTACGTGTTCACTGGCGTTGCCATGATTTACTGTCCTTTGGTTGCTTCGTTTTTCCTGACCAGTAGCATTATGGACTTTGAGGTGCACTTGACCGATCAACTAACATTACGATCTTGGCGTTTATACGGCTGTACTCTTATGCTGCCGGGAATATTAGCCTTCTTCCTCTTATTAGGTATGCCCGAGAGCCCAAAGTTTCTTTTCATGATTGGCGATACGGAGCGCGGATTAGCTGTAATGGAATGGATAAGCAAGAAGAATACTGGCAGCTCACTAAGTCCAGAACAGGTGGAAAAATTGTATAAATTCCATGAGTCGTCTGGATTGCAGCGTCCTAGGCATACAGTCAATATGATACAAACAATGCTTCATGATGCCATGCCATTGTTTCGCAAACCCTATGTGGGTTTCTATGTGGGTAGCTGTGCGGTAATGTTTACCCTAGGATTTCAGTAAGTACAAGAACAGGATCTTGAGATATTTTCCAAAGCCAATTTATTTATATTTAAATTTTAATCTCAGAGCCAATGGACTGGGAATCTGGTACACAGCAATGAGAAATCGGATCAATATGCGTCTCGGTAGCACCACTGGGATGACCTTTTGCAATAAACTTTTTAAACCATTCAAGCAAATATTTGAGGAAAGTGAGGAGGATTTGGTTGTAGTGTGCGATGATAGCTTCCAAGGATTTACCGATTCACTCTTTTTGGGTCTGGCTTATATCATTCTGTATAATTGTTGTTGGCTTCTACTTTTCATAGTGCCACGCAAGGTTATGTTTATTGTCGCCTTGGTTGTGTCCTCCTCCTGTGGATTTGCTCTGATTTTTGCCACCAATCGTTGGTTGCAACTCTTTTCTCACATTTTCTTTATAGCTCTCCCAGGAGTAATCGTCAGTTTATTGGGTGGTGCCCTGCTGGGATTTATGCCCACCTATGTACGCGCCAAGGCGCTGTGCATAAGTCTAATGTGGTGCCGCTGGGGTGCAGTGGTTGGCACCACCATTGTTGGTGCCTATGTGGATCATAACTGTGAATTGACCCTATTAACAATTGCCTTCCTTCCATTGTGTAAGTTTAAGCAAATCAATCAGAATAATCCACAGATTGATATACATAATTCTTATTTGTTCTATATCTATTTCTCTAGTATCCGCCAGCATTGAGGGATTTCTGCCATTATAGTATAAAATGATGATATGTACAACAAATTGAATTGTTTTTATATATATTTTAACTAAACTAACATATAAATAAAATAGTAAATAGAAGTTGTGTTTGTCTCTCTTTCTGTATTACAAAATGATCGTTTTCTAAAGTATATAATTTATTTGATTTAAATAAATTTCAATTTAGTAAAGAAAGTTTTAAAGAGAAAAATTTTTGACGATTTATAATTTGATTGCTTTATGATTAAATAAAAAAACAAAGAGGTAGATATAAATAGATTAGTAGATTGACTTTTTTTTTTCAGCACTATATTAACATTTGTATTTCATTAGGCATAATAATTGAGTAATGTTTATTAGACCAATTTAAACGTATTGCTGACACTATTATTCTTCTTTTCTGCAACTTTTAAACCAAATCAAACCAGCATCAGCAATCAAGCAGCAGTTTTTTTTTTTAAAAGCCATTGATACATCCTTGGTTACCTGGTTAAGAAATTGCATACAGAAGTAAACTAATGACGTCATCAAATTGACCTAATTCTAATATAAAAAGGACAACCAAAGGGGGGCATGTATACCTAAGTCGCTCAAGACAACACAATAAGGAAAAAGATGTTATTGTATTATATTCAATTTGTCTGTACTTTTTTTTTTCAAGGACAAAACATTATTATAAAATATGAAGAATAGCTTTAGCCATGCCAAAGTTTGTATACCCTATCAGTATTTTAATATAAGCTAACTAACTAACTTCCAATAAATCATTCAACTGTTATTAGCACGATTTATATTTCTTAGAGCTGATTCTTATTTGACATAATGATGAATGATTGAGATAGTCCAAGAATCAAGTGGCAATAGCTAATTATAAAAATAGTATACAATTTGCAATTGTATCTCAATTATGTTATAAATAAATAAACAAGATAGTCCAAAGAACAAAAGAAGTTATTCTTAGGAAAACTTTTTGTTTTAGATTTTATAGTTGTCCGATTTAAATTTTATTTGGTGCAAAAAGGTGCAGACTTCTTGTAAATTTATTAATGCCGAGCTTGAAGGCTTTAACTTGTGATAAATTTTATATCTTAAAGTGGTCCCAACGGCCCAATTCGAAAACTTGACTTACCTATATACCTTAAAAGCTTATATGCATCAAAGCTAGTTGCATCCATCTGGCTTAGAATTTTTCTATATATATTTAGAAATAAAGCAAAGGACATGCCTAAATTGACTTCACTAATCAAGCAGATGAAGAAAGTATATATACTTTCTGGTTTTTATGAAGCTTATATCCTTGAGTTACAAACATTTTGGCAATTTCATTATACCCTTTGCAAAGGCCTATCAAATCAAATCAAATTTTTAAAGTTTAAGTTTCCTATGTAAACAAATAAAAATTCTATGGTACATTTAAGAATTCCAGAATTCCACTCTAAGTGATTTCATTCAGAATTCTTTGTAGTATATCGACCCGCTGCAATTCCTTTTTTCCTCCATACAATAAACATTTTGCACATTTATATTTGCATTGTTTTGCATGGAATAATAATTTACATCAATTTATTCATTCATTGTATTAACACTGTGACTATGGAAGAAGCTAATCTTCTGATAATTTACTCGATGGTTGAACAAAGATGGACATCCATTTTTGTACATTAAACTATTGCCCCAAATCAAAATGCAACGGGTAGAAGATCAAAATGTTGTCAACTTTTCGTATATCTTGCCGGATTCAGAATCCCTCTTCCTCGGTCAGGGCATGAGCCACCTGAAACATATAAAAATGAATGCCAAATTTCATAAGGATTAAAATAAAGACTTACCAATTCGCCAGGATTTGGATTGGCTGCATTCAAATTGCTGTTCTCGAGCATCCGATTGCGAAATATTTGTGCCATGGGATTCCTTTTACCGAAACGTACACGCGCCCTATCACCATAATAAGTATCCAAATCCTGAAGAAATTTATATGCATCTGCCATGGTATTTATTTCATTGTTTCTTGGTGGCCTCGAATTCGACGCCTCAACGCTGCAGCATGCCCCAAGAAGTGCAAATGCCACACAAACAATCAGAATGCAACGCATTGTATTGGACATGATGGGTAAAGGAATCGGCTTTTGGAATAGAGAAACAATGTTTGTTTAGTGTTTGAACCTTCATCCTTGTGTTCGGAATTTAATCACTATACTATTAGTTTAAATAACTAGCAACTAATTATCAACTTGTTGTTGTTATCATTAAGGGGGAAGGGGAAGAGAGGGGGGAGGTCTCTTTAGAACCACTTTGGCTTTCTAATGACAACCAATTTATCTTGAATATTTTATGATGGGCGTCCAGGCGGCACTGGACTAGACTAGACTGGGCTAAGTAACTCTAACAAATAGACTGTGAAGGCTGGTTCAATGATCTACAGTCTCTGGATTGACGTAAGTGGGTAATTTTTTTTTCTTACAGCTTGTTGTATTTAAACTATTAAGTTAATAATAGACTCGCCCAATGAGAGAGCAAGTCAGTCAATATAGTCTTAATGTGTTGACGTCGAGGAAGGAATTGTAATATGTAAAATGAGTCATGGATTGAAAATATATATATATGTATAATATGAATTGAAAAGCATTCAACAGTTTTTAAAACAATTTATGTTGGTTTTTAAATTGTTTATTTATCCTTTTTATCAAAATATATTAAAATATTTAATAAAAAAAAAAGAGAAAACTGGTTTTTGAAAACATAATTGAGTTAATAGATTTTCAATTAGTTTAATTTCATTATTTTATATGCACAATCATTATGAAAATGATGTGTTTAGTGAAGATTCTAGTTTTTCGAATAGTTTAGTTTAACCTCTAAACAAAATTATTTATAATAAATTTAAAATTTTTAATTTTTTAGAAATGATAGCATAAGCATAAGGCATTTGTTTGAATTCCATTTTGTTTTTAAGTATTTTGTTTTTATCAATTCTTTTCTAAACTATATTTTTTTGCTTACGTTAAAATTTGTCAGGACTAAATGCAGTTTATTTTCCCATTCTTAAATTAGTTCTCACATTTAAGTAAGCGAATTCTTACTTCATTTGCAAACTGTTTTCATTCTATCTTTTCATAAACAATTCCTTTTAATTCCAACACATTATTTTCCACAAAATTATTGATAAATTTCTAGCAAATATCTTACCTATGTTTTGGGCACTCACTGCAAATTTATTGAGTATTTGTTTGTTTTTGGTTTTTTTTTTTTTTTGGTGAGTTAAAATCACAGCTCGTACACGAAAACGGATGCCAATGCAGTCGTTTAAGGATTGCACAATACAGGCGAAGGTGATGCGAACAACTGTTGGCCAAATGCTACTGGCAACAGGTATTTATAGGTAGCTTTGCTAGCTGAAGAATATGGCGTCTGATGATACCGACACCCCCACACAATTGTGGCCAAAGCAACTGAAAAGCTGTGCGTGATTGGATAGAGTTTTTTCCTTTTTTTTGTATTTTTGTTTTTGTGGTAGCGGGAGGGAAAGAGAATAAGAGGATGGCAGTGAAGCCTCTAAAATATATTTTCATATGCAAAGGTAATTAGGTGTCTGAAGTTTTTGCGGCAGCTGGAACGGAAATCGAAATAGCGATGCCAATGCGAGCCAATGCGAACCAATGCTAACAAATGATGACAGTTGGCTAACGAGATATCAGAGAATTGCGCATAAATGACAAATTTCAGTGAGTTGGATTAGTTTCTGGCTATGCCACCTGAAAATTCCATTAATTATCATTTTGTTTTTCCATTTTCTATATAAAAAAATTTGTTCTATAGCTGGTTGTTGTTTTGGTTGTGTAGCTTTTGTTTGGCATTTTCTGATTATTATTTAATCGCTCCATTGCTGGATGGCGTCGCTGATTGGAATAGGTATTAAAGTATAACGACTTTATAGTCAACTATTGCATAGCTATTTAATTTGGGGTCATGTGGTGAGGTAATTTTAATAAAAATTGCAATTCCAATTGCAAAATATTAGCGTATAATCGATGGTAATCGATGGTGCCGCAGTGCGTATACGTAACGAGGCGTTACAAGCCCTTTGTCTCCCAGTTTGAGAATAATAACTCATATTTACCACTTTTTTTTTTTTTTGCAATCAGTTCTTATTAATTGTGTAAGTGTTCTAAATGTTTGTTGCAGCTGTAGTTGATGTTGTTGTTGTTATTGTTGTTGTTAATGTAGTTGTG
Organism: Drosophila austrosaltans; assembly: GCA_035045865.1. Taxonomy (NCBI): domain Eukaryota; kingdom Metazoa; phylum Arthropoda; class Insecta; order Diptera; family Drosophilidae; genus Drosophila; species Drosophila austrosaltans. Next base: position 5,963,284 of record JAWNOQ010000180.1, on the reverse strand, counting down.
GTTTTCTATGCTATCAAAGTGCAATTAAACCCGTTAAATATTCATTTTAAGGCGGCAACGTATGTATATTCGATTTAAATGTAATTGCCATATAACTTTGTTTGTTCCTCATTCAGTTTCAGTTAAGAGTTCCAGTTTTAGTTTCATTGTACTATATATACATATGTATATATATGTACATATAGACTTTAGACTGGTTTTTCTTTTTAATAGTTTCAATAACCAAAATATATATTGAAATCTTAAAGTTGCCCTTGTTGATGTATTATATATAATTATATTAAATTGTTGTAAGTGTATAATTGAATTACTATTCTAGGTAATGAAATGGTTCATGGGAATCGGCAAAGTTTATCAATATTATCACTCATACGACATGTTAGCCTCACCAAGCAAGCAACATAAAGAAAAAAAGGAATTCCCCCTTTTGAAATTATAATTCCTAAGGATTTAAAGCGATCATTTGCTAAATCTTATTTCCTTTCTTCAATTAATATATATTTCATGCAAAATATTTATGAACAACTGGTCGTATGAGTAATTTAATTAGATATTTATTTATTGATATCAAAACCGCAATATTAAACGCTATCAAAACAATATCATAAAAAATATTCAACTTGAAAATTACTAGGAAATTGTTATAACCAGTCTTAATGCATAGATATATAATGCTTTCTGATCATATGAACATTTTCCTATATAATTTAAAATTTAAAAGAGATTATCAATACACTCCCAGTACAATTTACCTTGGTTAACTTTAGTGGAAAACCCTAAAGCTAGAGTCGTGCCTCTTGGGCAATTTGGCTCAAGGATGAATATCTTGTATATATAGTAGTTCCGGTTTGTTCCATGGCCTTGCAAAAGATTTAACGGTTCACCAGCTGGAGTTGGTTTGTCATTTAGCTTTTCACCTTGTTCATCTTTTATGAGGAATTTCATTGTTCTGTTTGTTATCTGAAGTCAATTTTTGTCGCCTTGTCGCAATGTCAGCTAAAGGGGTAATCAATGCAATTTTTGTTGCTGTTGTTGTTGTTGTTATTATAGTTTTCTTGGTATTGTTTTTTTTTTGTTTCATATGTGAGAGTACAGTTATAATTTGTAAGATGCACGCACTTGGGATTTACCCATTTTATCACAGCAAGAGAGAGAGAGAGGAGCAGAATATTTGCATGTTAACTAGCCAAATTGGTAGTTGAATTAACTATATTTAAATTTTATATTACTGTTGTTGTTGTTGTTGTTTTCGTTTTATTGCCAGAATGTGAGAAAATCGACTTGCCATGTGACATATATGTATGCACATTACCTTAATGCCCACTGATTCCTTGTAAATTTGTCGGGAGTTTAATTAACCATTAAATTTATTCATTATTAAACTTGCCAATGATTTTGTTTATCCAATTATAAATGTATAGCTAGTGCATTGGCTTCTGTTTGGGGGATTACCTGGAATTCCAGATGACATCGATGGAAGTCAAAATAAGACAATTGTCTCATTTTCAACCATTTGCTAATTGCAGCTTGCGATTTTCGCAACTAAATAATAAGTTTTTTTTCTGTGTCTAAGCAAATATTAATATATAATTCGTATAGATCAAGTATTGTTTATTTATTTGTATTTCATTTTTTAGTGTGTGAAAGGTTTTCAATTTACTTTCCAAAGGTTAAATTACATGTTAATGCATTAAGTCATTTAAAGTCATATGTAATTGGCCATTTAAATTATATTTAATTCGCTTACATTTATAGAGAAAAATAAAACCTAGTCACAATGAACAGACTAACACAACTTTGTTTCAAGAATACATTTAATTCATTTGAAAATCGGTTTAACAATTCAATAACTTTTGTAATTATAAATGAAAGATTAAATAGATTATGTATAACAAGATTGAAATTAAACTACACTAAAAAACAAAATGTAGCAAAGTTATTTAAAAACTGCATTACAAATTTTAGTTTCCTTAAGTTTTTTTTTAATATAATTAATATGCACTTTAGATCTTCTTACCTCATTAACACAACTGCATCAATTTGTTTTAATAATTATCCTAATTCCTTTCATTTAATATTATTTAAAGTGTTAAATTTTACTCTCTGCTTTTCATCATAAAAATAATTGCATTTTTTTTTTATGAAATGTTTATTAAATTTTTAAGTTAAATTAGTTTGAAATGACTTTGCTAAAAACGTTTTGTTTTAATATATATATATTTTTTTGTGTTTTGTTTTAACTATACAAATTTATGATTATTATAAAATGCCAATTTGTCTGACATTGACAGTCAATAAAAAATATATATATATATATATTATATATGCAGAAATTTGCTGTGATTTTCTGGTGTTTTTTATTGCTTGATTTAAAGAGAGTTAAATGCAAATTAATATCTTTTGATTAATCAAACCAAAGAATGACACTTTGAATGTTTCTTAAAATTTTATAATAACGTTAAGCCAAGGGCCTTATGTGTCTCTATAGTATATATATACATTTGATTTATGAATTTGGAAACTGATATTTTATAATATAATATAATTCCTAACACTTAGGACTCCATAAATATTTTAAATCTAAAGTACTCAAAAAACTAATTTTCTCATTACAACAAATATTCGAATTCTTTCTTGTTCTTTTTTAAAAGTTTCTCTTTTATCTAACCGTTACTTTTACCTTCATCAATGCTTCACAAAAAGAAGCTTTATGTAGCTAAAAGCTCTTAACATTTTCCTCGTATTCCTGACAAAGCTTTTTTAGTCTAATGTGTTTATGCATTGGAAAATTATGAATTTTAGTTAAAAAAAAAAAGAAATTATTATTATAAAATAGCCATACTAAATCATATGTAACGTAAATCAAAGCAATTGCCTTATGTCATAGAAACTTTTCCAAGCATTATTAAAATAAGTAGCACCCTAATAGTCTATAATTATGGGGCGACTTGCTACAAACAACAATTAAAGTATTTTGTTTTTTTTGTTGTTTTACAAAGGGAAGAGAAAACGACATGCTAACTGGCAGTTAGTGGACCGACAAGTAAACTTTTTAGAACATTCTCAGATTAATAACATTTTGTTCTTTTTTTTTTTCTTTGTATTTGTTTCGTTTTGATATATATTTTTCGTGTGATTTTGAGTCCCCCGAGCAAAAGTCCAGACCTCTGAGATCCAGACTTCGGCACTGTTTAAGCCGTATTGTCTAGCAAATTGCCAAAATGGCAAACATAAAAAGATTTCATGAGCATAGAATGTTACGCAATAAACATATACTTAGTGTTTAGTTAGAATGATTTACTAAGAGAGTCAGGCACGTGTTGATCCCTAGGTATATAAAGCCCACCTAATATATATAGATAATAGTTTATATATGATATCTCTAGCTGGATAATGTTTAATTAGAAATATATGTATATGGAGGTAATCTATATCAATATACAAGTTGGGCTACTATTCCACCCTGGGGCAGCAATACACGTGACATTTTAAAGTACGTATACTCTAGTTGAACCATTCATTTAGTGCAAATTATCCGCATTGCAGTCTAATAGTTATTAGCTACTTAGCATCGAGATCGAGTGGTAGTTACGTTAAGAAATTGATTCTAATTGCTGAAAAGACAATTATTTAAAAGGCCTCATGAATATTTATATGTATATAGACAAAAGGCCCAGGGCATAGATGGGCCTGTAATATACATAGTGTTGGCTTAGTGACAGTTTAAAAAGTTTAAATAGAGTCATTAGTGCCATTAAATACTATTAAAAAAAAACAAAGCAAAACACTAACGATCTTTGAGACAAACAGAAGCATTTGAAGAGCATTAGCTGAACTCTTTTGACCCTTACTAAAAACAGTAAGTAAATCATTCTAACTAAGCCTTTAATATAGAGTAATAAAGAGAGGGTATAGGCCAGTGGGGGTTTTTTTCTTTTGTTTTTAACGAGGGAAGAAGTGCTTTATCAGCACGAGCTCATGTAGTATACTAAATCTTTGGCTACTATAAGCCAAGTAGATATATGTACATATGTTGACATCTACGATGTCGGAGCCGATGTCTTGAAAGTGGACCGGTTCATGAAAAGATTTTTTTTCGCGCTTTTAAAGCGAGATGCTCGATCTCGATCGGGGGGTTTAGCTCGAGTTTGTTCGGTTAATGTACATTGACGTTTACGTCTACATCTCTCGGTATCAGTATCGGTCCCATATCTCAGGTCTCAGTCTCTATCTCTATCTCTAGCTCGGCTTCAAGCCGGGCCCCAGAAGTCCATATAAAGGTACCCACTGCAGTTGAGTTTAGCGCATTTAGTTGTTAAATTTCGTGAGAATAGGAAGTGCGTGTCAGTCGATTCAAACACAGTAACAAAAAAATAAAAACAACAAAATTCAACAAGTTGCTATTACTTTATAATATACTCAAGTGCAGTGGAAAATTGCTAAGAATAAGTTTAAAAAAAAAAAAAAAATATAAATCATTTAATAATTTTATGGTCATATTTGCATACGTTAAAAAAAAAAAATATTGAAATCAAAACAAATTAATATCGATACCTGGCGGGGGGGCCATGCAAATTGATTTAATATAAATAGCCCCGACTCTCGACTAATAGTTTAATTAACTGCAATAAAATAATACAACAACAAAATAAACCTTATAAATATATATAAATAATTGATTTTCGTCATAGTTCATAAAAAAAAAAAAATAAATAATTGATTGCCAGCCGAAAAATAAGTAAAAACAGAAAAACCAAATAAAAAGAAATAAAATTTCACACAACCAAAATGAAACTATTCACCAATAAAAATCAGCGCAATTCAAGTGAGTAACTTTGAAAAAAAACTTAAGCCACTTAATTAAGCCATGACTAAACCAAAGACACCATAAAAGATAATTTGGAACGCCCCTCGCCATCGTAAAAAAAGCTTGCATAAAATGAAAAAAAAAAAAAAAAAACTATTAACAAAATGTTGCAATTGCTGGATGCTAATGCTAAGAGTAGCTTAGTGATTAAAATTTAAATCAAGTGTTTTGTAATACACAACAAAAACTTCCCACTAAAGTTCTTAAACAAAAAAAAAAAAAAAAAAAATAATAGAATGCTTAAATTGTTCATGCAAATACTTTGTTTTAAGTTGGCCAAACCTTTGGCAAACAATTAGCAGATAACTTTGTTTAAAACATAAACAAACAAAGATTCCAACTAACACTATATCTTCTATATATATATATATATGTAGATCGTTAAACCAGTTTGTGAAATGACTTAAAATTACATAGATAAAATGAAAGTTGAAGAATTCTTTTATTTTTATTTTTTCTTCTTTTTTCGGCAGCACGCCAAACTAATTTGCATGAGAATTAGCCTAAAAATAGTTTGCCAAACTTAAAACAAGAGATTGATCAGAAATTGTATTAATTAGCCAGACTAGTTAGTAAGATTAGAATGAAGGTCGCCACATGTGTGTGTTTCTATTTCAGAACTTTTGTAAATATTTACCAAAGATCAAAGACAGAACAAAAATGTAAACGATATTATGATTTTTATTCTTACATAAGCGTGTAAACATATACATATCAGTTTTTTTTTTCTTCTCTTTTTTGATATCAAACTTACCGAAAATTTGCATAAATAAATACGTATATTATTTACAACGTGAGATCGTTGTCAAGGGCTAGAGAGATCCGGACTCCCAGTTCTATTGGCATTCAGTTCTAACATTATTCAATTTAATCCATTGGTAATTGCTGTCATATCATTTAGATTAGATCGTTTCGGCAGAGTCATTGAATATAAACTAATTCCAAAGTTTAGCCTTTAGTGAGCATAGAAATAGTTATTGTACGTGTATTAACGGAACTGGGTTGTAATTAAGTTTTTTGCATAAATTAAGAGATCAAATGGAATCGCCTGTGACTGAAATGTCACGTACAACCTACCTATCTACCTTACCATGAAGTTCAATAATTTAAATCAAAATGCTGGCCCAAGGTTCGCTCTTTCTATTCATGCAGATCACTAAAAAAGAGCTTGAAGAGATAGATCATGGATGGGGGTGAGAGAGAGAGAGAACCAGAACTCCTTGTTATGATATTTATCCCAATGAACACATAAATCAATGGGAAAGTTTAGACATGCTTGTTAAACAATGCAAATAGCAATTAAGTATTGTTGTTACTAACATTTAACACAACAATTACAACAAATGTAGACTGTATCATATGGACTAGTTGTAGTTATAAGTTTCCTTAGTTAGTTACAATTACAGTTTGCTTTGTTGTTGTGGGGGGGGGAAAGCTATTTATTTTTCCTTATTGGCAGGCATTTGTCTAATTGTTTGACTTTGCGCCTATTTAAGGGTTTGGGTTTTTTATTTTGTTTTTTGGGATTTTGGCGATGATTAAAAGCAAACAAAACGTACAATAACAATAACAACAACAACAACATCATTGTAATACAAAATTAATCATTAGCTAAACACAAAAACTAAGCTAGGCGAACGAACGCATCTTGGTAGAGAAGCGTGAATCTCTATATCGAACTCAGTCTCACTCTCTAGTCTCGTCTCTATGTCTATGAAGTGAGTCTAGCATATTTGCTTAATTTATTGTCGTTTGACGGAAGTCACACACATAAACATATCGCCAAACAACAACAATAACAACAAACACACACACACACACAGGTTTTGAAGGTGCTTAAACACATTGTCATCGAAGCCCGTCTAGCGTCCGTTGTCCGCAGTCCGCTGTCCGTCATCTGTCGCCTGTTAGAAAGAAAACAATTCATTCTTGACTTCAGTAGGTCAGTGATATGGCACTACAAGTTAACTAACTACAGGTTACAGACCAGTGACAAAAATTCAACTGTTAAGCATTTTGTTAAACTATTGAAATAAACTTTTTGTTGCTGTTGTTGTGGTTTTTGTTGTCGGATTTCAAAAGCAAGCGCCCGGCAAATTGCAGCGAACTTGAACTTCAGACCGATGCAGAGGCAACAACAACAACAACAACCTATGTTTGTCAGTTCGTCATTCTGTCAGTTAGTTAAGTGTGAGATTGTGATGTCGAGAGATGCCGAAATCTTGATGTTAATATTGATGTTGATGTTGGCTACTGATGTACATGTATCTATCATGTTGATATTGAGCCGACCAGTTGGTTGTCAGAAACGAGTTCAGAGCTCACCTGAGTCAGAGACTAACTCCACCTCCACCTCCTATCTCTATCTCCATCCCCCACACTTTACATGCCCCTCAACTAAACAAGCGTCTCGCATTCACGCTTTGGTTGCTGTTGTTGCTTATTTTTTTTTCCGTTTCTTCTCTTTGGTTTGGTTTTGGTCGTTTCTTTTTTTTTGACAGTCTTTTGATTAACTTTGGCAATGCAATTGCATAATGTTTTTAATAGATTTGGTTAGGTTAGGTATGCGTGTGTGTTGCAGCAGAATAACTTTAAGATCTTTTGTCTCGAAAAGAGCTTTGAAATTTATGGCAAAGGCAACTCAAGGCAAGGATACGCCCAAATGAACAACAAAAAACAGAAAAATATGCATATGATGATACATATATAGATCTATAATATATATATACATATATTTGGTTTTTATATTGGATCAACGCACTTTTTTGATTATTGATTTTCTTTTGCTTCTTTTTGTTTCATTATTGTTATTTATTTGTGATTGTGAAATCTTGGGCACATGGTTGACATCGAAAATTGACATCGACAAAATTGTTAATGAGATAATGTTGTTTTTTTTTTTTTTGTTGCTATTTGCTTTTGTTTTATTTTTTTGCCAGAGAGATTGGGTGTGCTATGTACATAAATATGTATGTATTTGGAATTGTGTTAGGGGCTTGTTAAGGGGTTCATTGATCTGGAGCTTTTGTCTCTATTTTCAATTATTTGTACAAACAATGCTAATTCCTCTTTAAAATTAAGAATGAACGGCCATGATCCTTACAACAACAAGCTGAACTTAGAACACATACAAATTAAAAAGATTTGGAAAATTTGTCAATGGTTTTTTGTAGTTATAATCGCATGCGGAATTAAAAACTAAAACATCTTCAATGATGATCATAGTCATGATACAATTTGGAAGGTGAGCTTCTTATAGGAAACAAGTTTAAAAAAAATATCGACGCGGTGTGTCAATGAAAATATATTTCAAGTTGCATATCTTTCGTACTTATAATATTCTAAACAAGGTCGGCGAAAATCAACAAAAAGAATATATAAAAATAATAATAAAAAAGAAAAAGTAAAATCTCATTTAAAATGTAGGTTAAACCTATGCGTCCTGAGTTACACTTGAAGAAAAGGTTTAAAAGAAATGTTAGTTCATAAATAGAAATATAATTTATGTTTCTGTAATAATTTAAATTATAACAACTGAGTTTATTTATTCATGCTATACATTATGCAAATATCCGAAATAACAACAACAAACTAAACAATGACTATTCACGGTTATTAACACTGCATGTTTAATTATGCAAATATTAAAAATTTGAATGAATATCGGATTGATGTTAGTTTCTTTCTCTGCTTGATACTCAGCAAAGGGTTAACATTTCGAACAAGAAAGAATGATGCATTTTAACAGTGACGTATCAGTTTACATAATAGCTTACATATGTCGTATCAGTTTACATGGGCATTTGATTAATAATGTAACATTAATTTAACAGCTTGCCTTAAGCAGTCGTTTGACCTTAACATTCAAAAAGAACAAATTGATTTTCAATGTTTTTGTAAAGATATAACCTTGAATGTAATTCCATAACAAACATTTTAGTGGCATTAGTTGTGGTTTTCATAAATCATAATTTAAGTACTTTAATTTGATTTTACAGCAATTAACTTATGAGCTGTAGTTTTACAAGAATAGAGGATTTTTTGATATTATATAAAATTATCTTATATTCAGTTAAATAGTTATTTAGTTTACTGAATTTGGCTCTGTGTATTGCCTAGTCTCTCAGTCATAAAATCGAAGATCGTTCATTGAACCGCACTAAATTTAAGCGCCGTCATCAACATTGTTGGCCGATGGTATCGGTGGGTAGTCATCGTAGTTTTGTTTATGTTTTGACCGGCAAATTCGGTTCCTGCTCCTGCCATTGAGGTAGGTCGCAGATCTTTGCTCTGGGTTTGCCGGTGACGCAGATGACAAGGTCGTTGGCCATGTTGCTACCATGTCGATAGCATCAGGCACATGCGATGCAAAACCAGTTGAACTTCAACTGTTACACTCAATTGCATAACTTTATATATAAATACATACATATATAACAAAAATGCTCACCTGGTGCTCCAATTTATTGCTTTTTTTTCACAGAGTTATTGCGATGTGCTTCATTTGGCATGACTTTGTTATTCTTTGGCTCACTTCTTCTGATAACAAATCCGGCTAAAAATATCCTAGAAACGGTATGTTATGCTTATGACTAAAATTTTGTAAAGTTGTATAAATATTTTTGATATTTTAGCAATTGAGTCTGCGTCCAGGGACAATACTATATGCTCTGTGGTTATTTCCTCCAATTGATGTGTATATCAATGTGTTTATGTTTAACTACACGAATGTTGATGCCTTTGCTGCTGGCGAGGCAACCAAACTCAAGATTGAGGAGGTGGGCCCTTATGTCTACAAGGAAGTCCTTACTAATCACAATGTAACCCTGAATGAGGACAATAACACGATTACCTATACGCCACGCCGTGAATATATATTTGTGCGGGAGCGTTCGGTTGGCGATCCGAAGGTTGACCGCATTCGTGCTCCAAACATTCCACTGATGGGCATCACAACACTGGCATCCGGCCTCTCTATGTTTGCCTCTCTTGGTTTAAGTGCCTTGACAAAGAAAATGAAAGCTGAGCCCATGCTGGAAGTGACCGTTCATGAGTACATGTGGGGCTATGAGGATCATTTGGTTCGCTTGGCCTCTAAATTTGTACCCAGCGTGATAGATTTCTCCAGTTTTGGCATCATGGAGAAGGTGAGTCATTTTGGCATCATGGTCTATCCCATTATGTTGGCTAAATGGTTTGAGTATGCATTTTGCAGCTCTTTCGCGAAGGCAATGAAAGCAATGTGGTTAACATGAATCTACCGGAGCCAAAGGACAAGCGAGGAGTAAATTTGGCCGATGCACCACGTGGCTACACACTGAACAGCATTAACGGAGAGAGAGGATTCAAGCGTTGGGAATACGATGAAGCCACAAAGTAGGTCTCAAGCTAAATAATTCAAAATTCATTTGTCTAACTCTCTGTCTTTTTTTTATATTAAATTTAATAGTGGAACACAATGCAATCGCATTTGGGGTAGTCATGATGCTACTTTATTTCCATTGGATATGAATGAGCAGGATATGTTTTATATATATCGAAGGACTTTCTGTCGTCGTCTGCCAATGAAATTCAATCGCATTGGCAAATACGATGGCATGGAAGGCTATGAATTTAATATGGAACCAAATATATTTGATAGCGAATTGCATGATCCAAACTCTTCATGTTTCTGTAAGAATAATCGTTGCCTAAAACGAGGCGTGGGCAATGTGTCGCCATGTTACTACAGTAAGTACTTCTACACAATCAATTTGGACCAATTTGTAATACCATTATCTTCCTTTTCTTCTACAGATATGCCTTTGGCGATAACCTATCCACATTTTATGCACAGCGATCCCAGTCTTCTGGAGTCCATTGAAGGTCTCAAGCCAGATGAGTCGCGTTTTGCCTCAGCACTTGTAATTCAACCTGTAAGTTCCGTTTGGTAAAACTATAAAACATTTGTAATTATTGTTTTTTTTCTTGTTTTAGCAACTTGGCGCTCCGATGCAGGGCACCCATTTGCGTCTACAGGCGAATCAAGTAGTTGGTCGTGTGAATTTTAATCGTCAAATGGCTCCCTATGAAAATATGGTTCTACCTCTACTCTGGGTCGATCTGAACATTGATACGCTGTGTCTTAGTCTACGTTTGCTTATACATGGCATTAATTGGGGCTTCCATTTGCTGCAATGGAGTGTTGCCTTGAGTATGTTACTCGTCGGACTATATCAGTTGAGTGTTGGGATCCTACTTTGCCTGTGGCCAGAAATCAGCCTCTTCCAAAGGGAACCATCTGTTGGTACTAAGAATGCAAATGCTGCTCTACGAAAGGCCTCTGTGGTGGCTGCCCTACAACAGGATGAGCAACAGTTGCTCTTCCATCATGAGCACAAAACAAAGTTAGCCCTGGTTTAACTACATTTTCACTCAGGAATATTTAAGAATAATTTACCTCAGATTTAACACAAACAATATGAAAAAACAATAACGGGTGACCGAGATGCGGCACCCACTGTGATATTAAGAACTAAGTTAACCAGAAGAAGAATCGGCTATAATATATAAAAAATTCATATTCGCTCGATGAAAACAACTTAGGGAACATTCTAGAGCTTACATAATAGTTAACATTAAGGGTAAAGCTAGTTTGTAGCCTAGAAAAATGTACAGCTGAGTTTGAACTCGATAAATACAAATACAGGTCGATTGGCCCTCAATGAGAGGCGATCGTGTCTTCAATCCATTTCATGTAGTATGAGGCGCGGGTATAAACATCGGGGAATCCCTCAAGGGCACAGCCAGAACCAAAGGAAGTAACACCAGCCAATATCCATGGTCCATCATTACTAAGGCGGCATTGCAATGGACCGCCAGAATCACCCACACATGTGCCACCTTTGCCATTTAGTTTGCCAGCACAAAGATGACCACTATGAATATTCACAAAGCTGCCATAGGCATCTTTGCATCTGAAAAATAAGTATAATGATAAGATTATAGGATCGCTAGTTAATGTCTTTTCATACCTGCGATTTTGGTGAAGCGGCACATGGGTCTTTAACAGCTGACTGGATAGATCCCCGCTTATGTTGGCCTTACCCCAGCCCGTGGCCACGCATTCCACAAAGGCCATTTCACGTGGCGTATTCTCATACGATTTGCCAGCCCCTCCATCCTGTTCCGCTTCCAGCTTCATAAGTTTATCATTCCGTCTTCGAGTGCGCTTTAGGCTACGTGGGGAACGTTGGGCCAATGCCTGACGCAGACGACTTAAAATCTTCATATTCATCAGCTCCCGCATACTTGGAGCTGTAACATTCCGATAGCGTCTGCGTCCCTGCACACTACGCAGAAAGTTATCAATTTTCTCGGGCACATCATCTAGCTCCAGTTGTTGGCTAAGGATGTCCTCTGTCATCGATGTTGCTGTTGTGCTAGTATCCTTTTCAGGATTTTCGGCCAACATGAAGGGCAAGCAAATACGTCGAATGTTAGAGGTGCGAGTCAAATCCGCTGGCTTTGTCAGCTTCATCAGCACCACATCGTGACGAAAGTTGTGATAGCGATGATGCATTACAATTTTCTCAACGGGTATACGCTGCTCATGGCCCGATTCGACATCGCGATCGTGCTCACCCAATACCACAGTCCACAATGGTGGTATTGGCAAATTAAAGAGATCACTAGGATACAGAAGGATTTATATTAAATGACTTGTGATTGGAGTGGCAAAACTTACTTGTGGACACAGTGTGCAGCAGAGAGTATCCAATATTGATGTATGAGAACTGCACCGCACCAGTGACCCAAGAATCCCAATGAAGGATGCAACAACTCCAAAGAGGCTTGCCAAGGAAATTGTCCTTCATTTGTGGTGGCACCGGCTATTATCCTGGCTGCTCGACGTCCCGGACGACAGCCACAATCTGTCCAGGAGTTGCAGGTAATTCCAAAAATTCCAAAGGGAATTGATCGATTGTTTAACTCACCTGTCTCAAATTGTATAGAGCTGGGTGCCAATAGCAATAGGCAGAGCCATCGCAAGGCTAAAATATGAGATGATTTCATCATATTGATCGCTGCGCTGTGGGCAGCTGCATCGGTTTCATTCACATTGGCAACCACTCATGGTGCGCATGACTGACCCAGAGCAACAGCTTGACCAGCTTGGTCTTTGGTGATAGTAATGTAATGGCAATGATATATCCTGACTGCCAAATGCTTTTCACTTTCACGTTCGGCTCTGAACTGTCCAAGTTTTTGACCGACTTGTTTTATAACTCTCAGACCTTAAATATTATAATTTACGATATTTCCCAGCCTCGTTTTTTTTTTTTTTTACTTTGCTTTACTTTTCTTTTACCACTGCTGCTCATTCATTAGCCCAAAGATCTGGGCGTAGTCAATGGTAAAGAGGCTGGGTAATTTGTGTGCAGAAGCAGAAGCCCATAACAGAGGGTTATATAATGGCCTGGTTGAGATGCTGATGCTGGCTTATGGCCCGCGGCAGGGTAATAATAACGGTTTACTTTAACTTTTATTTCTATTGTTGTTGTTGGTGTTGTTGTCGTTTACGTTTGAACGCGTGCGTCGCTGCCGCTTACGGATTACGCTTATACCGAAAATAGACTTTAACCGTTTTTTTTCTTCTTCTTCGTTTTTTTCGGATGCGAATTCGAATCGTTTGAGTCAAGCGCCAAAATGCAACTGTGCGCGGTTTACTATTTGGGTTTGCCAACAAACATTTTCCGTTTCGGTTACAAGCAATGTTGCTGCTGCTGCTGCTGCGCAGTCGACAACAGCTATGCTATAGTGTTGCATGCCCCCTACAACAACGACAACAACAACAACATTAATAAAACGCTGCCATTGAAAGTGAAAAGACAGCGGGACGACAACGGGGTGGGCGAATAGCAACAATGACGGTTAGTTGAGATTGAGAGAAAAAACAAAAGGGTAAGTTTGGATTAAACATAAACATTTTAAATCATTCACAAATCATAATTGATATAGAATATTGGTAAATCTTTAATATATGTATATTAATATAATTGTATTGATTAGATTAAATACATTAAATAAACATATTACAGAATACGTGATATAAGAATGATATATTGTAATACTAAGTTGATCGTGATCTTGATAAAGTGTTAAAAGAAATCACCGTTTTTCAATTAAACGAGGCCCGATTAATAAGTTTATCAATCGATGTCTATATGTATATATATACATATATATTTATAATTTATCGCATGTCAGAATTACAAACTGTTAATTGGCAGTTCGTATAACCATAAAACAATAAGCCAACGGCAATGAGTTATAGTCAATACTTTAATTGATCAATAAATTTTGTATAATTTATTGTTTTGCGGAAGGCAATATCCAAAATGATATTTTGAATAGTTTAACTTTAATGGAGTTTCAGTAAACTTTAGTAACAAGACTCGTTACTTTTTTACATTTGCATTTCAATTTTCCACACTAATATCCACTTAATACATTTGAATAGTATTCCAATTGTTGGATAATACAATCAAGGCACTGACACAATTCAAATTGGAGTCATGTTCTATTACGTAGAGAAAAAAATAAATAAATACCTTTAATACAATTACTTGCTTTTTTGTTTATTAATACATCTGTCATTCTGGCATTTTGCTTACCGTTTTAAATAATTAATTACCTCCCAACACAATCAGCAATCTAGCGTGAAATCAATGTAAAATCAGTCCTATAACGATTAAGTTAAACTATGCGCATAAATCCCCATCACACGAACATGAATGATCTAAGGCAAAGTGGCTGGCTCAGCAAAACAACTAAGCGGGTGAGCGAGCTCAACTTTGTTCGGTGAGTACAAGTTACTTTCGTTTTCATTACAGCAGCAAAAGCAGCAACAGCAGCAGCTACAGCAACGACAGCAACAGCAGCAGCAGCAGCATCGACAGCAGCAGCAGCAGCAGCTGACTTTGTAGCAACTTGAATTCCGTGTTGATGCACAAACTCATAAGTCATTTTGTATGTTGTTGCATTGGCCAAAGCCCAGAAAAGCCAATGGGGAAGTTGTTAATGCATCATCGGCAAAACTTCAGCCTCAATCCAAGTTGCAGTCAACGCTTTGTGTTTGTGCAGCCCGATTGATCATTTAAGCCAAAAAGACGGCTGCTATAGGCTGTCTGTCAATTTATTGTGGTGGGCGTTGGCATTTGTTGGTTGTTGTTGTTGCTTGTTCCTTGTCGTTGTTTGTTGTTTGCTGTTATTGTTGCTGTTGCTGTTGTACAATTAACGGGCGCCGTGTTGTTGATGTTGATGTCTTGTGGCCTAACGATGACGAACGATAATCAAAATCAGAAAATCGCTTGCACAATCTAAGTCGTAAAGAAATAAACATTTATTTCTTTTTTTCGTTTTTTTTTTCTTTTAAATATTTTTGGGGGAAAAACCTTTTGGTCAAAGTAATTGCGTCTCCCCCCTCTGTGTGTCAGTGTGTGTGTGTGTGTGAACTTTCCCAGGCATTGCAAATTATAGAAATATGTTTTTGGAAATTTAATTGAAATAACATTTTTTTTTTTACGCATCCGATGACAATCAACGGAAGCGTTGCGGGTCAACTTTGCCAAATTGAACAAGCCAAAAGACAAAAATGAGCACGTAAATCACCGAAGATGTCGGGAGAAATCGAAGTTCGGGACCTTGGGACTTTGTTGGCTGCTTCTGTTGATGTTGCAGTTGCAGTTGGTAGAGTGGCTGCTGTTGTTATTCAATTGCAATTGCATCATAGTAGGCAGCAATAGTGGCTGACAATCGACAATCAGTTGGTAGAGTTCGAGAAACTCAACAATTAGACAAATGGCCGGGACAGTTGGACAACTTCACTCGTCACAGCTGATCGATATCAGAGAGTAGCTGAGAGGTTGAGCCATCGCATTTGCATGCCATTGGTGTATCTTCAAGATGCGCGCATTACATTACCGGCCAACAACAGACAGACAGACAGGCAGACAGACATAGAGAGAGAGAGAGACAAACAGACGGACAGACTAAACGAACGAACGAATGAACAAACCAACAGCAAGCGGGCGCTGGCGCTTTCCACGCGACTGACGCTAAGATGAAAACGAAAGTGCTTCAAGTGGTTAGCCATCTGTTGTTGTTGTTGCTGTTGTTGTTGTTGCTGTTATATTGTACCCGCTTGACTCGCACGTTTCCCAGCACCCCAGCTCCAGACTCAAATTTATCTGCTGTTGCTGCTGCTGTTTCCTGTATTTCCAAGTTGTTCGCGTATTTATGTTGCTGGTGCTGCTGCTGCTGCTGCTGTTGCCACTGACAGTGGCATTGGCAAAATGTTGCATCGCATGCCACATGCCGCCTTTATTGGTGGCGCGAAATATTTTGTTTAGCTTTGCCAAGCAAAAATTCAAATGCAATAACCAAAACTTAACAAAAAAGAGAAATAAATTTACTCTAACAATTGGGTATCAGCAAAAGTTTGTCAGTTGTGTCTTTGTGTTTAAATTTGTTAAATCTTTAAGTTTGTTTTGATTTTCTTTATATATTTCTTAGTGAAATAAATTGCTAGAAATTAGTAAATTAAATTATTATTATTTAACTATTAATACTATAAATAGGAAGCAATATTTCTATTCTCTCACCGAAAATAACTGTTATTTTTTAGTTTTTATTAAAAATGTAAAGCAAAATATTTTTATCAAAAATTTATATAAATGTAAAAAAGAAATTAATTCTAAATCACAATAAGTGTAAAAACAAGAGCAGCAAAGGACTTCAGGCTTATAATTTGTTTATTGTCTTATGTTAAGGTTATTTATTAATTTTGTAAAAATTATTATATTTACATAAGTTAAGTTGACCTCTGATATTAGGATTTTAGAAGTAGTTTCAATAATTTCTTTTTATTTATCTTTAAATTTTGATACTCAAAACAATTATCACAAAAATTATAAATTTATCAATTAAAAATACATGATAAATTTTATTATGTGTATTTTTCATTTCCTTTTGTTTCAACAACTTTATATAAATTTCTTTTTACGAATTGTTACTAATTAATAATATAAATATGTATTTCATATAACAATTTTAAATAAAATATGTAAATTACAGCCGTTAAGGTCGTTTGCATCTTACCATGAATATAATAAACAAAAAAAAAATTCTAAAAACAAATTAAAATTAATGATGAAATTAATGATTTGGTTACATATGTAAAATACAAATTGAATTTTAGCTATTTTACCAATCCTTGGGGTAAAAAGTGTGTATACAAACAGAAAGATAAGAATGTTTACTAATTTTCCTTTTAATTTAATCAAATTGTTTTAAAATCATTTATATGTTTTAATGACTTGCAATTCAGCTCTTTAATTTGATTTATTGTTCCTTTAGATTAGTTTTCGTTATTACCTACTTACCTACGTTATTACTCAACTATAACATATCATATATCGAAAAAAAATATGATTAATAATACCTTTAGAGTATTTAAATGTCAATCAATGATTTCTACTACTCATTCAGTTTTATTTTATGTGCTATGGGTAAACATTCGCGCGTGTTTAATTGCCAACAGCATGGACAATTATTTGCATTAAATGAGATAAATTTGAATTAACCAAATTGAATGTTTAAACAAGATTTGCTCGTCTCCAAAAAAAATAAAAAAAAAAAAAACTATTTATGTTGCTGCTACTTTGTAATGGAATGCAGTGACGACAACGGCAATCAACAGGTGTGGGAAAGCCAGAAATGACTTCCCATCTGGTTAACCCAAAAATTCACATGGTTAACAATAAGATTTGGTTTTTATTTACTACTTTTTTTTTTTTCTTTCATTTTTTGAACAGGCCAAACTTTCCATTAACAAACAAGACTAAGGGTCTATTGTAACTAAGTATTACTCCTTCTCCCCCTCTCTCTCTCTGCCAATTCGTAGGTTTTGCTACCGACTGTCTTTCATGTAACGGCCACCCAAGTTGGTAGCATCTGAATGGCGTTAGCGTTTGTTTTTGTTTTATTAATAGCAATTAGTTGGCTTAAATGCTGCTAGCGAAAAAAAAAACAACAAACCAACAAAATATTGCCTGGAAGTGGTTCGTTTATTTTTCGGTTTGTTTGTTGTTGTTGTTGTTATTTTTTCGTTTGTTATTTTTTGCGGTTATTTTATGTGGCGCAAAATTTGCGGTTTCCATGTGGCGCTGATGCGAAATTGTTGTAAATGAACTACCACTACAAGTGACTACATATACACCTGAATATGTATGTATGTATGTATGTATGAGTGTATGTATGTAGAAAAGATAGTTAGATGTATGTACATATCTACATAGTTGCAAATTGTTATTTTTTTAATGCCTTGAACTCAATTGAACTCAAAGACAAAAGTGCAGCAAGATGACGCCTGCCCATGAAATTATATTGTCAAAAGTCTTCAGGCCAAAACGACAATTTTGTTGTCTAATCAAAGTAAAGCAAAAATTAAATAGCCAAATTATGTCATGAAGTTTTTTTTTTTTTTTTTGCTAAAATATTGCTCATGCTATATTTGCCATTTGCCGCACTGCAGGCAAAGCGAAGAAGAAAATGTTGAGAAGCAAATCACACGACTGATAATAGTAATTACCTAATATAACAACTATATATACAATATGTATTTGTCTGTGTGTGTGTATGCTCATACATATAAACAGATACAAAAACTTGTCTTGGCATCTCAGTCGATGCATAATTACTAATTGCATTTTAATTGCAAATTGGAAAAATACTTTAAATTGGACAAATGCTGACCATCATTGCAATAAAAAAAAAAAAGGAAAACTGAAAAACAGAAAAAAAAATATATACGCCAAATCAAATTAAATAAAATTTGAGTTTTAAATGACAATCGGCCGGGGGGGTATATAAATTTATACATATGTACATACATTGTATCTATGTAGCGAGAAAGCAACTGACGACAGTTTGTGACGTCTTTGACAAGCTGATAAAAATAAAACCGCCTTTGGGCTTATCAGATTTAACCCACTCACGCATATATAGACAAACATATATTTGCTACATATGTAGGTATGTGTTTATGTATGTATGTATGTATCCTTGAAATACTCTTAGTCAAAGTCATATCTGCTTACAAAGTTTCCATATATGAAAGATATAAAAAATATTATAAAATAATATCTAAGAATTCAGAAATCTTTGAATCTTTGACTATTGAAAATTGTTAAATGTTTATAAAATATATATGTACAAAATACATAATACAATACTATACATTTTATAATTAAGAATTATCTATTAGATTAAGTGTTATAGCTATTAGACTATGTCTAAAAATTTATAGATAAATTTACATAAATATTTAGTTTATATAATTAATAGGGATATAAATAATAAGGAAAGGATCTTTAAATACTTAAAAATATTGTACAATTTGTATAAAATTTATATAAATATTTTTATATTATATATATTTAATAGAAATTTTTTAAATATTTGATTTTGCATTAAAGTTTTAGTTTTCCAACAATTATAATATTATAGCCGTAAGCTACCTATTCAATTTTCTTAAAATTTGTCAAGAATATATCAACATAAATTGGCTTTGGTTCAGGAATAAGTATAAAACTGTATAAAAAGCAAATTAAATGGGCTCTTTACATCAATTTTTACTTGGTTGGATTACTTTTTGAATAAAATAAGCTTCCTCTCCTAATCTACTAGCCCATCAAGTTAAAAATCCCCCGATTTGGTACATACCAAAATAAGGGTATTCAACTTTTCAAATGGTTCAAGTTACCTTACGTATTCTTTTTTGTTTTTTACATTTTGTTTTGATTTTGGCAAACATTTCTTCAGTCTTATCTAAAAACATTTGAAAGTGGCGCAGTCACAGATCCAGATACAGATATAAAATCCAACTAGCAACCGCTTTTGGTTTTTTTGTTTAAACAAATTTTTTTGGTTTGGTTTGGTTTTTGTTTGTTTGCTTGCCTATTTTTTTTTTTTTTTGGTTTCTGCATGTCATAACCTTAGCCTAGACCTAACACAAATACCAAAATATCCACACCCCACATTACACAAAATGAAGATACCCCCTCCCTCCAACCAAACAAAGGAAGTTTCCTCTTTCCACCAGTCAAATGTTCATGTGAGGTCGTCCAAGAGATAAATTACCACAGTCAAGTGGCCTGTCCTGGCCTGGCCCAGTAAAAATTTTTGGGCCACTGCCGAGTGCGGACTACCGACTGCTGACTGGTGGATTTTGGCTTGTTTTTTTTTTTTTTTTTGTTATTCCATTGGCTTCCGTCGTCATAGCCATTGCCGTTTGCCAAAATCAATGAAATTTTCAGCTTCCGCTGTCTATTTTACATCCCCGACCAGGCCAAGTGCTTGAAAGAGCCAAATTGGGCCGGCAGGGTAATAATTGTTATTATGCCGTCCGTTTGTCTGATATTTATTTTGCATATGTGCAACATTTTTGGTTTAAGCTGGTTAATACTCTATCCCGGGAGGTCATTTAATGTGTAAACCTCATCTATCAAAGGGAAATTCAATGAGCTTTGCCATTATTGTTAAATAATTGCTTCACAATCAACTATCTTTGCAATTGAAAAGTAATTTATTATAATTGCAATTCATAATATTTATACATTTTATGAAGAAATTAAGTATTTATCAACCGTTTAATTACTTAATTAAATATGGGAGTAGTAAAAAATGGTAGATCTTGATAAATAATTGTACTTAACAGTTCTAATAAATAGAATTCCCAAAGGCAAAATCAATAATTAAATACATAAAATAAGCGATTACTATTAATTCTTTGATCTCAGTGACTTTAAGCCCCATAAAAATATATAATGAAAATCTTTCTCAAACTTTTACTGAAACTAAAACAAACTGAAAAAAAATAATTGACGCTTTTTGTTTAAAAAAAAATATGCAAAAATTTATAGTTTAGCTAACTAATTAAAATTGCTTTACTGTTTTTATGACTTTAGTTTATAGTTTTTTTTTTTGCAGAGGTGAATTTATTTGTTACTTGACGTTTCGACTGAGTTTTATCTTTAATGGGTGCAGCAGCATTTGCCTATATAAATCAGTTTTATTACCAATTTGGAAAGGAATTATTATTTATAACAGATGTTTCTATATTTAAACTACAGGACTTGAGTAATCAAAATAGTTGTCAATATTTGTTAAAAGAAAAACCTGACATCTGATTTATGTTTGATTTTGAATAATAAACGAAATTCTCTTAGCCAAATGATTTCTTTTTTAAATGGAATTGAAATCCTCTCGGAATAACAAACTTTGTCATAAGAAACAATGTAATAAACTCTGTAAATGAACTTCAATTTCTCATTGCTAATTAAAATTTAATTATATGCAAATAGATAAAGAGCATTGAAAGTTCACATTTGCAATAGAATTTCAATTCTTTTTTTTATTTAATATTTTTTGTTTGCATTTTGTTATGCGATTCTGGAAGGTCAGTTCAGGCCAAACGTTTCGAGTCAAATTCAAATTCATTTTATGAGGCCAAAAAATGTTATGCAATCTTATTACTTTATTTTGTGTTTGTTGGTTTGTTTGTTTGTTTGTTGAATGGGTTTGCTGAGTGGGTGGGAAAAAGTATGTAGGTAGGTATCAATTTCGAAATGACCTCGAAAGCATGTGAAAATAATTACACAAACCAAACGGTTTTTGGCTTTCCTTTTTGATTGTATTTTGGCTACAGAAATACATCAGCAACTAGCGCAAAATCTCAACTCATCATGGATATGAAACAAATTTCATTTGGCACGGCATTAATCTACTGGGAAAGTCAACCAATGAAACAAGAAATGAAAAACTGCAAAACAAAACAAAGCAAAACAGAGCAAGAAAAAAAAGGAAATCAAAACCAAATAGTTTGAGGTTCTGATGCAGATTCAGATACAGAATCCGAGAGTTTCACAATGGCAATTGTAATGCAGGGGGTGGTTAGAGGACAAAACATTGGTAAAAACATTGCGAGGACATGTGTAATTTCTCACGAAATGCGGTGGTGGAAAAAAAAAATGTAGCAAAAAACCCAAAAAACAACAACGAACCAAATGAAACAAACAATAAAATTGTGTTTGTATGTGCACTGAGAACATAAAAGAAAAGTGCTTAAAAAATAACAGTAAATTACACAGACAAGCCCTCTGCCACGCCCGATACGAGGACCACTTGCTACACCCTACGAAGCACGACAGGAGCTGCATACTACTACATTTAGGTTGGAGAGAGAGGAGGGCTAAAAGATGGACAGATGGAGGGGAAGCAGTTAGCTGATTTAATCTCGCGTCGAAGGATACCATGCCCCAAGTGTGGGTGTGGAAGAGTTAACGGCTTGTTCACCTGCTGTCTGCTCTGTTTGCCCTGTGTGCCGCAATTTGCAATGCTCTTCCATATAGCTTCTCTCCTTTGGCCTGGTCCCTGCATCTGGATACTGCATCTGCACCTGACTCGTCGCCAACTTGCAGTCGCCCTATGCCTGAGCACACTTTTGGCATTCCTAATTTTGAAAGGGGGGGGAACGATGGGTCGACAAATTGCTCTACAGTTTTTGTCTAGTCTCTCGGCTCTCAAAGCAAATTTCAATGTAAGGAATTTTTAATATTTTTGGATAATAGAGCATTTGTTTCTAATTGCTAAATCAAGTATTCATGATTATGCCAAATGAGTTTCATGTCACAAAGAAATAAATCACCAAGTTAGTAGAAAACAATGTTGTAAAGAATAATAAGTATTTTGATAAAAGATAAAAAAATATAAGTATTACAGAAAAAAGAAAAGATCAAAAAACTTGAAGATTTCGTTCCTTTTAGCTGATTTCAAAAGGGAAACTACAAATATGAAAAATAAACTGTTAAATGAAACAAAATCTCTATCTTCATTTATGTATATATTTAAATATAAATTACAATGTTAAAAAGCATTTAAATTAAATGTGTAATTGTGTAATTATATTCCACTTTTCATATAATCCTTATTCACATAGCAACGTGGCGTATGAGCGATTTAGATACCTTAAGTATAAATGTTGAAATTATCGAATTTATGTTTTTAAATATTCAAAAACTAACAGTTTATTGTCTATATTTAAAGTCCTTTTTACTAGGTTCTTCAAACAATTTCAAATTTTTTATGGTATAATAAATAAAAATATTAAGAAAATTATTTTATTATAGAAATTAAATGAAAAATTAAATGATGATATTTTAAAGAAAATAAAAGTCCGAGCTCCATTCATCATAATTTCAATGTCCAACTTGGACAACAACTAAAAATCGGCGACTCACTCACTGCAGATAGAAATGTTTCATTAAATTTGGTGGTTTTCTTTCTTTTGTCTGCTCATTTTTATTGTTCTCAGTTGGCATTGTTGTTTGTTGTTGCTGTTTTGTTGCAACAAAGCAACAAAACAATACAACAAAATTACTTAATTTCATGTTGCTCTAATCAAGTTGCCATTGCCGAGAAGGTACCTTACCTCAGCGAGACGAGAGTGTGTGTGTGTGTGTTTGTGTGTGTGTGTGTGTGGCTGGCACGGAAGGTTCCCACAAAAGCGAGCAACGAGAATAAGAGCGAGAGAAGCACCAGCTACATGCAGGTAGCTTGAGAGTGAGAGAGAGAGAGGGGTATGTGGTGGGTGGACTCTTCTGAGCTGCAAATAATATTCTGTTGCCGTGCCAAGTTAACATGTGACCGACCGAAAAACGGGCCTCAGCTCTAAAAACGTTTAGTGGCCGCACTTTTATGCTGCTAGCTCAACAGAAAGAGAATACCAAAAAAAAAAAAGAAAAATGAAAACAACACGAAATGGGTGGACAGGTAAACGTTGACAACAACAACAACAACAGCAAAAACAACAACAGCATCATCATAAAGCAACGAGAACGGGGCCAGGCTACGCTGGCAGGCATTTAAGATTGTCTAGAGCCTGGTCCTGGGCCTGAGCCTGAGCCCGAGCATGGGCTCATGTTAATTTCAAAGTGTGTCAATGTCGGCTTCCGTTTCCTTTACCTTTCTCTCTCTTTCTCTCGCTTTTGGTCTTTGTGTGTGTGTGTGTGTGTGTGTGTGTCTGCGTGTGTGTCCCGCCTCTGGCCACTTGAGATGCAAACAGGTAAAAAGGCCACAAATTTAAACATTTGCCTACTCCAACACGCACTGGTCCATACCAATACAGAGACACTAACACACATACATACGCCCACTCATATAACAGCAAATGGAAGTGGAACTTTGGTAAAACGGTCATCTGCAATAGGCAGCACGGTAGTCATTCTTATTCTCGTTGCGGAACATTGTGAAATTGGAACAAGCTGCAATATGGACCGCCTGCCGTGTAGAAACGCCTGATAAATTGGCAGCGACATTTCAGCCAAAACTTGACAATTAACAGCTGAAATATATACACACACACACACAAACATATATGTATATACAAAGCTTTGTTTGTTCGTGTGTGTGTGAGTCAGTGCTTTGGATAATTAAAACCCAGAGAGACAGGCATGAAATTGCTTGGCTTAAATTGTTTTACTGGTCGCGCTGACGGTTGGTGGTCCATGTCCATGTCCATGACCACTCGGCAACAAGATTGAATGCGCCACAAAAATTATGCTGCCAAGTGGCATAGTCAAAAATTTACTTAAGCAGCTACCACACCTCCCTTATCCTTAGTAAGTCTATCCATATATGTGCCTGTGAAAGTCTGTATATATGTGTGAGTCAAGGCTATGCTAAAAATTTGTCTAGAACATTTGCACATTTTGATTTGTTATGTTGTCCTGCACTGCAAGAAATGGCCAAGCATTTGGATAATTGCCAGAAAGTATGCTATGACATTTTGCAGGTTTTCTCCAAAAAGTTGTCTCTCATCTTTACTCAAAATAAATCAGGATTATGACTATAGAAATGCACATGCATATCCCTTCTATGCAAATATGTTGAAAACTTTGCAAACGAAAATCGTAAATTAGTTCTTCCCACTGAATTATTGATACACTATAAAGATAAAACTTATGGCCATTAAGACTTTTATGTGGAACTTGTATTTTCTAACAAATTGAAATACATAATATTCAAAAAATGACGTATAAATTAAAATAAAATAGTTTTTCTTTCTTAAATCTCTGAAAGCTAACATTACTCTAAACGTTTTCTTTTGAAGTTTTTTTTTGCTGTTACTTGAATTTTGTATATTTTAAAAACAATAAAAATAGTTTTATTTTACATTAACTAATTGATTACTTAATATTTAACTAATTGATTGAGGATTGAGATATTATGAGGTAATTATGTCAGTTTTTTAAAAGTCAGTAACTTTTTGTTGTTTTTAAGAACTTTCTATACAAATTGAACTTCAACAGAATGTGCTAATTTGTATAAAGATACTTTTTCTGCCATTTTCTTTTGAGATCGTAAAAGATCTATTAATAGTTTTTTACTTATTTTATGATAACCAGAAAGCCTTAAAGTTAATTCGTCTTAAGCTTGCAAAGTTGTTTATTATTTAACTGTTTAATTGTTGTCTTGAATTTGCCAAAATTGTCTTTAATTATATATGCTAACCTAGAGTATTCTTGCATCATCAGTTTTCCTAACAAACATCATATTAAATGATCTGAATGACGTACTTATTGTTATCAGTTTATCATTTTAGATTGCAGAAATTAATATTTCATTATCGTCTTTAGTCACATATATATATGTAAACGCAGATGCATATACGCCACAAGTCAGGAATTCACTATTGGATTCAATCAACTGTGGCAATTACATATTCCTGAATATCTAATTAATTCAATATAGCCAAAGAGGAACATTCTCGCGGCTGAGCATAAATTTAGAGAGAGAGAGAGAGAGAGAGAGATGTTTGCTCTTTAAGCTCTTTGAAGAAATGCTTAAAATTTGGTTTAAAAAATGAGTTAAAACAACTGTTTAAAAATCTGATCGAAGGCTTTCGCTTTGTTACTTATTTGCGTAAGCGAACTCTTCTAAAATTCAAACTGAGTTTACTTAAATAAATTTCTTTTCGCTTCTGTCGAATTGTTTTGCCATAAAAATAATATAAAAATTTTATAGAAATCTTTGCATTTGCCTTGATTGCATCTTGACTGATTTTATAGATATCTTCTTAGATATATATTCGGATTTAAGATGTCATAGATTTTTTTACTGTCTTTCAATTTATTCAATTGCAATTGAAGTATGAAAAATGAAGCTCACGAATCGCAGCATGCAATTTTCTGCAAGTGTTAAATCTCCAAAAACGAACTAAGACCCAATATGCCACATGCTGTTGGGCCCGTAATGCTGCACGTGGTAGCCAAAAAAACAAACTGCACACCGACAACACACACACATACCCACAAACACACACAAACACCGAAAGAGACACCACACACGGCGATAAGATAAAGCAAGCGATGACAAAAAGCACCCAAAAGCACGAGGAACACGAAGTTCTGCCTTCTGCATTACGATGACGATGTCGGATGCGACGACGTCTACCCAATGGGTGGCTATAAAAGGCGCTGCCACATGCCGAATGGGCATCACAAAACGGTGAATCGCGTTACTGAGCACTCGAGCCAAATATACAGTTACGGATAGGAAAAGACCAGAAATCTAACGGGTAAATTGAAATATTCGTATCTCCTTTGAATGAGTCTTTCTCTCTGTGTGTGTGTGTGTGTGTGTGGGAGTTTGAGAGTGCAAGTGTGTTTGTGTTAAGAGTTTCCGTTACAAGAATAATGCCAAAACAATTTTTGAAAAACATACACCCACACACACATTCACACCTACATACAATATATACAATTTGAAAAACCAAAAAAGCAAAAGAACAAGCCAAATGTAACGAGCACAAGTGCCCTAAAGACAAGACAAAGTACAAGAATAAGAACAAGTTTAAGATGAAGATGATGATGACGAAGGGGAACAGGAACCAGAGGCCCAGTTCTTTGCATTATTGTAGGGCCCATGCCTCAAGTGGAAAGATAGTTTTCCAAAGGTGGCCTCTTCCTTTTCCATCAAAACCAACCATTGTATTTCCCTATCTTCTTTAAGAAAAAAAAAAAAAGAAAAAGTGTAACAAGTACAAGGAAAACTCTTACAGCCCGCACCTTTACTTTTGCTTTCATGCAATGAGTTCATTGAAGAAGTGTTGCCTGGCTGCAAGTTGCTGGCCCAAAAGTTTTTCCCAAAAAGGAAAAAAAATGAAAACAGATAAGAAAAATAACAGAACAAGTCCGAATTGTGTGTGCGCCCCACACTCTCAAGGATCCTCGACATCCTCGTACTGTCGTCAGCTTTGTTTGGTCAGGCGTGCGTCGCTATTCGGCCTAAGGCCAACCGCGCAGTTTCAGTCTCTCCGCCCCCCCCCCCCCCCCCAGTTTACCTCAACATCTCCCTTTTTGCCTGCTACTAAATTAAATGTAAATTAATGCAAATTACGCGAAATTACGGCGACCCGCACAATGCACAACAGCAAGAGAAAGAGCAATAGCAACATCAAGAGAAGCTGAATGCACTGCATCAGCAGATAAAAGAGCAAACGACGACGACGACGACGATGGCCCTCCCATTGTCTATTATTTTAAATTGGCTGCGCAAATTTACGGACAACGTTGAAGTAATTAGCGACCACTGTAAACTGGGCCACACACAAAAGTCCACTCCAAGACTGACGATGAGACTGAGGGATACAGTCTGAGTTTTGGGATTTGGTACTTGTTCTGGGACTGACAATCAGTGGACGAAAGGGGATAGATTCAGTTGGGGGACAATGCCAGTTGAGTTTTATTTTTTTTTTTTTTTGTATAGTTTGTTTCGCCTCTTCTTGACAGGCCTGTCAGTCACATTCTATGGCTAAGCTCAAGAGATTTGGCGAGAAACTATCACATAATGAGATCAAGCAAGAAATACTTAAATGAAAATTTATATTAAAACTAAAAATTTAATTAAATTTAGAGAATATCTTTTTTTAATAAGTTTGTGTTTTTAGAAAGTCTTTTGCTATATATCCTAAATATATATAGAAAAAGGAAAAACTGTGAGAAATGCAATTTGATGATATAGAAATCAATTGAAACACTTTTTGTCTGCAAATAATTAAATTCCCATGTATTTAGCAAATATTAATTTAAAGTCTAATTAGTGCAGAAAAAAATATACAAATTATTTGTTAGTAATTTGAAATGATTTCCTAATTCGTGTTACTGGTTTTCTATAACATGTACAAACCTATGTAAATGTTTTTTTATTGTCTTTTTAAATATGAACGTAAAAAATGTTCATACTGAAGTTGTGCATTTCTGTAAACTAGTATTTCAATCAAATTAGAAATCTTAAAAATGGAATTCCCTTTTTCTTCTTCTTCAAAAAAAGAAGAAAAATCTTTGTTTACCTTTTGACTCTTATATTAAACAAATCTTTAATCTAGGTTACACATTCTGCCTTATTTTTTTTACTTAAATATTTATAAAAGTTCTTGTAATGGTTTTTATCAGTTTTGACAATTTTATCAGTAAGACTGGCATTTGCATGGTTCTTTTTACTTAGCTTGATTGCTGAAGGTTTATTCCATATACAAATACAAGTTACAAGTAGATATTTGGATTGAATCTAAAAACAATTTGTTAAAGCTGATTAATAAAAAATAAATAGTATAAAATCTGCTGATATTAGGTTTTAGTTCATTTTAAGGCAATTTATAATATTATTATAAGAAACTTTTTACATAAGAAGAAAAAAGAGAGCTTTATCGAAGTCAAAAAACGATTTTTTTTACTTTTATATATATTGAGAACGTTTCTCTTCCCCTAAAATCTAATCTAAACTTTTCTAAATATAGGAAAAATTGAATTTTAATTTGGATATATTAGTATACTCTATATTTTTTTTAATGCCTTTAAACGGTTTTCGAACGTTTCCAAATGAGTAAATTTTGATTTGTGTAACCAACTGAACGAAGCCACTAAATATGCAATTAAAATTTTTATGTCTTCATATTGAATCTATATAAAATATACATATAGTATATATATATATTTATATTAATAACATCGTTAATTAATGTTTATGGCAAAATAAACCATTAAAAAAAATAAAAGGACGCAGCAATATTGACTTTATTAGAACCAGAACTGAAATGGCGACTAATTAACGAGCGTTCAGTGAATGTTGGTTAATGTGGTTAAGGGAAAATGGTAAAAGCCAGAGCCGTTTTGTGGCTTTTGCCATCGCCTGGATTTTATGAAGGAAAAGTTTTGTGTGCCTGAGCGCAAATAATCAGAATACGCCAAATTGTTTAAATGCAAATACCACAACACACGGCGTATGCGTAATGTGCTCACACTCGTACACATTTGGTTTGGTTTTGCTTTTGTTTTTTGTCGAATTCAATTTGTGCGCATATTTAATTATTAATTTTTGCATATAAACACAATGCATCATGGTTGGCTATTAAAAGGCTTTAAATTTCAATTGCAAATGAAAGGCGACAGCGATTCAAATTGGCTTAAATTACAACTCCTTCATGACTGGAATTGGGTTCTACAAAAAAAGGGATAGAGAGGGAAGGAGGGGAGGCATGACGGTGTTACCAATGTCAGCGCAAAAGAAAAAAATTAAAACAAAATTGAGGACAATTTCACGAATGCGAGTTGAAATTGAATTTCACACGTTTTTCCCCGTTCTGTACGGGTTCTGTTTTTTATTGTTTTTGGCCAGGCTTTTAGTAAGTTGAGATGTGGATTATTTCATTTTCATTTTCTGCAGCACACGTGGGCAATTAATGAACTGTGACAGTCGGAATGTGTATGCCTGTGTGTGTGTGTGCGTGTGTGTATTTGTGTCAATATATGTCAATAGAGCTTACTTGACATAGCATTATGTTTTACATTTAAAAATTTTAATTGCAAAAAGCATAATTATTGTAATTAAAAAGGATTTCAGTTAAATACTGCAAATGCAATAATTATTTATATCAAATTATATAAAAAGGCAAAACTATTGAAAAATATTTATATTATATACTTAGGTATATCTACATATACAACATACAAACACACACACATAAAAAATGTTGCATAATTTTATATAAAAAAGTTAAAAAGTTAATTCACCACTACATATTGAATGGCGTTGACTTATTCAAAATGAAAAAGTAGTTGTCAGGCAGTATATATTCATTTAAATTGATCAATCATGTCAGCTATCAATCAACTGTCAACTATGTCTTTATATCCGTAATAAAGTTTAAGCGAATATAAAATTTGGTGGATGTATTTTTAAACCAAAAAAATATGTAGAGAAAGAAAAAAAGGCAGTTTAGAATAAACCTCAATGAACCAGACTTATCAAAGGTATTTTTGAATACTTTTCCTTCAGTTGAAAAAATAACTATTGAAAATGTAATCGTTGATTGACTTTTATCAAAAAAAGATATCAAAAGGTAGATAAAATAAATGAGTGGAAGACTAGAAAAGTAATACTTAAAAGTAAAGTAGACAGTCGACAAACTATCCACAATCAAATTCGTTTTGAAATACTTTTAAAAAAGTATAAATTTAAAACTTATTGCTGCGGTCCTCGACTAAAATATAATATATATAATTAACAAACATAAAAGCCTAAAGAAACATTTAGATAAAAACTTTTGTTCTTGGTTTTCCTCTCGATATTTGCATTTCATAAGGAAACAAAAGAAACTTAAACTTAAATTAGTATTCAATTCATGGTTTCTGTTTTTGTAAAATTGCAATAACTTTCTTTTAATATTATTTATTTTTGTTTGAGGATAATTACAAAAAGCTAGTTCTGAGTAATTTACTAACATTTCTTAAAATAATACTTTTGATTTTCATACTTTAAGCTAACATTAACAGATTTTGAAATGTTCCAGAGTTATAGTATTAGGAAATCAACGTATCTTTATTTTAGTTCTAAACTAAATATAGAAATATTATATTTTTCAATTTAAGTCTTCAGTTTGCCGTCTCTTTCAATTATTAAGTGCACTGTATATGATTCATATATAAACCAATGTGAATATAGTAAGAATCAACACAGGACAAGTAAAGAGAACGATGATTGCACAAAATGCAGATAAATGATTTTTGCACCGGCAATAAATTTCAAGATTTATTCAATTTACACTGTGCCACGTGGCAACAATGTTGGAGAGCGCTTAAACCGTGTTCGTTTTGTGTTTTTTTTTTTTTTTTTTTTGTTGTCCTGAACAAGTAGATTGAAGAGCTTTTAGCCTTACATTTCATCTGGGAACACTTGAAGACATTGTAGATTTTTTTACGATTGTGCTTAAAAATTTCATACTAAGATTACATAAGTGTGTATGTATAGATGTTTATATTCTAGTAAATTAAGTAGTTATACAGAGAAACTGAGAGAGAGAGAGAGAGAGTAAAAGAGAAAGATAGAGACATATTCTGATATCGTATATAAACTTTTGTATATATGATGAAATAGTTTTGCTACGACTTTGAAAAGTTTCTAAACTTGTACGTGAGCGAAAAACCAAATTCCTTTTCAGTTAATTTTATGAAATAATATTAGTTGTAGACCTGTTTGGATGACTAAAATGAATCAAGTTTTAGTTTGAAAATAACAATTTCTTAGACAAGGATATCCAATTTGTTCATTGTTTTGATGGCTGAAGCGATTCTAAAACTCGAGTGCATGAACTATATAGTTTAGTTTTTTTTTAGAGAGAGAGGAGGGGTTGGGCTATGTACATATAATTTAATTTCGCTGGCAAAGTGCATTTTACCGTTCAGAAAACTGGGCAACGTTAGGGCCATTCCATCAGCCATTGGCATCTGTTTATAGTCGTTGTCGTTGTCATCATGTTCATTGCATTCCACTTTCCACTTGACATCCTTGCTGCAATTTTACGCTGTTGTGAAATTATGCTTTGGCTTTGGCTCTGCCAAATGAGATAAACAACCAACAAGAAGAGGATGGAAAATAAAAACCAAAAAAAAAAAAAAAATCCAATAGCTGCCAGGTGGAAAGGAAAAGCAAACTAAAGTAAACAGTTTGAGCTGCAAGCCACGCCCATAGCACCGCTTAACGGTACCTACAACAATCAGTAAACACGCAAGCTTGGCAATGACCATGCCTTTTGATGTTGATTCACATTTACTGCGCCTGTTGATGGATATATGTAATGGCTGGAGCAGAAGAATGGGAAGTCTATATGTATACATGTGTGGAGGAAGGCCAGAGAGATGAAGGCAAATAGCTGCCATATAGTTTTCTTTAATTTAGCACATGGCCCACATTTTGCACCCTTCTTCTCTGGCACTCTGTTTGCTTTTGATTGAAGGTTAAATGAGCCATGAGCCCGCGCAAGGCACATGGCAAAAGAGTGAGCCAAAGCCAAAGCCATTTGTGTCGCATTTGTATTTTGCTAACCTACCTCTAACCAACCACCCTCTTCCTCTCTCTCTGTCTCTCCCCATCTTTTACATACTTGCTACATTTGCATTATGCGCTTCTTTTTTTTTTGCATCCTTTTGGCAGTCTTATTTTATTTCCTTTGGCTGAATTAGCTGACATAAACTAAGCCAGTCAACTAAATGCAAGTCGCAAACCCGCAACACACAGACACACACACACACACACACACACAATTCCCCTGTCATTCCCAAAGCCCATCCGTTTCCCTTGATTTTTACGACCCTGTGCCACGCCCCTAATTGAATGCATCTTAAACTTAAAACATAGTTTCTTCTTTTTTTTTTTTTGAATTTCATCTCTCTAGTAATTGTTTATTTCTTCTCTTTTATTTCTGTTGTCATTGCAGTATTGCCATTTCCGTTTTTGCCTGCAAGGATAACAATAACAAAGCCAGCAACAGTAGCAGTCCAAAGGAAAACCAAATAAAAACACACACAAAACAAAAAAAAAGGAAAAACAATAAGCAAGTAGAAAATATAAAAAAAAGCAAAGGAAAAATAAACACAAAATGTCGATCTCCGATTTTCGCAAAAAGAAGCTTCTCTTCCTGTTCAACGTGTTCTTTGGTGAGTATAACTATTTTAAACGAACTGGGTAATCCTTTGCCTGTTTTTGGGTATTTTTATTTTCTCCTTATACCCATTACCCATCAAAGCCGGAATGATGAATGGCAAGTGGGTAGTGGGCGGGCAATGCGTGTGAAAGTTATTGCCTGGCACGTGATTGAGGCAAATGCATTCATTTTTATCGCACACTTGGCATTGGCATGCTGTGAAAACTTTGATTAGATTGCAGTCGATGTACTTTAAGAAGTTCTTAAATGGAATTATACTTGCTATATACATACGTAATATACCCACATAAAAAAAACTTACAGCCAAACTATTAAGCAAACTTTTAGTTTCATTCCAATGGAAATGAATAAAAACTAGGTTTTTCATTCACTTTCAAACATGAGATTGAAGAAAAAATATTGAAATTTAAGACTTTCAATAGAATGTTTTCCCACAACTATAAAAATAAAATAATATTATTTATGATAGATTTTTTTTTAGAGATCTATAAATTTTTACTATTAGTCGAGATTTTTTCTATATTTGTGCTGTAGTATATATAGTTTACTTATTATTTTATTATTTACAATTATAATGATAAAAACAGTTGTTGGCATGCTCATTGTCTGAAGGAGTTTTGCCAGCATCATCGCTCTTTAAACTTGAAACTTTTTGAGGTCTGTGTTCTATACATCATTTACATAACTAAAAAGTTTGAAGAAAATTAGCATAGTACTTACATTTGTAAGGATGGAAATGCTTTCACTTCTTCATTTTCTTTAGCAAATGAAGACATGAGAAAACTGGAAAATATCTAATTCATAAACTACAGCAAATTCAACTAGTTAACAAACAAAAAAAAAAAACAAAACTTTAATATTAATATTTAAGGAGTTATTATTTAAAGGAAAAATTTTAAAACTTGCTTTTTAGGCAACCTTATTTAACCAAACTTCTAAACTAAAAAAAAAACTTCTTTGATCAACTGCAATTCTCTTCATGCTTCAACTGAAAGTCAATTTTTCAACATTGCGTATACTTAATTTTCAAAGACAAGCTAAATGCATTTCAATTTGTCAGTTTTTAATGCATTCGAATTCGAATTTAACTTCATGTGCATATGTACTTGCAACAAGTCAAATAAAAACTTCACTTTATTTTCTCAATTTGAAATGAAAACGTGTGGAAATACAAGGAAAAAGCACCAAAATGAAAACTTTTGTGTTCCAGTAGAGTGCCCTCAAAAGCAGGCAATGCTTTTTCACTTGTTTATGCATGGGGCGAGGTTAAGTGCTTTTCAATTATGACTAATTTGCAGGTGGCTGAAGGCTCTTGGCCCTTTGCCCACATTGTGTGGTTACCACCTGATGGCAACAAAACTGAAAGAGGAGTAAATACCTACAATAAAAATAATAAAAAAAAAAAAAATGGGAAAAAAGAATAAAGCTGCCATAAAACGCAAGCGCCAAGCACTTGACAATGAAATTTTTGGTAAAGTGGACCATTTTGCACACCGTTTGGTAACAAATGATAATGACACATTGGCCCGCATGGCCGAAAGCCAAAAATTCAACGGAAAACAAAAAGGCAAAAAAAAAGAAATAGTTTGAAAAAAAAAAAACCCCGGAACTTTGTCACAGCTGTGTATAGTGTGATGGGAGATCCGTTTATACATATATATATATAAATTTTATTGTTTCTTTTTTTTCTCTCTCTCTCTTTCTTTTTCTCTTTTACGCGGCTTTTTTTGACCAACACAAACAACATGCTGGTCAACATTGAAAATTACGCTGACTGCGTTGGATTGGCTAAAATACCAAACAATGTGAACAATGCGGCTAAAAACACAACCAAATGAACACACACTCACACACATACATTCCCAAATTTTATATGTATATATATGCAGATGTGAACCGAAGCGGTGAAATCGACGTTAAGGACTTCGAGCTGGCCATAGAAGTAAGTGGAGCGCGGCGAAAACTATGCCAACAGCCAAAAAACAAAACCAAATAACAAAAAACTGAAAAAATGCAAAAATTTTGCAATGTTTTTGGTGCTTGGCTAGAAAGAATGCTATGGGGGAAATGCCACCAATAAATATGCAGCATTTATATCAACTTGCACAACAGTAAAAACAATGTGGAAATTTTTGCAAAATTCTATATATATGTCTCTGTCTGTCTCTTTCTGTCACTGATAACTCAATTTTGGTGTTGGTATTTTTTGTTTTTTATTTGGTAGCGAGTTTGTGAATTGCGAGGATGGGCAAAGGATACGCCAAAGAATAAGGAGACATACAATGTCATGATGGAAATCTGGACTGGACTGCGATCAAAGGCCGACAAGGATAACGACGGACAGGTGAGCAACAGCATGCATGGATGTGCAGTATATGTATGTGTAGGTGTTCGAAGGGATGTCAAGTGATTTGGTTTTGGGATTGGGATTGCATAAAAGTGTTGAAATCCATGCACTTGCATTGACAGCACACTAGATGCTACTAGTCTGCCATTGTGGCAGCAGTTGACAAGTTGACAAGTGGCCCCAGCACATACACACACACACAACCCACACATGTGCAGCATTCACCCAAATGCAATGCTTTGTCCTGGACCAGGCTGAAAGAAAGAAAAAAAAAACTCAAATGAAATGAAAAAGAATATTCATAAATTTGTGATTTCTTTTTTTCTTTTTCTTTTTTATTGAGAGCGGTTGGGAAAAGAAGCGCAAACAAATTTCCAGCCAACGAGCGGAAATTGAATTGTGAATTATTTGAGTAATGCAATCTCGATTCCGGCCGAGAGGACTTTCTCGTTAGTTTTCTCTAGGCCGTGGCCAAAGACAAACTTGCACAAGTTTTGTGCGGAATGTCTCCGGTGTATATATGTATGTATGTATATACCCCCACCCCTATCCTCTCGTACCCATTTTGTCTGCATAATCAGACTGCAAGTGAACAAAATTAAATTATAATCCAGTGTCGAACAACAATGTGATACAAAAGAGAGTAGAAATTGAAATGTCAGTGCAAAAGCACCGCAGCTTAATTCAATTGCAGCAGAGGTTATGCTTGTGGCTTTCCCGGGACATATCTCTTTATACCCCCCACACCCCTGTTTTGTGTATATGTGGGTTTAGGATATGCGGTAGGTATCCACACTTCAAAATTCGACAAAGCCACAAAAGTTTTGGCCTTTGGCCAACCAAACTTGAATGAAGTTTACTACTGCCAAAACTAAGCCAGAGTTGAACGGATGGCGAGTCCCTTTGTAAGCTTTTCCGAATACTTTTACTACTACTACAACTACAACTATATTAGGCAGTTTAAGATTTATTGTTGTAACATACAATACACAATGCACTAACAGGCAGTCTGTTCGCGGACAACAATTCAACTGACGACCAAGTAGAGTGGAGTTGACTTCGTGACACGTATCAAGCTTAAAAAACGCGATGACTACAATAATATGAATAATTTAAATGATATTTCAACAGTTTTTCAATATTTGTTTTCGTTTATCATCTTTTTAACATCATCAATCAATCGCAACATCCAGATGTCTGCATATATGGTTTAGCGTTTTAGTTTTATATTTTTGGTATCATGAATATATTTTCTATTATAACACAATTTTTACATAGCCTTTGGCTGAAAAACTTTTTTACATAAAAGATTTATTTTATTCTTTTTGCTGCTGCATCATAAAAATTTACATTCATTTGTTGTTGATTCTCAAATGATTTAATACATATTTCAATCTTATTTGGATTATATAGTGTGGATCTTGGTATTCAGTTAGTTATATAGTGTAGATCCTGGTATTCAGTTACCATATAGTTTACATATTTTGTTGGCAAGAAAGTTTATCAAACAAAGTTTGAATAATTAAGATTAATTTATTATGTAAATGGCAATTTCATTAAGTCATTAATGGTATAGTTAAATATTTTATAATTTCAAAAAATACATTAAAATTGTAAAATAACTTCGTCAAGTTAATTTTAAAATTATTACATATAGGATTTCTAAAATGGTATAGACAAATTTCAGATATTTTATTCTATAAAATAATTTTCAGTTGCCTACCTCAATAGTCTGTTTAATTTTTTATAATTGTCATAAAAACTTTTCTTTGTATTCTAATGCAGGACATTAGCAATAAGTTTTTGTTTTTGGGGCCATCTCTAATTTGCAACGCACTCGGTCAAGGATACGCGATGTGTATGTGTGTGTGTGGAGTGGGTCTCTTAAGGGCATTTCAATTTGGTCAGCGCCAGACACTTACAAGCAATAAACATAAAAAATATGCAGTTCCAATGTTAGTTGAGTGGACGGTTACAATAGAAGGAGAGACGGAGCATGTATGGGGTAACTGCCAATTGGCGTCCAAACCCACAAGTTGTCCAGTTTTTTATTTATGACCATATTAAAACATGGCAAAGCGTAACGGCTGCTTTGGTCAAAAGCAACTTTGACCACAATTAAGGGGCTGTCGGGGAAACGATTGGGTGGAGGACTCTGAAGAGGATATGCCAAGTTGGTCAAGGCATCGCAACGCATCGTGTGTCGATTGTTGATGTTCTGTGTTTGGTAATT
The DNA here is from genome assembly GCA_035045865.1 of Drosophila austrosaltans. Lineage (NCBI taxonomy): Eukaryota > Metazoa > Arthropoda > Insecta > Diptera > Drosophilidae > Drosophila > Drosophila austrosaltans. The sequence goes on along the minus strand of JAWNOQ010000180.1, from coordinate 5,925,735 downwards.
GCCGTTGTTTGGTGATTTCTCTTCGCTTTTTTTTTTCTTCTTTTTTGGCAAACCGAAAATGCTAATAACACATAGCTTGGGCATAAATTATACCCCAACCACTGGCATTGGCAAAACCACCTACAATTGCCCCATCCATGGGCATTCCATAACGCATTTAATAGCCAATGGGATGTTTTATGTGCCAACTCCGCCCGAGGTGGTAACCGCTTAATGGCCTTTTCAGCACAGGGCGTGCTGCATAAGTCTGACGCTTTTAACTAACCCCAAAAGTCATACCGTTTCTCACTTTCGTTATCAGGTCAGCGTAGACGAATGGTGCAACATGTGGGATGCCTATGCCAAGGATCCAAGCAGTGTAATGGATTGGCAAAACGCCTACATGAACTTTATGTTTGATCTCGAAGATGCCTCGCACGATGGCGGCATTGATGTGACCGAATTCACACTTGTCTGCTCCAGTTATGGACTGGAGAAGAGTGAATGTGAAGAAGCCTTTGCCAAAATGGCTCAGGGTCAAACTGATGTCACCCGGGAGCAATTTGCCGCTTTATGGAAGGAATATTTTGCTGCCGAGGATCTCAATGCGCCTGGTAATTTCATTTTTGGTAAAACCACCTTTTAAATCCATCTCCCAATTCTTGGCCAACTCTTGGTCCTTGGTCTAAACTGGCTCAAATTAGAGAAATATATAGAAAGAGAAAAAAAAAACAAAAACAAAAATTAATGCAAACGATAAACTTAAACTTGTTAAAATTATAATTATGAAAAATAAAAGTCTAATATCGATTCTTTCTTTTCCAAAATTTTTCAAAATCTCTTCTTTAGTAATCCCTTATTCAATGCATTCCTATATCAATATTCTAATTTATCTTTTTTAGTAGAAGAAGAAATGTCTATTTATATTTTATATACCAAAAATTCCTATATAATTATAAACAACAACTGCAACTATAACTAACTAATTCATTATCTAACTATGTACCTACAACAATATATGAGAAAATTGATATCAATTATGAGAATTGGATAATATACATATATCAGATCAATTCTTACAAAACGAAAACAAAAGAAAAAAATGTAAACCAATTAAATTGTCAATGTCAAATTGTTTAATGTGTGTGTAGTTGTCGTTTATCGTCGCATCTCTTGGCGTATAAATTTCAATGTAAATGTAAAGTGTTCCAACAAATTACAATAATAATAAATGCAAAATATCTACAACAAATTACTTTAACTCCTTCTTACTTGTTGCTGCTGCCCTTGTGGCAGAGTGTTTACAGTTAAACAACACACACACATACACACAAAACGCTCATCGAGCCGGATAAGATCTACATTTGGTTAGCAATTTATGAAAATTATAATTTTGCCCTTGGCTTAACATGTTGAATAATATTTGGTTTCAGTAAGTTTAGTACAAAGTCCAGTTTGTGGGTGGTTGCACATCTGATTTATGCAACTTCATGCCAAAATCTAGAACAATATAGTCAAACTGCGGTTACCACGTCTGGGTAAGTGTGATTTAAGTTAACTGGATTATGGCCACACAGGGATTGGCTAGCAAATTGCATATAGTTTGGAGTTTAGAGTTTCTGCACTTCGGTTAAATATATTTACTTAATATATGCAATATTTAAAATCTATGCAGTCTCTTGAGTTATTATTTTGAAAAGAATAACAACAAATTAAATATCCGAAAAGTTACATTAAATTTGAATGTTCCATTATTGCTAGGTTCTAGATTATTTATAATTCGGATTGTTGAACACATTTGACTTTCCTTTAAAAATTAACTGTTTAGCACTTTTAGCCATATTAAAAATACTTTTTAAATGATCAAAGACAACGTTGAGATTGTAGAATTTAACTATTACGGATCAAAAATATATACCAGTGACATAAGGTTTTATTTTTGATGCGTGTTACCGACAATCTGATTCTGAAAATAGTAAATAACTAATGCTTATTTTACAAATAAAACAGACTTATTTGAAACTTGGTCCACAAAAGTTCGTTTACTTTATAAGTTAAATGCGACATATTAGAAATTGACTTTGATTTGAAACCAGGATAGAATAGATATTCTAAGTCAGCTCACACTTTTTCTTTATCATTTTGTTCCCTATGGACTTCCTTCACTGGCTCCATGTTCAAATGCTCCTCCTGAATTTCATCTACTGGCTCCATGCTCACTTCTGTATACTTCTTAGGATCTCCACTTTGCTTTAGTTGGCACATATTTTTAATTCTATCACTAATCTCCATATAGGGATAATACACGTTGGTATGGGGAACAAAAGATTCCTTAATGACCTGTGGAGAAGTCCAGCGTAGCAAAGAATGGGGACTGCCAATTTTGTCATTGGTGCCAGTCATATGGCCACCACCGAATGGTTGTTTAGCCACCGCACAGCCTGTGCATTTGTCATTGATATTTAGATTGCCCACATTCAATTTGAAGGTTTCACAGGCCTCCTTTATAAATTCATCATCACTGGCAAAGACGGAGCCAATCAAGCCATGATTAACCTCGGCCACCTTCTCCATAGTTTTGTATAATTCTGCATCTGGGTATACATATACACATAGTATTGGTGCCAATAATTCGTCCTTGCACAAATGATCGTTCAAGTCATTTATCTGCACAATAGTTGGATCAACATAGTAGCCTTGCTTCTTGCAACATGTGCCCCCGATCAGCAACTCACATTTTGGATTATCGTTGATGTATTTTATATACATTTGAATGCGATTATAAGCATTCTTATTGATTACCGCCGAGTAGAAGCAATCGCAATAGGTGGCTTTGCTGACAAATAGAGTTTTGGTTATGTTTAGCAAGGGTTCTTTGATGTGCGTCTCCCACAAGGACTCCGGAACATAGAGCATTGAGCATGAGGTGCACTTCTGTCCAGCATACTCAAATGCCGCTCTTATGGTGCAGGCTGTAGCCTCAGCTGGATCCGCTGACATATGCACAAAATGGAAATTCTTGCCACCACAGTCACCAACTAGACGGGGATAGTTGTGATATAGGCCGATATTTTGTGCCACTTGTTGCCAGAGAACTTTCAGAACACTTGCAGTTCCAGTAAAGTTAATTCCAGCCAACTTGGGATGATGTGTGATTACCGATGCAAAGTCTGTAGCTGATGCGGGAACAAAGTTAACTACTCCAGGGGGCAGGCCTGCGTCCAACATGGCCTGATACACAAACCAATTAGATAAAATGGCAGAGTCTGATGGCTTCCATATCACAGCGTTGCCCATGAGGGCAGGTGTAAAGGCCAAATTTCCAGCAAGACTGGTGAAGTTAAATGGACTAATTGCGGCCACAAATCCATTTAGACCACGCAGACGCATGTGATTCCTGCAAATTTCGGGTTGGTCGTTGATTGGTTCGTAATTGGCCAGATCGCGTAGAAACACTGGATTGATTCGCATAAAATCTACTAAATCGGCTATATCCAATTCAGCCTGACGTACCGTCTTACCCTGGCCAAGCATCGTGGCAGCTATTATCTTGAATCGATACTTTCCGGCAATAAGCTTTGCTGCTTTCTTCCAAATATTCATGCGTTTACTAAGCTTCGTTCTGTCCCATTCCTCCTGAGCATGAACTGTCTTTTCGATGGCCAAGTTAATGACCACTCGATGAGCGTGTTCATAGCGGGCAATGGGATGCTTCCAATTGTATGGTATCACCTGTTTCTGTTCTCTGCCATGAAACTTTTCGCCACCAATTAAGATGGGTACATGTTCCACTTTATTAATTATATTAACAAGCTCGTGTTCTAGATTTTCTCTCTCAGCGGACCCAACTTCATACTGAAGAACTTTCTCATTGGATATGGGAACTGAATCAAAGTGTTCCGTCTGCAACAGATTGTGCTCAATGTCAGTTTCACTCGTCCTTGGATGTTTACTAAAGCAGCGCGCTTTAGTTTTCAAAAAGTATCGATGACTCGATTGTAGCCTGCAAGATATCGAAACTGTTATTGTTATTGTTAAATTGGAGTTTCTTAATTTAAAGTTTGCTCTGTCAAATAAGGAATAATGAACCCAACTAACAAGTTAGTGATTGAATTTAGAATTTCTATTTTATTAAAAAATCGCCGCTAGAGGGAGAGTCAGCGAGAGCACATCAGCTTGCACCTCCATAACTAGTTCGTTTAACAGCTGTGATGCAACAACAAATGCGACTGAATTGTTTATAAGTTTTGGTGCTATGAAACTTACCCGCATTTTACTGAAACCCCGAGCGTCAGAAGTTCTAACTGCTTATTTAAAGCAATGCCATGAACCACCTTGGACATCATATTTTGTAAAGGTAAGACCATTTGTACAGAAAAGTCCAAAAGATGATTGAATTACAGCAGATTTAGTTTAAGGATGTCCAGAATGATCAGTTCGGCATGTCACACTTTAACTGGACTTTAGATACTGGCACCAATTACCACATCCTTCGGACGGCTTGCTATCCTTATATGAAATATCACTGCAGCCGACGTGAAGTTCAGGATCTGTCACTGGAGGATAAGTTCTTCAGATTCCTGAAAATTATTAACTTGGGTAAGTGAGTATCAATAGTGGGAATAAGTTGTAATTTGTGTCCGTCAATCGCAGGCCTACCTATGCTCTTCTATGGACTGGCAGCGATTCGTTTAATAAGCCACACGGAAATAGTTCATGTCACTGAAGCGGTAAAGGTGCCAATATATTTTTTGTATGCCGAAGATAAAGGAGCTAGATTTTAATTTTGAATTTTGCCGTTTTGCCGAGTGTTTGCCAGTGAATAAAAAGTGAAGCACTACATTTGGGTTGCTTATCTACACAAAACATGAATAAAATAAATATATATCAACTGAAGATGTCCGAAAATAACAAAATAAATTATACAAACTTTTTTTCATTTTTACCGCCAATTCCTATCACTTTTTTTGTAGTGGAGACCGAAACCACTGCTCTCTTTGAGCTGCTATTACTAACTGCGCTCGGTTTGAGCTCTTGTAACTCTATTTGCTCGAAATGAGCCGTATGCGCAGTTTGAGTAAGAGAGAGAGAGTGAGAGAGAGAGACAGAGAGCTATTAATTTGAGCTACTGTTAATATCAGTGCTCGAATTGAGACATTGTCCGCGTTTTGAGTCACTGTTACTCACTGTGAGCCACTGTACGCGATTTGAGTCGCTGTTAAGCACTCTGCTGTAAATGCTGTTAGTAAAACTGGCGGGAAACAGTCAGTTGTTTTTTTCTTTTCTGTGCAGTGGTTGTTATGGTTTTCGGCTCGTGCATAAAAATTTTTTCTAAGTTGCAAAATATCAAAAAAACTTTTAGAAACACATAAATACACAATAAAATCGCCGTTGCAACAGCGTTCAATCAGATTAGAGTTATTTTATGCGCTATTACATTTTGCACTCATTTTGAGATGCTGTTAATAAACAGTCTTTAAAGTGCCGGCCGGCAATAAGTAGACTTTTTTTTTCAGTGTAGTGGTTTGTTTTGGTTTTTGGAATGTGCTTGTGAGTTTGTCCTAAGTTGCTTACTGTCACAAAAACACCTGTAGCAACAAATAAATACGTTTTATAGTGTTATTAAGGCGGAATCGATGGAAGAGTGAATATCAACTGGTTAAATAAATTGGAATTTCATCTGCGAAACGATGTCAAACATTGTACAATACGTTGTGGTCCGAAGTGACTTGCGTTCGGCCCTAAATTGGCCACTGGGCGCTGTAATTGCCCAATGTTGTCATGCGACCGCCGCTGTGATGCATCTTTATGTGGATGACGAAGAGACTAAAGCCTATCTGAAGGACCTGGATAACATGCATAAAGTGGTGCTAGAGGTAAGTATTGCATTTGCATTTAGTCTTATTTTTTTTTATATAATGACATTTTTCTCAGGCTAAAGATGAGGCTGCTCTAGTGAAACTCGTTGAAAAACTTAAGCAAAATGATATTAAACACAAGTTGTGGATTGAACAGCCAGAGAATATACCAACCTGCATTGCTATCAAACCCTACCTAAAGGATGCTGTCCACAAATATGTTAAACATTTAAAACTTTTAAAGGAGTGACTTAAAAATGAAATTGGAATTAATGCTGACAAAACGGAATAAAGCTGATAATTTAACTCTACTTATTAAAGTGATTGCTGAAATTTAAACAAACGTTACGATTCGAGGGAAAATATTTTGTAATAAAAATTATAATTTTGAATGCTAGAATGTGTGCATAAAGAGAGCAGGGGAACGGATTTCCGATCGCATAATGTATATACATAAATTAACTAACAGGTGAGTCAATTGGAATATGTACATATGTCAAAAATTTTGTAATTGAAGAAGATGTGACAAAGTCACATCCTTTCAGTAAGCAATTAAATCAAGTTTTTTTTTAAGTTTTTGCTAATATTTTCGACATTTTCATATATATCAACAATTACATTAAATAATTCTATCTCTTTATTTATTAAAGAGATTTTATTTGAATACTTGGTACCTAAAAGGTAGTTCACATTTGACTTTACGAACACATATGTATGTACATATTGTACATAGTCGGACTCATTTCTGTTTCATTTCATTTGTATTCCATGAATGACTTAAATTTCAAACGTTTTCATTTATTGTGGTTTTATTTTGTTTTTTGTTTTTTTTTTTTTAGTTTCCTGTTTTTAAATAGTTTTCGGTTTTGTTTTATTTTTAATTTTTGTAAAAAATAGCTGGATTCTCGTTGCTTATGGTAGTAGAAGTGTGTGTTTTTGTTTGTAGAAATAGGTAGATACAATTGTATATATAGTGTGTATATATGTATGTATATACATATTTGTATGTGTGTGTATATGTAAAGTAGGTAAATTAAAACTAGAATTAAATGTGGTTGCTGCTTTTTGGGCTGCCATAGAAACGGCATTTGCCGAAATATTGTTTTGCAACTAGAGCAATTTTGGCACAGAAATAAATCTATGTATATATGTATATATGTTTTATAGGTGGATCGTACAATATGTGTGGGTGTATGTATGTATGTATGTGATGGTACAATTTCAATTTCTATATTTAACAATAACAAATTACTAAAATTATAACCAAAGCGCTTAAATATGTCCGGATATTGCAGCAGGCAGCATTATTCATTGCATTTAGTTTTTTGCCTTTGTATACTGCAATGCGTTCAGCTCGTCCTTGAGCCAAGCCTGCCAGTTCTCCTGCGAGGCGAGAAACATGAGTTTTAACCAGAAAAAATGGTTGAAAGTTTGTATTTAAATAAATATGTGTTGTGTATATGGTAGAAGACAGACAGAGAGAGAGAGAGAGAAAGCATTAGATGGGACACCAAACACCAAGCTAGCTAAGCCAATGACTAACTACAAGTTCTTGTTTGTGTTTCAATGTGTGTGTGTGTATGTGAGGGGGTTTTGGGTAGGTGTTATGTATGGAAAGTGTATGCTAATAGCATCTACTTTAGTTAACCGTTAGGAGCAGCTGTAGCAGCCACTTGGCATTTGTTAGCGCTAATTGCGAATGTCAACAGAGCGAAACAGAGCCGAAAGCTTGCAACCGGAAATCGGAAATGCTTAACTAGTCGCCTCTGCGTGTGTGTCTGTGTGTGTGTATTTTCCAAGTCTTTATGTGGGTGTGAGTGAGGAGTGTGATTTTCCGGAAAACTGTGAATGCGTGAATGCGAGTGTATGGGTGTGCGGTGTCTGTGTGTGTGTCTTAGAGGGTCTGTTTGTCTGTTTGCCTGGCTACATGAATTTTGCGCTTGTGTTTGCCATTTTCTGTTTTGGGTTTCCTTTTCACTCATTGTTATGCAAATTATCTTGATATTCATCATATTCGTTTTCATTATCCTCCGTCTGCTCTTCCTCCTCCTCCTCCTCTTGCTCGTAATCGCTGGTATTGCTTTCCGGTTGTGTTACATCGGGCAAGTAATCCTTGTGCACGGGCGTCGAGATGATTGGCTCCTAATCCAATCCCCATATGTGTGTTTGGCATGGTGTGTGTCAGTTTTTGCGTGTGTATTAGTGTGCAAAAGCAAAAGTTAGTTAAATAAGTTAGTCAACAACAACAACAACAACAATAGAAACAAAAAGGAAAACAAAAACGTATACGTAAGCCATGCAAATTTCATCGTTTTCAATTTAAGCCAAAAATTTTTATATTTTTGTTTTTTTTTTTTAGAAAATGAAACTCAAACGTATTTGGAATTTCAACGCATGCTAACCTTTGGCGGCCGCCAGCCGCAACCGGGCAATGGTAGCCCATCGGCGCCAAGGGGACAGGGGGCGTCCAATCCGGGTACACCCTGTTCGCCCTTATCGCCACGATCTCCTTTACGTCCCCGTTTACCCGGCGGACCAGCATCCCCGCGAGAGCCTTGCTCACCGCGTGGCCCCTCCTGGCCGGGTATGCCATCGGTGCCCTTTATCAAATGTGCATGTATTTATTTATTTCAGTAAGTGTGTGTGTGTGTATAGATGTGTATGTGTAGGGGAAGATTGATATAGATTCAGTATAAAAGTGTACGACGCCAAATAGGAGAGAGATTTGCATGCAAACCAAAAAATATATAAAAAAAAGAAAGAGACACAAATTATTATAAATTAGCAACCACATAAATGTTGGATATGTTTTCTACATTGGAAATGATGATGTTATTATAGCAAACATCAGAGAATATACATAAGTATATTTAATATCTTACCGGCAAACCTGGATCACCCCGCTCACCCTTATGTCCCGTCTCCCCTTGGGCGCCCTGATAAACAGAAAGAAGAAAAACAAACGTTTTTAGTTGATGAACAAATGTGTTCCTTTGTCAGAATTGGGTTAATACGGATGTATCTAGATGTGGGTGTATACCTTCATGCCATCCAAACCGGGTGGACCCTGCAGCAAAATGAGAAAACGAATAAGCATGTGATTAGTGGCAGTAAAACAAAGCTAAAAGCCATGAATAACCAGAATCCGTTACATTAACTATATATATATATATATATATGTATATAAATAAAGATAATTAGTATGCCACATTTTGTATATTCAAATCGAATTTATGTAATTTTATAAATTGTCAGTTTTTGTTGCAATTTGGTTTAACTTGTCATGCATTATTACACAAAGAGAAAATTCTTAAAAAATTCTGTTAAATGTTGTTAAATAATGGAAGTAGTTGAAGTATTTTGGTGAGTAATATTTATAATTCATTAAATGTATATTACTTTTGGAAGCTGTTTTGCATATGAAATGGTAAAAACTGTCGACTAAAAGTAACGACAAATTGACTATTTAACTGATTTGAGCTTTTGTATTTCAGATGCGAGTCTTCGAGGGACATTATTCATGAAAATGGATTTGAAAAATGGTTTACTTCGCACATATATATTTCTTTGTATAATGTAAACTTAACTACAATTTGATTTGTATAATCAACTTAATGACCTAAGAATTTGTTTTAATTTTAATTAGTTTTATTTATAGTTATTACTTTTGTGAGTCAAATATACTATTTGTTACTTTAAATGAATTAAAGATTTCATCTTAAGAATCCAGAATTGAATATTACGATTTCCTTATTTTGTCCCTGAACTTTTACATACTCGAATTTTGTTTAAAAATAATAAAATCAGTCTTTAATGTTTGCAAACTGTCAGAAAATCTACAAAAGAATTGAATATAAACATATGGATGAGCAAGTTATTTACGGTACTTACAAAGTCGGTGGTCTTTATCATAGCTACGATCATTTTCCATTTTCGGACTATTTCTATGTTGTTTATTGTTCTTTCTACGACTTGCTTAAATTTTTAAGAATTATTCTTCATGCAAATTTCGACTTTCCTTTTCTTATTTTTTCTCTGTGTAGACTACTTAATGAGATGTCCTCTCCAAAATGAAATGTTCTTTAGTAGTTGTTGTTTTTGCTTCTATTTCCTTTTTTTTTTTTTTTTTTAGTAAAAAACCATCACTTTATTGAAAATGCATAATTAATATGAAAATTATGTTAGTTTCATTTTGCCATTTTACAATTTGTCGCTTGTTTGCTTTTAACCCATTCACAATTTTTGAACATGCATTTGACAAATACTCGTAATTTGTATATATATATATATATATTTTTTTTTTATCTTGTTGAAATTGTGTGAATTTGATTTTTATTTTTGTCGCTTTTCCGTTTTGTTCGGTTTTATTCGAATATTGTTTTTGGTTTTCTTTATAGATTTCATACATTTTGAATGCATAGCAGAACAGAAAGAAATAATCCATATCCATATCATTTTTATGACGGCATAATGCACTTGCACATACTCATATATATATTTATATGTATTCGTATGTATATAGACAGTAAATACACACATAAATTTTATATAAGTACATACACATATCTACACACACACACTCATGTGAATGCATGTGTGCTTTTTTTATAGGGTTGTATTTTTTGTTAAGTTAATTTCTTTGCTTGTTTATTTTTTTATTTTTATTGTTGGAAACATTTAGTTTAGTATGCAATTAACAAATGTACACTTAGAACTACCGTTAGCCAGCTTATTTGTGTTTTAGTTAAATATTTTAAATTTATCGCAATCGAAAACACAATTCATTATTCTAGCCTATAGATATCAATAGAAAGAGAGAGTAAGAGAAAGAGTTAGAGAGTTGATAATTATTCGATTTAAGTTAGATTTGAAATTGAAGATGATGAAATTATGTTTAGGGGAGGGAACCACAATTAAGTATTACTTAGTTTACGTTTAGTTGTCATCATATAATATATATTAAGGTATATATACACATTGATTTTGGAATAAAATGAGAAATTGACATGCAAACTCTAAATATGATTTTGTATGCAGTTTCTGTTTAGGGCTTACAACATCTAATTGAAAACGAAATTGACATATTCTTTGTGATTTTCGATGCCGTTTGCTTTTTTCTTTTTCTTTTTTTTTGTATTTTGTTTTTTTTGCCAAGTACAAGCAAAACAAATCCATTCATTTACATATTCATCAACAATTTCAAATGCATTTTCCATTCATTTGACGACACAAAATAGTTTTCATTATATTGCATTTGCATTATTTTCATTTGCATTGATTATGTTTTGCCTCCTGTCTCTCTGTTGTTAAGTTGTTAAACATCAAAATTGAAAATGCTAGAGTTCATAAATTTTATCATTTTTCCATTTTCCTTTTCTTTTCACAATATTTGTATAAATATATTTGACTGACTTTTTGTTTTGCTTGTGTGTCTGTGACTGTGTGTGTGTGTGTTTGTTGAAATGTTGTTCACTGAAACCCATAGGATACATAGTAAGATTATGTATTTTTAGTTATTGTTGATAATTTGTATTTTATTCTTACACTGTACAACATATATTTGCTTTTGTGTAAACCAAGGACCAGTTTTAGTCTTTGTGTAAAGTTAACTAAAATTTGTAGAGTTCTTTTTTGAGTTAGGTTTATTTCGAAATTTATTAAATGAATGAAAAACTTTTTGTTTACCATTGCGGAAAATATTAAAATATTTCTTAAAAGCCTTTAACTTATAAATAAATAAAATATATGAAAATGTTTTTTTTTCCAGGATCAAATCATTTGCGAATTTAGATTTAAATTGGATACAGAATATCGTTTAAAATAAATGAAATGAATATTTGCTTTTATGATTCATAAAAGAAACAATTGAATAAAAATTTTTCAAAAATTTTAAAATTCGATTATCTGATAATTGTTGATATGAAAAGTTTGGTTTTAACTATGTTTATCAAGAAAAACTTCAGAAAGAAGCTTTGAAAGTCCTTTTATAATATTTCTATTGTCAAAATGTATTCTTTGTTATTTAGTAGAAACATATATTTTTAACCTATATATCCACTGTCTGATCCATTTTTAGAGAAATCCAAGAAAAAACAGAATTAACTTAACTTCTAACCCAAAATCTAAGGTTGTATCGAAAACTTCTCTTTTAGTTCTTCATGAGACCAGAAGTTTAGTTTGATATTACTAACACTTGACTTTGATTTTAGTTAAATTATGTTGCACAGTGTAATTAAAATTGAATAAAGGGTTATCGGCTAGCCGATGCGAATGCAAATCTTTTAATATTTTAACTTTATGTCTAACTAGTTTTATTTTTTTTTTTGTTTGTTTGAACATTTAAAGAATATGCACAATTGGAAGAGAGCTCTTTGTTGTTTTTTTTTGTTGTTGTTGTTGTTTGTTTTTCTTTAAATATTTTGTTTTTTTTTTTTTTTTTTTTTTGCCATTAATCTATATAAATAAATATATTATGTATATTCTTGAAGTAGACACTGAGAGAGAAAAGTGAGATAGTTGGATAGATTAGATAATATCTTACAAACTTTAAGCATATATTTCTTTGCTTTCTTTTTTTAGTGTATATTTTATTGTAGATATACATACTTTTAAATATTCTCATGAATTTTCTTGCTTTTCCTTTTTTGTTTGTGTGTGTGTGTGTGTTTTTTTTTTGGGTTTAAGCTTTGGCATTTCTGCTTTGTAATTGTTATCTATACGAGTATCAAGAACAAAGCCCATGGACGGCACCTAAGACAATGCATGAATGCAGTTGAAATTCCATACATATTAATACACCTACTAAGAATGGGGGAGACATAGAAGTTGTCAATCATCTTAATCGAACAATCTATTTATTTGGCATTCGCACTTGGCTTCATTTTGGGGGAACAACAGTGCGTATGATTTATGGATTCTCAAAATGCTCTCAGTAGGGGAGCAGTAGTAGGAAAAGAAATCAAAATATTTGCCTTGTCAGAACAGATATAATGTATATGTATATCTATTAGATATATATACAACATGTATGGGTATTTGTGTGTGTGTGTGTGTTTGTTTGTGTGTTGGTTTGTTGGTAGGTAGCAGTGTAAGTTTGGTTGTTTCAATTGATAGATGCTTGCATATGTATGTAAATATGTTCTGTCTGTTTGCATAAATATAATTATGTTTGTTTGTTGGTTTCTTTTTTTTTTTTGCTTTCTGACTTTTCATTATATGTATGTGTACGTGTGTGTTTGCACGTGTGTGTGAGTGTTTGTATATATATATAAATATTCATTTGACTCTTTTTATGGTTTGGCATTTAAATGATATGGGTTTTTGATTCTAGCCAGTTAATTTGTTGGATGGGTTAATTGATTTTCATTCTCTTAGTTTCTTAATTAATACTGACATGCTCTGTGCCGGCTATATAGTTATATACACTTTGATATACATACATATATATTTAGATATACATATATAGATTTAGACAAATAACTCGGAGCACATTTGACAAGCGTTATGCACGATTTTCTGTAACATATTTTGAACAATATTATTTTGTTTCTTTTTTTTTTGCTTATTCTTTTCTATATGTGTCTGTGTGTTGTTATTACTTAATAGACTGCACTGTTTTCTTTTATAATTTGTTTTAGTATTAGTAGTCGCCCCACACCTGTTACAAGTAAAATAAAAGAGAGAAAACGAGAGAGAAATTGCAATGAGATTACATAAAATATTTAGTGACAACAAGAACAAAAGCAATTTGGTTAGCTAAACAAAAGATAAGGAAAAAAAACAGTTAAAAAAACACAATAAAAAATGATTTGGAATTGTTATTAAAGCCAAAGACAGAAAAAATGATAATTAGTTAAAATATTAATTAATTCAGTTTTCAATTTACCGGTACGCCAGCTTTGCCCGCTGGACCAGATGGTCCAGATTCGCCACGCATGCCCATTGGCCCCTAAAAATAGGCAACATTATTTAATAATTTGCATTTGAAGTGAAAACTTGCAATACTTACAGGTAGACCCATAGGTCCTTGATCGCCCTTGTGTCCCTTTTCACCCTGCAGAAGTAGTAGATAGATTTACATGTCTAAAGGAAAGTATTCCAAAAACTTACCGGATCGCCTTTGCGGCCATCTAGACCTCGATCACCTTGTGAACCAGTGTGTCCTGGCGGACCCATGGGACCAGGTGGCCCAGGAGGTCCATATAGCTATAGATATTTGAATAATAAGAAATTACTTCCTTCTTTTCATTAAAATGTAGTCTACTTACGTATTCAATTGTGGGCATATGTGGAGCATCTGCCATGCCATCGTCTTGGCGACGTCGCATTTTGCGATACTGAAAGGGATAATTAAAATGCCAAGTTTATTTTTCAAATGTTTTGTATACACTTACCGAATCGCCGCGATCTCCTTTGTCGCCTTTAATGCCTGGATAGCCCGGAGGTCCGGGCAAACCAGGTGGGCCCATTAATCCCGGTGGCCCAATGTCTCCACGATCTCCTTTTTCACCGGGCGGTCCTTGATAACCAGGCAATCCTGGCGGTCCTTCTATACCAGGTTCACCAGGCAAACCATCCAATCCTCTCGGTCCTAAAGAGCCTGGTTCACCGGGTTCTCCTGGCTCACCCTTGCTGCCATCCCGACCATCGCGGCCATCTTTGCCAGCATTTCCAGGTGGTCCTGGTGGACCTCGCAGCAATGTGACCGGCGGATCATCGTAGTCCTCGTCCAATTTTGTGCCTCCAGGACCAAATATCTACAGAGACACCATCGGAGCAATTATTGTTTGCCCAGGGATAGATGAGGGAGAAGAATGGGAGAAAAAAAAAAGAAATTTTAGAATGGGAAGATTAATTTATGCCACGTGGCGTCGCCGCCTCGGGCGTTGCACGCGTTTGTTCCACACGCTTTGATGGCGAAACAAAAGCGACGCGTAATTCGCTCGTAAGGAACACAAAAAAAAAAGTGGAAAAAAACCTTTGCCCCTTCGCCATGGGGTTGAAGTCGGTGCGATTTGGGAGTGCTGATGTGGGTGTTGGTATTGGTGTGAGTTCGGTTGCCGCATGTGCCGCAGCGAAAGTCTTTTGTGTGCCTCGAAATTGTGTTAAGTGCAAGTTGGAGCAGCTTCTATGCCCATAAAATAACGACACATACACATACACACACACCACACGAGGACAATGAATAGAGAATCTTTAAAAACCCGCAATGTACCAGGACTGGGAACAGGACTAGAACTGGAACCAGAAGCAGGACCAGAGTGCGAGTTGAAAATAAAGTCAAACCATGATGGCGTCTTCTACGTGCTTCAAGTGCCACACTGATGATGCCACAGTGTGAGTGTGTGTGTGTGTGTATGTATGAGAATTAGTGTGCCTGTGTGTGTGTGTAAGTAAATGTGCATTGCTCTTTGGCTTCTCTGCCATTGTGTGTGCATAGTGAAAGACAATTAATTGTTTTTTGGTGCACGCTCTAGGCAAATTTTCAAGGCGGCACCATAGACGAAAAACCACAAAAAAAAGAGGGGGAAAATAAAATAAATACCAAGAACCACCCAGTCTTCTATGTGTATGTGTGTATATGTATTTACTTATATACTGAAGAACTTAAGCTTCGATGCATTTGCATTCTGGTGAGTGGTGAAATTACCAAGAGTGCGGAACACAAAAAGAAAAGTTCTATTAGGTAAATGCTGAAAGTCATAAAAGGCAACCAAACTCCCCTGCTAAGGCAACTTGGCTAAGTATGTTAAGCATCACTATATCGTCGAAGCAACAACAACAATAACAAAAGGAAAAACCATTTGCCACATGTGGCACAAGCAAATAGAGTCACTCGACGCAATGCTGAATATTCAATTGCATTTGCATCGACAATCAAATTGAGAACAAGAAAACGAGAAAAGTAAATCAAGTTGGGGAATAAAATTTAAGTGAAATTGCAATTATTAAGATGAGATTCGACATGATGAAGAATTCAATGAACCAAATGGCTAAAGAGAAGTGAAGTGTATGAATATCATGTAAGCCAAGTTGTCTAACTGTTTGAAGTAAGTTCTAGGACGGCTACTTGGCAATGTATTTAGATGAAATAGATGAAATAAAAGAAGTCTTTTCTAAAGCAAACTGAAATGTACTACTGCATGAAAGAGTTCATATTCTATTTAAAATTTAAAAAGCAGTAAAAATAAGAAACTCAAGCTTCTTGTTTTGACAGAAAAGTTCTTTATATTCATTATTTTTTTTTGTGCTAAGATTTATTTTCCATTGCAAGATAAATGAAAGTGAAAGATTGTTTGAACAGAAAGTTCTTCAGTTTGTAATGTTTCCTGATATTTGTTTCCCTTATGGACTCCTTTGATTTCTAACAAAAGTAACTCCTACTAAGGCTTGAACTAAAAATTTAAATAAAGGACATCATTTGTGATGTCCAAATCTAAATACATTTCAACAGTACTCTCTACAATTCTAAGCTATAATATATGTAGGCATATAAATCGATATAATTAACACTCAATTAGGATTAAATTAGTCAAAAGTGGGGCAAACAAGTTGACTATTTGTCTATCCTCTTTTAATGAGTAATCAATTTGCACTTTACCCTCTTGTTTTCAATTGAAATTATAATGCAGTTTGTTACCGAAATTAATCAGTTTTATGTTAGCGTAGCTCTTAAGATTGTCATTATCCTGTCATTATGATGCATTGATCCTGTCTGTGGTACAACTAGTAAATATGTTCAGGCATGTGCAACAATTACATTTTCTTCCTGCCGCTTTGTTGTCGCCGGAAGTGGCGTACTTACAGTTATTAAAACTCAACAGCAGAAGGCACAAAAATGTAAACGCTTAACGCACACATACACACATGCAAGACAAAATGTGGCTGCACACACACACACACACACACATACATTTAACGTAAATTCTATGAAAGACAGCAACTTGGGAAGCCATTGCATAAGAAGTAGTAGAAGGAGCAACGACCAAGTCGGCTTACCACAAATGCACTTCCCAATTTCAACTTTTTCTCTTTGCATTTTCTTTATACTCATCTGCATGTGAGCTTTGTGGCAAGGTGTGTGTGTCTGTGTGTGACTGTGTGTGCATGTCTTTTGTCCTCAAGTTTTCCACATTGTTGCTAATGTGCTCGGAGCAGGAGCGATATGAATGGATGAGCAAATAGATGGGTGGGGTCTTGGTTTTTGTTCCATCCGACACTGTGGCGATTAGTCCAACCATTTGTAGAACAATTAAAGCAATTTGAAATTAAAGCGAATACTTAACATTTGCTTTTTGCGTAATTTGCGGGGGTTAAATTTGAGGGATTATACGCCCACATTATTTGCCACTGTATTCTATTCTATTCATTCGATAAACAAAACGAGAAACAGAAAAATGCCAACAGGAGGCAAAAAAATAAAAGGAGCAGACTTTGAGTTTGGTTTAAAGGCTTTAAGGAGACGCCATTGGCAAATCGTAGATAGATAGTAGTAGGAGCAAAGGCAGATACGATAAATAACATAAATAAAAGATACAGATGAGCGAGCCAAGTGAATTGGGCAAATGTTTGTTAGCAAAAGAGAAAAAAGAAACCCATAGACATTGTTGTTGTTGTTGCTGGGCCCAGCTGCCTGGCCTAACTACGATAAAAACTGCTTGGCTGTTGCCTTTTAGCCAAACCAAAAACTCTGAGATTCGGTTCTATGTTTGCGTGAGTAAGAAATCCATTAGAATGTATCAATATTTGTGCGCCTTCGGGTTGAATTTAATTTTCAAAGTATCCAATCACACGCATACATTCCACCCACACATGCATGAAGGTATCCTTTGTCGGTATGTCGGTGTGTGTGTGTGTCTTTGTGTGAGTTTCTCTCTTTTAAATTATGCGTAAATATTGAAAATACTTGCACAAACGCCTTTCAATTTAACGCCCAAATGGCGAGGCAAATGAGTTTTGTTTTTTTTTTTTTATTTCTGTTGCTCCTATTTTATCTCTCTGTGTTTTTTTTTTTGCGATTTTCAATTTTCAAAAAGAATGGCAAGGTTGATCTACAATTAAGCATAGCATACTTTCAGGCGCACCGTTTGCTGCATTTTAGTGTCACAATCTCCGTGTAATTGCAAATTAATTGGCTGTTGCTGTCTGGATTCCGTAATTTCCATTTCAAGCTCACAAAATGGCGTCCAAATAAAAATTCAACACAGACAGTGGCAGAGGACGAGACAGACAAACAAAGGGACCCACGCACACAAGCACGCACACACACACACTAAGAGAGAGAGAGAGGGGAAGATAGGCAGACAAATGGCCGCACGTAAACGCGTTAAATTGAAAATCATTTTGATCTCGTCCTGACCTTTTGTGCGACACTGTTTGGCCATGGCTTTTGGCGTTGTGGGATATTCATTCAAGTGCAGCATATGCCGCACAACATTTTCTTTCGTTCTTTTCGCTTTTTTTCAATTTTCTCCAACATTTTTATATATATATTTCTCAGCCCATAACAACACCAACAAAGAACTCAAAGCAGCAAAACAAAAAAGAAAGAAAACCGCCTGAGGTGAAAGTTTTGCAGCTCGTTTCCGGCTCACATACCAGTTTCCTTTCCCACTCCCTTGCCTTCCACCCAGTACTTACATTCAACCAGCATCAGGGAAAAACTTCTCTTCGTGGCATGTAATGCGTTTCGCGTTTGCCACAAAAGTTTACAAGAACATACATACACACATACACACACATACTCATATCCACATCAACGCACACATACAAATGAAGGGAAGTTCTGTTAAAGTACGCGAGCACATTAAATGCGTAATATGTTCCGCTCCGCATTGATGCTAGAACCGACAATGGAGCAAATTGCAAATGTTGCAATCAAAATAACAATTAAAATTCCACTATCAAAAAACATTACACAATCCATGATAACAGAACGAGTTCATTAGAAGAGTTTTTATACCACATAAAACTATTAGAAATGAATTGAAACTCAAAGTGTTTTTGAAACTATTTTGGTGTAGTTTAAATGATCTTTTGTAGGGAATGATTTTTAAATAGAATAGATAATTGTAAAACAATTGAAATATAGCAATGAAACAAGAACAAATAAAGTCAAAGCAATAATTAAACAGTTTCTGTATTGGTTTTTGATTAATAAAACACTGAGTTTCTTTTAAATCGATGAACTTTAGAACAATCAGCCGATGTTAACACTCTTTTTCCGTTTCATTTCTATTTATTTATAGTAAAAAGAATTAAGTTTCAAATCACTTTCTTCTATAATTCAGCTTCGCTACAAATTCCTTTATCTCTGCCATAGTTTTTGCAGGATTTCCATTTCAATTCTATTTGATATCGTATATCCTTTTGTTTGGTTATCCTCACCCATTGTACTAAGCAGTCATGCACAAAGACTGAGGAAAAAAAAAGTCAAAATCGTGTTGTAAAAATTTCGCGTGATTTCGTTTTGCCGTCAAGTCGACATTGTTGTTGCGGTTTTTGGTTTCGTGGATATTATAATATGTATGAAATTCGGAAGTATTTAGGGAAATCGTTGTTAAAGATTTCGTCGTTTTTGCCAGCCACATCAATGCCATGCAAGATGGCAATAGCAACAGTAATAGCAACAGCAACAGCAACAGCAGTTGGCATTTTCAGGGGGAGGTGGAAAAGTCTCAAGTTTACCGTAATTTTGCTACTTTTGTATGGCCCCACCCGAAACTCCAACACGAAAAAAAATATAACAAAAATACAGAGAGAAAGCAAAAACCCACGTCAATATTATACGCGTGCCTATAAATTTCTATGAGGTTTGCCAAGGGTGGTGCCATTGAAGGAAAGGTGTAGGGGCGGGGGTGTCTGTGTGTGTGTGTGTGTGTGTATATGTGGTAGCAAATGGGTCGCCAAGTTTTTGGGTGTGTGTTATTTTTTGTTTGGTGTGACGCCTCGATTTCTTTATTCAATCGTTTTTGTGACTCCCACAGCGCTCTCATCATCAGTTGCCATAAAATAAAAGTTACGCACACCCCAGGGGCCATATTACACGTCCGCCTTTTTTTTCCTCCTCCCCCCACAATCACCCCTGCCATCCCTTTCATCGTAATGTGCGTCGGGGAACTCATGTCCTGTACCATGCTTGACCGATTTTTTGCCATAAAGGACACTATTCAATATAAGATATATGGGCATTGACCGCAAATAATTGCCACAAGGGGGGGGGGAGAAAAAAATGCGAAAAAATTGCGCACAAAGCAAGGACACGGACGGATGTGAAATTTGCATGTGGCGCAGTTTTCAATAAACAATGACGTCACAACATTGCTGGCCATTTTGTGGACTGGGCTTATCAAATCGTGCAACAAAGGCTCAAGTCAAGCTAAAGCAATAAAAAATCCAAGCAATGAGCATGTGTGAGAGGGTTTGTGCGAAAAGTGTTAAGCTTATTGCGTCGTTTAGCCACCTCCCCCTTTCTCCGCAAACCTAAAAAGGAAAAGGAAATGAAGGGAAAACAAAGTAGATGCCGAGGAGAATGGAATTGACAAAAGAAGAGACACAGGCAAAGAGGCAAGGAGTAACCCTTTGAGTGGCAAAAACACACACATGACACAAAAGTAAACTGAGGTAAAGTGTCAAGAACGAAGTTTAAACACTCTGAAAAAAAGAAAAGGAAATTGTTTTGTGCCTCAAGGCAAAGGCATTTCTGTGGCATATAACGGAATCCTGCTTTGAATTTGGCAATGTTAAAGAGACTGTAAATTGTGTTGAGAATAAAATACTTAAACTTAAACATATTTTTAATGTTTCTTTTAATTATGAAATGTGCTTCATATTCTTTCAGATATAATTAGTCCAATAAAGTAAGAGCTTTCCATTTATCTACTTCAATATATATTTAAAAATCTCCATATATAGTGTGCCTATAGTCATGTGAAAGCGAAACTGCTTTCTGTCCTTTTGTCGTCTTCGCAAGCAAAAGAATTGTCACAAAATTGGGCTAACCTTTTTTCAGGGGGTTAGAAAATGTTACCCAACAATTTGCCTTATCGTTGAGATTTTGTTTTGGGTACATTTAAGCAACTTTAAGACTTTGATTTGCACAAGGACTTTTCGACTGTCTGCGAATTGCGGTGCGCCACATGCGACTGACTTCCTTTTTGCGAATGGATCCCTGTGTGACGTGTTACGAATCGGCAAGTTTGCTCCCTTTTTGTTGTTGTATTTTTTTTTGTTTTTTATTTTTATGACTCTATCCAACACTCGGAAGAAACTTTCACAGATAAGGAAATGTAATCTGGCAGGCAACGAAGGGGCAGAGTTTTATATATGCAGATCTATCTGACACACATACTGTATACACACATAGACAAAAGGTTGAGTAACGATTCTAAAATAAATTAACATAAATTTGACATAAATGCTTCACAAACAGTTCCAGCGACTTGAGAATCTCTTGTGAGTGGGTGAGTTATTGTTTCAACTTTATTAAAAAATAGCAACAAATAACAAAGTAAATCTAAAATAGCTAAAGCTCTAGCTTCAAACTCAATGTTGCTGATGAAAAATATATACATATACATATATAAAAACAAAACATTCTGTTTGTCATACGCCCTGTGGCCACCATCACCAGACGACACCAGCACAGCGAAAACAAACACAGTTTGAAATTAATTTAAATTTTTTAATATATGTATGTATATGTTCATTTATGAATCTCTGTATGTACATTCATATATGGTGGACTATCATAAATTTCATTTTTGATGGCCGGGAGGCAGCCAGCGAAAAAAAAAAAAAAGGAAAAAAAGATTATAATGGAAATTCACATTTCTAGTCTCTCTCTTTCTCTCTACATTTTTTAAGGGATTTTCGTTTTCAGGAATTAAATGGCAAACATATGGCCCAATAAATACAAATGCTGACAGACACTTGGCCAGGCAGTTGGCCTTCCGTGTTCTTGTCACTGGGCTTAACTCTTTATACACTTGCAAGTAGGTCACATTCATTCAAGTCTTTAGTTTGCAAGAGTGGGAAAGAGAACGCTCTTGTATTAGGTAGGCAAAGTATTAGTAAGCTGTTGAAAGTTGTTAAAAATCCGTGTGTAACAACTGAAATCAATTTTTTTTAGCAAAATTACTTTATTGTAATTCTGTTAAACGATTTAAAATGCTTTGATTCGGTACCTTTGCATTAGAATTAATTAAGAGCCAACTTTTGGGGCTATAACTTTTGGGCTTTTCATCAAAGAAAACTTGTGAAATTTATAAATTTATATTCTTTTTAAAATAGATACAATTTTGATAAAATTGAAGGCCTATATTTTGTATAGGAATGTTCTGCTTAAACATTAATTTGATTGGTAATAACATTTAACATAACATTGTAATTCTGTTAAACGATTTAAAATGCTTTGATTCGGTACCTTTGCATTAGAATTAATTAAGAGCCAACTTTTGGGGCTATAACTTTTGGGCTTTTCATCAAAGAAAACTTGTGAAATTTATAAATTTATATTCTTTTTAAAATAGATACAATTTTGATAAAATTGAAGGCCTATATTTTGTATAGGAATGTTCTGCTTAAACATTAATTTGATTGGTAATAACATTTAATCTTTTAAACAATAAATCACTTAAACTATGTTGGCTCTTCTCCAGTAGCAATTAAGTTTCTATTATCTATCTTTATTTGTCTGTGTTTTACTAGATTTATTGATCTACAGCTTAGGCTAAACTTGAATCAAAAATACTTTCCAAAACGGGTTGAATTTAGCTTCCAATATATTAAAATTAATCATAGTTAAATAAAAAACCAATCCCCTAAAAGTCAAATCATGTTTTCAAAGTTTATAAAAAGCTCTAAATTAGATAAATGTTTATATCATATAATGTCAACCTTTTGTTTATATTTTTTTCATGTCTATTTTAGGTCGATTTTTCACTGTCAGTGTGTGGGAGTGTAGAGTACAACAAAAGTCTCTCTCTGCACACTGATTCTGGCATCACGCGTCACTAGACACATCAAATCCATTTTATACGTTAGTCCATTCCCCTCCACTGCTACCACCATCACCTCCACCTAGTTGCCCCTCTTTCGTTCTACCTCATATTTTTATACTGACGAGGCGACGAAAATAACATGTCAAATTTATAATGCCTACAATTGCGTTTTTTTTGTTTTTTTAATATTTTATGATGCCGCTTGAAATTGTTACAGCCAGTTGCTTGCGTTGGATAAATGTATTTTTTTCACAACACAAATTTCATTCTTTTTTCGGCAATTTTATTCTTTACGACTTGCTGAACTAATTACCAGAATTTTTTTTTCTTTTTTTTTATTATTAATGCATCTCTAGCGTGCTAATTTTTAATTGTTTACTTAAAAATTCTTTTCAGCTCGTGTTGAAATGTGACGCAGAACATTTCGACGAATGCTCTACAGATTGGCATTGCCAGCATTCGAATCATTGCAGGGAGAGTTTTGTCCATATCATGGAAAAGGGGAGGGGAGAGGATGACACATTTACTTTGGTATTCCAATTCATCTAATGGAGGGAAATCAAAATCTCTGGTGGAAAATCAACTGGCTGCCGTAGCCTGTTACCGCCTGGAAGGCATCACGTTTTTACCAAAGATGACGGCAATTGTTGCAAATAATTTTTTATGCTTTTGCATTGCTCGCGGTGCGCCTGGGGTGCGAAGTTTTTGTTTGTTGCCAAAACTTTTGTTTGTTTGCCAAAGACATAGCCAAATGGCAGTGGCAGTGGCAATGGTAACGACGACGGCGGTGGCGGTGGCTCAGCATCGCAATTTCTTATGGCTTTCATTTGTTTTGACATCACGTTGCTGCAGCGCCTGAATTGAAAATGGGTTTGGTATGAATCGCGATTTCTGGCGGAAAAGGGGATGCCTGGATACTATGGTTGGGGATTAAGGCAGCATAATCGGCATATTCAAGCACCATGGCACGAGTGTGTAGTTGGAAAAGTCAATGGTAGCTGGCAGGGGGGCAAAGACAGAGGCCCAGAGATTGGTTGGCCATAGAGGTGAATAGCAAAAGTTTTGGGAGGCAGAGATTAAATGATGGTGGACAATGGTTCAAATGTCATCTGACGGCGATCTCATAATGCTTGCGTTTTTGGAATTGGTCTTCGAAGGAGTAGCAATATACATAAATATGATCTGTTTTATCTTTTTCTATACCATTTTCTCTGGTCTAGTGGGGACATGTGAATTGTCTACAAATATTTGTTGGGGAATTTGCGAAATCGGGGAACTGTGAAGCTTGTTACTCAGTATTTTATTTTTTATTTTTCTATACCTATTATTTACTTAGAGTCTCTATCTCTAACTGTTTAACTTTCTCACATTGTTTTTAGCATACTTTTAGGAGCTAAAAGACTAAATTACCTAGCCAAGGCAGAATTAGGATAATATTATTATAAGGCATAATATTATGCATTTTAGCTTGAAGTATATCAATTTAAAGATTAAAGGTTATCTTTCCTCATTTTATGTCTCTTACAGATCGGTGAATAATATGGACGATATATACAAATCGGTAAGTCCAAATCATATTTTTTAATCACATATTCCTAATAGTTACCAAGTCAGCTTTTGTGTTTACCCTTTAAACCTTTGCTTTGTTATTTTCCGTACTTTGTATCGAACGTTAGCAATTTGAAAGTTTATATGAAATTATGATTGTAAAGGGCAAATGTAACAACGGCCCTCGTTTGGGTGTTCAACACAAAAGTCATAAAAGCTGAGCAGCACGTTGGAAGTTTTTTCCCTGCTCCCGGGCGTGTTGTATTGGAAGTGAGTGTTGTTGTTGCCGTTGCCAATACGAATACGAATGCGAATGCCTTGCCATTGACTGTTTCTTATGGCATTATGCGTTATTACAACAACAGCAACAACAAGCAGCGGGTAACATCAGTTGCTTTTCATATTTTCTCTCTCCTTGTTTTCTTTTTTTTTTTTTGCCCTTCTCCTTATGTGTTTGTGTATGCTGCACAATAATCAGACTATGTTGTTTGCCTTTTTCTTCAGCGAAAATTGGCAAAATGCGCAGCGGTCGAACAACATTATACACACACATACATACATATATGTATGTACATACATATATATAAATATATGTATTTGTGTACACATATAAGCAGGCAGGCATACATAAACCGTACCACCAGTTAGATCCCCTATCCATATCCCTATTCAGGAACTCATCTGAAACTCGCTAGCGGCGCTTATGCATTTTTCATATCGTACACAAACACGTGCTGGCTACATATTCATAAGTTCCTCACGCCTCGCCTCAGCTCTTTTCCGTTCCGCTCAGCTCTCTTCTCTGTGAAGTGCGCAAAAAAAATAAAATGAAAATGAAAATCCCACCATTGCCCTCCACATCGTGCATCCATCAACACGTCAGAAGGCGGGCAACAGCTGCTGACACTTCAAGTGCCAATAAAAATGTTAAGTATCTTTGCACTGTGTTGACATTCCGGCGTTGAGCCTCCCATTTTGATGCGTAGATACCGAATGGCTAGATAAATGCTGCAGATACTCATGAAACGAGTCATTTCGAGCGTGCCCCATAAATTAGATACATATCAAGAAGATTAAAGTGTGCAAAACATTTTTGACAATTTCAATGTTTTGCTTTGCTCCACGTCTCCACCCTTCTCCAGCATGTTAAGGAGAAAAGGAGAAAAAAACAAATGCCTTCGCGGCATAGTTTACCAACTTTTTTGATGGTAAATAAATCCTCTTTACATTTTGCTCTGCTTGTCAAAGTTACTACCGAAAATGTATGTACATATGGAGGTGGAGAGAAAGGGGAGGTCAAAGGATGGGTTGGGGCCTGGGAATAGCTGTAAGTAACTGTGATGAGTTTAGTGCACATACGCATGATGTACCCCGAGGAGCCATGTAAACATGCTCATTACACATTCAACATGCAGGTGTAGATGTTATAGAGAATACCCGCCGAGTACCCTGGGCGGAGTCTGGCCATGCGAAAGGATGCGTTACATATTTACATCATCGCCATATCGCTCTGTCTCCCTTAAAACACGCTTCGACTGTACAAATATTTACAGATTAGCATAAAATTACGCTTTCGCGCACACTTTTATCAACGATATTTCACAATCATTTACATAATAATACACAATTTTTCCCCCATTTTTACCCATTTTCTGGCACTCAATTTACAATGTTTTCTAATTAAAAATTGTGCGGGGTGCAAAATAGAAAAAAAAAAATAAAAATAAAAGGGGAGCTGGGGATAGAAACAAGTTTCTGTTTCGGATTTCTCGGTTTTGATACGCAGCAACAAAATAAAACAAAAACTCACCCGTTTGCCTCGTTTACCGCGCGGTCCCTTCTCTCCGGGTGGTCCGGCTGGTCCAATGGGCCCCACTTCGCCCCGTTCACCTGGCTCGCCGGGCGGACCTGTAAAATGTTAATTTTAACTATAGCGACAGATTTCAGTATTTCGAAGTAAACAATGCAGATACTATTGCTACAAATACAAATACAGATATAGATATAGATACAGATACTGGGATACATTGGCCGCAAGTGTTAAACAAATAGTGGGCGTGGCCTTTGCCCCGGCTTTGTAATTAGAGAAAAGTGAGCTATGTCCTTTCACCTCTCAGTGTGTCTCGCTCACTGTATCCCTTTCTCTCTCTCTCTCTCTCTCTCGCTCTGTTTCAACAAACGTTTGTTGGCTTTTGGTCAGCAATTTGTTCAACTGAATGTATGGATGATAAGTATGGGTATGGGCTGGCGGGGTTTGGGTTGTGGGGTTAGCAAGTGATGGACTTAAAATGCAAATTGTTTATTTGCCAGAAAATGAAATAAAAACCAGAATTTACAGTGGTTATAAGGTTGAGAATCTTGTGTCTTGGCCCCTCTTTTATGCTAATGAAGGTAAAGCAAATGCATTTCAAGTATTATGGCTTGACCTACTTTATGCTGTACTTCACAGATACATCTATATATATGTATGTATGTATATAGATGGCTAGCATAACTCATTTGAAATGCAGTAATAACAATTTAAAATGCATAAAATAAACTTTTACCCCATAATAATAACACACATGAATTGTCCATCCATTGAAGCACTTGTAGTTTAAAGATCGATCAACATGTAATCAACATTGGCCCACTGTGCGGCTATAGTGTGATGCGACCAACCTGTTTAGTTAAAAATAATGAGAAATTGCTTTTTTTTGTGTCCTGCTCTCTTTTATTTTTGTTTTAGTTGTTGTTGTTCTTGTTGGGGGTCTTTGTTTGTCATGGCCATTAAATGAGACCATTTGCACAGTCAACAACAGAACGGCCCAAAAGAGAGAATGAGGAGTAATATCATAGATAAAACCAATTGTGCGGCTTGTCAAAATGAGTCTGTGTATTCTGTCTGTGTGTGTCTCTTTCACTCCCATTCTAACTGAGTGTGTGTGTGTGTGTGTGAAAAGATATAGAAAATTTATTAAGTTCGTAAAATTGCGTTTTGGATGGTCACATTTGGTCAGAGAGCATAAATTTGCCAGCCTCTTTGTTTTTAGCTATCTATCTCCGTCTGACTTTCTCTCTTTCTCTCTCTCTCCCTCTCTTACTTTCCTGATATCCTTCTCTATGGTAGCATAATTTACAGTTAAGCATTTTAGGCGACAATTTCAACCATAATAAAAACTATTTCTACAACATGCAGACACAACACAACAAAATTTGTCCCAACAACAAAAAAAGGAGCCAAAATTTATAGTGTCTAAAATATTGGATTGTTTGCGATTTGTTTTATTTTACTTTTTTGCATGTTTTGGTTTTTGTTTCTGTTGGTTTGTGTTGTTTTTTCTGTGTATTTTCAGAAAGATGAAATGCAAAAGATAAGTTGCAAAGGACTTGCAATCAACGGAAACACAGAAATGAAATGAAATTCAAATAAATGAAGAAATAAATTGAATTTTTTGATATTACAGCTGAGCCAGCACTTATTCTCCATTTACAAAACTTTAGCCCTAGGGCCATGGTGACCAGTATAAATGACATATTCAGGACCATGTCCAAGCCCACACACACACACACACACACACACACACACACTAACTTACATTCAGATATATACAAAGCACAAGTCAGCTTAACTAATTACCAGAACGATAAGATAAACAGTCGAGACCAGACGAAGGAATTCCAAATACAAATGACATTCAATTTATTCAAATCAAGGCCCAAAATGATTCCAGCATGTCCCGCCGGCGCATGTCCCATGGAGACTCGTCGCTGATTTGGGAAAATAAATTGCAATTTCATGTCCATCAACGCACCAACCAACCAACCAACCAACCAACCAAATGCCCGCCCGGAAGACAGAAAAAACTGAGTCAGGGTGGTGGGGAAATGTGACGGAGATGGAGATAGGAGGAGTAGGAGAGTTGATTTTGGATTTGTCGTCAACTGTCGCTTATCACAGCTGCAGATCTCATGTTGGGCAACTAAGGGCAACATGGCAAAGGAAATGTTGAAACAATGGCATCAGTAACTGTATTTCCACTTGCAACTGCAACTAATTTTTGATGACATTTCACTGATAAGGCAAGTGGTAGGCGGCTTAAGTAATGATGCGGGCTAACTTAATTGATAGCAATCGGTGCTCGAGCGCTTTAAATCCATTAGGGGTATTCAGAGATATGATGACTCTGATTTCACCCCGCCCCCTTTCCACTTTTGAACTATTTCTATCGCATCTGTCGGCAAATGTCATTTCCATTGCCCTTCTTCTTTTTGTTTAAAAATAGTTTCCATTGTCAATTGTTTTAGGCCATTCAGATGGCACTTATTGGTCACATCAATCTATCATTATTACCATCAGCGTACCTCATTCATTTGTTTGTTTATTATATCAAGTGGATAACCCTAATAAAACAATAGAACATGCTCTAGCCACAAACTAAAGTTCAAGTAGTGTCGTCCGGTGTTGGCGGGCACCTACTCAAGTGGTGGTAGTCCATGCTAATGAGCCGCTAAAAGCAACATAAATGACATAAAGTTGCATTTTTACGACCACGGCAAGTGTTTTGAGTTGTACAAGGGGTCGTTCAATCGGTCGCTCGTTTGCTTGTCTACAAATTTTTATGACAAACTTTAGATTCGTTTTTGGGATTCTGGGATTGCGGTTAGTCTAGGGTAGGGGGAAACTATTTTCGTTTATTAAAATCGTATAAAGTGCAGAAATATGTTAGAGGAGCTCATAAAAAATCGAACAAATGGAAATTCTATTGTTGAGGTTGTATATGAATGGGGGAACGTAGGAGGCACGGGATTGATGGGCACGAACAGAAACTCCCTCCGTTGCTTCAATTTTTGTGCGCATTTTAATTGACGTCGGTCGTCTGTCTGAATACTATGCGGCTTGTGGCAACACAAAGGTCGTAAATGTTATCGCAAAATGCGGCAGGGCAAACAATTTGAAAATTTCCAAATGTGGAAATGAACGAAATACACACACAAAAAAAAAAAAAGGAGGAAAACTTCAAATAAAATATTTCAAAAATGCTCGGCTGTAAAAATTGTGCGGCAAACGGAAATGGATGCAATGCAATGCTTTTGGTATTTGATTTACATTTTAACGAGCCGATTTTCACGCCCAACAACAACACAAAAAAAGGGCCAACAAAATCAGAAAAACAAAAAATTCAAAGAGCCAAACTGTGCCCTAATGGGACAGCGTTAGTCAATGACTCAATTAGATGAGGGCTATGGTTAGAGAGGGGTGGCCGCAGAGAGATAGATATACCGAGAGAGAGGAAGATAGATAGAGAGAGAGAGAGAGTGCTGTGAGTTGTGGGAAATTTAGGGAAAAGAGCATTCCCAGATGCAGCTGACAATAAATTATACGGCCCGCAGAGCCGTAAATGCAGCCGCGTGGCACCACTTGAATTTCTCATCAATCGATGGATCGATCGACCAAACACTGATTTAGTTTCCATACGTAACTCTCGGCTAAGTGGCTAAGTTAAAAAAATAAACATGGATACAGCATCAGCTGCCACTTACCAGGTGGTCCAGGCTGCCCTGGTGGACCTTCAATAATGCCCGTGGGGAACTCATCACCCTTGATGGTTGTGGTAAGGCCGCGATCACCACGATCACCTTTGTCACCCTGTTGAGCGAGAATAGACAATGGAATAGATGAAAAGACAGAGAGAGTGAGTCATTTTCAGTAAATTTAAGTGGAAATCCATAAACACACACAGGCACATACATAAATAAACGATAAATATTGTTCAAAGGAAAATGGGAGAGACCAAAAGAAAGAGACAGGATGACAATGGTTCACTCACTCACTCGCTCACAGTCACTTAAAATGTCACAATGTTTATCCAACAGATACAAATAATAGATTTAATCCTTGTGACATCTTTGTTTCATCGAATCAATGTGTGTGAGTGTGGGTGAGTGCGTGCTCGTATGTATTCCATTGTCGTTATCTTTGCCCTTTGTCTTAGACTCTCTCTCTCTCTCTCTCTCTCTTACCTTAATGCCAGGTGAACCCGCCGCACCGGGCGGTCCTATGGGTCCCGGCTGTCCAGCTTCACCCGGCAGACCCTGTCCCGTTTCTCCGGGAGGTCCTCGTTCGCCTGGCGCACCCGTTGGCCCAGCTTCGCCTGGCGGTCCTGGTGGTCCAGGTTCGCCCGGTTCGCCCTAAGAAAGTAGTTTAGTTTAATACCGGAAGTGCCAAAGCCATTCCCAGGCTTGAGTTGAAGTTAGAACAAAAATAAGGACATGCAAAACTAAGGCCCAAGAGGACTCACCTTCAGTTGTATGACTGTGGAAGCGGATACATTAACGCCAGCTTCTTGCAAGTCCTTACAACACCAACAACAAATTGTTTAAAATCAACAAACACACAAAAAAATAAAAATAAAGTAAAAGTTAAATATAAAAATAAACTAAAACAAAATTGGGTTAAAAATCAGTTAATACTTAGCTGCTGCAAAAGCTGCCCAAAAAGTTAGCCGAAAGAATAAAAATGAAAAGAAAAACTCAAATAAACTACAAGAAAAATCAAAGAAAAATCTAGGAAAAATTACCCAACAAAATTTTCAAGTTACATTTATGAAATAAAAGATCTTAGACAGGACCGAGACAAGTTAAAAGCATTGCAAACAACACCGAGCAGGACAATAAATAACTACACAAATACTACAAAAGGATATCAAAAAGAACAATTGCCGAGAACGCAGAGAACAGACTGAGCCAACAAGGACAACAAGTTGCAAATGTTTTTAGCCCAGCTCTGACCAACTGCATTTGGCCAAAATGGAAATGGAATTGATAGGAAAAGAGGGAAAAGAGCCAAGGGACTTGGCGGTGGGATATGTACACAGGAGTTGAGGAGTCCTGTCTAGTGAGAAAACGTTTGAAATGTATTTATGGAAAAGGAAATACCTTAACAGCAACAATTTCCGCATAGCCCAGCGTGCCGCCATGCAGCGTTGTCACCGATCTCTTCAGACCCTACGAATGCAAAAGCGCAATTTTTTGTTGACAATTTTTGGTTTTAGGTTTTTGTAAATTGCGTAAATTTTTTTTTTTTTTTTAGTTTTAGTTTCCGTTGCAGCAGCTTCTTTTGTTTATTTAGCGTATTTCACGTTGGCCTGCCGAGCACTTACCTTAACCGTTTGGAAGACATCCATGCCTGGATGGCCGGTATCGCCTTTTTGGCCCTTATCGCCTGGTTTGCCAGCTGCTCCCTTTTCGCCGCTTATGCCATTAAGGCCCTAAGTAATAAGAAGAGGGTTTTAGCCCGTTCTTTGCTTGGCTCAAACCAATCACTTACCGGTTCTCCTTTGTCGCCAGCATCACCCTTTTTGCCGCGTTTCCCTCTCTTGCCGGGTGGACCGGGGGGTCCTGGCGGTCCTGCAATTGAAAACGCATTTCATGAGCAACTTTCTTTTGTTTTTTTTTTGTTTTTTATATAGTAAGTAAACAGTAGGTGAAATGGGAAAAGTCAAAAGGAAAGACCATCTTAAGGTCGCCTCATTAGTTGCCCATTGACCTGACCCCCAGTGACAGGGCAATTTCCCCCAACGGGTAAGGACAAAAAAGTTTCTACTTTTGCTTTGTTGTTGCTGTGTTTCTTTTCATTTTTTTTTCTTTTTTTTGCGCAGTCTTTGCCCGCAACTTGGGCAAATTCATTTAGCTGAAAAATGACTTTTCGCTGCAAACGGAAGCCGGGCACAAAATATTTATAACCTCTTTTTGGCCAGCTATTATTTCGGTGCTGGGGAAAAACTTTATCTATCCGCTTTTTCCACCAAGAATGCAGCAGAACAAGTTCGTGGACATGCTGGAGAGGACAAACTGCTAAAGGACAATGCAGCAGTCGATGCTTTTCAATTATTTCGCTTGCAATTTTGCAGCGCATAAACTCTTTCAGTGTAGTGTCGTGTCGTATGCCGTGTCTTGTAATTTTCGCTTGGCAATTATTTTTATTAGAGCCGACGACTTGCCAGAAGATGCTAGACGGCAAATTCACACCCAGTATGCCAGTAAAAAAGAGGAGACAAGAAGATAAAGAAGATCCTCTCTCTCTCTCTCTCTTTTTGTTTTTTACCGACACAAGGCAACCTGTCCTGACCTTCTCCTGCTTTGCTGCTGCCCTGCTGTGCTCTAAATGAAGTAGGTGTGAAAATATTTAATTAAAATAACAGACAACAACATGAACCGGCAAACTCTTTTTTTTTTCTCTCTGGAAGCATTTTTTTGGCTTTTATTTTTTGCTCTTGTTGTTGAGTATAACCAGAAGTTTGGGCTGCTATTTAATAATTGTTGTAATTAAGTAATTTCTGTTTTGTCTGCCCTCTTTATATACAATATTTTTTCGCTCCTCCCCCCTTGTTTATTGTGTGAGCAAAAGACCGAGCGAGCAGCCCTTCCAAAAAGGAAAAGAAAGTCAGGGAAAGGAAGTCAACTTTAAGGCAGGAAATGATGGCAAACAATTTAAATTCATTGCGCCACAAACTACCAAGAGAATGGACCATGGCGGCAGGGAGAGTGAGAAGAGTAAAGGCACGCGCCTTTTTCTTTACTTTTCTTTTTGTGTGTAGGCGTGAGGCGTGGCCAGCCCAGCGAGCCCAGGCTCTGAGCCCCACTAATGTACATTGCTTATTTAATTAAAAACAGAAAAAAAAGATTTCTTAACTCAAGAGCACATGGAAAAGTTTGCTTTAGTTCTCTCGTTCTTTTGAATTGGTTTTTGGAAAATCATCTAAAATATTAATCGACAGACAAAAGAGAATTGAAAAATAATAATAAGCACTTCTATTTATTAATATTTCATATGAACGACCCTTGAAGCGGAATTCTAAAACTGTTGCCCCTAAGACAATGGTAAACATTTAATTTTAATATTCATTGACACGCCGGATTAATGCCATTTTGAAGAGGGCTCGGAAAACTTGAGGGATATATATTTTTAGCCTAAGCTGTATCTACTGATATAATCTTCATATTGAATTCGAGTAAGCCTCTGGAATCATCCCACTGTTGATGAGAGTAACAAATTATGCGCTTCCAGCACTTGCCAAGTAATAAAAGCTAACCAATTAAGCGTGGCTAAAGCTCCGGCTAAAAACAATGGGTAGAATGAACTGTTGCCTGGGCCCCTTTTAGCGTCTCTTGCTCGAGCTTGTATAACTTGGTAACTTGGGCGTCAAGTGTCGTAAGCCAAAAGGCAGAAGAACTTGAAACACGAAGAACAAGAAGTGTTGAAAGAATGAATGGAAAAGTCAATGTGGAGCTAACAATGCCCGAAAAAGGAAATGAGCACAAAGGCGGAAACGGAAAAGAAAGAGTCTGAGATGGGGACTAGAATGTGGAATGGGCGGGGGGTATGGCAACACAAGGGCGGAAAAAGTTAAAATTGCTCTTAATCTAATAACAACATAATAATCATAATCATAATATCGTTTGCCTTCTCATGCCTCACATGTTTGGCGCTTTTCCAGGCTTTTTTCAGTTGCCATTGCCAGTTGCCATCGTCTTTGGTGTTGCCGTTGCCGTTGCCATTAACGCCGCACTTTTCGTATTATTTTTCGCCCATTTTGGCTTACATTTTGTTGGCTGCTAATGGTGTTTATTTGTTGCTGATGTTGCCTGCTGATGATGTGGATGCTTAATGCGCTAAGAAATCTTATTGT
Source organism: Drosophila austrosaltans (assembly GCA_035045865.1). Taxonomy (NCBI): domain Eukaryota; kingdom Metazoa; phylum Arthropoda; class Insecta; order Diptera; family Drosophilidae; genus Drosophila; species Drosophila austrosaltans. Next base: position 5,891,679 of record JAWNOQ010000180.1, on the reverse strand, counting down.
GCGACATATACTACACACCAGAAAAAAAAAATATAAGTAAAAGGAAAAACAACAAGAGAAATAATGTACCAAGTGCGCGACGTATTGATGAAGTTGTTAAGTCAAAACTTGTTATATGCTCTGATGTAGTCGATGATAATGATGATGATGATGATGATGGCAATTGAATGTACTCAATGAACGCATAATGCAAGGCACATGAAAGACAGAGAGACGGAAAGAATGTTGCCCATAAATCTATATCGGTGTCGCAACAACTAAAGTGGCATTTATTCTGAGAGTCAGCGGCAGCAACATTAGTTCAACTTGTGCATCAGCTCATCTTATAGCTTGTCCTCTGTCCTCGAGTGACTTGTTTCACAGGGACTGGGGGTATCTCTCTTTTTTTTGTGCTTCCTTCTTTCAGTTGACAGAGCGGAAAAAAGGAATTATGTCAAGTTGTGCGCGTAATAAATACTCGGCATCGTTTACGTGCGTACAACACCACGACAACACGTACAACAAACGACAAACAACGATAGAGAGAAAGAGTGAGACAGAGTCAGAAAGAGTCTGAGAGGTAGAGCTAAACAAGCCGACAAACAGTCAGACACACAGACATACAGACAGACAGACAGTCGGTTAGATAAACAGACAGTAGGTGGATATGACTACAGTGAAAAGCGGTTGCAACAGAAGTAGATTTAAGCTCAACATAACAAAGATACACCACCCCTACCTCCCCTCAATCCTTCCTCCATGTCCATGTATATAAAGTTGTTTTTATAGTTGCTGCACCTGCACGGGGATTTCAACTTGTTATAACCATCAAACTAACTTTGCCGCCACACTTGGGATATGTTTGTTCTCCTAGAGAATTATCTAATTTGCCAAGTTATTTGCAGCATAAATATGTAAAATATATATAGGAATATAAATATAACATCCATAATAGTATCAGAAGGATTTCAATTTTATTTTCCTATCTGATATTATGACTTAAAAAACTTTAACGCTTTTTAGGTTTAATCAAGAAATTCAATTAGAAACTTGACAAAATTTTCATCGTGTGCCACCTAATCACCAGAATAAATTTAAAATTGGTTTTCTCCCGCAAAGATTTTTAATTTTCTTCTACACTTTATCGTCTTGATTCCTTTGGATATTGCATGTGCTTTGCATGAACTATAAATTAACGCTGATCTTTGACTTATTAGTAAAGTTTCGCTGCCAGTCAAGCGAAAGTTTGCTTAAATAGGCTGCCAGTTAATGAGTTTAAGACCGAATTTGCTTATGCGTTGCTTCGAAAAAGTGACTTCAAGGCTCAAGCACATAGTGCCTGACTGGAGCAGCAGTAGCAGCAGCTGCAACTTCCTGTCAAGGACGTTTGTGTGAGGCAAAATGAACTGTCAGGAGGAATAAAGAGAAAGAGAGAGAGAGAGAGAGTGAGACAGGGAGAGCAACTTGAAATGCAAACATTGATGGCAAACTTTTAGCTTTTACCGTGACGTGTGTCATGTCTTCCCTCTTCAAACCTGCCACCAACATGTGCCATGCAACCATGTGCCCATCATTCAGTACTTTCGTTTCATACGTGGAGGGGATAGTGAAAGGAACTTGCAAAAAGGCAGCATACTTATAAGCAATTTTGATGCTGCTGTTGTTGTTGTTGTTGCTACTACGGACATAACTGCAAACTTTAACATGGCGTTCGCATTTTCATTCCCATAACCATTGCCGATCCTGGTAACGTAAATGAAATTATGTAGCCAGCGGGATGTAGACAAAACAAAGAATAAGGAGAAAGCCAAAGGCATACCAAATGTTGTTCCGTTTGTTGTTGCTGCTGTTTGTCTGCAAGTTGCCGTTGTAAATCTTCAATAAATGCGACTGTATACACGGCTAGGATATGCGATATGCAGTAGCAGCAGGGACAATAAAACATGGCACAAGCAACAGCACAAAATGTGGCGCTACATTACATCCAGACAATGGCAGAGTCTTCTGTCTCCAGTCTCTTGTCTACCAACTTTCGTCCTGCAGCTCGAACATTGTCCTTGTCCTTGTCGTCTGGATGATATGCGATACTTTTCATACAATATAATTCTAGTCTTGTCTTACTTCTTTTTTCTTCTTCCTTTTGTTTTTTTTGTCGTTTTCTTTTACTAACGGTGTCGCATGTTGATTTTTTTCATGTTCGCATCCCCAACTGATGTCCTACGCTTCTGGGTGCCACTCCTTATATACATACATATATATATATATCTTTATATATTTATAGATATTGTAATTGTAGAGCTATTCGGTTACTTCCTGGAAATTATGTATAAAACTGAAACCTCGGCGACACTTGGCAAATAATCTTCCTTATTTTTTTTTGCGTTAATCAGTTGTGTGTGGGAAACCAGTTCCACATCAAGTCTGTGATTTATGCGTGGTCATTAAACTAACAAACCAGTTTATCGACCTCATCAGCAATGAAACAAATAAGTTACTAAAGCTAAAGATGGCCAGGACTTGCCAAGGACTTTTATTTCACTTGAACTTCGTTTTAAATTTCACATTTGCATTTCCTAGAATTTAATTGAGTTAACTCAACTTTTGATACAAAACTATACCTAGATGTAGTCACGTTTAATTCACCATTATGGAAATATCATTCACTGGGCCTTCTGACTAATTACTCCACTTGAATGGACACAAAGACATCTAATTGAGTTAACTTCTCTTGTATCTTGTATCCAATTATTCACATCATTATGGTTAGAATGCTGCCCATTGGCTATATATAGCAATGGGCAAAGATAGTTACATTATGGCAAATGTTTAAAGGACATGCGACATTAACTAACAGGCAAGCTTGCTTATCCTTTCTCCTTGCACTTTGGTTTTATTTACACTCGAAAATTTGCACGAGGTAAATGTCTGGCACACACACACACCCGAACAGAGGCAGAGAAAGTGTAGCACAGACTTGCCACCAGATGAGAACTGCAAATGTTTGTCTCGCTTCTCATGGATGGGTGAATGTGTATGTGTGTGTGTGTGTGTCTAAGAGAGGATGTGTTTGTGTGTACATTGTGTGTGAAAGCGACTCCTGTTCACATGACCAGAAGGCAAATATCTGACAAATCTGTTGCATTATTGGACCAATGTTGTACTTTCATGTCGATCCTTACTGCATATCGATTTGTTGGCATGTGTCACCCTGTTGTCCCTAATTAAATGACAACCATAAATTTTGTGGTCTAATCAGCAGACAAGAGCAGACTATCACCATCTCTTTCTCTCTATGTTAACATTCACTGTTAACAGTTCTGTTTAACCAGACATGAGAGGGTGGGCGAGCGTGAATGAGACAGATGACACTCGTTTGATTGATTTGTTGCGGCAGAATTCGAAATGAAACATTTTTGTCATTTTGCTTGAAATTTATCGTATAGGGTTTTGAATATAGTAATGAATTGACTTTAATTGGTAAAATGTTTGTAATTTATTACTTGAATGTAACTAAACTCTTTAACTTTGCTTGAATTTCGAAATATTAAAGAAAAAATCCGAGAATTTTTTTAATTCATTTATGAAATTAAGTATTAAATTGTTGAAAATATGAAATATATATTATCGGAAAATTATATATAAATCATAAACGGAAAAGGATACGCTTTCTTCCCTTCTTACATATTACTTTTGCAGGTTTTACAACACTGTAATGACTATGTAAAATAATAATAAATTAATTAATATATAAATTGAATAATTAGGCGCAGAACATGCATAATTTACAAATATGTACATCAAGGAGTATATTGGTATATATTTTGCTGTTTTAAAATTTAAAATAAAAAATGACTTTTTCAATCAGAAAGGAAAATGATCATCAATTGCTGTACTATAATTCATCCAAAACAATAACCGATGTATCGTACATTATGTAAGAACTATTTAAACAGAACTTTTCCACTGAATAGTTAAATATAGTCAACTCTAAGTCCTGTATTTTAGGAGATCTTCTTAAGGTATAAAATGTTTAAGAGCTATTGATTAACTTTCCTAAACTGTTTTAGAGGGTAAATATAAGTCCGTGCCTCTGTCATTATGCTTCTCAATTTTTCTAACTGCTGGATACTTGTGCAATTGTAGTTGTTGCTGTAATTGCGGTCGTAATTGCGTATGTTTAACATGATCAACAGGTTGCTCTTGTCGGCAATTAATTAACGCCAACTGTGCGACACGCCCATTTACCATTATCACACACCGGCAATATTGTTGGCCTCTTGACAAAATGTTTGCGGTTTTCCTATAAATATTATAGGGTAATTGCCATAAATTGAATATGAATAAAAAAAAAAAGAATCAGAAGAGAAAAAAAAAATGAATAAGAGAAAATCATTCCACAGTTAATTGTAAATTGCAAATTGGATTTCATTCACGCAGATTTCAATTCGTTTGGTGCATCTGATTGAATGACGGCTTCATGGCTTTGTGGTATTTGCACCCATTCCTCTGTTGCTGCACCCTTCCTCTTCGCGTCAATGTTTGCGTTTGCTTGCACCATGTCTGGCTGTCAGTCTGTTGTTCTGTCAGTCTATCTGTGTGTCAGTCTGACATCAACAAGCTGACAAATTAGCTTCACATTGGTTTTGGCATTTCATTTTCTATGTGGGGAAAATATTTTCTCAAATACATTTATTTAATATTTATTTATTTGTACTTTTTTATCCCCTCTCCCCCCATCCTTCTTCTTTCGTATTGTTTGTTATTTATTTTATGATTTTAAATGCAAATTGTATAATTTATTGCAGTTTATATTTTGATTTATGCCATCAAAAGTTGGATGGATATTTTTTTCCATTCTTTTCTCTGGTTCTCTTGATTTTAAATTTTATTTTTTATTGTTGTTGTTGTTGTTACAACATATATGAATTTACGAGGCAATTTAAATGACACTTTATGATCGGTATAATGTAATTTTAATAGAGCAAATGGGAATTGAAATTGCCTTTTTATATCCCAAAAGTATTATATATATTTAAATACGATAGGATAGAATATTAGAATTGAATCCGCATTTGATTTTAATGTGGTTAATCTATTTCAAGTGTAAAATGCAATTCGATTAAGCCGCAATGTGAAAGTGTCAAAAGTAATTTGCATTGTGACATCTAGGCCAGGCCCGAAAGACAAACTCTGACAGACAGACAAACAGACACTCTCTGACAGTCTATTTGGATTCGTTTGACAGACACTTTGACAACAAGTGAGATGAGCTGAGTAGATGGAAATGTATATTGCCAACTTGGAGAAGAAAATGGTAAAGTTATTGTATTGTGCAAATGGCCTAAGTTAAAGCTTCAACAATTTTCCAACTTAATCCAAAATCAAACAAATTTTTTCCAAAACAAGCAAAGATAAAGGAAAAAGAATAGCATAATTAAGTTAGCTTTGGGATACCCTGTAAAAATATTTGGAAGTTAGAATTAAATGTATTCTCTTCCTTTCAATTTCAATTTTGGTTATAACCGAAATTAAAAACGTGAAAAACTTCTGCTAATAAAGTTAAAAAGAAAAACGTCTAATTTAATTAATACTCCCTTAACCTTATGTGAATGCAGGGTATGTTAAAGAAAGGGGAATATACTTGTAAATCCCCCAGTACGTGCTTATGTTTAAGTAATTGGCAAAAGGATTCAGCTTCAGTTACAGTTTCAGCTGGTCCTTTGTTTGGCACAACCTTTTTCGCTGCCATTTTCATATCAGAGGCCATTCTTTTGTTTTCCTTTGGTGTTTTCGTTATTTTTTTCTTCCCCTTACCGAATTACCAAACAAATAGAAAACAAATATACAACTAAAATTAAATCCTACAGATAATCCTATGGAAATTTTCTTTTTTTTTTTTTTTGATAAAAAAAATAAACTCAACGACACAGTATCAACAGAGGGAAAATAAAATGCGTTACAATGAAGCGTTAGTCGAGAAGGCAACAAAGGGAAAAAATCTAAAACAATTTCCACAACAAGAAAAAAAAAAGCGAAGGAAAATGATAATCCCTTGAAAAAATACGAGTCTAGGCAAGAAGAGGTAAGGGGAAGATTTCCACAATAGAAAACGTTTGACGCTTGAAACTGAAGTGGCAGAAATAGAGAATTTCATTTCGCTTTTTCTTTTCATTTTCATCTTTCTATTTTTTTTTGTTTTCCTCCCTACCTCTTACTTTTCTGACTGATGGCTTCGGTTTGATGCTCCTCCATTAGCATATTTTCCACTGGATTGTAGGGACGAGATAAGTGGAGACTTACTTTCAATACCCTTCCACGCAATTGCACAGCAGCTGAAGAAAAATAAAGCCCCATCTCTCCCAACAACCGCAACAGAATTGAATGAATAAGAGAGGGCCTGGGTAGCGAATAGAGGAGAGGGGAGAAGCGAGAACACGCCACAGTTGTCAGTGACAACCGAGGAACAAAGCTTTACTATTTTGATATCCTTGAAGAAATGGGTATATTTTTGACGGACTTGACTTCCCTGGATCTGCTTCAGTAGTAGTCGAGAAACTATTTTATATTGAAATATTGTTTAAAAGTTGTTTGATTTAACAAAAATTTAATAAATGTATAATAAATATAAATTGATAAATAGTTTTCTAAACTTTTAATATACTATATTTTATCTATTATCAATTTTATTCCTAAAGGTATTCAAAATTCGGTTTTACATCAAGTTGATCTAGGCCTATGGGGGAATTTTGCAGATATGTAAGCATATGTATATATATTTATATATGCATCATGTTCCATGGGTAAATCAAGAAATTAATCCCTTCAACAGCTGCGACAGCAGCAAACAAATAATGAAAAATATTTGTGCGCCTTATAAACACAACAATGAATGGCGAATCAAGCTGATGAAGAATGATATAATAATAATAATAACAACAGCTCCAGCTCCATCTCCAGTTCCACTGCATACTATATCCGTATGAATCTGAATCTGGCTACAGATGAGCCATAAAAAATCACAGGCGGCACCCCCACAACACAGCAATGATAATAAAAAAAAGCAACAACAACAACAGCAAAAAAAAGGAGAGAAAAAGAAAACCGAGCCGCAGTGACAAGTGATACAAAGTAAATACATGCGAATATGAAACGAGAAATAACCAACGTTCCGAAAGAGAGGACGGGGTCCGATCCCAGCACAGAGCAATGAATGAAAAAATGTATCTGCATTTGTATCTGTATCTTTTTGACTCGCTAGCGACGGACACACACACACTCTCACTCTTATGTATCCAATTCCATTCAGTTTTTTCCTTTTTTTTTATATTTTTGTTGTAGTTCGTTGGTGTTGTTCGTGTGTGGCATTTTGTTGTTCATGTGCTGTTGCTGCTGGTTCTGCTGCCCCGCCGCTCCTTGCATTGTCCGAGTTAAGCCTCTTTTTATGGCTATAATGGCATGTAACCGAGAAACGGGAACTGGCTGACGCACAAATTCCGAATATTGCAAATAGCCGATGAGTTATGGCTTAATTGTGATGTCAGCAAAGGCTTACACTGTGCATGAGAGATTGAGCTATAAAGTTATTTGACAAAGTCTAGACAATAGAAATTTATTTTGACACAGTCAGAGGGAACACTTTTACTAGCCAATTTGAGAAGAGTTTTAGAATAATGAAAATTTGAAATGGTTTCTGTCAAGCTTTTATGTTTGCATACCCTGTAAAAGTTGATATATATATAGTTTAGAAGCCAGGATAGGGTAAGTGTTTTAATTTTTTGGTTATCAAAGAGCTTAGTTAGTTCACTTTCTAATTTATTTAAGTTACTCCACAATTTTTAATTTATTTAGTATAATTTTTAATCTGTATTCGCATGCATTTGATTGCATAATCCACAACAGAACTTAACTTAAGAGTATTCATATCTCAGTCTCTTCTCACACTTGAATGGTTGTCGGGTCTTTTCGTTGTACGTTGATGCCGTTTTGGTTTTTTTTTTGTTCCGTCAGACGTCATACGCGGCGTATGTGCAATATATATTCTCAATAAATAACAGAGAGAACGCGCCCGTCTACCAAATGGGATGAAGTGACATTTACACAATGGCAGTGATGTCGATATGCGTGGATATGTTGGAGCCCATCACTCATCCGACAGTGTCTCTCCGTTTCTCTCTCTGTCTCGCTCTATTGGTGAGGCAACACGCTGATGATATGAATGAATTATGTGGGTAGTTGAATGGATGGCAATGGCCAGGGAGGTCGGGGTGTGACAGTATGCAGAGATGAGTAGTTGGGGTAGAGGCTGTCGACATGCGTTTAACTTGCGGCAATTTTGTTACATGGCAGACGACGATGTTGGGAACAAGCATCAGTAGGAGCAGGAGCAGGAGCAGCAACAACATCAGAATCAGCAGACAGCAACCTGCAGCTGTCGTTGCTCTTGTTGCTGTTGCTGTTGGTGGCATATGTGTTGAAGTTGAAGCTTCTGTGGCATTGTTCATGTGGCATAATTTAAATAATTGAAAGTTTTACGCTTACGCGCATAATGCGATGGCACAACAAAAGCAACAGCTGATGCTGCCCGGAAGCATAGAGAGCCTGGCATAAACGGGTTGGCTAGGAGTGAAAGAGGAGAAGCAGGAGCATAAAGCTGATGACTATGGCTCGCTGCACTTTAATGAGCAAATTGCGGGCTTTTCATACAAGCCTTTACTCCAGACTCTTGCCAAGTTACACGAGAATTAAATTAACCAATTTTTAACAGAAAAATAGACTTAAATGCAAATGAGCAGCGACTAAAACATGAATAGCATATATATAGAAAACCCTGCCCGCCAGCGCCCCTCCCGCGCTGCCAACTCTTTGGATTGGTCCTTCGGGCGACCATGTCAGACGCGAATTCAAATTAAATGATCACATTTTGCCCAGGCAAGTTCAAATAGACAAATGTGCCGCTGCCTCAGGCTGAGACAGAGACAGCATAAAAGACAAAGAGGATGGATAGATAGATAGAGTGTAAAAAGGGGAGACACAACCCTTTTTATTTCTTTTTTTTCTTTGCTTTTGCTCCCACTTCCTGTTCTGGAGTCTGTATCTGTATCCCCCTATGCCCTTTTCACGTCCCACGACTCTTCTCTTTTACGGTACGTGAGTGCAAACTGCTTACGTTCATATCATACAAATCATGCAGCTGCCATAAATTCTAAATTGCCAGCCATTTTAGCGAGCTACACATACAGCTCGGCGGCATGTAGACAGAAAAGGATAGATAAATAGATGGCACAGGCCAAATAGAGATGACGATAGTCCAACTGGAGACTGGACAATGGCCAGAGGGCGCAGGTTGACTGATAAAAACGATGCTGTTGCCGCCGTGACTGTTGTAGTTAGTTTAACCGGACACCAACAACAACAGCAGCAACATCAGCAATACCAACGATGCCATCGATGGCAAACACTGGCACACTGGCACAGTGGTTTAACATATAGTAAATCGAACGGTTAAGTCTAAGATTTATCTACCCAATTTACTTATATAATAAAAATAACTTTAAACAATTTATAGTATTAATTGAAAGTATTCTATCCTCCTTTTCTTTTGTTTATATTGTCGTTGAATTTCGTTTGTTTTGTGAGACTTTAACCACTGTACTTCAGGGGTTATCCAAATTGTGAGGGAAATATAATGCAACTTGACATGTTATTTGCTCATTGAACGGTTGGCGAATTGCTGTATGCGATTGAGTGTGAGTGTAGTTTGCTGTTGCTGCATGTTGTTGCCGTCGGGTTGCAGCATAAACAACAGCAACAGCAGCACCAACTTCAATTACCCCACAGCTACTTGATGCTGACAATGCTGGAAATTACAAAAAAACAACAACAACAAAATATAAAAAAGAAGAAGAAGAAAAATGGTTAACTGCGAAACTCAGCAAAGCTCTCAACATAGAGATACGAGTTGATGCCACGCCCTTGACTCCCCCATTTGATATATTTATATATATATATATATATGAATATTTTGTTAGCAAACGAACAAAGCAGCAACAAGAGCAACTGTGACTAAGTGGGGACTCCTCTTTATAGATAACACAAACACACATATATATATATTTTACTCACCCCCCTTTCCCCTCTCACTAGTATGCAAAGTCTATTTTGCTTTTGAACAAAAAAAAAAAAAAAAATAATATATATATATATATATATATGCATCAGACTGAGCTGAGAGCATCAGCTTTCTATTATTTTAACGTTTTTCGCTTGGTTCTGCATGGCTCCTTTTTTATGGCTTACATTGTGGCGCTTCGTCTCGTTTTTCGTTCTTCATTATTTTTATTGGATTTCTTTTTTCTCTCTTCTATTTTTTTGCCAAGATACTCGCATAAGATATGATAATGTGGGCACTTGAAACGGGTTCGAGTTCAATAGAACCGTTTTCTACATACATGCACTGAAATCTCTCTTGCTAATCCAATTCAAAAGTAAAGTTCTTCCTTCCACCCACATACACACTCACACACACACACACTCCACGCATATACACACACTCTATACACAGTCACTCTTTACATACTCGCATATCTGTGGCCATTGCCTGTCATGCTGGATTGGAATGCATCTAATAGCATATTACACATACGCCCCGTGGCGCATTGTCTAATAAATACAAATTTAGACAGCATGATTTGCCATGGCAACATTGCCTCCCCCCTTCCCACACACAAACATACACATACACACAAGGGTTAGAAGACTGAAAGCAATGCACTTGGGTAATGTGAGCATGGAATCTATTATTTATTGGCGCCCAGTGCGTGGGTTGACCTTTTCCTCTTACTCCTACCTCCTTTCCTCTTATAAGCTTTCCCCTCATTGGGCTGGAAGCAATGTAAAGTAACCGTGTCTAACAGGGTCATTAGACACAAGTGGCAATGCGCTAATTAGGCCCATACCCAACACTGACTTGCTTGCGTCAGCTGTATAAATCTGTGTCTACGGCAACGGCAACGGCAACTGCACGATAGCGATGGCTACTGCAACATTGCCAATTATGCACTTTGTGCCAGGAGTTGCCCCATAAACGGGTCACATAAATTCTCATCTTGCTGCTTCAGCTGCTACCAGCTGCTTTGCGGTCATGTCATGACCTAAACTTTACAAGTCGCATTATGACAGGGCTGGGAGATGAGATATAAAGCCAAACGCCACAGGAACAAAAAAGAAGAAAAAAAATATGGAGAAAAAACAAACGATGGTGTTGCAACAAACTTTGGCCTCAGATGTGCATATTTGTGATCTTTGCAACAAAATTTTCAACAGCTATAAACGAAGGAAAATAACCGTTAAGTAACTGAAACTCTAAATCGGAATTTATAGGCCACAAGCAAGAACTTAAACCGATATATATGTAAACTGTAACCGTTACACGTTTCGGTAAGATCAAAAAATTGGTCTCATCTCATGGACTATTTCATCTAATGCTTAGTTTTTCCAAAGCCTAAGGGGGCGAAATTTAATGTGCCGCATCAACACGTTGTAAAGAATGTTTTCCTTTTGGCCAACGACTAGGCCAACATTGAGTGGCGAAATTTCAAATTAAAATTAACATTATGCAAATTTTGCCTATTCCCTGCCTGTTGTAGAGAAGTCGTCGCGGTTCGCCGAGTGGCCAAACAATCAGCCCACCCACCAGATGAATATCCTGCTCCCAGCTCCAAATGCTTCTTCTCCTTTACTCCTCCGCTTTGTCTTGACTCTGGCAGATATACATATATATATATATAGAGAGTGGGCTATGGCGGATGAGAGAGAGGTAGAGTGATGATGATATGGGTGTCACCTACCCCCAGGGTCGGTCTATAGTCGTGAGATGGTAAACTTTTTATGCAAATTAAATGTCTGCTACTGACGCGCGTGCGTTTTGTTTGCTTTAAGGAAGCTCCGGCCCTAAAGCAATTCTCTCCTACCGCCGCTAGGGCAAAGTCATCCCAACAACAACAACAACAGCAAAGGAAGAAAAAAAAACAACAAACGAGAAAAGAAAAATGAAATGGAAAACAGCATACGAAAAAAAAAAATAGACAAGAAAAAAACTTTATTTTAATGAATTTTTTAGCCACAACGTTTGCTTAATTAAAGTGTGTGTATTTTTATAACGGTAACTGTGTGTGTGTGTGTGTGTGGAGTAACAACAGCTGCTCCTGATTCGTATGCTGTTTATTTGCCTTTCAACATGCTGCGCTTCATCATCATTAACGTAGCGCCTTAGAATAAAAGAAAAACAGTGAAAAACCAGTGGAAAATCAAAATAAATACCAGTGTCTAGGCCCACGGCCCAGGGACAACAACAACAACAACCGAGAGAAAAAGAAAGAAAAGCGCCAGCAAACTGGAAACTAGAAACTGTTAGCTGATGCCTCCACATGTGGCTGCCACAAAGCGCACTCTGCACAGCAACAAAATGAAGTTGCTCAAGATTTTTTCTCCTTTTGTGTTGTTTTATTTTTTTTTTTGCTTTTTTCATCTATTTTTTGTTGTGTTTTATTTTTTTTTGGAGCAACAGCATTTTAACAGGGCTTTAACAACTATGGCAACAAGAGCAAATTATAATTTTTAGTCGACTTTTTGTTTGTTGATGTTGTTGTTGTTGTTATTGTTGTTGTTATTGTTGCTGTGGGCTGCTAAATTTATACTCTACGTTGCTGTTTTTGTTGATGTTGTTGTTGTTATTATTATTTTCCTGCTTCCGCTGCGCCTACAACAACCAAAAGCCGCAACAACAACAACAAAGTTGCGCCACGCTGAGCCACAAAGACAAGCAACAGGCTAACATGGAGTGTAAAAGGGAAGGGGAAGGGAAATGATGTCAGAGATCTTTTCCATCGCCCTCGCCTCTGTCGCACCGTTTTGCTGATTCTGGTCCTGAACCCAGAGCCAATCTCCAAAGTTTTCTGTTCTCAAGTGCACTCGGTCGTAGTTGTTGCTGTTGCTGAAGTTGCTGCCACTTCAGTTGTGGCTGTTGCTGTTGTTGTTGTTGCTGCTGCTGTTGCCTTCTTTTTTTGTGTTGCTGCATTTAATTTGATTGCATTTTATTTACTATTTTGTTGTTTTTTTTTAATTATTTTTTTGCTGTTGCAAAGAGGCGCCTCAACTCAAAATTAATTCCACTTGATACACAATTTTCATCTACTTGGCGTCTGCAACATTTCTGTGGTCAGTTGTGTATATGTATATGCCTTGTGTTGCATTGTGCGTTGTGCCCCCAAGTTGATTAAGCGCCAATTTATTATTAGTTATTCCTCTGGCCTAGTCCTGGACGTTGCTTTCAACGCTTGCATGAAATATTTTTCAACAGAAACATAACACACAAACAAGAACCACAAACACTCATAAATCGACACAGGGGCGTGGAACAATAGTTTGATTACAAAAATAAGAGAGAAATAGTAGAATTTTATCTTAAACTTTAAGGAATAGTGGAAATGTAGAAGTAGATAAACCCTGATCAAAGTTTGTATTTGAAAAAGCGAATATTCCCTGATCTTTTCGTGTTTTTCTAAGATTGAAAGCCGACTTTATGAAAACATTAACTCTTAGGAGTGTAAAGTATTTTGCTTGTAACCCTTTTATGTTTATGCCTACGCCCATGATTTGTTCTGCTGTGCTGTGAGTTATTTATTCGTCTTTTGTTTTTATTTTCTGTTCACTTGGGGTGGATGAGGTAGTAGATGAAGCGAGCCATTTGCAATGGCGCGGAAAGTTATGAGAACAATTTCGGCGGACATACAGAAAGAGAGAGAGAGAGAGAGGGAGAGAGAGAGAGAGAGATATAGTGGAAACGAGAAACGGGGGTGGGGGCATCATATAATATCTAGTTTTGTTCAACATTGATTTACTAGATGCACTTGTTGTTCTTCTTTTGTTTATTTAGCTAGAGTTAGACAGCGAGTTAGCAGAAGAAGAAGAGTAAAGAGGAAGCAGCTCATAAAATTAAACCAGCAATGCAATTAGAATTTATGATATTTTAACATTATAACTTGTTATTCGACATCCATTGGTTAAATAAATTTCAATTCAACTTGATATTTATTCTCTTTAAAGTTTGCTTATAAATAGTAAAATTTGTTTGAAAGTCATTTACTATGCAGCTGACAGTTTCCTCTATCACACATATGTATGTAGGTAGATATATATATATATTTATACATATTCCATCTAATGGACAAGATTAATGCAAAGTTGCTATCAAGCAGGACATGCAACTTCATCAGTCTTTGCCTGTATATTGCATTCTGTAGATTCATTTTTCTTTTTGCATATTTGTATCTTGGTATAGTACGTGATATGGTATACATTTATATATACATATATTTATTTAGTTGCAGGAAGAAATATTTATAAAGTTAGCAAAACAGAAATGAAAATATACATATTCAATATGGCAATACAATTTTCTATATAAATGTCTCTTGCATCAAAGTTAATTAAATCCTAAAACCATTCAAGAAGAAGTCAAATAAGAAAGTGTTAGCTATAGAAATATTCTCAAAGATAACTTTTTCATATTAAATTTTAAAAAGAGTTTAATATGAAGCAATAAAGTTATTTTATAACTAATTAGTAGAACTTTTCTGGTTTAAGTTTCCCAATTCTGGTCAAAGTACAAACAATTAAAAATAAAAGCAAACATTTCTATTGAAATTTGCTAACCAGTTTGACCGTGAAGTAAACAAGAAATTCATTTAAGCAAAGAACTTGGGATTTGCTAAAAGAAAATCTAACTAGCAAAACACGAAGAAAAACCAGGAAAAAAAATACTTGGTAGTAGTTAATCACACGCCAAACACAGCCAAGGAGAGAGAGAGAGAGAAAACCAAAACAAAAACAAGAAAAAAAAGCAAATAAAAAGATGAACAAACAGGAAAATGAGTGTTATTCAAGGATTTATATTGAAGCTGACCCACGAAGATGGTTGAAGTTGGACTCGGGGAATTGTGTGTACTTAGCACATATTGAAAATGCAGCAAGCGGCACGCACAGCACCCAAGCACTGACCAGACTAATTGCAGCTGTCGATGGAGATGAAAATCGAAAAGGAAATGGCAGAAAAGGGAAGGAGGGACTCAAAAAGTGGGAGTCAGAATGAGAGAATGAATGGCATTCGATGTCGCAGCAACCGGCGTCAAAATCAATTAAATGGGCAACAGGCGAACGGCAATCGCAACGGTAATTGCAGCTTAAAAATCCACCTTCTCATCCATCCTCCACTCACTCATTGCAATCCCTCCACTCATTCCACTCATAAAAGGAGAGTAAAGCACTTTGCGTTAATTGCACCCAATATACCTACATAGTATACGCAACGTATTCACTTTGGCCATCGGTATCGGAGTGCCATGGCGAATGGCAAATAAAAACACAGAAATTAAACAAAGTAAATAGAAATTCATCAACGTCATCATGCTCTTCAGTCTGAGACTCTGAGTCTCAATAAAAATCCACAAACATTTGCCACACTCGATGACGACGGTTGAGAGAGAGAGACAGAGAGACAGAGACAGAGAGAGAGAGAGGGAGAGTTCCTCGACGTCGTTGAATTGTTTTTGTTATTCTTGCGCTACAATTCCTTCGTCTTCGTGGCAGACATGAAAGCAAACAAAACAATTGCAGGCGGTGGCACAGCAACAAGGTAAAAGACTATGGCAGACTTGTGGAATCGGGGAACTGGGTTGGGAGGAGATTGTCAGAGAGATGGACATGGATGTAGTGCAGCTGCCGCCAACGCCAATTCGGACGCTGTGGATCATTTTTAGTGTGCAATAAAAAAAAAGGCAACCGCAGGTCTTGTGTATACATGGGCTGCTTCATTCAATTGATTGGAAATAAAACTCTTTTTGTTTTCCCCCCTTTCTCTTTATCGTTCATTTTTCACCGTTGAAAAATTTGTTATTGTTGTTGTTGTTGTTGCTGGTATTATTGTTTTTGGGGTCAGCACCTCCCATGTGGAGGCGGTGGTAACCACATGGCGTGTAGTATGCACCTCAACTTTGATGTTTTTCTCCCCAACCTCCATGCATTCTATTTTGTCGTTCTTCAATCATTTGCATCCATTAATCAATTTAGATTTCCCCTACCCAAAGCTCTCCCCCTCCCGTGTACACCCTCTGGCAATCTTTTTCTTTGCTCATTTTGTATCTTTTTTTTAGCTTTTGTATATCTTAAGTGGACAGCAAGTAACTTCAATCTATTGGCATCGCATCAGAGCCAAGTGGTCAATAGTCAATGCAATGGAGCTTATCTTGTGGCACACACTCTTGCCACTTTGTTGCCCGTCTTACCCTCCGCCGGTCTTTAGTCTCCCCTTGGAACCATTAGCTGCTTTGTATCTCGTTTCCCCATCTCTCTTGTTGGGTCCGGTTCCCCCCTGAGGGCCAACACGGACCCTTTTGTCTGGCAAAATAAGAAAAAAAAAAAACCGAAGAACATTTTTGTCTGTTGGTCCGTTCATTTTGTTCGTAACCATTTACTGTGGCCCACAAGTTTAACATAGTTCAATGTCTTATTGTTCATCAACTTTTATTCTATGGCAACACACTGGGCATGTTACACCTACCCTCTTGCCTTCCTCTCTATACCCACCCTGTCCTACTCAGTTGTGATGTTGACCAACCCAAAGGGCATGTTAAGCATGTTTCTGTTTCTTGTTTTCTTTAGGAATGATGCAAAATTACTCAAACTTGTTCGAATGCTCTTACAAGTGCCAAAAAAAAAAGGTGGCCTATGGAAATGAATGTAAAGCAAAAGGCATACATTTTGGACTTGTCTGATTTGTTGATTAAACGAAACAAAGATATATTTTTAGAACCAATTTGGTTTAATATTTCTTCATACTTCTGGCAAAGTGAAAAGGTAAATTCTTCTTTTAAAATTTGGCAACTTTGGCTTCCTTTTACCTTCATCTAGAGAGACATCTACGAAACTATTCATGCAGTGGGATATCCTTTAGATTAGAAATGTGACAGCTAGTTTGAAATATAAAGGATGTATCTAATTGGGATCTGAATTATCCAAACTTCTCTTCATATGAACTCTGACTGATTTTCATAACAGTTAACAGTGGGGCTAAAAAGTTGATATTTCCTTTAAATTCAGAATATTTTATATAGCAAGTTATTGTGTTTTTATTATTATGGCTTATTGAACCATAATGATTACTTCTTTTAGAAAATCAAGAAACTTGCCTGTTGGTGGACCCAAGATAACCTTTATAAGAAATAAAGCCTTGCGTACGTACCTGAAACAAGATAAAAGGAAATGTAAATCATTAATTTTCGTATGACTTTTATTATTTACTTATTGGTTTATTTTTAATCCCCCTAATTCCTTTACTTTGCTAATAGTTTAATGATAAAAGGGTATTCCCGTGTCGTTTTATACATAATCCTATTTGTTTTTTGATTAATTCTCGTCTTTCTTTCTTTGAAAATTTTCGGTTGTTGCTTTATTTATTTTTATATACTTCTTTTGCCCAAATATATACACTGATTACTGCGTAGGGTAATTAAACTTTTGAACTCTCCATGGAGCTGACGCTGACGTGTCATCCTCGTCAACTCCCCAAGCTGGGGGTCCAGCCATCCGCAGATAATAAGATAAGCAGCAAACACAACAACAACAACAATAAGCCATGCCACGCCTCTAACTGCGTAGCAAAGGAAGGAGAGGTGGGGGCGGATTCATGACAGGCATAGACAAAATTGAAGAAGATTCAAGCTATAGGCATTGTGGCATTGGCCACTTAATTGTATAAGAAATGAGGCAAGCAAACCCGAAAAGAAGAGAGACAGAAAAAAAATTACTTCGGCTATGCCCCACTAACGTTTTGTCTATGGTCTGGGCGTTAATTACATTTTTATTATTTTCATTTATTTTTTTTTTCCCCCTTCCTCTCTTTCGTAGCTTGTTTTTGTTTCTTTTTTTCTGGCTAGGGGAACGCCCTTCGAACTCTAACCCAAGTAAAGCCAAGTCAATTTCAATTCGAATTTGGAATTTGGTAGTAAATTAATGATGCGAACAGTAACAAAAAGTCAATTCAAACAGTGATTGGATGAAGATGGAGGAGGCGCCATGCTTGGCGTTACTTTGCTTTACCTTGCCTCATTTTTCATGCCGCTCAACGTTGCAACGTTTTCGATTGCAGGTCACGTGATGCTGTTAATTGCACGCCCAAAGCCGCAAAACTCACTACTGCTGCTGCTGCTGCTGGTGCTTGTCTTTGCAGTTCGGAGTAATTCTTAAGTTATCTGGGCTACCTTTTTGCTAATTGAAAAATGCCTGTTGTCTTTCAGTCGCACCCCCCTCCCCTTGTCTCTCACTCTCTTTCTCTATTTTTGTGTGCATTTGCAACCAGTTAATTGAAAATTCTTGAACAGGTAAAGAATTGTAAGGGAAACGTAGTCCCATTTTGAAATTCTATACCAACAGCTCTTGAATGAAATGTAAAACTTTCACATAAGGCACCCAATTCATATTCATCTTCATCTCCATTTTCTGGACATAAAACTCATCATTCAAGTAGCCTATCCATATATAAATCTTGACGGTTTGCTTTGTGTTGCCCTGACACTTGAAACTCGTATCAAAAACTCTCCCATGGCTCTCATGATTATGATTATAACTATTATTCGTATTCGTTGTACTCCTAGAAGAGAGAGAGAGAAGAGGAAACAAGAGGAATAAACATTGGCAATTCATCTTCGAGACAGTTTTTGTTTCACCGACACACCAATTAGTTAGAAGAGTCTTTCATATAGGCCACACACTAAGTCGTTCTCTTTCTTTGTTGGCCTTTTTTTGTAGTTCAAAAAAGGGTTTCCCAGGGCCCAAGTCAACTTCCTTAACACTTTGACAGCAATTTGCGAAATATGTTGCCGGCAATCAGCAAGGAAGTGAGAAAATAACAACAACTAAAGGAGCAGTGGCAGCAGTTTGAACAGCCTGCCCAACGACCAAGTTTACAAGTCGCATAAACACACTCACTCGCAAAAGTATGCTACAAAATGGCAACAGCCTGTGTGTGTCTATGTGTGTATTTGTGTGTATATATATATGTATGTGTGTCTGTTCTAGTGTGCGGCTTTTGTGCACAATCTTACTGACTTCCTTCCGGTCGAATGAAAAGGACTCGCAGTTGGGCCCAGGGCCACAAGTGTTTGGCCTGCTGTTCGTCTGTTTTTTTGCTTTTTCCCTTTTTTTTCATTTTCTTTGCTTTTGCTTTTTTGGCAATTAATTAAAAAAAGACGAAGCAGCTACCCCCCTCCCAAAAAAGCGTGAAAGAGGGGTCCTGGGAGAGAAGTGTACAGGAGAGACAGCAGCCTGCCACTTTTGTAACATTTTCAACAATTTGTGTTATATTGTTGTTGTTTACTTTAGGTTTGTCTAGCCCGGCGCTTGGCTGCCAGTCCAATTTCTCTGTCTGCTTCAAATTTACTTCTCCTGTTCTTTATTTCTCTCTCTCCCTCTCTTTCTGTTTTTTCGCTCACCCATAACTCCCATTCATTGATGTACTCTACACCATAAAGTAAATACTGTTTGTTATCTTATAACTTAATCTATTTCCTTGATCAGCTTAAGCCTCCGCCAAGATCTAGTCACGTCTATAAGCTTCTTGGAATAGCTAATTAAATTGCAACCAAATTGTCCGCAGAAACTGCTCTAAAATTATTTTCGTTTTCCTTTCATTTCTCTCGCTTAATAAACTAACTTTTTATTTATTACCTTAACAATATCTTAACTCCCTTCTCTTTTAAAGTATAAGCATTATTTATATATGAGTTAAATTTATATTACTCTCTGTAAGCTTGCTTCCTTTAGGGTATTGCCTGGTCGTTATATCCAATTTGTTGCCAATTCCTTTTTTTTTTGTTAGTCCGCCTTGCGGTCTCAAAGATAAAACCTGCAGGCGCAGCAGTTTTGTTGTTGCCTAAAAAGGTCAACAACAATGGCAGGCAAGTTGATTTCGGTTTTTTGTTCTCCTTGCCTATGCTTCCTCTGTCTCTTTATCTTTCTCTCTCGCTCTCTCTGCCTCTGTTATACTCTCCTTTTTGGGGTTTCCGGGCTATACATTTTCGTTATTTATGGCCACGACTTGTTCTTGTTGCTGCCATTTCTAGGTTACATTTACAAGAACTGCACACAAATTGTACAGCAAATCAATATGAAAAGCAAAAATGAACAAGCAAAGAAGAAAAACAAATTTTTTTTTTGGCTCTCTCTTGAACTCAAATTGCAGTTGCTTTAGTTGGGTTTACCTTTCACGCGCCCCCCCGCCGCTCATCCCCAAGAGCCAAAACACGTGGATATTTAACTAGTTTTCGATTTTTCGATGGCACGTGGTAGTGGTCGCCATTTGTTTGTTACCTGTTTCTCCCTCTCTCTCTCTCTCTCTGCCTCTCCTCTTTTTCCCTCTCGTTTTAAACCTTCTCGATAAAAACAAAAATCAACTGCAAGTAGTACTTTAAATATTTATTTACCTTTTTTTTCTTCTTGTTTTTGTTGTTGTTTGCCTGCTATCCTCTAACTAGAACATAACAACACCAAAGCAACAGCAACAAAAAATAACAAGAGTTAAGTCAACAATTTTGTTATTCAATGTTTTTTTTTTTTGTGTTTTTATTCTACTGCTAACTTTTGGAGATGTGTGTGCATGTGCATGTGTGCGCGCGTGTGTGTGTGTGTATATGTTTTTTGGCTTGGCATTTAACCTTTTCATTAAATTAATTTAGTTGAGTTAAAAAGCAGTCAGAAAAGTGAATGAAAATAAATTGTAAATTGATATTTGAAACGCTTTGAGATAAGTCGATCAAATCGTATACATTTTCCAATTAAAATTTTACCACAGTTAATTAAAACATTATCTAGCTTGTGCAACTGAAACTTATGTAAGATATCATCAACTGCTTGCTCGATTCAAGTATAAAGGAATATCAGTTACAATATTGCATCTACCGAATGCAATTAGTAATTATTAATGCAATTTATACAGGATTATAATGAGCTTAGCTGGGAGCCTAAGGAAATAGGTTTCCTTCCTCATTAGGTATTAGTAATTGAAGCAACAAGCAAAGGAATCCTATCAAAAATGTATGTAGCTTATATGTATTATATATTGAAATTGATCAAAAACGTTAAGGAACCAATTGGTAAATTGTGGATTTATATTTGACTCTAAGTGATAATATATTTTATTTTATGTTATCTTCCGAAATTTTCTATTTTAATTAAAGTGCTTGCTAAGGAATTTACCTTCATAATACAATTATTTTCTATACTTTAAAAATTTTAGTTAACCCCAAAAAAATTGGTCTGGTTCATTGATTTTTGATGGTGTCACAAAACTATTGCTATATATAGAATATTTGCCCCATCAAATTAACATTTCCAATATATGGATTTTCTCATCTTTTGATATTGAAAATATTGCGTATACTTTTATGTTTGTTCGCTCATCGCATAGTTCCTGAAATTTATTTATTTTCGTTAATTGGTGGCGGGAAAGTTTTTCCCTCTTTTGGCGAAAAGTAAACAACAAACAAGAACTCCCACATATTTAGCACTACGTGTGGCAAGTTCAAAGGCACCAACTCTGGGCGTGGCCGCAAGGAACATGTGTGTGTGTGTGAGTGCGTGTATATTTTTGTATATATCCAAGTGATGGGCGTCACAAATTTGCTTGTTTGCTGTGAGTTTAATTAAAGAGTATGCCTGCGGAGCTAATCAGCGTCCAACTAACTAAGTAAGTTTTAGTAACTAGTAAGTGTGTATGAGTGTTACGGTAACTCTGGGTAATTAGAATCGCCTTGTACACATTGGCAACCCTGAATTGCAGTTAACATTTGCATTAAACATTCTTTCAATTTTACTTTCGCATTTGCCCGGCATGCCTAATGAGCCGGCAGTGCGTGCAGATTGATATATTGGCTCTTGTTTGAGAGAATGACTCATTGAAGGAGCCGTCAGTGGGACTGCATGCCTAATTACGCTCAACAAGCAAGCGAGTTTTTATGACAGACGCGAGCAATCGCATTGCCGGTTGGCAACTTGATTGGATCGAGTAACATGGAGGTAATAGTTGGCAGGGGCTTGGCTGGGAATTGGTTTGGGTAAGCGATGCAGGAAAGGGGCGTTTGGTAAGCTGACACCTTCGGCTCTTTCACACACGATATGCTGTTCAATGCAGATGCCGCTTTGAACGCATGAGAGGCAACAGCAGCAGCAGCAGCAGCAGCAACAACAACATCATCATCATCAGCAACAGTGGAGCGGCGGGAGCAATCGGGCGAACCCGCTAATGGACAATCAACAAAATGAAATGGCAAATGGTCGTGTAAATGCGACGAATGCACGCAGCCGTTAGTCAAACAACGAGTTGCCATGGAGTCATTGGATGTAACGTGGTGCAACTAGAAAAATGAGACCCAACCATCGTGCGCAATTTGAAAGGCTCCTATGCAAAGCAAATGGCAGCTGTATAACGATACCAATAACTTAACGACAATAATTTGAAAAGGAAACTATTTATGGTGAAATAATTACCATCTACTTAGGAATTTGCTTTCAAGTCACTATTGTAGAAACTCACTTATAGAAATTCACTCAATCCGTTTCAAAGCAATAAAAGGGCTTCAAATCTTCAAAATCACAACAAGTTAATTTAATCAATACTATCTTAATTTTCATCTATCTTTAATAAAATTTCTTTCTGAATTTAATTTTGTTTTCTTAGAGTATCTTTGCTTCTTTTTCTCCATTGGCTTAAAATTTAAGAACTTCTGGCAAATGTATTGAATTTTCCAAAGCTAATCCTTATTTGAAATTCACAAGAAGTGCTTAAACTGAACCACTTTTCCAATGTCTAGCCACCTGCCCATCATTATCCCACTTTATCATCATTTCGCATACATTCAGACACAAATGGCAAACGCTTGTTGTTGCCTGGCAGCCGGCTTAGAGTCCATAACAATGCGGCTTAATAATACAATAAATGCAATCAAAATAACAATAAAACATGCAGCATGCAGCATGCAACATGCTGCCAAAGCGGACAGCAGCAACTACATAAAGGAAAAAAGAAAAAATCAAATGAAAAACTAAAAGGTGAACCTAAAGTGAGCGAGTTGCTTAAAGCGGCATGTGTGGGTAAGTCTCTATACATCTGTATTAGTGTGTATCTGTGTGTATGTGTGTGTGTGTGCAGAAATTATGACAATATGCAAACGAGTTTCACAATGGCCAAAGCAAAACATGGAATAAGCAAGCAAAAGGCGATGCTGGAAATCGCAGACAAAAGGCGCAACACACACGATGGAACAGCGATGCGACGATGTGGTGGGCAGGCAGGAAATATAGTGTGCCTAGACAGAGGCGGAGGTCTCACCGCTCTTTCCTGCTGCTCCCAGCTTAAGCCCGTTGACATGTAAAGAGCATCAACAAAGGAGACAAAGTACTAGAAGAGGGGAAGAAAACGCAAAAAAAAGGGAGACAAAAACAAAAAAAAAAGGAAAACCAATGTGAGACAGGTAACAGAGTCGGTTTTAGCCGGAAAGGCAAACAGAGTTGACGCTGCTGCACCAAAAACCGTTTTCGATAGAGATCGAACAAGATTCTAATAACTCCTCCAGCCATCGAGTAGTTGAAGAGTGTGTGTGTGTGTGTGTGTGTGTGTTTGGGATAAAGGGAAGGTATATTGCTTGGAACAAACGGCAATTAGCACGGCATGATGCAAGGCCACTAAGGGCCATGTTTACACACAGGATTAGTTGTTGTGATGAGGGTTTGATGTTGTTGTGGGTTTCAACAAAATTTTTTGGCAGTTAGTAAGCCATCAACGGGTTGATTAACTCTTCACTGGCAAAAAGGAGTTAGAGAACAAAACAGAAAGTTACTCCAAATAGCCAAAAGTTCAATAAGAACAAAACGAAACAGTGACTTAAAATATATGTATATATTTATCTATTGATTCTCTTTCAATATGCTAATTCGTTTAGTCTATAGTAAATTCTCCACACTTTATATGTGTATATTCTATAATTTCATTCAGCAGCAATTTAGTTTTTCTTTAATTAAGTTTCTCCATTATTTGATTCAATCAATATACTCAATGTGTGTGTGTGTGTATGTGTATTCTGTTCTGTAGTTTGTATGCTTGATTTATCTCATAATCACAATCAACCCACGTAAAATAGATATATCTACATACATACATATGCATATGTATATATTTACTCAATCTTAGAGTCTTAGAGTTTTAGATTTGACTGCTTGCGCAACTTGTTGCTGCTGCCGGGCTAACAAATTATTTAAATTTTGAGTGGGTTTGATGGCTGCAAAGCAGCAATAGAGATGCAGATGCTGTGGCTCAAACTGATGCTGGGATGCTGCGATGCTTAGGCCGTTGCACATGCAGTTGCTGCAGCTGTAAAGTCTTCAAAAGGTGTGAGTTTTATGTGGAAAACGTTTTGTTAACAGCTGCCTTGAACAAAATGCAAAGAAGAAAAAAAGAGAACAACAACAACAAGAAAAATTTACAATAAATTATATAAAGTGTTAAATGTGAGTGAGAGAAAAAAAAAAAGAGCAGTGACCCTACTTCATCTATGAACCCAAACACAACATAACACAACAAAAACCAAATAGCATATCTCTCACCTAAAACCCTTGAAGATTTATGGGATTTAATCAAGCTGCGCAGGAAGAGATGAGAACCTTAAAAGGGGCAGCATAACCAATTTGTAGTGACAACTTTTTGTAGCGCCATAAAGAACTGGATCTGTGTCTATATAAATACATTTTTATTTTTATGCATAAGTAGTTACACTGAGAAAAATAGCTTACAACCTACAACAATCGCACAGCATCATAAATAGTTTGTTTTATATACAACAATATTTGCAAATTTAACGGATTCAAGGATAATCCGAATAATAACAATATAACAAATATTTATAACATATAAAGACTTTTCTCTGAGTGTATGTTAGTTTATAACTTGAACTCTGGCAAGTTGAAGGTGTCAGGTTAACGCCATTTAGGTTTGTTAAACATAATAAATGTGATTCTGAACGTTTGTTTTCAGATTTTTCCCCTTGGGTTCTTTTTGCTCTTCCCTTCTTCCCTCTCTGCGCACACTTAACCGCTTAGGCTAGTTAAGAGATGCGGGTCGCGGTCATGTCCATGGAATGATGCGGTTGATAACAACAGCGGCAACCGTTCTTGTCATAGTCTATCCAGTATATACAGTCATTGTTGTTGCTTTAGTGTTGACTTTAATTGACAACTCTTTGGTCCAATAGACCAGGGGCTATCGACAGGCCACAGCACAGTGGGTTTTGTTTTGTTTTTTTTTTATAGGAAAATTCTAGGATATTTCGTTTGGAGATGCATACACAACTCTCAAGTCTAGCTGTATGTTTACATGCTCTTGTCTGTTTATATAAACATTTCACTTACTTTTCGTGATGCCTAATGGTATTTAACTATGTAAATGTTGCCCTGTTTATACGCGTTGGAGTGTGTAAAACACTTGAAAGAGAGAGAGAGATGCTAAAACGTTTTAAACTCAAAGAAAAGGCCAAATATAAATAAATATGAAAGCGCCATGCATGAGTGAGTGCGCCGCTTGCAGCTGCCAGTTGGAAAGGTGTTAAGTGAGAGAACAAAGCGCGCATCGCACTTAGCATAATCAGATTTTCAATCGCACTTGTACCACTGTGCTGTGCTGTGCTGTGCTCTAGAATGCAGTTGATGTCGCCTTGCATATGAAATGAGAAAATAACTGGAAATCCAAAAGCGATGCGCAGTTATGAATGGATTGCTGAGAGGTAGGGAGGGAGGGAGGAAGTTAGGAAGGAACAGTGACTTTAACGCACAAACAAAATATTCACCAAGTGGAGCATAGAAGAAGAGGCCACGCATCGCTTTAAAGCTGATTAAATTTGTAAGCTGCTCCCATCCAAAGAGTTGACAAACTGGTCGCTATTCTTCAAGGGGACAACTGGGAGAAGCGAGGAAGAGTATGGGGAGGGTAGTATGGCTTGACAGTGGTGCGCATGCGTATATGTATGTTCTGTCTGCCGCCCAAAAAAAAAAAAAAAAACAAGGAGGAGGAAAAAGAGACGAAAATGCAATTCCAATGAAATTGACGTGACAACGTTGACGACGATTGCAGAGCCACAACGACGTCGACCACGACGACGACGAAGATGAGTGTGACAAAAGCCACAGACATGGAACAGAAACAGGCGGTGGAAAAAAAACCGCAAAACTTCAGTAAAGGCAGAAACAGAGGCGGCCACCAACCAGACAACCAGCCAGCCAGTCAGCCATCCAGTCAGTCTGTAACCCAACAGAGACGAGTTGTGGCTGGAGCTAGACAAATCCAATGGAAACAAGAATCTAAAGTGCATATGAACGACTTCTTAGATACACTATAAATGCAATTTGCTTGGATATATAGAGAATATAACAATGGATGGATGAAAAATTTATTTAATTCTATTTGTAGTCTATGAATTCTTTCAAATATTTCCAATAATTTTCTCATTTATAATATTTTATTCTAAATGTCTACAATTAATAGCTTGTTAGACATATATTTTGACATAATGTATTTAATCAGTATTCAAATCAGAATGCAAAGTTTGATTTATATGCTAATTGCATTTTAGTTGCCAATTTCTTAGAGGGGAATTCCCCAAACATAATGTATTCCAAATGAGTTGGCAAGCTCATTATATTCCATGTATGTTTTTAGGGTATAAACTTGGTGTTAACATGGGAGGCATCCAATGGGCTAGTTCGGCAGCAAACGAACATGTCAAAAGGTGTTGCCTGACTGCCATGCACTTGAAAAACTTGTTGTTGTAGTTGTTGTTGCAGTTGTTGTTGCTGCTGGTAATTTGAATGGCGAAATGGCGACCGATCAGCCTACGTATGCAGACAAAAAAAAAAAGTTAAGCCTCACCGCTCACACGCTCCATGGGAGTGCGAAAGAAAGGCGTCAGCATAGACCATGGTAAACAGGCGACAAGCAACAACTACAACTACTACAACATCGATGACAACAACAGACATTCGCATTTTGATTAGATTTAAGCAAACGCTTTGACGCTCCAATTGTAGGTAGTGTGTGTGGATGTTGGATGAGGTGGCCACCACATAGTCGTAGTCATAGTCGTCGTCATCGCCATCGTCGTCGTCGTCGACTTTGTCATTGTCTGGCGGCCCTAACGACGTTGCATGTTTGACAATGCGTTTTGGGGCCAAAATGCAAATGGCAACCAGGGCGCGCCAGACAGTCAAAAAGGAGCGAGAGCACAAAAAAAAAAATGAAAGAAAAACCCACAAAGCAAAGCGCAACTTAATTGCACTCACTGAGGGTGTGGAATAGTCGCGTCCGCATCCATTGACAAACGGCGACAGTTTTGATTGAGTTTTAGCACGAACTTTGGGCAGGAATCGGTAAATAGGAAAAAGATAGAATAGATAGAGAAAGAGAGCGAGAGAGACTCACAGCCACAACAAAGAGCCGAAGGTAATTGCTGCCAGTCACTGCTATCACAGTGTCATCACAATAAGGATGCGTTAAAGTGCTCATCGAAGCGTAAAGTTTCCCATCCCCATAAAACATAGATGCAACTAATTGACTTTACATCAATGAGAAAACTCTGTCAAAGAACTTTCACTATGGTAACATGAGGAGGCTTAGCCTTATCAAAAAGATTCCATAGCTGTGTATCTGTTATCTGATTGAATTTCGAGACATAAACCAAACTACGACGACTTTAAATTATCAAGCATATGTATATATAATCACATAAATTAACTAGTAGAAGAAAATGTAAATGCAAAAGACTTAGCCTTGAATCTCTGTCTTTCTCTTTCTCTCTCTCTCTCTCTTTGTCTATTTTTAGTTCTCATATTACTATATAATTTATCAACATCAAGCGCAAGAAACCAGTCTTTTGCCCTATACTCACAATATTTCTCATCCTTCA
Organism: Drosophila austrosaltans; assembly: GCA_035045865.1. NCBI lineage: Eukaryota > Metazoa > Arthropoda > Insecta > Diptera > Drosophilidae > Drosophila > Drosophila austrosaltans. The sequence continues at coordinate 5,863,645 of JAWNOQ010000180.1, read as the reverse complement.
ACACAATTACTCATGCTTGAGCAGTAGCATTGAGTTTTTGCCTCCTTTCGATTTTATTGAATTTTCTTGGAAAAAGATGTAAAAAGTAGAGGGAGAGAGAAAAAAAAAACCAAAATTTAATTATGACCCAAAACCGTAAAGAGAAAAAACTGAGGGGGGGTTTGAGGGGGAATGAGAAAAAGGCACCTCTGGCGTTAACAATTCTCTATTACCCATTTTTTGGTTTTGGTTTGTCGTTTCTCGTTTTTTATTTCCACTCGACAATGATCGATTGTGATTTGTAAGAATGTCGACGCCAGAGATGAGGTCTTAGCAATTAATTTCTAAGCCAACGATTGAAGGAAGGAGTAGAAATGCATGAAATGGATATGGGTGACTGAGAAGCGGTCAAGATTGATTTGAACTTTCGCTGACTTGGGCAGTGGAATGGAGTCGGGCGGATGGGATGAGACATTCATTACAGCGCAGATTGTGTTCGCCAGATTGTAAAACACTTCAAATGGTGACATTGATGGGGGTTTTGATTTTCATTTCCATTTTTCATTGATTGAAACATAAAAAAAAAAAAACAGAATTCATCCAGTCAACCAAACAGTCAGTCTGTCAGCCAGCTAGTCAGTCAGTCAGTCAATCAGTCCAGTGAGTTGAGCCATGACGCCGAAATCTTCGTATAATTTTTTTTCTTCGGTGTTTTTTTTTTTTATTTTTGTGTATATTTTTGGCGGCCTAATGAGCCATACTCGATGGCGCTACGGGGCGTATGAGTGATATTTTGCGCTTCAGCATTTTTATGATGACATTTTCAGCTTTTATGCATATTTTCAGTTAATTTGCATAAATAGTCGAAAATTGAAAATGAATAACATGGTTGAATGCCGTTCGTTGTCTGGGAAAATATATATGTTGGCATAAAAAGAAATACCAAAAATGATTATTTGGCCATAAAACTCAGGGCCAGGGGCAGTTAGGGAATATAAGGAACGTTGGCATAACGATATGTGTAGTCAAATTTCACCCCTACCCCAAACAGAATGATGCAATAAAATAGACATTAAAATAAGATAGAAACGGGAAGGAGACGGGAAAACAACTAGGCCGAAGATTTAGCCTGATTTGGTTTTTTTTTTCTGTCGCTTTTGTTAGCGGATTTTCAAGCCGAATCAAATGATAAATTGAACGGAATTCTATTTATAAGCGTAATTGCATAATCCCACCTGAAAACATAATCCACCCACTTGGCTACGCGAACTCTAAACACGATGGCAATACATCATCTTTATCTGAAGACAATGCCACAAGGTGGCGGAAGCTGAGATGAAGCAGCAAAGTTAAACGACACAAAAACAACAACACAGATAGACCATTGAATTCAAGAACAAAGGCAAAAAAAAAAACAAGAACAGAAATGAAGAAGAGGGGGAAAAGAAATACGAAAAGGAAAAGAAATGAAAACAAAACCCAGACTATTTGTCAACGCGAATGAAGCCATTTATTATCCATCATAAAACTTGTATTTATCGCTAAAATGTGGTGAAGGGGAGGTGGAAAGGGGGACCAGGGACTATCCAGCGCTAGCACAAATCCCCCTTGAGAGTAACAGCAAAATGACGACAAATCCTGGACAGAGGACAACCAACACATAGTTCTTCTTCCTACGAGAATATGACTGTGTGTGTGTGTGTGTGTGGATAGTCAAACAAACAAAGGCATACAGAGGAAAAGAGAATGGGGGGAAATAAGGTGGTGGATACTGGTGGCACTGGTGGGGATAACATCAACCAGGGGAGCGGCATCGCCCAGTGTCAAGGCAATAAATCATAAAGCAGCTGCCGGTACGTGAGCATGGCCTGAAATTGGAGCATGTGCGTCGCGCACTTCGACGCTGTACTCGCTGAATTGTCGTTGAAAATCACGTAAATGTTTTAAAAATGAAATCTCTTTTTGCAGGCACTGCACGCCATCCATCCAATTGGAACTGTATCGCTTGTCAGCCAAGAGTCGAATAAATTTCAGTTTCGGTGCTGAAATATTTACGCAGCGGCAGCAAAACTGCTCTCGATTTTCCAGGAACGTGGCTTAGCATTGCCCGCTTTGCCAATAGGTAACCAAAAACCCAACCGAACCAAATCAAAAGAAAAAAAAAAAAAATAAAGCAAAAGGAGGCAAAACACACAGAGACACACATACATACACACACAGTCATATAGCCAAAGAAGAAATTCAAGCATATGCGGCTAATAAACTAACCAAACATCCAACAGACAGTTGCAGATCCGGTCACAGCTGCAGACGGACAGAGACATATATGTACATATATGTATATATAGTTAAACATATGTATCTACAAATGTAGCCAAACATATATGTATGTATTCCATATCTAAGCATTTGGCTGTCTGATTGAGCACACAGTCTGTCAGAGATTTGGGCGGTGGTGAGATTCGACTTGATTGATGACCAGCACGCGCAGTTTTGAAAGGATCCTGCCTGTCGATGGGTCTCTCTCTCTCTTTTTCTCTCTCGCTCTGTCTGTCGTCTGTCTGTCTCAAGTTTTGTTAGCTAATTAACAAGTTATTTTTGTCCAAAGGTAACGGCATTTCATCAAAAACGAAACAAAAAAAAAGCGAAAGAAAAACAAAAGTGCCAGTCAAGGGCATTCAAGATCTGAAGAAGAAAAACGTGAAATAATCTGACAAATAAACAAAGAACTCTATGGGATACAGATGCAAATGCAAATAAATCAATGTTAAGTGTACTTTTCATAGATTTCCAGTGGGCCAAAAATGTTTGGTTAACCGATTATATAAAATGTAAGAAACTTATTAATTGGAGCTGATGTAACATAGATTTAATTTCACATCCCTTAAATATGTTGTCTTTATATTCTCTATAAGAAAAGGACAAAAATTGATAATAATAACTATAAGAATCTAAAGGAATTTGATCATAATGTGAGTTCTATTTTACGACGAAGAAATATTTTTGGAAATATATATATGTATATGCAACATCTTTCAAAGATATATTACAGACTGTCAAAAGAATTTTGTGGTCTTATAAATTTATTTTTAGTAAGACATTCAAAATTATTTAAATCAATCTAGCTATATATCTTTAAATAAATAATATACGAGGCGGTTATCACTTAGCAGTGTCTACTATAGAAATTTTATTAAATATTTCTGTTCTTGTTTCAAAAAAAAAAAGTATTAGATTGAATTACCTATCATCATGTCATGTAAAATAATAATTTAACTTGCAGTTAAACTCATGTTTTATTATCTCAAGTCCTTTGCAAGTATTTTCCAATTAATATTGTTTGTTATTTTAATGGAATTTTTTATATTTTATTTTTTAAAGAATTTTTTAAATAATAAAATTCATGATTTTTTAGACGTCATGAATTTAAATGAACTTAACTCAACTCAACTCAACTAAAGGGCTTAAAAATTCCAGTCAGCAGACAAATTACATTTGTGGCTCATTAAAATGATCTCTGCATTATAAAAAAGGGAAACGTGCCAAAAATATAACCAGTTCACACATACACACAAGCACACATGCACATTGGCTTATACACATACATATGTAGAGATATATGTATATAGCAACAGAACGCAATCAGATGAAATTTATGAAATTCTTGCTGGGTAATTCATTTTTTTTCTCCTCGTTCGTTATTCTGTGTTGCCAATGAATTTATTTTATTTTCTCTTTTAGTTTCTTCCTTGGTCTTCGCTTTTGTGATATTTTTAATAGCATTTTTTCCTATAGAGGAATTTCGATGCTCACCAGCAGCAGCAAAAACAGCAACAACAACAACAACAACAGCAGCAATAGGAACGAGCATCGATGAGAGGCTGGAACCGCAAATAAAACAAAAGTATAGATAAAGCGGGGAATGGATTGGTGGCAGAGGATTGAGGATTGTGTGTGTGTGTGTGTGTGGGGGGGCATTGGCAGTGGCAGGGGCGTGTCATCCTGGCACACGACAAATAAATTTGTCAACAAATGTGGCAACCGCTGTGGCATCGTCCGTTCGCATCGTGTGCGGGTGATTCCACAATGCTGGGCCAAGAGGATTTCTGAGGCAACCATACCATATATATATTCGAATGAAGAGGAATAGGGATAGCAATACAAATAATGTTGACAGTTGCGCATTAATTTTTTCCACTAATTAATAAATACCGGCTATACGAGAGTGTAGAGGAGATGAGAGGGGGATATCAGTTGTTGTGCACCGAAATGTTTTATTGGCCTATTAGTGCAGCATTTAAATGGCAATCAGGGCGTGGTGGTGGCCTCTCTCAGGTAAACCAAAAGTCACGCAAAGTCACAAATTGTAAGCCAACAATAACAACAACAACAACAACAAACCAACCCAAACAACTGGCAAACGAATGGGCAGTGAACAAGCAAACAAAACTAACAACAACTAACTCTGGCATGAGTTCGAGATGAAAGAATCGAATTGAAATGAAACGAAACGAAAAGGAAATCAATTGATGTGCGGCGACAATCGATATGCAGAACTGAGACGTGAGGTGAGGCAAGGCAAACTTTAGGTCTGGCCTGAAACCCCAAAAGAAAAAAAAAGAACAAAAATGAAATAAAAATCACACACACACACATGCAAGACGAGGGAGAGAAAGAGAAAGAGGGAGAGGCTTGTTTTGTGGGTAAGCTTGAAGAAGCAAGCAACGAAGGATGATGATGATGATGGTTTGGTTTGGTTTGGTTTGGCTTTGGCACGCCCTAAAACAGAAACACACGCACACACACACACACACACACCCATGGCTAAACAACAACCAAAAAAAAATTGCTACTGCTTTAGGGTTTGGTAGCAGGTGATGCCCACCAGACAGCGATAGCATATGCAGAGAAGCAGAGTGAATCCAGGAGGACATATGAGTCTATCCACTCGGCGTTCTACTGACAACGTGATTGAAATTTATGACTGGCAAATATACGCAACAGCAACACAAACTCAACTCAAACACAAACAGTAAAGCCACCATTCAGGGGTTGACTCGGAAATAACGGGTATAACGGGTATGTGTGTGCGGTGCTACAGGGTGCGACCCCCGAAGCGTGAGTTGAATTTTCCCAGCTCCTTTTCTCTATGAGAAATTGCACTGAATAAAAAGCACTTGTACGCATTAAAACCTAATTGGGAATTTCCATAGTTCATATGCCATTTTCTCTAACTGTGTTTTCTCTTTCTGACGAGTGCTACGTGGTGATCTGTCTTTGAACTACACAGATACGCACATACATACATACATACGTACATATACATGTATATAATCTCTGTGTGTTAGTGTTTGTATGTGGCATCATGTTCTACATATTTTGGCTTGGCAAAATGTCACACGCAGCCAACAAACGTTGACTATTGCCGTTGTTGGGTGCTAAAGTGGATTTTGCGCTCGGCTATGATAAATTGAGGGTTTTCCCTGCTGCTGCTGCTGCTGCTGGCCAACGAGCAGCGTATGGTCAACGTTAGAGATTTGACTCATTCTCGTGTATCGTTACCTAAAAAACCCCCTCTCTCAATGGCATACAGTTGGTATCTATGTATACATATATGTATGTACGTATGTATATTTCACCCGCACTCAGACACATCAAGCTCTGGGGCTAACAACTGCAGCAGATGAGAGATGAGCTGGGCCAGCCAAGCAGATGAGAAGTGGCCAAATGTCATTTGCAGTTTGACAAGGCAACCAGGGATTATAACAGAGGAAAGAGACAACCATGCAGGGGACACTTTATTACCATGGGAAACAACATAAATTAAAGCCATTAAAATACATTTTTTGCTTTGGCAAAAAGCATAAAGGTAAACTAGATTGCATTTTTAACAACCGTTTTCATATTAGTTTTGATGAAACCACAAAATGAAACATCTAAACATAAAGATATGAAGCCACAAGACTTTAAAAAATGTTATAATTACTGTAAAATATGAAATTATTCAGTTTATTACTACTATATCACTATAAGTGTGTATGTAGTTGTTATACGAGTTCTATGAATTCTTTTAGTTACTAAACTGTTAAAATTGCTTCAATTTTGTCATATTCCCAGTAGATTTATCCACTGTTCTTGAATAGAATTCCATTTCTGCGTATGTGTTGGTTAGTTTCGCTTATTTTGCCAAGTTTTCTGTGCATTACTGCAGTGTGCTTTAGGATGTGCTTGGACTCCTTCGTGTACTCCACTTGAATGCTGTCACACTAATTTTATCAATTTCAAACTGGCAAAACTGGGAAAACGACAAAACCCAAACTAATCGACTTAATCGTACTGCGGCATCCAGCATCTTTCGCTTGGATTCGCTTCATATCCGTTCCCTGCCAGCCTGCAATGTCCTTGACATGAACTTCAGGGCCGGAGAAGGCTAAGCTGCATATATGCAGGCATCGGCATCTCCTCAACTCAAGTGAAGCAATCGATGAACACGATGAAGACTTTGCCGCATTGTCGATAGCTTGGATAAGCAACTGACTGGGATTCCTCCCACATCCTCAAAAAGTAGAGAGAGAACGAGAGAGAAAAAAAATAAATAACTTGCTTTGATTTATTGTGTGCGGCTTAAAGTTGTGCAAAAGGCTGTATCCTGGCCGGGCTTATCAATGTTGTGTGAGAGAGAGAGAGAGAGAGGGAGGTGAAGGAGGAGACACAAGAGACAAGGACAACGACAACTAGGAAATTCATTTATTTGCAGTGACTTTGAAAAGAAAGTTGGACCATGGGTGAACAAAGTTGTGACCTGCGTGCGCATCGATTATAAAACTTTTTTGTTCTGCTATCTTGTCTAGAGACAACGAATTGGCAAAGTTGTTAAATAATTGCGCTGTGCATTTAGTTTGGACCAACTCTGCGTATGCGTCATATGCTCCGCATCAGGATTAGCTGGGAAGTTTGCCAAGAAGCTTAGTGGCACTCGAGCGGGTGAGTTAATTGTGCGAATGTCAAGACAAATTGCGTTAATATTGCCAAGCGCGGACACACATACACACACACACAGATGATACAAGGACGTCGACGCGAACGTGGATGATAACAACAACAACAACGAGGACAAGCCAATGTTGAATCCCGGAGCTAAAATCCCATAAGCAAAGGTCAGGGACGAGACGTGTGTGAGTGTCGCAAAAGTTTTTAAAAAGTATTTTAAGCAAAATTTATGCAAACCACAAGGCGAACTGGCACAAGGAAGCAGCACCAGCTCCAGTTCCATCACCAGTACTAAAGCGCGTTTGCTATGTGCATGGGGCCTTGTGCTAATCCCCGAGTAATCAAAGTTTCGGCAATGTCAAGAGAGACAAGAAAAAATAACCAAAAAAAAGAGACAGAAAAGAAAATAACACAAAAAAATGGCAAGCTGAAAGCCAAACATTGTCGCAGACTAAAAAGGGAAACGTCTACCCTGGCCGGAGCCCAAACAAATTGCATACAAAACTTATGAAGCCCCCTAACCCCTCTCTCTTTCTCTCTCTCACCTCGTTCATCATGTTTCTGTGTGGGTGTGTTTATATGAGTGTGTGTGTGTCTGGGAAAACACTTTTCCAATTAATGAAATCTCTAAACTGCCATAAATTTGGCCAGGCGCAAATAATTAAATTTCGTTTCGCAGCCAACGAAAACGACAACGACTTGTTGGCTGATATATATATATATGTTTGTGTGTGAATGAGGCTAACTGTATATGTGTGTGTTAGTGTGTGTGCCTCTGACATGTCGTAGCATTTGGGCCAAAACCACTAGGCCTCAATTGTAGGCTGTTGATGACCACAACCAACATGGCTTACGCTGTCAAATTGACACGGTCTGCCAATGATTTGACCCTTCGATGGCGAGGGCAGCTCGTAAAGAAATTATAAGAAATTCTTAAATGCTAAAAAGTAATTGCTTAACGATAATAAATCAATCAAAATTTATATTATATTTGAAATGGCTAAGAATAATGACCTAAATCTATCAATTATCAATAATTGCTGTTGTCAGCTTTTAAATTGATTTGGACTAGAAAAACCAAATAGAGAAAGTTTTCTTTTTGTAAAATAGAATTTTCAGATATTTTCCACTCACCTGCTTGACACTGGCATTCATTGCCTGTTCCCGTTCCTGTTCCTCCTGCGGCAGCTGCTGCCGCTTCAATCTGTCTACGTTGCTGGCGTCGCGTCAGTTGCAAGTGGGAAACATCACGACGCAGGCGATGCAACTCACGACGCACATGCAATGCCAAGTGAGGTGATGTACTGCCATTGCCATTGCTTGAAGTACTGGCCAGGATCTGTGTCTGTTCGGCGGGCCAGTGGATCAGTTGCTGTTGCTCCTGCTCCAGTCGCAGCTCCAATTCAACAATGCGAGCATCTAGTTGCTGCAATCGTTGCAATTGCTGCTCCATTCGTGTTTGCCGCACATTGGCATACAGAGCGAAGCTGAAGGCGCACAGGCACAGGACATAGCAGGCAATGTGCAGCAAGGAAATTAACTGGATTGAGTAACGCGCCGGCTCCTTAGATGGTGGGCGCTGATTCGGTTTGTCCTGGCAGGTGGTTGCTGTAGTTTGAGGCGCTGCCAGGCGACTAGCTGTGAATGTAGTTGCACCATCGCTGGGGCATTGATTATGTCCCAGCAGCATACTTTGTTGTTCCATTTCAACTGTGGATGTTCCTGTGGATGCGGTAGTTGTGGTTGCTGTTGCTGTGGTAGATTCTATTTGCATTGTCCTTGGGCTTTGGCCGCTGGGCGGCGTTTTATGCTTGCGCATGCTGCGTTCTCGGCAATTTGAAGCGTTCTCCTTCGTTTTCTCCAACTAATGCTGGAAATGATCCTGCTGGTGTGCTTGAGTATGTCTCTGGCACTTGAAGTGTCCTTGTGGCATCACAAAAAAAAAGCACTAACAGAACGTGAGGCACATGTGTGGCCGTTGCTCCTTTTTTTCTTTTCAGTTTTCTTTTTTTTTTGTTTTTGGCCAATGCCTTTTCTTCTAGTGCACTCGTTCCACTTTTATTCTATTTCGCTGCGTTATTTGGCCAGGACATGACGATGGCGAACATTTTCCTTCTTTTTTTTTTATTCTTTTTTGGGCCCCGTTGCCACTTGTGCCACTTGTCAGGGCTTTTGTTTTTGTTTTCGTCCTGTCAATCGTCACAGTGGCAGCTGAATCAGAAGCAGCTGCTCCTTCAGCTTCTTGACAATTTTTTACTTTTCTGTTTGCTTCTCTTTTTTGTTTTGTTTTTCTATTTCTTTTTCCCGTTTCTTTTGCTCGCCTTCGAGTGCTCTTCACATTGCAACTTATTTAGTTCTCATGCCCGGCGCGAATCCTTTCCTTGACTTTTCCAAAACTGCAACGAGAGAAAATTTGAAAAAAAAAGAAAAGTGAAAAAGTTTGTTGAAAGTTTTTTGCAATATTTTTTTCTTTATTTTTTTTTTTTTCATTTCGTTCACAAATCGCAGGCTTGAATTATGTGCCAACTGGACCTAGTCGTCGTAGTCGTTGCCACATTTTCAATAATCAGCCAAGCTCGGTTGCCAGGACAGTGGCGTGTCCTCGACGTGTCTTGGCGCTAACTTCGTTTTAAATTCAGCCAGCCGTGGTCGACCTTCCGCTTCTCCACCATCGCCACCTTAACAACCAAGTACATCGAATGACTTGGGTAACCAAAAACTTTTTTTTTCTCCTGTCTTTTTCATTTCTTTTTTGTTTTGTTGCTGCTTACAAAAGTTTTTTTTTTTTTTTGTAACTCAAGTAGCAAAAGTAACAGCAGCAGCAACAACTGAGAAAACAACAAGATGCCATTGGTTAGACGGGGGGAGGGAAGGGCAAAGGGGAATGCAAGCATTTGACCCATAGACTTGGCGTGTCAAAAACATTTGTAGCCTTCAACTGTGGCCCACATGCCAAAAGTGGAGAACGGTGTTGGTGGTGGATGGTTGCTGTCGTCAACGTACGACAGCAACAAGCCACTCTGGGCATAATAAAACAGTATACAATACAAGAGGAAAAAAAAAAGTGGAAGAAGGAACCATAAAGTGGAAATTATAGCTACAATACTTTTGAAGAACCTTCAGGGAACGGGGGTCAACACAACAGCAAATACTCTTTACACCCAAATGAGCTTGAAAAAAAACTTTCTGAAAGTTTATATCAGAACAAAAGAACACTTAAAATGAAGTTGAAATATAAAACATAAATCATTTTATACGATTTCATAAGTTTTCCATGAAATCTTCTTAGTTGAAGTAAGAAATTAAAAACTGTAAGCAAAATCCAAAAATAAACCCAAAATATCTGTTGAATATTCTAATTTATATAGTTTTCTATCCTCTGAGCTCTTGTTACTTCCATTCCACTTTAATAAACATAAATATAAATATTTTAGATATATATTCTACATAAAAACAAAAAATTTAATTTACTTTTAAATTAAAAATGAAATTACGGCCTATTTTTTTAAGCTTCAATGATTAAACCAAAAAGCTCCACAATTTGTTCAATATAATTTGTTTTTGTTTTTGGGGCACATTATTGTTGATGCTACACATACCTACTTATTGATGTATGAGTTTGGAGTTGTTTGTGTGCGTTTCACATTGCGCAATCATGCGCCAACCACAACAACACCACCACCACCAACAACAACAATAGGAATTGAAAGAAAAGCGCACATAAAAGTCAAAAACAATCGGAATACCCTACCATACCATTTCCCCTACCGACTATCAAACCACAATACAAAAATTGAGCCAACCATCCCCCATCCCCTCCCCAAAAAAAAAGCAACAAAATACATAAAAGTCAAAAGGCCAATTTCAAATAGCAGCAGCAGCAGCAGCAACAACAATAAGCAGCAGCTCCCCGCCCCGTTACCGCTTCCAATTCCGCTTTAAGCTATAGGGTAAAAGAGAGGTGAGAGGGGGAGCTCTATCCGAGCACAAGTCAGTGGAATGTTTGGAACACTCTAATAAAACTAATTGAAAGTCTTGTGCGCTGTGAAGCCAATAATGGCAAATGAAGATGATGACGACAACGTCGACGATGACGATAATGATGATCAAGATGATGATGATGATGATGATGATGTTGTTGTTGGTACCCGGGACAACGGGAGCAATAATAATCAGAAGAACAACTGCATGGCAATGGTAGCATTTAATTTAACAAATAAAAGCAAACATATGGAGGCTTGAGAGCAGCTTGCAATTGGTTATCCAACTTTCAACCCGCCACACAAAGAGCATCCCCCTATCGACCAGCCCAGCATATACATATATCGATTTCGATATGTACAATGTAGCCAAAAGGTTAACGCTTTTTATTGCTAACTCAATATAAAAGTAAATTGATTTCAAATTTTCAGCAGCTTTTGTCAATTTGGGAGGTCTTTTTTTCTAGCTGAAAAGTATGCTATGAATTTTTCTCACTGTACACAAATTCAATTATGTGTATATGTGCCTGAAACTTTATGTGTGTTCGTGTTTGTATGTGAGGGAAAGGCCACTTAGCAAATATACACATTTATATATATATAGAGACATATACATATATATCTATCTATACATTGTACAATATAAAAATATACATACATGTATGTGTCTGTCTGTGTGAGAGTGTGTGTGTGTGTAAGTGCGTCCATCTGGCAATTGAAAAATTTGATTTCGAATTGAAATGCAAATCAAGCAAAAATTGAAATGGCATTTGCCGGACCGAGGACCCCACAATGAAGGCTAAATCCTTGGCCAAGAGGCAAAAGCTTTCTAAGCTGGCGCAATGTTGAGTTAAGTGGCACACGTACACACACATTAGTGTCTATATATACATATGTATATGTATATATGTGTGTTGGAGTGGGTGTGGGTAAAGTCCAGTCAATAGCTGTAAAAAGCTCAATTGCAATGCATTCAAAAGGATTATTGTCCTTATTTATTTTGCTAAATTTATTCGTTACGCACAAATGCCCCAGCAAGCTAAACCCAACCGAACTGAAGCGAACCGTATCAAATCAAAAGAGTCAGGGGGGGGTTGTGGTGCGGAGCGTAACAAGAGCGAGCAAGAGGCGTGCCACAAGCAAGTGAAAATACAAAACATAAGACCAAAAATCAAAGCAAATAAACAATAAAAATAATCGGGCCGTTAGTAACACATGTGCATTTTTCATCATCATCATCATGATCGTCATCGTCAAAAGGAGCAGCAGTAGCAACACATCACAACTTTGTTGTTGCCACAACAGACCAAACAACAACAACAATAACAAAACTCGACAGCTTCCTCTGGCAATAAATAGTTGTCGTGCTACAGGAAGAAAAATGCAAGTAGTGTTTAAGTTTTGTTTTTTTTTCTCCCTTTTTTTTTTTTTTTTTTTTTGGCTACCAGCAGCAACCGGAACCTATCGTCATCACAGCCCTCTCATCCCATTTTGGGTGGCAAGATGTGCGAAGCGTCATTTCCTTTATCCACATCCCTCCCCCAACTTTTGACTTGCTTCAGGTTTTCTTCATGGTTTTTCTCTTTTCTTTTTTTTCTGCCGCTTCATCATCGAAATTGAAAAGAAGACAGTGGAAGAGAGAGAAAGAGAGAGAGGCAAGTGGAAGCCGATAATATTTGAGAGTTTGAGGAGGTAAGAATGAGAAAAGTTTCAGCTATGTGGATGTAACCTACGTACGTGTTGAACCATATAAATTTGATTATTGCTACATGCCAGACTTTTAAAAAAGAAAGTAAAGAAGGAAAAAAAATAAAATTCCCCCAGCCAAGGTAAGTGCATTTAGTAGATTATGGTAAGTTAATAGAATTAAAATGAACTTTTCTATAAATCGATAATTAAGTGCAACTTATGTGACCCTAAGTTCACCATTAGAAAAGCAGATTGTCTTATAATTTTTATTAGTATGATAGTCTGAGTTCATATAGTCATTTTCATAAACATATTTGGGCTCTTTATCCTAGGAAACGAGGTCAATCTTTAGTCCATTGTAAAGTCAATTGCATTGTATTTTTCTTTAATTTTTATTTAATTATTATTCAGGCCTTTTCTCATTTCCGATTTTTAATAATTTCGTTATATTTCATTCAGCTTTACATCTTTTTATAATCCTTATTGTAGTCTTTAAAAAGAAAAGTAATATCAAATTATTTCTTAAAGAAATATACTTTTCGTCTTTTGCCATTTTATCCCATAAATCTTGCATAAACCTTTTTATAAGACTTCGACAACTTCAGTTTATACATAAGTATGTATATGCTTATATAGCAAAATGTTATGCATCAGTTAAATACATTCAATCTTGGCTTTATATTGTTGCCATTTCCTTGTAATTTTTACTGCTTGTTGTTCGGCTTCTTCTTCCCATTTCCAGTGGGTTTATGTTCCCTCTGGCCACATACAAACTATTAGTGCAACTCATTCTAGTGTTTTTTGTTGGTGTTGCTGCTGTTATTGTTGTTGTTGATATTGTAGTCATCTTTGTAGTTTTATGTGTGTTGTTTTACAACATAGCCAAAGCCACGCCCACTCAAGGAGGAGTTGGCAAAAAGGAATCCCCGCCCTTGGGAGAAATTACTTAATTTTGGAATTTCAATTTAGCACTTAGACTGGAACAACATGATGGCACGTTGACTGCCCAAGTGTATAAATGTATGCGTCTGTGTAAGAGTGTATGTGTGTGTGCTTGTGTATGTATGTAAGTGTGAGACATGAAGCATAAAGGGAGTTAGTATTTAGGTATGTTTTGCTGTGGTGTGTGTAAAAATCCAGCTTACACATGTTGTGACTCTTAAAAATTTCCGGAATTTTTGGCACGCAATGTTTGCTTTTGTTTACTTTGGCTACCCAACTCGTTTCTCTCTCTCCTCATATTCTCGCTACTCCTCTTTCAATCTCTGTCTCGCTCTCACCCTCTCTTTCTTTTTCTATTTCTCTCTTGGGATGTTAAGACCATTCTTGTTGTGGATGCTGCATAAAGGAACTTGAACATTCCTCTCTCATCATTTCTTGTTTAACTTTATAGTGTGAAAGTTTTTTTTTTTTTATTTTCATGCTTTGTTATTTAGTATATGATTTATTCGAATTTCAGTCTAGTCAAAAGGTAAAGTCAAGGTGTTTAATTAAGTTGGGGGAAATTACAATTAACTGCACATAAAGCTAAACTTTTATCCACTAGACTTTTCTCTATTTACACCTGACACATGCACACACTCACACACACACGACACCAGGCCACAGTCATGTGCGAGGTTAACTCTCTCCCTTCCCGCTGGTGCGGTGAAAGAGTTTGTTAAACAGTGTAAAGTTACACGCAACTAAGCACTTAACTGCATAAAAGCCAGTGTCTGGGGCGAGGGAGCAACTTACAACCGCAGGCGGCGGCAACAGCGACGACGGCAGCCTTGGACTTGGTCGACTTTGCGTGCGTTTTTATGAATGAGAGTCCATGAGCAACAAATGTAAATCTGCGACCCCGTTGAAAGGTCGTCCACAGGCCGTCTACTCCTGCTGCTGATGGTTGATGGTTGTGGTGGTAGTGGTGGTGGTGGCGGCGGGTTGTCGACTGTCAGTGCTTAGGCGCAAATTGAAGCACAGTCAGGGACCAGAGACCGAGCAACAGAGATGTGCGGCCATAAAAAGACGTCTCAAATGGCCGACGAGGTAGCCAAAGGGCAAGCAATGTAAACAGACACAGCTGGAGTTGGTCATTCGACATTCGGGCCAGGCCCAGGCCAAGCCAGGCCACATCAGGACAGACCAAGTCTGGCCAGGGTTGGACTTTGTTGGACTTTGTCTGGACATTCTTCATATGGACCATGTGTCGTTTGTGGCCTTTGTGCGGGTTAGAGGCCGCAAGCTGTGGACCATCAATTGAGCTCTGATCTGACACGGAAGACCATAGAAAACCGCTTAAACTTGTACACGGAAAACGGAGAAAAAGGCTAAGCCAGAAATATAGATATTGGTTAACGTGAGAAAATGAGGCATAAATATGCCAAATAAAAAAAAGAAGGAAGAAAGATTAAAAAACACTAAACGAACAAGCAATCAATTTAAAGTTTTGTCGACGAACTTTATGGTATTCCAATCACAGTTTATTATGGCCAAAAAGGAGGTAAACTTGAAAGTTTAAGAACAATTTCTTTGCGTTACTAAATATGTTTAGAATTTCAAATTCCACTTTAGCTTTGGGTATTAAAACTTAACTTCCTTTCTTTGCCCTTCCCTTATCCTCATCATTTTTAAAAACTTTCCGAATGTCCCTCGTTAAACTGCTACTGTATTCTACCTTAGCTGACTCATTAAATGCATAACTCACTCATTATTGCAACAGAGGCAAAGGCAGAAACACCCCAAAATTCGCGATACCAGCTTAAGCTGTAAATCCCCTCCTCACCCTGCTGCCACCATAATTTGACCACAAAATGCAGGACAGGCAAAAGTAGTCTTAAATCGAAACACCCTATTTGGTTGGTCAATGCAACCCTGTCTTTCAAGGCAAACCGCAACACACATGTACACACACGCTCTCACAAACACACATACATCAGTTGTATGTTCACTGCAGCAAAAAGCGCACCTAAATCCCTATCAGAATGTGCTCCTATGGACTACTGTCTAGTACCTGAGTTCCATTTAAATTCTGGTAGACTTTTTGGCTTGGCATTTAAGTAATTTACTGGCAACAACCTGTGGGCATGGGTATGAGAATATCTCCAGTCATTCTCCCTCTGTGTGTGTGCCTTCTTCTTATGCTGCTGCTCCTGCTAGCTTGCCTGCTTGGCTGGTTGGTTGGTTGGTAATTTTTCACTGGCTGACAAGATGTCGCCATTTGCTGCTGTGCTGCATAATTGCTTTGTGGTTAAAAGGATTATTTGCTTATTTTTCATTTTTTTTCTTTTTTTCTCTTCTTTATTTTTTGCTGCCTGCTTGCCTGCTGACTCACCCAAGACAGACTCAGTTCATCGTCGTCGTCGTCGTTGACGTTGTCGTCGTTTGCCATTTACTAAGCCGGCGGCTTGCGCTGATTTGGGATTAAATGCATTCAGCTCATTTAATTTTCAGTGCACCGCAAAAACCCAAGAGTTTGGTCTTACTGCCTTTGCCTTTGCCTTTAGCTGCTGTGTGGGATATTATATAATTAAGTTAAAGTGAGAGGCGACTGGCAATTCACGAGACCAACTCTCCTCCTTCTTCTTTTCCTCCTCATCTCATTTCTCATCCTCTCTGACTTTCCACGCTTTGATATCACGCTAATTTCTTAATTTTCACCTTCCGCTTATGGCGGACGTAACCCATTCCCTTACCAAATCTAAAAAGGGAATAAAAATATAATACAAAAAAAAAAAAAACATTCATTTCCGTATTTCTATATCTATCTTGATGATGATGACTTTTATTGTTGTGGCGTTGGCGGTGTCGGTTGGAGCGGCTGTGTGTGTTATCAACACCCATAACAATGGCGCGACGACCCCAAACTCAAGCCCGAGACTCAAACCCTGGTCCAGGTCCCGGCCAGGTCCAACCCCCTTCGGCTGATTGCTGTTCATTCGCGCGTTAAATATGAGAGGGGAGGTATAACAACAGTTGTGTGTTGATGCTTTTGAAAATGAAACCCACCCCCCTCTATCCCCAGTAGCAGCCCCAATTCTCCAGTTCGCAAACCCCAACCCCAATCAGGGAACTATGCTTTTTTCTGGACTACTACTCTTTGGGCTCTATGGACGTTTTTGTGTTCAATTTAGCGTCATAATTTCGTTTATTGCATGGCCTGTGACAGCGTTCCGTTTACTTTTGGATAGAGTAACGTCTCTTTCACCCTACCCTACCCTACCCTACCCTACCCTATTCAATCCTCCCTTCATTCGACTCTTTGGTGGTGGCGGTGGTGCTGCTGCTCTGCTGCTGTCAAGTGTTTTGTTGAGTTCATCAAAATTGTCGCTAGCCAACGACGATGACATCCACTTAACGCAATTTTCAGCACCAGAACCAGCACCAGCTCCACTTGACTGTCATTCAGTCAGTCATTTGTTCAAGCTGCTGCTAAGCATCCACCATCAGCATCTATTCATTCATTCACTCAGTCATTCATTCACTCACTCACTCATTCATTCGTGAGTGAGTTTGTTCGTTCATTTTACGCCATTTACAGTTACAATTAATGTTTGTTTGCCCAACTCCCGCATGACAAGATCAAAGTAGCCTCCGCTTTATGCTTCCAATTTCAGTTTCCAGCTTTTCATACATATTTAATAATTGTTCAGCTTAAAGTCCATAAAAATGTCGAGACCCGATGTTAAGGCCTCTAGGGAAGAAAGCCACTTTCCGTCTCCTCCCCTTCCCTACGCCCTGACAAAGAAAAAGGGTCGCAGCAACAGCAGCAGCACAACAAAAAGCGCAACCTTGCCATAACAGAATAAAATGAATGTTTTTTTGCACAACTTTACACCTGGAACTGGTGGTGGTGATGGTGCTGGTGCTGGTGCTGGTACCGGCTGCCGCCGGGTGAGTCTGTGGCATCTTTGGGGCATGCCATAAAGTATCTTAAATATTTTGTACAACGGTGCCCTAGCAAATTTTATGACAGAGAGTTGGGAGGTGAAAGGCATTCCCAGTACTGGAACTGGGCCTCGGCTTCATTAGATTTGCACTAGAACTTAATTTGCAGTAAGGTTTTTTCTACTTCACCAATACTCGCAGCTTGTGTACAGAATTTCAATGCTTTTCTTTTTTTTTTTTTTTGTTGTTCTACCCATAGTGAAGGGACCCTATTAGGGTCTTGATTACCATCTTCCCTACAAAAAAAAAAAAAAAAAAAAAAACTAGGGTCACTTAATTTGGGATGAATGGTATTCTAATATGAAGGCAAACAGTCCAAACTCTAAAAACTTGTATATAGTGAAAGAAATATTTGCAAATTTTTCTGCTTTTGTTTATTTGTTTAAAACTTTTTCTATTTAAAAAAAAAGTCAACTTGCTGATGTGAAATTGAGAGAACAAAAATAAGGGAAATTCAATTACCATTTAAAATTGGCAGCGTATTTTAGGTCAAACCAAAAAAGGTTATTTGAAATTTAAGGATATTTGCAAGTCGGTTCTAGGTTGCTACATATGGTATTCCTGTTTTTTTTCTCCTTTTTTTTTTTGGTAGGTTGCTTTGTTTAATCTATTTTTTATGCGCTTTGCGCGGGCATTCGCCTAAAAGCGGGCTTGGATTTATGCTTGCCTGCTCTTGATTCGATTCCGTTTTGACTGTGCATGTGTGTGTGTGAGTGTGTGTATGTATGTGTTTGAATGTATTTTTTTTAGGGATATTCTTTTGTCATTGGGACCAAGAGCAACCACCCTAATTTGTTGTTGTTTAGAGGGGATTTGCATATACAAAAGAACTCATGCATACATACATACATACATACACATGTATGCATGTGTATGTTTGTATGTGGAAGCTGCCTTTTTATGTGCATTTACCTCCCATTAAATCAAAATCAAAACATATTCATATAAATTTTTTGCTGTCGCTGTACGTACTTTGCTTTTGCACCTATTGCACGTTTGTTGTTATCGTTGTTGTTGTTGCGATGCTGTTGCTCCTTCTTGTTGCTTTTCACTTCACTTTGGACTGATTTGAGCACTTAACATAATTTATTTTCATTTGAACAATTTCTTATTTCTTGCTTGCACTTGGCACACAAACACCGATTGTTGCTGCTGCTGTTGTTGCTGATGTTGTTGTTGCTGTTGTCACAACTTTGTTTTGCTGTTGGGCTTAAAGCATTTCCTTCTACTTTCTGGGCTTTCTTTTTCTTTCTTCTGCTTTGCCTTTAATCTAAAAAAAACAACAACAATGAAACGAAAACACAAACACACACATATAATGCAGCCGCCGCCGCTGTCGCCGTTGTCGTTCAACAGTAAAAGGCGATCCCGATGGAGCGATGAAGATGCTGCAAGCAAAAATATTCACGTTACTCTTACACCACTCACTCCCCTACACACACAAACACAGAAAAACGCAAAGCTCTTAATATATCGTACGAAATACCGTTATAGCAATCCGTCCGCAAACACGTCCGCTCTCAATACAAGTCGAGTCACAACTGAATTCTTGCACCAACTTGTTATTTTTGTTGTACCATACGTATACGGTATACAATACTCGTCAAATGAATAGGGACAAGATTGTGTTTATATTGTTTATCTTTGTTTTCTATTGACGTTATACTAAAAGTGTCACAGAGAAAGCAAAATCATTGCTGTATAAGGATTATATAAATATATTTTGTCAAAAAAATAAAACGAGAACTGTAATATTTAATATTCTTAGAAACCTACCTGGTTATGGGAAAAAATGCACAGACTATGCTTAATCTGTAGTAAAGATAATCCCTAATTTGAAATAGTTTGAATCAGTTATTCATCTTATAGATGAGGTAACTAAAAATAGTGTAACTGAAAAATATGAAGAATTAAAAAATGATTGATATTTAGTGCTCTAATTTTAATTTATGCAATTTCCGGATAGAGGGGCATTCATAATTATTCATATAAGTAATTATTCTAGCTAAAAGCTACATCCATGCCTTAAAATTTATAAAACTATTGCATATTCTTAGGTAATCAAATGCACTTTTTGATTTTCAATATTCAAAATGTATTCGATGCCCACGTTATAACAGCTCCCTGTATTTCAAACTGTAATGTAACAGCCTCATAACATTGTTAGATCAAACATGTTGTATGTTGTGGTTCGAAACAAACCTGTTTATTTTACTATGTTGGTCTCCAAGGAAATTTTATATTAGCGCTAAAATTTAAACAAAAAGTTGAAATTATTTATCAATCAATTGGCAATCAATCAGCAATTGCCCTTCGCAGGACTCTATAAAATTTGTATTATTTTTAAAATATATTCTATTAACTAATTTCAATAATTATGCTTAGTCAAAATTTTTAAAATTTTACCGATTTTGATTATTATCAGTCCATAATTGTTGTTCCTTTGTTTTAGGGCTAATCAACGTTTATGTTTTCCTTCTTGTACATTTTCTTAACGGTATATTCTTGCTCGATGCCTTTCGATGTGACGGTACTTCTTGGATGCCAGTGCCATACTCATTTCCGGTTTCCGTTACTTTGTGTGCGTGTAAAATTTGAATTGCGTGGCAAAAGGACCCTTCCCTCGACTTAAACTGCGACTTCGTTTTACATTTTATTTTTATTGTGTGCATATCTAGAGTTATTGGGGAAAAAACATTAACATTGAGGGCGGATGTTTGCAATTTCCACGTCTCTGGGGGCGTGTCCCGTTTTGCCTAAATCAAATTGTCTCGTGCAACTCAAAACTCATTCTATTAACTGCCAATTGCCGGCAATGAGGAGGGCTTCCCTTGAAGAAGGCTAATCAACACATTGAGAAAGCAAAGTGAGTTCAAAAAAGAGAGGGAGAATAATTGAACGGCCGAGAGACCGAGACAGAGAAAGAGAGAGGTCTTTGAAGGCCTAGCTGGAAATAGAGGGGCTGATAAGAATGTGGTTGCATTTTTGATAAGATAAGTTCCAAAAAGTTCCTAGTTACGCAGAGTGGGAGCTTTTGCTTTGGCAATAGATCGCCAGGTGCTTAGTCACAGGTTGCCATTAAGCACAAGCAGTCACAAAATGGATGAAGCGGACTTGTCACTCTTTGGCAGTAAGAACAAGCATAAGAAAGATAAAGCAGATGCCACACAGATCGCCAAAACGCCCACATCGGAGGCCGACTTGAAGCGCATCATTATATCTCGTCCCACAACCGATGATACATATGAGAATTGTCGCCGTGCCGGCATTGCATTGATCCTCAATCACAAGGATGTCAAGGGGCAGAAGCAGCGTGTGGGCACTGAACGAGATCGCGATGACATGGAGCACACTCTGAAGGGCTATGGCTTCGATGTAAGAACCTACAATGATCTGACTTTCGAGGAGATCAACAAACTACTCAAAGAGGGTAGGTAAAAATTTTAAATTCAAGGCAAATGAATAAAAAATATATTGATTACCTTCTATTTTCAGTGGCTCGTGAGGATCATAGCCAAAATGACTGCTTCGTGCTGACAGTAATGTCTCATGGCTCTGAGGGCAAAGTCTATGCCAAAGACATGTCATATCCGGTGGAACGTTTGTGGAATCCATTTCTGGGCGATAATTGCAAGAGCCTGGTCAATAAGCCAAAGATATTCTTCATTCAAGCCTGTCGGGGTGAGAACTTGGAAAAGGCCGTGGAGTTTAGCACATTTGCCGTAATGACCAGAGAGTTGGGTCCAGCACCAGTGGCTCCAATAGTACAACCAATTACCTATGCCATACCCAGCACCGCAGATATGCTTGTCTACTATTCCACATTTGACAGTAGGTCCTGGAAAGAATTTAAAAAAAAATTTAACTAATTTATGATTACTTTGTCTTTGTTTTCAGAATTCTTCTCATTTCGAAATGTGGACGATGGCTCTTGGTTTATACAGAGCCTGTGCAGGGTTCTCGATCTTGCTGCTTGTAATGAGGCACTGCAGCCGGAGGGAGCCGAACTATTACGCCTACTTACAGCTGTGAATAGAAAGGTGGCTTACGAGTATCAGTCGAATACGAAGAACGAGGCTCTCAATCAAATGAAAGAAATGCCCAATTTTATGTCCACATTGACAAAAACCTTTCAGTTGCGTGTGAAACCCAAGACCTTAACCTGACGAGAATTAATGAAATAAATGCAGCGACAGCAAGAGAAAGCGGTGGGCAGTGGGAGCTGAGTCAGCCAACAGAAGTATATAACAACAATTTGTATTAATAATAATGTTTGCTATTTGTTTATATGTATCTATCGATCGTTATGTTCTTTCGCTTTGCACTACTTATCTGGAATTGGCTTAATGCCGCTGGGGCCCGATAACGAATGCCAGTTGACTGCTCTATATAGATGGCTGTTAGATAGTTATTTCACCAACAAATGGTGGACATTGTATTTGATATTATATATACATATATCATGATGAATCCCTGTGGCGGTTCTCAGTTAGCCAGGACATGGCAGGATTACCACACGTTTGTGGGCTTTGCCTGCTCTTTCGTTTATGGCAACTACTATCTTTGGCTCCAGTTCGCTATAATTCCAAACGAGGTGTTCACTGTAGTCCTCTGATGACCATAAATGCTCTGATAAGATGGCTCATCTTGGTGGCAATCTCACCTTACATTCTAATCCAGAGTTCAGCATTATATGAGGCGACCAATGTGAAGCTATCATCGATCTTCAAATACATTGCCTTGGGCACAATGGTTGGTGATATTGGAATATCATTGGCAATCTTGGCCAGTCATCTGTGGCAGCGTCAGAAGTTGGCTAAATTACTTAATCAGTTTGTTAACCTTCATCGGACTACTAGATTAAACTGGCCTTTTACCATAGTGCTTTGGCTGAAACTTCTACTATCTCTGTACGAGGTTTTGTGTAATATTCCCTTTCTGCAGGATTCAGGGAATCGTTTGCCCTGGCAACAACTTCTGGGCTATGCCATTGAACTCTATGTTCAGCATGTGAGCAGTGTTTATGCTAATGGAATATTTGCAGGATTACTTCTCCTTTTAGCCAACTTGGATGAATTGGTAAACGATGAAGAAAGCAATGCTCTAGCATTGAAAAGGGAACGAAATTGGTTAAGAGTGAGCAGCAATTTCAATAAAACTTTTCAATTGGGCATATTCCTGCTGGTCATTGGCAACTTTATAAACATTTTGGCCAATATGTATGCCTACATGTCCTACTTTGTGTCCCAACATGGTGTCCCTTTAACCATATCCAATTATTGTGCTATTGTAACAATTCAGTTATACGCCTTGGTCGTGGTGGCCCATCTCTGTCAGATGAGGCACGCCAGATTACGTCGTCGATATCTTCAATTGGCTTACACTCCCGATAATTTAACTAAAGAACAGGTAAGTGTATAATTCTAATCTAGTTTTATATAAATTAACAATCTGCTCTATCATATTTTAGGCCACAGGACCCACAATTCCTTTGCTAAAATTTCCTTTAGATACTTTCAAATTTTCAATTTTGGGCCTCTTTGCTTTGGATAATGCCTTTTGGTTATTTCTTGTATCGTATGCCATGAATTTTATTGTTATTATCTTGCAGTTTACCTTGGAGAACAAAAAAACCTAAAAAAAAATAATCGCATTACTAATGGAAATATGACTTCATATATAATTAGATTTCTTTTGTTTAAGATTTATTAGCACAATTTTTTTTTTTCTTACAGACCCATGACACATACATATATCTATTTTTATATTTCTATAATAATCACAATTTTTGAAATAAAAGTGATACAACGTTAATCGTTTGATTCCAATGATAAGCTGTAATTTTGCATTGTAGACACTGCACAACAAAATTTGTTTTTTACTCGTATTTGTTTTATCTAGCAAGAAAGCGCACCTTTTGAGCTTCAAAACTCTTTTTGAGTTTCTGGTTTGTGACTTGTCTAACAACTCGAAATGAACTTGTCGTTTATTATTAAACGTTATAATTTGAAAAGTTTTAAGAATGTAAAAAAGTCAATTATTTAAATTTATTGAATTTATAATAGAATATATAATATAATAATAATAAAAATTCTAAGCAATGAAATCTATTTTTTAAAGAGACTATTATGAAACTTTCAGCATTAAAAAAAAACATTGAGAGTCGAATAATTAAAGATAGAACTTAAAAATTCTAAGCATTCTTTTCAGTAAGTCAATCGTTCATTCTATAAGTAATTGTGCTTATTTAAGTAATGAAAAAATTACAATATATGCCTTAAGTTAATCCTTTTTAGTTTCTTGTCTAGTGACCTGGACCCCGCCTACTTTTAATACACTAAAGCATAATTTGAAGTAGGAACTCCTATGCCGATAATAGTATCGGTAACATGAAAGATAATCATATCTTTAGACAACATTTTTCTCCACATATAATCGATTGAGATTGGATTGTAAATCTTTTCGGTATTCAGTCAGTTATTTTAGTGTGTCGCAATCGTCTATTTTGATTTCGGTGAAACGTTTTTGTCATTTGGTCAGTTGCATAAACTGGAAACGAAAGTCGTCGGCAATAAAAAAAACACACACACAAAAACTAAAACTCGAACTAGTTCGATGAGATTTACAGCAAAGCAAAAATAAATATTTATTTAAATAGGACATGGCGGATAACGAAATGTTTAACTGTATCCTGTTTCGCCCAAGAGAAATAGCAAAAGATATTGATATGTTATTATAATATAAATGTTAGTAGATCTTGGAAAGGGCTTCTCACATTTCAGAGTCCAACGGAGCATGGCCATTGGTTCGATTGGCCTATATGCATTTGGTGTGTACATAATCTGATTATTACAAATTATTCATTGGATTAGCATATTGAATTCTTCCTGCTTTCACTTTGTATAGTATAACTCTGAAGACTACCCTCGCTTATTAGCATTAATTCTTCCTATGGATAACCACAAAGGCAGACACAGATTGAGCAGAAGCATTCGCACGCGCCAATTTTCCAAACCGCTGGGCCGATCGCACTCCGTCTACCTGCACTTGCGTAGGTTGCTGTGCCTTTTGGTCAGTCTCGGCTCCACTCAAGTATTATGTAAGGCTATTAACCACAAATTCGAGCACTACACTGAGCCAAAAAAGAAAAGAGATCATAAATCAGCTTCTTGAATTGATCACTCAATGTTTTCAAAACAAGTTTTGTTAATTTTGAAATAGTTTTATTATAATTTTAATTTAAAATATTTATACATATATATATCAAATTTTATTTTTCCCTGTGTAGCTTTACTTTGCTTCTGCTTAAGCCCCTTTATCTGCGACTAGCTATTGTTGGCCAGCTGGTGCGATGAATGGTATAAGGTGTAAGGCAAGAACCGTTAAGACGCCTCTTGCAGTTGATGCCTAACGTTTGGGCTTATCGACGTATTGTTCATCCATCCCATCAGCAATTTGTTTTGTATTTGACTTGTTGCCTCGAATGCGCTTTAGCTGTGGCATTTGCAGCGGCAACTTAATGTTGACTTTACATTTCACTGGGCGCATCATCAAGTCATCATTTCACCTGCCTTTGAGCCATCTTATGCCCTCTGTTACGCTCTGTCCCCTCTTCATCTTTGAGTTATCTCTTTGCCAGCATGTTTATGTTTATGTTAATAAGTTTTGTTATTTTTTTTTTTTTCTTCTTTATTATTATTATTTTATGATTACAAAGCAACCAGTTGGGTTTGCTCTTGTTTTTGTTGTTATTGTTATTTGCTGCTGGGCCTTCCTTCCTTCTTTCTTTGCTGCATTTCATTTGATTGGCTTTTGTGTTTTTCAACACGCAATAAAAAGGCAGCAAAGAAAGAGAAAAGACAACACAAAATCAAGACAAAAGCCGCAACGGTTTATTTGAGACAACTCAAGTTTTGCACTAAACATGGACCTAGACTTACACACACTGACACACACACACACACATACACTTATTAAGGATGCCTCTCTCCCACTCTCTCATTTAAACCATTGCAAGAAGATTTTTCCTTGCCACTTGTTGTCGCTGTTGTTGTTGTTGTTGTTGTTATTAATATTATCTTTTGCCACAGTGAAAAACTAGTCTCATCACTTGCTGCTTACCACACACTCACCTAGTAGACTCTCAAGACTGAATTCCACTTGCAGTCGCTTCAGTTGGTCGTGAAGTGTTTACCTAGTCGGTTGTCGGTTTGTTAGTTGTTGGCTTTGTGCGTTTTGTTAGCCATGTTAGATGCGACGCATTCGCAGCAACATATACACACACTCAATGAAAAGGATTACTGAATGGATAATTATTGTTGTTAACGTTATCAATCATATGGCTGCATTAACATTATTATTCGGTTGTTTAGCATATTTGTTGGGCCAAAATGTGGTGCAAACGGGCCAAGTGCAAGGCAAGTTTAACTAAAAATGCTCATCATTAATCTTTCGTGTAATTCAAAAGCTGGCCAACGAGCTCTACTCTGGCTATATTTGTCAAGTGCAGTTTGTCGCCTAAGTCTTTAGTTGCGTTGCAAGTAAACAAGTTTATCTTGTTGTTGTTGTTGTTGTTGCTGTGTTTGAATTGATGATCCGTTAAATAACCCAAATTTCAAATAAAATGCTGTTGCAACAACTCGTCCCCAGACCCGCGTAAATCTGCATCGATCAATGCCAAAGAAGTCAATTGGCAATTTTTATAAAAATATCCAACTCAAGGTGGCAAAACATGTTAATTTTCCTTATCCAAGTGACCCAAATTGTCTCCCTAGTGTGACCCATTTATTTATGGCTAACCTGCTCCTTGCCACCTAACACACACTCAACACACACACTCGCACAGACCACTTTTACCGTGAACGATGTGAACCCAATGGTGATCTCGCAAGTCACCCAACTTCATGTGGCAATGTTCTAATTAAAATTTTAATTTGTTTGTGTTACTTGGAATGACCGCATAAACTTAATATTCTTGTACAACTTGTATGAAATCCGACTATAAAATACTGTCCAACAAGCCGACAAGTGTTGAGTGTTTAACACAAATGTGTGTAATGTGTGTGTGTGTGCATTTGTGAATAATAATTTGTAGCTATTTTGTTCTTATGAGAATGAGAATATGTTTGTGGGAAATGAGAATTGACCGTTACGAAAAGAGATTCAAATTGTTGAAAGTGATAAATGTCTATGACAAGAACAATACTTCTATAACAAGTGTGGAAAATTATATGGAAAATGACTTCAACTTTGAACCAACTTCAGTTTTTATGTTTATGACAGTTTTCCGTTTTCATTTATGAGTTAAATTGTTTTAAAATTAGATTTTTATGATATTTTATGGTAACGGTTGAACGAATGTATGTATATTAATTTAAACTGAAAGTTTAAGAAAGTGTTATTAAGGCATCGAAGCAAAACAAATAAATATATATACATTAGGTAACCAGTTCTATAAACTTTGATAAGTGATGCGTGTGAAGAAATCTTGAATTCCTAATGAATCTTGTGTTTAAAGACTTTTTCTTTCTCTGATACGATTTAAGTGGTCTATTTCCATTAACGACATTTAAAAATCAAAAAATATCACAGTAAGCTGCTATAATCATAGTTATTGTCAATCCTGGACTAATTCTGAAAATGGATATTAAAAGTTTAATAAAAAACGTTTTAGCATTTAGATTTTTCCCAAACTAAGTTTGTTTTTAAGGGTTTAA
Source organism: Drosophila austrosaltans (assembly GCA_035045865.1). Taxonomy (NCBI): domain Eukaryota; kingdom Metazoa; phylum Arthropoda; class Insecta; order Diptera; family Drosophilidae; genus Drosophila; species Drosophila austrosaltans. The sequence continues at coordinate 5,836,362 of JAWNOQ010000180.1, read as the reverse complement.
TTACTTTCCGGCTATTCCTAATAGTAGATTTGCTAATAAATAGTTTAAAATCCTTATTTTGAGTTCACTTAATATTCGAATACATTCTTTTGAAAAAGATAGTTGTAATAATGGAACTCAAACTATGACTATCAGAGCCTTCGGTAAGAGCATTCACCAAATTTGCTAAACATTGGTTGTTCCATTTCTATCCAAAGTGGCAGGGAATGGTAAATAGTTGAGATTCAAATTATGTATAGTAGATGAACGGAACTTTATGTATTTTTACTTTGCAATTACAATTCCTAAGGTAATTAGTTACACACGTGTAGATATATACTATGTTAAGGCGATATCATATCCACATACAAACAAGATAATCTACACTAAAATACATAAAAAATTCTGTTAGAATTATTAAATAACTTAGTCATTTGAGTTTGATTTTTTATCTATCTATGAATTTTCTCTCAATTCGTTTTTAATAATTATCAAATACAATCGGAATCTAAATATAAATTTTGTAGAAACATAATGCTTTTGAGATAATTATTAAAAGTGTTAACGACCTTTCTAATTTGAAGTTTTAAACATTTTGCCGGCTCAAAGTCATAGGTTGTGTTAACAACAATAAAAACAGGTTGTCATTTTTGAAACTCGAACTTTAGATCTTTTAAGGTATTAGTAATAATAAGAAATATATGGAAAATACAGATTGAAATCACTTCCAAGTCCTGTTTAAAAGGGCCACTACTTTAAGCCACAATCATGTGCAAGGGTATTTAAAATTGCTAACCAAAAGAATCCTGATAATTCAGTTCAGGTTTGCATAGAGCAATTGCAGATTCAGATTTCCATATTCATGGACTTGGACTCGGTTGCAATGCAAACAATTCACACCAAAGTGAACTAGAAACTGCAAGTAAATAATAGAAACTGCACCTGCAAAAACTTAAATTGCACCGCAACAACAATAACACGAACCAAAAAAAAAAAAAAAAATAGTAATAGAAATAAAACAATAAACAAGCAAAGCCTACGAAAAATTGTTGTAAGAAAAAAAAAAACAAGCGAGCTGAAGATTTCTCTGGAGCAACATCAAGAGCAACAATGATATTTTCACGCTATAGAAGATGTTCCGAAAAAATGTCAGTAAGTCAGTCAGTCAGTCCATCAAGCAGTCAGTCAGTCAGTTAGATATCTCAACTCTTGTCTTGTCACTGTATGGCAAGGAAAAAAATTTGTTAATTATGTCATGAGGGTGGGAACTGCTGCAGCAGAGAAACACAAAAACCAAGACAAGAAAATAATTCGCAAGTTGATTGCAGGTCTCCTCCGGCAACAGCAACAGCAACTGCAACGGCAACAACTGAAACGACTGGGCGACAGTTGAATGCATGTGGAAAAGTGTTGCAACTTGAGCATGGGCCACGCGACAAACGTAGAAAGTTTCGGTTAGGCGCCAGTTCTCCCCAAGATTCGCATTGCATTGCGTTCCCCTCCACCCCTTGTGACCATGTTCAATTGTGGTTGCGTTTTTCCATTTTCGGTTCTCAGTGCTTAAAAATTTGCATGCCACAGACACAGCAAAACAATTTGTCAAAGCTATTTTTACTTTTTTTTTTTTTTTTGTTTTCTTTTTGGTGATCTCTAATCATTTTATTCGTGGCCTACTTTAGCAGCCTCCGGTGGTGGTCTCGGTGGATGTTCGTTTCACACGCTGGATGGAGCGACAGCGGAAAGCGAAGGTGTTCGCTTCATACGACTGAGAGAAGATGCCCAGGTGGGCAAGGAGATACTTCGACTGCAAGCCTATCCACGTTCCAGTGTGGCCCTCAAGGGCGCCGATGCCAGCGGTGATCATAAATATTTCAATTTAACGGAATATAATGCAACCACACTGGTGGTTAGTCTAGCGAGATCACTGGAACGCCTGGTGGATCGAGATGTACCAAGGAATTTGTTAAAGTTTCGCATACTTTGCGCTGGCCGGCAAGAGAAACTGGAGGAAGGAAGTTATCTTTCCATTACAGTTTATATTGAAGATGTAAATGATAATGCTCCAGAATTTCTAAACACTCCCTATGTAGTGGATGTGGATGAGAATACTTCTGTGGAGAGCATTGTGTTTGAAGGTGTGCAAGCCTTTGACCGGGATAAGCCAAACACACCGAATTCTGAAATACATTTTAGCATGACCACGGTCCCGGAACAGATATCAGCCGATGGTAGTCCATACTTTGCTCTTAAGAGCCCCCATCGCCCTCTGCTAATCCTTAAGCGAGAACTTGACTTTGATAATGGCATACGGCAGTTCAATTTACCAATTTTTGCCTGGGATCGGGGCACGCCAGCCAATCAGGCTAATACTACAATAACAATTAATGTGAAAGATGTTGATGATTTACCACCCAAGTTTACGGAAGGTGTCTATCGGACCAAGATTAATGAGTTCCATCCAATGACTGGTGTTCCAGTGCGCATTCCCCTCTACTTTGCCCCACCCATAATGGCCTTTGATCAGGATTCGTTGAATGCAACTTTGGTCTATGAAATCATATCGGGCAATGAGAGGCAATTATTCCGGGTTAATCCTCATAATGGAGTCATGTACTTGCAAAAGGAAATCGATTTGGAGGAGGAGAGTTTACCTGGCAACACTTTTGTCATCCAATTGGAGGCAAGACAAAAAGATAATCCACTCAAGAAAGCCCTGGCACGGTGAGTCCTATGAAAAAATATCTTTTAATCATTATTAAAATGTTTTCCATTTTCTTTTCTCCAGAATTGAAATTGAGGTTCTGGATCTAAATGATAATGTGCCGGAATTTGAGGCGGATTTCTATAATATTTCCATAGTAGAAAATCTGCCCACTGGTTTCAGTGTACTTCAAGTGAATGCCCTTGATCGAGATCAGGGTGAGAATTCTGAGTTTTTATATAATCTGGTGGAAACAAAAGATGCTACTGGTGCCTTTCGTATTGATTCACGATCTGGTTGGATAACGGTGCGCGATGATCGTCTATTGGATAGGGAGAAAAGGAAATCCATTCAGCTAAATGTGGAAGCCTTGGAGCGAAATCCCTCATATCTAGATGATAAGCATCTGAAGAAACCCGGTCCAAGTCGAGTGCGAGTGGATATAACTTTGCTGGACACCAACGATAATACTCCAAAATTTGAGCATGGAAATCTCTATGAGTTCAAAGTGCCCATAACTGCACCTATTGGTTATAAGATTGGACAAGTGGCAGCCCATGATCCCGACGAGGGACCAAATGGCCATTTGCTCTACGAACTGCAGCGACCCAAGGGAAGTGGCTATATCCCCTTTCGATTGGACAATAAGAATGGCACCATCTATGTGGGTGGACCATTGAGACGTGGACGCATTGCCGTGTTTGTTGAGGCCAGTGATCAGCCAACAAATCCCTCAGAGCGTCGCTTCTCTCTGGCTGTGATTACAATTGAGGTGTATGCCACCATAGATGACCAGGCCATTGATTTTGTGGGTGCTCCTTATGAATTTTGGGTGGGAGCTCATACCTCATTGGGTACTTCAGTTGGTCAGGTGCGAACTACTTTGATCTATGATGGCGAAGATGAGATTATGTACGATTTATTACACACCTATTCGGAGGGTGTACCCTTTGCCATTGAAGAGAGATCAGGGATTATAACTGTAATCAGAGAGTTATCGGAATTTAAAAGGAAAATCTATAACTTTGAAGCAGTTGCAAATTATGTAAGTAGCATGAAAAAACCTTTCAACGGAAGTCTTACTATCATTTTCTTTAGCTTTTTGCCAACTCATCCAAACCGCTGATTATATCACGGAGTTCACCGCCACTGACAACAGCTGCCACAACGGAACTAACTGACGAAGGTGTCCTCATCACTAATCTCACCATACATATTGTGGCAAAACCAGAGCAGAAGGTGCCCATTCGACCGGTTATAGAGTAAGTCGAATACTATTGGAAAGATATTGCTAGCTATTTAACATTAATCTATTATTTATCGTTCCTTTAAAGGGAGATCAACATGAATATAATCAATTTCCATGTGGAGGAGAATCTGGTGGGTGGCATTATTGGACAACTTCTATATAAAAATGGTCTCAATGTGGTCAACAATGAGTTGGGCAGCTTCCGGGAGATGCCAGCGAGTAATCTAACCATGGGAAGTCGCTTCCGTAGCCGGAATCGCAGTCGCAGCTATAAAACAAAGCGACGCCTGGCACGCCGTTTGGCTGGAGATACCAATCTCAAGTTGCGCTATATTATAGCCAATCAGCAGGAAGTGGTTAATAAAATATCCATAACAGAGGATGGCACTTTGCTAACCCTCATTGGATTGGATCGGGAGCAACAGGCAAGCTATGAACTGACCGTAATTGTGGAATATAGTACGGGATTGGTAAGCGGAGCGGGCATCTATCAGGTCAACATAAAGGTGGACGATGTCAATGATAATGCCCCGAAGTTTAATGCCCTCACCTATGTGGGTCTGATCAATGAGAATTGTGCCCAGGGCACAGAATTATCCATGAATCAGGCCATACTCATAAATGATGCGGATGAGGGAGTTAATGCAGAGTTCCGTGTCCAGTTGCAGGGAGATTATAGTGAGGAATTCAGCATTGAGTATATTAATGTTACGACCACTGTCAATGGAAGTCAACACAAGATTCCATCGGGAACGGGTGCATTTAATATATTCAATTTAACCGATCAATGGAATGATGAATTCAAGTACCAGGAACTCCATACGTCCTTTATGCAATCCAATTTCAAGCTGAGCAGCGGCCCATACTTTCGCATCAGCTACACGGGAAAGAGAGGATTGGACAGGGAAAAGCAACAGTTATACAATTTAAAGATTATAGCTGCTGATACTGGAGGACTGTCGGGTTATGCCCACTTAACGATTCTTGTGGCTGATGTCAATGATAATGCTCCAATCTTTGAGCGCATTTCTGTTTTCAAGGACTCCAGATTGGAGATAAGGGAATATACAACAGATATGGAGATTTACTTTGTGGAAAGTTCCAATGGCATGATGGCGCCATCTTCAACGGCTACAATGATGCTAGCACCACCTCCCTATCATATTCCGGGATCACCGCGTCTTCACATGGACCGAGAAAGAGGAGTTGTGGGCCGTGCCAAGTCACGACGTCGCTTTGCCCGCTCCCTGATCACCAAGTGTCCCTTGTTTGCTGTCTACGAGGATACACCGGTGGGAGCTAAACTACTGCAGTTGAGTGCCAGTGATGAGGACTTTGGTAAAAATGCTCTGCTCCACTATGAGCTATCGGCTGAGCAGGTTAAACGATCTCCAGGAATGCCAATGATAAAATTGCAGGGTATACGATACTTCAGCATGGATAAACTGAGCGGAGAACTATCGGTTAACTATCCATTGGCTGCCAATATTGAGATATTGGTTAATCTAAGTGTCACTGATATAGATGGATTAAAGGACTCCACTTGCCTGCGCTTCTCAGTGATGGATGTCAATAATCATGCTCCAACTTTTAAGAAATCCTGGTACAGTTTCGATACAGCCGAAGGAGATTATAAGGACAGCGTTCTGGGCCAACTGATGGCCATTGATATGGACTATGGCGAGAATGCCAATGTAACCTATAGCCTTAGTGACCTAGAATTACCTTTCACCATAAAGCCAGCATCGGGAGTACTTAAGATCAATGGTCAACTGGATCGTGAACTGAAGGCCAAATATAATTTTCAGGTTATGGCAACTGACAATGCTCCTCCACTGTTGCGAATGTCCAGCAGCGTTAATGTGGAGGTCAATGTATTGGACATAAATGACAATCGTCCTGAATTTATTGGCTACGATGAGCAGACAAAGGCCATCAAGTATATTCCCCAAGTGGCCGATCGCACTCAAATGTTGCCGGTGTACAAAGCTTACTTGGATCGGAGTACCCAACCGGGCACTTTCGTGAAGCAACTGACTGCCATTGATAAGGATAATGTGGGAAATGGTAATGGATTGGTTCTCTATTCCATTCGTCATCAGGAGATGCAGGCACCACTGTTCCAGATTGACTCTCGGGATGGAACCATAACGACAATCTCCCACATCAGCGGTTACAATGATTATGAACATTTAAATGTGTCAGTCATTGCCTCGGATTTGGGTAGTCCAGCTTTATCTGCTACCGCTGTGGTTATAGTCAACTTGCAGGGTCAGACTGTTACCACCTCCACGACAACATCCAAGCCAGAAGTGCCTCTAAATGTGACCATTTTCCAGCACTCGTACTTTGAAGTCCAATTAACTGAGAACAATGAGGCACCAACTGAAGTGATGCGTTTGAATCTGTCGGCAGGATTGAATCCAGACAATTATCGTTGGTCGCTGTGGCTGGAGGAGGGCCTTGATGAGACAGATGCCCATCCACCATTTGAATACGATGCCAAGAATATGTTACTTTATGCCCTTAAGCCATTCGACAGGGAACGCATATCGCGCTATCAGCTGAGAATTCGAGCGGATCGTTTAAGTCGAGAGGCTCGGAACTATGCCAAAGTATCTTATCCGGTGGTAGATGAACGGATTGAAGGTCTCTCACTCAATGAGTGCCGCATCCTTGTCCACATTGTGGATGAGAATGATAATGCACCCAAATTTCGTGGCAATGGACAACCGATTGTGGCCGTCTTACCACGAAGTGCCAGCTTTGGTTATCCAGTGACTCGGGTGATTGCCTCAGATGCCGATGAGGGTCTAAATGCAGAGATACGCTATCGTCTTTTAAATGAGCCCACTCGGTTATTTGGCATTGATGAAACAACCGGAAATATACGATTACTTGGGGATCTTCCATTGGATGAAAGGATCTATGGTTTCGACGTGAAGGCCACCGATCGCCTGGGTGCAGATGATGGCCGTAGTGGCATTGTCAATGTATTTGTCTACATCATAGATGAGTCAAAACAGGTGCTATTGGTGGTTGCCGGCAAACCAGTAGAGGTCGAAAGTAAAATTGAAGGCCTAATGGAGGCCCTGAGCGAGGCCATTGGCAAGGATGTACGTGTCAGATTGTTGGAACCACATGCAGGAGGATTGGAGCCGTCGTAAGTGTTTTAAAGTTGACCTATTTGCATTGACCTTATCTCTTATTTCTGTTCGTTCCCAGTACCAATGCCTATATCTATGCCGTGGATCCGCATACGAATGCCATTGTGGAAATGGAGCAATTACAGGAGTAAGCAACATCCTCCTCCTACACCCATGACCCAGAATTGTCAAGTTATAATGGATTGTCTTTTCTTTCTCCTTTAGCTCTCTGGCTGGCCTACAACTGGATGCATTGCAGTTGCAGCAACAGCGTGTGGACAACGCGAAGGCCATGCCCCGTATCATTGAGTTGGCTGAATTTGGACAAGTTCCAAGACCCACACATGCCACGGTTACCAGTTTTATGGGAGGCCTGGAATTCGTGACTCTAGTTCTATTGGCACTGATTAGTCTGGGAGCACTTATTGCCGCCTGTTGCTATCTTTGTATGCGCCAAAAACGGTAACTGAAAAAAAGACTGCTAAAAGCGTTTGAGCCAAATGGGGGGCTCTCTTTACTTTTAAGTTTTAACATATTCAATATATCTGTTAGCCATAGCTAAAAGCCTTAAGACAGCATAATAAATTTTAAGTCAATTACAAATGCATGCCTTTTGGTTGATGTTGTTGTTGTTGCTGCTGCTGTTGTTGATAATATTGCTGTCGTTGCATTTTGTTGCTGACAGTGGAAACCGGCTGTAATTAGGTCTACACCTGTCCGATTAAAATCTAACTGTAAAAAAGCAACAACAACAACAAAAGCGATAGGCAGACAGTCAGAAAGGAGGCAATCTCTCTTTCTCCTAGTCGAAGATCTAATGACAACTTCAACTCAAATGTGAAATGCCACTCAAATGTCGTCTTATTTTCCAGAATACTTTGGTCACAACGCAACTTTGCCGCCTCAGAAGCCGGTCTTACCTATACCATAGCTGGCATTAGTAGCTCAAATCGTGGTAAACAGCGATGCCAACAACGCCAGCAAAGGCATACGCAACGTTGCAGCAAGGGCAGCTCGGGTAGCCAACGTCCGACAAGTGCTTTTATGCCCGAATCCGTTTGCTCCTCGGCCCAGACTCAATCGACGGCAACGGCAACAGAAAAATTGGAGCAGCAGTTGCATCACCATCATCAGCAACAAGCTCTGGCCACGCAGCAGCAACATCATCAGTACCTGAACGAGTAAGTGACGGGCAACATAAACAGGTTTTCTTATCCATACAAATGAATGGTTCTCTTTCTCTTCACCTTCAGGCAACACCGCCAACGCGAATATATTGATGTGCCACTACCCAAGTCCATTGCCAAGGCTGCAGCTGCAGCAGCAGCAGCATCATCTGATGGAGTTGCTGGTGGAATAGGAGGCGGTTCAACCAGCACACCATTTGTGCTAAAGTACAATTCCTGTCAGCCCGTTAATAATCTGTAAGTGCATTTGGCAGTCAACAAAAGTTTGAGAATTGCTACAGTAATCTTTCGTTATTGCACAGCAACAACTATGAAACCTCGCTGTTCTCCCTCCACTCAACGGGTCAGGACTCGGGCGTCGAATTCTTGAGCAGCCGTGAGTTATACGAGACATCACCGGATTCTTTTCAGCACAGCAGCAGTGTGAAACGCAATCCAGAAGTTCTCTGTCCACGGCATGCCAAAGCCCACTTGGAATTGCGTCACCAGCCACCCAATACAACGGACAGTAGCGATACCTATGAGGATTCTCTTAAAACCGATGAGCCATTGGTTGCCCACAATTGTCGTAGCAGCAATTGTCAGCATCATCATCATCAGCCACACTATCAAAACACCAGATTCGAGAAGCGTTCCTGTGTCCGGCATTCGTTCTCTGGGGTCAAGGATGATCTGATGCAGAATTCGCCACAAATATCGTTGCGCCCGCGTGGCCATGTGCTGCGCAACTCCATGAACGATTTGGAGCAGCGTTTACATAATCTAGAGCAATCCTTTCGACGACCCCTCGAATTTAGTAAATCAAATTCATTGTTTTAGTTATTAACTTAGTGCAAGTTTATTTTATAAGAACAACCAAGTGCAATAATACACCAAGAGAAGAAAACTTCAACAATTTAGTTATCAAAATATTTGCGGAATTCCAAACAGCCGGACCAGTTAATCTCCCATCCAGGTGTTACCTTCTTAACCAAATCATACCATCTACTAACATTGGTATACTTTTTAAAGTCAAATCCAGACACATCAAAGGTCGAAACGCTAGCCAAAAGGGCTATATCCGCTAAGCTAAGATTTTCACCTGCCGCATAGCTCTTGGCTTCTAAAGTTGTATTCAGATGGTCAAAGGCGATTTCAATTTTCTTATATAGCTCTGGATCGCCTGACGTTTTCTGAAAGATCTGTGGGTAATAGTAGTCGGCGAAACTTTTATACAGGGTGCCCTGGTCAAAGTATAATAGTTGATTAATAGTTGCTTGTTTTTGTATATTCTTCGGATACAGTTTATCATCTTTGGCATAACTCTCCACTAGATAAACCATAATGGCACGTGATTCCCACAAGGCAAAACCATGATCATTCAATGTGGGTACCGTATGCTGTGGATTCATCTTTAGATATTCCGGCTTGAATTGATCTCCTGCCCGTGTATTGATAAAGATTTCCCTATCAAATTTCACTCCAATGGCTTTGGCTGTCATAATGACAGCACGGCAGGGAGCAGATCCGGGTCGATAATAAAAGTCCATGGCACTAAACGGAAAGAAAGATGAGTTAAACACGTTTTGGACCTCACAATACAAAAAAAAAAAGAAAAAAAAACTTACATTTGTTTGGGGGTTTTTTAATTTTTTTTTGGTAGAATGCTTCTAATAGCTAAGAGCAACAAATTCCAACTGAGTAGCGCTCCCTGCTAGTTCCCAATTTATATAAAAAGTTTTAGATACCCAAAAAAGAACTGACAATGTGAAGATAAATCAATTAAGTTCAAGTGTTAATTGACTTTGATTTCATAAGGTATGTGTCGCACCTCGCAATTTCATCAGCTGTTCAAGTGTTTTCTAGAACAACTCTCAATCTCGATTTGTAGGTATCAACAAATCGCAGTTGCCTGATATACTACATATATGTACATATATTCACAAGCAAAGAGAAATCTTATCGGCGACTCCCACGAACACTGAGAATTCCCACACCTTTATATACACATATACATATGTACATATATATCTACATTGTATTTCATAAGAACTTTTTAATTGTGCTAACCTTATCGCACTCACGTTTGCTAGATAAGTTAAGATTAGACAAGTGGCTAAATAAGTCAACGACTCTTTTTCTTTTAAATGCATAATATAATTTCTCTTTATTTGTAGTGGTTTATGGTTTTTCCATAGCTTATTTTCCCAAGATTTCACCCAAATAGTCTTTCTTGTAGGTCAAGCAACCTTCCCAGTTCTCTTCCCAGCCGGGAATAATCTTCTTCATATTCTCATACCAATTGACCACATTTGAATATTTACTAAAATCATACTCGGTCACCTCAAAAGTGGATACGGTGGCCACTAAGGAAAAGTCAGCCAATGTTAGATTATCACCAACTGCAAACTTCTGGCCTTCCAATAGAATATTCAGTTGATTGAAGGCAGCATCGATTCTCTTGTAGTGTACGGGATCAGCCGGCTTCTTGACGTCCTCAAACAATTGTGGGTAATAGTAGTAAATATAACTTTGAAATAATGTGCCCAAGTCGAAGAACAAACGATGATTGACCAAAGCCTTCTTTTGAGGATCCTTGGGATACAGTGTATCGTCCTTGCCATATTTCTCCGCTATATAAATGAGTATTGCCCGAGATTCCCATAAAGCAAAGTCTCCATCCACAAGAGTTGGTATGGTGTGTAATGGATTAATCTTGAGAAAATCTGGTTTCAAATGATCGCCAATATCCAGATCGGTTTTTATCTTATTGAGGTCCAAGCCCAAATAAATCGCAGCCATCAAGACGGAGCGGCAGGGAGCCGAAGCGGTCATGTAGTAGAAGTCAGGCATCGCTCTGAAATTGTAAAATTATTTTTAGTTGAAATGTATTTTCAGACTGAAATATTTATCAGTGTTTACTAGATGTTTGCTAGTTTCCTTTCTTTTCTTCCCTTTCCTTATTGTATGATTTTTTTAAAAGTAATTTTCCATAATAATTTTACTTACTTTTTGTTGTTGTTTTTTATTTGGAACCGGTCCAACTGTACCAACTCAAATGCAAAAACTGACAAATAAAACTGCAAACTCAGTGCTTTTATAGCCCTTAATTTAAAGAGGAAGAGAAGAGCTTTCCGTTACACACTCTTTATGAAATAAAAACAGCAAAAGAGAGCAACATTAAGAGAAACTTTTTATCCCACACACAAATAGAGAAAAATAAATAGTTTTGCATTTTGCATTCAATAAAAATGAATTATATTTTTACTTTACTTCTAGTAAAATACATCTTTTGTGAACATGAATAAATTATTATAAATGAATACTTGGTATGTTAGCACAAAAATATCCTTAGTCAAAGTATTTCTTGAACTCCAGGCAACCGGCCCAGTTATCCTCCCATCCGGGGGTAACCTTCTTGGCATTCTGGTACCACTTGTCGACATTTGGGTACTTGCTGATGTCGAACTTGGCTACCTCAAAGGTGGATACAGTTGCCACCAGGGCAATATCGGCAACGGTTAGAGAATCACCAGCAGCATACTCCTGTCCTTCCAGGAATGTGTTGAGGAAATCGAAGGCAGCCTCAATCTTCTTGAATGCCTCTGGATCAGCGGGAGCCTTGGCAAATACCTGTGGGTAGTAGTAGTTGGCAAAGCTCTGGTACAGAGTACCCATGTCGAAGTACAAACGCTGGTTGATCACAGCGCGTTTCTTGGGGCACTTGGGGTACAGAGAATCGGTCTTGCCGTACTTCTCCACCAGATAGACCTGAATGGCGCGGGACTCCCACAAGGCGAAACCATTGTCCACCAGCGTGGGAATAGTATGCTGTGGGTTGATTTTCAAGAATTCTGGCTTCAGATGTTCGCCAGCTTGCAGATTGAGCAACTTCTTGTTCAGCTCAACGCCAACGGCCTTGGCGGTCATAATGACGGAGCGGCAGGGTGCGGAGCCGGGCAAATAGTAGAAATCAGCCATTTTTTTTCTATACAGAAAAAATACAGAAAAAAATAATTGTTGAAACACATGTAGAAATTGTAGTTAGACGCGCTATATAATTTTGATTCTAGCCACTTTAATTGGCCCATCATTAAAAAATTCACTTGGCAATGTCCATTGTTTTCTACCATGGCTCATGATGTCATGCGATATATAGACAGTAGTAGTTCGTTACGCCATTTGCTTTTTTTTTTTTTGTGTTTTTGGGTGCCTTTTATACATGTTTATTGTCTTTATATTTCTTTAAAGCCTTTTTTGCACATTGTTCTCTATCCATTTCGTAAAGCGGACTCAACAAGTTTTCAAACAAAACAAACACAATCACAATTAAATAAGCTTGTACAGTAGAGAGACTTACATTTTAGTTATTTAGATTTAGATTAAAAACCGCGAAGCACACTGTACCAAGTTACAAGTTCAACTAATGGATGTCTGAAGGGGGACAGCTTTTATAGCCACGGAGGTCGCTCTGTATTGATGCCGGCAACCACACACACACACACACACACACACACTCATACCAATGAACAGACGTCCAAACAAACATACATCATGGCTCTGGTGGTTAAAGAGAAGCAAAGGCTGGGGGGATTTTCCGTGGCAACCATAAAGAGAGACAATCGCAAGTTGTTTTCGTGTGTTTGGGGCGTATGTATGTATATATGTATGTATGTACATTCCTATTCAAGTATGTATGTGCGTGTGTGTGTGTATGACGTTAGTAAATTGCACGAAATATTATTAAGAGCATGCCGGCAGCAGGTTTTCAAATATGTTCACATGGATTAATACATACATATATCTAACAATGTTTATATGTATTCCCTTCACTTGTGGTGCTGCCACAGAAAGCGGCAACTTTCTAATAATCTTGCTGCACTATAAAGAAAATATTATAAATCTATATACATATACACACATTATAAATATACATATGTATTTATTTCTAGACTCTGTAGATATTGCACTGATCAAGAGCTTAGTTTTGTAGAGATTTGCCAGCTGCCGTTATGACTGGGCAACAAACGCTCTCGCAGGCAATGCGAGGCAATTGTTGTTTCTGTTTTTATTTTTTTATCTCTACTAATTTATTCGCATATTTTTCTCGCTTGTTTGACTGTGTTTTGCATGTTTGTTCTATGCGTGTTTGTATGTGTGCGAGTTTATTTATTTATTAGGGTGTCCCTTTTTTTGAAAAATGATTTCAAAATTCTTTTAAATACTAGCCAACTTAACTACCATTTAAGGCAACTTTAAGCAGTCATTGATATTGATATTTCAACATTTAATATTTAGTAATATTTTTAATTGTATTTCACCATGACTATGGTACGCCCTAAACCAAACAAGCCCACAATTTCTATATAGTATAAACATCTGTGTTGATTGCAGCTGCCAGAAGTAAGTTTGATTGAAAATGCAAGTCATACGGCAAATTGAAATTGTGCTTCAAAATAAACACGTTCATGTTTATCTCCAACGGGGAATGTAACATCAAAATATAAAGATAAGATACAGATAAATTTAAAATGTTGCCGGCCGGCAAACATTCATATCATATAAAAATAAGTTGCGCCAAATCTTTCCATAAAAAATACTTTTTAAAAATAAAAGCTGTACCTGCATGTACTGTGCGCATGTAAATAAGTATTATCTTTCTTCTAGATCCATTTTGATAATTTCTAAGTATGTATCTAAATATGCTTTTGGTTTTTGATATGAGTCACCAAAAGGACTTGGACCAACACATTAATCAGCGGGCACATTCATTTCACATTTACATACATAAATTAAGACTTACTAGACTTACTGGCAATTACCAAACAATACTTATCAATATTATCGCTTCGTGGCGTAGGCATTATTCATTGTGGTTCTGGAAATCGATAGTATATAATTAGTTATTTACTTGCCCTTTTGATTGTATGTGTAACATGTTAATACATACAGATGTATGTACATTTATTTTGGGTATATTGTTCATAAAACATGCAATATGTAAATTAGAGTATATAGAGTCCAATTAATATTTAACTATCTTGATGACCTTGTCCAAGCTAAGTAAAATCCAATAAAATATTGTTACCCACATACATACATATGTATGTACATAGATTGAACAATTTGGCGACCTTGAAAGCCACATACCATTATAGCCATTGTCGTGAAATTCATTTGTTTGAACGTGTGTATGTACATATGCATGTGTGAGTTAGCCAGTTTGTTGTTAGAGTACATACTAGAATGTAAATGAATACCTCCTAAAAGCTTTTATCAATTTCGCAATGGGTCAAGATACTATCAGCATGATTTGTAAATTCAATCCCTTTAAAATTGTTGTGACAAACGTCCAGAACAGTCGGCGAGTTTATAAAGATCATGTAATGTAATCTCCCCCCTCCTCCAAATAGGGCTTATTACTAGACCATTCGATGGAGTTAACACATTGTGATTGAGAGGTATTCCCCTCCTTTGATGCTGCGTGACACATGCGTAAAAACCAAGCAAATCAAAAATTTTAAACAAAAGTCATTTTAATTTATACATACATATGTATGTATGTATGTATGTGAACATGTATTTGTTTGTAAGTATATGTATATTTTATTCGTGTTTGGCAAAACTGAATCATAGGTATAAAACCTATAAAATGAATATGTTAACCAACATAAGAGAAACAATCACAAAATCACCAAGAGAACGGGTTTGGCACCAGTGTATGAATGAGTGTATGTGTGTGTGTCAGAAAATCAAAAGTGATCCACACCCTAAGAGATGTAACAAGCGAAGGGACAACTCTTAAAAGAGAAAATACTCTTTTGTAAAAAGTTTTAAATGATATGTACTGTATATAAATAAAACTATAAGTATGTACGTATGTGTATGTTTGTTTGTATATATAGTGCAAAATCTCAAAACAAGAGCATATATGTACATACGTACAAAACAAACAAAGGCACACATTGAATTTGTTTGTATATAAATATCTATGTATATGTATACATATAAGTTTGTTTTGCATACAACTATAAAGATAATGTTTATAAAAAAATACATAAACAAATAGAAATCAGTACGTTATTTAAGCAAAACTTTACTGTAGAAACCTGAACTTTACAATGCTCCAATTTTCAATTTCCAATTTTAATTGGCATAAAAATCTTAAAAAGTAAAAAAAAAATAATTTTGAACCGATTTTTAAAATTTCAAAAATGGAAAAAATCGGATAAAAATTAATTTTTTTTTTGAGTTTTGAATATTTTACCCTAGTTTTTCGCAAAGTTAATTTGCGATGAAAACGCTGAAAAACATTTTAAAATCGGCTAAAAGAGGTCTAAGTTAGAGCCGCATCAAGAGGACAACGAACATGTCTTTGGAAGGAACATTCGTAATTCTCCAATTCTGTCAAATTTCAAAAGAAACCTCAGCTTCACCTGGCTCCAATTTACATTGGCCATTCCCTTTCCGGGATCTGAAAGTCTACATGTTGCAAAGTTCTGGCCAAAATTAATATAGCTTTCTTGTAAGGGTATAAAAATTATTAACGCAAACATCGTACACACAAGTTTCCCGAATATTCGCTTTAAATGCCTCTCAGTTCTATATGTACAACGTTTTTTTTATCAGTTTCACAATTTCACAAGCAAACTATCAGCATGATTTGGCAAAAAAGTCATAAATAAGCAATCCCATAGACTTTTTTTCGCCAAAGTACACGTCAGACCAGGCGACAAAATAAAACCAAATTGTTTTATTTATCAACATATTTGGGAAATTAGTATACATATATACATATAAATATATCCAAATGGTACAGAAACACATGAGTTGAACTTGAAACCGCCTAATAAAGATATATACATATGTATGTACATATATTAATATTCCATTTCATTGGAGGTTCAATGTTTTGAAAGTAAAAGAGACCGGTTAAGAGTGTTGGTTTCCATGGCACCCGGCAAATGTGTGTGAATGCGTCATCGGTAAAAACTACCTAAGAGATACACTAAATAAAGAGAAATCTTTTAAGAGCAGAGATATGAAAAGCTTTTCAAGTATATTTACATTTATCAATTGACCAAATGAGCTTCTTATATACTTAGACATAGTACCTAAGCTTATATACATTCGTTTTGCACAATTGACGGTTTGTTTTGTATACACCCCGAGAGTGTTTATTATTATTGTTATTATTGGTCAAATTATTTAGTTCAAATTGATTAGAATTGAACTAATTTCACGTGCTAAGTGGCTTTTCCTATATCAATATAGATAGATATGTATATTCTGTAAAAAATCCTATCTTATAATTTTTATTCAGTTTAATTTTGAATAATAAGTATCATAACAAAATTTAACAAATTTTAGTCTGTTTTTTTTTTTAGTTTATGACAAAGAATAGCTACATACTTCACATATGCCATATCTTTCTCTAAATCAGAATCTTACTTACTTGTATCTTAATAAAAAAATTCACATTTTCCTACTATTTGGTCCCATCTCAGATGTAAATGTTGACCATAATCCTACATACACATATGTTTATTATTTTTATAGACCATCTTTTGTTCTCTATATTACTGAACCATTTGTATTTTGCCGGGTGGATACATTGGTCACATATCTCTGGTTCATTTTGTTGATTTGTTATCAAAAAAATCTTCAATGACTTGGCTCCAATGATTTGGCCCTAAACTCTTACCTATGACAAACAGTTTCCTATTCTAGTGACGAGCAAATTTTAACATTTGGGTATAAATATTTGAAGCTTCTCCCTATTTAGTTCAGTCTACGGTAATTGTTTCAACGAGAATACAATACAATCTTTTTAATTTTTTTAATATGGATCTTTACTATGCCAATTCGTCCGCCGGTAATCGGTCCATTCTGATGGCAGCCAAGGCTGTCGGTGTCGATTTAAATGTAAAAGTGTTAAATGTACAAAAGGGTGATCAATTGAAACCAGAATTTGTAAGGATTAATCCTCAGCATACAGTGCCCACACTTGTGGATAATGGGTTTGCTGTATGGGAGGCTCGAGCCATTCTCATCTATCTAGTGGAGAAATATGGAAAAACGGATTCGCTCTATCCCAAGAATCCGAAGGAAAAGGCTTTGGTTAATCAACGCCTTTTCTTTGACATTGGCACCTTAAATCAATCTTTCATGGAATACTACTATCCTCAATTTCAATCAAAGCCAGCCGATCCGGAAGCATTTAAAAAAGTTCAATCAGCTTTCCAGTTCTTGGATATTTTCCTAGAGGGTCAGTACTATGTGGCTGGCAATCATTTGACTCTGGCCGATATTTCTATCTTGGCAACTGTTTCCACATTTCACATTTTGGAATTTGATATCAAAAATTACAAGAATGTCAGCAAATGGTATGACAATGTCAAGAAAGTGACACCTGGATGGGATGAGAACTGGAAGTCCTTGACACAGATGAAGGAAATTCTTGATAGCTACAAAAACAAATCACAGAAATAAATTCATTTGCCACCAAATTTATGTAAATTTTTTGAACAAAAGTTGTGAAATTTAACGAATATGTAAAAAAAAATTTCAAAGTTTTTAATATAAAACCTGACTCCTGTCAAGGTATTAATGAGTTGTAAAAAAATAAGTAAAGAAAACAAGTGACAGGCTAATTAAGAAATAAAAAATGAACAAAATATAATTTTAACTTATTAAACATTTCGATAATCACAAACAAAAGAAAGAAAATATAACTCAACTGATAAATGTCAATCAGAATTTAAGCAACTTGTATTTAAATAACCACAACCTTTCTAATCTAGTTATCCATATTATATATAGATTAATATTTTGACAAGAGATAACAATTTACCATTTATAAAAGTGGCATAAAAAATAGACCACCGTAATTCACTTTTGCTAAATGCTGCTTCAACATTCTAATGATGACAAGTATATATTTTTTGTTGTGCGTCTGTTGTAGATATCAGTTTTGGTATAAAAGCATGAAGTTGAACCACTGCAATCATTAGTTTCGCTTCAAATTTCATACATAGAGCTGAAATCCGACAAAGAACACAACAATGGACTTTTATCACGCCTACAGTACCCCATCTGTGCGATCAGTTATTATGACTGCCAAGGCAGTCGGTGTCGAGTTGAATAAGAAATTCATAAACACTCGCGAAAATGAACAATTGAGTCCGGAATTCGTGAAGATCAATCCGCAACATGTGGTGCCCACTCTGGTGGACAATGGCTTTGCCATTTGGGAGTCGCGTGCCATCATTGCCTATCTGGCGGAGAAGTATGACAAGCAGGGCACACTCTATCCCAAGGATCCTCAGCAAAAGGCAGTTGTTAACCAGCGTTTGTTCTTTGATTTGGAAATCTTGAGCAAATCCTTTGCCGACTACTATGTAGTGCAGTTTAGAACCAATCAGCCCGCTGATCCGGAAGCATTCAAGAAAATTGAAAAAGCTTTCGAAATCCTAGATAAGTTCCTCGAAGGTCAAAATCATGTTGCCGGGAGTCAGCTAACTGTAGCTGATATTGCCATATTGGCAACAGTCTCAACCTTCGACATCTTCGGCTTTGATGTCAGCAAGTATCCAAATGTCAACAAATGGTATCAGAACGCCAAGAAGATTGTTCCCGGCTGGGATGAGAACTGGCAGCTTCTTGTAGAAGTTAGGCAACTAATGGCTGAACACAAGGCAAACCAGCAAAACTAATCACTTATCTAATAAGTAGAAATGAAAATCTAAAATATTATATATTAACATTTTGTCTAATAAAAAAAATATAATTGTTATGAATTGATAACTCACTAATTTTAACTTTTCGGCAAAATATACATGAGCAGCATGAGCAAACAACAATCCATCATATTTGTGATTTAATTTTGATGTATAATAAAGATTATCTTGTTCTTTCAATTGGTGAATGGAAATTGATAAAATTGACATTCAACAAGATGTGTAGTCGTTAAATTCAAAAACTAATAGTTAAACTTTATAACTACGGCAAAATTTGATGTGATCACTAAATAAAATTTATGATAACCAAATTTATTGTAATTGAAATTATTGATTAATTCAAATTATAATAAATTCTACTTTATATATGAACTGTTATCTAAAACATTTGCTGAGTTATTTGATGCCACATAAATCATTTTTAACTCCAATAATATGTAACATTTAATTAATTGCTCTTTTAATCACAGACTAATTTATATCTCCCTGTGGCGATTAAATAAAGCTAAGCTATATAAATCAAATAAACAACATTGTCAATCATTATTAACTAAATGAACGATGGAAAAAATGGATATTGTAAAAGTTTTGTTCTTCCTAAACTATGGATAATTTTGTCATAGAGACCTTTGAGTAAATATTCCAGATATATTGATCACATTGAAAACGGTTAACAGGAAACCAATGCGAATCAATTTCAAATTTAATCTAGTTAAATTGTGATCCACTTATGTTCGGAAATCAGTGAAGGTCTGAACTTATTTATAATTTACTTTTTTAATCGATCGAGATAGGAGCCAACAAACTTTGATAAGCAAATGAACGTTTTGAACAAAAATGTTTACGTATGTATAATAATATATAAGTTCTTGCAAATGGCTAGATAATGGAAATAATTATTTTGACTCATTTGTGTGTCCCACATAAATGTTGACGTGTAGTTTATCTATAAAAGAACTGGCGCTTGGTTACTAAAATTCAGTTGCCACTTTTCGTTCGGACCATAAACTAGAAGCTTTAACATGGATTTCTACTACGTTCCCGGTTCAGCGCCTTGCCGTTCCATTATTATGACCGCCAAGGCCCTTGGAATTGATCTGAACAAGAAGTTGATGAACCTTTTCGAAGGTGACCAGTTGAAGCCGGAATTTATTAAGATTAATCCCCAGCATACAGTCCCCACACTGGTGGACAATGGTTTCGCTCTGTGGGAGTCCCGAGCCATCTTGGTCTATCTGGTAGAGAAGTATGGCAAGGATGATTCTCTTTACCCCAAAAACCCCAAGGAGCAGGCTTTGGTTAATCAGCGTCTATACTTTGACATGGGTACTCTCTACCAGAGCTTTTCCGAATATTATTATCCACAATTTCGATTCAATAAGCCAGCCGATCCGGAAGCCTACAAGAAGATCGAAAGTGCTTTCGACTTCCTAGACACGTTCTTGGAGGCTCAGGAATTTGTGGCTGGCGGTCAATTGACTGTGGCTGATATAGCCATCTTAGCTAGCGTGTCCACCTTTGATATTGCCGGATTCGATTTCAGCAAGTACATAAATGTGAGCAAATGGTATGCAAATGCCAAGAAAGTGACTCCCGGATGGGATGAGAACTGGCAAGGACTGTTGGAAATGAAGAAAATGCTGGAAGCAAAGAAAAATAGCAACTAAGAATAGTTAATAACTAACTCTTAATAGCTTACAAATAAAATATATAATTAATTTTAACTGATAAAATGAAATAATATACCAATAAAGCTAAACAAATGCAAAAGAAATGCAGCTCGATTAAAATTAAAAAATCAGTAGCAATTGTTGACTTAAAGAAGAGTAAAATATTTTCTGAAAACTATAAAATTTTTAGAAATTTATATCAGATTAAAATAATATTGGTATTTAAGTGTTATTGATAATGTAATGATATCTATAAAGAATGTCATTTAATCAACTTTATATACATATTTGGTAAGACTTTCAATACCAACGATAAATGCCATTACTTAAAATATTTCCACAAAGTTCACTGATAAAATCAGTTTTTTAAGGAAATGCACAAATTAATTTATACTCTTATCAAGTTTATTCACAACACAAACAAAATTAATTAATATTAATTAACAAATAAATTATAAAACTACATATTTATTTAGCGGCTTTTCTAGATTCAAACCATGCCTTCATCTGCATCAATCCCTCCCAGTTCACATCCCAGCCGGGTGTAACCTTTTGGGCATTCTCGTACCACTTGTTAACATTTTGGTACTTGCTAATATCAACTCCAGCCACCACAAAAGTCGAGACAGTAGCCAAAATGGAAATATCAGCCAGAGTCAACTGATTGCCAGCCACATACTGTTGGCCATCGAGGAATGTGTCCAGAAAGCCAAATGCTGCCTCCACTTTCTTAAAGTCTTCCGGATCGCCAGGCTTACCCAAACGGAATTGTGGATAAAAGTAATCGCCAAAGGATTTATTTAGTGTGCCCATATCGAAATACAGGCGTTGATTGACCAAAGCCCTTTGCTGCGGATCCTTGGGATAGAGCGAATCGTTTTTGCCATATTTCTCTACCAAATAGATGATAATTGCACGCGATTCCCAAATTGAGAAACCATTATCCACCAGTGTTGGGATTGTGTGCTGTGGATTGATCTTAACAAATTCTGGTTTCAATTGCTCCCCTTCCAAAGTGTTGACCACCTTCTTATTCAACTCCAGACCCAAAGCCTTGGCCACCATTAAAACGGAGCGGCAGGGAGCAGAGCCGGGTAAATAATAGAAATCCATAATCAAGTGTGAGATGTTCTTTGGAGCGGCTAGAATAAACTGAACTTGTGTTCAATAGGGCGACCCTGTTTATATAGCAAACACAAGCGAACACCTCAATTATTTCTCTTTCTCTTTCCCTCTCTTCCCACACTCTCTTTAATGCTCCGAGAGTCTTAATTACCACAAACAGCCAAACATACACACATACATACATACATACATACATACATACATACTAATGTTGTTGTTTGTTTGGATTTTTGCTTGTCATCGTGAATTTTCCGAAATGTTTGTACAAAAAATGATTCATTTGTGACGAAATTAGGGGAGCAGGTAAATGTACGTGTACTTAAATATAAAATTATCATAATTGCAAGCGATATTTGAATACTCTTTAATCTTGTAATCCCTGTTTACTTAATTTTTCAGGTGAAATTGTCCAAAAGAATTTTTCGAATTTCAATCAAATAAACTTTTGAAAAATGTTTAAGACAAAAAAGTAAGTAAAAAAAGAAAGAAAATCTGAAGTGGCAGGTAAGTTGAATATACTATAAGTAATATACTAACTTTCATATTTTGATTTACTACAAAGCTTTACCCTCAAACAGTTTTCCATGCTTAGTAATTGTTTTAATATTACTCGCTCATACCCTACCTAAAGCAAAGGTACTAAATATTGCTTAATCTATTTGAGATTTGTGGGGGGTAAGATAGTGTACATTTAGTGATAAACATATCAGTTAAAGAAGTTTGTCGAAATTATGACAAATAAAAGAAATTGAGCGTATCTGATTTCAGGTACACAATTGCTATATTTTTCTTATTTTTTTATTATACATATTTACGACAAGAACAATTCGACTGATTACTAGTTTCTTTTATTTACCATATAGAAAAAAATTAGCAAACCTTCATAATATCATAGCAAATTGTTTAATAAACTGCAGTTTTTACTTTTGTGATGTATATTTGACGATACTTCTTCAGCACACCTCGTTATATGTGTGTATCTGGTAATTTTTTGATATTTATTCAAACTGTTCTGCAATTTCCAACTTTGAGCACAGTTCTTGCTTTTTTTGCTCTCCCCCACATCCGTAAGCTATATCATGTGCGTCGATATAATAATTTTGATATAAAAGTAATTTCATCACAAACTGTTCCATGGCTTCCATTTTATATATGTACATACATACATATACGAATTCATAATGACTAGCCAAAAAAAGGAAAACATTTTTATCAAAAACTAAAGAGTATGCCAAAGAGAGATAGTAGGAAAGAGAGAGAAATATAATTACCCCAATACATTTATATTTGTTTTTGCTATATAAAAGTTGACTCTTAATGACAAATAAATTCAGTTTGCTATTGTTGCTCGAAGTATTTGTTATTCAAATTTCACTTTCTTTTATGGATTTTTACTATTTGCCAGGCTCGGCTCCCTGCCGCTCCGTTTTAATGGTGGCCAAGGCTTTGGGTCTGGAGTTGAATAAGAAGGTGGTCAACACCTTGGAAGGGGAGCAATTGAAACCAGAATTTGTGAAAATCAATCCACAGCACACAATCCCAACACTGGTGGACAATGGTTTCTCAATTTGGGAATCGCGTGCCATTCTCACATATCTGGTAGAGAAATATGGCAAGGATGACTCGTTGTATCCCAAGGATCCCCAACAAAGGGCATTGATTAACCAGCGACTATATTTCGATATGGGTACTCTAAGTCAGGCCTTCTTTGAGTATTTTGTGCCTCAGTTTCGTTTTGGTAAACCAGCTGATCCGGAGGCTTTAAAAAAAGTGGAAGCAGCATTTGGATTTTTGGAAACATTCCTCGATGGCCAAGAGTATTTGGCTGGCAGTCATTTAACTCTGGCTGATATTGCTATCTTGGCCACCGTCTCGACAGTTGTTGTCACTGGAGTTGATATCAGCAAATATCAAAATGTTAGCAAATGGTATGCAAATGCCCAAAAGATTACTCCCGGCTGGGATGAGAACTGGGAGGGTCTGCTGCAAATGAAGTCATTGATTGATGCCAAGAAGGCAGCGAAATAGATATAAATGTATATAATATACCTATAGTTAATTAATTTGTATTGTTTACAATAGATTGAGTGCATTTTCATTTCTCTGTGTGTCTCTCTTGTACTCTTATTCGCTCTCACTCTCTTTTGTTCTCTATTTTGCCTTTATCTCTCTTGATATTTCTCTGGCAAGGCAAAGATAAACATTTTTGTTTTATTATAAAAACATTTGCCTCACTCCAACACAATTTAGTTGACATTCTCGTCATGGAATTGTACTATCTACCCACATCGCCCCCATGTCGGGCTGTCATCATGGCAGCCAAGGCCGTGGGAGTCGATTTGAAGAAAACAATTTTAAATAGTCTAGAGGGCGAGACTCTGAGGCCAGAATTTGTTAAAATCAATCCGCAGCATATAATTCCCACACTGGTGGACAATGGTTTTGCTGTTTGGGAATCTCGGGCCATTTTGATCTATCTGGTTGAGCAGTATGGCAAGGATGACACACTCTATCCCAAGGATCCGCAACAGAAGGCGGTGATTAATCAACGTCTCTACTTTGACATGGGAACTCTAACCCAAAGTTTTGCCGAATATTATTATCCCCAATGGTTGTGCAAGAAACCTGCCGATCCGGAGGCATTCAAAAAAATTGACTTGGCCTTTTCCTATCTAAATACATTTCTGGAAGATCAGGATTATGTGGCTGGGAATCATCTCACTATAGCCGATATTGCCATTCTGGCCACAGTATCCTCTTTTATTGTGGCTGGCATCGATATAAGCAAGTATTCAAATGTGGACAAGTGGTATAAGAATGCTCAAAAGATTACTCCTGGCTGGAATGAGAATTGTGAAGGACTCTTATTGCTAAAACAATGGATTGAAACTAAAACCAAAACTAACTAATGGAGAAGTCAATGTATCATGTGTCATTTCTTCTTAAGTTTATAAATTTATCATATTTCTTAAAAGGCAATTCGATATTGGACACTGTATAAATAAATGATTAATTAAATATCGATTTTGGTTTTTAATTTCTTCCAAAAGGTTATAACTTTTACATA
This sequence comes from Drosophila austrosaltans, assembly GCA_035045865.1. Classification (NCBI taxonomy): domain Eukaryota; kingdom Metazoa; phylum Arthropoda; class Insecta; order Diptera; family Drosophilidae; genus Drosophila; species Drosophila austrosaltans. The sequence goes on along the minus strand of JAWNOQ010000180.1, from coordinate 5,811,520 downwards.
CAGTACATGTTCTTGTTCTTGTACAAATTAATTTGGTGAACTTTATTCAAACTTGATGTCATTTGAATAAATAAAACTTCATTTACTGTTTGCCTAGCACAGTGGTTAAGATACGTTCGAAACTTAAATTTAATTGAAGATGTTATTTATATAAAAAATTAAAAAGTTTAAATTTTTCTATGATGGGATAAGATATAGTTTGTGACAGTTACTTAGTTAAACCGAACATTTTAGGATCCATATAATTATGAAGTAAAATTGTTAATTTGATTAACATTTGACTTCCCTCAATATGCTTATATTTACTACAAAAATGTTGTATGTCCTAATAAGTTTTATATTCGAAACATAACTCTAACTCTAATTATATCCAGGAGAATGCATTTTAAGCCAAGGGTTACTAGTTATTATTAACGTACTCAACCCACTGTGCATTAGCCAGCTATTTAATGTTCATTATCAGGTCCAATTCAAATGATAATCACAGTAATTATTCCGTCGACATTTATTACGTTTCCCAGTGACTAATCTAAAAATCACTTACCCATAAAAGGCAATTGGAATATTTTTGGCCACACGACAGGGTGGCATTAGACCAACTATAAAAGCCACTAAATTCTATTGCCTCACATTCATTAAAGTTGAGCTGTTCAAATACTTAACATGGATCTCTATTACCATCCTGGTTCAGCACCGTGTCGTGCTGTTATTATGACAGCTCGCACATTGGGACTGGATATTAATAAAATTCTGGTCAACACCATGGAGCGTGAGCAACTGAAACCCGAATTCGTGAAACTAAATCCCCAACACACAATCCCTACATTGGTGGACGATGACTTCTCAATTTGGGAGTCGCGGGCAATTATAATCTATTTGGTAGAGAAGTACGGCAAAGATGATTCACTTTATCCCAATGATCCTCAGCAGAGAGCTGTGATTAATCAGCGATTATATTTCGATATGGGGACATTGTTCCAGAGTTTCTTTGAGGCCATCTATCCTCAGATGCGGTACAACAAGCCACCGGAACCCGAGGCCATGAAGAAAGTGGAAACAGCCCTCGAATTGCTCAATACCTTTCTTGAGGATCAACAATATGTGGCTGGCAATACTTTGACTGTGGCTGATATATCCATCTTGGCTACCGTTTCCACCTTTGAGGTGGCCGACTATGACTTCAGCAATTATCCGAATTTGGTACGATGGTATGAGAATGTCAAGGAGCAAACACCTGGTTGGGAGGAGAACTGGGAGGGTATTCTGTTGATTAAAAAATATTTAGATGCCAAAAAGGGCACCTAATCTTAGAAATTAAGTTGATATCTAATAAAAGCTTTAAATTGTTGCAACACTCAAACAGATGATTTAATTTAAAAGTATTTTTTAGTTATTATTCATACATTTATAATGTAGATTAATGGTTTTATAATTATAAAATGAGATTCTTTATATATTATAGCGTATTTTTTACGTTTATAAATCTAACAAATTGCCAAGGTAAATAAAAGTGAGAATTCCATAGCCATGCAGTTGAATGTACGCTATGCGATTTCCCTCCAACTTCTCATGACCCTTCTCCCTAGTGGCCAAACTCCCAAGTGTCCGTTTCCGTAATGGAATGGGCCATTGACCGTTAGACCATTAAATACGTAGAACAATTGCCATTGACCATTAACTAAACCAACACGCCGACTATGGCATTTAGAAATTACCATAAATTATATACACATATTTCATATAACGAGGGGTGGTTTGAGAGTCCTAACAAATAGTGAAAAACAAATGAAATGACTTTATATTACTATGGATTTAGTTCTTCGGTTTCTTCAACATACATACATATGTATTACGAATTTTTACTACAATGTTTATTTTTAGTTTTATTTACTTTGTTTTTGCTAGTTTTAAATAATAAACTAACTCATTGTAATGTAAATTCTTTTATCTGATTGACCATTAACTTTACCTTACTTCTCGTTAAACCAAAACAATTAAATAAAAAATGTAAATTGTTCTTTTGTTTTTTATGGATACATTAAAAATGTATTTTTCATTTTGCTTAATTTACGAGCGAAAAATAAACCAAATTTCAATTACGTAATTTCGCTTTCAGTCCGTTTCCTCTGTCAGTTGTTGCAATTGGCGATATTTACGTATGGCATTGCGTACAAATTCTGTGGCACGTCGAACTCTCTCTGGGGTCATTTCCTCGGCCAGCATGCGTCCCACATCCTGGGCACCACCCGAGCGTAGAAGATCTACTGCCTTGGCAGGAATTTCACAAACGGGAGTAAGACGACATAGGGCATTGGTGATGGCACTGCCAAAGAGTATAACGCCCACAGCAGACAAGACGACGGCAGCAATACGGAAGAGTGTCGACATCAGGATAGTGGGTAGCAAACGGGAGGCAAAAGCCAGTAAAGGATTTGACGACGGTGAGGCAGGTGGTGAGGGTGCAGCAGCCACTGCAGTACCCTCCAATTGACTGACTGCTGCTGGCGCCAAAAAACCCTCATAGCCCGTTTGAACAACAATTGGGCCTGGATAGGGATAAAGGCCAGGAGCTGGATAAGCTCCAGCAAAAGGACTATACGCTGCGGCACCATATTGGTTCAGATACTGATGGAAGACTTCGGGTGTTATAAGGCCACTGGCATAAATGGAAGCAGGATCAATGCTACTGGCAGAGGCAACATTATCAGGCTAAAAAGAAAAATCAAAAATTAAAAAATCTTCCTTTTTAAAGAGGATTTTTGTTGAACACTCACCACTGACTGCTCCGTAGTTTCATTTGAGGTAACGGAATTGGTTTCATTAACATTCTGTGGTGCTACATCTTTAACGGGTGTGGAATCCACATTTGAATCGGGCAGTTTGTCCGTCTCATCGATGGTATTTGGAGTCACTGGCAATGGTCCATTAGTTTCCGGCAGGGCAGGCAGTGTGAGGGCATTTCCAATCATCAGCAGTAAAATGAAAAGCGAGTGAAATTTTATTTTCTGCATTGTATAGGTCATCTTGATTTGACTTTGAGGCAACGACTGATCCAGCTGTCCACTGGTTTCCTCTCCTTTATAGGTTTGCCCGGCGTAGCCATTTTTCACATCGTTTTGCAATTTATGTCACAATTCTTAAGAATTCAATCCCTGCTAATGTCTTTTGGAATTATTCGTCAGGTACATTTACCTGCCTAAACAATACAGGTAGACGGATAGATGCACGATGATCCTGTGAAAGGACTTAGCTATATCCCTTACACTAATGGCCTGAAATAAATGTTCACATGTCCTTGGGTTTTGTTTTGAAAATATTTTGGAAATTTACCAGAAATTTGTTTACTTTGAAATTCAAGTGCCCACCCTCAACCTAAACTTCTCCGCTTAAAAGGCATTGAATTGAACAAAATTCGTGGCAATCAATAAAAGAGGATAAGAGAAAAAAACACAAAACTGTGCTAAATAATGTAGTCATATAAATTTAGACACGAACACCATTGGAATTTTTTTTTGACCGAGTTTCGACAGCAACAGTAACTTAATCAACCAGCCACGCCCCCCCAAAAATGGTATCCCCTTCTGCCAGGTGAACACACATCGGTTGTCCGGGCAACGTTCGTTATGAAAACTAAACGACAACAAAAGCGCCAAACAACGGCCAACATGTTGGGCACAAAATTGGAGCAGGCAGACAGCAACAAACGGATACAACGTCCAAGTTGACAAGTTAAAAGAGTTTCTGAATATAACACTACAAAGTATATTACATATATCTAAATACATACATATATGTATATGTATATATATACGACGGTATATTAGAAGAACAGCATCCCAAAAGAAGCTCAAGCGCCAACCACGCCGGACGACATTTGACGACACACTGGGGAACTGCTTAGACATCGACTCGGTGGCGGTGGTGCAGCACAAGCTAGTGCATAAGATTGTGTGAGTCAATGTTAAATATTCATAATACGTAAATAAGTGAATCCAAATGGTTGCAATTAAGTTCTCGCCGATTAGCACCGGACACGATATCCAAGCCCACATGCATATGTACATGCATACATACATACAAGCAATATAAAAATGTATATATTGAATTAATGAACTTTGAATATGGGAAAAAAGTGTGGGCCATTCATAAGGTGCAAAGTGCCGTGTACACTACAAATTTTGTATATGAATTAAATCAACAATATTTGAACTATAAACTAACTATACTTAGTATTGAATATTAGTGCTTGAAGTGTGGGTCAATTTATGCACAAGCCTTTTTTGATTCTCTTCTAAACTGACTACAAACTGTTTTAACAAATATTTGGAATATTTTTAATTCTCATCAGTACTGATTTCACTCCTTTCACATTTAACTAGCTAAAACATTTCTATTTGGTGCAAAAAAAAAGTAATAATATATATACAGAGTATTCGAAAAGAAGGTGATAAGTTTTTTGGTTAGTTTACCGAACGTTAAGTATCAATATAGTATACTATATTCCACCAACAGTTAAAAATTTTTATTACAAAATTTTAAAAACTGACTACTAATTAAAAATAATACTCTTTAATTTTTTATATATCTCTGGTTTACTTAAGGTATAGGTTTTATTTTGTTTTCTAGTTCTTAAAATTTGAAATAAATTGGAATTTATTTTATTTTTTTATTTATGTTTATGAAAATTCGTGCTGAACCTTAAAAAAGACATATTTATATATCTTATTATTATAATTTAAAGAAATACTGATTGAAAAAGACATGGCAGTTGATATTCAGAATTCGTTACGAAAAAATTACATATATATTTTTTTCCTTTTTTTAATCAAGATTTTTATCTTATAAATTGTTCGAATACCTTAAATTTTAAATTGTTTTTTTAGATTTTGAACGTTTTATGTCGAATTTTGCATTCTGTATAAGAAAATTTAAAAAAAAAATATTTTTTAATCACTCTCTTATCTCAATTGTAAGCCCAACTTAAGTTTCGATTTTCATTTGTTGACCTTCAACATTTTGTGGCCATTCTAACGATTTCGATTAGCCCACGGGGAGGTGAAACGTCCTTCATTTTCAATTCTTTTGGTAATTAACATTAATAAAACACACAAAATCGATGCATTGATTTTTACGTATACATGTCCTGAGAGTCCAGGCAACTTTTGGCGGCAGGGTGTCCGCACAACCTTTGGTCGTGCCACAATTTTAGTAGCCCCAAATGAACGAAACCAAACGAATTGTAACTGAATTTGTCTACTGTCTAATTCTTAGCGGTGGTAAAATGTCTACACCAGTGCTATACTATTTGCCCCCAAGTCCGCCATGTCGTAGTATTCTTTTGCTGGCCAAGATGCTGGGACTGGAATTTGAACTAAAGATTGTCAATATATTGGAGGGAGAGCAATTGAAACCGTATTTTGTGTCAATGAATCCACAGCACTGTGTGCCAACAATGAACGACGAAGGACTTGTGCTCTGGGAATCTCGTGCCATATTATCGTATTTGGTGTCTGCCTACGGGAAAAGCGATGAACTGTATCCTACAGATATACGAGTGCGTGCTCTAGTGGATCAACGTATGCAGTTTGATCTTGGCACACTATATATGCGCCTCACCGACTACTATGTAAGTCATATAACTTTAAATTGATATTTCAAATTGTAAGATTTGTGTATATTCAGTTTCCTACCATGTTTATTGGTGCTCCACTGGATGAGGGCAAACGAGCCAAATTATCCGAAGCTGTGGGCTGGTTCAACTCCATTATGGAGGGGCGACAATATGCAGCAGCCGAACACTTTACAATTGCCGATCTTACACTATTGGTCACCGTGTCCCAATTGGAGGCCTTTCAATTTGAACTCCAGCCATATAGGCATGTCAGACAGTGGCTGGAACGCTGCAAGGAGCACATGGCTCCCTATGATTATGAGGAACTGAATGCTAGTAAGGCCAACTTATTGGCGGATATGTTTAGAGCAAAGATGAATCAGTCGGGTGGTGCCTAAAGATTTGAAACTTCTAGTTGCAGTCTATTCTAAAAATATGTTTATGATAAGAGTTGTGTTAGTGTTGTATGTATTAAATAAATATTGAATTTTCGAAATAGGAATAGATTTTAAAGTATTTTTCTACAAATTATGTTCAAATTATATACAACAACTATAATTCTAAAGGTTTGTAAACTAATTTAGTATTCAATTAGCTACAGTAACAACATTTTTTCATTTTATTTTCCAGACATGTCTGGAATATACTCATGTCCATAATTGAGTTATGGATAATGGTTCAGTAGATAAATTGGGTCAAATTTAGTTTCATCAACGTCAATAATAAAAAAAAAAAATCATTTGATCCTAAAACCCAATCAAATGGACACAAATAAAATAAAAACGTGAAAAGACGACAAACATTTAAAAATACCTTTTGGCCGAAACAAAGTTAAAGGACGATGCCGACAGGCAAAAGTGAGAACAACAGCGGAAACTAACGGCGACACCTGCAGCAGTGAGCAGCGAGGGGGGCTACGGGGTTATAAAAACCTCAACGGAAATTTAATGACACGAAAAAAAAAAAAGATGGCCCGAGGGAAAAGAAGACCGAAGAGGAGACGCAGGTTATTTTTAACCCACATACGAGCAAGCACACAGGAGCAACTGCTGCCACAGCCTCCGTCCGTCTATGGCAGACCGGATGGAAGGATAACGGAATTTCAGTTAACAGTCACATTTTGGCCGTTGAATATGGCACCCGTTTGGTTAGCTCGTGTGTTGGCATTTTGCCTGATGTTAGTCCTAGCCATTAGCCAGTCCCAACAAGTTGCCAGTAGCAAACAGTCTCAACTTTGGCTGGGTACGTAAGATCCATTGCACAGATATTGTAAATCATTGTGATGCTTTCTAGATTGCCCCTGCCTTCATGTCAGCGAACGGAACTCCACACAATGGGGAGTACTCAGTGTGAATGCCAGTCAGGCTTTCGGCGCCAAGAACAACTGTCTGATGATCTTCATTGGTGGCCAAACTGATGAGTTAGTGGCTTTTCAGCTGGGCCAACTGCAATTGCGCTCTGGGTGAGTTGGGACACTTCCTGTCGTCCATTTGATCAGAGATCATAGATCCATCGAATTGCTGTAAAGTGGTGGCTAGTCTGGGAGACAGCTGCGCGACAGCCATCAAAAAATATTCTCTCGATAAGCTATCGACGAGGAAATGCCGAATTGGCCGATTTGCCAAATGCGGAATGAGCAACCGCATGTGTAATTAAAATACCTTATGAAGGCCAATGTGGGCGGTCCGGTTGGGTGGAGCCGAATCCGTGGCCGGCACGCCTGGTTATTTATATTTAAAAAAAAAAATTTTAGTAAAATTTGTGTCAATTTATGCGAAATTTGCATACAAAATGCGCCATGCAAACACAAAAAAAAAAAAAAAACGCAAAAAATAACATAAAATTAACCGTACCAAAATTTCGAAATCGATTTGTCAATAAAATTGGAGAGCACACCACAAGAAAAATTCAGTGGAGCTTGGGGCAGAGCGTTGGAACGATCGTTGGCCAAAAATTAAAAACGGACAAAAACCGTGAAAAAGTGTAAAGAAAAACGCTAGGAAATCGCGCATGAAACGCACATCAAACGCGCGCGTTTGTTTTGTTGAAGTTTCTGATTCAAATCTGTGAAAATAAAAATCCCTCAAAATGTCTATGGATCCGTCAGTGTCCTTTGATGACTTAGAGCGCGTGAGTGGATGTGGATAACATCAAATCGAATGAGTATATAGATGCACTTGAAGAATATATAGTGTGAAATTGAATAAAATTTAGAAGGAAATCAAAATTTCTTCAATGATTTATATTCTTCAAGTGCAGTCTATAATATTCCAAGTGCTGTGCACCTTTCAAAACCCTTCTTCAACTACAGCGTCGCCGTCGTGCCAGCTCTGCTCGGAAGGCTTCACAGACTCCTCAACCACCGGCACATTTGGCAGATTCCGAGGCCATGGCTGTCATCAATGAGATTTTCAATCCCACACTGAAATTGCCTGAGAGCAGTGGACACTATACGCTGCCGGAGGAGATGAGTGCCGATGATCACGTGGCTGCTCGTGATTTGGATATTGCCAAGTTAGCTGAACTGAAAGAAGTAAGTGGGAGTTGGGACTTGCTGAACAGAGATTGACCAAAAGCCGTCTATCAGGTGTTCTCTCTATTCGACACGGATTGCGATGGGCTGATATCCAAAGATGATTTGCGTTTTACTTATACGGCTTTGGGTAATGAGCCGAATGAACAACTACTGGAACAAATGATGGAGGAGGCCCATGAGCCACTTGACTATGAGGCATTTGTCCAATTGATGTGTCGACGCACACAAGAACTAGATCCGGAAGAAGTTCTTCTCGAGGCATGGAGCAAATGGGATGATCATGGCACGGGCAAGATCGATGAACGCAAGTGGGTGGTTGCATGATAAAACTCTGAGCATGAAATGTTAAAAAAATATATACATACATTTCTAGAATCTACGAAGAGCTGACCAACTATGGTGATAAAATGACTATAAGTGAGGCCAAAGAGGCACTCAGTCATGCACCGATGGCCAAACCAAAGTCACTGGAGGAGCCGCCCATGATTGATTATTTAGCCTTTTGTCGTATGCTTGGTGGAATGCGCAAGAGAAAGGGGGAATAGCCATAGAAATGAATGACATGTGTTCCTGATACATAAAAATCAACTAATGCTGTTATAATATCAACAATTTTGGGCAATACATATACATATACATAAATTAAAGATCGATCAGTTTAAAGAGGAATTATATCAGCAAATTTCATTTAGCATATGATAGATTCTCGATATTGAAAATTTTTAATTAATATGCCTCTCCTACTAAGTTTTCAATCTGTCAGTTATTGATTTTCTTTCCATTTTGTTTATTAATTTTGTATAATTATTCTTTTATATATTTGCCTTTAAATTGTTGAACCCTAAAATGCTTATTTTTAGTAAAGATGCTACCCCTTAGGATAGGCTACCCCAATTACCACTTTGTCGTAGCTAGATATATGCAATATATATATATTTCTATGTTGCACAAAATATTAACCTTAACGCCAACTTCTGTTCGACTTTTTATCAAAATAAATCGTGAAGAACCAAACAGCCGTGGACAAATTCTTAAATTGGGATATCTCCCCTCCCCTAACTCTCCCCCTTTCCTTTCTCAGTTGGGTTTATTTATAATGGCACTCAAACCAACGAGCCAATAGCAAAAAAGAAAAAGTATCGGCCAATAAATTTCAGACATCATTACGCAGTGGGCCAACATTTCTTTTACCTTTTTTTTTCTTTTTTTTTTTTCTTCATTTCTCGTTCTCGATATGCAATGTTGTGACAGCTGCTTGGACAGTGTGGAGGTCTTTCCGTATCTGCGGGAGCCCGTCATCGAGAACTCAACGCTGGCGGCATACACTTGGTGTCAGCACAGCAATCCAAGGAATGACACGCCCGTTTATAGTTCAGGACGTTTGCTGGGATTGCGTTTGAGATTCCAGCAGCCGCCGAATAAAGTTGAAAATTGGAATTTAAATTTGACTGCAAATTATAGATTTCTAAAGAAGGGTAAGTCAGAGACGAAATGCATATCTTTAAAGTTTATTGACATTTGGATTTCTTCTCTATATGTAGACCGTTTCAAGACAGAGGGACGCCTCTTGTCTGGCAGCTATTGTGATTATTATTTCTTCGCCAGCACCACCGGTGAGACGGGTAATCACGGTTTCTTTCACTCGCCACGATTTCCGGCTCATTATCCTGCACATATTAAGTGTGCCTACAAGTTCATTGGACGACCAGATACCCGTGTGGAACTTATTTTCGAGGAGCTACAACTACCACCGGTGACAAGCGGTGGATGTCAATTGGATGCTCTAACCATTTTTGATGCTGAATCCGCTCACATGAGCACCGTTATTGATGTCATCTGTACTCCGCGTACCACAAGGCGCATTTTGAGCAGCGGCCCAGATCTGCTGGTGGAATTTAATGCTAGTTCCAATCGCACAGCCAAAGGATTTCGTTGCCAATACAAATTTGTAGCCAGCGAACAGGAGCAACCACAGCCAATTATGGTGGCAGCCAGTGTGGCAACATCCGCCAAACAGCCCGCCAAGGCCAACAGTCTAATGTCGGATGTGGAGTTATTAAAGCCCGGACGACCAATTGGTAAGTTGGCGCCTCATAAATTAGCCTTAGGACTCACCCACCCCAAAGTCTATGACCAAGCCACAGCCCAATCGAATTATGTTAATCGTTAGCGAATGTCGGCCAAACTTGTCTACTTCAATAGACGCCATCGACAGCTTCCGCCTGTCAGTCGTACAGATGCTTCTGCCAGGATGTCAGGCGCTACGAAGCAGCGGATGTAACCAATTGGCTTGAATCCTTAAGCTTCAGTTGGCTCTGAGCTCTCGTCGTGTCCAAATGTTGCTCTTGCTGCAAGTTTTCCAATTCTACTTGTTGGCCTTAGTAAATTGTATTTTGCTTTCGCCAACACCACAAAAAAGTGAGTTTCAATTACTTTTGGCCAATCGTTTATTTCAACTATAAAACAACAATTAATCTACCAAAGTTAAAAACTAACTAAACATTTAATTAGTGACCACAATAAAGCTGCAAAAATGCAGCACACTACAGATTGCAAAAGACGATTCAGAAAAAGATATCTGAAAAAAATGACAAATTAAAAAACCATCAGAAAGTTAAAAAAAAATTAAAGTTATGAAAGTAAATTACAATATAATGAGTTATTTAAAACCATAAAATAGAGTGATTAATTTAACTTACCTACGTAAGATCTTTTGACCCCGCCTAATGGACTCTTTACCCGGCTCTTCTTTGGCCAAATATATGCGCATACCTCGAAAGGCATTCCTTAGATAATCATCCCAATCCATACCTTTCATACTGAATTTAAAGAGCTCTTTATCTCGTGAGGATAGATTTTGCCACAAGTTAACGGTATTTTTTGTATCAAAACTCCACGAGGTATTTGTGAAGGGAGAAAGAACATCAATGTTCTTATGTATTTTGTCATAAATCTGAAGCATGCGAGGTTCCTCTCCACGTAGACGCAAAACCAAATCAATGAAAAAACCGGGCAGGATATGATAGAAAAATGTCAGCAGTCGAAATAGCCAGGGTAAGGTGGTGCAGTATAGAAAAGGACACCACATCATCTGAGTTAGCGGATAATATGGAACAAGATTTTGCGACTTATCCCTAAAGCCACCCCAGGTAATCAAATTCGATTCACTGGGCACATGATTATAGATTGTCGGAACTTTTGGACGTGGATTCTCCTGGGCTGTTTTCCATGCGCAAGTCAAGGCCATGTTGGCGCAATAGTCAACTGGAACTAAACCAGCCTGTGCCTTAAGATTAAGCCTACAAATGCGAAGAACACCAAATGCCGCACCATACAGCACAGCAATTGGTCCATTAAGATTATCAATCCAGCCGGACATCGGCTCCTTATAGCTAGCTATAACTGAAGAAGAATTGTATATCAAATATTCAAAAGAATATTTTATATAGAAATCGAAATACTACTCACTAATTCCAGGACGATAGATACAAAGTGGCATATCACCTGCCTCTCTCTGCAACACTTGCTCTGCGAGGGCTTTGGTAAATGTATAAGTATTTGGATACTTTCCCAGCAAAGTGGAAGTTATATCATCAATCATCTCAGGACCCAGTTTATCTCCTGTCTCCAATAGCTTTTCAGCTGAGCAACTCAAGTGTTCGGGATAAAATTCCTCTTTAATGTGTTTGACCACACAATTGGAATACGCAGTGGATACATGAACAAAGACCTCCAATCGAGACATTTGCTTTGCCAATTGCAACATGAGGCATGCGGCACGTGTGTTAATTGCCAAAGCAATATGAAGTGGCTCCATAAATCGCACAGTTGCAGCACTATGCAAAACCACCTGAACTTCATCCAATAACAACTGACGATCCGTTTCGCTAATACCCAGTTCAGGTTCCTGACAATCTCCAGCTATGGGTGACACCCGTTCCAATGATTTGGGATGCGAATTCAGCACTACAGTGAATACCTTACCAAAAAGTCAATTATTTTCCATTGTGCTTAGCCATTGCCTTACTTACAGGATCATTCTCCCAGGCCCCAAAACGTTCATTTATATCCTGTCCCTTCTTGGGACGAATCAGCACATAGATGCGTTTCACATCCGTTACACGGAGCAGCTTCTCAATGATCACTATAACAATGGGTCACAGAATTAACAAAATCAGCCGCTTAGATATTTATTTTATTTTTATTCGTTTTTTTTAATTTTTTTTTTTGGGAATGCAAAAAAATTTATAGTGCTTATTAAAACCTGATCACAACGATCATTTGTCAAATGCTTTATTTGGCTTGTCAAAAGCTTTTTAATATTACTCATACATTACATAGAGAATGCCAAATATTGAATATGTATATACAAACAAAATTGTGGAATTTAGATATCAATTAATCCGAATAAGATAAACATTGATTTTTATTTTGCACTTTGTTTTTGTACCTTTGCCCAAAAATCCACTGCCACCGGTAACAAAAACTGTTTTATTTTTATAAAACTTTTGTATTTCCGTATCCGTTTCCAATTCCATTTTGATTTGGAATATTTATGACTATTTCACGAAACGATTTTACTCGCGACTCTTACTAAACTGAGAAATTTTCAGAATTTGCTGGCTTTATTTATACCAAAATAAAGTTGCAGTATCTACCACACACACACAAGGCAGAATCACAAAATTGAATATAATAACAACAACAACAACAAAAACCGCACTCAGACTCTGACTAAAGCCTGAGACTTGAACACTCTCACACACACTCTCAGTTAATAATCATAAGCACTTAGTTACTTACTAAATTTAATGCTGGCAAAAACCAAAAAAACCTCAAACTAAATGCATAATTCCCGTTGCCAACAGTAATAAAAAAAGAAAAACGTAGTTAAGTTCCATAGAATTGGCCTACTGTCTGACCTGTAGAACATTTAAATATATATTTTAATATTACTATGCACATTGTTAAATGTAAATTTCTGCTCTATGAAATTTTTGTATACGGAAATGTGAAAACTGCACGTGCTTCAATATTTTCAAATCGTATAAACTCTTCTTAAAGTCAAGTACCAGGGCGCACTCTGAACCCCTCTCTAATAGTATCTATAATGGGAATTTGGTTAATTGAAAAATGTTGTAGCTCTTGGCCCATTGGCAGTGGTTGAGAAAAGGGAGCAAAATCCGGTAGTTTGCTAGTTGAGAAAGCAAATAAACAACTTGAGAGCCAAAGTATCCTACAGTTGTCTCTGACTAAATGTCTGTCAGTAATCAATAGCTTAGTGTAATGAACGCCTTCTACTGTTGCCAAATTATATAGTAAATCGGAAAAATCAATGTGCAAATTAGAGGTATTTTACATGCATTAACATTCTCATATAGACGGCTATATAAAAAAATGGACTTCGAATAGTTAAGTTTAAAAGGGAATGTTTAAAACCAATTAACACTGAAATTTTATTGCAAAAGCCATATAGTAATAAATTTTCAATGGAACGAATTTATTTCAACAACTCAGAAAGTTTTTAGTATTTTTTAAAAAGTTGTAAATTGTTTTCAAATGACTTTAATTACAAAAGTACCGATTACCCATACAATGCCAATGACAAGGCAGCCTAATAAAAGCATAAGCAGCCGATGTAAATAATAAAATCTGGAATTATAATCATATATTACAAAAGGAAAATAGATTTCTTATATACATAAGTTGAACTTACCGATGATAGACCTTTTGTCCCATTTTGAGGGACTTGGCAGATGGCGGCTCCTTCAATAGATATTGTCTCATGCCTTGAAGAGCACGATCCAAATAATCATACCAATCAATATGCTCCATATCAAAGTAGTAGAGCTGCCGATCCTGAGAGGACAATTCGTTCCATAGCCTAGTAGTATTGCACGTATCAAAGGTCCAGGATCTGGTCATAAAGTAGGATGTTAAGCCCATCTGTTCATGAATCTTTCGATACATTTTCACTAGTCGAGGTTTTTGTCCTTTTAAGCGTAAAAAGAAATCAATTACATAGCCGGGAATGGTGTGGTAGAAAAAGGCAGCCAGATTAAAGAGCCATGGAAAGGATGTTGTGTGCATAAATGGATACCACATCATTTTAGCCATTGCATATTTGTGGCTATAACTAAACATTTTCTCGATTAGTTCCCTTTGATATATTATATTGCCTTTTTGAACTGTAAAATTGTAGAACTGCGGTGAAGATTCGGTTGTGGTGTTTGCCGTTTGCCAGGCACTGGCCAAAACCGCATTGACAACATAGTCAACAGGAACTAAGCTGGGGTAGGTTTTAAGATCAATGGTTGCAAGACGTATAACTCCATAGCCGGTACCACAGATAAAGCCAATGGGACCATATAGATTATCTATCCATCCTGGGATTGGCTCCCTATCTGATGGCATGACTGATGTAGGGAGAAATTTTAAATAATTGAGCGTTATTTGAGTTAATGGTTAACCTACTCATACTAGGACGAAAGATGCATACTGGTAGATCACTTGCTTCCAGCATAATCACTTGCTCAGCCAGAGCCTTGGTGAATGTATACGTATTTGGATACTTTCCTACCAATGTTGGTGCTAGGCTGTCCAATAGTTCATCTCTTAGATTCTCGCTAAGCGCCAAAATCTCATCCACAGAGCAACTCAAGTGTTCTGAATTGAAGCCCTCCTTGATGTGCTCCGCCACGCATTGGGAGTATGCTGTGGAGACGTATACAAATGCCTCCAGCCGAGACATTTCTTTTGCCAGCTGAACTAGCAAGCGAGTGGCTCGTGTATTTATGGCCAATGCCATGTGCAACTTTTCATTAAAGCGCACTGTTGCAGCTCCATGAATGACAATTTGCACTTCCTCAGTCAACAATTTACGATCTGTCTCACTTATTCCCAAATCTGGCAGCTGGCAATCTCCTGATATGGCTATAACACGATCCAAAGCATTGGGGTTCTGTTGTAGCAGCACTTCGAATAACTATTAAATGTTTTCGTACGTAAGTTAAGTTATTCTTTTGGACCTCAGAAAGGACTCACCAACTCCTTTTTCCATTGATTAAAACGTTCACTAATATCTTGACCTCGTTTTGGTCTAATCAGAATATAGATTCGTTTCACCTCCGTTGATCTCAACAGTTTTTCAATCGATACTGATAGTTAAATAGATTATTTGTTACACAAGTTATTATTTTTTTTTTCTTTATTTTTGTTATAAACACCTGATCCCACAAATCCTGTGCCGCCAGTTACTAAAACGATTTTATCCTTGTAAAATGCTTGGATTTCGGATGCCATGATCAAAAAAGGATTAAACAATCGCGTTTATTTATAATATATAGTTTCTGTGAAACAACCGCATATCGCTCTCGACTTTTGCTAAAATGAAAAATGTGCAATATTCGTAAAGTTATTTATACCAACTCCAAGTATATATATATATATATCGCAACAAATTGAATTTTAGTTTCTAAACAAAAGGTTAGTTGGTAAACTAAATGCTGTTAAAAACCGAAACCCAAAACGAAATGCATAATTTCCGTTGCCAAAACCGTTAAAAAACAGTGTTGTTAAGTTTTGCGGAATTGACCTAGTTCCTGACCCGCAGAATAATTGTCGTAACACACAAATTACACACATTACGTAATTTTTATGCACTGAACGCGAAAGGTTCGTTTGCAATATAACAGATACATATATATGTTTGTATATTAAATGTAAAACAGTGTTTAAATTACCTTTTTTGTTACATTTCTGAAAATATAAAAATAAAAATGAGAAATAAATCACTTGGCTATACCCTCTATTATGCATAGATAAAAAAGTAATCATTGGTTCAGCGTATTAGCTCTTGCCAAATTGTATAGTAAATCTGAGAAATCAGTGCAAATTAAGTTCATTCACATGCATTCACATTACCATATAGACAGCTATATAAGAATATTAACTACAAATCATTTAATTTATAAAAGAATGCTTTAAGTATTGATCAATTACTCATTACTTTAAAATTTCTTTAATAAAACGCATTTATTTAGACTATCTTTAGTAATATTACAATATTTGTACATTGTTCTTAAATGGATTTCATTAAATAATGTCCAATTGTCCGTATAATACCAATGATGAGGCAAATCAATATTAGCATAAGAAGTCGATGTAAATAATAAAATCTGAAATTAATAACATATGATATGTAGAGTGAGGATAAAATTCTATTTATAGGCACTTACCGATGGAAGATCCTTTGACCCAATTCGATGGACTTGGCAGATGGCGGTTCTTTGCATATATATTGTCTTATGCCTAGAAGAGCACGATTATAATACTCATCCCAATTAAGTTGTTCCATATTAAAGTTGTAGAGTTGTTGATCCTGAGACGTCATGCCGTTCCACAGCCTAGTTGTATTGTGTACATCAAAAGACCAAGATCTTGTCATAAAATATGTCAACAAAGCCAACTGGTCGTGAATTTTTCGATATATTTTTACTAGACGAGGTTTTCTTCCCGTTAGGCGTAAAAAGAAATCAACCACATAGCCGGGAATGGTGTGATAGAAAAAGGCACCCAGATGAAAAAGCCATAGAATGGATGTAGTATGCAAGAATGGATACCAAATCATTTTAGTCAGTGGATAATTGGGGCCATGGGTATACACTTTGCCAATAAACTCTTCATAAGTAATAGCATTGCTCTCACTAATTGTTAAATTGTAGATCAAAGGTGCAGATTTGTTTGTGGTCTTTGCCGTTTCCCAGACACTAGCCAAAGCCGCATTGGCGACATAGTCCACAGGAACTGTGTTGACGTGGGTTTTACTATCGAGGTGGATTAGTCGAAGAACTCCATAAGCGGCACCATATACCAAGGCGACTGGACCATATAGATTGTCTATCCATCCCGAGACTGGCTCCTTATCTGCTGTCATAACTGATATAATGAGAAATTGAAATTAATTGAACATTTTTTGATTAAATGTCGCATACTTATGCCAGGACGAAAGATGCATACTGGTAAGTCACTTGCTTCCAGCATAATCACTTGCTCAGCCAGAGCCTTGGTGAATGTATACGTATTTGGATACTTTCCCACCAATGTTGGTGCTATGTTGTCCAATAGTTCTTCACTTAGATTCTCGCTGAGTGCCAAGATCTCATTCACAGAGCAACTCAAGTGTTCTGAATTGAAACTCTCCTCGATGTGCTGCACCACGCATTGGGAGTATGCTGTGGAAATATGTACAAAGGCCTCCAGCCGAGACATTTCTCTTGCCAGCTGAACTAGCAGGCGGGTGGCTCTTGTATTAATGGCCAATGCCACATGCAGCTTTTCATTGAAGCGTACTGTTGCAGCTCCATGAATGACAATTTGCACTTCCTCAGTCAACAATTTACGATCTGTCTCACTTATTCCCAAATCTGGCAGCTGAGAATCTCCTGATATGGCTATAACACGATCCAAAGCATTTGGCTTCTGTTGCAATAGAACTTGGAATACCTATCAAGTGTATTTATATGAAAGTAAGAAAACTATTTAAAGCCTCAGAAAGGACTCACCAACTCCTTTTTCCATTGACTGAATCGTTCACTAATATCTTGACCTCGTTTCGGTCTGATTGGCATATAAATTCGTTTCACCTCCGTGGATCGCAATAGTTTCTCAATCGTCACTGATAATGAAGTAAATTAATCGTTGAATAGTTTTTCCTTTTTAGTTAACATACCTTTTCCCACAAATCCTGTTCCGCCAGTTATTAACATAACTTTATCCTTGTAAAATGATTGAATTTCAGACGCCATGTCCAAAATAAAAAATTCCCGTCGAATGCAAAGAAGTCTCTTCAATTACCGAAAACTAAATGGGAAATGATTAAATAATCGCGTTTATTTATAAGGTGGGAACAAGAATAAACAGCCACATTATGTAGATTATGTTTAGGCTGAACTAGTCGAAAAAAAAAAAAACTTAAAATTCAAGCTCATTGACGGATGGTCAATGGTCACAGACCTCACACACAGTGCAGATTGGCAGCGAATGGGCGGACTGTCGAAACTACTCAACTATCAATTGTATCCACATTAAAAGCACAAACAAAATAGATACTCATTTCACAACAACAACAATAATTTAATTTATCAAACCTGAATTGCGTCAAGTCTGTCGTTTGCTATTTTCACTAAAAAAAAAAAAAACAAAAAAAAAAACACCTGCACATGGTACACCCACAACACAAAAACAAGATACTGTCTGTGTTTTTGGGAATACTTTGAACTTTACTGCATTGCATTGTTACAACATTTGCTCAAACTATGACTGATTCATCAAAGAAATGTTTAATGCCAAAACAAAATTCATTTAATAATTTAACAAATTAATTGATTATTGTTATGATCGATATGATATTAAAAAAAAGGACTAAGCGTTAAGCCGCTGTCTAACTGTCTAAGTAAAATTTCTTATAGTATTTCATTTTTAGAACATGGATTTTTGTTATGTGTACTTAAACAGGAAGTGTGAGCTAGTTTTTTCTGTTGAAAACAAAACAAATTATAAAATAATGATAAATTACATTCAACCATTCACTTTTATTGAAAAGGAATTAGGTACAATGTTTTACAAAATATTCCAACACTTCATGAACAGCTCACGTGTCGCAATGTATGTAAATATACAATTTATTTTCGATCTCTGGGTTTATTTGTATTTCATTCAAACCGAATAATTAATTAATTGCTTAAGACGAACTCGAATTCTTAATTAAATGCAACATGTAAATGAAACAAATTTGTTTCCAAATGTGAAAATAATTCTTGTTTTGCTCAATATTCTCTTAACTTAGATTAAATTTTTGCATAATTCGGTGGACTCAATTTCGCGGTATCATTTTAAGCCAGAATCCACCCTTAGGGAGCAATTGAAAACCGGCGGGACTGAGCTCCAAAGGAATTGAAGACTTTTTAGCAGGAGCAATACGATAATCTCTTAAAATATAGTATATCATGGCTTTAGCTTCCAAAAGAGCGAAACGCGAACCTAAAAATAAATAAAAGAGTATCATTAAATGGTAATATTTGGGGACAACTTTGTACTAACCTATACAATTGCGTTGACCCAGCCCAAAGGGAAAATATGCAAATGGATTAATTTTATCTTTGTTCTCCTCGTTGAAACGTTCGGGATCAAATTTCATAGGATTCTCAAAGTATTTGGGATCACGATGAAAACCGCAAGCAGGTAGCCAAATAATTTCACCCTTTTTAATCTCAACCTGCTGCCCATCCACATCATAGGTAATATCCTTGTTGCACTCCCGATCTACTGCAATTGCCGCTGGCCACTTTCGTAGGGTTTCTGATACCACCTGATCCAAATACTTCATGCCCATCAAGGCCTCATAAGTCAATTCACCGTCACCCAATTCGTTGTTGACTTGCTGCACCTCCTCGTACAGCTTTTCTTGTACATCCTCGTTCTCCATTAGCTCATGGGCTGCGAAACACATCAGCACTGCAGATGTCTCGAAGCCAGCGAAGAAGAACACAAAACACTGGGCCACAATATCACGATCGCTCCACTCACGTATTGGGGCAGTCTTTGTCTTCTCTGTCTGAATCAGCCCACGCGCCTCCAATAACATGTTAATCATGTCTGGACGTATTATTTTATGTTCTTGGCGATATTTCATGGCATCCAACACCAATTTGACAAAGTACTGTGTACTCTTCTTATCGAATAGATCAATTTTGAGAATCTTATTCAACCGTTTCAAAGTGAAGAATAACAAAAATTTCATATTTTGCAAAAAGGTAAATGTGGTCAACTTCTTGCCCATCATATAGAATGTATTTTTGCGTTCAGTGAAAGAATTCACTTGCAACCCAAAGGCAGTTGAGGCAATCACATCATTGGTGAAACGTGTGCAATAATCCTTCATGTCCAGTTCTAGTCCTGCATCTGTACCATCCCGCTTTAAGCAATCGACAGCCTCTTTGGCAACCTGATTCATTAACTGAAACATTTGCCGCATCTTGCTGCCAGTAAAGGCAGGACTAAGAGTGCTCCGCATATCCTTCCATCGTGCATCTCGCATAGAGAACAATGAACTGCCAAACAGATTGTTCATATCATGAGGATCATCTTCGCCGGTGCCAAACATATTACGATGATTAATAAAATGATCGAAATCCTTAATAGTGATTTGCTTGATAAGCTCCGGTTCACGTATCATTAACAATGGCTGGCGCTGCTCAAAGATACCATACACCCTGGAAAACAATTTTGATACAAAAATTATTACTTATGAGCAGTCATTGACTGATAAGAGAGCTCCCCCGCCTTTGTTCAAACCTGTTGTTCTATATGAATCACGGGTATCAGTTTTGATAACTTTTAAGTGCCAGTGATTTGTTTTGTTTTGCTAAACATACCATCAATTATTTGCTAGATTACGATAACCTTTAAATAATAGTCTTTATATGTGTCGAAGTTTCAATACCCTTAAAAATTTAACCTTTGAGTTTTATCACAAAAATATTTGTCCGGTCGCAATTTCTTAAAAGAAAAGCTAAATTTTATGATAACATTTAAATAAGCTTTTATGTTGAGTTTTGTATGTATATAAATGTATTTAAGCAGTAGAATATCAGTTAAATTCAATCTCTATTTACTTTACTTTAAGCCTAAACTAACCAAAGTTAACAAAGTGTTAATGACATTTGTGAAAAAATTTTATATTAACTAATCTTATCATTGCAAACGGTCTAATTTTAGATAAGATTATGCATATTTTGCAATGATACTAGGCAAATAAACAAATTACCGTGCATTGATAAGATTCTAAAGTATCTTTAAAGAAACTTGAGATACTAAACAAAGAATAATATCACACAGCTCAATATCGATTATTTAAAATTACTTCTACATTAAATCAACCATGCGTATATTTATATCTAGATATTGTACACATGATTTAACTTTGATTAGCTGTAACCGCACCTATAACATTTATTTGACCTTGATGTGATGAAACAATGTGTTCAAAGTACGCAATTTGTTCTCCGAGTTGATATGATGATCAACAACTATTTAAAACATTGTATGTGGTGTATGTTACCCACTAGCACTCACTTGTTTTTACCACCTTCGTGATATAAATCAACAATTAAATCAAACATCGATTGTCTACGAAGAAACATTTTGGACATGTTTCCAAAATATGGCCAGGGTTTGGCATAGGGTAATCCGCGTTCCTTAAAGAAACCATAATTTGATGTGGACCAACGATAGAACAAGGCTAATGCCACTATAAACAAAGCTAAAAATTCCAGCAACATTGCTGAACAAGACTAACACTGACCGCGTCCAGTAATTGACTAACGACGACACAACTAGCTGGACGGTTATTTGTTGGGGCGTATCAAAGCTTTTCCCATTTGAGCTTTTTGTTGTCTTAATTAATCATAATGCAATATGCTTCTGATAAATTGAAATAAATATATAATATACAATTTTATATACAAAAATAAAAGACAGATATAGCAGATATGACTAGGATTTCAACAACACGGCGTAGATTGGATAGGGCTGGCGGGTTTGGGTCTCTATGGATCGTTCCAACCACCTAATGTTTAAATGACGACATCTTCGGCGGTAAAGGGGCCTAAAAAATTTAATTTTAATTATTAGCTTTTCATATACATAAATATACAAATTTTGTGTTTAAGCTTACCTTAACGTTGACAAATTTAAACTACAATTTTTTCCATAAAATGCCAAGACCGCTTTTTGGGTATTCATTGTTAGGACACCGCCATGTTTAACGAATTCATCCATTAGCTTAGATTTGGTAGCGCCATCCGAAAAGTGAGCCACCAATCCCGTAAACAGTTTGCTTTTTGTTTCCTGGGAAGGCTTTTTTCCAGCTTCCAAATGTGTTTCAGTTTCTGTCTCTGTTTTTATTTTACTAGGTTTAAAATAATCCTTTAGACCCTTTTGAGAAGGCGACTTATTCCCTTCCAGTTTTGAATTTTTTCGCTTGGAAGAGGAAGGGGCGTCTTCCTCGTCATCCTCATTATCTGACTCTTTTTTTGACTTCTTAGATTTTTTAGCACTATCACCTGATGCTTTTCTCTTTTCTGGTGTCTTTTCCTGAGCCAATTTATTATCTAGTTCATCTTTATCCTTATCACAGTCGGCCAACAATAAATCAACATTCACATTCTTCTTTGAAGCTTGGTACAAATCTAATAGATGAGGCAAATCGTTTGCCTCCTTGGAGGTTTTATCACTACGCAAACGCGTGATCCTAGGAAAGCGTATGGAAACTCCCGCCGCAGTGTGGGCTTCGGATTTTGTAAATTCAGCACCAGTTATCTCCCAGACTGGCATTTTCTCAGGATCTGTGGCCAGCACGTCGGGAACAAGAGATTTCTTACACAACAACCAATTTGGTGTCTTGTTGGGATCAGCACGCGTAGTTAACTTCATCAGTGTCTCATGTATATCTTCATTTGTGCTATCATCGAGACCTGAGTGCACTTTGGTGACAGTTTTCCAAAGACGATCTTTAGGATCATAGCAACCCATGAGAAAGATGCTTAGCACACCGCCTTTTTTGCCAGAACCATACCAGGCCCCGAGGACAACCAAATCTGCCGTATCAGCCATTTTACCATCAAAGAGATAGTCCTTCTTAACCTTTAACCAGTTTCGTTTACCAGGCTGATAAGTCCCTTTGGGATTTTTCAGTACCACACCCTCTAGGTTGGCTTTTAATACTTTTGCAGTCATCATGGCCAATTCGCTCTTGGTCTTGAGAAATTGAGATTCAGATAACTGAACAAAGGATTTAATAGGTTTAATGTTTTTCTCGAGTATTTCGCGACGCTTTTTGAAATCTCTGGAATCAAGAGGCAATGATTAGAATTAACATAAACTATTTATAAAAAATACACTCACAGCTGCATCAAATCCTCGCCGTCATAGAGTATACAATCAAAGACAAACAGACAAACCGATGCATTGGCATATTCGTGCTTTTTGTGAGCACCCAAAGTGCCAAAGGGTAGCAGAGCACCAGTCTCGGTGTCTACTAGTATTATTTCAGAGTCCAGAATCATATCACCAGCACCAGGAAAAGCACGCGGAATATAATCTTTCAATCTTTTGATTTTGTGATCCATTACTGGCTTTAAATTGCGGCTAAAGAACTTAAATTCTGCACCCTGTTTATGAATCTGTACGCGCTCGCCATCGTATTTGATTTCACCATACAACCCGCCAGGATTCTTCTTAAAGGCTTCCTCTACCGACTTGCATGCATTGGCCAGCATGGGTGAAATGGGCGTCATCACCTGAATTGCACTTACAGTCGTCTTCAATTTCTTGGCTGGGCTTTTGGCCATGGTCTTGCTCGATTTACCTGCAAATTGCTGCACAATGGCAGCTAAATCACGTGAGGATTGATATGCGGGATAAGCTAGGGGACCAAAAGCATCCAGAATATGTCTTGCACGTGCGTTAATACGCAGATCCTGCTTAATCAATCGAATGAAAGTTCGTAAATCCAACTCGGTTGCCTTCTTACATAGCTCTTTGAGCAGCTCAGTCTGTTCGTCCTCTTTTGTCTTTTGCTCCAATTGGCAAAGCAGCTCGTCCACTTCCTGAAGATAGAGTTTACTCTCCTTTTGTGGCTGCAGTTTGGTCGAAGCTGCAAAATGCTTTCGAAGCGTTTCCGAAACGTCACCATCTATTAGGGAATAAAGACATTTAGATTAAAACGTTAGACTTGGCAAGTAACTTACCTTGTTCAAGATCAAAGTGCATCTGCTGTTGATCGCTATGCAAGATTCGAGAAAATAGCTTTACCAAGGCCTTGTTTTGCAAGTTGTAGACACGCTGAGTGGCTCCCGGTATTAAGAATTGTACCCACAGCAAATAGTCGCCCTGAAAACCTTTGCCTTTTGATCCGTTCTTAAAGAATCTCTCTAGCCTCTCCACCTTTAGTAGATAGCTTGACTCCGAAGCTATTTCATCACAAATAATCCGAAAAGTGTCCAGCTTGTTGTCTTCATTCTGCAACGGTGTCCCCATACCCTTGCTAGCCATCCTGCGAGTTGGCAATATCAGTCTTAAGCTCCAGTGGAATCCCAGCCTAAACATGCATAAATATATGCAAAAATTAAAAACTACTAACTTGTTTTACTTTTAGATTGCAAGCAGATATATGACTCGCGCGTAAACAAGTCTGGCACCTTTGAATCGAATCAGCTGTTGGGCTCGTTAAAGAAGAATACCGGTGTTGCCGGAGTTATTCAATGCCGTTACGAATTTGAAGCGAAAGCGCCCGAACGTATACAAATTCGATTTCACGATTTTAATGTACCAACAGAGAATGAGAATTCCACAGGTTGCTTGGCCAATGATGCTCTCCATGTGTTGACAAGAGTGCGAGGCAAATTTGAGACCCAGGAGCTGTTATGTGGAGCGTTCTTGCCCAAACCGTTGATGTCCAATGGACCTCAACTGCAGTTACAGTTTGTGGGAAGACTACCGCCTACTATGACCAACAAGGTTCAATATTACGGTTTCCGTGCAGAGTATAGATTTTTAACAAGTAAGTGGATTGAGTTACAAAGTGTATTAAAAAGCAATGACAACTTTATATAATCTTAGATTTTGGCATCATGTCTGGTGTTCAGCAAGGTGACGAATGCACGTTCATATACAATAGCAGCCAACGCATTAGTGGGCTCTTTCATTCCCCAAATTTTCCAGGATACTATCTGGAGAATGTGGTCTGCAATTATTATTTCTATGGAGCTAGCGATGAACGGGTTGTGGTACACTTTACCTACTTCGATGTTGAGGGAATAGATAAGTAAGAAACCACAAATAAATGCAATATTTATAACTAAATTTCCATATCCTGTTAGTTGTGATCACCAGACCGCTAGCGATTACGTGGAGTTTTCCAATTTCATGAGCACAGATCGCAAATATCGAAAATATTGTGGAAAAATTCAGGACTTTGATGTGCGCTCTGATGGGTTCTTTTTTCGGGTTACACTGCATTCCAACGATCGTTTCGTGGCTGTAGGATTCCGCGCTATATACACTTTTGAAACCAAATCGATGGAGAAGGATAATCTCAACACCAATCTTGGAGACAGTGCTTCGATGGAAAGCTATGTGTCCAAGGCATCGTCCCTGCTTAATCATAATACTTACTTAATAATAATTGCAGTTTTAGCATTCACTATTTAATAAACAAGTATTGATTGTCAAACCCACCAAACAAAAAACAGCGTTTTCTTTTTTAATGCTTAATAACTTGCGATAAACAAATACGTTTTCAAATCCGATTGAGTGGATTTTACACTCAGTTTTGTTATACATTTAAAATTAAATTTTAGATAAAATCGTAATAATTTTAAACAGTTTTTAAAATTAAATCAAAATTCGTATTCGCGAGTCTCTCAATAACGATTTGAAAAGTAACAGTCTCTACGATTGCCAACTTCGAAGGTGCGAAGCTTGCGAAAAAGATTGTTGGGTTATGGAAACATGTTAATGAAAATAATGCTTGCTGGGTTAGATTTGAATTTTTTTCAGTGTTGTTTTTGTTTTTGAAGTGAGCGGGTGTGCTTTCGCGGTCGCCAGAAGTCGGTTATTTTCGTGTTGGGATATTAGGGTGGCTTTGCTAGCTTATCCAGCCCACCAGTGTAACAGGAAAAGTATTAAAAACAAGGTAGCAATAAGTGTCAAGAAAAAAAAAATTAAAGGGGCAAAACTAATTGCCGTACCCAATAGTTAACACAGCAAAAGCAATTCAGGAAAGCATACAAGCAGCAGGCATGATGTTCTCACGACCCAGGTAAGTGTTTTTCAAAAGAAACGCCGAGGCAGCATTATTCATTGGGCAAGGGTGCGGGGTATTGGTTAGTTGTTGTAAAAGGGACATGGATTTCATCAGCAAGGAAGCATTATGCAACCAATTCTATATAGACAAGGACATGATCTGGGCCAGCTGTTTGCCCAGTGACCTAGTCGCAATCGGAGACTCTTCGGAGCCAGACGAAAGAGGCCGCCAAAAGGCGTCGTCATCATTTGTAGTTACCCCCATCCCATCCCATTTCGACAAAGCTTTCGTTTTCATGCGCAAAGGGAACAGGAAGAGATTCGCACATGGCCTGACATTGACCTAGACGCGGGCAGCTGGCTTCAGCTTTGTATGTATTTATCGACTTTTTTCCATTTCACTTTTCATTATTGCATAAGAAGAGGGATGCGATGGATCTGGTCTTGACAGCTCAAATGCGCTTTTTGCTGATGCCAAAAATGTTCATACAAACACATATGCGTGTATGTATCTTTCGTAATTATACTTTGTATAAATGTATTTATAAGTATAAGTATGAAGATATGTACATTTGTAAGCAAAACAAAACAGCTGAAAAATCAATAGAAACCCAGAGACAGTGGCAGAGAATTTTTTTGCGCTTGGATAAGAGGCGACACCTTCACGTTCATGGACATGGACAAATCTCTACATATACAACGAACATATAGATGGATAGACAAGTCATTTTGGCAAAAGAATCTAATTTTAATTGTGTATACCAAAAAACACATCTGGTGGTGCTTTTGTAAGCATTTTTCTTTGCCAAGTTCATCAAAAAGTTTCAAATTGCTCACAGCTTCTACACAATGGACGTAGAGAGCAATCAAGTATACAAAAAAGGGGTTGGCCCTCAATGATGCAAGGACAATTATTCCAAGTATTAAAAGAGCAGAGCAAGATCAAAAAATTTAAATTTCCTTGAGTGTTCTAAATGCGAAATGTAATTAATTTACAGTACTTTTTAGTTTAGTTTAGTTTTTTTTTAGTTTGTTCTTGCTAACCCTAGCCAAATTTTATCTACGCCCTTGATTTTCCACAATTCGTTCTCACCTTAACCGTTAGCCAGAATAACATTCCAAATATCATTTCGGGTCTGCGTAAGAGTACATTGACTTTTGGCCATTGTGTTCACGCAAAATGCTCATGAGTTGTCTTCGTGGGGTTTCGGGCCTGGTCAGTAAAAGCGGCAGCAGTTACTTCTAATTAACTACCTCAAAAGGCAGCTAGTGGCATAGGGGTAGAAGAGGGGTAGGGAGGTAGGGAATGTTTTACGAGTGTAGATTTTAGATATGCGAAATAATTTAGCACTTGCACGGCCCATGTGAGTGTACGTCAATAATGTACAAATTGTATAAATAGTAACTAGAAATGACTGATGATGCAAATGACGATTCCACTAACTTCCGCCCTCGCATTACTATCCACTCTCCCTCATTACCTTACAGATAATTATCAATAATGAATGTTTGCGCGCGCGTCGCAACTTACAAGAGGGATCAGTTCGATTGAATCAATCGATTCAAATCAAGCCCCATGTCCCACGTCATGCGATGTTAATAGATATCGTCACTAACAGTAGAAATATATGTATAATTCCGACCATTCCCATACATACATACATACATACATACATATGTATGAATATGATTTCATCAATGGAACCGCAAACAAAAATTAGTCACACGCTTTGCTCTGCTCTAGAAATTAGCACCAAATAGCTGGAATTATTATTTGTTGTTATCCAGTCCATTTCGTGTTTTTCGATACTCTATGTCCCAAAAAAAGCTAGTTAAAAGATAATATAACACATGGTTTGCGAAAGTCAAACGACTACTAGGGTCCATGATTTTTAAATTTAATTCTTTTGCATTTACTCTAATGTCCCATAGGTTTTTATTTGATGTAGGGTATCTTCAAAGTCGCCCTTAAATGTCATATTATTTTTTTTTTTTTATCTAATAGAAAAGGGGTTCGGTAGGACAGGGGCAAGTTGTAAACAATGCGGCTTAGTTCTCTGTCAGAGATAAACAAAAAGCAGCTGACGCTGACCTTGGACTTGGTTTCTGCCCATTTACGTTTATCAACACTGTCACAAGTGTCCGCCGCATTTCAAATTGGCCAACTACTGATAGCAATTATTTAATTCACTTAATCAATTTATTTCCCGTGTCATTACAGCTTATGTGGAAATCTCGGCAAACTGTGCCGCAGCGGCACTGCAGCAACATCAACAGCAACGACAACAACATCAGGCATCTCGGCACTGGCACTCTGCAATGCACGAGGCTATCATGAAGTGGTTGGTGATATCATTTGCCCATCACAAGTGCGTGGCATCGATCATATTCGCGATCCCCGATTGAACAAGGTAGGATTGATCAAGCAATCAAATATTTACAAATGTATTTCTTAGATTACATAACAAACTCGTGGCGCATTCGATATTTGTGATAAAACGAATTTTACGGTTACTTATCGCATAGTAAAACAGATCTTGATCTCGGTAAAGTATTCATGGTGTTAGTTTGATTAGCATCTATAGGCAAGCCTCCATTTTTGCATAAACTGTTGTTCAAATACAAAAAAAAAAAATGTTTATCAAAAAACTGTTGAAAGTGGTCAAACTGCTAGGGTAGATAATATTTGGGGAATTCCAATAAGAATTATATAGGGAATACTATATTAATTATTATGAAAAACAATAAATGGGTAGGCTAAAAAAGTGTATACTTTTGTTATGCAAAACTTATCAAATTACAGGGCTTTTATTGATAACGATTTATTTTTCGTTTTTGCAGGGCTTGGCATTTACACTAGAGGAACGTCAAGTTCTCGGCATTCATGGCCTACAGCCGGCACGTTTTAAGACGCAGGAAGAGCAGCTGCAGCTATGCAAGATTGCCGTTAATCGGTATACGGAACCCCTAAACAAGTATCTGTATCTCAGTGATCTGCACGATCGTAATGAGCGCCTGTTTTTCCGCTTTTTATCGGAGAACATTGAGGATTTAATGCCCATTGTATATACGCCAACTGTGGGATTGGCGTGCCAACGTTTCGGTTTGATCTACAGGCGTCCCCATGGTCTGTTCGTTACCTTCAACGATCGAGGACACATTTTTGATGTAATGAAGAACTGGCCCGAACCAAATGTCCGCGCTATTTGTGTAACAGACGGCGAGCGTATTTTGGGTCTCGGTGATTTGGGTGCCTGTGGCATGGGCATCCCTGTCGGTAAGCTGGCTTTGTACACTGCCCTGGCTGGCATTAAGCCCCATCAGTGCCTACCCATTGTGGTGGATGTTGGCACCAATAACATTGATCTCCTCGAGGATCCTCTGTATGTGGGTCTGCGTCAGAAGCGCGTTGTGGGACGTGAATACGACGATTTTATTGATGAATTCATGGAGGCTGTGGTCAAACGCTATGGTCAAAACACTTTAATTCAATTCGAGGACTTTGGCAACCACAATGCATTTAGATTCCTGGATAAGTACCGTAACACTTATTGCACCTTCAACGATGATATACAGGGAACAGCTGCTGTGGCTGTCGCTGGCTTGTATGCCTCCAAACGCATTACTGGCAAATCCTTCAAAGACTACACTTTCCTGTTCGCCGGAGCCGGCGAGGCTGCCATCGGTATTGCCGATTTAGTTGTAAAGGCCATGGTAGCCGAAGGTGTCTCAACAGAAGAGGCGTACAGCAAGATCTACATGGTCGATATTGATGGTCTCTTGACTACTACTCGCAAAGTAGGTAATTTAGAAGGCCATAAGGTCAATTATGCCAAAAACCACGAACCGATGGCAGATTTGGAGGAGATCGTGAGCTCTGTTAAACCAAATGTAAGTATTTGACAAAGAGAATCTGACTGATGCTGATCTAATACATGTCTAAAATGCTTATCTGTAGGTGCTCATCGGTGCTTCGGCATGCGCTGGTCTGTTCACACCCAAGATTTTGCGTACCATGGCGGACCATAATGATAGGCCGGTAGTGTTTGCTCTCTCAAACCCAACTAGCAAGGCTGAATGCACTGCAGAAGAGGCATACCAGAACACAGATGTGAGTTGCATTTGATTCATTATTCTATTTAAAAGTACCCATTTAACCTGATTGTTGTCATTATGATAGGCTCGAGTTATATTCTCCTCCGGATCACCGTTCCCACCTGTTAAAATGGGCGACAAGACCTACTATCCTGGCCAGGGAAACAATGCTTACATCTTTCCAGGTGTGGGTCTAGGAGTTATCTGTACAGGCACTCATCATATTCCCGATGATATGTTCCTCATTGCCGCCCAAGAACTGGCCAATTTTGTTGAGCCCAGTGATATTGAGCGTGGTTCTTTATATCCACCCCTAGACAGCATCCGGGATGTGTCTATGAATATTGCTATTGGTGTGACCAAGTGTGCTTATGACAAGGGTAAACCATTAACTATTATAGCTAGAACCTATAACCAATTTTTACTTGTTATAGGTCTGGCCTCAACCTATCCGGAGCCACAGGACAAGCGCAAGTGGCTGGAAGATCAATTGTATAACTTCAATTATGAGACATCGATGCCTGTGACCTGGGCTTGGCCACGCATGCCCTACATTAAGACTCGTGAATTAGTGCCCACCAAGCTTTATGGAAAAAAAAGTGATTAACTTGAATTTTTTCTTTTTCTTTTTTTTTTAGGTGAAGAAAGCCCGCTAATTGCCGCCATTAAATAAACAAGCGTTCAAATTGATGGCACCCAATCTGTCTTGCATCCTAACCCCACTACTTATCGTACTTCTACACCATCAGCACCCAACTATCAGCCACTAACCAAGCATAGAATATAGACAACTTTCAACTGCTTCGATTGATTCGTTCGCCCATCGTGTTGCCCAGCGAGCCACAATTGTGATTAACAATATTCGTTTCTCGTAGACACCGTTAAAAACCGAGGCAACCAGCGCAACTGAATGATCGTTTATATATATTTTTCAACAATGTTCCTTAGTTTTACGCACTTGTTGGCTCTATGTGAATATGTTTTATTTTGGAATAATTATCATACGTTTATGGTTTTGTGATCGATTTAATGTGATGACGATGACAATTGATGACGTGAATTTGACCAGACGATGACTATAAAAACCCAACGACGCAGTATTCTAATATCTATCCCATTAATATGTTATTTGCTTTGTGTTTAATTTGCTGTTCCTAACCACGATTGGCTTTGCAGTTATTCTATTTCCTTTCCTAAACGCTACTATTTATGTCTATCTTTCGCTAACGCTACTACTTACTAACTAGTTTTGAGGGCGGCACTAAACGAGGCTAAAAATCAACAAAAAAAAAAAAAGAAAAGGAAAATTCAAAAATTATTATTATATTTGAACAATTGATTGATCGATATATTTTGCTATGTTTCTCTTTCGTTGTCATCTATAGAAAACGAAGAAGAATTTGTATAGTTTCTTCAACACCCTCCCAACCCCACAAAATCGACCATCTAGCACAATTGGCTAAAGACAGCAACTGAAACGGTGAGAGTAAACCCCAAACCAGAAACAAAAACCAACCTAACATAAAATGCAGCCGCTAACCTTTAACTATGTTTGTAACTATCTTAGTAATGAGTTTTAGTTTAATGCCTATATTTGTATAGACGTATATAGTTGCTATATATACAATACAATTGTTAATAGGCTACAAGTATGATAATGATCAAGATGATGTTTGTTGTTGAACTATGTCTGATATTTATTAATGCAATTAAATAGCTTTGTTATAATTTATGATTACAAAAAGTCAACTTTAATTTAACGATCCAACCACCCAATTACCAGATGATGATTATGATGAATGATGATAATGATGTGCGGTTTACAATAAAAATGAAATGAACAAGTTAAACAAAGCCGTTTCAGTTTTTAAGATCTTAAATTAAGGGTATTACAGATTCGACATGTCTTATCTATGTAGATGTGCCAACCTTCTGATGAAAGCTCTGCATCCAATGGAGAGCAGAATGTTGTTACTAAAGCTCTGTGTCAAGTTCTCGGAGAGTTTTCGTGTATTCTCAGAATCAAAATTGAAGGGGCAAATGTACGCCTTTATGTTCTGTTCTTACATGAAATTGTCAAATAACCCGAGGGAAAATCCAAAAAATAAGAATATTGAGTGTTTATCAGTAATCTTCCATGTTTCCATCTTTATCTCTCAATCCCTGACTCTCCGGTGACATTGAGCATTTCATAAAACTTGTGTGCTCAACTCTAGTTTCTCGCAGTTGAGCTTGGAGCATCAGACGGGACAGTACACTGAATCTAGATCAGGTTTTTGCCAATATGATAAGTAGCAGCTATCTCCTCGTCGCCTTAGCTTTTCCCCTTTTGTGTGGCTTGGAATTAGCTCATGCAGGTAAGAGACTTGCATATTCATAATGTTTGGTTTTGATTGTTTTGTTTTCTTTACTTTGTTTATTGTTTTTTCAAGCCTATGCCGATGAATGCAATACTCCCAATGGTGATAAGGGCCAGTGTGTGCCTTACTCCTCGTGCAAGGATATTGAAGCGCGTCTATTAAATGTTCAAAATTCTGGATCATCAGTGCCATCGGACTATGCAAGCTTTTTGCAAAAGGCATCTTGTGGAGAATTTAATGGCGTTGTATGTTCTTATCGTGTATACCGAAATAGGAAAAACTAGTTTTCTAAACTATTTTTTTCTCCTTCAGCGTCATTTTTGCTGTGCTGCGTCTCAGATCCAGCACAATTCCAAAGTGATGGACCTGTTTATGGATAAAAATTTCAATTGTGGTTCCTTTCTCGATACCCGAGTGGCCAATGGCTATGAAGTAAAACTATCATCCCGTCCGTGGATGGCCCTATTGCGCTACCATTACTTTGGAGATGACCGTTTTCTTTGCGGAGGTGCTCTGATCTCGGATCGTAAGTATACTTATTATCTTGCTGTGTTAGATTTATTCAATTACTTGCTTTTCATTTAAAGGCTACGTCCTCACAGCTGCCCACTGTGTGCATACTCACCAAGAAGATCTGTAAGCTATTGAAAATTTTATCATTTATATAATAATTCATTCTTGGTATATCAGATATCAAATTCGACTAGGCGAACATAAAATCTCAACAGTCGAGGACTGTAGAAAGCAGGGACGCAAAACGAAATGTGCTCCGCCTGTTCAGGATATCGACATTGAAAAGTTTCTAATCCACGAGAAGTATGACCCTCGGCTTGTCACAAACGACATTGCACTGTTGCGTCTTAAAGAAAGTGCTCGTTTTGATAGTAAGTTGACTTATTTTATACTGCTTGAATATTGTTGTTTATCATTTGTATTTTCAGAGCACATAAAGCCCATTTGTTTGCCCATTACGGATGAACTGAAGCAGGAAGCAGAGAAGCAAAGTACCTATTTCGTAACCGGCTGGGGCACTACTGAAAATGGCTCTTCCTCGGATGTTCTGTTGCAGGCAAATGTACCAATTCAGCCACGTTCGGCATGCTCGCAGGCATTTAGACGTATGGTACCTACTAGCCAGTTATGTGTAGGAGGAGGTGATCTACAAGATTCATGCAAGGGTGACTCTGGCGGACCGCTACAGGCTCCAGTTCGTTACTTGGGTCAGTTTGCCCTAAGAATGGTAGAGTTTGGCATAGTTAGTCAAGGCGTGACATCCTGTGGCCAAATTAGTCTACCCGGCCTATATACAAATGTCGCCGAATACGTTCAGTGGATAACCGACACCATGGTCATCAATGGGCTATAATCCATACCCACAAAAGATGCCATTTTTGGTCTATTTTATATGTATCTCTATATTAACACTTAAGTTACAAATTTGATATTACATGATATATTTGTAAAACTATTTAGAGTTTGTGTTGTCTTTCTTTCTCTCTCTCTCTCTCTGGGATGAGTAATCTACAATATTATATACTTTGTTTAGTTTGTATTTAATTGCTTTAAATAATAGGAAATCTTATTATTAAGCAATTTATTGAAAAAGTATTTATGAATATTTAATTGATATTGTGCAATATGTTGAATGAGTAATGCAAGAGTTTAGGCGACTATCATTGAGAATATTAAAAGAATATAGAAATATTCTGCATAATTATAAAAAACTAATAAGTTACGTCCCTATTTGCTACAGGGTATCTCTAATGTCGTGACTTTGCTTAGGTTATTCGTATTATAATATCATTTCTAATATCATGCCGAAAGGACTGAAGCTTAGAAGTTGTTCTACATGGTTTTTATCAATGCTGCGTTGTCATAATCAATATGAATGCATAATATATATTCTATTAAATATACTGATATGCTTCCTTTTATTTAATGAATTTACACATATGTATGTATGATATGCATGTAAGTATTTATTTAAAATAACAACGATTATAAAAGCCTACCACTAATAAAAACCTGATTGTTTTCTGTTGATGTTTGTTTGTTTTTTCTTCAATAGATTATGATTGTTTATTTATGCAAATTTATTAATTTTGACCAAGTTTTATTATCTATACATGTATAAAAATATATACATATGTATATATCAGTATTCGTGGTGAATTTAACGACTATACAAATATACTCTTTCCTTTTTAGAGAGAACATGTTTAAATAATATTTAGTAAATACAAGCTTTAAGCTAATTAAATGGTTGTCCGATTAGCTTAATCTTTAAATAATTGAATGAATCAGCAATCATAATTTGTTTGACAAATGTTTCCGACCTGTACCAATTCTTTATGTCTGTCTGTCTGTTGTCAATCTCTGATAAAAGATTTTTACGATCAATTCTTTTTGGTAAGGGGATTTTGAAAGACCCACTTAACAACTTCGGCAACTGGAATTGAGAGTTCATTTTTTAAGATGTCTCATAATGTTGGATTTTCCAACTGATGAAATTCCCATGATACGAATAAGTGTGTATATATACACACTATATACAAAAGAAAGAACAAGTTTATCAGGTAACCTCCATGGGCGTAGCCATGTGAATGGGGAACTTATGATGGTAATTAGCAAAACATTTTAATCCAGGTAGTTGGAAAAAAAAGTACCGACAATTAATTGCTGTCGGTGTCCATATACATACATAGACGCGTGCCAGTCGCCAGTCTCCAACGCCAACGTTCGCCAGTTTCCTTCGTCATTGCCCAAGTGGTGGGAGAACTCAATATACATACATGAACATGCATGCATGCTGGATGAAACAGTTAAACAAGAGCGACAGGTGGGTCAATCTGGGGTTTCCTGGAATTTAATCGCTTTTCCCACGCTCTTTCCCCATTCGAGAGCATTTGACATTATCTCTCTGGCACAATGCGAAAACTGGTACGAATCTATTCATTCGTGAAGCAGCTCCACACGTGTCGCACTCTCTTTCTCTCTTGGGGGCGATAAACCAGTTGGGATTTGATATTGGATTTATGCATAAGTTGTTTATGAATTTGTAATAAGGCTCTTTTTCCCCAAAGCACGCGAATCTCAACTACAAAAGCTCAGCACAAGACCAAGTCCGGCTCATTCTCAATTGAGCAGTTGAGCACGCGAGACAAAAGATCCCTAACTAACTAAACAGTATTCGATCTTGGTACAGGTTTGAACTGCGCGGCAGCTGATAAATACACACGTTTAAAAACTTTGCGATTATCACAAAATATATAATAACCGATCCGAAAGAGACAGGATGATGCTATTAATAGTCGCACTTAGCACGATATTGCTGCTTTTGCCGGAGCTCGGTCAAACACGTAAGTATAGAATTGGTTTAGAGACTAAAAACTGGAATCAAAACAATCGATTGTTTTTTTTTTCTTTTAAACAGAGAGCAGTTGCACAACTCCAATTGGCCAATCTGGTCAATGTATACCGATCCGTGAATGTCAATACTTTAAGGATATTGAAGCTAGTTATGGAGGAAATCTTCCACGTTCTGTTCAGAATCAATTACTGTTGATGCAATGCTATGGTCAGCGAAGTCGGGTAAATAATTGCTTATTAAGTGATTTTCAATCAGATTTAGTTTTACTCATTTAATGTATCTTTTTAGAGTTTCCATTTGTGCTGCCCCCAAAAGTCAGCTATAGAACCCCAAAGCCTATCGTCCACAGCAAACGATCGTAAACCAGTGCGTTCTGTGTCCTCGGAATCGGATTGGCAAAGGACCGATCAAAATGGCCTGCGATTATTACAATCTGTGACTGAATGTGGACAGAGAAGCAATCCCAAGGTGGCCAATGGTGAGAACGCAAAATTGGGAGAGTTTCCATGGTTGGCTCTGCTTAAGTACGAGACTGCGGGACGTCCGTTTCTTTGCGGTGGAAGCCTGATCAGTAATCGTTATATACTAACAGCAGCACATTGTGTGGTCCAATCGGCTAAATTGTAAGTTTGAACCGAAATCATTTCATGATCAACTTTAACATTAATCTTCCTAAAGGATCGGCGTACGATTGGGAGAGCACAACTTAACTTCTGAGAGGGATTGCCAACTCTTGGGAGGACGCCGCTTGGAGTGCTTGCCACCTTACGAGGAGTTTGGAATTGATGAGATCCGGCCACATCCCGGCTATGTGCATGGTTCTATCAACTATGACATTGCTCTTATTAAGCTCGACCGTCCGGTTAAATTTCAATCGCATATCAAGCCTGTTTGCTTGCCCATCGAACCCAACTCCCAGAATATTGCTTTTAATCAGGACTTTTTTATTGCTGGCTGGGGCCAGACCGAAAACCATGAAGCTGCCTCGGTGCTCCAAAAGGCGGTGGTCAGTCGTCAAAGTCATGATGTCTGCCGTAATTATTTCCAAAATGCTCAACTAACCAACAATCACATATGCGCTGCTGGTGAAGGATTGCCCCACACATGTCAGGGTGATTCAGGTGGCCCATTGTTCTTCCGTCATCGTTTCCTGAAAACCTATCGTTTCGTTCAGTATGGCGTTGTCTCTTACGGTGGCAAATTTTGCGGCAGCAATCAAAACAAACCTGGAGTATTTGCCAACGTTATTGACATGGTACCATGGATAACCCAGAATTTGGATTAGATGGAAACTAGCACACAAATCCTCATATTATTTATTCAATATACTCAGACCTAAGGAACCCATTGCCATAGTCATTGTTAGAGATCGCCTAGAATTAAGTCATTTATGAAATATATGTATAATCGTATTTATGATATCTGCAGCATGAATCACCGTCTATATAGTTATTTATATATGAGTCAACGAACGGTTATCGAGGCCTATGAGATTTCAACATATTTTGAGTTCTTCATTAGTTTCTGTATTAACTTAAGCCTAGATGACTTATTTCTGGGATGTGGAAATATTTGAACAATTATTTTTAATAGTTCGCCAGCATCGAAGCATTACTCACTGAGAATTTAATTCAACTGTTATGAAATGTCTTTGGGAATCTTTTTTTTTTTTGATCAAACCGCAAAGCGTAATCTGAGATTGTTAAAAGTAAGTTACTAAGTTGAGATTATGACAGTTCCATCATGTTAATCATACTTAAACTTGTTTATAAACCAATTATCAAAGATATATATCGATCATGCCCAGCCAACGTGACGAAATTCTTTTCCAATTTTTTCTCTTTTCGTAATCTGGCTTAAAATTCTAAAGACATGAGTCAGTCGATAACGATGCGGTTTATAATATTGCATAAATTAAGACATCATAAATAGAGTTTAATAATTAATTTGAAATCGTACAAATTCTATATACTATATTCATAAGCACACGCGAACGATTTGGGAAAATCCCAGGCATAGAAGAAATGATTGATATTCGTTTTGACCTAGGCACAACAAATGTATAAAGACTATGAAAAATTGGCTACATCTAAATCATTGTGTCCCTAGCATTGAACTAAATACCAAACAATAAAATATATTCATATATAGTAAAGGTCTACAAGGACTAATTCCAAACAATGGCTAGATTATATCTGAAGCAGAACTTTTTCCATTGTTTTGCTGGTTCAGGACAAAAGCTTTTAAACGTCAGAAGTAAAGCAGACATCCTGGCGAACGTTTCACAATGAACTGGCGTCGATATTTTCCATTGGTTTTAAGAGGGTGAGCTACTCCTTTTTTAATATATAAGATTGTAAACTAAATAGTTATTATTTTATAGAATTCTTTACTCGGTAACATTTTATAAAACTTTGCCGTTCTTTGTAACTGTTGCCAAGTCGCTGGTTAAAGACTCCTTCTCTTCATCTGTTTCCTTTAATTTGGATACTCTATAGTAAGTTTTAATGATATATTCCAAGAGTGAATTGAATTAAATTGATTTGCTTAGCCTCAATTGGAATTCCACTTTTCCGGCCATAACTGTTTGCGAGCTCTATAATGCAGAAAAAATTTGGGATCTAAGCGATGCTCACTTTGGCGTTGAACATAAGATGTATATTGATGATATAATCAGCGAAATTGTTTTCTTTCGAGGCATTTGCAGCAGTTGTGAGAATTGTTTGAAGCTACCTTGTCCGGATAACTTTACCCTGCTGCTGGATGTGGTAAGCAATGGAGCGATAAAGATCCCAACATCCTAAATTATTATTATATCTTTTTAAAGTTTCGCACCAAGTGTCATGATCTGATTATTAAATGTAGTTATCTCAATGAGTTATTCGATTGCTGCGAACAATTTCTACCCATTCCTACTGAATATGGAGTGTGTTACTCGTTCAACTCGCATCAGGCTCGAAAAGTACCACAGGTTCAGTATATAAACAATCGAATAACAGGAGCAGGACATTTGGAATTTCATGCTGCTGCCGATATTCAACTTTATGTGCATGCACCCATCGATTTACCATTTCAATTCTCCGAGGGCATGATACGAGAGACAGTGCTCCTGGGTCATTACAAGGAGCTCATTTTGAATGTTATAGAGGTGTATAATCATGAGAGTGTCCAGGATCTTAGCATGGAACAGCGGCGTTGTCGTTATAGTAATGAACACGTACCGGACCGTATGGGCATTTATGAGTTTTATAGTTACTCGACTTGTGTGGTGGAATGCACAGTGGCTCTACAATTGCTCCATTGCAATTGTACAAGCCACTTTATGGCTGTTCCTGGTATTAATACACTGCCCGTCTGTGACTATCAGGGATTATTTTGTTTAACAAAAATTAATGAGAAACTAATGTTGGAACGAAAATCTTGTGATTGCATGAGTTCGTGTGAGGAACCGGAATATAACATTATCTACAATTCAGAGGATGAGTAAGTAGAACTAAACCATATTTACATTATCTTTCACTAAGTACTTTCTTAGCGATCAGGATGCCGAAAATGATGACTCTACCATACATGTGGCGCTGGTAGAGCTGCCTACGCAACGATATGTACGTAGAGTGACCAAGACTGTTCTTGATCTGTTGAGTAAGTCCCAGTTGGACGTTGATTTGACATCATTTAAAGCTAAATTTACGTTATATTTCAGTCTCTGTTGGCGGCCTTGTGGGTTTGTTTTTTAACTACT
This sequence comes from Drosophila austrosaltans, assembly GCA_035045865.1. NCBI lineage: Eukaryota > Metazoa > Arthropoda > Insecta > Diptera > Drosophilidae > Drosophila > Drosophila austrosaltans. The sequence continues at coordinate 5,771,941 of JAWNOQ010000180.1, read as the reverse complement.
CCGTTTTGCGTCTGGTTGAAAGCATTTACCTCATACGCAGGTACAGAAAATCTATCTTAAAATGGATAAAGCAAATTTTTTTTGGCACAATAAAATATTTACAATTTTCGGATTAATTTAAATAAATCACAAAAGTATTATCATAGGGTTTAAAATGTCTTCCAATCACAAGAGTATATCTGGGTCCTAGTAAATGGGTAAAGGGTGCTTAAAGAGCTGGATTTAGCTGCCTGCCATTTTTTGTGCAACATGGGCATTTGCCATTGACTGACCATTCCAGCTGGGTGGCATGATGAATTGCATCAATGTCTGCATATAACCGGGTAAGTAGACGCAGCTAGAGAAAACTACCAGAGTCAGCATTAACAGGAAGAAACCGTCTGAAAAACAGTATATTAATTAATTTATCCGTTATACTTAACTTAATTGTATACATCGTATCATTTTAAGACATGTTTTTCTACAAATTAATTACACTTTGCCGAAGGCATTGTAAAATTGGTCATGTTTTATTACTCACTGATTAGCTTTCTTTCCCACGGCTCCAGCATTTCTATGCATGTGATCAGTTCGTATTGCCGATATAAATGAGTTGCCAATTGTTTTATGTTAAACATATTTAAATTTCTAATCAGGAAATTGTTTTTATCTGGGAGTTGTAAACAAAAATAAAACCTTAAAAGAAACAGATGTTTTATTAAAATAAGGTGAACGTTTTTTTAAGTGTGGTAAAATACCTCTGCTTTTACTCAACACTGTCCAAAAGTTGATAATCGATAGCATAATATCGAATGAGCGCGCACTGTAAAATCCGTTAAACTGGAATATTTTGAGACCTTGAGATATGATTGCTATGAATATTTTCATGCAATGAATACATGAGATTTACTGATTATTGGTAACAAATAAACATATATGTAAAACTTTTTTTTTGCCTGTTTTATGCATAATATTGCTTTAGTAGCCCATTCTTTTTAGTTAAACATTGTGATTGACGACCCTGATATGCATATCCAACGTGGGATCTAAGTCTTTGACTCAACAGTGTTTTCTGTCAGAACATTTGACCGATTTTTGTCTAAACTGCATTTGGATACAGTTGCATAAATTTCACTCTCCCATGACAAATTTTTGAGCCTCTTGCCATCCAGAGTCATGCAAAAAGTTTGCCATTTCACATAGCCCAGAAAGATGAAGAAACAGGATTCTGCATCTATTGCCATAATTCGCATTGGCACAAAAAAAAAAAAAACCCCGAGACAGCAACTAGCACACCCCAGAGCCAGCTGTTTGGGGAGCACTTGCCAAGAGCTAAGCACAAGCACCAAATGACGATGCTATCAATGGTGCAGTTGCAGATTGACAGGCGGGCACTCGCTGATTTATGCGCGCGGCACAGGAATGTGGCAAAGTGTAAAAAAATGTTTACACACACGTATAGAGAGACACCCAGAGTGGGTTAGGACCCAGCTCCAGCTTCGAGTCACGCATATGCAGCGACAACTAATTCAATTTCCACTTGCTAGCCAAGCAGCGGCAGCAGCAGCAGAAGAAGTAGATAAAGGAGGAGGAATTGGAGAAGGAGGAGAAGGTGGTATGGTATTGGAGTCTGTTTAGTCGAGTGTGCACGCCTAATTGGTAATGCGATCGGCTTTATTGAGGCGCTGGAGTCGAAGCAGTCGCTGGCTATCGCTGTCGCTCAGCGCAAATCCCATTACGTGCAATCCGTTTCAAGCCATAAACATGTAACAGCTCTCCTCGCATCCGCCTGCCGCCTACCGCTTACCGCCAACCATCAAGCGTCAACCGTAAAAGTTTCCTGGCTTCCAGCAGCGCAACTTGTCGCTGGAACTTAATTGCCATGGCTGCGCTTATGACTTTCGTGTGCAATGCATCCTCATCCACATCCACCACATCTTCTCGCCATCTCCATCTCGTCGCGGCTGTTGTTGTCTTCGCTACATTATTAGAAAGTAACTTTGACTGGCAAAAAAATAAAACTAAAAGAGAGAAAAAAAGGCTATCAGCTTTAGCCACGTATCGTCGTCTCCTTACCCTCCACATCCCAGCCAGATGCTGGCGCTATTTTTGACACCGCCTGGCCTGCCATAAATTTCCAAATGCCCTGAAATGCACTCTCACAAAAAAGTCAAAATAAAAAATAAAAAACAGAAAGCAAAACAGAATTCTAAAGGCCAAGTTAAGAAGCAGACTTCAGACTACCCTGCAATATGTCAGCACAAAGAATCAAAGCATTCTAGCAAAGTTATCATATCTTACATAATTTACTCTTTCTCGCCACAATAATTATAGGGTAAACAAAGAGAAATGGTCTGTTGGCTCATTTACTTAGTTGCCAAGTTGAAAGTCAAATTCTCATTTTGTACGGTTTTCAATTAAGAAAAAAAATTACAAGAAAGTCAAAAGTTCTGCCACGACCTGATGCACATCCTCAAAGTTGAGGTCATGCAACCTACCTAATGGTAATATCTAAAAGTAAATGTTTGCCGATTCAAAAAGAAATATTAATAATTAAGTTTGAGTTCTAGTTTAATCTCAGAATGAAAATTAAAATTCTATTCTCAATGGGTGGCCTGAGGTCGTGCTGCCTGCCTTTAGCCCATTTGCCCAATTTAATTTAGTTTGGCCATCAATAAAATGTACGACGATCGCCGATTGCCGCCAACTCATTTGCATAAACGTAATTTATGCTCATCAATTAGCTGATTAATTTATTTGGCGTGAGACGCTTAGCCCAGAAGGTACAAAAAAAAAAGCAGACTAAAACAAAAAATGTATAGGTAAAGGTGCAGGGGGAAGACGAACGAGAGTGGAGATGCTTAAAACGCTTGTCTAATTAGATAAATGTGCTACATTAATGTCGCCTCTGACATTTATAAAGCTGCCTTTTTGCCACAAATGGATAATAGATACTCTTAGTTAGATTTTGTGAAATAAGTCTTATTGGGGTCGTGTTTGCGGGGCAAAGTTAGTGATGCGATGTTGGGGTTAATCCCTTGATGAATTGGCAAATATATTTATGATCTTAATAGTCTGATTTATGTATATTTGAAATTATTTTGTTTACTTTTACTATTGATTTTGTGTGTTTATTAAGTGTTTTTGGTTATTATTCTAAGAATATTCTAGTTACGAAAACTAAATTTAATAAACGAAGCAGCTGCTTATATTTATGATCATTCAACATCTTTGAAACTATTAAGTTAAGGTTTTCAACTTGAAATATATTCATATTAAACTTATTATGCAATATTTCACTGATCAATTAATCATAAAAGTAAAGGCAAATAATTCCCACGATCATTCATCAAAAGATTTTATATGTAACTTGTCACGCTTATCTATAAGTCTTTTCTGTAAACTTTTTCTCACTTAACAGCGAATTGAGCCTGGCAGTGGAATACATTTTCCCTAACGGATACGGAAGTGCACTCGAAATGTAAGCAGCGTTGCCAACTTGGCGCTTAACTTTGACTGTTAAAATTTCCAACAGCTGTATACTTTTTGAACATTTAACATGTAGACTCTTCATAATTAATAAACCGAAACAGTTATGTTTCTTCAACAATGTACATTGAATTAAACGTTTTCCTCTTCATTTTTTATTGTCAACTTTAATAAACTTAAAAAAAAACAACAAATCTCATAAGCCAATTATCTTTTGCTTTGCTAACAATTGTTACTAGTATATCCTCAATTTCTATTTTTGTAGTTTCCCATGTTCATTATACCAAATCGTCTGCCAATCAATTTTCCACCTAAATTAGCTTATAATGTTTTGGCTTATAAATGCCAGTTGATTGCCTGGATCTTGATCCTCGCAGTTTTCTGTGCCATTTTGAAGCAGGAAAATGGAAAATATTTTAATTAAAACACAACTAAAACGTTTACTGTAAGTGATCTTATCTGTAGCATTTCAAACAAATAGCAGGAGCAACTGCATTTGCAGCAAACAACAACTGGTGAGTAGCAAGTAGCTGCTAGTTGGCGCTGCGTGCAACGAAATTGCACAAATGTTGCATGTAACATGTGTCGCACATCGCCCATTTGAATATATATCAAATCAGTTTCAGATAATTTTCTATAACAGCTTCTCTCAGACACAGGCAAATGGCCAAAAACATTTGTTAGCGACTTTTTTTTTTATTTTTTGTTGTTGCCTCCAGAGGAACACAGTTTCTACGGCTCCCGTTGATGGTGAGTGCATATTTTATGTGCCGCATTGTGGCAAAACGGATCGAGAGAGGCTCGAAATTAAGTTGTTTTGCATAAAAGCGCCATAAAAAGGCGCAGCAGCAGCAACAGCAGCAGGCGCTGGAGCAATTGTGATTAGAACGACACGACAGGCACGACAGCAACATGAGACGAGGCTCTGCTTATACACACATTTGTGTTGTCCCACTGTACGCGTATATGGACAACAATTGTCGGATCCGGGCATAGGCCGAAGGATGACGATGGGTACGGTTAGGGGAATGGAAAATTGCCAACTCAACACGAGCGACGTATGTCATCAAATGGCTTGGTACCATTAGCAATCGTTGAGGGAGCGCTTTCAGTTTCCTGTAGGCCCAAGTAGGCAAATGCTAGCTCCTGCAGCAGGGGCAGCAACATCATCGGCAGCCGCTGCAGCAGCAGCAACTATTATCAATTTAAGTTGGCTAATTGGTTTCAAATTTATGGACCTGTATTTGATATTTATGTCGTCTGCAAGACGAGAGCGGTGTGTGTGTGTGTTTGTGAGTGGTGTGTTGGTCTGTGACTGTGCCTGTGCCAATGTTGACTCTGCTTGTGGTTGGTTGGTTTTTGGCCTGGCTTGGCCTGGCCTCGCCATCGTCACATCGCTACATCGGCATTGCCTTGGCATGCTGCAAACAACGTAATTGGCTTTCAATTTGCAGCAAATTGTTGCAACAGCCACGACAACAGCGAAACATATTTAGATTATAGGCGGATAAAGTTTATGTTCGTTCTGTTCATTTCGATCTGGCCAGATCGTTTGCTTTGCCTCTTGGTCTCTCCTCTCCTTCTTGGTTTCATTTTTCTTTTTTTTATTTTTCGGTCTTCTTCCATCCATCCATAATTCCAATGAGTTATATGCCCATCAAGTGTTCTTTCCACTCCATGTTCTTCTTTGCCCTTCGAAAAGTGGATAACGTAGCTCGCGTTAATTAAAAAAAGTTAAAAGAGAGAAAAAAAGCGCCAAAAATGCCGCTAAAATTTCGCTGGGCGGCAATGGCTACCTTCTCGATGGACAATTCAGAGTAGCGGCAGCTCACAGTTCAATAACTAAATAAAACACTTGGCGGAAGGTGGATGAGATGGTAGTGGTGGGACGAGAGGCAAAGGCCACAATCAAGCGAAAATTCCTGGCATTTTCTGCTTCATTAAACACAACACACAAACGCGGCCATTTCGTTTTGTTTTGTGCCCAGGATACACCGCTCTGACGAAATTTACGCACGTTTCCACCAACCCTCGGTCCCCCTGACCTCCACACACACACATTGCCTCACCTCTGGATCAATTGGTGTTTCCATCGATAGCTTTTGCCTTGATCATCCGCTGAGCTTAGTTTTGTGTTCGATTCGCTTTGTTTTGCTTTCTGTTTCTTATTCGTTTTATTTTGGTATTTTAATTAGAAACCAAACAACGCCAAATGCATTGCTGTTGGCCGATTTTGCTTTCTTTATTTTCTGGTTTTGTGATCTGTTTCTGTTTTCTTGCCTTGATTCGTATGGTTTTGGGCCAACTTGCATTTGGCTTTTGTTTTTCACATTCAATTAGCGCATATTTCAGATTGCAAAACATGTTTCACTTCAAGTCAACAGGACAAAATGTCAAATGACAGGAAATAATGACGATGCGGTACAAAACCTACATATATACAGACATACCATATAATACATACATATATATTTAAAACTCTTTTAAAGCACATTCTCGTTTCAAAGAAGTAAGTTTATATAAACCTTTCCTTAAGAATCCTGTGATTTGTGAGTCTCTTTTTGAATAGCCACTTAAATAACTAAATTTCCTTTTGCTAGAACTTCACCATTTAGTGCTAATAATCTATTTAAATGGATATATATTATTATATATATATTTCGAAAACCATCAGGATATAAATTATAGAACTTAAGCGTGGAAAATCATTTTTACACTGGTTAAGCATTAGATATTTCTATTAAGAAGGGAAAAAGTTTCTAACTGAACTTTAGATAATTTTAAGAGAAACAATCAGTTTTTTAAGCCTTCAACATTTAACAAACTGGTCTATAATAGGTTGCAGCTTCCTTTTAGGTAGAATTTTATGCAGATTTTGCTCTATAACTAACAAAACTCTTTTCCGGAATCATTTCAAAAGTAAAGCAAATGATTTTGGCCATCTTGTAAACGCTTGCATTTATTTCAAACGAGAAAACGTTTCAATTTAAATACTGAAATACTTTCAGTTCGAGAATCGATCCAAATATTAGTTCACAATAAATCATTTTAAATTAAAGTTCAATTCAATTAATTTATATTTTTCACTAACTTTATTTTTTTGCTGCTAGATGAAACATTTGTAAAAATAATAAATAAATATTACTATACGTATTATGTTAATTAGTTAGATCTCACTAAATGTGTATATATATATATATCTAAGAGTTATCGTTTTGTAATTATTGCTTTATATATGTATAGTGCAAACAACTTTTTAAGTCTAGCCTAAAGGTTTTTCGATTAAGTTCTATAGACAAAATACAATAACGGTAACTGTTACTTAACTCCCAATATACAATATATACAGTTTAGCTTACACTAGAAATATCTATAATGTATGCCTACAAATTGAGAGCGCGCTTTTCTCTCCCCCCTCCCACCCACATAGAAATGTTTTCCCCCCTTTATTCCTAGATCGTAACAATATATCGGATTCTATTCTGAGAACTATGTACAGCTTGCACTTTCTTGCCACGAAGAATTACATATTGAATGAGCGATCAAAAAAATGTATTTAAATGCGCATCTGGGTTACACTAAATATCACACTTTGTAGGATGTTTGCTTAGCGAAGAGAACAGTTTCGGAGCTAACCTAGATTGGAGATTACACACACACAGCTACCAACTTTGGGATTGGTAGTATTAGGTGCCATCAGCACTGATCCTTAAACTAAATGCCTTACTTGTTTAATAATTACACTACTAATGCACTTGGAAATCTCTCGCCCGTGCTGTGGCAAAATGGGAACTTTGAGCTGGGACTGAGATCACGGTTGGGGGACGCCTAGACTACCACAGTGGTTAATATATCGCCACTTTCATCACAGGCGGACGGCGGCATTGACTTGCAATTGATTGATCGTTTGCCAAAATCCTTTCGGGGACTGTCCAGCGATCCAACCGTATTCTTCTTCATATCCGAATTCTGTGTTTTGTGCAGTAAAATCTGTGAGCTCCGCTTCTGGGCATGCTTTAGTCCCGTGCCAGAGTCCAGTTCACGTTCAAAATCGCACGGCGGGAACAATGGCTGGGAACGATGCAGGGCCGAGCTACTGGCAGCCGAAGCTGCAAGTTCTGGGGCCGGATTCAAACTCAACTCCATTCCCGTGGTGGCACGTAAGGAGCTCGTGCTGCCCTTTAGAGGATTTGTATATCGTCGTAGGTTTTCTTCATTTTGTAGATTATTGGACTTCTCCTCCTCGTGTCGCAGGGAATCCAAAGGTGGTGTCAAATTCATACCGGAACTACTACGATAGGCCAACCTTTGTTTCCAATACAGGCTGATGAATATGGAGAAGCCAACGAGTACAATAAAAATGCCACAGAGTACTCCAATTAGAAGACTGTGCCCCGATCCTTCGGCAACCCGTGCCGTCTCCAGTTTTACCTCTAAAATAGATGTAAGAGCCGCTAGCTTGGCATGCTTTAACTCCAACTCTTTGCGACGTTGAATCCCATTCAGTTGACGTGAACTTAAAAGTTCACCCAAGAGGGAAACGGCCACAGGAAGCTGAGGATCATTTAACTTGCTAGAAGACTGGAAAAGAGAGAGACACCAAAGATAAGACCAATAAATTGATGTACAAAAAGATTCGAACTTACCACTGTCAATTCAATGGTGTCATTGGTGCCCGTCTTGAGATCACACAATACCATCAATAGACCCTGATCCTGGCCTGAATTATTAAGCGGTTGCTTAACCAATCTTGCAGCCAGTAAGACACGCACAAGCGAGCAGAGACCTTCCACTGAAGCTCCTTTACCCACTCGTTCAAGATCCAAGAGTATAGTAAGTCTGGCACAGTTCTCATTGACGAGCGCTTGGTTAGGCCAACAGCTAGCCTTGGCGGGCAGTCTGGGTGGAGCCACACGTCTCGATGGTTCCAAGGATCGGCAATCACCACGCACCTGGCATGGCGGCGCTAGACATGTTTCACTCAGAGCCGGCACACACACCTCATGTTGACGACAGACTCCAGAAAGATTCGATGATTTGGATAAGGGATCCAATTTGAAACAATTGGTTAGACCACACCAGAGATTCGTACATCGGGAAGTGCCATTCTCACAGACACAGGAATTGCAGTATTCATCCTCCTCACTATGACCGGATAGGGCCATGTCCAGCCAGTTCTGACTCTGATTAAGAGCCGTATATGGAGAGATTGTATTCGTAGCATTCAGGCAAGCCGATTTGGGATCCGATAACACTACAGAAAGGGTAAAGAGATCGATTCATCCCTTGATTCTTAAGATAAACCACCATCTTACTTACAAATCTCACAGCGCAATCCATGTCGTCCTGGTGGACAGATGCAACTGTAACCACCAATGCCATCAATACAGGTGGCGCCACCTTGGCATGGCTGCGGTGAACATTCATTCACATTGATGAGACAATCGGGACCAGAGAATCCTTGGGCACATAGGCAACGAAACCAACCGGCTCCAGATTCACATGTTCCACCATTGTTGCACGGTTGTCCACGGCACTGATCAATTGTCTCCGCACAGAAAGGACCCGTCCAGCCGCGGGCACAGCGGCAATATGGCTGCAATGCTTTATCCGGTGCACCAGGCATGCAGGTTCCACCATTCTGACACTGACCAGCATAGCAGCCCGTTGCCCGTTCCGAGCAGCGTTTGCCTAAAATCGAACACACACAAAACAAAAGACTTAGACAACGAACTGGCTGAACTAATCGAAAAGTAAAAGTGCGATTGCTGCGCTGACAAAGATCGATGTGACTGTATATAAATCTAAACCTTATCTGAATCTAGTTTTATTGGCTATTTTGGTGTAACTGTGACAAAAAAGCGAAACGCGTGAAATATGCAAATCGCAATTTAAAAACAAACATAAATCATTGTTAGCTATTTTGGGTTTGCCACATGTGGCAAACTGCGACTAACGCGCACATACATATTTCTTTCTCACCGGCCCCTTCACCCCTCCTTGCTCGTGTTTTATTTTGCCCCTCCGTTTCGGTTTTCCAAATCGTTGCCGTAATGACTGCCAACTTTCAATGTTCAAATAAATGCGACCGCCTCAGTCAATGGCGCTCTTAACTTATTGCTTGACTCTGCTCCTCAGCCTTCTCCCCATTGCTCTTTGCGCCCATTTAAAGCCTCCAAAGCGTTGATAATGCGCAAAGTCAGCCAGTCGGCTTATAGCAGGTTTTCATACTCTATACTAAAAGACAAGATCTATGACACTATTTATGGGATCTCTAAAGCATTTGTACGTGAGAATTTTTGTGATACAGAAAAGCATAAAACATATTAACCAGTTCGAATAAATTGAGTTAAAAGAAAACTTGCGAAAACATAAGCACTTTAAAGGGTATTCAAACTTCGACTTTGTTTCCATATATTCTATTCATTTAAGAGCATTAAGGCTTCGGTCTGTGTGGCTAATTGTATGTCTTTTAGAGTTTTTTTCTCTTTTATTTTTGTGTTTTTTTTTTTTTTTTGTTTTGTTGGTCTGCACTTGTTGCGACGCTTTGACGTTCACTTCTTCTCTTTGGAGTTGCAAGACTCCGACTCACCTGTCCATCCCGACATGCATTCGCATGTAAAGTCGCCGTCACCGTCAAGGCAAATTCCACCATTTCGACAAGGATTCGGCGAGCATTCGTTGAGATCTGCAGAAAGTTAATGAGTTGGCTTGGTTTTTTTTTTTGTTTCTTCTTCTCTGTATGCACCTTTTCCGGCGCTTTCCCGCGCTCGCTTAGATTGCGATTAACTTCCACTACTACTACTACTACTACTCACTGTGTTCGCAAAAGGTGCCGGTGTGTCCCACATGACATTTGCAGAAGGTACCCACATCGCTCATCTCGCAGCTGCCATGACCGCTGCAGGGCAGGATGTTTGGTGTACTCATCGTTGTGGTTGTTGTCATCGCTGTGGATGTTGATGTTGCTGTTGTTGTTGCTTTTGTGGAAATGGAACTGGTGCTCACATTAGCAAAGCAGCCCTCTGTTTTTTTAAAAAAGATATCATAAAGATTAGTCAGTGGCAATGGAGAATTGAGTTCCCCCAAGGATACTTACCATTACAGGGCGGCTGGGAGCAAAGGGGACGCAATTGCTCACAATGTTTGCCAGCTCGATCCGATGGGCAGTGACAGTAGTAGCTTCCGGGTGTATTTAAACAGCGTCCTTGTAAACATGGTGAAGGGGTACAATGATCTTTGGCCTCCTCGCATAATGTTCCCGAATAGCCAAGCGGACAAATGCAATTGAATTTCCCCACCATATCCACACACTCGCCACCATTCCGGCACGGCGAAGTGGCACACTCATCTATGTCCGTCTCACAGTCACGACCGGTGAAGCCCGGAGAACAGGCACAACGATAGTCATTGACTAAATCAATGCAACTGGCTCCATTCTTACACTGGCCAACACAATCATCGAGATTTTCGGCACAAGTGGGACCGCCCCAGCCCTCTAGGCATACGCATGAGAACGATCCAGGCAGATTGAGGCATTCGCGGGCATTGATACAGGGTCCAATTGTGGTGGCAGCATTCGATGCAGTGGCTGCCACTGCACTGGTTAGCGCCGCCAGCAATGCAGCCGAGCTGCTCAAATTGCTCACTATGATGGCACTGGCCGTGGTGGTCAGCAACGTATTGGCCGGCAGAGTTGAAACATGACCGCTGTGTTGGACCTCACATTCGTTCACGTCCACCTGGCAGACATCGCCGCGCCACTCGGGCGGGCATTCGCAGCGAAAGCCACCGATTAGATCAACGCAAGTGCCACCATGTTCGCAGGGACCTCCGGCACATTCGTCGATATCTGTGGAAAGAGCAGAAATGACCGAGAGAGGGAAAGGGGGGGAAAACAGATTGGTTAAGTGCCATCTCAAGCTGAAGTGCAAATGTGTTGATTTTGTTGTTGAGAATGAAGCAGGTGGTTTAAGTCATTGAACTGATGCAGCAAAATGATTTGCGGTAAACTAACTTATCTTGAGACTGAAATCTAAAGTTGAATGCTTCCTTCTTGGATAACCAAGAGATGTATATACATATATGTATATATATGTATATATTCTGCATTAGTTGCTGTTGCACGCAATTCATTTGCTAGCCAAAAGACAATTAATTTGACCTTTTTTTCTTTATAAATAATAAAAACTTCAGCTTTAACTTTTTAAATTTCATATCTTTGCTTACTACACAAATAACCTTAATTATCTTATGAGTCTTATATAGAGATTGCCTCATCGAATTGTTTTTATTGTAATATATTAGTCGTGCTCCAATTGGAATGCAAAACAAAATTCAATGGTGGACCACCGTGGCAACAATCAAAACACGACAGCAACAGCAACAACAACAACTGAACAACCGCCTATGCGTGCTACGTTTCATTTCATTTTATTTCATTCCATTTGATTTCATTTCATTTCGCTACAGTCAAATGCGTGTGTACTCAATTGCATGAACGGCCAAAAGAAACTGGCCAAGACAAGCCCAAATCAAGGCAAAGAGTCCAGATTGTGGATGTTGTTGTGGCTGTGGCTAATCGCGTGCTGCAAAAGAACAAAATTAAATCAAAACTCACTTATTTCGCATGTTGGTCCCGTCCAGCCGGCTGCACAACCGCAAGTAAACTCAGCGGCAAGGGGTGTCAGTTGAGAGCCATTCAATGATTGGGATGATGATGATGACGACGACAACAACAACGATGAGGAGGAGGAAGAGGATGAGGACTCCTGGCGCAGATTGGCCAGACTGCGTATTGAATTGCGTCGGCTTATTGGCTTGCCCATGGTGGAGCTCATGCCACGCATGGAACGATACGTTAGCTCTGGTCTCGTTGAATTCGTTTCCTACAACAGGATCACAGTATGTATGAGAAAATAGGTAAGAAAAAAAAATAGGTTTGAAGATTGAAAGCGGGAGCATAACAAAATCGGGAGGCGGCAGCATATTAAATTATTTTATGGCACTGCGAAAATGTCTATAAATTGAGGGCTTACCTTGAGTGTGCATGTGCCGCCATTGAGGCAGGGCTGTGTGGCACACGGATGCTCCACAATCTCACACTGTTCACCCGACAGCCCCTCGGCGCATGTGCAGCGATATTTATCCGGTGCAGTGTTCTCGCAGGTGCCGCCATGCTGGCAGGGTTCATGGGTGCCGCAGTAATTTAAATCTGAGCAGAGCAGGCAAAAAAAAAATTAAGAAAAATGAAAAAGGAAAAAGAAAACAGATATATGAAAATGTGAAACCGAAACGAAACTATGAAATATACCACGACTTTCGATGATTATCGATGATGCCACAGCCGGTCAGCCAACTATCGAGCCAGCCAGATGTGGCTTAAGGTAATTGCCTGACACTGTGGGTCACTTACCTTGATCGCACAATATGCCACCCCAATTGGTGTCGCAGGCACATTTCCAGGGAGTGCCATTGCAGGAACCATGCTTGCATCCTGGATAGACCATACACTCATCACACAATGGACCACGCCAGCCGTGTCGACATCTGCAGAGTGATTGGAAAGAAAAAATTACAGAAAAAGGTGATTAGTTTATGTATCCTTGATTACAGAATTGAGTCAATAAAGTTTATAAGACAAGCTTGAATTACACGAAATTTATTTTATAAATTTATTTTTATTTTTCTGGTAACTTTAGTAGCAAAAATGTAAATTGGATTTCACACAAATTTTAATTGGACTGAGATTTAACGTTTATAGTTCGTTTATAAAGAAAGAACCAACATTTTTCCATTAAAAAACTAAACTTTTCCGATTCATACCATTCAAAAATGGCCTAAAAATCGACCTGTTAGGATCTTGGCAAACTGACATTTGAAAGTGAATTTAAATTCAAAGTTGAATACAATTTCTAAAGTATTTTTTCAACTTTCCATGTTAAGATTTCCACTTTCTCAACATATAACATAAAACTAATCTTTATTAATTTCGACTTCCGAAAGGCATTAATTAATTGATGGCTTAATTTTTTATAGCACTAAATGCCATAAAATCAATAATAACTGGATAAAATGTTCTACTAATCAGTAATAACTAGAAAGACTCGTAAAAAAGGAGAAACTCGTTTAGCAAAATTTAGTTTCCATTTAAAGATGGGATTCAATCGTAGCTAAAGGAAGTCGTTCAAAATTTAATTGAGATTTTAGTAGAAAATGCTTTTCTCTTTGCCGAACTTCTGACCTTTTCAAATGTTATACTTAAATAACTTATGGTTTAGGGTTACACATATATGTATGTATGTTACATAAACGTAAACTAAACTTTGTAAGAAAACAATTTATTGGTAATTAATTTTTTTTATTATTTTAAAAAAACAAGAGCAATTCGTTTTTATTACTCACGATTGATCATTACATTTTCTTTAAAGATTTATTTTTTCAAGTTAATTCTCAATTTTATTGTTTTGGACATTTCAATTTGGCTGGGAATGGAGTTGTGCTTAAACAATATCTAACCACTGAATTGGGTCACTTTGAACTTTGGCCTTGATGCATCCAAAATGCAAAAAAACAAAATAAAAAAAAAAAACTTTCCTAACTGCCAGCAAGCAATTGCAGTTCCTGCTGGTGGTGCTGCTGCTGGGCCAGCGATTTTATCGCCGCAACACGCCAAAGTGCATGGGATCAAAGTTAAATTGCCCGGCCATTGGAGTTATCGCTGCCAAGGTGCTAACTCTACAAGACCAGACTTTGGGCATCTGGCCCATGACGTTGTTGGCGATAGGCCAGAGACAAGAGACTATATAGACATGAACGTTGGCCGTTGTTCGATGTCTATAATTTATGATTTCATTAAAAACAGCAGCCTGGTTGTTATCTGTAAGCGAATCTATTGCCAGGCTCTCTGACGTCCGTCTTCTTGGCTAGCTAGCAACGTGCAAACAGCAAAAGTAATTTTTCTTCGGGCCTTATAATTGTTGTCAGAGCGGAAATCTGTTCGCAGTTTGTTGCATTTCGACTGGATTTGCTCTGAACGTTGTTGTTTGATGGTTTCTAGGCCACACTAATTATTGCTATTTAGAATCCAGGACCACTGCCATTGGTAGAAAGAAAAAAAAACCAACCAAAAAGACACAAAGAGTAAAGGGGGAAAGAGGAATAGAGGTGGCCTGGTAGTTGAGTGACGGGCGCATCATGATGCAGTGCAGCCAGAGGAGAAAAGGCAATCATGGCCGCTGGCTCACGTATTCTGTGTTACGCTAGAACATTAACAACGGCAACAACAACTGATGCAACAGCAACAACAACAACAACAGCATCTCTCTAGAACCCACAAACGTTTTTTCGTGCTGCCTGGCTGCAACTTGCAAGCAAGTTGTGCTTGTTGCAGACTGGCGGCATGACCATTCCTTCAACGGGGTGTAGTGGGAGGAGAAATGATGTTGTTGATAATGATGATGATGATGGTGGTGGTGGCAGAGAGCAGCATTGGCCATCGTGCGGGCGTTTGATTAGGTTAAGAGCATTCGATACAACTAGAATCGAACTGCAGTTGGTACTAGGAAATATATATATATATATACAATCGATGGCTTCTGATGGCCGATTATATACTAGTTGCCTTTGGTTACAACTCTATAGTCATTTGGAAAGGCCATTTTGGTGGCTATCTCTGACGGCAACAGCGGCAAAGTGCGAACAATTTAATAAGAACTAAGGAATGCGGAATGCAATCTGATTTTTCTCTACTTTCACACATAGAGAAAGAGAGAGGGAGAGAGAGCAAAAGAGTTGAATAGAATAACATTTAATCTCTATAAAATTCAAGTAAGTTCTTGCTATTTCCTTCTTCTTTTAGCCAAGTTTTGCATGTGTGAGAGAAACTCTGGTAACTATTTCACACATCCGTTGATTTACTAGCACCTTTCCAGTATAGAACCCATTTCTACTGTGTACCACCAATCACATAAAAAAAGCAGCTAAACATTGGCATGAAAATGTCTTGACCATTATAACTGTCTGACTTGGCCCCTGCCTTCGGGCCAAACATCATTAAACGCCAAACAAAAAAAAGTGTCATAATCACCTCGTTAAAGGGGTGGAGAGATTCCATATAAATAAAGTTATATACATATAATTACGAAAAAGAAAAAAATATATAAAACTTGACTTACTCGCATTCACCAGGTCGATCACATTTACCATGGGACGGATCACAGCCCGGTTTGCAAATGGCCTTTTCACAGTTGTCGCCCTCCCAGCCATTCAGACAAAGCTTCTGACCCTCTGAGCCGCAGGCATAGTGACCAAAATGATCGTCCCTTGGCCGGCAGAAGGTCGTGCAGGTCGTGTTGTAGTAGTTACCTCCGCATTGGACCCGGACGCGATAGGTGATTCGAGCATTGCGTCCAATGTGGTCCAGAGTTTTCCATTCCGGTGACGGTAGTATCACGCCCGAGTATGATGTTTCTTCAATTAACCTTTCCGCATCTGTAATGCAATTGTTTTTGGCGACGACAACACCAACAGCAACGGCAACAACAACGGTAACAGCAACGGCAGCAACATGTATGGCAACGATGGTGGCATCAACGTTGGCGTTCCACAGGAGTTTCAGAGTGGGAGAGCCGAAAAGAAATACCCAAAAACAACAAAAAGACAAACAGACAAAACAAAAACAACAGTTTAGACATTGTTGGCAACAATTCAAGTAAAATCCTAGGCTAATTAAGGTAAGCAACAACATGGCATGTCTGCAATTGCCACCGCACTTACCTGAATACGATGTGTTGTACATATCCAACGCCTGCAATATCAGCGTAAACGACTTCTGTAATTGAAGAGAAAAAAAGAGAGAGAAGAAATAGAGTCTTGTCTTGGAGTTGAGATGCAATGAGTGGAGGAAAAGCCAATTTTCAGTCTTGCAGGCCTTTTGCCGTCTTTGACGCTAATGGACAGTTTAATCTCAAGTCGGTACAATGCAAATGAAGACAACGCAAGTAAACACTTTAATTTCACGCAAAACTAAAACTAAAAACCAAACCAAAAAACCGAACCAAAAACAAAGCTCAGTGACTTTCTAAACATGGCTCAAGTCCGAGACAGTGGGTGCCATGTCTTTCAATCCAAAAGACAAAAAAAAAACTTGAAAAACAAATTCTCTCTTTTTTTTTTCTTTACTCAAGTCTTATTTTATATTTTTTGTTTATTTTTTATTTTTTTTTTTTTTTTGCATTCGACTATAAAAATTGAGTAGCCGGAGAAGATTTCTTGTTGAGCAAAAAGCAATTAAACGACGTCGCCGCTGGATGCCAGGAAACGCTCATTTAGCTATGGCATTACAACGTTCAATGGAGAAGGCTTGTTCCCATGTATCTACATATATACATACATACATTTGTATTTGTAATTGGCATTGCCTGGCCAAAGCAACATTAAATCAGTCCAAAGCCCAGACAGTTGATGACAACAACTTGACATAGTTTTTTGCAAAATCTATCCATAGCCACCACACCATCAAATAGCATCATCAGCAGCATCTCAAATTTCAATTTAAATTTCCTATCATACTAAATAATGATCTATCATTGGGGGGATTCTGTTCCGGATACCAATGGAAATCTTATTATTTGTTGTTGTTGTTGTTATGATGGCACATGGCAAAATTCGAGCGGAAGTTTTTCAATTGAAAATGGCGTTAGAATTTTGGTTTTAGATTTCAAACCGGACACAGACGCGAGCCAAAAATGGCGACCGATTTTCATTATTCATATTGTTTTTTCTTCTTTTATATATGTTGCGGAAAATTGAGATTTTCTTCATTTATTTAATGTTTGAATATCTAATAGTTGACACGATTAGAGAGACATTAAGTAGTATTAATTAAAGAACTTTTAAATAGAATTAATTATTTCTCGTTGGTCAAGAATTTCTTAGAATGATTTAAATCTTTCGAATCTGGCGTTAAATTTACAAAGCTTACATTGATTGGCCTAAATTTCTCTTAGAAAAATGTTCAGGTTTTAATATATACTTTATAACGTTAAGATTCTCTGTTCTTCTTTTTGATAATTTGTTTTAAAAGTAAATCTAAAATACATTCCAATATACTTTAGTTTGGTTTATAAGAAATCTCATTCATTTTACTGAAATTCAAGTAGCAATTATTTGGACAATTCTTGAGCTTTACAATTGGCCACTAAAATGTTAACACAATTGTCAAGAAGACTTCCCTCTTTGGGCCACTTTTATTGAACATTATGCTTTATCAATGGCATTTGGAGCCATTTACCATAATATTTCCTCTCAGCTATGGCCAGAGAGGAGCACCTGGCCAACAAAAAAAGAAAAAAAAAAAAAACTGAAAGTGGAACAAGAGGCACCAAACCAAATTCCACTTGAGTATTTTCAATGGTTGCGCACGCGTACTTAATGGAAAAAAAAATATTATAAAAAAGGTTAAAAAACTATTCAAAAATTATTGTCAAGTGAAATTTTTTTTTTTTTCTTTTTTTTTTTTTGGATGAGGGGCCCCAAACATAGTATTTATGAAGTGCCCATGTATTTGACAGTTACATTGAAGCCTTGATGATGTATGTTATGATGTTATATAGTATATATAGTATGTAGTTTCTGCTGTTGCTGCTTCTGCTGCTGCTGCTGCTTCAACTTGCTCAAGTATTTCCATAAGTCATGTTTATAAGTTTTTCTTTAACATGCCATTCACTCAATCAACACAAATATCAGAAGAAGTAGATAACAAAAAAAAAGAAGTCATTCAATAAAAAGTGGGACAATTGCTGCGCATCAGCCATCAGGTATATGAGTATAAAGTATTTGTATATCGGCAGCTCAATAAAGTTTTTATTTTGATTTTTCTTCAATTTTTTTTTTTGTCGAAGATTTCGTGATTTTGTGAAAGGCTTCTTGAGTCTGTCTGCAAATATGTGTATGCAGAATTTGCCAACTCCAGCTCCATCACCATCACCATACACTGCCGTCTCTGTCTACGTCCAGGGCAAACATTTGCCAGGTTTCGTTTCACACACACACACACACACACACACTCAAACACATGCACACACAGCACATACATATGTGAGCTGCAGGCTGTTTGCCAGCAAAAAAAAAGATTAAAGCGAAACCAAAGCGAAGCGTAACGTATCGCCATCGCCATCGGGCGAAGCGACAAGCGCGACAAGGTAATGTTCCCACGAAACAGGTTGTCCGCACTTCAGGCCACGACACTGCGCCGTCGTCTACACCGACTCAGAACCCCAGAAGAGCCCAGAGACCCAAGCAAAGACCGAGCAATGCTAACAAAAAACCAAAACTGAAAAAAAAAATAACCAAGAGCAAGACCAAGTCCAAGTCTGACTCGAGCCTCTGACGCATGCTCTGGCTCTGCTACTGCCTCTGTCACTGCCTCTGCCTCTGCCTTTGACTCCAACTCTAAGTTAATGTAAACGACGGCGCATGCGCATGCCAACGTCGACGTCGTTGTCGACGTTTCTCAAGTTGCCATTAGTTTGGGCTGTGGCTGTGGCTGTGGGCCGCCTTTTGGGGTAAGGCGTGTAATTGTTAACCAAGTTAGTTTTGTACATTACCAAAAGCAGAACTCAAAATAGTTGTTTAAAGAAAAATATATATATATATAAAAACTGAATTAAATTCAACTCTGTCAGCTACGCCCAGGCAGGTTACATTTTAACGTGGCCTAAAGTCAATGTTTTCAGCTACGAATGTGTTTTTATTTTTTTGGCAGTCATAAGCCCGCATTATGCTCACTTAATTAACCGAAAGCGGCTTAAGAGCAGTCCAAAATACAAAATAAAATAAAAAAGGGGAACATAAATTTTAATTGCTTTTTTTTCGGCTACTGACCGAACATCTTCTTTCGCTCTACCTCCTTCCCTTCTACTGATATAAAAGGGAGTAAGCGGCTCTCTTTTTACATATTTTTGTGATTTATTTTCTTGCTAGAAGATGAATCAGCATTTTATAAATGAAACTAAAAAATGTTATATTTTAATTTCATAATTTTTTGGAATAACGGAAATAGGCGAAAAAATAAGTCTTCTTATCAGTTGAACAGGCCATAGGCACGAGCTGGTCTTATCGCCTGTCCAAGCAATTCATTTACCCAGGCGGAACGATTTCTTGGCCCTCCATCATAACCTCCCCTCATATCAAGAGAGCTCGTGCCAAAAGTGTGCGGTTTCAGATGAGAGAGGAAAGGAGTGCAAGAGAAGGAAGAAGTTATGCCAACTTACCGTCCAGCGAAACGTGAAGGGCAACACAATGGCTCCCACACCCGGATCACTAAGTACAAAACTGGAACCACCTAGAATTTTTGTGGTCGAATTGCCAAATGAGCAGCCAGTTGATATGCTGGCACCCTGCTCGGTGGTCTGATACTCCTTCAGGCACAATCGAAACGCTGTTGTGCATGGCGAGCAGCCTGTAAAGTGAACAAAAAGAAAAACATTAAAGAGAAGATAAAAAAAAAAATAAGTATATAATTTAACGCTTTAAAAGTTGCATAACTTTTACACAAAAAAAAGAGGAGTATATTATATAAGCAATATATAAATATATTTGGGGAAGAATGAAATTTTGCTGATAAATGGTTTGGCAAAGACCTTGACTGCCATTTTAGTTGATAGCGATAAGAAATTGAAATTATTTAAAAAGAATTTTTATTTATGATTTAAATATTTAAGGAATGTTTTTAAATGAATTATTTTAAGACGGAGCAAAGTCTTTCTCTTTCGATTTCTCTATACAGTAGATTAAATAAAGAATGAAATGACTACGCGATCAGTACAAGATTTTATCTTTAATTTAGCGAAAGCAAAACACTTTAATTATATCTAAAAATTTCTCTATAATGTGTATATGTAAGTTTTTTAAAGTAATACTATATATTTTTAATGTTCTAATGGTATAAGTAATAAGGCATCAATAGGTTAATAATTTTCAAAAGATTTAAATGAACATTTCCTTTTCAATCTTTCCTTAAGCATATATACGGAATATTATTGTTTATTATAATGAAGGTCAGAGCTAACGGGTTTAATAGGTGGTCTTCTCTAGAAATTTATATCCAAATGTATAAAACATTCAACATTCAATTGTTTAAATATTAATAAACACTCAATAAATTTTTTGTACCTTACATTTGATTTTTATCATTGTAAAGTGTCATGAAACTAATAACTCTGCCATAAATCCTTGAAGAAAAACATATATTGAATATACCAGTCTGTATATTGTATTACTATCACTATTTAAGATATAAATTTTAAATAAATATAGTTAAAAAATATTTTGGAAATATCTCACAAATGCTTATAAAGTTTTTTTTACTTTATTTCATAATGAAGTCTTACAAAATTTTATCTACATATATTTTAATTGGTAGACTAAATTTCACGCCTTGTTAACCAAAAAAAAACCAATTTTTTCAAAAAAATTTTTTTTTCCTTTTATAATCTAAAATAAATGTAGTTTTGTTGCAATCTAATTAATTGTCTAAAACTTACCCGTCGTCTTGGTGGCCCTTAATTCTGTTGGTACGCCACAGCAATAGCCGCTGAGTAGATGATTGTTGGTATTTGAGATTTCTAATATTTCCAACTCAAAGTTACCAGTTGCGGATATCTGTGAAAGAAAAAAAAAAACACACACACACACAGAAAATGAAGGAAATATTTAAAAATCAACATCATCAGCATGTAAACAAATTTCAAATCGTTCAAATCAATCATGGGCCATAACGAATACCCCTACCTCACCCCCTTTACAAAAATAAAGAAAAAGAAACCCTCAAACCCCGATTAACCCATTCTCTATTCATTCCAACTGCTCAGTTGTCCTATCAAATAATATGCTCAACGCTCTAGAGTTCGTTCGCTTGAATCGGTCCATCGGTCCAACGCTCAGTTGGCTTGTTGTAAAAGCTAATAAGCCACCTAGGGCGCTCTGATTGGGCTATGGCAGAGGTTTTAATTAAAAACACGAGAAAAAAGAAAATCAAAAAGAAATAGTTTTAGCAGTGATGATGCGGTGAGCGGCTTAAAGAATGGTTAGTTGGGGGGGTGAGGGGGGGATGTAGCTATCGATAAATCTACCGACAAATGAAACAGGAAAATAATGAGAAATACATTTTCACAAAGCATCTATCTATCTATGTATAACTGTACAGTTAAGGCCAAGATTGAACATTGTTCGGTACACTTAATCAAACGAGATATCCAACAGTTTTTCGTATAATTTAGAATGCCTTTTGTTCGGGCCAAATAGTATGTAGTAGTCATATGGCTAAAATCACTGCCATAGCTGGATGGTAGAAGCAATTGCCATAAAATTAATAATACATTAGATCGCCCGGTTGCAACTTTCTGCCTGAAAAATGGTACATAAAATTTAACTATTCTAGTGGTAATGGCTACTCATAAGTTTTATTCCCCCTCCCCACCCCCCTATCATTTTGGTTGAAAGAACTATGCTCAGGACTAGGCTATCAACTTTGTATTTTAATGCCATTGCGACTAGTCAGGGGGAAGGGAGGGTTAAAAATATGCTAATGAAAACTTTTAACTGGCTGACTTTAACGCCAACTTTAATGGTTTCATATTTCACAAAATTTATGGTCAAATGTCGTCGGCTTTTGGTAGCTCTCTGGCAGCGTTGATAAGTTTATTAGAAATAAATTGCAATTTAGCCTTGAGAGACAGAGAGAGAGAGAGAAAGATTCACAGGATGTCTGACTAACGGTGGTGTATCTGTGCACCTGTGCCAGAATTTCACAAAAGATACACAAACAGAAAGATAGAGAGAGAGAGAGACAGAGACATACAGAGATATGTAGTAAGGTAGATATAGAAGTTGTCTTGAGAAGTTGCATGCATCGTTGATCATGCCATAGATCAATCAATGCAACTTCTTCTTGCTGCTCAACTCTTGAATTTTCGTATGTCCATCTGTTCTGTTCTCTCTTTGGTTTGTTTTTCTGTTTTTTTTTTTTGTGAGTTTATTTTTTATATGCCTTAACGTTTTCTTGTGATTTCCTTTTGTTTGGTCAGTGCTCCAGCCCCCAGCCCCAAGATGATTGGATTCTTGATCATGAAATACAAAAAAAAAAAATAAAGAAACCGGTTTGTCTGCCTGCTTACTATTTATTTATCACATTTCTTACATTTTCATTCATGGACCCGACAATCAGACACAGGCAGAGGCAAGTGCAGCTGCTGCTGCTTCTCCTCGTTGCATCTGTTAATATTCGAGACAAACTTTGACGTAATCAATTCGATTAGATAAAGTCCATGAAATGTTCAAACAAAAATTAGTAATGCGGCGCCAAGAATAAACCAATAACAACAACAACTTATCCCACATCTCATCTCTTAATGAAGCCGACAAAATCAAAATTAATGTGAAAAATTTTTAAGTTTAATTAAATTTGTTGTTGTCTTTTGTTTAACGATATATATGTATATATAATGAGACAAAAAATTGCAGCCCAACAGACGCAATATTGAAATTAAAAACGTTTTGTTGCTGATGGCAACCAATAAAAACAACAACTACAATCAGCATCAACAACGTGGGAGCTGAAAACCATTTTGGCAACTCATTTCAATGCCTTTCGAAATTTTTATTTATGGAATTTGTGTATTTTTTTTTTTTCGGTTGCCAGTTTAATACGCAGCTTATGATCAATAAATGTCAGGCATTAAGATCCCAGAGCCAGAGCCTTTTTACGCATGTCAGAGTAGAAATCACGGATGGAGAGAGAGAGAGAGAGAGAGGAGCGAAGCCTCCAGAGAAATTAATAAAAGTGGGTTAATACAGATGGAAGCTGTACATAAACTGTCAGTTGATCGCATTTCCATGGAAAAGTTAAATTTCTGTGTTTTTTCTTTTTTATTTGCTTAATTAACAACTAAATAGTTGCTGCAGCCGGAGCAGCACCACCAGCAACAGCAGCTCATTGACCATTTAGTCATCCATTTCTCATTTAAGGCCCAAAGACGCTGCCGGCGACTTTTATCGCCTCGCTTACCCTAAATCAATGCACTCCCAACCGCAGATAAATGTGTGTAATCAATTTGATTGCCCAGTCTTGGGGATAGTCTTGGCTCTGTAGATTCTAATATTGGACTCTGATTTCGACTCGGACTCGGACTTCGACTTGGTTGCGGTCTCAAACGGGGGCTTAAAAAAAGAAAAAAAAAAAAACACTCACAGTTTGTGGCTCTGCCTGGCACTTTGGCTTCTTGCGTATTAATCAAATTGTTGTTTTGTTTATGTTCTACCTACTCCCCTTCCCTACAACTCCCCCATCTACTCATCCTTAGCCAACTTTTTTGTTATTTTCCTTCTCTCGTCTATGTGTCGATCTTGGGGCACTGCAGGCACGATTAATTTTATGTATTTTTGAACCGTTGCCTGGTTGCCTGTTTAATTGCCTCACAGGCATCTCCCCTGGCATCTCAATACATGTTTAGGCACTTTGTGTAACACTTTATGATGGCTACGCCCCAAAAAAAACACAAACAACAGCAACAACAAAAATAGAGAAAGAAAGAGATGGCGAATATAACTTTGAGACCTACGACTACCGTTGTGGGAACTGGGCAAGAAAACAAGAAAAGCAAAAAAAAAAAAAAAAAAAAACATAAAAAAAGAGATGCTTTGAACGATAGCTTGTTAAATTTATATGCAGCCAGGAGGGCAGGGGAGAGCGATCACTTTCAAAAGGAAGATTGGCTTCACGATAGGAAGTCCGCATAGTTGTGGCCCTGAACTCAAATCAACCATAAATCAAGCAATTAAAGTTCATTTTGTAAGTTCTTCTCTACTCTTCATTCAAATCAATTTATGCGCCACAGAATTATATATAGAGCAATGCAGGAAGTTTTCCAGATTATGTGTAAGAATTATTTTTATGGACCAATAACTTAAAATTCTGTTAGCTAACCAGGCAGTTAAATAGTAATCGGTTGAGAATTAAAGTGTTTTTATTTTAGAGGGGGAAAGGAATTCGATGGTAATAGAGCAGCCTTAACTAAGCAATTAGTTAAGTTTTTCTTGGTATATTATATATAGTATATATATAGTTTCTGACAAAAAAAGATCAAAAGATTATATAATCAATAAAATGAAATCAATTTAGTTTTTGGAGTAGCATTTTCATTAGTCATGAGTATGCGATCGTATAAGGTATGTTCTTATAGCCTTAAACATGATGTACTTAGTTAGTTTTTGGAATAAGCATTATTAATTGTAACCCAATCAGAGGAAAATCTTTAGGTAAAAGTAAACCAGCAAACGAAGATCTAATTAACTTTACTTTTATTGAAATATTTTAAAACCAAATATCCTTCCCCTGTTTATAGTCATTCTATACTTTCAAATCACTTTTAGTTTACTTTTAGCTTTGCACTAACTTTAATTTCCTAAGGCATTCCCCTATCAATTGTCGTTCTAATGATTTGTCCCACATATTATTTGCAAATATTTAAATAGCACAAGATTAATGATTATCTACTGAATAAATACATTTGAAATTGTCCAAACTATACTATCCATAAGTTACAGTATACCCTCAGTTTTATGTATATTGTAAAATTCACAATTAAAATAACAAAAAAAAGTTTATAAACTTTTTGGCTAACGAATCATTATCAAACCACCCGCATATATATAGCTTGGGGGCCTTTTTTTTTTTTGCATATTTAGTTGGTAAATTCTCTGGGTTGTCTTACCTTATGGACTAACAATATTAAAATTAAAGCAATTAAGTTGCAGGCAGACTTTAATGATCGACAATCGTTGATCAGTGATGGCAGAGTTGAAGTTGATGTTGAAGTTTCCCTTGGCTTTTGTTTTTGCCTTTGCCACGTCGAAGACATTCTCAGGCTGCCTTCTATCGATGTTGCTGCTGCTGTTGCTGATGGTTTTGTTGCTGTTGTTGATTTTCGCCGAAAATGTTTTCTAAACATTTTGTACATTCTGTATTTGTATTTGTATATTGCTGATTGGTTTTGGTTTGATGGAGATGAAGGCTGAATCAGCTACACTTCCTCCACAAATTCTTAAGCTTTTTGTTTGTTTGTTTTTTTTCTCTTTTGGCACACGAATTGTAAATTTTTTTTTTATTTTTGGGGAGACTTTAGTTAGCCCATGTAGAATAATTTATGTATCTTTTTTTCGATTTCATTAATACACAATTTGTTGATGTTGTTGCCGCTGTGGCATTTTAATGTTGTTATCACAAATTTCAATTATATTTTCTTTATTATTTATTTTCTGTTGCCTTGTATGTTATTTCATTCATTTCGCCTTTTTGTTTTTTTTTTTGTTTTATACACTTTACATTTCCACTTGATATGCCTTTGTTGTTGCTGATGCTGCTGAGGATGTTGTTATTGTTGTAGTTGTAAGTTGTTGCTGTAACAATTGTTAAACAAAATGGAATTGAAACAGGCTGGCAAAGTGCTTGTAGCAAATCTATTTCAATGCTCTTTAAGCATGCCTCATCAACACTAATTGACACGCACTTGCAGTTGCTGCTGAAGCCAGTGGTTGGTGGTGTTGATGTTGCTGCTGCTGTTGCTGCTGCAGCGGCAACAAATGCCCATCAGCAACATTTACGTATTGCGAGAGCAAACCGCAAAAAGCGGCAACGTGCAGCAAATGCAAATGCAATTCAATTTATGTTAATTTAACGCTGATGCTGCCGCTGGCTGACTGGGATGCATCCACAGCTATAGTCAAAGTCTTGTCTTTCGCCCAAGCTAAAGTAATTTGCATCTTGTGCGCATATTAATTTACAGATATTTTCACTCTTGTCCACATTACTCATGCCTCCCTATATTGCTTTGCCCGATGCTCGGGTGTTAATTGTCCATTTAATTAAGTAATTTGCTTTGAGTTTTGAGCCATGGTCTCTCCATTAAAACGGAAGTCGTTGACTTTGCCTCTTATTTGTATGTTTTGCCAGCTTCAGCTGGAAGGCATGACCGGAAGTGAACACATGCCCCGGGATCACAGCCCCCCCCCCTGGCTGCGTCCATTGACTAACTTTCGCCAGAGGGGTGCACTTTTGTATTTACTTGCAAGGCGACTAATTTGATGCCCTAACTAACAGAGAGACTGTAAGCTAGTATAACCTAAATAAATAAATACTTTTAAAATGGTAAAGAAATTTGTCTAGTTTCCTTTATTAGATAAGGTCCAAGTCATTTTTTGTTTTAAGTTTCTAGTTCAATTTATAAAGTTCACATGCCAGTTTAGTTAGAGTATGGAAATATCTCTGGTTTTTCCATTTCCCTAGACCCTTTCGGATTATCTCTGTGACTATTATTATTATTATTTTTTATTATCAAGCATTTATGCGCTATTTATTTGCTTTATTCCCATTTCTTTCGTTCTATCTTTCACTTCGCAGTGTTTCAATTCCATTTTGTTGCTACAATGCGCGATCATATGTGTGATGTGTATGTGTGCGGGCGTGTGGGTATATGTATGTATGTGTGATTGGGCATTGTGGGTGAGTCTGCTCTTATCAATGGAACCACAGTGGAGACACTTGTAGACTTCTCCTCACATTCATATATTGTTTGCACTTTTACTTTTTTATTTATTTATTTATTATTATTATTATTTTTTTTTGCCTGCCTTTCCTTCTTTCTTTCGTTTCTTTATTTCTTCTTTACTCTGATTTTTATTTTGAATTAACAAATTATTGTATTGTATTTTTAATGTGTATTGTGTGTAATTGAGCATTATTTCCGCTTTTTCACACAGTTGTCGATTGTGTTAAATCTATGAGATTGTTGCCTTTTTTTTTTAATGAATTTCCTTAAAATTTCTTGATTGCTATTTATCGTATGTTGTATCGTATTTGTTGCAATTAAAACATTTAACACTTTCACATGGCACTAACAATCTTTTTTCCCCTCATTCGTTGATTGATTGATTGATTGATTGATACGATTGTTGTTAGCAGCAAGAGCAAGGGAGAAAGAGATAGATCACCGATCACACATATATTATTCACACGCTCACAGTAATCCAGTTAGATTTTGGGGTGACATTTACCGTTGTGCTTGAACTGTATGCTCATCACCGCTTGAAGCACCGAACTCGACTAAGTTTGCGACTCGCCAACGAAAGCAAACCGAATCCTGCGGCTATTTTTCTGCCCTCAAGCAGTGGGGCGGAGCAAGCACTTAAGAGAGAGTCGAATCGTCATCATCATCATCAACCACCACCACCACTACTAACCACCGGTACTAACCACAACCGAGAAAAAAGAAAAAACCGTCGCGTAAAGCGCAAACGCAACTGGGCAACTTCTCTATGGGAGAACGATTTGTAAATATTCAGCTTCCGATTGCCGTGTTTGTTGCTTGCGTACGCTTCAGGCTTCAAGTTGCAACTGATTGCCGCTGGGCACATTCACTCCGAGCTTTGTCAGCGTCTCATTTTCTCTCCATATCTTTGCATCATCATGCTCTCACTCTCTCTCTATCTCTCTCTTAGCACTTTGAACCGGTTTGCTCTTTAATATGAAATGTGTGTGCTCTTTAGCCAGGCGCTGATTGGTTGTCGCTTCCATAGCCTCTGGGAGTCTCTGACTTGTTAATGGAGCTACAGCCTAGAAACTGGGAGTTTGGGAGCTCTGTGTCTTGGGGTGCTGGACTTAAACAGCGACGAAGTTGGTGTTCGTTTCGTTTGGCTTCTTCGGCTGCTGCTGCTGTTGCTGCTGCACGCATGCGTAGACTTCTGCCCGAGGCGATCTTTGTGTTTTTTTTTTTATGATTTCAACTTAATTATGTTTATAAATGCGGCCACTGTGCGGCTACAGCGGTAGCGGCTCTTTTAGTTGCCGGTAGAAAAAAAGGAGGCGTCCACTTCGGATATTGCTCTAGATCTAGTTAAAATGCTGTTGAAGCAGTTGAAGTCATTTTATAGCCAGCGCACGCTTGGGGTATTGCAATTAACACCTGGGTCACAGGCCAGACATAACATTAAGAATTTCCATCGCCCCCGCATATATATAGGGTGATCTTACTATATACATACACATACATACATATATATGGTGGTACATTTATGTTAGTATGTTAGCCATTTTTGGGTTAGCCAATTATTGTCAGTTTGGTAGACAGAGCGGCGACTTCCACCCAATTATATGCAACTCAAGCGTGTATAAATCAAATTTAAATGCAGTCGACATGGGACAAAACAAAAGACTTAAGCAACAAACTGGGCAATTACATGCATTACAACGGGCCACTAGATGCACAGTGGGTACTTATATATAAGTACAGTTGTAATACAACACCTTTTCCCAAAAACACAAACAAAATCAAGCAATAAATCTGAATGCAACAAACCAATTAAAAAACCTTTAATTCCTTTTTCTCAAATTTTTCGACTAGTTAAACTTTAAGTACATTGAATAGAAATCGTAAAGGTTTGGATTAACTATGATTGCAACCACTGTGAAGCGGCAGCATCTTTGTTGTTGCCCGTTGGCTGTTGTTAGCGGCTCATATTTCTTGGCGGCGCATATCTAAATATCGAATCATGTTGCTGATTTGCGCTGCCGCATCCATTGTTGATGTTGTTGCTGTTGTTGTTCTTTTTTTTCACAGACACTGCAACAACGGATCGCTAACCAAACGGTCTGCCCACAACTGGCAGTTACAGCAGCGGCAGCAGCAGCAACAACAACAACACATACTAAATCTCATTGTGCCGTTGTGACATGACTCTTGTTCGACAATAGATAAAACAAATTGACTTGGTGTGTGCCCAAAATGTCTTCTCTAGCCATTGGTTATAGGGGATTTAGCTAGTTCTCCCTTCTCGCTCTATCTCTATCGCTCTTTCATACTCTTTGGTTTAGCTTAAGTTACCTTTTTGGTGGGCGTACAATGTCTTCGGTCGGTCCAGCTCCTTTGTCATCTTTTGAGAGGCGAAAGAAAAACTGCACTACAATGCCTATTATCAGCTTACACATCTAGCAACAAGAACAACAACAACAACAACAATAACAACAACGACATCGGCAACAACAATCCCCAAAGCGGCAATTGTACGCTGTCCAAATATGTTGCAAGTTGGTGTTATTCTTCACACGGCATCATAAATTTCACGTATAATTGACGCTTTCAGTTATATCAAAATTGGCTAAAACCAACCAGCAGCAACAACAACACCACCACCAACAGCAACAACAACAGCAACTAGTTTTGCGTTGGTGGCTCTTATTGTGTCCAGCCCGAGAGTCTCTACAGTCTCTAGAGATTTGTTTTTTTTTTCTCTCTTTTAGCTTTTTTTTTGCGCTGCTGCTGTGGCTCACTGTGGTTTACATTGTCTTTACTTGTTGTTGCTGTTTTCATTTTGATTTCAGCTAATAGCCAACATCTTACAGGTGTCTTTTTCAACAGATATATCTATGTGTATGTATGTATGTGTGTGTAAGTATTATTATGTGTTGGCGAGCTCTAATGGCATTTCTTTGTTAAAATTAGCTTTCATTTTTCCAGCCTTATGCAGAATTTCCAGATAAAGTAAACCAGATAGAGCAGCTGTACAAGTGACACAATAATATTTTTACTTGTAGCACGCGACACAGTTTCAAAAAATCAAACATATTGAATAATCAAAATGTAACAAATCCAACCACCAAACCCAGCACCACAATATTCAATGGTGATTCATCCCCCGGCCTTTATTTTCTTTCTTGAATCATTAAGCCAACAAGCAAATATGTTGGCAATTTCAAGCAGTTGGTTTTACACAACTCGAAACATGGACAATTTTTATGACAGATTTTTCAAGTGTTTTTACGGTGGCTGCGGTTGCAACTTACCAACTGGCAAAAAAAGTAATAACAACATTGCCTTAGGTTAGTTGTTTATGAACGTTTTTATTGGTTTTGTGATGGCCTAAAAGATTTATTGGCCATATTTTTGTTTAAAAACGTAATAGCAAATATGGTTACAAACCGAAAGAAGAGGCCAAAAAGAAAATAACAGAGAGAAAAAGTATCAAGATTGGAAGAATTCTAGTGGAAATGTTCATCGTCAGCTGAAAGTTTTTCATTTAACTGATATGATTAAAACATAAATTTTAAAAGATAAACTATCTGCAATCCCATTGATAATATTTAATTCACTTGCACTACTCACTTCTAGCAGACTCACCCTAATAATAATGAACTTGCGGTCTCTATTCAATCATTCATCAAAAAAAGATAAAGCACCTGATTCAGCGGCAATTTGCCCAGAACTTGCCCTACACTTGTGACCCTGAGAACCTCACACATGTCACAAAAAAAAAAAAAAAAGATATAGAAAGAAAACTATCATGTCAGTTGAGTTATATATGCCTCATTTAATACGGAACCCACCCCGAACAAAACCGAATGAAGAACCGCCCCTAAAATTCTAAATAAAAATCCAATTGCAAAATCAGAAAGGCAAACATGTTTCGTACGCACCAAATTATAACACGAACAAAGGCGATTAATTAGCGACAACCCAAGCGATCTGTATCAGATACACACGCATATTCAAGGGGCGGTGCAAGGGGTTAGTAAATGATGAGGAGAATAGCTGGATGAGGCATATAACATCAACTTCTGCTGCGCGTGCTCATGTTGCCAATCGTTGTTTGGTAAGTAAGTAACATGTGAGCAACTGCACCCAACTGCAGTAATGCCCATGAGGAGGAACTGAGCCAAAAGAGAGATGACTCCTATATAACCCAAAACCCATAACCCATACACATGCATATGTCATTTTTATAGCGCTATACGTGTTGCCATAAATCCATAACAATATGACAAGTACAAGTACTTTAGCGGCAGCCTCTCTCATGTGCAACATGTTTGCACGTTCACGCCAACAGACGCCCGACGCCCGACGCCCTGGACTGGGCTAAGACTAAACAGCCCGTTTGCTGGGTAGATATTCGACTTACCTTACTACCACTTTGGTGATTGCGATCAGCATCCAACTGCAAATCGCCAGGATGCCTCCAATCCCTGATGCTCATTTGTGTACCGGCAGCTACTTCTCCACTTTCATATACCCTTGATAATGGGAAATTATGATTTCATCGTTGTGTTTGCTAATCAATAGCAAGAAAGAAAACATCATCTAGATCAGAATGGCAAAGATCTAAAAGAATTATTATTAAACTTGTATAAAGTTATTAAGAAAGTGAGCTAGGTTATACTTTGGCTAAATAAGTATTTAAGATGTAGCCTACATCATTTTGTATATATAATAAATTACAGATTAAAGTTTTGATTACCATTTTTTAATATATGAAATGTTATATAAATAAATGAAAACTAATTCAAACTGTTCACTTACTTAAATAAAAGTCTACAGAATAAGAGATTGAGATATTTTTTCCTACATATTTAGCAAAAGATCTGATTATAAGCTTCCATAGCAATAATTAAGCAAAAAACAAATGAGTAAATTTCTTAATATAATTATTTAAAACATTTTGGCATTTTGTATTTCCAATATTTAATTTGATAAATTTCCAATAAGTAAGCTGACTAAAAGAAGTAATTTAATAAGGTAATTTATTAAAAATTATCAAAAACATTTGAAACGCCAGAGAACAGAAAAGTATGCAATAAAAAAGGGCAGTAGTTAATCTATCTATAATCAAAATGGCAATTAATAGTATTATATTTTAATTTTGTTTTTCCAGTTGAAATTCTAGTGAAAATCAAATACTTATCATAGTTATCGAAATTTAGATACTGAATACTTTCAAAGATGAAATGCTCATACGATTTAAGATACAAATTCAAAGCTAACTTAAAATTAACTTTATTAGCTTAGGAGATGACAAATCTTCTACTATATTGACACAATTTGTATACTTTTACTGTGAGACTTATGTAAACAAATTGAATCACCAATTATAAGGAAATTTCACACCTTTTTGCTTCTACTCTATGCCTAGGGTATATAAAGTTCGCTTCGACATGACAAACTCCTATTAGTTGTTTGTACTTTTTCCTTTTTTTTTTGTACTTTACAAAATATTTTGCGCCACTCGCCGCTTGACATGATTTACATGAACTGGAAGACGCACGTTTTTATTACATTTTCGTGGCTGTAAGTGCAGCCAAGGTAGGCAGTCAGACAGGCAACCAGCCAAAGCGTAGAGCCACCCCACCGCCAACCACCATCAGCAGCAACAGCAGCCGCAGCACCAACAGCAACCGCAACAACAACAGCATCATCCAGCGGTTTTTCCTTTTGATTCGGTTAATGTTACGCACAGACATCTAAAAACCCAACAGCTGTGCAAGTGGTGTGAGTTGGTTCCTCCGGCGACCACAAGGGTTAATCGTTTATCATTTTTGCTGTTACAATTTTCAAGTGCCTGTGGCAGCACCCTTCCACCGCCCACTTGCTTATAATTAAACAAACAATAAAAAATTGTGGCAAGTTCTGTTTTTTTTTTTTTTATGATGTTGATGAACAGGAATCTGATTGCAGATGGTCTGAGTGATGGTGGTTGGAGGGGTTAGTGAGGTGTTAGTGATGTTGGTGGTGGCGGTGGTGGATCGTACACTTGTCAGTGTCCGGATGAGTGTCGCCTTAGCCCTGAACCTTAAGTCGACAGTTTAATTTCGTTTGAGGATTTTCGAAAATTAAATTGAATATTACCAACCAAAGATTGTAATCCACAAACGATACGTAAATCACTTCATTTAGAAGAGATTTTCTTAAAGCCCATTAACTGCTAATCAATTGGAGAAAATTGATGATCATTTTGGGGAGGGGGAAAAACGATTTATGTGTGTATATGGAAAAGTGTTTGTTTACCCTAGGTGGTCCCTTTGGTATATTTTTGGGGCTTAGCAACAAATTTAACTTCAACTAATTAAAATACCTATAAAGACCAGAATGTTGAATCCTGTTGCAGCATTTCATTGGAAATTTCTCAACGGTTTGGATAAGCAACACGCTAACCCAACAAATGACCAGCCAAAAACAAAAAAAAAAAAATATATAAGAAACCTTCGAACCGGCTAAAGATGAATGGCTTTGGCCCGGCAACTATACTTCACTCCCCCAACTCACCGAATGCTTCGTCTCTACATCACAACCATCCATGTCCGGCTGCAGCCAACCAGCCAAACTGACAGCCGACAAAAATCGACAGCCGTGTTGTGTTTACTACTACAACAACAACAACAAAAACAACATAAAAAATAAAAACCAAAAAAGAAAACAAAAAAGAGAATCCCTGTCCAGAACCAAAACGAAATCTTTTCGTATTGAAATTGTAGCAGCAACAGCTCCCAAACCTCTCCAAATGGACAGCTGAAAAGGAGGCTGGAATTTTTTTTGTTTTTTTAAGTTTTTTTTTGTATTCAGAATGAGGAGCTTAAAACTTTAGCATTTTTAATTAGCGCGTTCTTTGTTTTCGTTTCGATTTTCGTTGCGTTTTTTTGGTTTATTTTTTTGTAAATTTTTGGTTTTCAACTGTGTGAAGAAAAGAAGGTTCGCTCTAGAGAGACAAATGAAGATGAGATTAGTTTAGGCGAAGGTCATGCAAGATTTTCTACTACCAAAATAGATCTACTTTAATTACACTATGCAGCAAGTTTTAGGTTAACAAATCAACATCTTTATCTATAGTAGATATTTTGTCAAAACTTTTTTAGATTGAAACAGATTTAGTTGAAAGGACTCTAGTTATATTTAGAAGTAGAGAATACTATAAAAAGAGGTGCAAAATTTCTTGGCTTTTCTAGGATAATGACTGAGATTGCTTTGGAGAATTGGTTTTGCTTCCATTTGATGGCAAAGCCATTGCTTGGTAAATGCCAGATCTTCTTAGCTGGTTGCAGCGATTTATAGCAAAAATACTTGAAAACCAATTACATAGGCATGCCTTGGCCTAACTGGCCAGGCTAACTGCCTGCCTGCCAGCCATCCTCCTGTTTGACATCTAACCACAACGCATTCGAGATGAGACGACAAACATAAATATCAATTACAGGTCCATAAATTTCAAACCAATTAGCCAAGCGAAATTGATAACAGTCGTTGACCAAAATGCAGCAATTTTCCATGCTCGAACAGCAATTTTGCCATCAAAATAGTTTTCTGTCCCAATCCAGGAGCGGGGAGGGGAGGGATATGTGCGGGTCAAACAACTTAATACAAATTGTTGAGAGGCTGAAAAGCCAAATGTTTAGTTCTCACATTAAATGCAAACGGCAGCTAAGCAGAAGACAAAAACAGAAAAACCAACAACATTGGACAGATATCAGCAATTGCAAATGATGGAGAAGAGGACTAAAGGAGGAGGATGGCATAAGCTAAAAAAGAAAAAAAAAAAAGCCCCAAAGACAGCGGCAGCGAGCACTACTTAACTTTTCGACACCCAATGAAATTTTCGCACATTACTGCCAAAAGTATCTAGATGCAAAAATATCTGACCGAGTCGGTCTGCATGCAACTGTGCTCCTCCACATCACCAGCAACAACAACATCAGCAGCAACAATTGGCCTCCGGTCTGGTACTGAGCACTGGTGGAACTCATATCTGCATCTTCTCTGGTAGGCAAATGCAATTTATTATATGTCTGAACCTGGCCAGACGTCGTCCTCCACACACGCAAGCCATTTTGGCGTTTTCTTATTAATACATTTTTAGCCTTTTGCTGCAACAGGAGTATAGAAAAAGAGTCCAGGAGAAAGGAGAAGAAGAAGCAACAGGGGCAAAACAGTGACGATGGCGGTGGCGGTGGTGAAGGTGGAGTAGCAAGAATCAGATAAAAAATGCTTCGCACACGATTAGGAATTTTTAATTAAAATATTTTGTACTGCTGTTTGTAGTTAATTTCGTACAAGACTCTCTCTGAGGCATACAAAGTGACCTGTGTGTGCATGTGGAAGGGCAATCGGGAGGTGGGGTTGGCGGGTGTACGGTTGAGTGATGAAGCTGACTGTGGTAGACTGTGGAGGGGAAGCACCTGCATTTCATTGCTGCAGTTGTTGTATATGCGTGTAGAACAGCACAAAGTACGCGATCCGATTGCAGTCGCCACCAAAGGGTGCCGAGAGCTGGGATTGGGATTTTAAGATCCTGACTTTAACTCTAACTTTGCCTGTGCCACTGACTGTTTGCCTGTTTGCCTGCCTGCCTGCCTGGCTGCCTGGCTGGCTGAGTGCCGACTGCCTGGGTTCCTTTTCGCTTTCGTGCCCAGTCTGTAGAGTTGGCGCAACATTTCAACCTGCCACTGTGGTGGCAGCATTGATGGGCGTATACATGCGATTCATTCCGTGCCTTCCACTTTTTCTGTGGCTGCTTCTGCTGCTGCTGCGTCGTTTAGCTTAACTCAACATATTTTTAAAGCCGCTGAATCTGTGGAAAAGAAAGAAAGAGAGAGCTATAGAAAGTAAGTGATGGAAAGACAGAGAGAGAGAGAGAGCTCGAGCAAGTGAGGGCGCATCGATGATATATTTAGTGGCAGGCAAAACGAAAGACTTAGGCAACGAACTTGCGATTACGACACAGCATGAGGCATTTATACATACTTATACATTTATATATACATATATATAAAAACATATACTAACATATACTCACACGTGGTTGTATAGCTAGTGTATCAGACACCGCATATACAGTAAAGACTTTTAGACAGCTTACACAGACAGATACGTATATACATATATGATAAAGGGGAAAACAATTATATAACTAAATTCCAGTTGGGACTAAAAGGATTATTTTTGGGGCGTATTAGTTATTATATAGTAAAGAATATTATTTTTTAAATTTAAATTTCAAGTTATATCAGAGACCTCAAATTTATATTAGCAATTCTGATTAAAAGTCCAAAATTCGACAAAAATCTGATAAAGGCTTTGAGCGACAAAAAATGCAACATTGTTTACTACAAAATACAGTCTCAGTTAAATACTACAACTCCCCTTTTAACGAGTGTTCACTGTAGCTATATATGAATGCCAATTGGCGCTGCATCGCACGATTTTCTTTCCTTCTACTTCTCATTGTGTTTTGTACCCCTTTTTTTTTTGTGCGCAAATTGAAGATCGTGTTAAACGCTTAAGTTGTTTTTGCACAGACCACAAACCAATACACGCACACATACACTCACATATCTGCTGATGGTAGGGCAGCCACAATGCATCATTAGCGTTGTGGCAAATATGTTTGCCACAGGGCTTACTTTGCAACAAGTGCAAGACCAGTTCATTGCCTTTCAACTCGAGTTGATTATTGTTGAGTCGTAAATTATGACTAATTGATTAACAAATTTAAAGCTGCAACATCAACCCAAAAGCAAGTCCAGGACACGCACACTGCATAAATCTGTGGAAGGGAAAAAAAAAGACAATTTTGGCATCTCTTTTGCTGTTGCACTCTGGCACTTGTCAACCTGTCCTTTTCTTTGTATATATCTCTTAGGCTCTTATGACAAATCGTTTCCATTTCCATCACGTGCACAGCATCCATAAGAGTTATTTGTATAAAAAAGTATCGTCTCGTCTCATTTGTTTGCATTTGTTTGTTTAAACAATAAATACAGAAAGAAAAACATACACACACACGGTGACAATTGTCAACATTTAAAATGCAAAATGTGTCAAATACAGAAAAATATGCGTTTCTCTTTTGCGTCATTTTGTCGACACCAACTAAGTAGAAGAAAAATGAGCTTCAAATGAAATGTAAAACAAAATTTACGTTTTGCGCACGCACAGATTTTGTAAATGAAGTCCAAATGAGACAGAAAAAATACAAAATAAAATAATAAAAAAACACATATGTAAAACTAAATGGAACGAGGGCGTAAAGTCCAATACAAGTGATGAACAAAGCACTAAGATGGAGATCGTTTTTGTCTGGAGTATATAAATATAAATGACAACAGACATTCCAGGCCTTATACCTCAGATATTATAAAAATTATGTATCTTTAGTTCTTGTAGTTAAATATCTATTGATAAAACTCTTAACTAGTTATAAAATAGTTCAAGTCAAAAACGTATGCTTTTAACAATCAGACTGGTTAAAAGAAAATCCTTCAGTTTAATTACCCATTCAAAGAAATAAGTAATTATTTTATATATACATAGAACATTTAAAATGTGAATTAGATATTATGGTTGATTACAAACCAGTTTCTTGGATGTTTACTTTTTAACATCCTTCGTTAGACATATGCACACACATCTAATTCCATATAATAAATTCCCATTACTTGTTCATTATCTCACCTTGAGCTGTCCATTTTGGTCGGTTTTTTTTTTAAGGCTTGTTTAGTTACATTTTCATAGTTACAAACATTTACTTTGCCAACTACGCCTTTAAGCCAGTTTAAGATTACCATAAAATTTATAAATAATGTTTATAAAGAGAACACCAAAATGCCCCACCATAGAAACATAGAAACTAGTTTTCAACTTACATAGCATTTAACGTTTTCAAAACAATTTGGATTTCGGTTTGTTGTCGTTTCTCTTTTTTCAGCTGAATACGCGACGATTTGAAAACAAAAACAAACTAGATCAGCCGTAAACATGGCAAAGTTGTTGTTTTTTTGGGGGGGGGGACTTTAATTGTGCATTACTTTAATTTCAATTTTAATTGCAAATTGCCAGTTCGACGTGTTGTTTGAATGAAGAAAGGAAAAATGTATGTATGTGTGCATGTATGTGTGTATGCATTTAAATGCTCTGCAACTTTTGTTGAAAATGATTAAAAATGCAAAGCAAATATACTTCATTATGGTCCCATTTTCCCCCCTCCTCTCCTGTAGAATGTGCCAGTCAAAGCGTTCACATATTTCACTCACTCAAATAGAGGATGGGGCACGTTGTAGGAGGCGGTGCAAGTGCAACGCATTCCCAGGTTCCCGATTTCATCAAAATGATAAAGAAGACGGCACTGAATGCCGCTGCCGCTGCCGTTGACGTTGCCGACGACTGTCGACTAGTTGACTGACTGACAGTCCAGTGTCAGTGCCTACTGTTTGCTCTGCCACAAGAACAACTGCAACAACAGCAACAACAAAACCAAAAGCAAAAGCAAGAACAACAACAATCGAAACATTTAAGCACTTTACGCTATGCTCCACTTGAGCCGCGTTGCGTTTCACATTCGAGTGCAAAATCAACAAACACAAACAAACATTACTCAACCTGCAACAGGCAAAAAAAAATAACAACAAAAAAAACAGAAAACAAAATAAAAAAAGGGAGAAAAGTAAAGAGCCAGGAGAAGATTTAAATGCCTATCGCAGCGACACATCGACAAACGTCGTCCCCGTCCGCGGCAGTCAGTGTTCCTTTTGGGCCAAAAGATGCGGCAGCTTGGTCGGCCCAATGACTGGTGGCA
The DNA here is from genome assembly GCA_035045865.1 of Drosophila austrosaltans. Classification (NCBI taxonomy): domain Eukaryota; kingdom Metazoa; phylum Arthropoda; class Insecta; order Diptera; family Drosophilidae; genus Drosophila; species Drosophila austrosaltans. The sequence continues at coordinate 5,733,028 of JAWNOQ010000180.1, read as the reverse complement.
CTTGTATTGATCTAATCTATCCACGTTCAGTGTATGTACACTGTCTCCCGTGGTGGTCCACGGGCTTTTGGCTTAATGTTAATGACTGCCGGACCATTTCAATGTCCAGGCCCCAGCCCACGCAACCTCTTATTGAGAAATTACAAAGTACAAAATGAGGTGTCAATCTCTTTTTGAAAGACAAAATATTAAGGTATATAAATGGAAAAAGAAAAGAAAAAAAAAACATTCCAATCTCAAATCTCTTAAATCTATGCATAACTTGTCCAAGTTTGTTGCCTAAGTCTTTTGTTTGTCTCATCATATTTACGATGACAAATATGGGCGAGAGAGAGAGTGCGAGCATTCGGGTCCATTCCTCCATCCTCCAATCGACACCTTTGGCAAACAAAGCCTTAATGAAGTGCATGAGCCGCAGTTCTTCTCAATTTTCTATTCTTGTTCCGTTCTTTGCTCTGTTCCATTCTCCTCTCTTTAGCTTCAAATGGAGTGTGTAAATTATATGGTAAAATGAACTCAACAAATCTTTCGATTTATGCTGGCTTAAAGACCTACGTTCTAAGTCAAATTAAAAGCCCCCAAATAGAAAGAAAATACCAATTCAAAAGACGAGCAAACCAAACATAACAAATAAAAAGAAACACACACACACACACATACACATACTTAATATAAAATACCTGAACTCTTAAAACTGAAAACCGAGCACACTGACTGACCACGTTGGGCTCAACGACAGTTTGCTCCAAATTAAAAAAGTATAAAACCATAAAGACGACAATAATGACAGCGCGTTGATGATGGTGACAACGACCACGGTAATGATCATAATGATCATAATAACGTTGCTGATGACGATGATGATGTTGATGGAGAATGGATTCCGACTGAGGATTGCTGTCTCCACGATGACACAGGCAAATGTCTTCTTTGCGGCAACAATATAAATGATTGCCGGGGGCGGTTTGAACAGTTCTAAATGAATTTTGATCAAAATCTAGAAAAATATAAGTGACTAAACGAGAATTATTACAAGAGGAAAACTTTCTTAAAAATTGTATTCAAAGAAACGTTTTAGATTTCATGCTGATGAGTAAAAATTCTGATTAATATTAACAATTGTTTGGAAATGAAAATATTTCAAAGAATTTGTGGTGGAAATAGTTGATCCAAGTAGAAAAAATGAATGAAACAAAAGTTTATGAAAGTTGAAAAGTGAATAACCCATTTTTTGGCTCTAATATTATAAATAAACAGGAATTAGTGGAAACTTCTTATATAATATAAATATATATATATTATAAATAAAAATAAACTTAGTTAATTTTAGAATAAAAATATAACTAACATGTAATTTATGGTATGTAGTTAATGATTATTCCTAGAAGTTCTATTTTCTATATTCATTCAACTTTAACTAAAACTAATTATCCCCCACAACAAAGTAATTCTTCCTGCAATGCCTGTTACATCGTTTTGTATAAACTATTCAAACCACTCTCGTCATATAGCCGGGTCGCATGGCTGTATATATATACATATATGTATTTGGGTATATATATTTATATTTTTTTCTCGCACTGAACCTAATAATCCTCATGACTCGCATATCAAATGACAACAAATTTAGTTCGGACTGCGGGACAACTGCGGATGGGTGACGTTGCCGGTGCCACAGTGTCAAATTGAGCGACAATGGGCGACAAAAAAAACGAATCACAAAAACAAAAAGCACTAACAACAACAAAATAAAGCAGAGCACAGTGGGACAGTGGCAACTGTAACGTTTTGTTGTATTTCAGTCGCTTTGTTGCCCGAAAGTCTGTCCAAGTGTCTGTTGGATCGTCTCCGTTCCCGTCTCCATTCCTCATCATGTGTGTTGTGCATTTGCCGCTTTAATACCTTTTAACACTAATCGCATCGAGCGCAACGCAATCAGTTGTGATGAGAATATAAATAAAATAAGAAACAAAAAAAAAAAATAAACGACAAACGGAAAGGAGAGGAAAGGAAAGGAGAATCTGGCCATACACATTCACATTTATATATATTTATATGTAGGTATAAAAGTCGCCCTAGTCGCCATCATCGTTTGACTGAACAAGAAATAAAAATCGTTCAAGTTCTTTCCCCAAGACTTATATATATTTATATGTATATAGAGATATTTTTTTTTTTTTTTTGGGTGAGATTTTCTCACGTGTTGTTTGCATTGCTTTATTTTTTATTTACCGATTTCGATTTTGTTTCGTTTCGTATCGTTTGAAAATGAAACTGGAGACGGAGTTGTAGATGGAGATGATGCTGAAGCTGGAGCTGCTCATCAGCATGAGATGAAAAATTTTTTTTCTTTCGATTTCTTGGGGTCTCTTATTTTATGAACGCAGTGAATTTTTATGTTCCGATGATGAACTGTGCACACGACCCGAAAAATCCCAACCAGTTGGCCAGAGTTTTAGCCACTGGGCGGCAACATGACTCAGTGTGGCTCAGTGGCAGCAATGGCTTTGGCGAAGATCTCTTAAAACTGAACTGGACTGGACTGGAAGCGAACTGTTTCCCAGACACACGAAGGTTGTTTGCTGCTTTTGTGTATTGTCTGGTATTAAAAATCATCGAACAGGAAATTGCTACAAATTCTTGATGAGATTTACTATGTGTATTTTTTGGCCTTAATGATTTCTATTTTATTTCATTATACTATATGTATGTATGTATGTATGGTGCTTGAGTGTATGTTTCTTTGCATGTATGAAAGTATCTGTATGTAGATGTATCTGTATCTCATTTTGCCTCTGCTGCTGCTGCTGCACACAGTACGTGGCCATGGAGCCAAAGGCTACAAGTTCATCCACAGCTTGGCACAGCTCTGTTCTGAATTCCCGTCCAACACATGCGAAATCAGTAGATCACGAAATGAATAGCCATAAATACATACAATGCCAAGGCGAAATGCATAGGATACGGTCTGGTCTGGCACTTGGTTTCTGCAAACAGTAAAATGGATGGACACATACACACATGTATGTATATACATATATACATATACTATACTATATCTGTTTGTTTGTATATGGGTAACGTTCTGCCATTTAGCTCTCTCGATTGCAGTTGCAAACATGCGATTTTTGAAGTGCTTCGATTGGCTTCCCTTTCCAAGACTCTGTGACTGCGTGTTGAAGTCTGGATTAGGGATATATAGGAACAATCAGACAGTTGTTGGGTTTGGGAAAAGAATTTAAATTGAGGCAGCCCATAAAATTCTATGTAAATGTAGACATGTTGAAAGACAATTACACTTTTATGATAACTAGAAATCATTTAGCAAGGAACTACTTAATATTAAAAGTATGGGAAATGTATAAAAAAAATTTTAAATATTTTTACTTTTGCATTTTATATATTTTGATCAGTTCAAGTCGAATAAAAGCTTGAAAATTCTAAAAATAAATTAGAAATTACTTTTCCAAAACTTGTCAAAAGAATCCATTCTTTCCTACTATTTGCTCAAAGTCTTTAAAGTTAACCCAGTATCATTTTCATAGGATTTCAAGAGTGATTAATTAGGAATCTGCCTTGTCTTTGCTGATTAAATGAAATAGAATTGCGAGACTTTTATAAGATTTACAAATACAGCAAATTTTTATTTCCAGACCATAAAATGGCTGTTACTAGAGTTATGTCTGTGTCCAAGAGTTTAAGTCTTTGGCAAAGGGGAAGGCTAACCGGTGCCAAATGGTTAGCCATAAAGAGCAATTTTGCAGCAACAGCAGCCCTGATGACACCCGCTGTTTTTGGTGAAGTTGCAGCCGCAGGACCACAGCGGATCGAGCAGTAAAAACGTTGGGAAATTAATTAATCTTCACATGCAACTAAATTAACGCATGATTGCGGGACTGTTTTTTTTTTTTTCCTTTTTTTTTTTTTTGTGTGCCTCAAGGCTTTTGGCTTCCAGTTCCAGCAATGATTCCAAGCTATTCCTTGTGGTAGAGAGATGAGGATTTATTGCATTTATCGTTCAATCGTATTCCATTGCACTTAAAGATTTATATATGTAGTTTCGGTTTGGATTTTGTTTTAGTTTCGTTTTTTATTTTTGTTTTGCTGTTTTTTTTTTTTTATTTAGGCCCAGGCGGAAGTTACTGGGCATCGTCTTCTTTGTCTAATTAAACGTTTCGCCTGGTCGCAATTTATTTAACTCGATTTTGTTTGGTTGACATTAATGAACACGGCGTTGACATGCTCTCGCAGTGCAGCCACGACAACGACAGCGATGACACCTTTGTGGCAACATGGCTAGATGTCTACCAAATGGAAATCATCAATTAAATTAGTTAAAGTTGTTTTGCAGAACATTTTCGAATGCCAATTGGCATGGCCCAAGGCTCATTTGCATTTAGCCTCCATGAGTTGGTTGGTTTCAACTCCTCAGTTAGTTGGCCCAGAGGCTGTTCATTTAAGTGTTAAAAATGGCAGTTACATGAAGCTAGAGACTTGGCCAAATGTTTCCGTTTACGTTTATTTCGTGCCATGTCTTTTGTTTTAAATATTAAACGGGTCTACAAATCGTTGTTGCTGCTGCTGCCGTTCCTGTTGCTGCCTTTTACCATTCCCGACTGCTGCAGCAGCAGCAGCAAAATTTGTCATTTTTCCCGCGGTTTTGGCGGCTCATTAGTCAGTGGAGAACCGAGGCCAGCCAGTCTCACACATTTTCGTGGAAGTCCCAGACAGAAAGCTGCCATGCGATGACAAGCCAGATTAGGGACCCAAACGACACTGTTGTCCCCAACTCCTCAGCAAAAGTTTGCCAGTGACAGCCAACAAAACCGACCCAGTTGTATATTGTTTGTATATAGCAATGCCGCAAAGGGCTCGACACTTTCTGCTGGCCATTTTAATTAGAAATTGAAGAATCATTTACGGTCTTGACACTCCGACTATCTACACACTCTATAGAAAAAAAAAAGACAAAAGGATAATACATCCTTTTACTAAAGATTATTGCTTTAAAAACGATTAATTTTTGTTTTTTGAGTTTTCAGAATAAACTTGAATTGAATTCTTTGTGGGAATTATCATACAGACAAGTTTCATCCATAAAACAACTTTAAAACTATTATTGAAATTAACAGTTTGATCAACTGATTCGATTATCCGCTTATATCTATATACATTTTGACAAATTTCATGTAAATATTACATAAATATTTTAGATGAATTGATTTCTAGAAGGAGGAGATGAAAAACTGGCTTAACTTGATTACTCCCCTCGGAATGTCTATGTTCAAAAGCCGCCAAATGGTTCGCACGCTTCGTCTCTGTAACACAATTGGAGAGGAGAGAATTGGAAAGGGTGCAGGGAATCTGGGATGGGCCTAGACCAAGAGGAGTTAATGTGATGGGCAAATAACTAGAATGTGTGTTATATGCAGTCACTTGGCCACTTTACCACTCGAAAGGCAAATTATAATTTCATGGCTTATAAAACTCATATTTGTCTTGCGTTTGATGGAATTTCAAACAAAACGTAACTAAAAAACATTTCTTCACGCTTCTTTGTGTGTTGTGTTGGCCTTATGGACTTTTGTTTGTTTGTTGTTTCAACTGCTTTTGTCTGTTTTCTATTTACACGCACTGTCTCAGCCACCAATGGCTGGGCAAACAAATTTTAACGCTTAAATGCTAAAAACGAATGAACAACAGCAACAACAACAACAACAAAATGAAAAGAAAAACCAAAGCAAATCAAAGGGCAATAGCAAGTGATGGATCTCCAGAATCTATATATGTATGCATGTATATATGTTTGTGTGTAGAAACAAAGCGTTAAGAATTTCTAATTAGAAGTGAGACTCCAAGTTCCAGGGTCCATGTTGAAAGTACTCCGCGACTCCTGCAAGTCAGCCACAAATTGCAAATGAAAACAAAAGGCAAGTTGTTGACGGGGCAAACAACAGTGCACAGTTTGTGTTGTTTGCGCAAACAGTTAGCATTAGCACTCCAACACATACACGAACACACACACACACATCACTAACACACACAGACTCTCTCCAACATCGGCTAAAAAGCACTAAACGAAATCGATCCCCAAAAAGCTCTTAACTTCAACTTGAAATGGGCGTCCTCAGGAAACACAATTAAAATTTAATGACGAAAAGGCGGAAAAATATACAGCTAGAAGAGCTCCAACTGCCAACTAAAAGTTGGTTTAAACCCAAAATGAAATATGCAATCATAATGCCAACGACAACAAAATGCCGAATTTGGTTCCCCCTAATAACAACAACGGTTAGTTCCACTATATCCAGCAAGAGTTGCAGTCTCAAACAATTGCAACAAGTGATGTGCCCGGGCAAGAGCTAGAGTTAGGTTCAGGTCCAGCCAACTCCATGTGCCATGACAGTAAATTCGATTAAACCGCAAATAGGTTTTCTGGCCAGGGCGGTCAGCTGGCCAATTGACTATTACATGGCTCGAAACACAGACATTGGCAAGGATTTGTTACTGCAAACAGTGTGGCAAGACAAACCAAAAGTTAATAAGAAAAATTAAATTAGAAGAATTTATAATATATAATCAATCAATGAAACTATAAAAAAACAAAAATTTAAAAAGCATAGAGGGAAGATTCCTTTCATAATATATTATATAATATTAAAAGCTTACATTAAATGAAAATGTTAAGTTACAACTCTAGCTACATTATGTTAAGTTCTGTTCTGTTAACCTTTAGTAAACTTCGTTGCAAATGGAAAATTCGTATAAATCTAATATAATTTTGAAATTTTAATTAACGTTGTATATCAAATGAGAAGCGAATTGCTGACCTAAAAGATCAAAGATTTACTACTAAGTTAACATACCGTTAAATTGTAAATCAATCAATTTCTAATTATATATAGAGGATGTTTGCAATAACGAAATGTAATCGATTTGCTGAACTATGTATATTTTGTTCCACTGTATAGTAAGTAGGCTTGGCTGTGAGTGGTAAGCAATGGCGGCACAATTTATGATTTCATTAAAAGAGCAAAATTTAATCGAGCGTAGTTTAAAATCAAATCGAAACCAACTCATGGGCATCTGTTGTTGCCATCTCTTCAGTATCTGCGACCAATCATCAAGCTCATAGTTAAACCAATCTAACCGCCCTGACTGACCGAATAAGTGGCACACAATCGTGAGCTCAGTGGACGCTATTTTATTTTTGGATTAAGCAATGATCTTCCTTCTTGTAGAAGTATGTATATATCTACTGTTTCTCAATTGGAATCGGTATGAAACTTTTGGTATTTGTAATTATTAGATTTTTGCCATAAAAATGGAGAATGATTTCGATTTTGTAGTTTGCCATAAAAATAAGTAAGTAAATCGACCGCCCAGCTCACGTTCCTTGAGAGCGGGAGAGTGGAATAGAAATAAAAAATTGAAAAAAAAAAAAAACGGAGAAAAAAAAATGTGGAGCCGAACTAAAACCTTTTGGAGTTCGACTCACGTATTTTGTGTTACACTTTTGTTGTAGCAGCAGCAGCCTAGACTTGGGTAGCTGGTGGCTCTCCCATTGGGGGCTGCAGCTGGGATTTGTGTTTCGTGCGGGCAAAAGCGAAATATTTTTGTTTTCAAGCAACAACAGCGGTGATGATGGCGTCCATGTTGTTGGCCCAGCTCACTCCACCTACCACAAAGTGGCCAACATCAACAGTAACAACAACTACAAAAACAACAACAATCAATAGACAAACGTTTGTCTTGTTTTTGGTTTTTTTTTTTTTTTTGGTTGTTTTTGTTGTGGTTTTTGTGTTTGTCGTTGCATTGTAAATCAAACGGAACTGAGCAGAAACAAGAGAAACGGTATTGTTTCCAATTGGCAGTCAGGCATGCCGCGGGAGGAGTTCCATGCCAGCTTGATGATGCCAGCAGATGGCCCCCCAAATGCGGAGGTTCAAGTTGCCACTGCCAAACGCTGCTGACAAGCCGCAGGCATAGAGCTCAGGCTCAGACTCCACAGGCACAGTGAGCGCTGCCTATAGTGCGCTAACCCCGCTTGACCTCTTTATGTTACGCTCAAATCAAATCGCGGTCTCTCAACTTGGGCGATGCTCCTCTCTTCACATCCATGTCACGCCCGTTTCGTTGATGTTTCCTCAATTAACCTTTTTATTTTGGGGTTCATTGCATTTCTGTAGTTTTCCAGGGCGTATGCGAATTGTCGCCATTACATTTGGTTCAAGAATCCTTACTACCGGCACACCGAAGTTTTTCATACACTTGCAAATTTATCCTAGTCCTAAATTATACTTGATAATGAATAAGATTATATTTGTAAATTTGATTTTAAAGTCTTAACAATCTATAATAAATTGATACACAGTGACACAACACAGGACAGTAACTATTAAGTAAGAGTACATTTCTATCTTAGAAAACACATTTTCATGTAAATAGCTAGAACTTTTCGACTTGTTCCTAAATTGTGCAATGTGGAACTGAGAATTACATGTAACGACCAATTGTTAGAGGAAAATATCATCTTACACAATAGGCACATATAATATAATATAAGCAAATATTATTTAATCTCTTATCTTTATTTTATATCTATCTTTAATGTTAAATTGTTCAAGTGCATATTGATTTATAGGTTTACGACATTAATTTGAATTTTACATATGCTGACGATAACATTTATGCTAATACTATGTTAATACATATTAGTGTTGGTAAAGATCCAAAGTGTCCGTTACATTTCAAAAACATGTGTTTGATATATACAAAAGTATTTTGGATATTCAAATACTTCTTTTTGAATTCGTTTAACAAGCCCACTGTATATAAATGCTGTACAACAAGAATTCACCAAGAAAAAAAAAGAGTCTTAGATGCCAGAGGCATCTAATTAAAAAGGCCTCCGCCTTTGCTCCGCCTTAGAGTGTTTAGTTTGTTTTTTTTTTTTCTTTTTTTTTTTTGGGAGCTGCTTGCCACACAACGCGTTGCAACTACTTAAAGCGGCAGTAAATGCTACTGGAAAAAGGCGTTGCAAGTTAGGTTAAGTGAGGTTATGTTATTTGTCAATTTGTTTTTTGGCCTTAACTGGCAATGTTGTTGCTGCATGTTTTGTACTTGCCAAACAAAAACAAAAAAATAACCAAAAAACGCGAAACGAACCAAACAAGGTTATTAGGGTTAAGCCATAGCGCCCTCAACTTAACTTAAATTTATACGCCTCTCGCAATCTAACATACTTCTCGTTTAAGCCATAATTTTCAATCACATTGAATATACAATTTTTGGCCAAAACACAAAAAAAAATTAAAACACAAAACAGAAAACGAGCGAAAAGACATGTAGCACTTGTCAGCGAACCAACAGACAATAAAAAGCTAAAAAAGCCATACAAGAAGCAATATTTGAAATGTAATAAACATTAATAAAAAATCGTCGTTGTTTTTATTCCAAAAATTTGAATTTGATTTTCCCCAGAGATATCGATATCCATCCAATGAACAAGCAATGAACCGACAATTCCCAAAAAGCTTCTTTTGTTTGACAGATTTTTTTTTGTGTCTCTTTGATGTTTTTTTATTAATTTAACAATAAAATGTTTATGCAAATTGTTTTTTTTAGCTGTGGCTGTGGCTTTTGCTCGTATTATAATCAAAAAGCAATTATAATAAAATAAAAATCCAAGCAGACGAGAAATGGACAAGCGACTAATGAAATTATAAAACAAATGTCCCTCATTATCGGACACTAAATGCCATTAGGAATTCAAATTTTCACAAATGTTTATCAATTTTGCCCGCTCTGCAAAGCTACATAATATAGAATTGGCCAAATCGTGTGTATATATGTGAGTGTGTTTTAATTATAAAACATTAGTGGAAGGGGTAGCGGATTAAATTTATGTGACAGTCGAATTTGAAAACAAGCTACAAATGTCAGGCCAATGGCGTTGGCCAAAATGGGCCATGAATTATCCGTATAGAGTATTAAAGTATGTCAGTATTAGTTGAGAACTAGTTGCAGATCGGATTAGCGATTCGGCGGTATTGTTAGCCCAACCTCTTGGCCATCATCGCCGGCCAATAAAGTGAACAACTTAACGGCATTTTTATGGTCAAGCAACGACAAACTGTCAAATGCTCAGCAGGCATATTGTATATTGATTTGCATAAATTGTCATTTAATTTGAATATATGAGAGAGATCTGACTGAAAGTCAACGAGCCGACATTCAAATAATTCACACCTCGTTCTAAAGTTGCGGCACTCACCCCCTTGTTCCCCCCGGCCTCTAATTTCCCCTACTACCCCGACCACCCGGTTTTAAAATATCAAAATACGTTCGAACAACTAAAATTTCTCACGCCAAACAAAATTTCAATGTGAAATAATTCATAAAAATAATATGAATTTCTATTTTTTTTTTTTGCTTTTTTTCATAAACCAAAAAATTGGTAACAAATAATTTTTGGCGCTTTCTTTTATGGCAAATTAGCTTCGGCAATAAAAACCCAAATTTGAGTGTGTTTCTATATATGTATGTATGTGTGTCTGCCGTTGGTCAAAAAGTGTAATAAATATAAACCCAAAGTGCCATGCAAATAGCACAACGGGCGTAGTATGAAGTCCTCACCCCTTCCTCCCCTCCTCATTGTCGTCGTCGTCACTTACTGCACTCCACTCTCCTTTTGGCTAGCAACGAACGAAAAGCTCGCTAGATAGTCTGAAAAATCGTTGTTATTATTTATTGCCGCCGATATTTTTATGTTTCGCCGAAGTCGTGACTCGGCCGGGTCATCGCTGTTTGCCAGCTAGACTGGCAGCACCCAGTAGGAGTATACCAGTGTATGTTAGTGGCCACTGGACGGGGATATGAATACAGTTTTTCAACCAAGTGATGGACATTTAAAAGAGTTAAGTTCTTGGAAAGCTTTTAAGCAAAACAAACAACAACAACAAAAAAAAAAAAACACCAAGAAGCGTTAACTAACCATAGCATTTGCATTGATTTGATCAAACCACATAGGTACATATATAACTTTAAGTAAAACCGGAAGTAGGGTCTTTTTCAATATGGACACTCAATGACAGATACACTCACGCAGACACAGGAAAGAAGAACAATGGATTGGCTGCCAGCCATGAAGTTGTCCTAATCACTTTTCCATTGAGAGAAATAATGTCAACCAAATTGAAAATCAGCTGCCACGCACTTTTATACTTACATACTTATAGCAAAGCTCATAAACATGCAAAGACACACTCCAAAATATAAAATACAAACAAAATAAAATGCAGGGAGCCAACTTCAATTCCATCCCAATGAACGACAGGCCATGTCCCTGTTTGACTTACGCGCTCGATTCAGTCATTGAATTATAGCTTTTATCCATATATCATGTCGACTAGCAATTGCTCTACACAGATATGACAACTTTAATAAATTAAGCAATTATAATATGATATGTACATATAAGCTTTTAAATGAAAAACTAATTAAATAAAAAACCTTTCGGTTCATCCTTGTAGCACTGAAGTTCTTTGAAATGTAATAAAATTGTGGGAAATTTGACTCTTTCTTTAAGATTACAAAACATATGTAAGGTTGATGATTAGTGGATTCAAAAAAAGATAGAATTTGGAAGCTGATTGTTCCAATTATAGAAACGATTGTTTCTTGTCTTCGATTACTCTCACTGCACAAATATTTCCCAATCAATTAGTCTTATGCTTAATCGCTTAGATTAAAAGATCAAGTTTGGCTAATCATTTGTCTTTCTATTGGAGCTTATAGATTAAGCAAACCTGGCAAACAATTTAATATAACCCAATTAGAATTGCAGTGAACGAGAGATAAGACATGAAAAAAGACACGCATTGTTATTGCGACATTTTGATGTTGTTTTCGATAGGAACGTTCGATGACTTCGATTTTCTGGACACGATCCAGACAAAGTCGCTTACTTTCGCTTGGTCATGAATATTAAAGACATTAAGTAGGAACAATAACATATAAGCAAAAGGAACAAGTCCGTAGCACATGACTGCCCAACTAAAGAAAGAAGAGAACTGAAGGTAGGGATTTGGGCCTGGGCCTGGGGTTGGGGCTGGGGCTGGGATAGGCCCCTTGCACTTGATGTGCTTTGGTTTTCTTGGGCTTGTGAAAATGTCTGCGCATGTCAAAAGCGTCAACAATGCAGAGGGATGCAAACTGCAACAAGAACAACAGCAACAACAGCAAAAAACAACTGCAACAACAACGCCAACAAACAACAATTGGTTAAAAAGATTTCGTGTCGTTTTGTCATCGCATGTTCGATACCGAGCAAATGAAAACGTGAGCCATACTTTTTGGCATTTGCCTGGTCTCCCTTATAAATATGCATTTCTTGATATTTGGTTGTATCTTTACTTTTTTTTTTTGTTTTCTTATTTGTTTGTTTGGCTGTTACTAAGCATATAATTTGGCCAAACAAAAACCAATAAACAATACCCAAGAGTCAAGTCAAAGCCCACTGAAGTTGCAATTTTGCTGTCAACAAAAACAAAATGTAAAATACAACAAAATGAAAAAAAAAAGGAAGAAAAAAAAACTCCCCTCCGAACGCCATTAACAATCTACAGGGAGATGCCATCAAATACTTAAGAGTCAGAGTAACTTGGCAAGATATAAGAGATTCGAGCTGAAAGATGATTGTGAAGATGGAGAGATGAGCGATGAAAGACTTTGATTTTGATTTAAACTTTCATCGCACTTCAGAAACCCAGAAAGATCGTCAAGTGTTTGCAGCGGTTTTGTTGCTACATTTAAATCATCATAATTCAAAAATTTGTTAACAATTTTACAAAGACTTGCAAAGAAATACATTATGCATATATAAAGTTTACATGGGCGTAGTTTAGATATAAAATGTAATCTTCTTTTAAAGTTAAATACATTTTCCAATGTTTTCCAAATGCTTTCTACACCCATGCCCATATATATCGGTCTATCTGTTCTCTTAGAAAATTCCCGATCCCCATCATTAAAACCAATTGCCTTTGACTTTGCCTGATTATTAATGATTTCCGTTCGATTTATCATAGATAGATGGTTGTATAGTGCAAGGTCATCAAAGCAACGTGTTGATTACCAACAACAATAATAATAACAACAATAAATTAATAGACAAGAGAGGACAACCCGCCGCGGTTTGTCCCCTTCCTCCACTCTTCTACACCCAAATGTAGACAAAAAAAAAAAAGAAACCGATTTGATGGATTGCGCTATAAATATACAAATTTGTTTTTCATGTACTTTTCACATTCCCTGTAATTGTGTGTGAATGTGTGTGTGGGTATGCATTTATGTGTGTATATGTGTGCGTGTAAGTATCTGTGTGCAAACAAGTTGAAATATTTCATTGCATTTAACAATTTAAAGGCGTTAAATTGAACAGCCAAAGAGATTAGATTTATATTACTTTTCTTTTTTTTTTTTGTTGATTCATTGTGGTTTAATTTCACAAATTTTAAATGTTTAAAAAATAGCTTAAAAATAGTTAACAAAATGTTTGATATGAATGAATAAGCTAAAAATAAAAATTCTTATTATTGAACCAAATAATGAACTTTTGCCACCAACTACTTGTATTCAGTTTCTTTTGTATTTTTCAACTGTTTAACTGTAGCTTTTCCTTCATTTTGCCAATTTAATAGACAATAGAAGTATATATGCACACACATAGATATAGTAAAGTATGTCTATAGTCAGGATTTGTGGCAAAGTAAGCTACCAAAAATGTAATATAACACTAATTGGCCACTCATGAGGCATCTAATGCCAAAATCCCAGACTTGCTTGCTGACTAAAAATGAGACTCGTTAAATATTTATGAGGAGCACGAGGTCCGCACAACCATAAGCACAGACACACACAAAGAGTACAACAACATGGCCAATGGAAACCGTACATCCTGCCCAGTTGTAGTCCATTTGTACTAGTAGCAAATGTAAGTTTTTAGTATATATTTCTACCAGTTGGGTTACTAAATTCAAGGCAAATAACTAAATAAAATAAAATAAAATAAACATCTTAACCAAAACTGAACATGGGAACTATTTTAACGTTTTTATTTTATGGTTAAGATTTTTGGAGGGTGGTCCGTCATACTTCTTAATAAACATAAAGCCAATTCAATTAACTTTTAGCACATTCTCTGTCATGTTGAGTCAGTCTATAAGCTACTTATAATTGTTCACAGATATTGAATTTGGTATTTTTAAGCCCCGTGTCCAGGTGCAACTTGCAGCCCTGAGTTGCCTTGCCCATAGCAATATGTATATATATATATGTATGTACTCTTAGCCATGTGCATAGCTGTAAAAAAAAAAAAGAGTAAAAAAAGTATAAGCAAGTCAAAAGCCAAAGTGGCCCATAGCTCTCGGCCATGCACGAAGGCGCAACACTTCAGCCACAGCCTCAGTCTTAGCTTCAGCTTCAGTTGCTGCACGAGAGCAGGACCACAACCTGTTTCGTGGGAACATTACCTAGTCTGGCACTGACTCTGGGTCTCTCTATCTCCAAACTTGGGCTGACCACTGGGCCTCTAACTGACTGACGAACTGCCTTTGGGTGCTGCTGTTGTTGTTGTTGTTGTTGTTGCCATTGTTGTTGTTGGCCCGCTCATAAATGAAACCTGTTAAATGAATGAAATAAAGTGTTATTTGCTCGACTCACAAATGTTTTGTGCTTGGGGCCCTCTTTGGATTCTCTTTGAATCGGCTTAGCGATGGCTGTTAAACACGTGCAACACGACCATACAAATGAAGAGTAATTCCATAAGTTAAAATCAAATCTGTAGAAATCTCAATAACCCATTAATACAGCTTATTAGTATTATAGTTATACAAAAATTGAATTCAATTGAAATGAATTGAATAGCATAATCATTTGAATCAAAAGTAAATTAAATAATTGATAGATATTTAAATATTGATACAAACTTTGCCATAACTAAGAACAGTTTTATATTGATAAAACTTATTTATAAAACTAAATAGAACTATAAGATTATTAAACAAGAAATAATAACATTCATAGCTGGTATTCGAACACTAATTTAACTTAAATAATCTCAAGGTTAATGGTTAATTCCAGTTAATTTTCCGATTTTTTTACTTTTACCAAGTCTTTTTAACGGATTTCAGAATAAAGATTTTTATAATTACTATATACAATAGAATCACGTTACCATCGCCAGTTGGAACTTTTTCGTGTTTTATGTGTTTTCTGTGCTCCGATTCTTGGATTTTGTGAGCTTTTTTTTTGTATTTTTGTTGGTACCAAGGCCCGCGCGGAATCTGTAAGAAGTTTAATTTGATTTGTATACCCTGTAATGAAAGGATAAATGAGCATTAGAGAACTCACAAAATGGCATAAAATTGATATGGACTTACCCTTTGATCATTCACAATTTATCCATTTTAGCCAAAGCTATCCGAAACTTTTGTAACTAAAACCAGCAACCATTATACATTTTAAATTTACATTTTCATGAAAATCTATACAAATCTATTCAATCAAAATAAATTGGTTATTATATAATGCTTAATAGATGGGAAAGCATAAAAAAGTGTCCTTTATCCTTGTTCGGTTATTAAACATTTAGGAAATGTAAATATCACTTTTTACTTCATACCTCTGAATTTTTACAGGATAACTAACAGTCGATGTTCCCGATGTAAGCCTTTTAACTTGCTATCCAACCCTGCCCCGTGTCCATACATACTCCCATGTACATATGTAACTATGCCTGTGTATGTGTGAGTGACTTGTAAATTTTTGGTTTGTTGCCTGGCATTTATTTTGTTGTTGCTGTTGTTCTTGTTGTTTTTCTTTTTTTATTCTGTTGTTTTTTGTGTTGTTTTTGTTTTTGTACAGTAGTTGTAGCTGCATGTTTTTGTTACCTTTCGAGTTGGTCTTCAACTTGAGTTTTATTTTTAACTTAATTTCCTGGCCAAGACCCAAGCCGGAGCATGCGTAATTCATATTTTACTCTACCCAGGCCCCAAGACGATCCACTTGCACATAACTATGTATGTATGTATGTTTGTATATATGTATGTACATATGTGCATATATAATTCGCAACTTTGGGGTATCCGACCGAACGACCATATACCATATAATTTGCTCCCAACAGAATGAAGCAAATTGTGGCTGATGTTGATACGAAAGCTTCTTTAATTCCATTTGGCCAGTTGGCCCAATGCCATTGCCGGGGATTTAGGCCCATTTAGAGTCGCTTCGCCGACATTTATTATTATTTCACAAGATTTACATTTTATTGTGTATGTTTTAATTTAAATTTATAAGTATTTTCTTTCACTTCCTCTTGGAGTGTTGCCCCAGCCCCCTTTAAACTGTGTTGCCTTAATTCGACAATTTAATTTGGGCTTTTGTGTTACCTTAATAAGTATGTTACGAAGAAGGGAGAGAGAGAGAGAGGCGAAGAATGAGCAGACGGATCGAGACATAATCTGAAGTTTAAACTTAAAAGTTTAACCATTTCGCGCAATTTGGTAGCTGCCACATATGGGGCGTGGCATTATAACTTAACCGGTACAATTTAATTTTGATGAATTAAACACAATTAAGGTCAATCGAATATGATAATCTCTGTGGCATAAGTAACAACTATATGGAGAGAAAAAATTGATATTGAATTAAAAATTTTAATTAAAAATTATCGACAGTTTAAAAGGGTTCCCTGATATTATTTTATAGCAAACTGTAGGACGATCAGTCCAATTGAAAACTCCTCAACTTAGTAAAAAGATTCAATCTATCTTGAGTTTTTAGAGTTTTCAACAGTTTTCGTAAATATCGAACAGCTTATACTATATATTAAAGACTTGAACACTTTCCCTAAAGGTGAGAGAAGTGTTAGTCAATTTCTAAATCTAAAGATCCAACTATTTCTTGTTCAATATGATAAAATACATTTCCATACAATATATGAAGATTCTTTTTCATTCACAAATTGTTTAAGTTTTATGCTTACTTTTCCGCAATTTATTACAAAAAATCGTAAATATATAATTTTTAATTGAATTTCCATTTGCGGATTATACCTTAGAATATCTTTATCATGTCTCTGAAACTAATTTTATTAGATATTTTATTTCAATATTAAGTTAATTTCTGTATATGTGTTTTTATTCATTAATCAAAACCACAAATCATGAAGAATTCTCTTCAATATTTTATCCAGTTCTCTTCTTCTTGATATATACATATATATATATATATTTTTTTAAATTAAAATATGTCTGGCAAGAAGTATGTTAACTTTGAGGGCGTTAACTTGGATACAAGATGATGGGCGCCGAAACATGTTAGTTCCACTTTAAGCGGCATGGCCTTGTCCATGGGCACAGGAAATTTTCTAGCCAAGTATTTCTTTTATTTTTTGGATAAGGTAACGGTTGCCCCCCCCCCTCTCCAAATTTAACCCCTTTTACATTTTGTTCCCATGAACGAAACTATTTAATTTGATTGCGGTTTTTATGTCTTCATTAGCAAAATGCTAGAAAAGCAATAAATTAGAGATTTCGTTGATTCGGTTTCTTTTTTTTTGCTCTCTGCTTAGATGAGAGTGAGTGTTGGAGTTTTTGGTTTTTGGCCATATATGTAATGCGGCGGCCCAAGCATGAAGATTAACACTTGATTAATGAACTCGATTATTCATAATTTGTTGTTGCTGTTGTTATTGTTATTGTTGTTGTTGTTGCTGTTGGACGCTTACAAATAATTGAAACATTTTGCGTCTGCTACGACTGCATTCAATGCTAATGTTACTTCGATTTCAAGATCATTAAGGCGCAACATGGACATGTACATGCGCTTCCTTTGGTTACCATTATTGATGATGGGCCCCCAGCCCCAGATTAAGTTTTAGTAAGGTCTACCTTGGACACACGCACACACATTCACCTACATACATACATATGTATATATTGGAATGGAAACGCACTTGTGTCTGTGCGTGCCGACTGCACATTTGAGGTACGCAGCTCGTCAATCAGATGCCCAACTGCAACCGGTTTCTGCTCCACTTCCAGTTTACGGTTTTTCTTCTCTTTTTCTTTTCCTTCTCCTCTTTTTGTTTTATTTATATTTATTTGGAATACCCTTTAAATTAAAGTGACTTTAGTTCTATAAATTCCAAGTATTAAATTGATTGAGTCAACGATAAGTTTTTGGTATTCAATAAATAGAAAACTTTGGGGTTTTCCTTATTTCTAATCATTATTAAACTAAATGGAGCAAAGTAAATTTAGTTACTCTACTTGATAGTAAAGAAAATCCTGATTATCTCGAATTTTGATTTATATTTTAATTAAAAAACTTTTATAAAGTTAATATAAAAGACATTTTTCAAATGCTAATTAAAAATTTAGGTTAAGTAATCGAAAAAAATGTTAGATATATCTCGAAAATATGTATATCATATGAAAAATTTGAAAAACTATTGGATGTCAACTAGATTTACTTTTAATAATACTTATTTAAAATTTTTAATAACAGTTACCACACATAGAATATTCAACGAATATTTCTTCAATTAGGGGATTAACAAATATTATCGATTGCTTAAAGGCAATTATGATTAAAAATTCTTTACTTTTGAGAAGCTTTTAAAGTAATGGAATTGCAATTTAAACTTCTGAAAGTTATTAGAAATTCAACTGGAAAACCGAATCATTTTACAATATTATTTTGGAGATCAATTAGTCAAAAAGCGTCCAAAATTCCTATTTTTAATTAATTCTAAAATCAATTAGCTGAAATAATAAAAAAATTTATGGTAATTTCTTATTAGTTCGTTATCCAAAAACATTGGACTTAGGAATCCAATTTTAAACTCGTGTACATATCCATTATAGTAAGCATTTCCTTTACAAACTTTTATATTAATTACGTAAACACCAAAGAGTATACAATGCTCAACATACGTATAAATTCATTTATTCAACGTTTTGTGTAGATTCTGTTTTTTATCGTTATCTAAGCATGTGTTGATTTTTCCTAACCAATGCTGGGCAAACGTCTGCGGCGGCGCTTTTTTCCCAACTGTCAACGACGCACAGCCGTCGAATGATTTGCAGAATCTGTTTGACAGTTGGTCCGGTTTTTCATTAATGAACATGAGTCTCGGAATAGAACACACACACGCACAGTAGATAGACCACTTTGATTTGATATATGATTCTTATAGATGGGGTGGCCGTAGCCAAAGTTTCAAGTAAAGGAAACCCATTCCTTTTCTTTTAATTTTTTTTCTTTTTTTGGCAGCCTAGTCTTAGACCCATTCTCATTCCGGAGCCTTGATGAAATTCCAGATGAGAGGCTCCAAAGAAAATCAAAATGAGGAGAAGAGAAACCAGAGAAAGAGAAACCCTAATGAAGATAATTTATTATACGATGCCGTTTAATTAAAATCAGATAACCAGAGATCGTTCGATGGCCGCTCACTCAACTCAACTTAACTGAACTCAACTCAACAGAAATCCTCCAAAATGTATAAGAAACCATCGACATCGACATCAACATGGACATGGACATTCCCAGACCCAACAACAAGATTTCGCGTTAAGTTCAACAACTTTTTGGGGGGTAACAACAAAGTTGTTGCGGTCAATGTGTTCAGATGGTTCGGCTCCATGGCATGATTGGTATTGGTTCCTTATCAGGATCTCGTTTAGTTCATCTCGGTGCTTTGTTGATTTTGACTTTGACTTTTAATGCGACTGCCGATTATCATTATCGGCATCAAGTCCGGACCCTATTCAGTTTTACATTTTCATACATATTGCCTTCTTAATTAAAACTCAATTTCAACAACTAAATGACAGGCCAAGGACCACCCAGTTGGCTTATAAATTGGCTACAAATAGGCTTTATCCCCATTTTGGCACTTTCTCAAATCGGGCTAACATATGTAGATTTTGCACGACTTCAAGCAGCAATACAAATAAAAAAAGGGGGCGGAGCACATATCTAACAAGTCTCTAAGAGAGAGTTAACCAAGCTAAGAGCTCCACAAACTAAGAGAAAAAATGGCTTAGAAAGAAAGAAAGAGAGAGAGAGAGATAGTAAAAGAAGAGGTAGACTCTGCTGGAAAGAGACAAGTCTTTCAATTCAAAAATTCAAGCATCATATTGCTCGACAAGTCGCAAATCAATCAAAATGCAGGTGCAACATTGCAGTTGCACAGTCACTGGACACTGAAGCAAGTTTCCATCCATGGACCTTGCCGGGGGCTTGTCATAAATCAAATCAAATCTAAAGCGGAGAGTGTGAAATTTTTTCGCCATCTGGCATGGCTCTTAATGTGTGTCGATTGCATTTTTAGCCATTTATGACATAATTTCAATTATACACATTTGGCCAAAAATATTTGTTGGCACTTTGTTGCCTACATCGGGACGGGCAAATGTCAATTAACGTGGCAACACGTCCAATGTCAGGTTAATTAAAATGTCTTAATGGCAAAGACTAGACTCTTATGTAGATCTAATTTAATAATAGCTACATTTTGGGAACACTCAATTGAAATTTTCTCATTGAATTTCTATAACTACGATTCCAAATTGCTTTTTTGAACTTTATAAAATTTGGAAATCAAAAAAGAGAATTGATAGAGATAAGATAAAATAGATAAACTAACAATAGAGTAATAAACTGACATGAGCATACCAAGGGACTCTAAAATAATGGTTTATTTAAAGTAAAGGATTTAATAATACATCTCCCTTTTATTAATTATTAAATTTCAACTCGCTGTTCTCCGTTCCACTTGCCATATAAATTATACAAAATATATATTCAGGTAAAAAAAAAATTTGATAATTATATTAATAAGAAAATTTAGAAAGTTATTTTACATTTGTAACACTTACCAACAATGTTTTATTAAAACGATTATATCCAAATATCTTATATCAGGGATAGTTCATGTTCATATACTAAAAATTTGCTAGCAAGCTTTATAATTACCACATACAAAAAGGAAACTAACAAAATAATAACTGACAAAGCATTTCATTCTCTCCCTTGAACAACATGTCGTATAAGTAATATTGTTTGCTAATTTGAAAACAATGGAAAATTAAATCTTTTAAAATTTATAGTCTTAACCTATTTGCAATATTGACTTAAAAACAACAATCTTTTCACATATTTTTAATCTTGTGTTTAATTTGTCTGCGGCTGCACCTTACAGAGTTCCAATCTGAGAGCAAGGTGCATCGGTTGAACAGAGCGACAACGCCCTGGACTTAAATCCAACGGTGGCATCGATTTTAGAAAGTTTTGTTGCCTGTTGATGACGGTAAAGCCAAAAGACTTTTTCCTTTTCCTTAAGTCAGTTCGACATCCAAAAACCTTCTACTGTATATAACTCAACGGCAGCGGCATAAATTTCATTGCAGACATTTGGCCTTTTATTAATTGTTTGACGGCGCCCGTGCCCATGAAGTACCCGCAGCACCACTAGCTTTCAGCTACCAACTATCCCCTACCGCCCACCGCTCAGAATCCACAAAGCCGAGCAGCAGCATTTGACTCCCTCTGACTCTTTTCCTCTGTTAATGGCGCTATCTCGCTTGCTCTCTTTATAACGTTGGTGCCCCCGTCTGGGCGTGATGAGAAATTTAATATTGGCAAACGGATAAAACCGCCAGATAATTATACATTTTGAGTGGCCAAAAGCTGCAGAGTCTGAGTATGACTCTGACTCTGGGTCTGACTGCGACTCTGGCTTTGGCTTTGGCTTTGGCAGTTTCATGCAGCTCATGATAGTATAAGATTTCATTTCATTAAAGTGCATCACGACGGACGGGAGGCAGGCGGAATCAATGAGCAGCGGCTACATAGTTGCTTCTCCCTCCCCCCAATCCTCTCCCTAAGCGTCAGCTACCAACCTACCTTGCTTACATTTCTTCTTATTGGCAGATTACGGACGGCGGGGTGGCCAGACCTGGGCCAACTTATAATCAAATCCGATAAAAAATTTCATTATTGCTCCACAGCAGCCACAGCGGAGTAGTTGGAGCAGCAGCAGCCATAACTGTTTTGCAGGTAATTTCTCGTTGTTGTTGTTGTTGTTATTGTTGTTATTGTAGTTGTTGCTGTTGTTATGATTGTTGCCTGGCTGCACTTAATTTTCGCATGATCGCGATTTCTTGATCCGTCCACTACAACTTCACAACAGTTCCAGCTCCAAGTGCGGACGCCATTTTGCGATTTAGTTCTCAGCCAAACGGCCACTGGAGGTCAGCAGCAACATCAGCATCAGCAACGGCAACAGCAATAGCAACATCATCTAAGGAATAGAAAAAGAAGCTTTGATTCGAAATTGCAATCTCTGAAACATAAATTGGGACGTGATTATGAAATAATTGCTAGATCTTTGGACCTTTGCGCTTGCGCAACGGTGCAAAGGCAAAAAGGCAATCAACTCTCTCAATCCCAACGTTGTCTAACACCTTGGGGAGCATTGGAACTGCACTTCAAACGGGAGCAAACTGACAGGCGACAGATAGACAAAGACGACGGCGATCATGATGATGCTGAAGCGCGAACAGTCGCCACACAAATCAAAAGAAATTGCTTTGGGGATACGGCAAAAAAACCATCTCAAAGGCTACCGATTCATTCAGTTTGCCATATAGTAAATTTTGGTAACTACATAAGCTATAAACGTGAATTGTTTTCTTCCCAACTAAAGTAATTTAAAGTACCTATATGTGTTTACTTATTCAATATTATTTTGAAGAAAACTTAAAAGTTATACTCCCAATTTTAAAGCTCTTTGATAAGACACTTCGAAATTCTATATACATATTGAAAACCAATATCTATGTGCAACAAATCCCTATATCTTCCTTTTTACATAGCCATTTTCTTTTTGTATGTATAAATCTTCAATTTAGGTAAAAAAAAAAGTTATAATTTCGCAGAATTAGTAAAATAAAAATAAAAAAGAGTTTTCTAGAATTTCAATAAATGTTTAAAGTTTTAAACATGAGTAATCCTTATTGTCAACAGATTACACCTGATGCAAATGAAAGCTAACTCCCGCAACTAATTTGCATTTCCCTTGAGGAGGCAGTGCGTCATATCGATGGCTACCTGCGTCCGTTTTCAGCTCTTTTGCTGCCTTGTGTGTCCGTCCACATATGCAAATTAAATATAATTTCAACACTCGTCTTCTTCTTATGGTGTACGTCCATAATTTACATGAGGTTAACACGCAAGCAACAACAAAGACCCAACCTTTTGCCAGAACTTGGCCATCGGTATGGTATGGGCCTGGACGCTGGCCTTGATTATCTGCACCAGCAGCACACGCACATGCTTAAAGGAAGTCGAACTTTTGAAAAGGCTGAAAAAAGAAATTCTATTACAATGTTGAAATATTGCCAAATCATGGCTTTGAAGTAAATAAATTTCCACGCCACTGGTGAACTTCGGCTCCGTTTGCTTGATGGAGAGATGTAAATGCAGAGGCACAGGCACAGGCTCAGGAACAGAAACAGCAACCGCAGCAGCTAAAATGCCTGGCCGTGTATAAATAAGTAACTTGAGCCGAGCAACACGTTGCCTGACAGGGGGCCCCCAAAACGGTTTGGCCAGTGCGAGTGGCCTGGGATCGGAACTTGTTTAGATGCTGCCGCTGTTGTTGCTGCTGCAACAGCAGCCGCCTCTCGATCTTGGTGTTGGTGTCGATCTTGGTATCGGTATCACTGTCTCTCTCCCTCTCTCTATCTCTTTCTAATTTTTTCTAAGACACCTTTTTGATTTATATGCAATTTATGCACTTGGCTGGTGGGAGCCGTCCACTTGACCGAATTTGCTTTGTTATCGTAAGTTATGTGTGTTTATTCTCAGGTAGGAAAATATAACATTTACATATACTCGGGAGGCTTTTGGAAAGAATTTGAAGGCAGCTGATGGTAATCCGCAGCTTATCACTGGCTAGTGCTGTATCTTATCAGTGTTTGGAGTGTTTATATTTCATCTCGATATCTATACGCTAGCTGGTGCTTTGTTGGCAAAGAACCACATAAGACCCATCAGACAGCTCGGCGGGCTATTATTGCGAGCGCCTTTCTGAATCATGCGGTGGGCCTCATCCAATGGCATCTCTACAACGTCAATGATTTCATCCTCTACACCCCCGCCAACAGTGGCCCGATCAGCATCGGTGACCTCACAATAGTACATGGCCTGCTTAGCACCTGAGGAACCTACTCCGGATCTACAAAGGCAAGGGCAAGGATTAGTCTAACCGTTGTCTAGCTTTCCGCATCTTTTTTTCCTTTACCTATACACCATAACCTCTTCAATGCGTTCCAAAGGCACGTCATAGCCGCACTCTTCTAGAACTTCCTCTCGTGCTATCTCTTGCCAGCTTTTTGACTTGTCAACGATGCCAGCGCACAGCTCCAAGGTGACTCCAAGTGATGGCGGAAATGCTTTCAGATCGACATTATCAAAAGTCCCCTGTTCACTGGTAATAATGCCATGATAAACAGCTGGTCGAAATTGGCGCACCAGCACCAATTTCTTGGAACTTGTGTTATACAAAATAATTGCAACACTATCATGAACTTTTAGCAAATCCCAATTCTTCTCTTTTCCATTTTGAACGTAGTACAAGCGGAATGGTTTCACATACGGTGAATCTGCTGGTAATGGCCCCAGCCAAATTTTTGAAATATTTTCCATAGAAGAAACTGAAAATGAATTTTGCTTTTAGCTGATTTACAATCGGGCGCGGGAGAACAATAACAAATCGACATGAAACAGCTGACAGTGGGTCCAGTGCCAAGTATTGAAAAATGCCAAAAAGTAAAAAACAAATGGTAATGTGACCTAAGCTCTAAGAATTTTATTTGAATGTTTAATGGCAAAACAGACATGGCCACACAGAATAAACTTCTGCGGGTCACTTTAAACCAAAATCGCTTTGCACTATACATTTTTGCATGTCAAAAACCACAGAATACCTAACAAAAGACTGGGAACGCCATTAAAGGAGTTGCCCACTTTAACCATCCGCCTCGCCTCCTCAATGGACAGTTCCACAACGTCAATCAGTTCATCATCTACGCCACCGCCTCCGGAAACTTTCTGCTCATCACAAACCTCACAGTAAAATAGTGCCAAGGCACTGCTGGAAGTGCCTACGCCGGATCTATAATTAAAGATTAGTTGCAAGGATTCAATGCCCACATCATAACCACATTCCTCAAGCACTTCCTCCTGTGCTATTTCCTTTAAACTTTTGTCTTTGTCCACCACACCTGCGCACAATTCCAACGTAAGACCCAGTTCTGGTGGATACTTTTGCAAATCTACCTCGCCCTCAGGAATTCGTAAGTTGTTGTCCATTATTACGCCATGATACACAGCTGGCCTAAACTGACGCACAAAGATCAACTTCTTTCGCGATATATTGTACAATAAAATCAAAACCGCATCTTTGATTTTTACAATATCTCGCATCTTCTCTACACCGTTCTCTATATAGTGAAGCCGACACGGCAGTATCCATTTTGAATTCGGTGGCAAGGGTGAAAACCAAACCTTTGTAATCTTTCTAATTTTTTCAGGTGACTTACACATGCCGCGTAGAATTGTAAATGTCTTTATCATACTGCTGTTTCCAAAAGTTTTAGAAACACAAAACAATGAATTTTTAAACTCAACTGTCAGAAAAGTGGCTGACAACCCTAACTTGTTTTTAGTGCAGAAAAACGTGAATTTGTAGTGTTGAAAAACAGAGCTCATTTTGACACTTGCGATAGTCGGTGAGTATAAGTTACTTATTTTTTCATTATTTTCTCATTATCTAATAAGACATTCGGTCAAACAATTTTCCAGCTGCAACGAAATACCCATACGCGTAGCAACAAAACGTATTTGACCAAGGGAAAAAAATGTTGCGCTCCAAACTAACACAGGCAGCATGTGCCGCCGTCCAGCGGTCATTCGCCACCAGTCCCAAGGCTATGGCCACCAAGCAATTAACGGTTCGGGATGCTTTAAACAGTGCTCTGGATGACGAGCTAGCCCGCGATGATCGCGTCTTCTTGCTGGGTGAGGAAGTGGCCCAATACGATGGTGCATACAAGGTGAGAAGCGAAAAAATCTAGTCCTGCATTGTTTACGTAATCAACCCCAAAGTGACATTTCGCGATGACAGCTGATGCAGAGAGCATAAGTATTGCCGTTGCGTGGGCATTGTAACCACTGATAAGGGGAACAATTTAATTTGATTATCTTCGGCATAGTGTAAGGTGCGTGATTAGGTTGCCTTTTTTGGCTAGGTCATGCAGAGAGAGAATGTCTGTGAGTGACCAGCAATGCTGATAACACGCATATACAAATATACTACATAAATATATACAAACATTTGACATGGGTCAGTTAATTTGATTATCTATCTAAATCTTACAGGTATCACGTGGACTGTGGAAGAAATATGGAGATAAACGCGTTATCGACACGCCTATCACAGAAATGGGATTCGCTGGTATTGCCGTTGGAGCTGCAATGGCTGGACTGCGTCCCGTTTGCGAATTCATGACCTTCAACTTTGCCATGCAGGCCATCGACCATGTGAGTTTATAACCTCTACCCTTTCCACACTACACTCAGGGCAGAAGCCTAACTACTACTCATATTATCTCATTGCAAAAAAAAAAAAAAAAAACGCAAAATTCCAATTTAATGTGCCTGCCCCCCACTTTACTTAGCTAGCTGAGATTAGGCCAATTCAAGTTCACAGCCAGATTGGGCCAAGCGTAATGGGATAATATGGGTGTTTAAAACGGCTCCTGCCCTAAATTGAAATGCAAATCGACTAATCAAATCCCACCCATATTGTCCAATTATGCGCAGGCCAAGTACTTTAAGGCACCGAAGCCAGCCATTGGTGACCAGCTGCCACTTAGTAAGATTATAGAAAGTCCCCGCTCAACATGGCTCAACGAAATCAATGACATTCTCTACAAGCCGCAATTGGGTGAAATAATCTCACCGCCTCTGGACAAAAGTAAACCTGATAAAATGGAAGCGGCTCGTCTAATTGTTATACGGCGACGCAAAATGAAGAAGCATAAGTTGAAGAAGCTGCGCCGCAAGATGAAATTCGAATGGGCCAAAGTGCGTCAGCGTCGTGAGATGCGTAAAGAGAAGGCATTCCAGGCTCAATTAATGGCACAAATTAAAACTGCCGAGTCCTTCAGTGCCGAACAGTATGTGTCCGATGTTCTTAAACAGGCCAATGAAAAGCCACTACCGCGTTTCTGGAAGGGAAGACGATTGCCAGCTTTTCTTATTAAACAGAAATTAGGCATTAAGTAAAAAGTTTTAAACCCCAAATAAAACTTTAAAATGTTAACTTGAATTGGTCTATGTCTACAGAACGAAATTATGCAATTTCCTTTTCTCTTTCATTTTTGTTGCTTTCAATCAGATAATGTGGTGGGTAGGATTTGACATGAACTCTGATATTAATATTTCTTGTATTTAGATCATCAACTCGGCAGCCAAGACATTCTACATGTCAGCTGGTGCTGTCAATGTTCCCATTGTGTTCCGTGGCCCAAATGGAGCTGCCTCTGGTGTGGCTGCCCAGCACTCTCAGTGCTATGCCGCCTGGTATGCACACTGCCCTGGATTGAAGGTTGTTTCACCCTTCGACTCGGAGGATGCACGTGGCCTACTTAAAGCTGCCATCCGGGATCCTGATCCAGTTGTCGTGCTGGAGAACGAGCTTATGTACGGTGTTGCATTCCCCGTGGACGACAAAGTAGCCGATAAGGATTTTGTTGTGCCCATTGGCAAAGCAAAAATTATGAGGCCCGGCAAGGATATTACCATTGTGGCGCATTCCAAGGCGGTGGAAACAGGACTACTGGCTGCCGCCGAGCTGGCCAAAAAGGGTAAGCATGCCAATAGAATAGACCAATCGGAAATTAAACCATCTTGTTTTTTTTATCAGGCATCGAAGCAGAGGTCATCAATCTTCGTTCCATTCGTCCCCTGGATACGGCAACTATTTTCGCTTCAGTCCGCAAGACACATCACCTGATAACCATCGAGAATGGCTGGCCCCAGCACGGTAAGAACTTCTTCTTTAGAATAAAAGATGATTTTAAATATATGAATTAATTCCTTTGTAGGTGTCGGTGCTGAGATCTGTGCCCGAATAATGGAGGATCAAACATTTTTCGAACTTGATGCACCAGTTTGGCGTTGCTGCGGCGTTGATGTGCCCATGCCCTATGCCAAGACACTCGAGTTGCATGCCCTGCCCCGTGTCCCAGATGTCACAGAGGCTGCACTTAAAGTGCTCGGCGGCAAAGCTGGAAAGGCTGTGGCGGCCGCCAAGTAAATGCAATGATTATAATTAAATTAACTTTATGGACAGCTTGTCTCGGTCTTCATCCCTGCCTCCCAAATCAAGCGCGCTATAGTGAAAAATCGATTTGTTTGAGACAAGGCAGCTTCAATCTGACTCTTGTTTTGTATCAGACACTCTAGTTGAATTAATATTTGGTTATCGAAATCTCCTTTGAAAATAAAACGACATTAGTAATTTGGAAACATATATTATAATGTTGTTTTTGATCCAATCAAATCATTTGGTTTTTTATCATACTCATATGTATATACGTATGTATATATTTGTATTCCTTCAGCTCTTTATACCTTTATCTACATTTGTATTCCTTTATATGTTTCGACTGTTAGCAATTTACTTTATTTAAATCGTTATACTGGAATGAATCAATTTTGTTTAACATTATATACACAATTAGAAAGTTGTAAGACTGATTTAATCTTGCACATCAAACACTCTGGAACTTGATCAATAATAGATTTTTTTCTCACGCCATACAGGTACATTCAAATAACTTACCTATCAAGTCAATTAGTGTGCATTGATCTTCATTCCCTATTTATTTTGGATACATTAACGATTTAATGATTTACCCGACCTACAATATTAAAAATAATCAGTATTACATAGAGAAAATATATGTGAAGAGCTAAAATTTGTTTATGCTTACTTTTGTATTACTCGGCAGACTAATTCCAATTAATCAATTACAACTAAATTATCATTTTTAGTGTATGGTGGAATATAGCTATGTTAGTTTCGTCCTCAAGTTTTATTCACTGTATTATTTTTTGCCAGATTTGCAAAATTAGAAATTGACACGAATTTAAAACAGGAAAATGAAATTTGTTGTAACTAGTAACATCTTTGTGTTTCCAGGTCAATCAGCAAATAAATCGAGTAGTCACAGCAATTGAGAAATAGTTGAAAGAAAAATATTGTTAATATTGACTGATATAAACTTTTATAAGTTTTAAGATAGCTTACCTGTTTGTAATTAAGTCGACACTTGAACATATCCATAGTTTTTAAGTTTTCGGCGACTCCAAATAGATTGGGTTCCTCTTTACCAGATCTGAAATACATATTAAAAAAAAATGTGGGAAATTAACAATCTCACCTTTTTCATTCCAAGCCAAACGATCTTCTTTTCCTCATATAAATAAGTATTCAGATGATATACATTATTTATGTTATTTCGCCGAGTCCAAGAAAACTCTCGATTAGATCTGCAAAATAATTAAATGAATTAGACTAAAACATATTAAAAAGATATAATAAATATTGTGGTCAGTTTCGCGCCGAAAAATTTTTTAGAACCAGATGAAAATTTATTACGCACAAAAATTTAGGTCCGTTTACCGTGACACGAAAAACAACAATAGATTTGCCGCCCACGCACGCGCCCTATTTATAGATTTTCAAGCCTCTAAATTTGCCGCCCACGCAAAAGCGGAGCGAATCTATTCGCAAAAGCGGAGCGAATCTATTCGCAAAAGTGAAGCGAATTCAAATTTGTTACATTAACTATTAACGTACTGTTAATTAACATGACAATGTTAAGTAACAGACAAGTTAACATAGCAGCGTGGGCGACAAAATGAGTCTGTTATGTTAACCTGTCTGTTACTTAACAGTGTCAAGGATATTAACAGTACATTGATATGTTAATATAGGACATTCGAATTCGCAGCACTTCTGCGAATAAATTCGCTTCTCATTTGCCAATAAATTCGCTTCTCATTTGCGATAAATTCGCTCCGCTTTTGCGTGGGCGGCATTGTTGTTTTTCGTGTCACGGTAAACGGACCTAAATTTTTGTGTTTAATAAATTTTCATCTGGCGCTCAAAAATTTTTCGGCGCGAAACAAACAAAAAATTTTCAGGTAAGCAAAGTAAAAGTGAAAAGTTTTGTATTGTTAACTCTAATAATGTGTTTCCTCGAATTAACTATTTCTTTTTTCGTTTTTCGCAGATCTTTTTCAATTTATATTTAATGTAAGATAAGTCAAATATATGTTCAAAAAATATGTTTTTTTTAAGGAATACGAAAACAAGGTAAAAATTTCACTAGTATTGTGTTTTTGTGTTATTGTGTTATTCTTTCTGGCCCCAAACAAAACCCCTGTGGGCGTTTTTATGTTAAACAAGTAGGCTTTCAAAAATTAAAAGAAATGTATAATATAATCAATATAAACGTTAATTTTTCCTCTAATTTAACAATTATGCTGTAGATCAATTATTTGAAGTTTCTGTGTTGAATAAGTTGGTAGACTCAAATGGTAGCATAAAAAAAATTATTTTTCCTTTTGTTGTTAATGTTATAAGTTTAAAAAAGCTTTTGCATATTTATTTCACAAGTTAGAAATTAAATCCATAGTGTCAGCAAGTAATATTTAAATTTTAATTGATTTAAAAAAAGAAATTCCCGTCATTCCTCTACTTTCGTGAGTCATTTCATCCCTGGTAACTATAATTCTATAACACTAGAGCCATACACAATACACAACACTGTTGACATTTACGCAGAAAAATAGAAATTGACAAAAATAACAACAATTAATTAATGCAAATGCAATGTTTTGCTTGTAATGGCAAATAGCTCCAGCTCCGATGAAAGTGAAAGCTCCAAGGCACCCGAAAATTTTCAAATATCAAGCACCTCGACCAATGGCGACGACGATGATGAGGATGGCTCAAAAGAAAGGAAGATTAACGTAAAGACAAAGGCATCGGGAACAACAACGACCAGATGTCCACTCTGCTGCAAGCATCAGCGTCGCTACCATTGTCGAAATTGCGTAAAAAATGGTAATATAGCTCACAGCTCTAGCGATAGAGTCGAAAGGTAAGAACAGATGGGTAACAGCATTAGTCACCTATTTCTGACGTATATAGCTTTTTTTCGTGCCCATCTAGTTTGTCGGAAAAGCAGCAAAAATATATCACTCTACAAGCTGGTCTCAAGACATTCAGTAGTCAATATGAGCGCCTCATTCAGCAACACAAATCGGATGAGAATCGACGGATGGCTATCAAGGCTAAACGTAAACAGCTGGAATTACTCCAACAGCTGATCGGTAGCACGCGTCAGCGCTTGGTGGCTCTTGGCGAGCAACGTGATGAACTACGTCGAGCCAATGCCGAGAAGCGTAAAAATCTACCCAAATATCCGAGTAAGGTAAAGAATCTGGAAGACTATGTGCTCGATCGCATAGAGAAAATTGAAAAGCTCCGCGAGACACATCTTGGACTTATGGACAACATTAAGCAAGCGGCACGGCGGGGCATACAACAATTAGTCACATACATTTTTCCTATCACCGAAGTAGTGCTTAGAGATGAACAGCATCGCAAGATGAGCAATGAACGCAGCGAGGAGGCGGAGACTATTGCTGCCCTAGCAGAAGCCAAAAACACATCCTACATACGGGGCAAATGGGTGATCCATGGCAGTGGCATTAGTGAAGTGCAATATCGGATTGTTGGTCCATCGTTGCCAGCGAACGGTGATTATACAGCTTACCTGGACTGGCTGGCGGACAACAAAGATGATGTGCCCAAGGCCACGGCCAATGAAATTACACCGAGTCGTTTTGAGGCTTATCGCATTGTTGGTGCCCTCACATATACGGCTCAATTGACGCAGTTGCTCAGCTTTTACTTAAATGTACGCTTGCCCCAGAAGATCGCCTACGGTGACTTTTGTCGCAAACTTCTCAATGAAGAACAGTTCCTGCGGAAAGTTACTCGCGTCAACAATAACATCATGTATCTGGCCTACACACAACAGGTGAAACTGCGTGCCCTGAATGAACAGCACACGTTGGAGAACATTTTGGCAATACTTGATCTTGAGCGTAGTGATCTGGGGCGTTATGGCCATTTAGATGTAAATAACGCGCCGCTAATGAGATCTGTAGACTCTCTACTAATTGGTATAGAAACGGCCACTGAATCCGAATCTGAGGGTAAGAAATTTTAACAAAAGACATGATTCAGTTAAAGCTAATCCAGTATATTGTTTTTCCATTTTTTTTCAGATGAAAATTCCCTGCGTCTGGACTGGGAGTCGGTGCCCAGTTTGACACCGCAGCCGGAGTTAGCTGAACCCAATCTTATGCCAGCAGTGGCCCAGCAATCAACTATAGCCATGGTGCGCATGGCAGCCACATCCGTATTGCGTTGGATCAAGTGAATCAATCATGCGTATCACCATCACCCACCCCCACTATAACTCTCCCCCTGAAATATCTGGAGCACGTGTGTTATCATTTTACAAATTAGGCTAAGTTCATCATTGTATGACATCGTGAACGGAATTCCTGGGGAACAACGGCGGACAAAACGCCATTTCTTAAAAAATCGCCTATGAATATATATATAAATCCATACATTTATATATACATATATATCTGTGTATATACGAGGGTCTTTCATTAAGTAATCTGTCTAAACTAAAATTGACTTTTCAACTAAGTACAAGAATAAGCATATTTTACTTTATTCTTGACTTTTAGCTATTCATTTCTAAATAAATGTAAACGATTTGAAAAGACTTGCCCCATTGAAACTATTCTACAGCAACTGCTGTATATCAATAAGTTTCTGGCTGATAAACAATATTCTATCCTGAGGCGTTCTTTATTTAAAAGTTTTTGCCATATAGTTAGTAAAGATATTCATTCTTTTTTAAGAATTTTCTACTCAACAATTGACCCTCGTATATGGTACATGTACCTAAAAACAAAAGGCTATATGGAGCACCTGCGTTTGGGTCCGTTTTTCTTTAAATTCATTTTAATTTTTATAATACTAATAATGAAAAGAAACTTTAGTTTAATTCAATTCATCAGATAAAAGATATGGCATGAAATCGTTGGCAAACCCAAAGATGAAGTTGTTTAAATATTTTATTACATAACTTATGATTTCTTCTTTTATTTAATAAAAAATGGTTCGCTATAAATAACTAGCTAAACTTGTTTGCTTAATTCTTGACAAGTAAACAAGTTCAAATGGACCGATCGGATATAAACGAATACAAAACTGAAATTCTTTTGCGACTCAAAAAAAGAATTGATTTTGCCAATGACTAAAGTGCTTACGAAACCTATATACATATCTATATATATATATTAACTAATTTTGGAGATATTTGAATTTTTTGTTTTTAAACTTAGAATCGCTTTTGGGGAGCGTGCGAGCATGGATCATTGAATAGGAAACGGGACGGGATGGTGTGACGTGGGTGGGTCTAAACTAAATAAATTTTGTGGGCAGTTGTTGTTGTTGCTGCTGCTGCTGGTGTTGTTGCTTTTGCTGCTGCAGCTGCTGCGTGGAAGTGATAACTGATCCATTGCTAGACACTTCTATGGCTGTAGGCGGGGGTGAGGGCTTTAAAAATACTTGGGGCAGTGTTGTGGATAGTGCCCCCACCTGGCTGGTAATGGTTACACCGCCAGCACTTACAGTCGAACCATTTACCAAGCTCAAAGTCTTATGTTGTTGCGTATGCAAATGCGGATTCGGATGCGGATCATAGTTGGTGGGCACACTCATAGAGGATAACACGAGGGCTGCTGCAACAGCCTGTTCGTGATTATAGAATGCCGACACTGGCGTCTGTGAAGGCGTCTGTGTGGCATTTGATATATGTCATTGAGGCGCCGTTGATGGCGTTCCAGCGCCAGCTGCTGTTCCCGCTCCTCCCTTGAGAGAGCTTGGTGAGACGGAGAATTTCGGCGACCATTTCATTTGTTTTTCCAGAACCTTTAAATCGTTCATGGCCTTCATTATCTCCGGATTGGTGGAGAGATCGAAAGCAAGTTGTCCCGTCTGTACACTTGGCCCAGTAACTGCAGTTGCATTGGCGGCACCTATGCTCATAGCTAAACCTATTTTGGGATTATTATTGTTATTGTACATGTACATGTTTTCCATATTAAAGCCCAGACTTCCCATGCCACCGATACCACCACCAATACCGCTGGCACCCACTCCATTCGCTGCACTTGCTCTTGGTTTTGCTTTTTGAGTAACTTTAGTTTTGGTTCCTTTCGTAGCTGGATAGCAGCCGACAAACTCGACACCATCCGATTCCCCGCTGCTTTCCCAGCGTGCATCATGGGCGGGTGAAATGGTGATAGTGTTGTTGGTATTTGTGGCGACCAGCTGCTTGGATGTCTGCAATATGTCACTAGGACTCCTATAATCATCCAGATTAATAATATGAGGCGTTGGACGAGGTCCAGTTGCACTCATATTGGAATGTTGAGTAGCGACTTTAGTTGTCGTGGTGGTGCTATTACCCAAAGAGCCGGATACGGAGGATATAATTGGCGATGGGGATACAGAGATGGATCCTGTGGTGGCAGTTGCCAAAGATGCCGTCATAATGTTAAATATACTATGATCGGTTTTCCTATTAACTGAAGCGTAATCCAAGACTCCAGCCAAGGCAGCCGCTTGAGCCGATGTGCTGGGCATATTTAAAAGTGCGTCCAGGTGCGCGGGTAGGGGCTGCGTCTCATGCGGTTGCTTAGATGTCTTTTTCACTTTGGGCTGCTTGGCATTCTGTTTTGTTGGCGGCTCTTTGAGCTTGCGTTTTAAGCTATTCGATGAGGCACTTGTTGCTGAATCTGTATCAGAGTTGGCACGTGATCGACTGTCCTCTATAATGGGTTTTAAATGTCCCACTGATAACGACTCAGCGGCGGAAACTGCAGCTACCGCCGTCTTTGTCTTTGTTTTATCTTTTACTTTTTTACTATTATTCTTATGACGCTCAATTTCACGTTGCATCTCCTCGTAATGCATCCAGCCCTTTGGCCAGAGATCCACTACTTTCTTCTTCAAGTAACCATTAATGAACTCCTCCAATGAGTCTTTGCGTTTACCCAGTACTGCGTACGATGTCCATCGTGCCTGGTAAACGTCATATAAAAGTTGACGCAGTTCGTTGTTCCACTGAAATTTCTTTCGCGGCATCTTAGGCGGATGTTCGGCATTAACATCCGCAGCCCTTGAAGAAAATTAAACATAAATTAATATTAAATGCTTTAGCTTTGTTGTTAGGATAAACCTACGCTTGAACGCCACATTGATGCAATTCAATTTCATAGCTGGCTATTGCTTTTGGCATAATCTCGGCTATTGCTTTACGCAGCTTGTCCAAGGCATTTGTTGACTTATTTCTCTCCTCCTTGGAACGCATAGCTTTAGCCTTGCGTAAAATAAAGTATTTGGGCAACTGTAATTGATACTCCAAATGGGCAAAGACCATATTTCTAGCATTGCGATCCGTGCAGAGCAGCGCCTCATATACTCTTTAATAAATTAAATTCAATTAAATGAACTGAAAGATAATTAAATTATAATTTAAACTCACTTGAGCAGGAGTGCTGTTAGTTTATCATCAAAGAAAAACTTTTTACCACACATATCTCGACTTTTGACCGCATCTTTGAAATTATTGATTATGGACAGGGTTTCAGTATCCAGCGATGTGGGCAATATTGTGTCTCCTGTTCGTAGATCTAAACAGGGGAAAAATAATATACAATAATATCTTGAAAGAATTTCAGATACTGCAGAGTTTCTGTACTTACTGTCGATGCCATTGTTTCCCTTGTTCAGTTTTTCGGCTCTGCCTTGCTCTGTTGCCGAATCCGTGCCACCATTTTCGCTACTAGATTCCACATCTGTAGAGTTGCACTTTAGTTCGCCGTTATGCGACCCCTTGGGCGACACTCCACTTTGAGATTTGAGAAAGCTGTCCCTTTTTGCCTTCAGCATATCCTTGACTGTGGTTGTCTTCACTACCTTCTTGAGGGCTTGCGCCTGTCGCTCATCCGTATCTGAGTTCTCCACAGCACTGGGGCGCGGGGAATTTGATGATGATGAGGTGCCATCCAGTTTCTTGGTGTTCTTCTTTTTATCAATGCTGGGATTAATGGTGACTTTAGGTTTATCTGTCAATGCACTGGATTTTGGCCTCTTATCCTCTTTGTCTTTGTACTTTTTCTTGGATTTGGCAGCGGCTACTGACCCAGTATCTTCATCCTCAAGGCTTTCACTATCGCTTCCATCTTCCTCTTCTTCCTCATCATCATCCTCCTCATCATCATCCTCTTCTTCATCGTCATCATCGTCTTCGTCATCGTCTCCGGATGACGAAGAAGAGGATTCCGAGCTAGAGGATATAATACGTTTACGAGATCTTTCTGGCATTTTAATGATCTCATCGGTGCGGGTGGTATAAGATTTCTTAGTTAGATTTTTAAATTCTAAGGCGCCACAGTTGATGTAGAAGCCACCTTTTAGAGTCTCAACTTCTTCGGGTATAACTTCGTCGTACTAACAAAACAAAAAAATTAACAATGAAGTCTGAAGAATTTATGATAATATTAAGAAGCAAATTGAATTTTTACCGCCTCGGTGTTGTCTATGAAAGAGTCAGACTCATCATAACCCATTCCAATGTCACAGAAATCATCCTTTTTGCTCCTGCCTCTGCCCTTGACATATGAATTGCCATATTTGGCTTCCAACTCCTTCGCAATTCGAGCTACATCGTCATCATTATCTGCAAATGGGTCATTTGCTAGGCCAGTCTTCGCTTTTAATTTCTTGGCCTTTTTCTAAAGTTTCAATGAAATTGTTAGAATTATTTATCAATCAAGATTTAACCAGGACTCACCTTTTCCACATGCAAGAGTTTTGTGAAATTGAATTCTGGATATTTGGTGGTGTCCGTTTCAAATAATTCCAATTTCAGTCGTATACTCTTATTGGTATTCTTTGCGGACTTGGATGTTGGTGCCTCTGGTTCTAGAAAATCTCCGCCGAATCTCGCTGCAGCAGCAGCTGTCTCGGATTGGCTTATTGTGGTAAGACTGACCCGCTTCGGTTCGCCACTACCACTCGATGTTTTCGACATTTTCCACAACAAAACCGAAAAAACCTTCCCGCCCTTTTGTTTAAGAGAGAGCGCACCGCGTGTTGCGGCTACGTCTTCTTCTTTCTCTGCTGTGCTATTATTTGTTCCTGCCCCCTCCCTCTCCTGCAGTAGATGCTACTGGGATGTCTGTTTCTGTTTCTGCACGTACACACACACCACTCACCACTGCCAACAGCGTGTCATGGCTGTCGAAGCCTTAGCCACTCTCAGCCTTTTAGCCTGGCTTTTCCTTCAACTTTGGTTAACAAACAAATAAACAAAAACTTTAACCATAAACAAACACAAAGAAGTTCGATCTGATTGTAATTCGCTTGTGACACTATTCTGCCCTCTTTTTTTTGGAGGGGGAGGAGTAACAGTAACAAGAAAAAAAAAAACCTCTTTCCTTTCGGTTTTAATTCGCTCGTCTTACAGGCCGGCACAAAAACAACACAACGTTCGAATTTCAAAATACGATTCACTTTCAATTCAAACGCATCAACTAGCTAGACCTAATTGAGATCACATTTAACAGGTGTGGTGCAGGCGGTTTTGCACATTTGCGAAATTTTCGCCTTCTAATTTGCTTTCTTTTAATCAACAAAATTTCGTGCCCAACGCTACATGTTCATACCCGCGACCCCCGCGCGATTAACACGTTTTTCAGCACTGGCTAAATTATTTTGCAATATATCCGTCCCGCTTGCACCGCATTGAAAGTGATCTGAAACTTTTGTTTCGATTTCGATAATTATAACTGTATCACCTAAAAAATTAATGCATCTATAGTTAAAAAAAAAATATTTATGTGAGCAGAAATTCATAAGCAGCTGATTTTAAAAAACGCACGATAAATATAGAGATGGCGCGTGACAAATAATTTATGAAAAGCTTATTGAGTGTTTAATTGGTTTTACACCCATAGAACATAAAAATTTACACCAAATCGTAACTATGTTAAAAATAAATTTCATAAAGAGCAATATTGCTTATTTTGAAATTGAAAAACATGTTAACCTATTTGTAACAAACTTGCTCCCATCTCTATGCCAACTCTTTGTTGTTAAACACTAAATGCAACAGCTGTTCGAATGTTGTTAAACAGTTAAACGGTGAAATGCCTCTCAGTATTATTTTGAGATTCGAACTGTTTGCTTCACGTAACTCAAAGTAAGTGTGTTGTATAATTATAAATAATTAAGGTGTTTTTTGTTAGTGGGTGTCCCAGCAAATCAGTGCGCGCCCGCTGCACCATAAACAATGTTGCATGCTAAGAGAAATTTTAAGTGAAAATGCAAGCTGTTATTACTGAAAAATTGTGCTGTGTTTTGGGTGTTGGGTTATCAATAAAATAAATGTGGGCCATCTTTGGCTATTTTTTAGTTCATTTGTCGAGCACCAAAGGAATGTATTTATATATGTATGTAATGGGAATTCATATTGCCCCCTATGCTTGCAGCTACTTCGTGGAAAGTGCAACGTACGCGAACGACTTTGCTTTTTCAACACAAAGACAAAGGTTGACTTGAAAGGATACAGCATATAACAAAATAAACAAAGAGTCCATCCTGCTGCCCCTCTTAAGCTTAGTCACCCGCACGCTGTCTTACACCCGTCGAAAAATATAACGGAAAGGAAAGCTATGACCCAAACGAGACAATAAAGGGGAGCTTTGTCTACTGGTTTTCCTCTTGTCTCTCCAATTTCTCATTTACATTGAAACCTTGGACGAGCGATCGTCGTACGCGACAGACAAAACGGTGAGTAATTTGTATTAATATCTTTTCCATTAGCAATTATGAAATGTTTCTTGCCGTTTGTGAAAACAAAAGCAAATACATGGCAATTAGTTTCCTTCTGTGTCCACGATAAAAACTCATA
Organism: Drosophila austrosaltans; assembly: GCA_035045865.1. Classification (NCBI taxonomy): domain Eukaryota; kingdom Metazoa; phylum Arthropoda; class Insecta; order Diptera; family Drosophilidae; genus Drosophila; species Drosophila austrosaltans. The sequence goes on along the minus strand of JAWNOQ010000180.1, from coordinate 5,693,738 downwards.
CACTATTCGTACGTATGTATATGACCATATATCATATAGAATCAAGACTAATATCTGAATATACATTGGTTATCTCATTTGTCGTCAGCGTGTTTAAATAACTAATGAAATTGGGCTTACAAAAAAATCCCTTAATAAACAAAAATAGTTAATGCTCAGAGTATTTGTTCAAAATTCATTTCTGTGGTAGTTTATATGCTCTTGCTAAATTTAGGTTTTATTATAAATTCGTTCAGGCATTAAAGAAGTCATCTCATAAGAACTTTTCTTATCAGGTCTATCTTACAAAAAATAAAATTGTCGAAAGTGTGCTTACATATACATATAAATGGGATATATATGTACATTTGTACTCTATTTGTAAGTGTACAATGGTAAATGACCTTGACTGTATTGCCACACTTGCCTTGCAGTCCAAATTTGTTTTTTTTACAAAAATAATTTTACTGAAAAGCGACAAGTTTTCAATGAAAATTCCGCCTATTAAGGCGGCAACTGGTTTTTCATTTGGACAGAAGCCACAAAAACCAAACTAAATAAACAATTCATCAAGCAAACAAATAGAAAGAAACAGCCGCCACAAGTTGAGCGTATAAATTTAATTTACTTTTTTAATGCGTCATTATTATTGCCAATTTACGCAATGAACTTTATGGTGGGAGGAGGTCGCGGGGTATTTGAAGGAAAATTTTGTATGTACTTTGCGAAAAGGCACAGCTACTGCCGGCGACATTGATTGCTCTGCTCTTGGTCGTATCTCTTTTGTATTGCGGGTTCATTCCCGTTCATTATCAAGTAAAATCAGCATCAATGACATGAAGCAGCAAAGTGCACAAATTTGCTTTCAAACTGATGATAGAATTTCTTTTATACCCTACAATAAGATATATATGTACATGTAAAATATAAGGAACAAGGTAACTCTCTAATTGAAAAAAAAAAACTAAAACATTTTTCTATTGATTGCTTAAATAAAAGGCGAAAGGGATTTTATAAACAAAGAAAAAAGTAGTGAAAATTGTGTTAAAAAAGTTTTTTCAACCAGGTTAATAGTATTTCAAGTCAACAGGTTTTCTTTTAAGCTTTTACCACAAGTAAATAAAAAATGCAATTTACAGTCAATTGTAAAAAACTTCCTTTTATGAAAACCATTATATTTACAGTTTTCCCGGATAAGAAGACCCCATTCCCCCTTACTGTTTTTATAATCAAGTGTTGCCTTTCGTTAATTTTTAAAACGTAAAACGCTGCCTTCTACATATATTTAAATATAACTCGAAAAGAAATAAAAAAAATCAGTGCAAACTTTCTGTTTCCTTTCAAAGTAGTCTCTTTTTCCTCCACTGACAACATGATCATCTAATATATATTCCCCACTTTATGGTGTAACCATTCACTTGTATCTGCCGCAGCCACCCTCCGCACTTTCTGCTAGATCTATGTTTACTATGAACATGTCACTCTCTACACTAGTTTCATTTTGAGACAATGACGCATAGACCGAAATAAATTACAATCTAAAACATTTCGGCAAACTGAAAAATATAAAAAAAAACACTCTCATTACATAAAAACAGATACTTGAGAGGCCATTAGGTGATATTGAAGATATTGATGTTTTATTAATAATTTTCTTATGAACATTTCTATAATTGACAACACTTAGGCCAAGTCAAAATCAGACAATATGACGGAGAACGACGAACTAATGAATAGATATGGCGAACCGTTGCGCTATGATCGTGATTTTAATGGTCCTCGACAAAAGGATCGCAGCTGCACGGATATTCCCTGTTTAATATTGTTTGTGCTCTTCCTATCCGGTTGGGTGATTATTGCCAATTTTGCCATCAAAAATGGTGATCTAAATAAATTAATGGTACCAACGGATTCCTTAAATCGTAAATGTGGCATGGATTCCTCCGTCCTCAACAAGAAGTACTTATTTTTTTTTAGTCTGTCGCAATGCATTGATCCATTAGTGCCGCTGACAGGTTGCCAAACACCTCAGGTAAGTTATTGTAATTGACTATCAGGACAATAATTTAATGCCTTGCTTTGTTTTGCAGGTTTGCGTAGAGTCCTGCCCCAAGGAAACGTTCATTTGGGATACTATGAAGGGACGCAGCTTTGAAGAACTGAAAAGTCGCCTAATCTGTATTACCGAAGAGGCGTACACAAAAATTCAAAATAAAAATGATATCGAAAGGGCAATTGAAGATCAAGTTTGCGCTAGATGGTATATTAAGAGCGCCCCATTCCTAAACCGTTGCATGTTCGAATTCTCATCGGAAATGTGTCAATATATTCCATCCTTTTTGCTCAACAATGGACGTTCGCGTCGCGATTTGCTGCTATTGCCTGGCAATGAAACATCGGAGCCACTGTTGCAAGCCCAAGCTATGGCGTTGAATATGCCCCAAGCGTTGGTGGTGCCACAGTCAAATAGCAAACAAGCTGAGGCAGTAGAGGAGCCAATAGTCCAATGTCGTCGCAGGCTTAATGAGGCTGTCATCAAAGAGAAGATGGAGCAAACTAATACACGTTTTGCTAAATTGGTGGGCAATATGGTGGCTCACTTTAACAATGGGACTCACGATGCCCAGCGATTGGGTGAGGAAATTGTGGAGGATTTGGATAACTCTTACCCTGTCATCTTGGTAGCCTTGTTTTGCACCTTAATTGCGTCGTTGGTGTTTATTACCTTGATGCGTTGGCTATCCGGACCCATAATGTGGTTCTCTATACTTGGTGTACTCATTGGATTGCTAATGGGAATCTACTATTCGATTAATCAGTACACTTACTGGAAGGAGACGCCAACAGTACCCGTTCACGGCTTAAACTTAAACTCAACATTGCAGAATGTTCTACAGAATCACAACACTTGGCTTTATATATCAATTTTACTTGGCGCATGCTTTGTGATCATTCTGTTGTTGGTGATTGTCCTCCGCAAGCGTATACAGATTGCAATAGCTCTAACAAAGGAAGGCAGCAAGGCTGTGGGCACTGTCATCAGCACTATGTTCTTCCCAATCTTTTCCTGGGTGCTGTACATTTTGGCCATTGTATTTGCCGTTGCAGTGGGCCTCTATCTGGGCTCTATTGGAGAGCCCTCGTTTCGGATGATCCGACAATTGACAAAATCTGGCGAAGCCACCAATGAACCCTGCCGGTGTGAGGGACCGGCCATCAATTATACGGTGGGAAGTGTTTGCGATCCCCAGATCTTTCAGCAGTACTGCTACAATACCCAAACCTCAGGCGTTGGTTTCTTCCAACAACCACAACGGATGCCCTGTGCAAAAACTACTTGTAGTTTTAACAAGATCGACAATCCTCCCCTGGTCCGATGGGCCATTGCTTATGATGTATTCGGCTTTCTCTGGCTAAGCTTCTTTATATCGGCCTTCAGTGACATGGTATTAGCTGCTACTTTTGCCCGCTGGTATTGGACATTTAAGAAACGTGATGTTCCTTACTTTACGCTTACGAGGGCCTTTTGTCAGACGGCATTCTATCATCTTGGAACTGTGGCCTTCGGCTCTCTCATTTTGGCCATTTGCCGTATGATACGCTTAATACTGGAGTATATTGATCACAAGTTAAAGAAGTATGATAATACTGTAACTCGTGCGATTCTCTGTTGTATGCGTTGCTTCTTCTGGCTGCTTGAGACATTTTTAAAGTTCCTCAATCGCAACGCTTATATCATGTGTGCTATACATGGCAAAAACTTTTGTACTAGTGCCAAGGATGCATTTAACTTGATTATGCGCAACTTTTTGCGTGTTGTCACTTTGGATAAAGTGACTGATTTTCTATTCTTCCTGTGCAAGCTACTTCTCACAGCCGGTGCTGGTGTGGCTACATATTTCTTTTTTGTCAATAATCCTCATATTGTGCAATTGCATTATAAGGAAGTGCCCACTACTGTTGTGGTTATTGCAGCTTTTCTCATCACCACTGTCTTCTTTGGCGTCTATTCAATGGCTGTGGATACATTATTCTTATGCTTCCTAGAGGATTGTGAGCGTAATGATGGTAGCCCCGAGAAGCCATATTTTATGTCCAAAGAACTAATGAAGATACTGGGCAAGAAGAATAAGTTGCCACCTCGCGAACGTCGCAGTTAAACAGATATATATACATTTATACACATAAATAAGAGGAAAGTGCAAATTGTAAAATTAGTTGTAAACAGAATGAGCTCAAGACATAGGATACAGACACAAAACTACAACTCTTTCATCCATTTTGATATACTCGTATACATGTATAAATATATATAAACATATTTATTATAATATCCAGCGTAATTTTTACGGGTTGTGAGCAGATTAGGATTGCTCATTATATATACATGTAATGTATACAGCTACAATCCTAAAATTGCCAATACTCCAATGATCTTTAATGTTAAACTTAACTGAATTACTTTTGTATATAATACACGATACTTACATAAGTGCCGATAGCAAAGTGTATCGAACCAACACAAAAGACCATAAGCAATAAATACGATTACGATACAGAGAGGATACTGTGCAGGCTGACATATCTTCAGATATACATACATTATATTATAATACAGTGAATTCCGCAAATTGAATTTAGCACAAATACCTTACAACTTCTTTACTTCAGTTGGTATTTTATTTGTCTCATAATCATATTCATATATGTATAAAAATTGATTTTAAAGTACACATATAATAAAATTGAATTTCATATCTCATCAGTTTTAGTTTATTTTTTCATTGTGCTATGAAAATAAGCAATCGCTCAATACATTTCAGAAAGTCTGATTTTGCTAGCGGGAGAAATGGAATTAAAGTTTGTAATCCCAAATTAAATATACAATAATTATTAACTATATTAATTTCAATTATATATTAAACAATGGAACTGTATAACATAGCAATAAATATGCCTACTAAAAATATTTCAAAATTTCGCAATGGTTAATGGAAGCTCTCTATAATTTTACGCGACTTCTATACTTCCTTGGGAATGCTATTAAGGATATTCAAATTACATTAGCTACAAACATATTTTCTTCAGTTGAGTTTAATTTTATTAAACTTAATGTTTTCATTTCTATTTCTATTTGATTAATAAAAGTTTGGAGATCCTTTCTTTGTAAAGGATTACATGGAAATGTTGTTGAGCACGCTATCGCTTATATTTTGTAGCTCGAACTCGTCCCCTTCACTGGCTTTCAAATTAAAATTGTTGTTGAGCTTTTCATCCGAATTCTGTGAATTGTGCGAAAAATTTGTTTAATTAGGCTTTAATTTTTATCGTTTTAATGGGATTCCTCACTTACGATAATTGTGACATCGTTTAATTGAATGCGAGGCTGAAATGGTACAAGTGGATCCAGTCTACCCGATGGCGAAGTGCTCAAATTTTGTACATTTAGCGAAGCATCGAGCACCTTCATCATGGCAGAACTTTTCTTCGCCATCAGTGAATTACTTTTTTCTGCTGGAGATCCGGTGACTGGCTGCTCCGGTGCACTGAGCAATGTAAGACGGGATTGGGGTGAACTGGCAGACACAGGTGCCTCTTCAAAGCCGAAGGAGGCTTGCAATTCCTTCCATTTGCTGCCCAACGAGGAAAGATTATTGTTTGGCCGCATTGTTTGATTGACATTAGTTTTGGTCGTCGTCTTATTTATTGTTCTAAGCAATTGCATCGGATCAACAATCTTGGACCGGTTTATTGTGGAATTGGGATCAAAGGATTGATTGGTTGCGCTACCACCTTTTCGGGCCGATCTGGGTGGAACCATTAAAGTGTTACTCAGCGTTTCAAACTGTTGTTTTGAGTCGTCAATATCATCCTGCAGAGGCAGCCGTACATGGGTATTCCGTGGCCCATTTGGCAAATCTAGTTTAATAGGTGGCGTCGACACATATTTAAGCAAAAACGGATGATCAGAACCCACACTGGCTAGGCGAGGAGTAACAGGAACTTGCAATGTGTGCTCTAGTGGCAAATTTTTGCAGGTTTGCAGCTCCTTGCCGCGAATGCTCAAACTTTTTTGAATTTCTGCAACTTGGCTCTTCAATTGGGACAGCTCGAGATGCAGCTCTGCCAGATGTTTCGTTACAAATTCATTAGACTCGTTGTAATAATCGTTTGCTGCCAATTGATCTGAAATCGCGCTGCTTATCTTATTAAAAGATCTTAGCAGTCCATTGGTTTTGGATACATCTGAATCAATCAGATTATCGCACAAGATATTTTGCGCCGCATTCAAGGCCTGGACTACTGTGTCCTTTGTTTGATTGTGCTCCAATTGCTTGGCCTGAAACTGTTCCATGTCCTCCTTGAGACCACAAATTTGAATTTCAAGAGCAGTTAGATCGGCAGTGGGCTTGGTAACTTTTTCTTTAGCAACTTGTCTGTTACTTTCTTCGAATTTCTCCAAAAAACTATCTTCCATTAGTACTGATATTGGCACATTAGTTTCAGATGAAATTTCTGCAAACACATCTTTAATCTTCTGCGAATTTTCTTTGTAAAGAGCAGTGTTCTGTTCGATATCATTTACATACGACGATGCCATTTCCTTGAGCAACTTATTTCTTTTCTGCATGATCTTTGGCGGCAAACTCTTAAGCTTGTCAAATTCCAGCTGACCTATGCTTTGAACCAATGTCTTTTCCCTTTGCTTTATCAATTCTTTAACCACAAATCCAACAAACTCCAATAGAAAATTTATGAACTTTAATCCGCCTGGCATTACCACCAAATATGACTTGATGTTGGCCAGTTGCAACTGATGCTTTTCATTGAGATGTTTCAGATAGTCCACGGTAGCCGAACGGAAGTTTGCTTCACCCTTTTTATCCGTTATGGGCCAATAGAAGCGGCGCTTGAATTCCGCAGGTTCAAGAACGCGAAACAAATAGGCCATAACTTGAATGAAGGCTGGCTGGTTGGACTTTAAAAACATGTCCCAGGAGAACAACTGGCGCAACTCCTCGTTCATGGGATGCAACAAAGCAAGACCCTGTAGCGCCTTGTAAAGTTTCTCACTCTGCTCTTTTTCTTCGGCCTTCCTTGGCGCTATAATAGTGCGATCCATTATTAATATAATTTAATTTCTCTTTTTTCGCTTTCGTTAGTTTTAAAAAATTTAGCGCTTTCCTTTAAAAGTGTTGTTTCTTCAGAGATAATAATTTGTCATTGTATCATAATTTAACATTTTACAGCACTGCATTCTAGGGCTGAAGGCACACAAGTTAATTGTAAAAGTTTATGTAAAGATTGATCTTTACCTTAATATTTAAATGTGATAATAAACACATTATCTACTTTTGTATTTTTTTTTTTACCTTTTTCTTATTTTAGAAGTTAAAACTAAATTATTTAAATCAAAGAATAAAAATCACTAGTGATAAAGTCACTGTTTTTTGTCATCCGTATGCAACACTTAATTACATGCAGTTAGACAGCACTTAATTTTTTGTGTCTGTGTAGTCTAATTCAGCTGAGCTCCGTATATAAAAAAAGAAGATTGATTTCAATTTATTTGGTAATTAAGTGGTTTTTTTTATACTAAACAATTTCAAGACTGTAATCCGACAAGTATATGGAAACAAAAGAATATAAAAAAGAGCCACAAACAAAGATGTGATTTGATTGTAGACATCCGGGTTATGGTAATACGTTGCGATTGGACTTAACAACGCAGCACTTTCATTTTATGCGGAAAAATCAATAAGTGTCCGCATTATCAGAAATCTGAATTTATGTGTATGTGTCGCGTCTAGTATATAGACTATGCAAGTGAGATTAAGGGAATCGATGAAGTGGGCGAATGGGGTATTGATAAAAATATCAAATTGTGGATTATGAATCACAGTTCATAAAAAATTAACAAATATGATAACTCCCCCTATTTTTATTATTATGATTTGCAGTGATTTGGTGTTTTTAAGACGACATGGGTTCGTTATTCCGCAGCGAGGAGATGGCCCTGTGTCAGCTCTTCCTACAGAGCGAGGCAGCCTATGCTTGTGTCTCTGAACTGGGCGAGTTGGGTTTAGTGCAGTTCCGTGATGTTAGTATTGAATTGAGCTTGGAAATAACCCATGGAAATCTGACTCTCTCTTTTGTTTCTTCCGTCTAGCTAAATCCCGATGTGAATGCCTTTCAGCGTAAATTTGTAAATGAGGTTCGACGTTGCGATGAAATGGAACGCAAATTGCGATATTTGGAGAAGGAGATTAAAAAGGATGGCATCCCCATGCTGGACACTGGTGAAAGTCCTGAGGCACCGCAACCACGTGAAATGATCGATTTGGAAGTGCGTTTTTGTAACAATAACCAGTTTGGTTCATTTTTATGACTTCTTTGTGTATTTTTAGGCCACGTTTGAGAAACTTGAGAATGAGCTAAGGGAAGTCAATCAGAATGCTGAAGCCCTCAAACGTAACTTTCTGGAATTAACCGAACTGAAGCATATATTGCGAAAGACGCAGGTTTTCTTCGATGAGGTAAAGTCAGGTTTATAAGTTATACATTAAAGAGGTTAACAGTAAAAGCCAGAAACTAGTTTTCCCCTCACCCTTTCCCACTCAGTCCACTCAGTTTACACATTTGCAATTTCTAATTAACATATGGCAAAAAGGCAAAAGAATTCTAACTAACTCTAACTCTGTTAAAAAGCAATAACAAAAAAACATATGATGGCTTTGGTATACAAAAAAAAAAAAAGAAATTTCCAAAAATCACCAACAACAAGAATAATAATAATAACTCTTTCACCAAATTTAACTATATATATATATATATATTCCAAACGGCAAACTTTATGTGCATTTACGTATGTTTGATTTTCTAGTATAAATATTTCTATACACTTGCCTAATTTTTTTTCCACTGTGCGCTTCAGTTTCAGTTAGTTTTATATATTTTTTTACGCTTTATACACAATTTATAGTTATATATATGTCCCTGTATATGTAAATGATTTTTTATTATTATTTTTGTATTATTATTTATTATGCGTTTTTAAATTTTTATTTTTCCATATCAATCGAACATGCAAAACAATCAAAATACCTATCTACCCAAAAAAAATAAAATCAAAAAATATCCAAAAACAATCAATTTGCAAAAACAATGACCAAAAAATACAAAAATGACTGCAAAAACAACACACAATGTGCAATCACCCACCCACCCACAAAAATACACACGAAACACAACAAAATATATCCGCCGTCCCCCTCCACCATGATTTACTATCTGACTGTGCTGACAGTCGGTACCGACGGTGTACAAATCGAATGTATATTCATCAAACAAATATCGGCGCTATCTACAGATGGCCGACAACCAGAACGAGGATGAGCAAGCTCAGCTGTTGGGTGAAGAGGGCGTGCGTGCCAGTCAGCCGGGCCAAAATTTGAAACTTGGGTAAATATTTGAACACAGTCAGTCGTCCCTCCCATACACTCCCCCCAAATTCACATATCCCTCTCTCTCTCTCTCTGTCTCTCGCAACATTTGCAACTACAACAACAATGGAAAACTAAACTCCGTGCAAAAAGAGAATAAGAAAAACTTATATTTTTCAAATTTGGCTTGCCAAAATTAACATATCCTTGCAGTAGTGAATTTCATTTCATTCAAAATAAAGGATCTGAATAATTATATTCTAGGCATGTTAGATCATACGATTCGCAATTATCTGAGGGCAATAAATTATAGAATCATTAATGAATACTCCAATTATATATAGAAAGGCTAACAAAACTATATGGAGATTAAAAATAGTTTAAAAAGTTATTAGCCAAACTTAAATTTACTCAACTAATTTGTCTAAACAAATTGTACACCTAAGAAGGTTTAGTTTTTTTTTGTATTTCAGTTCTGTCTTTCATTTAATTTCCATGAATTATTTTGTAATAAAACATACTGATATTCCGTATAATTAAAACAAGATTAGTATTATGAAATTTTTTAAATGTAATGCAAATCCTCTGCAAGGATAAAACCAAATTAATTTCGCCTGTCGTCGATCATCCGCCCGCTTGCTCTATTGATCTCTTAAGCTCTTTTGTCTCATATTCTCGTCTCAATCATCGATCTGTGTATATATTTAGGATAGCTTTACATACATGTTATACAATAAATATTCATTACGCGTGTATGTATGTGTGTGTGTTTTGAGTGTGGTTTTATATATTTTCTATCGAGAGGCTTAAATTTCAAATTAAGATATTTCAAATGCACATAATCAACATGTTTGCTCTATGGTGATGGTTTCCTACCCCAATCAATTCTAAGAGAAAAAAAAAAAAACCTTAAAAACCAAATATGGAGTCGGCTTAAACTAACCAGCCAGCTACTAACTATTTTAATGTATATTTGACAATACCTACCACATATGTAGATATATTTAAAAAACAAACAAAAAGAAAGAACTCCAAAAAAAAAACATCCAATTTTACATGAACAAAATTTTTAGCAAGAGGGAGGTGTGAACCATACTACCGAGTCGATGACGCGCGCCCTCATAACCGATGAAGCGCGCACCGCTGGTGCATCCATGGGCCCCGTTCAGCTCGGGTATGTATCCAATCAACCGTTAGGCAATCTACGATATTATCATTTTTACGATAAATAATACGTTACGTTCATTTTCTATGCCTAAAAAAAAAACACAAAAAAACAAAAAATTATTGCTTACTTGCTGCCGCAACTAACAAAGAAGAAAAATATATATATTTAAAAATTACATTTTTTATAAATAATTATAAAAATAATTATAATATTAGCTGTGCGCTTGAACCACAGAAACCACATAACCATCATCAACTTCAGACGATTGATCTCTCGATGTCGTCACAAATATTGGAGCAATAATTTTCTGTGCAAAATCCAAAAAAAAAAAAACAAAAAATTTTAATCAATTAAATCAAATGTCGATCTCTGTTCTTCTTTTGCTCCTTTTTCTCTCCACATACCAACAACAAAAACAACAACCCAAAAATCCGAAAACAAAAAATTTATAAACGAAAACAAATTGAAAAAATATTGTAAACAAAAATGTTTAGTTTTATGGAAAAATCGAATGAACGTGAGGACTATCTACCATGGTTGGTACCTTCTACATCTCTGTAATTGCCAAAAAAAAAAAAAAAACAAAATCTTAGTCCTAGGAAACTCTATTTTTTTGTCACCCGATTCATAACGTTGTATATATCAGAGACATGTGCCACAATAAGTGGTTAATCATTAGCTTCGTTCGCCACATACTGCCATAGCCACCCATATCGCGACCTTTTCCCCATTTCCCGTCACTCTTCCAGTATGCCTCTTCAGCCTTCCTTTATGTACGTTGTCGCTCGTCTCATGCTTCATGCTCCTTGCTGCGCGCCGCCCATTGGTATATTGTGCTTAAGAGTTTAGTTTTTCCATTTTTGTCGTAAATAACTACTGGAATGTGAGATACAACCGTTTTGTTGTAATTGTAAAGTTTCTTGAACTAATCCCCCTTCTCTTTAGCTTTGTCGCTGGTGTCATTTTACGCGAGAGATTACCGGCTTTCGAACGGATGCTATGGCGTGCCTGTCGAGGCAATGTTTTCCTACGTCAGGCCATGATTGAGACACCGCTGGAGGATCCCACCAATGTAAGTTTACAATCCTCTTGAAACAATTTCAATATTATCTAATTACATAATATAAATTGCAGGGTGATCAGGTGCACAAGTCAGTGTTCATTATCTTCTTTCAAGGTGATCAGTTGAAGACACGAGTGAAAAAAATTTGTGAGGGTTTTCGGGCTACTCTTTATCCTTGCCCGGAGGCACCTGCCGATCGTCGTGAAATGGCCATGGGTGTAATGACCAGGATTGAGGATTTGAATACGGTTTTGGGACAGACCCAAGATCATCGTCATCGCGTGTTGGTCGCTGCGGCTAAAAACCTTAAAAATTGGTTTGTTAAAGTGCGCAAAATCAAGGCCATTTACCATACGTTGAATCTCTTTAATTTGGATGTGACCCAAAAGTGTTTGATTGCGGAATGTTGGGTTCCACTCCTGGATATAGAGACCATACAGTTGGCCTTGCGTCGGGGCACAGAGCGTTCTGGTTCTTCGGTGCCACCGATTCTCAATCGGATGCAAACATTTGAGAATCCTCCTACCTACAATCGAACTAATAAGTTCACCAAGGCCTTTCAGGCTCTAATCGATGCCTATGGAGTGGCCAGCTACCGTGAAATGAATCCAGCTCCGTATACAATTATCACATTCCCCTTTCTGTTTGCTGTAATGTTTGGCGATTTGGGACATGGTGCATTAATGGCTCTATTCGGCTTATGGATGATACGTAAGGAGAAGGGATTGGCGGCCCAGAAAACGGACAACGAAATTTGGAATATTTTCTTTGGAGGTCGTTACATTATCTTCCTAATGGGCGCCTTTTCCATGTATACAGGAATAATCTACAACGACATCTTTTCAAAATCTTTGAACATATTTGGCTCCCACTGGCATTTGTCCTACAATAAATCAACTGTAATGGAAAACAAGTTACTTCAATTGAATCCAAGCGGCGACTACGAAGGAGATCCCTATCCATTTGGCCTTGATCCCATCTGGCAAGTGGCTGGAGCCAATAAAATCATATTCCATAATGGTTACAAGATGAAGATTTCCATTATTTTTGGTGTAATACACATGATATTTGGTGTCATTATGAGCTGGCATAATCACACCAATTTCAAAAATCGTCTCTCCCTGGTCTATGAGTTCATTCCTCAGCTTGTGTTTCTTGTCCTCCTCTTCTTTTACTTGGTCCTATTGATGTTCATCAAATGGAATCGCTATGCAGCTACAAATGCGAGTAAGTAATCTAAAGTAAAAGTATATAAACGGGTATTAACATTTATTATGTTTATGATTTCAGTGCCCTACTCGGAATCTTGTGCCCCCTCGATTTTAATTACATTTATTGATATGGTGTTATTCAATACACCCAAGACACCGCCCAAAGGCTGTGAGACATATATGTTCTTTGGTCAATCCTTTATACAAACAGTATTTGTATTAGTTGCTCTCGCTTGCATTCCTGTTATGCTACTCGGCAAACCCTGGAAGATTATGCAAGCCCGCAAGCTCGCCAATGTAAGTTTTAATCAAATATTGCATTCATTTAGAGTAGAACAAGTAAACCTCCGCCAATCACCATTCACCAAATAATTACCACTCACCACATCGACATTGCACTCTTCGTTTATCAGAACATGAGCATATAGTAACTGCTTCTTGTTTGTTTGTACTCCAACTGACCTACACCCAAATCCACACCAAATAAAATCAATTATAAAACACCAAACCCAATACTAAAAGGAAGAGGTTAGTCGTGTCGTTGTGTTTTGTCCTTAATTCATAGATTATTTTATTATCGCCCAGATACTAAAACGAATAATTCTATATTTGTATTTAGGTTCAACCGATAGCTGGAGCTACTTCAGATGCAGAAATTGGAGGCACTTCCAATGGCGGTTCGCACGGCGGCGCTGGTGGCCACCATGATGAGGAAGAGATGTCAGAGATATTTATACATCAGGGCATACATACTATTGAGTATGTACTGGGTTCTGTATCACATACCGCTTCATATTTGCGATTGTGGGCTCTGTCATTGGCTCATGCACGTAAGTTAAATCTCTTATACTTTCCTGCATAAATATCAAATTATATTTCAAATTTACAGAACTTGCCGAAGTCCTGTGGACCATGGTTCTATCCATTGGACTAAAACAAGAGGGCTGGCTGGGTGGCATTATCTTGACCTTTGTTTTTGCATTCTGGGCAGTTCTAACAGTGGGCATTTTAGTGCTGATGGAGGGTCTTTCGGCTTTTTTGCATACATTGCGTTTGCACTGGTAATTTGATCCCTTTTCATCAAGTTCCATAATTATCTCCTAACACATTTCTTATTTGTTATTAGGGTTGAGTTCCAGAGTAAGTTTTACATGGGTCAGGGATATGCCTTTCAGCCATTCTCTTTCGATGCCATCATTGAGAATGGTGCAGCTGCTGCTAGCGAGGCCGACTAAATATCCAACAACAGCATCCGGAACGCAACCAAAGCATGGGGAAAGAGTCTCATCTCAGTTAATGCTAATAAATATTAAAAATATCCAAAAAAGCTAGCAATTTCTTGTAAATTGCATATTTGTATGCTTTAATAGTCGATTGATGTCTAAAAAATAATGAATTTATCAATATATATCTCGTATTGTCGTTTATAGCCTGTTCACATTCGTGTATTAATAATATTATGTAATTACTAATGTTCTACGTAGCCGTTTATCATGTTTACTCTCTCATAAATAAATAAATATATAGTCCTTAAGGGGCAGCCACCAAAACCGCCTTATGAATAGTAATAATCAAATTGGTGGAACATTTCGCCCAAGTCGGACTCTAAATTGAAATGTTGGCAAGGATCTACCACTACTTAAACAACGCAAAACAATCACAATATTGATATTGAATAGTTATATTACTTCCTGTTTTGTATATCGTATTTATTTCTCTTCAACAAGAAGCAATATGTATAAACTAGCCTAATCTTTGGATAGGAGTGTTTTGGGTCCAATTATTTGCCTTTTATTAGTTCATTCAAAGCGTTTACGAATTTTCGCATATTCTCTGTAGCAGGCTCATAGCGTAAGAGTTCTGAAAAGTCCAATGTGTCCAGGTTCTTAGCCACTTGGCTGACTTGACAATAATAAATATATTTGTCAGCGGCCAATTGTTTGGCCAGTTCTAGCTGGTGATTATTCATCAGTTCATCATTAACAACAATTAGACCAGGCTTATTATTATTCAATATATCCATACAAGTTCCCGCTCCAGCATGACCAATTACCAAGTCAGCGCTTCTAATGTCCTCAATATTAGGACGAAACTTGTATTGTTCTATTTGTATCTCATGTGTGTCCAGAATTTGTTTTATCTTCTGCGGCTCTATGGCGGAAGAGTTACCATGTTGGATTATAAGCTTTCGACAGCCACGATTTTGGAGTGCACTCAAAACAGTAGCCGACTTTATTGTCTCTATAAGGGCATCAAACTTTGTGGTGCCCACAGTCACATAAACAGTAGCTAAATGCATAATTTATAGAAACATAAATAAATTAGAACAAAGTACAAACAAAACAAGTTGAAAGCTGATAGTGTGACCAGCTATAGCAAGCTGCCAATATTAAAATACTAAAAAGTATTTTAAATATTTTTCCTTTTATTTTAGATATTTGAAACTCGACTTAACAATACAACAATTAATAATGTAATTTAAATATGATTTTCGGTTTTGGCATTTATTGTTTTATAAATTTTATTCTAAGCTAAGATTGCATTCAAAACAAGGAAGGATTTAAACAAAGAACATATTGGCTAATATGTACATAAAAAAGTTGATGTAGGATATCAAACGATTAGGCTGAAATTGTTCGATCTTAGCGGATCGATCCTATTCCAGTTTCCGTATGTTGCGTTATTTTTAAATATAAATATACCTTTCGCTTCTAAATACTTTTATCAACTAGTTATATAGGCATTATTAAATAGCATTAGCTTTTCTTGTAAAGATGATCTCTTCGCAAGGGTATAAGCCCATATATTTTTGAGTGCTAAAATAAAACTTTTGACAAGAACGATTTGAAAACAGCGGGCTCCGAGTATGAAAAAAGCTGATTTCAGCCTTGTCGAAGTTTGAATACCCTTGCAGTTTTTGAAATTCAAAAACAAGAGTCAATAAAAAATATAAAGATTCACAACGCAATAGACGATCCTTTGGTAATTGTGCGACAGATCCTTTCTTCTTTGCAAGAACACAATGAAAATGTTTCGTCTCTTATATATCTTATAGTTATCCGATAATAAACTTTAAATATAAAGCCCGAAAACTAGACCAAAACGCTAGATCGACTTGGCTATTGATGCTGATCAAGAATATATATATACATACTTCTATGCGTAACAAACATCTCACAAAGTTTATTATACTGTCAGCAAGGGTATAAAAACATATAACTGAGTGTGTGTAAGCAAAAGTACGCTTTTATGTGCAATATTTTTACTCTCACTTTTAGTCTGATTTCGACCGTTACGATAAGCGGTTGTGTTCGCTGCGTGTGCTTTTGTCATCCTTGTTCGTAATCGCGTTGTGCCGTTTTCGAATCGTGTGTTTAACGGGGTAGGAGTATTCCTTATCCCCCATCCAATAGTGGTCATTGGTCATTTGGACAAATTGCATATAGTTTAGCTTGTTACGGCGGCGCACTAAAGTTACTTATGTTTGATTTGTTCTACATTCAATTGTGTCGTTTAAATCAAATTTATTTTGCAAATTCTGTAAATAACTGTAAAGTTGCAACGGGAAGGTAAAGCACAAGTAAAATGCAATTATTTCTGTGGTGGTAATTTGATTTTCAATCTCTGCGCCTGGCTCCATTTACTCTTCTCCGTCGTGTGGGTGTTCATATGCCAACAGTGTGTCAACAAAGTCTTTGTACTTAAGTAATTGTTAAATAAAAACGTTAATTTTTAACCATAAAGTTACTATAGAAAAAAAATTAATCAGCAAATTGTCTTACTTTTAACCTGATCTATATCAATTAAAGAATATCTATAGCAGTAAACGAATACATTAGTAATGCACTGTAAACAAGCGTGAGTGTGTATATACATATCTGTACATATGCATAGCCGTAAAAGTAATTGAGCCATCAACACTTAATTTAATTCCATTTTTATTTTTGCACATTTTTAGCATTTGTTGTTTATTTTGTGTACAATAATATTTTAAATTTTCATGTTTGTTTTTTCCTCCTTTATACACACATGTACATATGTATCTACACTTGGCATCTGGTAAAAATTAAGAAAGAATTAACTTGACTATCTCTCGACACGCAGGATCCATAAACTCAAACGGAAACTTTTCAATGGTCTTTTTTTGAATTTTGATCTATTTAAAAGTTTGGGTAGAAATTATTTATTATTATGTGTTGCTTTACTTTTTTCTTTTGGCTGCCGAAATTCAATTAGAGCAAAAGTGCAAATTAGCTAGACGCCCAACCCAAGAGCAAGATCAGATCAGATCAGTAGCCGGCAAACATCATCATCATCAGCAACCGCACAAATGTGTACTCCCATAAACACACACACAACAGATAGCTATACATCAGTCATCGTGCAATAAAATTTAGTTTTTATATTTCTTACTTTGTGGAAGGGGGAGAACATCAATTCAATTTGTTTTTCTATTTTTTTTTTCTTCTTTTTTTTGATGTCTTAATCAAGCATGGGAACATGTGTAGGTACTAATAATATATAAAATAAATATCTAATAGCTGGACTTTTGCTTATAATTTCTTTGGGAAACGAATAATATTTAATAAAATATTAGTTACATAAAGATTAAATTACTTATGAATGGTTACATCTTTGTTTAGCGAAAGCATAACTGTATACTTATATCCATATATAGCATATGTTAACATGCCCCTTGGCCATATGTACATACATGTACTCTTTCTGCAGCATACATCAGTGTGTGTGTGTGTGTCCTTGTGTTAATTAATTGTCAAACCATAGCCATAGTCAAAGCCATAGCGAAAGCCATATGTCATGACTTATACTTATACACTTTTATCAATGAAATATTGCTTTAAATTGGATATCCAACGAGGATAGTCCTCCCTTGGGCTTGGGTGACATATAGTATCATTTGGTCTTTAATGAAGGTCATCGTGTCAGCAGCTACAACATCAGAGTGAACTCAGTGTTGTTGTCGGCGTTTAATTGTTGCAATTTGCAATATCAAACAACAGCAGCAGCAGCAACAGCAGCAGATCAAATTAATGTCATAACTCAATTAGCCAACAGACTGTACATATTTGCATATTTATAAGTTGATTTATGTGGTGAACCCAATGATGCTGATGTTCATGATGATGTTGTCGTTGTTATGCTCAATTTGTACTTAAACTTTTGCCAATTGATAATAATGATGACGTGGTGAGTTCCGCTATTATGGTCCGTCCAAGCAAAAGATTCCTAATCACACAAGAGGTCTCTCGGTTTAACATTTTGATAAGAGAAAAAAACTTTAATTTTGTATTGTATTAAAATATAGAATAAGAGGAACTTGGGAGTGTCTTAACAATATGCTGAATATATGTATGTATTAATGTCACAATTGGCATTATAAGATAATGATAAATTAACATTTAATACCAAATCAAACCTGTCTATAATCGAGTTCAAATTTAAGATAAGTCTACAAGATTAAGCTATGGATCTTGTATTTCAATATTTAATACTTTGAATCTACAAAAGTTTTGCAAGTATTATAAATAATTTAAAGTAAATGTTTTATTTATTTAAATATTTAATTTAAATTTCTTCATAGCATATCTTTATTATGATTTAAATTGATTATTTTATTGTTATCACCTCTCTACATGCTGCAGTAGATGTTTATTTTTGTTTCGATGGTTTTTCTTGTTTGCTTATGAGACAATGATATAACCTGTTTTCTGTCCATAGAATTGCTTTAAACTGGGATTTTTCTAGTAATTATATATTATAATGACTTGTTCTTGATAATGGTGATGATGATGAAGACGAGGGAAACACCTTTTTTTTTGCTTCACAAATTTTCATAACTAAATGCAGTGTCAATGCTGTGACGTAGTCAACAGAAAGCTTTAGTTAAATGTGATATAAGTCCGGTTAACAAAAGCCACACAATTCTCTTACAATTAGTCGCTCTTTCTCCCCGTCTCTCCTTTCACCATCTCTCTCTATCTCTTGCCATTTCATACTATCCACCCAGATAAATAGTTATTCATTTAGCTATCAGAAACTTTTTTTTATTTATTGTTAGTTATTTTACAGTTTTTGTGATACATTTTATGGGCAACCCGTTGCTAATCATATATCTTTTCTATATCTATATTATGCAGTTGAAATCAGTGGGGTGGGGGGACGTATTACGAGAACAAACTGTATGTAAATGGTTATTAATTGTGAAATCTCTACTCAAATCCTTTGGTTGGCTTCTTTTGTTGCATACAAAAGGATATGCAAGGACAATGTAATTGACAAATGAGGGAGGTTTAGAGAAACCACTTAAGTGGCTGAGATTGTTAAATGGGGTAAACCTGCAGTTGCATATCAAATTACCATTGAAACGGAAATGGAAGTGGTGTTAGTGATCCTCCTGATGGTGGTTATATTGTGGCACACACTCTATTAATTGATATGTTCTTCCTGTTCTTTTCCTTTTAGATAGTTGTCAAGGAGATACCCTTGCATGAGAATCTTAATATGGAGAATCGCCATTTGAATGCTAACACTTCGGCTAATAGCAGGGCCATGCCTACAGCAGCAGCAACAACAACAACAACCACTACCTTCTCCAGAGTTTATAGCGTGTCCATGACCACAGCAGTGCTATTGATCTCCTTTTTTATTTGTACCCTTTTAGCCGTTGGTTTTATTGTTTACAATTTTGCAACATGTGCTCAATTGTCAGCGGAACCTGGTGAGGACATTGTCTGTACCAGTGTCCATTTGAGACATAAGCCCAATCATGCACTGGATGACGGCCATCCCAAGTATGATCGAGATGTCCGCTTACCCAAATCCATAAAGCCCTTAAAATACAATATCACTTTGGAGCCCGAAATGGGTGGTAACTTTACCTTTGCCGGCAGTGTTCAGATAAGGATAAGTGTGCTACAGGATTGTTATAATATTACCATGCATGCAGAGGAGTTAAACATCTCACGGAGCGATGTGGCCGTATATCGTGTGTTAGACAAAAATGAATTGGATCAGGATAGTTTGCGCATCCACAAACAGTATCTGGTGGGAGCCAAGCAGTTCTTTGTGATTGAACTCTATGATAAGTTGATACGTGGATCGGAATATGTGGTACATATTCGTTTCAGTGGTATCATTCAGGACTATCTGCAGGGTTTCTATCGCAGTTCCTACAAGGTGCTCAACGAGACAAGGTTATAATAGTAAATAGTTCCTTTATGATGGTTCTAATAGCTAATCTTTACAAATACAGATGGGTGGCCTCCACTCAATTTCAAGCGACCGATGCTCGTCGTGCCTTTCCCTGTTTTGATGAACCCGCACTGAAGGCCAATTTTACTTTACATATTGCCCGTCCTCGTAATATGACTACCATCTCCAATATGCCGATTTTATCGACTAACAATCAGTAAGTTTACCTCGAGATTGCACCAAAATAAATATTTTTAATGTTTTTCCCCTTATTTTATAGTGAATCCATACCCAACTATGTGTGGGATCACTTTGCCGAATCGCTACCCATGTCCACTTATCTGGTAGCCTATGCCATCTCCGATTTTAGTCATATCTCTTCAGGAAATTTTTCGGTTTGGGCAAGAGCTGATGCCATTAGATCAGCCGAATATGCTTTGAGTGTGGGTCCGAAGATACTCAATTTTCTTCAGGACTTTTTCAATGTCACCTTTCCACTGCCCAAGATCGATATGATTGCCCTACCCGAGTTTCAAGCCGGTGCCATGGAGAATTGGGGTTTAATTACCTTCCGGGAGACGGCAATGTTGTACGAACCAGGATTAGCTATAGAAAATAGCAAACAGCGAGTTGCGGCTGTGGTGGGTCATGAGTTGGCTCATCAATGGTTTGGCAATTTGGTGACGCCAAGTTGGTGGTCAGATATATGGCTAAATGAAGGATTTGCTAGCTATATGGAATATATAACGGCTGATGCTGTCGCCCCTGAATGGAAACAACTTGATCAGTTTGTGGTCAATGAGTTGCAGACAGTGTTCCAGTTGGATGCGCTCTCCACATCGCATAAGATCTCTCAGGAAGTGTACAATCCACAAGAGATTTCAGAGATCTTTGATCGCATCGCCTATGCTAAAGGATCGACCATTATACGAATGATGGCGCATTTTCTTACAGATTCTGTATTCCGGAGAGGTCTTGGAAAGTATCTCCGGCACATGGCTTATAGTTCTGCTACCCAAGATGATCTCTGGGGTTTTCTGACCAATGAAGCCAAGGCTTCAGGCCTGCTGGACCATAGCACCAGTGTTAAGGAAATAATGGACACATGGACCCTCCAGACTGGTTATCCGGTTGTCAAAATTTCACGGCATCCGAACTCGAACTCCATACGCCTTGAGCAATCTCGTTTTGTTTATGCCAATAGCTCTAAAGAAGATGAAAACCTCCTGTGGTGGATACCTCTAACATTTACTACATCTTCGGAGCTAAATTTTGCCAACACTCGTCCCACCACCTGGATGCCTCGTACTAAAGTCTACGAGCTAGAGAATCGTAATCTATCCACCGATAAATGGTTTATCTTTAATATTCAAGAAACTGGTTATTATCGGGTCAATTATGATTTAGACAATTGGCAGGCAATTACCCAACATCTAATGGATGTCAACCACTTTAAGGAAATCGCTCCAAGTAATCGCGCTCAGCTTATCGATGATGTGCTTAACTTGGCTAGGGGATCGTACTTGTCCTATGACACGGCAATGAATCTAACACGGTTTTTGGCCCACGAGACGGATCAAGTGCCATGGAAGGCAGCAATAACTAATTTCAATTTCATAGATTCCATGTTTGTAAATTCCGGCGACTATAATCTACTTAAGGTAATTAATCCTTTATTACATGTTGTTTCTGTACTCATATATTTCTTTTTTTTTATCTAATACAGAAATATCTGCTGAAACAATTGCGCAAGGTATATGAAGAGGTACGCTTTGAAGATTCCCGTAGCCAGAGTGAAGATATTCTCCTGTTATTAAAGCGTTCCGAAATTCTTAATATGGCATGCCATTTGGGACATCAGGAGTGTATTTCTGAGAGCATAAGGCATTTTCAAAACTGGATACAATCGCCAAATCCTGATACCACTAATCCGTAAGTGAAGAAATAAAAAGTAATCCAGTAATCTAATAATACTGTCTCTTACAGAATTGGACCAAATCTTCGAGGAGTGGTCTATTGCACGGCCATTCAATACGGAACTGAGTACGAATGGGACTTTGCATTCGAACGATATTTGAGGACAAGTTCATCGGTTGAAAAGGAGTTACTACTCACTGCCTTGGGCTGCTCCAAAGAGCCATGGCTGCTATATCGTTATCTGCGGCGAGGTATAGCCGGAGAGCATATACGGAAACAGGATATATTTCGTGTATTTGCCGCTGTATCTAACACGGTTGTGGGCCAGCATATAGCATTCGATTTTCTGCGAAACAATTGGCAAGAAATTAATACCTAGTAAGTCGAAATGAGTATTTATAACTTGGATGGCTTGACTAATATATTTAACTTATTTCCTTTAGTATGGGCTCTCAGATATCCAATGTACACTTGTTGCTTAAATTTGCCACCAAGCGAATGAACTCGAAATATCAGTTGGCCGAATTTGAGGAATTCCTTCGAGATGCTCGTTGGGACTATGATAGACCCATTCAGCAAATTGTTGAAAATGTAGAGACCAGTGTTGATTGGATGAATCGCAACTACAAGTCGATTGTTAAATGGTTACAGCGTGAGATTTCCTCCGGTACCACGTAAACCGAACAGGTTTGGCTGGATCCAAGAGACGGCGAGAGCAACAGTATTATACACTTGGCTATGCATTTATGTCTTAGTATCTAGAAGCTGGAGCGATTGCCTCTGTAAAAATTTGTACTAATCTAATTTTAATGTCTGCTTCTTGTATTTGTATTTTTAACTTGTACTTAAATGTATCCTTTATATATATGTATATCTATGTAAATGGAATGTACTGTAGGTTAATCCTGTTTTCTGCTTGGCAGTCTTATCACATTGGCGAACATCAAAGTGCCCACAAATACGAGAAATGTACCAAACCAATGGTACAGAGTGAAAGGATTCCGAAAGTATATAATGGAAAAGACCAGTGAGATGAATTTACGCAGCGTCAGAATGAGGGTTACCGTTAAGGAACTGCATTCGGTGGTCAGAGAGTAAACGGAACTGATACAAAGATGTTGAGCGAGCACATTTGCCACCAGAAATACTAGGATTAAAGGCACACTGAGATCCAGCAACGGCAATTTAATTGCCTCACCATGAAAAGCCATGAGCCAGTGGCTTTTAATATTGTCGTACATCAGAAAAAACGCGGGCAATGGCAATAGGTGGGTGTAGTAGAGGGCTTCTCGGGCACATTTTCCATGTTTACGATACAATAACTCTTGGGTAATGCCCATGTAGGATGATACAAAGAGCGCGAATACAAGAAGTACAACGCCAACAAACCACCAACAGAGTTTGGCTTCCGTTACATCTCCGCTTCCAGTCGTCTTGCCAATGCTGGAGCAATAAGTACATATAAAAATGCCCACACTTATCATTATAACCGATATATACTGGCTTGTTCTATAATACCGCTTAAGTAAAATCCTACCCAGGCACATATTTGATATTAGCGAGCCGCCACGAATGATCATGTGTAATGTCATTGGAACATTGAGCTCAAAAACATAGTTATTAATAACGCTAGTCAGGAAGAACATAAACACCAAAAGGGCATAATCTCTTAGACTAATTACACGTTGCGCTCGGCCAAATTTGGAGGTGAAAATAAAGCCCTCTATAGCAATGAAGACGAACTGAGCGACAGTAATTAGGTTACCTGCCCCCGGATCGAGCTTAACCAAGAGCTCTAAAAAAATAATTCCACTGCAGCATCCCAGAAAGACGCCGCCAGTGGCTAGGACAGAACTTGGACGGAGGAGCGACATGTGGACCCTATGGAATTAAACAAATAAAATAATAAATAAATACAAATATTTTATAAAGCACTTCGCACTCACCTAAGAATTTAAAACTAGGTCATTATTACAGGTTAAACTTTCTTTCTATTTGAGCCGATCAAAATCAAAACAAAATCAACAGGTATTTATCGATAGCAATGCAATACAACAGGTGTCATCGATAACATTATTATAAACTTTAAATTAAAATCATATTTAAGATGCAAGTAAAATTTTAATTTAATGACATAAAATTGAGCACCGGGACAGATATACCATTCATACAAACTGAGACTTAATGAGAAATGAATTACAAATATTTGATTATTAATTTAAATTAATCGATCAGTTCTTTTCCAACATTGCCAGGATCTTGTCCAATTTATTTGCTTGTTGGATCTCAAATTCTTCAATTCTGCTGATTATTTTTTGCTCAAGCTCCTGGAATTTTGTGTCTATGTGGCCCTTTAAACTGCTGGTATCCATGGGCAACTCCTGTCTTTGATCTTCTACGATTGTGTGGCTATAATTGGTTGTACAACCCTTCATTAGTGCCATAAACTGCTGGAATTTTTGAGACTGATCTTCACTCTTTTCTGATCCAGCGGTACTGGAACCTCCTTTTAGAAGAATTTCTTGAATTTTTTGCAAGTCCATGGGCCTGGGCAACTGGGTAGTAATACCATTTGGATTGGGGGCTATATGCAAAACTGCTCCATAAATGCAAATTTCGTTAGCCGATGTCAGTAACTTGAGATTAATGTCACAAATTCCAGATCTGTCGATTTCCACATCATAGCGATAGGGTCGTATGGGTACATCGCCATCATCATCTTCAATAGGTGTGCCGTAGATGGTCTCATAATACTCCTGTGAGGGGCCCAGAAACAGCTCCACCTTTGGGACACTGCACACAAGGGTCAAAACGGAGATTTTAAAACGCGGAGATATGGAAAAGGATAGCTCACAGGCGGTAGGTGAACTATCATTGTTGGCAAACAAAACAGAGCGTTCTTCACCAATCACATCATCCAGCTGAGGTCTAGACAAAGGAAAATTACAATCACACAATTTTATATGTACATACGCCCAAACCAGTTTTGGGCATGAGTGAATCCTTTGTTACTTACTTGACAAAGACATCTTCTTCATATAGGCGAGTGGGCACCAATTGGGATAGCTCATTACCAGCCGTTCGAGTCCAATTACAACGTGCGTTGACGACTGTGCAAGCCATTTTCGTTTAACTTCAGTTTACATGGACATATTTAAAATTCAAGATCTTGCGTCGTAGACCAAAACAAAAACAGAATAATCCTATCGATGAAATTATAATCGATAACTTTGAAGTGGAGGCTGCCACCCCGTGAAAGTTTCACCCCCAAATCGCGGTTTGACAGCTGCGACCTTGGTGGGCTCTCTTGTAGGTCATATTCGGCCAAATTTTTCAAAGAAAAGCGACAGTGCTGTAAGCGCCAGAGACGAGTATACACAATTTTCCGAAGACATCTCCAATCGTTATCATCTAATATGGGTGGCAAGTACAAGATTGTGATGGTCCGCCATGGCGAGTCCGAATGGAATCAGAAGAATCAATTCTGTGGCTGGTTCGATGCCAATCTGAGCGACAAAGGTCAGTAGCGATTGTTTCTGTCTTTTGGTTACCCAATAATTATATTGATTATTATGTCGCAGGCAAGGAGGAGGCTCTAGCCGCTGGCAAGGCTGTTAAGGATGCAGGACTGGAATTTGATGTGGCTCACACTTCGGTTTTGACCCGCGCTCAAGTGACTCTTGCTAGCATTTTGCAAGCCAGTGGTCACAAGGAGATTCCCATCCAAAAGACCTGGCGCTTAAATGAACGCCACTATGGCGGTCTAACCGGTCTCAACAAGGCCGAGACGGCAGCTAAGTATGGTGAGGCACAAGTGCAAATCTGGCGTCGTAGCTTCGATACCCCACCACCACCAATGGAGCCAGGACATCCTTACTACGATACCATTGTAAAGGATCCACGTTATGCCGATGGACCCAAGCCAGAGGAGTTCCCCCAGTTTGAGTCACTTAAGTTGACCATTGCACGCACACTGCCATACTGGAACGATGTCATCATTCCACAAATGAAGGAGGGCAAACGTATACTGATTGCTGCCCATGGCAACAGTCTGCGCGGCATTGTGAAGCATTTAGATAGTAAGTCTGCCAGAATGTATATGAATTGAGCTTCTGTGATTAATGATGATTCATTGCCTATTTCTAGATCTCTCTGAGGATGCCATTATGGCTCTGAATCTTCCAACTGGCATCCCATTTGTCTATGAGCTGGATGAAAACTTCAAGCCAGTTGTCTCCATGCAATTCTTGGGTGATGAGGAGACAGTCAAGAAGGCAATTGAAGCTGTGGCTGCTCAGGGCAAGGCCAAGTAAACGCCGAACAATTCTCTATTACCCGCACACAAACTAAGACACAATAGATCCGCGCATGATAACCCCATAATCGTTGTTGTTGTTCACGTAGCAGTTAATCTGGTTCATCCCCAAATAACTAATGTTATTAAATAATTTATTCAAATCACGCGTCGACAAATTTATTAAGAGATAGCCAGCAGCCTCACTTCCGCTTGTTTTTTTTGCCATCTTTGGCCAGCTCAAGCCCTAGTATACATTTGGGAGGTACCTTGTACGTCTCTGTCAGCAGAGTGTGAATGAATCTCACTTGATTGCCCTGAATCTGGAGTTGTTCGTGCTTCTGGTGGGGCAATTTTACAATTGTTGTGCTGGCAGCGGCTCCCTGCTTGCAAAGTTTAATGAACTCAGAGAGAATGATGCCATAAGCTTCAATGTTGCTGATGAGGGTGACCTTCTTGTTGCCGGATCTCGTGGCCAACGACATTTGAATCAGGGGCTTTCCACTCGTGTCCTTGCCACTGCACATCTGATAAGAGTGTTCCATTTTACTGGTAATAATTGAGCACACCTCGCTGAGAGTGCACTCTCGCTGATGACCAAAAAGTTCGGTTAAAGTTTCATCTGGACGGACCAACTTAGTTTGGGCATTGAGAAGTCCATGCTTGCTCACATACTCCCTAACGATTTTCTTGATCTGGGAAACAGGAATACCCTCGCCTCGTTTAAAGTTCATTTTAGTAAAAAAGGCAGCCGTTACATCCGATACAATGTACATCTCTTTCAACTCCGAGTGGAACAGCGGAGTCTCACTTGGCCCTCCATTGGCATCATTAAGTTTCACATCAGTTATAAAGTTCACCACTTCCGGATGTTCCAGATCCACCGAAATGATTTTGTCCACACCCTTGCTCTCTTCACGTACCACAATGAATCCCTGATCCACCATCTCGGCCAAAAAGTTGGATAACTTTTTGTAACGAGTTTTTTTTAAATCGATCTGTTCCTGCGCCTCGGTGACGACATAGAGGCGATAGAAGTTGCTGGTCAAAAGTGGCAGTGGCAATTTTTTGCCATTGTTTTTAAGAGCCGACAAGAAGGCATTCTTCAATATTGTTTCGGGACTGATTTCGGTTCCGGGTATTTCCGATAAAGCGGAATTCTTATCTTCCAGTACCAATTCAGCAGTGGTGGTCTCCAAATCTTCGGTTCCGGCTGCTGCTGCAAATGTTTCTGCTTCTATTGGGACGGGGACATCTATCTTAGGTGTCGTCTTTTTGGGCTGTGGCTCAGAGCCCAGAGCAGGAAAGTCATCGGAGGACAGGGCTTTCGTTTTCAACAATGGAATTTGTTGCACCAGGCTTGGCTCATGGGACCACAATTTGTCACCAAACAAGTGGAGCATATTAACAGCTACTCCATGGCCACCACACATATAAAGTTCATCGCTGGAACGGGCTAGGCGACCCACACCTACTGCAGAACTGTTGTTAGTAAGGTTGACAGCAACTAGAACGTATTGAAAGTTATTAATAACTTTACTCCAGTAATTTTCAATTTAAAGCTCACTCAATTGGCCCTTCTTATAGTGGCCGTACATGCTCAGTCCCACACCCAGCGGCACAACTCCGGGCAACATTAGGTCCGCTCCATTTGTCAGCTTGGGCAGCACACCTTCGTGGGTGGTGAGATATGGAAGGATGTCCTTTATTGTCCATAGGGTGTACAATGTGGGCACCAGCAGACCACCATCCAGCTCGAAGAACATCGGCTGCTTATCCACACAGTAGACAATGCTCTGGACACCGCCATGGGTAAGAATCTTTAGCTGCGTGACGGCAGCCTTTGCCGGCACCAGCAAATCAACGGAAATGTGTGGATATTCGTCTTCCAGACGTTGCCTCAGCTTTTTACCCTCGGAGCTTTTGAGAGCTGCACTGCTCTTTAATCTGTACGGCTTTAGAAACATCTGTCACTAGCTTGAAGGATTACACAAATAAATTAAACCAAATGAAGAAAATTCAATTTAATCAAGTGGAAAGCCACATGCAACGAAATTGCCATCTCACACACACAGCCGCAAAATCAACAATGCCAATTAGTGCTGGTAGTTTTAGCCTTTTCCAAGCCTAAAATGTGGCTGGAATACGGTAACTTGGTATTTTACTCTTTCAAATATTTAATATTATGGCAATGCATAAAATTAATATATTTAATATTTAAAATAAAATGACCGATTAGCTCTCACACGATTGATTGGTCTTAAATATAATTGTCATAGGTAAAGTCGTTTCAATACGACATTTAGGATTGGTAAAGAAAAAAGTTAGTCACATTTTATGTGGTAAATGAATAAAATGAATGCCGATGTTGTCTGGGTTATGCGATGTGCTGCGATGTTTACATACGATGGCGATGTTCGATGTTTTGTTTTTTCAGTGTTGTTTTTGTTTTCTTGGCGAGCGGTTGTTTTCGTCCGCAGTCTGTTCGAAGTCTTATTTCGTGAATAATTATTAAATATTTGGCAACGAGTTAATATATATAAAAAAGGTAATTGAATACAAAAATAAAGAATTGAAATGAAAGAGTTGAAGCGCCAAACCGGTGGAAAAATCATAATAATTAGCTTCTTTTTCGCGAGTTTGAATTTGTGTCTCTCTGTCTATGTGTGTGTGCGTGTGTGTGTGTGAACTGTTGTGTTAAATAAATTGAATTAAAAGCCCTAAAAAATCAAGTGGAAACCAGTTAAAGTTGTATAAAGAAGTGTCCAAGAAATTGAAAATGAAATCAGAATGCTAAAATGCAACAAAATATTATATAATGATTCAAATGCAAAAAAAAGTCCGCCGACTGCAAAACTGAGACCAACGCGTTTTAGTTATAAGAATCAAATAGAGACAAAGGGAATCACATAGAGAGAGAGAGAGAGAGAAAGAGAGAGAGAGAGAGAGAAGGAAGGAAAAAGAGAGTAAGCCATGGCGAGGAGAGAGCGAGAAAAGAAGACCGCGTGTCTGGAATATATTAATAAACATTTACCATGTGTGTGGGTGTCTATCTGTATGCGTATCTGTATGTGTGTGTGTATGCAGTAAAGAATATTTTATCTTTTATATCTTCAGATGATTCACATTTTTCCTTTTATGTTTTTTTTTCGATTTGCAGCTGAGCGAAGCAGGAGATTTTTTTTTTTTTGGTGTTGCACACATACTTCCCCCACCCCCCTCCTACTGCAGTCAAACCATTCGCCTTTTTGGGCAATTGACCATAAAAAAATAATCAAATAAATTATAAACAATATTTTGTCGGTTTCTCCACTCTTCATATGTTTTTGCGACTGACTTTGTTTTTCTTTTTGTGTGTGTTTGTTTTATTGATTCTCCATCTATTTGCTTACTCTCTCTCTTGTTCTCACTCACTCTCTCTCTCTCTGTCTTTTGGTCATCTCTTGTTCTACTTCTCTCCGTTTCGTGTAAGCGCGGTGTAAACAAATAACGGCAACCGGTTTTCGGTTTTTCTTTTCATTTTTTATGTGCATTTGTTTTTGGGAAAAATTCCCTCTTCCTTACTGTGGGCCAAAAATTCGTTGTTCTGTGTTCCGTTTAACCCGTTTTTTGCTTTATTTATGTTTTTGTGTTTATTAAAAAATTTGAAAAAAATCTTATTAAATATCCAGAATCTGTATTAATCCATTGGAAAAAGATATCAACAAGAAAGGTAAGTTATCTATTTCTAGTTATGCTAATTGATCGATGTTATTTTATGTATGTTTTATATAATCTGCTTATCTATGTATTGAAATGTTAAGGGATTTCGATTTACTTGAAATCATTCTCTTGCTTAGGCAGTATATTGATTATACCATTCGGCTTATATCGGTTGGCTTCTCCTATCTCACTTTGTAGGGCGTTTCGCAGTTGATACAAACATACATATGTACATACATATTATTAGTTTTAGATGTAGATTTAAAGTTCAAAAAGAGTTAGGTCTTATCATCTATAGCTCTAATAACGTTTAAAATTTAGACTTTCTTTTTCTATTTTATACCACTATATACTGATAATACTACGTACATCATTTGTCACTTGTTAAAGGTTTAACTTCTCATCCTAGATTTCCCATTGGAATAATTAATAAATGAGAACTTCTAAAAATTGGATCAGTAAAATGTAAAAGGGATTGAATCATTTTAGTATATTTATTTAAATAGGGAATCCGTAATATGATATTTATTTTGTTTAATGTTAAAGTTTAAATATATGTGGAAACCCCCAAAGAGCAGAAAAGCTTCTTCAATTGATTTAGTTTCCTCAAGGAAAATGTCCAAAATTGTCCACAAAAAAAAAACAACAACATACCTGGGATGACCCACATTGATGAAGGAAATGTGTCAACAAAATCTAAAAAGAAGCCTCAAGGTTTGCCTCCTTGAACTGGCCCCATGCCCTCCCCTACCCCACCCCTCTCTCTAAGAAATAAGCGCCGTTTGGTTGGTTTGGTCGTTCAGACAGCAGCAGCAATTTCAATTGCCACTCGAGAGGCCCAGAAGCTGTCGAAGCATAAAAACTTAATCATATTAACGGCACGAGAACCAGCTAGTTATATACATGAACGTATATAGGGTAAGGGGGGTCGGTAAGGGTTCAGCTAACTGAATAATAACTGAATGAATAAGCGAATGAGAGTAGCTGAATTTGTGAGTGAGTGAGTGAGTGGGAACACAGCTAAAAAAGTTAATGCCTGACTGCTGCCTTATGATCAATTTTTGCATAATAAACTGGAAAAACTGAATACATACATACATGTACATAGACAATTCATATAAATATTTATATACATTCACAGAAAATTATATAGTCAAGTGCAGCATGTGAGAAAAAAAGGTATATATGTATGTATTGTGGCAAGTTCTTTGAGCTCGTCGAACAAATTTTCATTTCATTTTCGAAGAGCTGCCACAACATCAGCTAAGTGAGGCTTGCCTTTTCAGCCTAAAGTACGCTGTTCATGAGGCCTATTAAAAGGGTGATAAAAATACGATTAATTATGACAAAAATAAAAAGTCAATAATATCACGTGAAAAGACACAATGACAACAATAACAATAACACAATGAACAATGGAAAGCAGATTAGCTCTTTTTACAAATAAATTGATAGATAAAGAAAAGGAAATGCAGATTCTATGGGCTTGTTAAAACCGAATTTATAGAATAAAAGAGAGTTTAAATTTCCAATACAAATATAATATAATTTTGATGTTTTTCTGAACTTATGTTTCTCTTTTCATTTTCATTTCAATGTTTTACGATTTGGGTGTTTTATTTTTCCATTTTAATCCTTTGGATGTGTCGCTCTCTTGCACATGATGTCACATGTCATGTAAGGCCATAAAAATTACTTTATGACCTTTAGCCTGTTAAGGTCAACAATGATAAAATACATTCGCATAGATTTCGTATAAAGGTTACACATCAAAGGTTTAAAGAAGAAGAAAATCAAATTGTTTATATTGTATATAGTTGTTCAATCTGAACAAGCAAATATATAAAATTTTCCTTGCTTTTGTATAAAAATGAATAAATTGATTTCAGTTATAAACAAAAAAGAAAATGTTTTGCTTAACGAAAATAGAAATGGAATAATATTATTTATTTATGTCTTTTTTTTGCTTATCTTATCGGAAACTAATACCAAAGCCGTACATGGGGAATAAATAGAAAGAAAATATAAAGAAAAAAGTAAACCGTTTAATGTTGAAAAGTTAACTCAACTGCAAGGCA
The DNA here is from genome assembly GCA_035045865.1 of Drosophila austrosaltans. Taxonomy (NCBI): domain Eukaryota; kingdom Metazoa; phylum Arthropoda; class Insecta; order Diptera; family Drosophilidae; genus Drosophila; species Drosophila austrosaltans. Next base: position 5,661,671 of record JAWNOQ010000180.1, on the reverse strand, counting down.
CTTCACCATGCCCACCAATCTTCCTGTGGTTCCGCCACCCTCCTCCTCCTCCCTTTTGCTCTCTCTGTCTCTTGTGTCGTTTTATTCTCATTTTGAGTGGCAAGTGCTAGGAAAGCTACTTTAGTGCTCGCTGACAGGCAACAACACCAGCAGCAACAGCAACAACAACTACAACTTGAGATTGTGTCTTTGTGTCGCAGTGTCGTGGCCGTGGCCAATGCTCTTCCAGCCTCCATGTGTGCAAAGTTCAACGTCATTCAAAGGAAAAAATAAAAACAGTTACATACAACATTTTGTTATCAGAACAAGCAACCCAAGAACTAAGACATTGCAAATCGTTGAATGCTAATAGATATTTTAAAACTCATTTAAACTCACTTTAAGATTTGAAAATATGTGATTTGATAAAAAAGTTCTTACCAATTCATTCGTGTAAAATTGATTGATTGATGATATAAATGTTATATGAAAAGAATTTTTTCAGTAAGAAGATTGAAATTAAAACTTTGAAAGTATAGAATGAAAGCTTTTGCATCGGAGGTTTCTATAATTTACCTTAATTTACTTTTTCACTATTTAACTATTTTGCATAACGAAATTTCGAACATTGGGGTAAAATAAGGTTTTATATCCCAATTTAAGTTAACTAAATACAAAAACCTAAATTACAGAAATCACAATATCAATTGCCGCAAGGTCAAGCCTTGACCTATTCGTTTTTTTTTGTAGAGTTAAGTCATCTCTAGCTCCATTGTTTGCCCATCCCTATCACTTGCCACTAATTAAAGTTTATCAACCCAAGTTGCAGAGATTGAAAATGCCAATTTCTTTTTAAGTTTTTTGTCGTGGCACTATCTCTTCTTGTGTAAAATTTTCAATTGTTAACGTTTGTTAACCCTTCTCTGTAACTTTGCCCCCCTTTGTCTCTAACTCTATTTTCTAAAATAATGTCAAGGCTAATGCAAGAAGATATGTATTTTCTTTTTGGCCTAACCCTAAACTTTGTTACCATTGTGTCTTGAGACGCCTCTTAGTCTAACCAATGATGTCATGAGATGTTCAATTTGCTGCTCCAGTTTCTCCTCTCTCCCTCTAATTTTTTTATGCTGTTAAGTTTGTCACGCTTTTCCCAAGCGCTTTTCCACACTTGACTTTGTTTTTTTTTTTTTCTTCTTTTGCTTTTTGCTGTCAGTTGTTGGTTTCATTTTTTTTCTCCTAATAATTTTTTGCTCACTTTACCGCCTGCTCGCTCGTTCGTTGGTGGTTTAGTTTTTCACCTACCCCCTTCTGCCCTGAATTTCCATTTGTCGTTCCATTCACAGCTTTTTTTCTCTTATTTTTTTGTGAAAAGAAAAAGTTCAGTTCTTGTTGCACTAATGGCAGCTGTGAATGCATTTTATGTTTATGGTCTAGTTTTTCCACTTTATTTTTGTACTTTTTTTTTGGTATGCGTATGTAAGTTTATAGATATAAATGACTACCTAAGGGGGTTGGGGAAAAACCTTTTCGTCTTTACACAAAAAAAAAAAAAAAAGGAATGGTTGAAGGCTAAGAGCATTGTTATAAATATAATAACTTTTTAGGGACATGAACATAAAGCACATGGGAATTTGCTCATATATAATGGCAGTTAAAAATAGCTCAAATAGAAAAGGAACGTTAAGAATAAAGAATTTGTAGGAAAGAAAGGGGTTAAGGGGGGATTTTATAGCACAGTGCAGTAAGTGAATATAGTCTAAAGTTTGTAAATTATAAGGTGAATAACTTACACATTCGTTTAGTTAAAAAAAATAGATGCAATTATTGTTTTAAATATTTTCAAAGTTGTTCTTTAATTTTTAAGATTGTTTTTTAAACATTTCATTGAAGAACAAAGAGTAGAAACATGTAAAAAATATTAAAAAGTAATACTTGGGAGTAAATATACATATCGGATGTATGAAAATGTATGAAAAATCGGATGAAAAATAAGTCTTGTTCATATCGTATAATAATTTATCATTGATATTCATAAAAGAGTTTAAAATATAGTTGACTTTTCCGAGAAAAGCCCATGAAAAGGCTCTTAAAGTACCCGCATTCAACTAGAAGTTTTATTAAAATCAATTTTCATATCATAATCGATAGTCCTTCTTAAAAGAAAATTCCTTGAATCCTAATGATGATAATTGATTTGACTTTTTACATGAAAATGCTTGACAAGACAAGTATTGGTAGTTATATACATATATAAAATTTGTTTAAAATATTATTGATAAAACATTTTGTGTGATTTATTGGCATAATAGATTTGCATCGTCATGTGAACAACAACGCAACAATATTCTGCAAATGGTGGAAAGGGGAACAACAACAAGTGCACACAATTCTCAATTGTTTGGCATGTCTTTTTTGTCTCAGTCTTCCAGTTTCTCCATCTCTCTCCCTCTCTTTGTATTTTATATTGTTGTCAATATAGCAATGTCAAATTCAAATTGGCATCAATTTTGAAGGCCAATTAATGAAAGAGCTAAACGATCAAAAGAAACGAAATGAAATGAAACACTTTCAATATAAAGTGTTGACAGGGGCAAAAAATTTTGACCGTTTGCCATTTGCATATAAATTTGTTGTTGTTTTTTTTTTCTTTCTTCTCGGTTTTGTTTCCTTTTTCGATTTTTTTGTGTATTAAACAAATATGTAAAAATAGAAAGCATTTCTAAATTGAGTGCATGTCACTGGCACATCGTTGAATTGAATTGAACTGAACTGAAATAAGCCAAAAAGCACTAACCGGATGTGTGCGGTAAGGAAAGGAGCTTGTAAAAACAAAAAGCCGGAATTTTCGTTCTATGAAATTTTTCCATCCGGTTGCGCTTTTCTTTTTTATACATACATACATACATACGTACATACATATATGCCAATTTAGACTATGTTCCGTTTACGTACGAGTGAGTGAATGAATCATCATTCTAAATCTAATTATATACAAATGACGTATATTTATCCAAGTCATTAGATGGGACCTTGGAGGTAAAAGTAAAATACTTAAAATTGAGATGAAACACTCAAATTGTACACTGAAAGAAATTACATAAAAGAAACAATCAAGAGAAGTTATACGAAGTTTACTTTATTTTAATGTATCACAATTTTTTCACAGTGTACAGTATAACTAATTTTTCACGTTTTTTAATTTATTTTTTCAGTAAACTAACACAAAAGCAACTAAGACGAAAATTTGCCTGTCCATCCCAATCTCCCATCTCCTCCGCCTCCTTTGTTTCCATCATAAATGTGTTCAGCCAGCAGCAGCAGCAGCAACAAATCAGCAATTTAAGGTAAGTTAAATTTTTAATAGATTGGCATATGTCAATGACTAAGAGAATGTTGCCAAGTTTGTTTTAGTAACAAAAAATGTATGTTAATCATAACACTAGACGAGTGTTGTATGTATTTCTAAGTATGTGTGTATGTTTTTTACGTTGGGGATATAATTATTGATTTTTGCACAACTGTTGCGACATATGTTATGTTTTTTTTTGTTGTTTTTATAAAGATTAGATTGGGATATAATGTAATCCCAAGTGCAACAAAGAGGTAATTTTACACTATAGCAGATTATATATCGAAAATAGAAAAAATAATGAATGCAAGTGACATTGATACATTGACAAATGTATTAGTATTACATTTCCCTATTATAAATAAACAACTATTCGAAATTTAAGTTCTAATATCAGTGTCTAGAGTCTAGACTATCCTACAAATTTTTTACATATAAAGGCTTGATATACTGGTCTTCTGCTTCTTGAATTCTCAAGTCCAGAAAGTAGCTAATGGAGAGAAGAGAAGGAAAAGTGGTAAAAATGAGGCAATGCAAATGATCTCTAACCCATAGAATAACACATGACAATGACCTGTAGCCATAGACACCAAATGGCAGCATTAAAATACATCAAAATTTGTTTCTCCTTTACATCTCTTTTTTCATTTCGGTTGTGCTGTCGGCCATAAATAGCTTCAATACATAAACATGTCCAAAAACCAACTAACAATAACCACAAAAACAATGCAGGCAACACAACAACAACAAAAAAAACCAAAATGTGCCGTAATTTCAACTTTTTTTTTTTAAACTTATGGTTCAATAAACTCAACAGAAACTAATTACAACATAAAAAAAACAATGAGAATTCTAAGTAACGACTTTAAAATACCCTGTTTTTTTTATAATATAAGAGAGTTTGAACTTGAAGAAAAAGAAATTCATTCTTTTATCATTCATGTATCGATGTAATCGATCGATTTGCCTGTGAATCAGAAAGTTGAACATTTAATCGAGTAACAAATATAAACGTTAAATAGAGTATCAAATATAAACTTGTAAAATAATATTTAACATAAAACATGCAAATTTGACTAGCATAAAATAAAATCTATTTAATAGAACTAACAAAAAAGAGGGAGAGAGGGGACGAGATACTTGGTAGAAAACATCATCTGAAATAGAATTAATAAAAAATTTAAATCAGATTCCCATGCAAAATTGCACCCACAGAAATTGTCATTTACAAAAACATTTTGGCCTAAAACCAAACAAACCATGGCAAATGGGCAAAAAAAAATTCAATTAAAATGCCATTAAAATAAAACTGAAATTGAAATTAAAACTGTCAAACTGTATATAAAAGAAACAAACACTAATAGCCCAAGCAAAGCAATTAAAAATAGTTTCAATTTTATTTTTTTTTGCACCATTCGTTTTAGCCAGTTTCAATTTCGATTTCGATAATTCCTCATGTGTGCGTGTGTGTGTTGGCCCAATAAACTTTGCACTTTGCAATGGTTGGCCCAAAGCCAATTTGCAAACTAATTAAAAAAGACAAAAAAAAACCGCATGATGCATAATGGCTGATAGGCAGGCAGTAGGTGATAAAGTGGCTAAGAAACTAACCGTTGGGATAGATTCGGATTAAGATTTAAGAGGCCATCGGGTTCAAAGCTATGAAAAATTTCTCGTAAAATTAAACATTGCATTTATGGGAATAGTAAAATACAGCTAGAATGCATGCAATAATTCTTTCAGAGCAGTTTTAGTTAAGTATAAGGAACTGTTTTTATTTATATGATATTTTGCAGGGGATCAGTGTTTGTGTTTAATAAGAATAATTCGCTTTTCTTTATTTTAAAGAAATATAGTTGTGGATTGATTAAATGCAGCATTTTAAGTTAAAGGAACTAACTAACTGTTACATTGGCAATATCCGCTGGCAATGCATTCAAGCAGCAAAAAAGCCAACAAAAACCAATTCCATGTCTGATTGACAGAATGTCAAATAGTAGGAGGAAAAAAAGGTTTAAAAGAGATAACTAGAGAGAGTGGTAAGCGCAGTTAGGTGGAGGAGTAGCGCATGAATGCTCTGTGTGTGTGCGTCTGTATGTGTGGATCATGCACATTGACTTTTTTGTTGGCCTTCGTTGACCGGTAACTTCCGTCGCCCTATAATAACTGTGTCATGTCATAAACCAGAGTAATCTCCTTCTCTCTCTCTCTCTCTTTCTTTCTCTTTTTTTTTTGTCTCAATGGTGTACCGACCTGCCCTTTAACTGTAAATTACAGTGTGTACATAGTTTCAGTTACCTTTTTTAAGATACAAAACGAAAAACAAAACCACACACACACAATAATAGGCACGGTAACTGCAATCATTCTATACCCTACGTTCTCGTGTTACAGAATTTTTTTGAAATTAAAGAAGGCATAAATATATACATGTGTATATAGGCAGATCCTTGTACACATTGTTTTTTATTATTTTTATTTGCCTTATACGTCAGATACTTTGATAAAAATTTTAGTACACTTAGTTCTTTGGAAGTACTTTAAAATGCATTTCAATTATTTAACGAAAAGTTTATGCAAAATCGCGATATTGTTGCGGATGTAACAGAAATGAATGTGGATATTGAGGTTAACATGTGTTTACGTCTGTTTTTCTTGCCAAATATTTCCATTGAAACCAAAAAAAAAAATAAAAGAGAAACATTAAAGGTATCAAAAATAGTTAAAAAAAAAGAGAATAATAGACTTCTAGGTTAACCCAAAAACTTAAAAATCAATGTGAAAATGTGTAATTTCGATTTATTGGAACTTCAGTAAGTGCTACACTTTACTGTAGGATCATAATAAACAATCTAAAAATATATTGACAGATCTGGCTTGTTAAATATTATCTTTCGAATATTATATATGTATATACAGATTATTATTCAAGTAAAAAATATACATGGATTTGATGAAAATATATAAAAATTTTATAGTGGTTTAGAATCAATAATATATTTCAGAGATTTGTCTATATACTATATAGATTTTGTACATTCTTTAGGTTACCAACTTCTGGTATTTAGTGTAGGGGGCACTCCCGTTTTTAAGGTATAAAAATGATTCATGCGCAACACTAGAAAACTTGCTTGTGCCAACAACAACAACAACAACAACAAAAAAGGTAACCAACGAAGCATCACAATGCGATGCAACTGTGGATGAAAAATCTCTAGGAATCAAGCTTAAAAGGTTTTCTTCTTTCATTTTTGTTTTGTTTTTTCTTTACTTTTCTTAGTCCCCTCCACACACCCCACCCTTTTGATTTTCTTTGCTTACCAATTATATCGAGAAATGTTTATTATGGGCCACGCCCCATTTATTGAATTGCCAGCCTCCGTTTCATACTGCGGTTGCTTAACTTTCCAATTGATAATTGGATTTGCGTTTGCTGATTGGAAATAAAACCAACCAAAATGAACAGAAAAAAAAAGAAACCAGCGCCAGAGTCAGCCTAACCATATATGGATCGAAGGATGGCGGCGGTGATTCCAACGATCGATCGGTCGGCCGATCGTTTGGCTTTATTGAACCAAAATCAGCCACAGCTGATTCATTCATTGGCCTCAATTAAAATAGTTGGTCAAGGTTTGCATTAAACGAACGTGCTTATCGCTATCAGAATTCTATAGAGTCGAATTTTTCTAACCAGGTATACATATGTATATGTATGTATATATAATACGTACATTCATTATCAGGAATCAATTTCTATATCAATTTTCAATGTGTTCGTCTATATGTGTGTGTGTGTCTTTGTACTTTGTTTTTGCATAGGTGTACATATTTGAAATAAAAGGTATTGAAATGGCGCCGTGTCGGCACTTATATGGTCATTAAATACAGTAACAAATAGAAATAAAAGCAAACAAAATTCACCTGAGATAAGATTTTCAAATCAAGATTTGTTTGTTGTAGAAATTGTTGGCAAAAAAATGAAGTAAAATAGAAAATGTTACCTTTTATGGAAGTTAGAAGGTAAACTATAAAAAGAAATATCTATCATATTTAACTATAATTAATACCAATTCCATTAATTCAAACCGAGGTCTTGCCAGTTATTGTAAGACCTTAAAACATGACTATAAATAAAAGATGGATCAATTTCAATTATATCAAGTTCTTGTCCTAGCTTTTGCTCCCTTTCTCCATTCCGGTGCCCTTAACTATGCCAGTAATTGTACTTGTAATTGGCATATAACATATAAATACCGAAACGAAATGAAATAACCATTTCTGTTCTGCTTTTCATTTTTGCCAACATTTTCAATTGAAAGTAAAATGCATTTGGTTTCTCTTTCATCGCGTCTCTTTCAATTGAAATTTAATTTCAATTGAATTGGCATACAAAAAAAAAATGTTACTTTTGTTTAAATATGTACTTGCAATTTGTTTCACTTTTTCTTTGTAATGGCTAGACACAAGTTTTTCGTTTTTTATTTATGGTAGGAAAAAAATAACAAAAAAACTTTAAACAATGAACAAAAACCAAAACCGTCACTGGTTCATGGCCAACTCGTGTCGATAAATGGTGGCCAACTATTTTTCAAGCCGCATAATTTCTAACCAACGTCGATGGCAATAACAACAATAACAGCAGCAGCAACAACAACAACAACTGTTTCAATTATATTGTGCAGAGTCATGAAATCTGGTCAATGAATTGTATGTAGATCAGAGAGATGGTGAGAGAGAGAGAGAGAGAGCAAGAGGGGAGGCTTAAGGTGCACAATTAAATTGGCCAAAGCACGCCAACACATTTGTATGTAAAAAGTAGTATATATATATGTATGAACATGTGTTACATATACACGCGATGTCTTCAACACACACATTAAGGTAACGCCACGCCCACATTCTAGTAAATCGTATTATGGCATAAATTTTATAGCCAAAGTAGCCAGAAAAAATAAAAATGGACCAAAATCAACTTAAACGTGGGCAGGTGTTGTCGTCTTTACAGATTTTAATCTGTGTGAGTGTGTGTGTCTCTCTGTGTGGGTGGCAAGCGCCAAAAAGTTTAAAAAAAAACTGCTTTAAGTGGTCATGGTATTAAAAGTTAAATTAAACTATATTTAAGCCAACGCACGTGCTTCAGAAATGTGGTACGAGGGTCAGTTTAAACAATTTTGGCACATTTTCCCATATATAATTGAAAGTTCTCAAGGTTTTAAATACATCTCTCATAATGCAAATTGAATGCTGCATTCCATATGTTAGTCCAAAGACTTCAGGAAGATATATATATATATAGGTAGACACGTCTATTAATGGTAATGCCCCTGATTGCCAATCGATAGCTTCTTTGTTTGCCAATTTATTCTAGCAATTAAAAAAAAACATTTCTCTGTTGTAGTCAATTTAATATAAAAATGTATAATTAAAATAAAAACAGAAAGAAAACACCACCAAACCATTTAACACTAATTATGGCCATTGGAATAGAATTTTGCTAGAAATATAAAACAAATGTATATTTTGTATATTATATGTATACTATATAGTCTAAAGACAACTATTATCATGGTCGCTGATAGATAACTTTAGACCACAATCAATGCCAATGCATTCCTCAACAAATTGCAAAAGTAAATGCCAAATGAAAACACAAATTGTTTGTGTTGCTGCGACAACATCTCTTGAGAGACAACAAGATTCTCTTGATCAATTTCGATTTCACATACAGAATATATAAATTAAGAGGGGAGGGAAAAACTCATTGCCATTTAACAATCAATAGAATAATAGAATTGAACAGAAAATGCAATTACGCAATTTCATTTGCATATATGTATAATTCCATTTCACATTTATGCAAAATTGAAATGAGTTAATAGCAATTGAAAGTTGCTGCGGCTATGGTTTATTCTTCAATCAGTCAGTCTGTCAGTTAGTCCGTCCATCAAATCACTCACTTATGGCAGAAAAGTTCACTGACTCGCTTGGCAGGGGGAAAATTGTTGACCTAAAAAACTGCAAGTTGGAAAACTGTTTCTGGGCAATAGTGTACAATAAAGCGAGTACAATAAACGGTGGCAGCGGCTTTGGCGGCATCTATGGCTTTGAAATGTGCTGTCATCACAATAATGAAAATAATAGTAATAATAATGAAAACGATCATAATGCTGATTATGCGACTATCACATGCGAGAAATGGGAGGCGAGACAATGCCATGCTATGCTAGATCAAACTCTTGTACACTAAAACCAGGGACGGATTGGGTCCAAACAAAGAAAATTTTATATATCTTTTAGAATGTACTCGGAAAATTAATTGGGATTCTGATCAAAATGATCGTAAGTTCTCTTTTCAGGCAGTTCGATATTCTATCAATTATGGCATTGTTTAAGTTTTTCTTAGGTAAATTTATTAAGTTTCTTAGTCAGAATATTTTTTCAAACCAAATTCGGGAGCCCCTCGACAGCCCTTAACATTGTTTTAAACGTTCCTTTCAAAAAATATATAGAAATGAAATTTTATCAGGTTAAATTTATGACAATTTTCATGCTTTTGGGCAGGTCAATTGAAGGCACTAAATTGTAGTTTTTTTTGTAGGCCAATCAACATTCATTTCGATCTGCAGATAAGACATAAGAGAAAGAGCAAAAGACACCTTGAAAGAGAGAGAGCAAAGATGTAATGCAGCTTATTATTATTGTTATTTTTATTATCTGTAGCACTTCCTTGATTCAATGTGTGTTGCATGCAACTCTTTGGATACATAAATACATGTGTTACTCCACATGCCACAATTGCATTGGGCAGAACCAAAAGTGGTAAGATAGAGAGGAGCCATTGCTTGCCCCACATATATACATATACATATGTATGTATCAATGTATATTTGTATGTATATATATATTTATATCTACAAGTTGGACTGCTGCTGGGGGCCTCGCAGCGTTTTTCATTTCTCCTCTGGCCGGTTTGGGCCTACTTTTTGGCGTGTGCTCACTCAATTAGCGCCCAGAGGAGCGAAACAGAAACACAGCAGCAACACAAGAAGAAGAAGTAGCCAAGAGGCCAAAAAAAAAATCAAAAAATTTGCAATAGCAATTGCATCGGCCCGAGGATTGTGCAAATATATATTAGTATTTTTTTTATTTTACTGCAAATGAAATTGTCTAACAACAATTGTTCGAGTGTAAGAGATTTGCTTTCATCGGTTAACTTGGCGGGGAGAAGGGAGGAGGGAATCGTTTATAAATATGCCTTAGGCTACACATTTCGTTGTTATTTGCAATGAAAATGCCAAAGCCCAAAAAAAAAAGAAGATGAAGAAATAAAACATGTATAAATAAAATAGCAATAATATAAAAATAACTTTTGGTTTTTCATTTGGTTGCACTTTAAATGGTTGCTGCTTGGTTAGCTTTTTTACTTTCGATTTACAATTTATTTATAACACATTCATGGCAATATATGTATTTGTTTGTATATGCACATTTATAAATTTATATATGTATCAAATACTCAGGCAACTGTTTTGTATCGAATTGAAACAAAAAGAAGTTATTTCAAAAGAAATTTTAATCAAGTCTACAAATTTCTAAAAGTTCTCTATAGTTTTATATAAATTTCAATTAGCCATGAGACATCACATAACTTTAAATAATTACTCACACTCACTCATGTATATAGTATGTATATACAATTATATATAATTTATCTTTATATATGCATATATGTATGTAGAAGCATTATATAGCCTTATTGGCCTTATTATAAGACAATTAAAATTGCAGTCATCTATCAGAGTCAGTCATCACGATAAAATAGATGCAATTATTAGTCATATACCAGGTGATATATATATACATGTATATACATCTACCTAAATCTCCGATGATATAAATATGGTGCGCACCTTACCCACCTTTCGATTCTAGAACAATTGTTGACTGCAGGCAAACAGCAACTTGAATGAGACATCTTATCCATATCATAATGCCAAGTGTAACTTGTTTATCGTGAAAGTGAAACACATTGGATCTAAAATGCCTTTGAAAGTGAAACTTTCCACAATAATGTTTCTGTGTGTGTGTGTGTGTTTGTCCACTTGCTAAGTACTTGACCAACCAATGTTAATAAGAAGGCTGGGGGAAGGGAGGTTCATTTGTGTTAAACAAATAAACAAAGATGCCATTTGCCTCTCTCTTTCCTACTTGGCATTATCGTATTAATCAATTAAATCAATTTGCCATGCAAACTGCATTCACGTTTGTAAGATTCAATAAATATTTAGGTAATACCACATCTAAACAAGGTGTTAACCTTGCATCTCTCTTAACGCCAACATTTTTCCCAATGAGAAAGCCATTTTTGGTTGTAAATATTTCACTTTCCTGTCTATACATTTTTGGGATTTGTCATGGTCACTCATGATATGGTGGTGGAGGGGGATAGACACATACATAGTTGTTGCAAATAGTGACAAGGATGCGACAAAGCAATTCATCAACCATTTTTTTTTTTTTGCCTACAACACCAAACGACCGACCGACCGACCGGGCAACGGAATTAGAGATTTGTCATGGTAGCAAGCCAGACGAATAATTAAAGACTTTCACCTGCCAGATGCAGATGCCCATTTTCATGGCCAAGCCAATGCACTTAAAATAGGCGCATTGCCTTTTAGCAAAAGCAAAGGCAAAAAAGCAGAAAAAGAAGCCAAGTCAAAATGAAAAAGAGACATATTTCTTAATAGCCGCTTTTCACGCACGGTCGTTGAGCCTCGCACCATGAAGACATCAAAAAGCAACTCATCATTTAAAGGAGAAGGAGCAGGGGGCGGCAACGCGTTAAAATTATAATTTTTCACCTCGGTCCGTTCATTTGTGACAAAGTAAATGTCCATGTATAAAATTAACTTTAACTAGCGGGCGGGACTCAGCCTCGAGGCTTAAATTTATAGGATATTGGAAATCTGCATACTCACTAATAGGATTGCATATGTGTATAAAGTAATGTGACCATTGAACTGTACAAAACTATCGGGGAGACTATTTGAAATCTAGCAAACATATACAATTGTTTTTTTTTATTTTATTATTAAATTTCTAAAAGGTCAGGAAAAGTAGTATGCAATTTATGTTTAATAAATGTTAATACAAACAATTAATATATGAAATATAGATATGCAACGGAGATATAAAATAACAATAAAGCAATTAATACAACCGTTAACCAGATATATTGAATCAAATCGTCAAATTTCACAAATAGTTCAGTAGAATAAATAGAAACACAGAAAATTTAAGTTATATGCACTTTGCAATCTCTAATTTGAATCATGCTAATATTATGTGACATTTTGAAATATAATTTTTAAAAAAAAATCCATAAATTTATCCATTTTAGAGTATGTATTATCTATTCTATTGGTTTAGAAGAATAATTTTGAATTCGTAGTTCGGTTTTCTATTAATTTATCAATAATTTTTTCCAATTGTTTTGAAAAGTGAACTCTATGACATCATGTATGCGTACTTAAATACAATCTTTACTATATATTTACTGTTTCGGCCTAAAATAAAGAAGCTTAAACTTTTTTATCACATCATAAACTAAATAAACAAGTCAGAAATTAAATAAATACAACTATTTTTTAAAAGCAAATGAGATAACAGAGTGAGAGAGAGAGAAAGAGAGAAGAGCGAATGACTTCATCTCATCAGATTTAACTGAGAAAGAAAGATATATATACATATATACTATATATGGTACATAAAAAACTTGTATATATGGTTTTAGCCATGGCATTGCAACTTTAACCTTTGTTGGTAATTTATGTTGCTGTTGCTTGTGCAGAGTCACTTGTTGATGTTGCTGCTGCTGTTGTTGTTAATCATCTCTTATATCATTTGACCTCGACAAGAGTTCGTAGCGCGCTCTCCTGCATAATCAAGCACTTGAAATCATCCGTTTCGTTCATATTTTTTTCTATCATAATTAACATCTACACAAATAAATGCAATTAGCTGCTGCTGCCGCTGTTGCTGTTGCTGTTACTCAGCTTAATTGCACTTTCATTGGCAGCCAGAGTTCATTGTCATTGCAACAAATGGATGTGGATGTGGGCCCGTGTTAAACTTGATATTTCTAGCCTACGTTATATGCTTTCAACTAGCCAATCCATAAGATACAACACGCACACAACAAGAAACAAACAAATATAAACAGAAATGAAGCAAGCAAGTCGTCCCTGCCGACATTGAGTATACCCTGTACCAACTAGTTATATTAAATGAAATACAATATCCTCGAAATCGCAATCAATTTTATGCAAAATTCTCTTTAACATGCAGCAACAGCGAACGCATGCTGTCTCGCTCACTCTTGCCAGCCAATGTCGCCTTGGCAATTCAGTGCAAAACTCATATAGGTATATCTCCGATATTTATTGTCCGATTTTGACAAAATTTGGTCACCTGGTGCAGTTTGGGTATATAATTAGGTGTGCCAAGTAAGAATACGATATCTTTAATACAGCTCTAGTAATACGTTTTCGCGATTTGCGGGGGCGGAAGTGGGCGTGGCAAAAATTTGAAACAAACTTGATCTGTGTACACACTAGACGCATGTTCACACCAAATTTGGTGGCTCTAGCTCTTATAGTCTCCGAGATCTAGGTGTTCATACAGACGGACGGACAGACGGACAGACGGACAGACGGACGGACAGACGGACGGACAGACGGACGGACAGACGGACATGGCTCAATCGACTCGGCTAGTGATGCTGATCAAGAATATATATACTTTATGGGGTCAGAAATGTATATTTCTGCCTGTTACATACATTTTAGCGACTTTAATATACCCTTTTACCCTATGGGTACAGGGTATAAAAATGTATGTACATGCATATATGCAACAACTTGCATGGGTCGCACATTTTGTTTAAAAATAACAAGAAAATAAGAAGAAATATATGTATGTATGTGGGCATATGTTGTTGGGCCCACTCGATGCTTATAGATCATAGCCCCATGGACTCTTAAATCGGTCCAAAAAGTGTAGACATTGGCCATCAGCTAGAAAACTATTTCTGGACAACATTCAACTTAAGCTCTATTCAATAAAATTAAAGATAAAGAACAGGAGAAAAGAATGAAAAAGAAACTGAATCAAGGGATAGGAAATGGAAAGATAATGAATTGAATAAAGTCCCAATCACTGGTATATATTAACAAATCGTAGTCAAAGCACTTTCCCATTAGTTAAGCATCTTTCAAATTAACATAATAGACAAATTTGATATCTGTTTATGATTTTGCCATTTTTTGTTGTATCTTATTTTTACTCAGATTACATAATCTCTTTTTTTTTGACATAAATCAATGTCTTTAAACAAGAAAAAATTTGCATAAAAAAGAAATATGAAAAGTTAAATCTATCTATCTGTTGGTTGTTGATTTGTTTACCCTGTTACTTTTGCTATATACATACATATATGTACATATATATAAAATTAGATTTCTTTTCCACTTCTCTCCCTCTGTTGTTTCTTTTTTGTTTTTGGGTGTGGCAATATAGAATTATGTTTTGGCATTTGCCACCGCCAGCACTTGACCCATTCGGCTGGCAAACTGTGGCAACAACAAACAAACAAGCAAAGAAACGGAGCTCACGATGCCAAAAGTCTCAACAAGTAGAGTGAAAGAGAGAGAAAAGTGGGCCCCTCTCAAGTGAAAGCGCCAACTTTATTTCGGAAAAATAAAATTTCCTTAAGGCAGCCAAAAAATGAAAAATAAAAGATTACAAAAGAAAGGAAAAAAAAAAACTTGCAGTCTGCAATCATATTTCACCTCTGCCGCATTTTGCTGTTGCACTTGCCGTGGTTTTTACTGTTGTTGTGGTTGTAGTTGTTGTTGTTGCTTTGGCTATAAAAATAACTGAACACTTGCCATTGCACACTTGGCCAAGTTTGGCAACTTGACGGCTGCAACCGGCAGCAAAAACCAGTTGTTGTTGTTGTTGTCGTCGTTGTTGCTTTTAGCCAAAAAAAGAAAAATAAAAAAACTTTTTGCCTCCTAGTATTTCTAACTATTTTTGTCGTTTGCCGTTGTTGGTGTTGTAGTTGTATTTGTAGTTTTTGTTGTTGTCAGTCTCTCCCCATGGCAACATTTAATTTCATTCATTGCAGCTGAAACGGCAGCAAAAGACTGCCAAAATAAAAAACAACCAAAAGAAAAAAAAATGACAGACACAAAAAACATGTTGTGTGACTCTAGTTAAATAGGGAGACACTGACTGTTAATACCCTTAACTTGTCTCTATCCATCAATATAAAGGTCAAGGGTTTAAAAATAACTGATTAATAAAGCCTTAAATTGGAAATGTGTCTGAATTTCCAAAACTAGAATCGAAAATGAAAAGATTATAAAGATAAAGGAATAGACTTGAAAAATTAAGACTTCATTATTCTAATATTAAATAATTTTAGACGAGTTCAAATAACGTATTTCTTCTTAATATAGTCTCAATGATCTAAGAACTTATAGAAAGTTAAATCACAATATTGTTTAAGATTTTATATACTTATAATGTTTTATAATCATATTCTGCTTATCACAGCAAACTCTGAGGGCTTCAAGATTAGCTAGACTAAACATAAAACTCTCTAAATATATGTTCCTCAACTACTTTTGCATTATTTTCTCCGTTAGTGTATTTTTTGTTCGGCATTATCCAATGTAAATTTTTTTCTTCAGCTAAGCTATGCCTATTATGTTTGAGCCACGTGATTTTGCGGCATAGTTTGGGTTATTTCTTCGTTGTTTTTTTTTTTACTTTCCTTCTGTTGGTTCCCCACCTCGTTTTGGTTGTGTTGTGTTTTGTTTGTTGTTTGTTGATGGGCTTGCAACAATCACAGCACCAACAACGTGTTTTATTCATCGCCATTCATCTGAGAGTCGTCTTTCAGTTGAGTTAAGTTTAATGCCATTTTCGTGCCATTTCTAGTTGCAAGTTAACAAAAAAAAAAAAAAAAGAAAAAGAAGACTACTCTTAAATTGTGTTGTACTTTATGTATTGTGGTTTTTCTTCTTGCCACTTTATTTTTATAGACATATGAAATTTCTTGTATTGAGATTTTTTGCTGTTTTGAGTGATTTATAATAGAAACTATTTAAAATATACAAAATTGTTTAACCTAAATTCCTGCAAGTTTTTTTTTTTATTAAAAGGCTGATGAACTTTACACATTTGTTTAATATAAAAAAGTCTGCAAAAATTGCATAAAAATTTAAACTTTTTTTTTTAGGTTAAACAGCAAGTCGGAATAAAAATATAATTTTTTCAGTTTTCGACTTTTAAATTATGTAAAAAAATCTATCTTAAAATATTTATGAGCAAATGAAAGGATAGAAATAGATTCTAGATATAATTCAACATAACGAACAAGAGAAATTTATTTAAACCAATTGTGTATAATCAATTTCTTTAATTCTGTAGAAAATCTTTCATCTCTCCACAATATTTCGTATAAAACTAATGCCCTATGAAAGATTTTAATAGGCCAAAAAGTACACTAATTATATATGGTTGATCTCTGCCTGAGGTTTGCTTGTAGACCACTCCCCAGGTAATTTTTGCAAAGAAAAGACATTTATAAATGTCTGTTGGACCAACCCACATAATAATATATTAATTATATTGTATCTATCATCTACATCTACATATAATCTTTAATTGGCCTCAACATTGAAATGTCACTTGGCCTTTTGCTTAGAGCATAATTATTCAACTATAAACTAAATGCCATATACTATAATTTATTCATATTTTTCAACCATGTTTATTTATTCTTTACAGTTAATGCTGCATATATGACAGACCCACACAAAATTGTCAGCGACTGAGACTGAAGTAAGTAGAGCTCAACGAACAAATATATGCAAATTCTTATTAAATTTACTATGCGAAGAAAAAAAAAAAACCAAAATAAAATACTTTTATCCCGCTAAAAATGGAGCAGCCCACACACACACACACACACCTAGTTTATATTGTTGTGCAGGCGGCATAAATTCTATTCATTAAGTTGTAGGTGTAAAAGTGTTTACATATACATATAAAGTTTGCTGGTATATAGAATGTAGGTAGGTAGTTTCATGTACAAACTAGAGCGGAAATCGGGACATGGGAATTCTGGAGCAAAAATGATGTCAGCAATTTTGAAAAGGATAACACTCTTACACAGGATGCTGTGTGGTTTCGCTGTATTTGTGCGTGCTTAGAGGATCCCTGCAAATGCAGAGATCAGCTTTTCATCAACTAAAACTTAGCAAATAGTTTTAACTTTTAATAGCTTAGAAATACTTTTGGACAACAGAACCTTGACACTTTAAATTAACTGGTTTGTTTGGAAATTTTAATTCCTTGTTGTATTTTTTTTTTTTTTTTACCAAATTTCTCTCACAATAATTGTTCATTTGTTCATTTTTTTCAAAGCTCTCTCATGATGTCATTCGGCTTATAAAATTGATTTTGCATTAAATTCGAATTTAGGCAAATGTTGTGTAGCAACACTAAAAATCAATTAAATTGCTATTTTTATTTATAAAACGAACAAAAAAAAAGGAACCCAGGCGCCGCCAACAGATATTCTGTCTCTATCTCTTTCTATGCACCTCTTTCTCTCTCACTCCTCTATGCCAATTTTACTTAGCTGCCAAAATGTTTGACCAACCGCACATCGTGCACATCGTTTGCTGACCCAAATATTCTTTAGGCTAAGAATAGCGAAAATAAGTATCGAAATGATATGTTTTAAACAATTTTCGCGTGCTGCCTGCTGCTGCCGTCTGCCTCAAATTACATTTTAAAGAGTGAAGGATAGATAGAAATGAAGCATAAGTGAAAGAAAGAAAAAGTTTGAAAAACTACAAATGAAAAGTGCAGGCAATGCAATTAAACATACTTAAAGATTTATTTTGCAAATTTTATATCTTTGACTCGGAGAATCTATGGAAGTTTGTTTTATAGGCAAAAATTTAACAACTTTGCTTTATGTGGTGAATGTTTTACCAATTATTTACTTTCTTACTTCCATAATTTTCTTTTTTTTTTTTGCTCTTTTCTTTTCAAATACCAATCAAAGTTATTCCATTCTCAATTACCAAAGTCGAATGATTTTTAGCATAAAGATAACCGATCTATATCAAGGCTACGATGATACGTTTCATTTTAATTGATCATTTTTTTTGTTGTTGTTCTTTTAGCACTTTTTTTCACTTTGTTATTGTAACACATTAATTAAAGGTGATTTATTATAAACATGCTCCTTGTCTTTCAAATTAAATACATGAAGAAATTTATAACAATGGATCCAATGCATATATACATACATACATATCATTTATATATATGTATATATATATCTTTTTATATATTTTGGCTAACAACCAAAAGCAACAACAAAATTTGCACTGTTTTCTCCCACTTGTCATTTTGTTTAGTAAAATTTAATTGTGAACTCTTGAATGCATTTTTTTTTTGTCATCTTGAGAGCCCCTACTATAAAATATATGTACATATATACATACAATTTTTCCTCTTTTGTTTCAGTTTTCCTCTGAGATTTTCAACGTATTTCCGCATTGCGTCTTTTGTAGTTCTTTTTCGTCATAAATCAATTTGTTGCAATTTAAACAATTTTCACAGTGTGTGTGCGTTTTTTTCTCTAGTTTATTTTACTCCAAGTAGCCAAAATTAGAAAATCAAACAAATCAATCAGGCGCATCCCTCCCTTCCTCTCTTTCCATCTCTCGCTCTGGCCGCTATTTCGCTTCTTTTAAGTGTAATAAATTTGTGAATTAAATTTCGATGTTAAGGTGCAAAGTTGAAAATTTTACTTATATATATTCATTCATAAATTTGAAATTCTTCAATATCAAACAATATATATTGTATGATGCAGGAACAAACGATCTATATAATTTTTCCAACTGTGGACAAAAACAATTTATGACAAATCTAGACTAAAAAGTTCTCTCTGATATGTTAATACATTTTTTATAAAATCAAGCAAACTTAACTTGGTCATTTCAATAGATATAAACATATAATTTTCATATTCTCGAAATTGTTTGTCAACTTTTTCTATTAACAAAACCCTTTCACGTCTCTGTCACACTTGCATATATTATATGTAAATATATTTATAGATTTCTAATGACAATTCTCACTTATATACACTTCTATGTACTGAAAATATATATATGTATATTTAAATTACGTGACTTTCAAGTGGGAAGTTTTTTGATAATTGTAGAAAGTCTTCGTTTCGTGGTTTTCTTATCGATATTGTCATTAAGCTTGTTTCTTCAAAAAAAAAAAAAAAAAAATAACATTATCTTTTTTTATGTTTGTGTGTTTGTGTTTTAATAATAGAAACATTTGTTATTTCCATTGATACAATATCTTTAAATCTATTATTAATGAAAAGCCTTTTTATGTACTCTGTAGAAAGGTATATACAGATATGGATTCATTTCTTTATCTATCAACTAGATTTTTATATAGCAACAACTGCATTAAAGATCCTTTTCTAGTACATAAGAGAGACATTACATTATTGATATTTTATCTCTACTTATTATAGGGTAACTAAACGTCGTCGACCCTTATTTTGATTGAAAGGTTGTTGTTTTATAGGTAGTTCGATTTTCCTTGTTTTTTTTTGTCACATTCATTGTATCCTTTGTATAAGATTGATTCTCATTTTGATATTTAAAACAAGCGACTTTATATTGCAAAGCTTCATTACTGAACAATTCGCTATTCAAATCGCAACGAATATCGTAACGAATAAAATTTAAATACTGAAGAAAAAATAAATAAACAGTGCAAAAAGAATTTAACGATAATTTCAATAAAAATCCAACGATAAGGGAAAAAAAACTTCAATTCACTTGACACGAGGTAACAAAATCAAAATGTTAAATGATTATTAATTCGCATTTTTTATTTGGCAATTGGCCAAGTTTTGTCAGTACGGAAAATGTTTAAGTCAAAAATTGTTGATCGGTGTGTGTGTTTGTGGGGGGTGGGGAACCTTGATCTTGTCCGATCTGTCAGGGGGCCATGTGCAAGATATTTTCCTAGCAATAGCAAATATTGGGAAATATTTATACGCCCTCGCCAAATGAGTCACCCAAGAAGCAAATGGCAAAGGAGTGAGACTTTGTTATGTTATATGTAATTCGTTGTTCGTGTTTCACCCCTTGACATTTATCCTTTTTGCTTGGTATCCTGCCTCAATAGAACAAGTATTAACCAAGGGGAGCTCTCACTTTAAGTGATGAGAAAAATCGATAAGGCCGCCTGCATGTCATATACTTTTCATTTCACTTCGCTTTAATTTTCCTGTTTAATCTTCCTTTTCGCCTTGCTCAATAGTGACATAATCCAAGTATATATAAATATATATAATACCATGTGCCCAATATGTCGCGCAAGCCAACTGAGCAAAAAGAGAATGACAATGAGTGAATGTGTGTGGTAGTGTCAGCCAAGCAGCCAGCCGGCCGGAGGATTGCGTCCAACTGTCGCCAAAGCCCACACTGCCACGCCTCGGCTTCCTTTTTTCTTTTCATTTATTATTTGGTCTTGTATGTATTTTTGTGCCCTTCCTCAAGTTGCAAGCATTTTATTTTCTCTTTTTGGATGTGCGTGTGCTTTTTATGACTTAACTGGCGCCAATCGAATTTGTTTAATAGAAATAGGAAAGGAACCCACACACAATATATACGTATATATATATCTACATCTGATTGTCAGCATTATTCAAATCAAAAACCAAAAAAGAACAAATTCCTTTTGCCAAGACTGAGCAGTGAACTCAAGCATAAATACTTAAGATACTCTTTCTTTAGAAAGTAATATAGACTTTATTTTATTAACTAAAGTTCTTTTTCTAAAAAGTCTTGTTATATAAATCCTTGGCAGAGTTTCAATATCTCTTTACGTTGGTTCAGGACAAATATTTAAAAAGTTGAAACTTGTTTTAAAGATTATCCTTTTTTTTTATCGGAATTCTATTAAAGAATACAAAATTTATGAGATTTTTTTGCTCTTCGTGTGCATAAAAGAATAAACGATTCTTGAAACAAATCACACATTTGTATTATGCTAAATGTTATACTAAATTTTTCTAAATGAATGCACAAAACGTTGTAATTAAAATTGGTTTCAATTTAATTCAAAAAATTATTACCTTTGCGTGGGCGTACGCTACACCCAAAAGATTCATTCCTTTGATGTGATGTGAAGTGAGCTGAGTTATTCAAAGAAAAGGGCTATTGAATAACAACGTACTCTATTTCCATTGTTTGCTTGGATGGGGGAAAATAATTGAAATTATTCACTCAAAGATTTTTGTTTGAATAGAAATGCCAGCTCATCATGTTGATTTCTATTGTTAAATTTTTTGTTTAACAATAAGCAGCCATTGCCATTCAATTCAAGTATAGGAAAGCACATTCTTTTCTTTTAAGTAATATAACTAAATCTCTCTTTTTATAAGGAATATATTTTTGTTATAACTTTTTCGCAGTAGAAAACAAAACTTCGAACAAATAACATTGCTTAATAATATTTTCAATAAAAAAAAATAATTTTTGAATTTCACTGTTTTGATCGTTTTTCAAAACCAAAAATCTGAAAATTGACAAAAAAAAAAGAAGTCCGTTTGCAAATTCATTGTAAAACCATTATAGTAACTGACATAAACGCAAATCGAAAAAAGTGAGAAAAAATAAAAACGACAAGAAAAAACAAAAAAGCATCCAGAAGGGGGTCCTCTTTCTGCAATATGTATCCAACAAATCTGGGCAAACAGAATGGTGCTTTGGTGCTGGAGGTATTAAAGGTTCTGGGTCGTCCGGCTACCATTTGTGAGATTGCGGAACGTGTGGCCAATATCTATAAAGTGCCATTGGATCGCATTCAACCAGTTGTAGGCGATGTGCTCAAATCCGGTGTGCAACATGATTTTTTCAGTTATTACAATTGTCGCTATGCTGTAAATAAGCATACAATTGATCAACTAAGACGGGATATTGATGATTATGCCTTACAAATTTTATCGATGGGTCGACGCTCATATGGAGGAGGTAATGGTGGCGGTACTTTGGATGTTGTACCACAGCCATCGGAATTAATGCTGAAACTAGAGCAATTAGATGGTTCGCCTCCATTTCAATTAAATCAAAACCGATCCACTGGAGAGCGACGTGAGCGTACACCGTCTGGAGATGCCCCAACAATGGATGGGATTCGTGTGGAAATGCCACTTTGAATATTACAACTGTGTTCACAATATTTTATTTATACATAAGCACACCCCCCTTTCATCATCCCACCACTTTAATTCTATTAAATACAGAATGACGCCAATGCTTCAAATCCATTTCAAGCAGTTCTAGTCTAAACAAAACCAATGCATCGTTGCATTTGGGGCAATGTCCTGTGGCAGTTATTGTCATGTTTCCTTTGTTCAAGCAAAGGAAAGTTGCAAAGTTGTCTTGTGGTTTACTTTTCCATTTTACTTTGAAGTTCATGCATTATTATGAACCTGTCCATTGACAGGTTGTTGGCCGTCTGTCTAGTCAAAGAACACCAAACTCAATTCCCCCTTCCCCCTCCTCAGCTCACTCTCAGATATGCCTTTTGTAGTCTGGGCCAGACTTTAGTTATGACATGATATTCCGTTTCTCTCTTCTGTTCTGTTTTTTTTTTTCTTAGTCAAATGGCAACAAAATTTTCCTTTCTCTGGGCTTTTGTTCGCTTCTCGTTCTCATTGTTGTTGTATGAGTAATCCTCTTTGTCCATCCTTAAACTGTGTTGATTCATTTCTCCTTTTAATTTAATTGAAGTATGATGTATTCTACATACATACAGACTAGGGATTAAGTCGTATAAATTCTTTCTTGTTATTGAAGACGCTTTCATGATAAGCCCAATTGGTGTCATTGACATGCGCTTGTAATGAAGCAATGTGATCATGACAAGAAGTGGAACTGAATTGTAAGATTGAATGATTATGAGATTTACTTTAGTTGATTATATATGTATATATATTTTTTTTTATAGAATTCTTGTAAACTTTTCAATTATTGGTGGCAAATTCAAAGAATTGAAATGCCCGTTTTTATGATTTTTTAATGCAATTGTAAGCTTTATATGTATAAGTCAGATTTCTTTTGCCCTTTGTTCAACTTAATTAATTAAAATTAATTTGACAACGAAACAAAGATGCAGACAGACGGGCAGAGAGGGAGAGGAAGCTACATATAAATAAAGACAAACAAAGATGAGCAACATGTAAATCAAGAAAGTTGTCAAATTAAAATTTATATACAAAAACATCGTTTGCCATCCCAAATATATACTTTTATACATACAGAGATATCTACATATATACAGTATAGGTTGTTGTTTATTATAAATTATGTTTGGGGCATGCAGCAGCAGCGCGTGTCGAGTTGTAATTAAATTAATTTTCATAATGTCAGGTAAACAACATCTGTGTTTTTTTGAATTTAGTTTAAAAATAATAAGACAACAGCAAACACGTCAACTGATTATAATATTAGTTGAAATTTCCTTGTTTTTTTCTTTCTCTTTTAAACTTCTTTTAACTCTTTGTTGTTGCCCTTGCTTGTTGTTTTTTTACAGAATGAGCCGCCAACACCAGCGGCACCATCACCACCCCCACCATCAGCAGCAACAGCTGTCGGCCCAGCAGCAACAGCTGACGGCCCAACAGCAACAACAACAGGCCCTGCTGATGGAGGAACATGCTGCAGCCGCCAAAGCGGCCGAATTATTCGATTTGCTTTGTGTGGCCACAACAATGCGACAGATTCTGGCCCTACATCGGGAAATGTGCGAAGCAGTTGGATTACGACCCTCGCCACTTAATGACTTCTATCCCAAATTGAAGGCCAAAGTGAGATCGTGGAAGGCACAGGCGTTGTGGAAGAAATTTGATGCTCGTGCTGCCCATCGGGTTTATGGCAAGGGAATGGCGTGCTCTGGCACGCGAGTCCTTGTCATTGGTGCCGGTCCCTGTGGCCTGCGAACGGCTATTGAGGCTCAGCTATTGGGGGCCAAAGTTGTGGTGCTAGAGAAACGTGATCGTATTACCCGCAATAATGTATTACATCTATGGCCATTTGTCATTACGGATCTTAGGAATTTGGGAGCAAAGAAATTCTATGGTAAATTCTGTGCCGGTTCCATTGATCACATCTCAATCCGGCAGTTGCAGTGCATGCTACTAAAGGTGGCCCTTCTCTTGGGTGTGGAAATACACGAGGGTGTGAGTTTCGAGCATGCTGTGGAACCAAATGATGATGGCACTACTGGATGGAGGGCAGCGGTTAGTCCACACGATCATGCTGTATCCCATTATGAATTCGATGTTCTAATTGGGGCCGATGGCAAACGGAATATGTTGGATTTCAGGCGAAAGGAATTTCGCGGCAAATTGGCCATAGCCATTACGGCAAATTTTATTAACAAGAAAACCGAAGCTGAGGCTAAAGTAGAAGAAATTAGTGGTGTGGCCTTCATATTCAATCAGGCATTCTTCAAGGAACTATACGGCAAGACTGGCATTGATCTAGAGAATATTGTTTACTATAAGGATGAGACGCATTATTTTGTGATGACCGCCAAGAAACATAGTCTTATTGATAAGGGTGTCATTATAGAGGATATGGCCGATCCGGGTGAGTTGCTGGCACCCGCCAATGTGGATACACAAAAACTGCATGATTATGCTCGTGAAGCAGCCGAATTCTCTACACAATATCAAATGCCCAATTTGGAATTTGCTGTTAATCATTATGGCAAACCGGATGTGGCCATGTTTGATTTTACCTCAATGTTTGCCGCTGAAATGTCCTGCCGTGTCATTGTGCGTAAGGGATGCCGCCTCATGCAGTGCCTTGTAGGTGATAGTTTGTTGGAACCGTTTTGGCCAACCGGTTCGGGATGTGCTCGAGGTTTCCTCTCCAGCATGGATGCTGCATATGCCATTAAACTCTGGTCCAATCCGCAAAATAGTACTCTGGGTGTTCTAGCCCAGCGTGAGAGTATCTATCGGTTGCTCAATCAAACCACACCAGATACATTGCAACGTGATATTAGCGCCTATACAGTTGATCCAGCCACACGTTATCCAAATCTTAATCGTGAATCGGTAAATAGTTGGCAGGTCAAGCATCTGATTGATACAGATGATCCAACCATATTGGAGCAGACATTTATGGATACACATGCTGCTCTGCAATTACCTCATATGGAGACTCCAGGAAGACGCAAGCGTCGCAGCGGAGGTAACTAAACCAAACAAACCTTCCTTTCAATTGAATGTTTTCTTATTTTAATCTCGTGTTTCCATACAGATCTTTTACCACAGGGCACCAGCTTATTGCGCTGGATCAGTGCTCAACTAAATGCCTATAAATTTGCCGCAGAGCTTAAAGAGCCTTCCGATATTTTTAGAAATGGACACGTTCTATGCGCCATCATTAATCGGTAAGTTAAACAAATTAAATCAACTTAATTAAACTAATTGTAAATTTATTGTTTTTTTTTTTTTTCTTAGCTATCGACCAGATCTAATAGATTATGCGGCCACCAAGGATATGACTCCTATGGAATCCAATGAGCTGGCCTTTGCTGTCCTAGACCGTGAACTTCATATTGATCGCATTATGAGCGCCAAGCAGTCCGTTGAGTTAAACGAAGTGGAGTCACGTGTTTGGCTAAACTATTTAGATCAAATCTGTGAACTATTTCGCGGTGAAATACCACACATCAAACATCCAAAAATGGACTTTACTGATCTACGACAAAAGTATCGCATGAATCATACACATGCCCAGCCAGATTTCTCAAAGCTGCTGCAAACGAAACCCAAGGCCAAATCACCCATGCAGGATGCTGTGGATGTACCAACAACAGTACAGCGTCGCTCAGTCCTGGATGATGAGCGTGCCAAGCGGCAGCGTCGTCACGAGCAGCTTCTTAACAGTGGAACAATCACTACTGTCGGTGCAGGAGGCGGTAGTTCGGCCATTAATTTGCAACAGGGTGTGATAAAAATAACCATTATAAAATCTGGCAGACAATTGGCCGACAACTGATTGAAAGAGTCCTGTGTGTGCCAATTACTTTACTTTCCTTGAAATAAAACAAATTTATAAATAAAACCAGTTTTGAAAAGGTTCCATAATCAATAAAGTTATCTATATTTTGTAATGAATAAAACAAAAGATGCTTAGACATAAAGACAATCTATAAAGAATTGATAGATTTTTAATTATATTGGAACCTTTTCGCATGGTGTTGCTCTTTCAATTTGTTGTATGCCATTTGTTCATATGTTGGATTTACTTAATAGTGATTATTTATTCTTTTGTTATTTTCTTAGGCCAAAGCGATACACCTCGTAGATCGAAGAAACGTCGTCAGGCGGATAAAACGGCAAATATTGTGAGTAATTTATTACATACTGTTGTACGTTTTTTTTCCATATTAAGTTATACTTTGTTTAATATTATGTCATGGGTTGCTTGGTTCTTATATCCAGGCTTCCAATCATAATGCTCAAATCATAGTCCCATAAGTACATTCAAAATTGTATCGCATCTATCTATCTATATCTCTCTCTCTCTTTCATACCTACGTTCATGCATTATACCTATATACATACATAATAAATTTATTGTTTTAAAAATATATCTATTTATATGCATAATATTAATACATACACCTACATACATATCAAGGTTAAACTCATGCTGAAAACAGCTCTCTTTCATGAAATCAGTAATGCCATAAATGCATATGAAACCATTAATGAGGTCAGTTCAATTCGTGTCCAAAATGTGCCCCGAAGTGTTGTTTATTTTGTTGTCCGTCCCCTGTCCCTTATTCAATCAATCAATCAATCAAACAATCATTTGTTTTGTCCCTAACAATAATCTTGTCCACACAAAACTCTCTACTAACAAGAAAGAAAAAAAAAATCACTCCGTCCATAAATGTTAGTGAAAAGTAGACCTACAACAATTACATTTGGTAAAACTTTGTCCATATCTTGACTCTTGAAATGTGCCGAGCAGGAGGAGCGTCAACAGCGTTTGAAAGATATTGAAGAGAATCGGCAGGAGCGCATGAGCAAGCGACGTCAACAGCGTTATCATCAGACACAGAACTTTTACAAAAGTCTACAATTACTGCAGGCTGGTAAACTATTGAGGGAGGGCAATGCCGATGGTTTAGCCGAAGATGGCACCCCCTTTGAGGACTATTCGATATTCCTCTATCGTCAGCAGGCTCCTGTATTCAATGATCGTGTCAAGGATCTCGAACGCAAACTTTTGTTTCCTGTAAGCCATTGAAATAATGAATGCACCTGTTGCCTGCCTGAGTGTTTTTTTACTCTTGCTCCAAATCGCGATTGGGAAAAAAGTTTCGCTTTATCAATATGTCCTAACTCGGTCTTTGTCTCACTAACCGCAAGGGCATGATACATGATAAGGAAGACTAATCAAGCAATGCGTTTAATATCAAAGGATCTCTGCTGTTGAAAGAAACAGTTTTGCCACCTCCCCCAATATTTAATTTGGCGGAGCTATGGTGTTTCACTGTCAACAATAATTTACGCTTAGCCTTTTGAATAAACAAAATTTCTCGTTGTCCTTTACCCGATGTTGTGTTTGTTTTAATTATATAGAATAAGATGTTGCCTTAATAATTCTGCTATATTTCTTGAGCAATCTGAAGACCTTACAGTTTATATCAGCTAATGGCATAAACCCAATTAGTCTTAAAGCTCTTGTTCATCTAACGTGTTGAAATACTAAACAAAAATCGATTTAGAATATAATTTTGTTGTATTTTTTTTTTATTTAGTTTTTCTTGTTATGTATGTGTTTCTTTTTTTCTGATTTTAAATGTTTATCGTTAAATATTTGAGCTAAGAGTTTAATTTAAATTATAAATATTTACATATATATATATATCAATTTTGATTTCTTCAAACCCTGAATCCACCTGCAAAACTTGACACCTACAAAAACACACTCACTCAACATCAATTTGAAAAAAAAAACCTTGACACCAATCAAAAGGATCGCGAACGTGGCGATATACCATCCGCTCAACCGCGTACCGCTGCCGATGAGCAATTCAGTGATCGGATTAAGAATATGGAACAGCGAATGACATCACGCGCTGGCTATGGCGGTGATAAAAAGCCCAAAGATTTAATGCGAGCCATTGGTAAGATCGATTCGAATGATTGGAATGTACGTGAAATCGAGAAGAAAATCGAATTATCGAAAAAGACGGAAATCCATGGTCCCAAGGGTCGCGAAAAGGTGCCCAAATGGAGTAAAGAGC
Source organism: Drosophila austrosaltans (assembly GCA_035045865.1). Taxonomy (NCBI): domain Eukaryota; kingdom Metazoa; phylum Arthropoda; class Insecta; order Diptera; family Drosophilidae; genus Drosophila; species Drosophila austrosaltans. The sequence continues at coordinate 5,632,873 of JAWNOQ010000180.1, read as the reverse complement.
AATTCCAGGCACGACAGCATAAAATGTCCAAGCCCCAACGTCAGGATTCGCGTGAGGCTGAGAAATTTAAGGATATTGATCAGACAATCAAAAATCTCGATAAACAATTAAAAGAGGGCCACAATTTGGATGTGGGTGAACGTGGACGTAATAAGGTCGCTTCCATTGCTGGTCAATTTGTCAAGAAGGATGATGGAACATCGGAGGAGAAAAATGCCAGTAGTAATGCCACCACTACCAATACAAACACAGTCATACCAAAATCTGTGAGTAATTTTTGTGTTGCCACATTTATCCTTTAGTCTTTGTTGCTTTTATTGTTGATTTGTTTTTGTATATTTGGTTTTCCTTTTAATTATTGTGCTTTCGGCTTTCCTTTTGATTTTTTTTTTTTTGTGGTTGAGGGGATACCCCGTATTTGCTGCTGCTGCCAATTGTTATTGTTGTTGTTGTTCTTAGGCACACACACACATAAGCATATGCATTATACATACACAAATCATTCATCTGAATGCTAAAAATTTATAGTTAATGGTTGTGGTTTCAAATCGTTATAGACTTTTTTTTTCCAATGTTTATTAAATATTGTTTAATTTTTATTCGATTTTGTAATAGAGTTCCAAGGTGGCGCTGGCCTTTAAAAAGCAGGCTGCATCGGAGAAATGTCGCTTCTGCAAACAAACTGTCTACCTAATGGAAAAGACTACTGTGGAGGGTCTGGTCCTGCATCGCAATTGCCTTAAATGTCATCATTGTCACACCAATTTACGACTAGGTGGCTATGCCTTTGATCGGGATGATCCGCAGGGTCGTTTCTATTGCACACAACATTTCCGACTGCCAGCCAAACCACTGCCACAGCGCAGCATTAAGGCAAGAGTAAGTACCAAATTTCTGTAACGATTAAAAAGTAGAAAAGAACTTAAATATATTTTTTTATATTATAGAAATCCGCGGCACCACAAGCTGCAGTTGCAGCACCTGGAACTGCTGCACCATCGAGTGAAGCCATGGATACTACACCACTTAGGGACCAAGTTGATTTATTGGATACCTCACGTGCCTCTGCCAACGCTGTGGCTGCTGCCTCTGCTGATGCCATGTCCGATGATGAGGCAAATGTGATTGATGAGCACGAATGGTCTGGACGTAATTTTCTACCCGAATCCAATAATGATTCACAATCGGAACTTTCGAGTTCAGATGAATCGGATACAGAATCGGATTCGGAACTATTTGAAGAAGCCGATGATTCACCCTTTGGTGCACAAACCCTACAATTGGCCTCCGATTGGATTGGAAAGCAATATTGTGAAGATAGCGATGATTCGGAGGACTTATATGATTCCAGTGAAGGTATTGCAGGTTAGCTGTGATTTTTCATAACATAAAGGCATGAAAATTATTTCAAAAAAAATCGTTATTGCTTCGTTTTTAGATGATGGTAAAGATGATACCGAAGGCGAGGAGTTTAAAAAGGCTCGTGAAATGCGACGTGAGGAAGTTCGCCTTCAACCGTTGCCTGCTAATTTGCCAACGGATACCGAAACGGAGGTAAGTAACATTTTTTATGACTTTTTCTGATGGTTAAGGAATTAACTAATATTTTTATATATTATATATTCTTTTATTATTGATGTTCATTTTGAAAACTCTTCATTCCTGTCCTTCCTAATCCATGTTGGTGTTGGTTTTATTATAATGTAGAAGCTTAAATTAAATGCAGATAATAAAGAGAATCTGGATCGTAGCTCCCTAAAGTCAGCCAATTCATTCGAATCGGCTCAGAGTCAAGTGGATACTCCCACTCCGACTCCAACTCCAACACGGATTGAGTTAGAGCAGCTGGAACGTAATGCTCCTCGTAAATTTAGCAGTGAAATTGAAGCGATTAGCGAGAAATTATATCATCTAAACAATATGGTGAAAATGAATAAAGATCTTGAAGTGTTGGCCAAAGAGAATTTGGTCAAGAGCGATATATTGCGTAAACTTACACTCAAGGAGAAATGGTTGGCCGAGAATGCCGCTATAGCAGCAGGAATGGCAAATCCCACGAAGGTCACGACAACCGCCCAACCAATAACATCCCCTCCCAAGTCTAAATTTGAAGAAAAATATGAAAAGGTTGTGAGTGCTCCTCCTGTGCCTGAACCCAAAGCCAAACCAGTAATTGATTTTAATTTGGATGAACTTAAGCCACGTAAGCCGAATTTTGAAGAGCGACCACAGGAGATGCTAACAAAGCCGGCAAGCCTGCAGAAGGCTACTAAACCAAGTCCCAAACCAGACCGTAAGAATGTAAGTCGCTCCAATAGCATGAAGAGTAATGCCAGCTCTGGTGGCAGTCCACGTCCCAAGAAGTCACCACAAATGCAAGACAAAAAGATGCATATTGAAAATATTTTGGGCACTATTAAGAAAATTCAAAAGCAACAAAGTAAGGAGGAAGATGAAGATGATGCCATGGATGTGGATGTGCCCCAGGAAAATAAGGAATTAAGCAATAAGCTTAAAGAGATTCAGGCTAGCAGCTTTGCCGGCACCATGGATCATATCAAATCACAGCTTACCATGCCAACAGTTAGCAGTTCTCAGGCTGCATCAACAATGGATCTATCAAAATACTTTCCCAATCAAAAGCAGGAAAAGAGCGCAGCCGCCAATACCAATAAGAATCAGAAAACTTTAAAAGATGTCGATTTAGCCAAATATTTTCCAAGTAGTCCAGCGCCACAGCGGAGAACAGTCGAAACGGTGGCCGAAAGGTTGAAGAAATCACAGACTGAGGCATCATTAGCCAAACTCAAAGAGAAACCACAAACGGAGGATAATAAAACGGAAACAACTAATACAAAGCCAGTGGCACCAAAGCGTCAAGCCTCTTTGGGACAAAATTTTAGTTTGCGTGATCATCAAATGGATGGAGCACTTGATTTAACCAAAAAGAAGGCACCCTCAAAAGTGGTTAACCCGGTAAAAAAGGCAGCTACGACAACAACTGTGGGTAAAGCCACAGCAACAACCAAAGGCAAAATAAAAATTGTTAAGAAAATTGTACCCAAAGGCACTAAGGCTAAAAAGGCAGCGGCAGCAGCCGCAGCAGCGGGAGCAGAAGCTATCGAAATACCAACAAACAGTGAGAAGCAACCACCACGCGATGAATCTGAACGCATTTTGGATGAGATTTTGGGTGATGGTGCAACACGTTCACCCAGCTCCGAGTATCAAAAACTATTTCAAGATGAGAAATCACCAAGTGATTTATCCGATAATATAGATCGCATTCTCGAAGAAACAGGTCTAGATTTGGAATTGGGCTTACCGCGACGTAGCAGCAAACCCAAGTTACAGAAAACCAAATCTTTGGGTGAGGGTGATTTTGAAATGAAGCCTTCGTCCCGTCTGAGCGGGGTTCAGAATTTACTTAAACGATTCGAATCTCTCAGTTCGGTTAGTTCACAGAATAGTGAAGATCAGGCATTCAAATTGCGACGCATGGAGTCAACCACTAGTAATCTGAGTAGTCTGAATCGTTCTCGTGAATCATTAGTATCGGCCACAAGTGATTCTATGAGTGATCTGGAAAAGACTATGGACTATTTACGTAACGAATGGCGTAATGAAGCCACAAATTTTTTGCAGAAGAAACGCAACAAATTCTATGCCCAAAAGGAGGAGAAACAACAACAACAGCAAAAGCAGGCTGAAATAAATTCCAAAGCAGATGCCATTAGAGATTTACCTGTTCAATATCGGGACTCTAAAATAGCAAAATTCTTTGGAATCGGTTCACGAAAATCACCCGAGAAGCGCTTGTCGCCAATTAAGAAAAAGAAATCCCCCACAAAGGGTCAACAAAAGATGGCAGTCTCAAAAGCCAATAATTCTTTAGAGGAATTGGCCAACATAAGCAATGCACGTCAGGCCAAGCAGGTCCAAAAGAAAGTTGTCAAATCAAAAGATACCATTAAAATGCCAGCGAAACCCCAAAAAAAGGCCACGCCGGTTCCGGATGATTTTGAGATTTTAGATTTATTGGAAAAGGCCACAGAAGCCAAAGAACAAGAGCGTGCCCAGACAAAGAGTCCAATTGCGGAAACAATTGTGGCAGCCAACGAGTTGAAAATTGAAAATAGTTTAGAAAATGCTCCTATTATCCAGACAGTTCCCGTCGAGGATATTAAAAATCTGCCCAAAACTGGATGCGATAAGTCTTTAAGCAATTCGCTACGTGGTTCTCAGAATAGTTTGATATTATCCCGCAGACTTTCCGATATTTCCCTGACGGATAAGCTAAACCAAGAAGCTCTCGCCGCACTTAGTCAACTGGAAAAAGAACATCAGGTGAATGATGTGGAAAAGCTATTCCAAAACATGGTTGAGGAAATGGATGAGAAGCCAAAGTCTGTAGAGGAAGATGAGGGGGAAGCTGATGCAGATTCTTTGTGCACCACCATTAGCAAAAGTCCCAGTGCTCAGCCAATCACTGTGGTAAAGCGAGGCAGTTCAGAGGAGCAAAGCATTGAGAAACTATTTGGCAATTTCTCTGATGAAATGCTAGTTAATGTGGAATTTGATTCCAATGAAGAACTGGTTGGCATAACCCCGCGAGTTACATACCATTCGAGTGAATCAGCGGATCGTGATTTTGTTGATAAACTAGAATCACTCGAACGGGATGTGGAGCCCGTTCAAATGAATACATTAAATATTGACGACAACAAGGATGAGGTAGATGGCTTGCACTTTCCATCACGTCCTCAACGTCGACAAAAAAGTAGTTCCTCGTCAAGTGAGCCGACTATGCCTGTGGCTCCGCAACGTCTTAAAAATAAATTAGCCAAATTAGACCCAGAAAGTATGCCGCCTTCAGTACAAGATCTTCTTGAGCAGCATGTGCAGAAAGATAATGTGGAAATCCTTGTTACAGAACCGGTGGAAACATTAAGATTTCCGACTTTAGTTGTTGAGCAGCAGGAAGAAGTGCAAGCGGATAATGTAGATGGTACCAAAGAAAATGGACTTGTAGATTCAATTCCAAAAGATATAGTAGAAGAAGTTGTGGAGAAACCAGTCCAAGTTATTGATAATGCAAACTCCATTAGGAAACCCTCATCTAGTCAGAGCAGTTCGCTTAAAAGTGAAAACTCTTCACAAGGCAGTCTCAATGGGATCCCCAAAATTGTAACCCCTCCAAAGCAAAGCAGCAAAGAGAATTCCCTTGACTGGGACATGGAAAAAATGCCTGCTTCTCCTATGCCACGGCGTAAACAGGCTCAAACACAGGCCAGTAAGGAGAGTTCCCTAGAATGGGACATGGAAAAGATGCCAAATAGTCCCATGCCTCCGCGCAGAAATAAAATACTACGCAACATATCACCAAGTAATTCAATTCAACTTCTTAACAATATCTCCGATGACAATGAGGAAGCAGCTCAGCGTCGTCTTATTGACGATTTTGAGCGGGAGCGCCGTCAAGCTCTGATAAAGCGGGACGAAAGTTTTGAAGTCATTGCAGCCGAGCAAAGAAGACGCGATTCTCTTCAAAGCAGCAGTAACTCCAGCAGCAAACGAAGTCTACCTCCCATTTCCACGCCAATAATAAAAAGCTCCCAGGCGAGGGGTACAACTCAGGACACTATTCGTACAGATGCCACAAAACGTGAGGGTACTCCGCCAATGACCAAAAAACTTGAGCTGGATAACATATCTACGCCAATGGACTCGACAACGTGCTCCACTCGACGTAGCTCATTTGCATTTATAGAGTTGCAGGATAATAAGCCAGTTATTGTCCCTATGCCCAAAAAATTAAAATTACCCAAAAAGGAATCGGCCAAATTTATTCCTGATGCAATTCTTGCAGATGAACCGGTTCCGGAGGTTTTCCAAGGTCGCGCTTGGCCAAAGGTGCAAATAGAGGGTTTAACTCTAAACAGCGACGATGAAGAAGAGGATAAGGAGGAGCAGAAGAAGAAACAATTACCCGAATATGCTCGCTCCGATTCCCCGCCATCGGCTGCTTTCAAAAATCGTCAATGGCCCGATGGCAAAACAGTTTTTCCAAAGAACCAACGCGCTGATTCTATAGAGGCAGATGATGTACTTGGCCTGTTTATGGCTAGTAAGCGACGTGGTTCCAAGGGTTCAATTACCAGGAATAAACCCCGCTCTCAGTCACCTCAACCGTTTAAGCCTTTGGCACCTAGCTCACGGCAGAGTTCGAAATCGTATAGCGATCTAAAGAAAGGCGTTTCTACCCACGCCTCAATGCAGTCACTGTCTGCTCAGTCTAGTCAAGATGCTGATACCCACTCCACAACAACTACAGTGGCTACTTCACGACCATTAAGCTATATCAGTTATAATGAATCGGTAGATGCTAGCACAAAGGCTTTACTAGATCGTAGTAAGAAATTGCATAATCGTAAACGTGACTTTGTCAACGAACGGGTAGTAGAACGAAATCCTTATATGCGTGAAGTTATACGGAGCACAGATCGCAATGATTACACGGAGGCTGATGAAGATCTATCCAGTTACCGGCCACGGCACTATGCAACAACAGCTGCTACCAGTCGTTTTCCCAGTACAACAACGCGCAGCAGCAACAACTATGACTACCTCAACCGAAGACCCACCAGCTATTCAACATCAATTGGAGGAGGGACTTCCTCGTATTATCCCAGCAGTGCATTGTCATCTACATCGCGCAGCTCTCATCTCAGTGATCTATTCAAACGACGCAGTCCCGGCACAACGTCCAGATATGGACAATCTACACTAGACTACAGTCTACCATCAACCAGCAAAGAGTCGTGCGTTATCTCTTAGTTGTTAGCCTTAATTATTTGACCAAAATAGCAAACTTTTTTTATTTTCCAAACAAAACAAAATGGTAACTACCATCCCGCTAGACGACGACTCAATTATTATTTCTACTGAGGACCTCCATCAGAGAAAAAATAACAAAAACAACCGACAACAAGAAACGAAATATTTTCAACCCAGTAATCACCAAAAACCCATAATCCGAATACACTAGGTCTTAAAACAGAACCATTCTACGTTTATCCAAGAACCAAATACCAACCAACAACCAACCAACCAACCGCCTGCCCGCCCGCCCGTCCGCCTGCCTATCTGCTCTTGATGTGCAACGCCTACAAATTAGTCAGACAGACAAAAAGAGAGAAAGAGAGAGAGAGAAAGTAACACAATAATTAGAAAATTTTCATATCCAAATCAATATGCATCTGGGTACGATCTATGAAGGTAAATTCAATTAGAAATTATCTTTCCAAATGTTGCGCTAACCCCCCGAGCAGCTGCCCGAGCCAAAAAAAAAAATAAATAAAAAAAGTTTGTAGTCTCTAAAAAACATATATAAATACATATATAGAATAGAGAAATGTGTATCGTTCTGTTCTATATGTTGACGTCTATATTGTTTCTCGTTTTAAAAATATAAATATAGTCTAACCCCGAATTCCATTTGCCAACTACCAAATGAAGATCTAACCCCCAAAACATTGTTGTCGTCCATGTGTTTTGTTTTTGTACCTTTCTGGATCGTACCTAAAAAGGCATGTTGCAAATTCTGTCAATACTGCTTTTGCAGGTCGCTGCTGAACACTTTTTTATATATATTAACTCTCAATTACTCTGACTAATGAAGCATGAGCTGCCCCGAAAAAGGAGTGTTGGGAAGCTATGGAATTTCTTTTGTAACGGATTTCTATAGCCGAAAACCAACCGTTACTCTCAATGCTTTGTTGTTTTCTTATGTTTTTTTGACGTTCTGCTGTTCTGTTTCTTCTTTTTTTTCTTAATGCGCTTCTATTGTTCAATATTGAAGCATAAATACTAATCCTTGAATTGCATGCGGTTACATTTTGCAGGTACAGACCGAATCCGATAGTACATCACCGGACGAAGTTGAACTTAACTCTGCCACAGAAATATCCACCGATTCCGAGTTTGATAACGATGAAATTATACGGCAGACACCAAAAATCTTTATCGATGATACACACCTAAGAAAGCCCACAAAAGTCCAGGTAAGCTTATAACAAACAATATAGGTGTTTATATAATCCAATTGTAATCCTTTAGATCAAGTCCAGCGTGATCATGCCGAGTGCCTCGGGACTGCATCAAAAACAATTGGCATCTCGTGAAAGGGGCGGCAGCTATTTACAAAAATATCAACCCCAACAACCACCACTGCCACAGTTTAAACCATTGGTTCAAGTTGATCCTACATTGTTAATTAATAGTCAACGTGCTCCCCTCCAAAATCCACGCCCGGGTGATTATCTGTTGAATAAGACGGCGAGCACAGAAGGCATTGCCTCCAAGAAAAGTTTAGAGTTAAAGAAACGTTATTTGCTTGGCGAACCAGCCAATGGCAATAAGATACAAAAGTCTGGATCTACATCGGTTTTGGACTCACGTATACGTAGCTTTCAATCAAATATCTCGGAATGCCAGAAGTTGTTGAATCCCAGTAGTGACATTAGTGCCGGTATGCGATCTTTCTTAGATAGAACCAAATTGGGTGAAGGTCAAACAAATGATCTTATGCGATCGGCCACCAGCAATGTGATAAACGATTTACGTGTGGAACTAAAAATACAGAAGACGCCTTCAAGTAACTCCACAGATAATGAGAAGGAGAATGTATTTGTCAATAGCAAGAATGAATTGAACAAAGGCATGGAGTACACGGATGCGGTTAATGCCACATTGCTAGAACAACTTAGTCGAAAGAATTCGCCAACAACGCCAACGAATAATAAAACTGTAATTGAAGTAATCGATCTCGTTACACCGGAAAAGATACCCATTATCGATTTGACTACAATTGAGACACCAAAGAAGCTAGCCGATGGCAACACTGAAATAGATGATCGTCTAACGCCCGACAGCAATAAAATCAGTGATCTGCAAGAAAAAGAAGTTAAGGCGGAAACTAAACCAGATGTGTCTAAGGATGTAAAGGAGTGTATACCCGATATATTGGGTCACATTAGGACTGATAAACATGCTAAACCTAATGCGGGACACACAGACGATCAACAGAGTCTTCTATCCCACTCTGATGAGGAGAAACGTGATTCGCCGGAGAAAGAGAATGCCGATCCCGACGATGATACACAAGATGCTTTACAAATTCAAGTGCCCAATATTCCATGGACGAAAAACAAAACCGAAATTATATCGACGACAGCTAGCAGTGGCGGCACAAGCTGCTCAAGTTCAAATAGCTCCAGCATAGAGGATATACAGCATTATATATTGGAGTCCACAACAAGTCCCGATACACAGACAACGACAGCGGCTGGCAAACACAATGTGCCACGTCTGGAGGTACACGACACAACTGGAGCTTTAATGGAAGTAGATAGCCTTATGATTGTCAATGGTAAATATATTGGTGATCCAGATGATGTCAAGTATCTGGAAATGCCAGCCGATGTCATAGTTCCAGCGTCGGCTGCATTAAAGACGAGCGAACTGGAAGATGACCACGAGGCAGATGTGGAGCCGGTGACAGCTACTCCAGAGCCAGCTGAATGCACGGTCATTGAGGCTGAACGTGAAGTGGAACCATCTCCATTGCCTGAAATGGGACCACCTAAATTTAAGTTTGATAGCAAAAATGAAAACAAAATCGAAACCCTTAAGAATTTGCCACTAATCGTTGACCATCATATAGAACATGGTCAGGTGGTGAAACCCATTACTCTAAATTTGAGTAAAGTGGCCAAAACACCGGATACTCCTACTACACCCACAGCGCATGATAGTGATAAGACTCCGACAGGACAAGACGGTAATTCACGTGAATCTGATTCGGAAACTGAAGCCACTGGAACTGGCCAAGTGTTAACCGAAACAGAGCTATCGGATTGGACGGCTGATGATTGCATTTCAGAGAATTTTGTCGACATGGAATTTGTCCTAAACTCAAACAAGGGAACCATGAAACGGCGCAAAGACAAGAGGCGAAGTGCAGCAGTTAAGCTACCAAGCGGTCAGGATGTAATCCATGAGGTGGCCAGACAAGCACCAGTTGTCGAAATGGAAGGCATACTCCATGCTATTGATATAGATGACATTGAGTTTATGGACACCGGTTCGGAGGGATCTTGTGCCGAGGCCTATTCGGCAACCAATACCGCTCTGCTTCACAATCGCGGCTATATGGAATATATCGAAGCTGAACCAAAGAGTGGGCAGCACGCCAAGCAAAAGCCAACTCCCCCAATTCCACCAGCTCAGCTACTGCCATCGCTAATAACCAAACGAGACGAAAAATTAGGAATAGATTACATTGAACAAGGGTCGTACATTTTGCACGATGATGCCAAAACTCCAGTGAATGAGGTCCCTTTGCCAGCTATGAGCCAATCCATGACCGACTCGAGCACTCTAAATGAACTCGATGATGATAGTTTGGGCGTTGGAATGGGCATGTCACAGACACAGCCCACAACTACAGAGGAGAGCGAGGCTCTGACTGTGGTAACCAGCCCATTAGATACATCTTCTCCACGGGTATTGGATCATTTTGCCTCCCTGCTGGCATCGGGCAAGGCGGATGGTTCCACGCCCAGCAGTTCAGAGCAACAGCCAAAGACATCAACGGTGACAACTAGTAGCAGTGGAGCTAGTAGCTCTACACCCGGTAATCAGGCGGTTAAGGAAACTGTTCCTGAGGAGGATCTGCAGATCCAATTTGAATATGTGCGTGCACTGCAGCAGAGGATCTCACAGATAAGCACACAGCGACGTAAAAGCTCTAAAGGAGAGGCGCCACCAAATCTGCAAACAACTGTGATAGAACCAACCAATCAAGCCTCCGAGTATCGAGAGATCGATGAGCCAAATATGAGACCCAGAAGCAGCAGCTCCTCCACCAAAGTTCCTGAGATACCCACGCTCAGTAGTAAACTCGAAGAGATCACGAAGGAGCGTACTAAGCAGAAAGATCTTATTCACGACCTGGTAATGGATAAATTGCAGTCTAAGAAGCAATTAAATGCTGAAAAGCGACTTCATAGGAGTCGTCAACGCAGCCTTCTTACCAGTGGCTATGCAAGTGGATCCAGTTTAAGTCCGACTCCTAAACTGGCGGCAGCTGCCAGCACACAGGATACGAATTGCTCCAGTCAGGCGCATTATCATGTATCGACAGCTGAAGAGCGACCCAGTAAGACACCCAACCCTTTGCAGAAATCAGCCACTGCCACATATGTGTCGCCCTATCGAAGTGTACAGGCTCCTATCCGTTCAACAGATGCGTATAAGGCGCGTCCATTTAGCGAGCATATAGATGCCGATCAGATTAAACTTCTCGATCGCTATCAATTGAATAAAACTGCATCATTTAATAATGGTAAAATGGGTGAATTTGCGACGCCCATTGCACCAATACGCACAAATCGAGGTGGTGGACAGAATGCTACTCCCGTTGAATTAAACATTTCGGCATCTACAGAAAACTTGCGCAGTGAGGCAAGAGCTCGAGCCCGTCTCAAATCCAATTCAGAGTTGGGTCTTAGTCCAGAGGAGAAGATGCAGCTATTGCGCAAACGCTTGCACTACGACCAAAACTCCAAACAGCAGTTGGATGATTTGCATCATGGTGAACTTGCTGCCCGGGCTAGAAAAATGAGTGCCTCCAAGAGTGTTAACGATCTGGCCTATTTGGTCGGTGTTCAACAACAGCAGCAGCAACAGCAAGAACATCAACAACATCAAACGCTTGACAAGGATACGATTAATCAGTCCAAGGTTGCTGACTTTATATCCGATCCCAATTTGGCAGCTAGTAGTCATGACCACCAACAACTGAAAACAAAGTCCAATAAGAGGAGCAAGGATCCTGAACGACGCAAGAGTCTGATACAGTCTCTTTCAAGTTTCTTCCACAAGGGTAATAATTCCACATCTCCGACCAGTCCCAAGGAGCAAGGTACAAGTACGGCTGCCGCCAATCTCTCTGACCAAGCAGAACGACCTGGCACCAGTAGCAGCGCTACGCCCCCAATCTCTGATGCAGGCAGCAGCGGCGGCGGTGGCGTCTTTAGCCGTTTCCGCATCTCGCCGAAATCAAAGGAGAAATCAAAGGTAAGTTTTTTGTCATATGCTTATAACTCATGGATACTATACATCATACAAACTAGTCTTAATCCTGTCGATGTGGTGTGTAACTCATGATTCTTTGGTGTGTGGGTGTATTATATTGTCCCATTATTTAATGTTTTCGTGTTATCAATAAAACAAACAAAAAACAAATCCTCTTTAATCATTTTCCAGTCTTGCTTTGATCTGAGGAATTTCGGTTTTGGTGTAAGAAAAATTTCTTAAAACTTAATACTATAACAGCTTTATGTAAAATTTTTTTGGCTTTTTTATGTTTTTATCTTTTTTTTTTAATTTAATATGTGCATGTTTTGTGTAAGTAATAATATTAAATTTATAATCTTTTTTGGAATATTTTCGTTTTAATTTATCTCTCCTGTATCTAATTGTGTTTTCGCTTTTAATTTCTTCTGCAACTTATTGTTTTTTTTTTTCTTAATTTATTATTTATTTTCAATTATTTTTCATTTCTTTTCACAATTGCAGCTTAAAATATTCAAGTCATAATTTAAGTTTTTTTTTTAATGTTATATACTCGTATATATTTATATATATATTTGGTTAGCATTTATCGGGTTTCTATAAGTTAAATTATGCTTGTGGCATTATTTTATATACGTACATATATAGGAAAGGTATTATGTTATCCCTAAGGACTTTTTTTTGGTTTAAGCATCCCTATTCTGTTTCCCTGGGTTATCAATAAATATTTTTACAATTTTGCTTTAGTTTTAAGAATTATGTTATAGAGGTTTGCTTTTTTTAAGGTTATTTTGCATGAACAAGAAACTTTTTTCTTTTTGTGGAAATCGGTTGTGGTGATCCTCTCCAAGAAAAAAAAATTAAATAAAAATATTTATGGTATTTTGTAAATCTCTTTTGAACGCTCTTTCTTATTTTCTTGCACGTTTTGTTATATTTTTATTTCGGTCAATAACAATTTTATATTTCTTTTGTGTTTAATAATATTGCATTGAAATATATTCAAATTGTTTAATTTCCAAATGTTTCCTTTTTTTCGCTGCTGCTAATAAAACAACAACAAATAAAAACATTCAACTAAATTATATTTTGATAACCCACAACTGTATAATGTACAATTAGGACAAGGATCTTGGCATGATTACCGCCGCAAGTGCAGCCGCAAACACGATACAATCATCACAGACAAATCATTCGCAAGATTATCTAAACACAAATCACAATCGCTATCGGAAACAACAAACGAACACAAATTCGAATGCAAAATCGAAATCCGAAACGTTCTCGACATCCAGCCCACAACTTTATATACACAAGCCCCATCATTTGGCCGCATCGAAAGCCCTGGATGATCAGACACCGCCACCTATACCACCATTGCCCCTGAATTATCAAAGATCCGATGGTTTGTTACTCTTATTTTGTTTGTCTACATTCACCCCGTTTAAACCTCTTGTCCCATTAGTAAAAGCATAATATTGTGAAATTTAGATCTAACAATAATACGTTTTCCAATCCCAATTAGATGAGAGTTATGCTAACGAGACACGCGAGCATAAAAAGCAACGTGCCATATCGAAGGCTTCACGACAAGCTGAGCTCAAGCGATTGCGAATCGCTCAAGAAATTCAGCGTGAACAGGAAGAGATCGAGGTGCAGCTAAAGGAACTGGAAGGACGCGGTGTACTCATTGAGAAGGAACTGCGTGGCGAGGCGCAGCATACAGAAAAGTAAAAAAAAAAAAAATAATAAATCCTTTCTTAATTCTAAGTTTGAATGCAATTGTATCTTATAGTTTGGACTTGGCAAAGGATAATGATGAGAAACTATTGAAAGAACTTTTGGAAATCTGGCGTAACATCACAGCACTCAAGTGAATATAAATAATAATAGCAATTCCTATACATATGTATATTCTAACTATATAAATCTATCAGGAAACGCGATGAGGAACTGACAATTAGACAACAAGAATTGCAATTGGAATATCGGCATGCCCAGCTTAAGGAGGAGCTCAATCTACGTTTGTCATGCAATAGTAAGTGAATCTAAAAGATTATTTGATTATTAATAAATATTATGTTATTCTTTTTGAATTCATAGAACTCGACAAGAGCTCCGCTGATGTGGCTGCCGAAGGTGCTATACTCAATGAGATGTTGGAAATTGTTGCCAAACGTGCAGCTCTGCGTCCAACAGCCTCCCAGCTCGACTTAACCGGAGCAGGTGTCGCATCGACTTCAACGGAAGCATCAGGCATAAAGCTAACCGGCCAACCGCATGATCTTGAAGAATCGAACGTAAGTCTTTAAGCTACCAGCACAGATAGATACAACCAGTTAGAGTCTAATGTTTTTTCATTTTTAGATTTGAATATCAAACTTCCCTTGGGGTTTACTGGCCTATGAAATTGTGCAAGGAATTTTAAGCCTAAATACTTAAGCAGAACGTACCAAAAATCGTCTAAATATTTAACAATACTAAAATATGAAACTGAAACGCATGAGCTGTAACTGGAACGAACAAGAACTATTCATTGCAAAATAACAATTTCAACAACAATTAGTTTAAGTAGAAACGCGCAAGTTTATTGTAAAGTACACAAAATCAAAACCAAAAACAAAAAAAAAACTAATTTTGCAAATCGAAATTAAGGCCTATATATGATTTCTTTCTCAGCATCAATTGAAAAACGATTTAATTTCGTTTTGTAAATGTATAACTCTAATTAGTTAGTTGTATGCAGTTGCAAATTGACCAATTGTCTGATCTTTTCTATGTATTATGTTGTCTATGAATATAATTTAAAATATTGTGTGTGCAACGGGTTTGTGGCATGTGAATGGTAAAATATTTGTTCCATTTGCTTAGGTTAGTATCATTTAGTTTTGATTATCGTTTTGGCAATTATTATTATTTATCAGTGTTTGTTTGAGTATGTGTGTACCGTTTAAATGTAAAAGAAAATCATATGCAAAAAGTATATATTGATTGATCCATGTATGTAATATGTATTTTGCTGCCCAATTTAAATCAAAGTGAACACAAAGATATACACACAAATATTTTCTATATAAAAGAGAATCGATATATGAAAGCAAAGCAACCATTTATTGTATACTAATGAAAAGAAATTAAATTATTGTGTAATTTTTATTTATAACCTGCATATATAAACAATATTTATCGAATTTATTATGTAATTTTTGATTTATTTTAAACTGAATAAAGATTTTAATGAAACAGTCAGCTTGATTTGATAAAGGTGATATTAGTTGATAACTAAAATCATTGTTTCTTATTTAAAGCTGTTTTTAAAATACAACGGCTCATAAGTTTCCAACATATTTGATTATGCAAACAGTTTATCAGCTGTCTTAAGAATCATAAATAGTTTGACTATTTGGAATATATAGTAATACTAAATAACGCTTTCAAATACCTGGATATGCAAATTACATATTTTAAATTTCTTCTGTCTATCGATAGTGTCGTTAAGAAATTTATCGATAGTGCCGCCGATAGTTAAACAGCTGCTGCCACAACGAAAATTGTTTGTTGTCACTAAGGAACGCTCCAATCCTAAATTTGAAAGGATATTTTCGTTACTTAATATAAGAAAATAATGACCGATAAGAAAACAGGTGCAGGAGATGAAGGCATAAAACCTGTCATTTCCAAAGAAAGTGACAAACAGCTCAAAAAAGATAAAGATAGGGAAACGACAGGTAAGTAAATTTTAACCGCCAAGCCACGATTAGCGTCTAATTGTAGAAACAATTCTTATATTTTACAGATGAACTTAAAAAGGATGAAAGAGCGTACAGTATGCGTCCCACATTCGGCGACGGTGAAATGTTTCCATTGCCCACTATTAAAAGTATTATGAATACAATAATGTCTCAAAAACTGAAAGGTATGTAAAATGACTAAATCCATATTTAGATAATTCCAAACAAATCGTCGCTAAGGCAACAAGAATCTGAATTTACAGACAAGACGTATGACAAAGTCCTGGCCACCACATGGACGCATGAGATAGCCGACGAAGTAAATCAACAAATTGCAGCCAATCCGAAAGTTAAACGCTACAAACATGTTGTCCAAGTGATGCTGGGTCAGGAGCTTGGAGCAGGAGCCACTTACAATTCGCGCTGCTGCTGGGATTGTGACTGCGACACGTCCGTTTCGGAGGTCTTTAGCAATACTAGCCTCTTTTGTGTGTGCACAGTGTTTGGAACCTATCAGTATTGAAAGGAAACATGGGGGTTCTTTTTTATATATGTATGTACTATGAAAATGGTGAGCAGCATTTATGCAACAACTTATGTATATACAAAATTTAAACTAGTTAACTTTTTCACATTAGTAGCAGCCATTAGGGCCAGCAGCTTCACTTTCAATGTAACATTCTTTGCCTCCATGACCTTCGTTTTGGCTCATTGGATCCGAACATTGAGTGGATTGAGTATGCGGCCCGACATTACAGCCACGTCCAAGTCGCGATCAATGATGAAAAACAAAAATGGATGATTCACAGAGATCTGAATGGGTTTCGTTTGCGCGCCATAGTTGCCTGATATACATGTAAATGAAGAAGAAATCAAATAGGAAGTTTTTATTAGGTCTTTGTGTTGAATCCGCTACTACTGCTGTTGCTGCTGCGCAATCTCTGTTGCAGTTGCAATTGGGTGGGGTGATGGCAATGTTGCGCCTCAATGCTTTCGTTCAGGTGTCTGGCAGCAATTGGTAGTAGTCTCTGATACTTACGCTTAAGCTGATTGATGGGATGTGTACGAATGTTAACGTCTATAGATTGCTCAATGTGTCGCACATAGATGCCTTTCTCATCAGTCATGGGTCGGAAATCGGCACGATTTGGCTCAAAGATATCACAGCTGCAACGAAAAGGAAAACAGCCAAACAGAAAAAAGTAAAAGTAAAGCACACCCATCCAGATCCAGTAATGGTTATAGCTTACATTCCCATCTGAAAGAAATTGAGAAATGAGCGAAATTAAAAACAAACTTATATAACAATTGCAGATGTGAATAATAGTTCCAAAAGAGACATCAAATAGTTCAAATTACATTAAATAGTAATCAAATTTTGGATAAATTTGATAGAAAATGAATTAGTCTTGTTTTTAGCGACTTACATTCTGTAAATCATTAGTTAGGAACATGGTGCCGTGTAGTTTGAAATCTGGAATGATGGCCTGAACCCAACGAGGCTTCAACTGTTTTCTCATCAGACGTAATGTGGGTCCCAGTTTAAGTGAAGCAGCTGCCGCAACAATATCCGTGTGATAATCGGGCAGTAGAATCATTAGATTATATTCAGGGGTATCCAATTCCAGCTCCAAGACACTCATTTTCAAGTGTTCAAAGTATTTGTAGTAGAGTACAGCATTGTACACCTTAAAAGTGGTGTGTACAATCTGCTGACTGCCCAAATAGAAGACATGGCTAATAACATCCGTGTTATAGTTCGATTTACTTTCGGCTGCCTCACTAACATAATGTGGCTCAAAATCATTGCTTATGTGGGCGAAAGCAGGTGTGGCTGGTATGGCTAATGCATGGAGTGATGGATGTTGATGTGGCACTTGTGGATTAAATAGTGTTAGAAAAAGATTAGCGTCCAGTTCTTTATAACCAAAAATATGACGTTTGTGGCGTGCAATGTTCTTGGCCTTCCGGGTGGATGACATATTCTGTGGCTGTGAAGCTGGAATAATGGTTGTTATTATTTTACGTATGTTGGGCGCTGATGTGGAATTTCTTCTTGGATTTGGTGCTGCCACCTGACGTTCCATCATTGGCATCACGTTAATACGGGCACTGGGCAAATAGCTTGGCTTGGGTGTAATTGGATTGGAATGTTTAAGTGGAGCCTGCAACTTGCTGGTGGGTAATCGAGACACTCGCGCTTTTTGTATACGCAAAAACGGTTCAGCGTCCTCCTCGGCCACGAAAGCAGAGACAAGCTCGGCTGCCTCATCTCCGCCAGCTTCTTCAGCGGAACTTGGCGCTGGTGCTTCCTCGGTGGCAGCTTCTGTTTCTGCTTCAACTTCTGTTGTGGTAGTTGTCTCTTCTGTGGTTGTTGTCGTACTCTCTTCTGTGGTGGTTGTTGTTGGAGCTTCTGTGGTAGTTTCCACATCTTTAATTGTTGTAGTCTCAGCTTGCATTTCTTCGGTGGTAACATTGCTAGCCATTGTTGTATTGACCATCTCCGAGTCAGATGTCAGATTGGCTGGTATACTTGAAGTCATATCGACACTCAAATCGTAGCCATAGAACATTAAAATCGTTTCAAAATCCTTTAGCACTGTCACATTATTCCTGTTCAGGCTGAGACCTTTCAGAGGGTTGTCGGATCCAAAAAAATATGTCTGCAATATAACAAATTTGTTTAAAGCCGTGTAAAACATAAAATTTTCCTAGTATTAATGCAGTTCTATGACTTTTTCGTTTCAGGAGATGAACTTTCTATATCATTTAACTTTTTTAAGTAGAACAAATTTAATATAAGTTTCATATTACATCATTTGCCATATGATATATATATTAATATGTGTATGTGTATATAATTATCATGTCATATCATGCCTAAAACTAAACTCTACAATTGTTAACAATTAAAAATCTAAGCTGATATCCAAAAAATTGTTGTTATTCATACCCACAGATTATTTGGATCAGATAAAAGAAGGGTCAATAAACTAATGAAGCATGTTTGAAGATCAATTGAGTGTGGTCATAAAATCACTGACAAGAGTTGAGGTTGCCCTGAGGGTATGTTCAATGTATGTTTATCCATTTTTTTGGTTTATTTTTACAAAGTGTAATCCACTTGACAATGTGTTTGCTTAACCAAGCATATAAATGTGGGTTGGCATTTTATTTCCATGTTTTCGATTTAAATTCTTTCTCTTTTATTTTTTGTGATTTTTGGGAGAGAATTGCTGTAACTTTAGGCTATAGGTTAAGCCAAAAAAAAAACTCACCCGAAGCCGTCGGTGTATGTCACGATATCCCACACGTATGACATCACGATTATTGGGTAGCTGGAGCACATTTCGCAGTTCGTTGGCACTATGACCGGCTGATCCTTCATATAGGGCCACAAGTACACTAACCAATGCCGTCGGTGAAAAGGCAAAATTATTGCGATTGAGTATGGAATGATAATGTAATAGTCGATTGGTTAGATCATTTGTCAAATCTACCATCACTTCGGCAGGTGTCAGTTCCTTGGTGGCTATCAATTGGGGTAGGTGGTCGAGCGGTGTTATGGGCGGTGGGGGTGGCAAATGGGGATGCGGAAAACCGCTGGCACGAAACTCCTCATGATCAATTTGTATAAAATGAGCTTTAACCGGAAAATAAACATCGAGACCTAGTCCCAATATCACCAGCCAGATAATGAAGGCGAGTCGAGGCATAACAAGAGAGTTGACCTTGTCCAAATTGAAATAGTTGCACTTTGATTGTCGCATTAACAGCTATTTGCTTTCTATTAAAAAACTTTTTAACAAAAAAATTTGCAAAAACTGTCCGTGTTCATAAATTGAAGTATTCTCATTATTGTTAAAAGCGTCTATATTCTAAAATCCAACATTCAAATCAATTAGTCGAATTGAGTTGTTTGAATTCAAGGTGATGATGACAATTCTGTAATTCGTGAACCGTCAAATAGATCGCGTTTTACACTTAGATTTATACATTTGTTTATAGTAGTTCCATTTGTTTGCGATTTGTTTGGAATTGGTATTCAGTTTTGTTTTAATTCAAACTGATTCGCGTGATTGCTGCCGCCAGACTAAGTTTGTGAAAAGCTGCACCTCTCTTCATAAAGTACCTGTACTGCCAATCCCGATCGATCGGAATGAATCGGCTACCTTAAATGGTTCGCATTCGGTAGTGTTTCGGCCAGCAATTTGTTTATAAATCTGCAAGCAAGCACCCAGAAATTATGCTAAATATTATATATATGTATGTATTAAAACAAATATGCTCAGATTAGAGTAATTCAAAATAGGTTGCCTTTAATCAATTGGTTTAAACCTTTAAACAATTAACTTTTAAGGATTCTTTTTCCTTAATTCAGCTTCTATACCCTCAATGCGTTTATTTTAACAAATATTTCTATATATTGCATTAAAATTGTTTGGTTTTTCCTTTAATTTTTATAACTTAAAGATTTAAATTGTTTTTATGTCTTTTTTAGCATTGATAAATTTTGGTTTGGGAAACGGCCAACAATTTAAGTTTTTCTAACCGTCAAAAATATTTAAATAATTAACAGTGACGACCATCACTAATGCTCATTTTGAGTAAAGATCCCCTATTGCGTGACTCACGACAAAACCCATGCAAAACAATCAATCGGCAGCTGGCAAATAAGTGGGGTTTGATAAACCTGAGACCAAATCGAGAATTATGTCTCATCCCGTGGAGCGTAAAACGCGGCAGCGAAAATACCCATTTGTCCATATGCGAATAGGGGATCACACAGTATTGGATACCATCGAAGGACGCCATACCTGCCGGCGGTGCAACAGATCTAGGAAATTTTTCTGTTACAGCTGTTACGAACCTGTGGGTGACCTAGGGGACGTCTTGCCAAAAGTGGAACTTCCTCTAAAGATAGACATCATTAAGCATAAAAAGGAAATTGATGGCAAGAGCACTGCAGTACATGCGGCAGTCTTGGCGCCAGAGCATGTCAGGATACACACATATCCCGATATACCCGATTATAGAGGGGAGCCGGGAGTGGTGTTAATCTTTCCGAGCTCAAAGAGCCTGACTGTGCCACAACTGTTTGAACGAAATGTGCAGTTAAAAATCGATGACAACTACGGTTTGCCGAAGGGTCATCACATGGGAACAATGCTGCGTCGTCGAATGGATGAGGTGGAAGTGGAGGCTGAGTTGGAGAAATTGTCAATAACGCGTTGTTATACCTATAATAATCTGCCTATTAAAAGGGCTGTCTTTATTGATAGCACATGGAATCAAAGTCGCGGTATCTATGCAGATGAGCGGGTTAGAGAATTGAAAACTGTGGTTCTACAGAATCGACTCTCTCAGTTCTGGCGACATCAGCGAGGCAGTCCACGTTGGTATCTGGCCACTATTGAAGCCATCCATCAATTCCTGCTCGAAGTTCATGTCAATGCATGGGGTCTCAATGCTGACTACCGCGGGCTCGACAATCTAGAGATTACCGAGGGATTTCATCAATTGGCTAAGCCACTTACGAAAGCTATTAATTCAGGGGATGATGTCTTGGACCGAGAGTCGCCCTACAATGGACAGTATGACAATCTCCTATTTTTCTTTGCCAATATGTATGACCTTATACATAAATACTATGATCACAATGATCTCATATCATACCGACGTCCAATTTAAAGATATATGTCCTTTATTCAGACAGGCGAAATAAAAATTTAAGTTAATTTAAAGCTATTTCTTTTTCTTCTTGCCCTCATCACTTGATTCGGATGGGGAATGTGATTGCTGTTTGGGTTCGGTATTCACAGCCTTTTGCCATTTAAGGGGATTGCGGCGATACAGGGGCCATGGCGGAATGGTAATCTGTGCATAAAAAGAATAATTTAGCTTAGTTAAAGAACTGAAAAGAATCGCTGGCTGCCCTACTCACCAATGACGACAGTAGGAAGCCCACACCCAGTATATAAACTGTCTGAGAGAATTGCTGGACAATAGCTCCATAAACAAGACCAATAACACCGAAAAATGTTATGATGAGGCGGGACCAGCGTTCGGCTTTGGCTTGGCCCACAAAGTCCTGGAAATAAATTGCTTATCAATAAGGACACAGCTCGATCTGGAGAGGACTTACCATGTGTGTAGGTATATCCAGCATATTGAGATTTTTTGTAAATTAACTTATTTTTCACGTAAACAAATGCATATGCGGCACGTCAGCAGTAGAGTTTTTGACTTAGCGATGGGAATTGTGTAGATAGGCACAAGTACCGGAAAGTCACAGTGCTGACAATATATCGTTAAGTCACAGTGTTGACTATTAATCGTTAAGTCACATTGCTGAGAGCATACCGTTAAGTCGCAATCGTAAGTTAAATAGGAATGTACTGCACTTGCGACTTTAAAGTTTTGATTCAAAAGATCTTTTGGAAAAGACCTCTTCCCTTTTTCCTTAATATTATAATAAAAAACTATTGGTTTTTAAGAAAAAAATTTGTTGTTCATACAGTTATTTGTACAATATGTGTGATGATATGGCGGAATGAACCGTGGACGTTAGATACATACTAATAAATAGGTGGCGTCGAGTAATAACTACAATTAAAATTAAGGGGAATGTGCATGGATTGTTGTCATTTGTTTCGTTGTTTTAAAGTAATAAAAAGACCTTCTTTTAAACTCGAGCTGCACGAGTGCGTCGCAAATGCAAAATATTGATCACACAAACGACCAGCCAAGCAAATAGGGCAAACCAGGAAAAGATTACGGCAAAATACAAGCAGGCGGCCGTATTAATGCGTCCGTAGCGACGTCGTTCATAGGAAATTGTCTGTACCAGGTAATCCATAAAATCAAATACTGCGCCACAGGACAAACGTTGCTTAATAACGGGCACAATATTACCCACTCCTTGAATTTCCTTCAAAAGGGATTCACGATATTGTTTACATGTCACCTCAAAGCCATCGGTGAAAATAGCCGCATAGATAAGCTGATAAATGGCCATGATCACAGATATGACTGTGGCCGGAAGCCCTAAAAAACAACAATTAATAATTCGAAATTAAGGAAAGATAGATGACCTACAGTAATACGGTGAGAGACCATGGGGTGTCAATTCGGATTCAGTGGTCACCACAATCATATCGCCAGAGCTGAAACGAAACGGAAGTGTAATTGGCAAAACTTTAATTGAATCATTTGAATCTTCAGCAATTTGGATTCTATTAGCATAAGACCGTTCTAATTAGTTAGGGAGTGAGAGTGTCTGTGTGTGCTATTAACCCACTTGACCCCCAGACAAAATGTAGAGATCGTCACTTACCGCTGTCTAATGGTGGCTGTGCCCGCCTTGGGCTTACCCCGTCCAATGCACATTCTATAGCCATGATAAACGCCCAAGACGACAGCAAAGATTAATGGTAAGACAAGGCCATAAGTGGCGTAATGGCAGTACGCAATATTTCCGCCCTCAAAGTTGCTGTAGGTGCTATGACTGTGGAGAATACAGCCACAATTCGTATCGGGACAGGCATTCAGGACATAGCGCCAATGTAGTGTTGCCACCGCCGAGGTAATGGAACAAATCAGCGAGGACACAATGATAAAGGGATACAAATAGGAGAGGGCACGCTCAGCACTATAGGACATTTTTGGGCGTTGACTGTAAATATATGTAAAGTAGACTAATATGTTAATTGATAAATTTTTAATTGAGAGCTTCTTGAAACAAATTGCAATTCAGTTTGAAAATTCAAATTGCTGGCGGCGTCTGCTTAGTATACACCTGGCTCTCTTTCTTTCTCTCTCATGTTCTCTGGCTAATGCTCACTCCGTGGAGCGTCACACATACACACAAACTTGTTTTTGTTGCAATGCTTACTGTACCGATAATATAAACAAACATTTCGTTACACTAGTTATAAATTATGAATTACTTGATATTTCTTATTCTTTCATTTTAACATTATTTTGATATAAAACGTTTTCATTTATTGTTAGACAATTTCTTAGCCAGCCTTTAGGACAACCTGCTGACACATACACTCACACAAGCGCACTAAGCGAAGACACACCTACACGAGTTTTTTAACGCTAGAGAGTCAACGGAAAAACAACTAACTGAATGGGCAGCAAAATAACTACTGAAGTTGTTTTTGGAAAAACTCTGATCAGAACTGAGAACCCACACTGATTTCGATATGTCGAAGCCTAAATACTCTTTTTTTACCGATCACTATATAAAACTATTTGGTTATTTGAATTTGTTAGAGCACTAAAAAATATTACAGATGACGAACAGATTCATCTTCTTTGATAAGTCTTGCTCCAATTTTCCATATAAAAACATGCTGATCAAAAATATGTTTGTTTCTATATTATGTAAGTGATATTTTCAAGTGAATATACTCTTTCTGCAAGGGTGTTAAAAGAGATATTCAGTGGAAGAGAGAGTGCGTAGAGATGGACTCGTGAGTTATTATTCTTTACAAAATAAAAATATGTTTTATATATATCAGAAATGTACGTATAAAGAACCTCAAGTTTAAAAGAAACATTACGTATAAGCAGATTAAATACCGTGAAAATTTGTTTTAACGATCTCTAACTGTTTGCAACTTGGATTTTTCAACGTGAGTATCTCTAACAAGAAAGCATTCGTTAACAAGCCGAGTTGGCAGCTCTTGGCCGTTATAATTTAAATTTAAATGAACAGATATTTTTTTTATGCATCTAGCTTGCATTGAATGAATGAATATTTTACTCTCTTCATGTTCGACATGTTGTTGGCCAAGCGCCATCTCAAACATTCTGCCGGCTGCAACAAATGACGCGCGCGCAACTTTGGCTATATTAAATTGGCGCTCTGGCTCTTCATCCTCCCCCCTCCACCAAACATCTCTTGCCAAATTTTATTCTGATTCTGGCAAAATTCATTTTTCTCGGACGCCTGATTTCTCAGTTGCCAGAGAGTTGTGGAGCCGTCAACTACGTAAAACAGTACCCAGAATTCTTTTCAAAAATAAATGTAATTGAAATTCTTGCAACTAATTTTTTAATCGCCTGCGCCAACCAAGTAATACTTAAAATCTAATTGTGCAAAGGGCAATTTGCAACCCAAAGAAAAAGTAAAAGTGCAATTAGCCAAATTTGCTATGTGAACGTTACGAAATTATTTGTACAAATTGCAAAATTACAGAACAGACCCAAGAAAACTTCCTATAAATAGTACACCCTCATGAAGGGGTAAAACAAATTGAAAAATGTGTGTATTCCTCCACCTATGTAGATGAGGAAAAATATTTGATAATTTGCATAATTTGCTATTGTTGATGCGAAAAATGCAGTAAATTTTGTGCAATTTATTGCAATTGACTGGCGCTTTGGGGGCAAATTCGAAAATAATGCATATATATAGTAGCATGTGTAAACTGAATTTTTGTTCTTTGTTTTATAATTAACATTTGGAATATTTTATAGAAAACATCCAACAATAATAATAAAACTAAATAATTTTCAAAATGGGTAAATATTTCAAATACATTTCTAAATGCTTGGAGTAGTGCAACTGTTAGATACAAAATGTTGTAGTATATAGCTCAAATATTAAACTGCATCTAAATCAAATAAAACATATTCTACTTACAGTTAGTTATGGCCTAAACTGCTTTCAAATATGTACATATATAGACATTTATCTGCCAAAAATTTGTCTTCATATTCGACGTTTCCATTAGACAGTCTTTTGGTTATAAATGTTCTCCCCATTTTGGTAGCTATTATAACACCGATCTAATTTTCCAACCAGCATGAGTAAACCAAAATACATTACCGTATAAATATTATTAATATTATGAATGAATATTGCTTTCGTTCACTTATAGACCAAGTACAACACAACAAGTACAATACACCGTCACCGACACGGACACAAACCGGCGCCAGCCTGTATATATTCGATAGAACCGGTAGCCTAGCTGATCCTACAGAGATATACAAAAAAAGAAAACAACATTAAATTTTAAGTAAAGCAAAGTAATGGATAATTGGAATGTTTTAGCAGCACAGACCTCATCCCAAGCCATTGGGCGCGATGACATTGGGACTGTAAAGACACGTTTGGTAAGTAGAGAGACATCAATAATGTCAATCAATCCGGCGTAAACAAAACAAACCAATACTAAACGATCGATGTGTGTATATACAAAACAAAGAAAATTTTCTTTTTACTCACCTAAACAACAAAAAGATGCGTTTTATACTATGGTGGGTGGATGGTCGCCACCCAGCCGGGCTGATCAACAGCTGTTCCTCTCCCAACAGAATTTTGTTGTGATCGTTACTTTGTGCTCAGCTATAAATAGGATCTCGCTACTAGGTGATGATGATTCTCTTGAGATGTTTTCTTTTTGGAGATTTCTCACAGTAGTGGGCCAAGTAGTAGGAGCCAAATCAGACGTACTTTGAGTGTGGACGACAACGCGTGTATAGCTCGCTGTAATAATTTGTCAATTTATATAAGCATAAGTGCTTTTTAAATTCAGATCAAATCAATAATATATAATATAATTGAGAAATGGATATTTCCACCGATATTTGGGGTCAATTGGCTGTAGAGGCATCTCAGGTTTATCTATCTGATGGTACTGTGCGCAGTCCCTTTGCTGATACGGTAGGAGAATAATGAATTTAAGAGATGATATATACACACACATAAACATATATTTTTTAATTATATATAATATACATTACTGTGTTCTATTAGACCATAGAGAAGCTGCCCGACAAGGTGCTGCTGCACATCTTTTCGTATCTCTCTCATCGTGAGATTTGTCGCCTGGCCCGTATCTGTCGACGTTGGCGTCAAATAGCCTACGATACTCGTTTGTGGAAGAATGTGTCGTTGAGGCCAGAGGTATCTGGCTTGCATGTGGGATCCTTGGAGATGTTGTTGTCCCTAATCTCGGTGAGATTTGGACCCACCTTACGTTATATTGAGCTACCCATTGAATTGATTACGCACACTGTGTTGCATGAATTATCGGCTAAATGTCCCAATCTGACCCATATGTTACTTGATTTCTCTACAGGTGAGTAGTCAGCAAGATTACCATATCATCTAATTAAACATTTATATTTTCTTTTCTAGCTATGCAACTTCACGATTTTAGCGAAATGCAGGCTTTTCCTACAAAATTGCGCTATATGTGCATCTGCCTGTCCGAGGTCATCTTTATGGAGGGTTTTATGCGTAAAATCTATAATTTCATCAATGGTCTGGAGGTACTTCATTTGATTGGCACCTACGAGAAATGCGAGGAGGAAGAGGAGGAAATCTATGAAGTTATTAATGTCCATAAACTAAAGTCGGCCACACCCAATTTGCGTGTTATTAATCTTTATGGCATCAATTTCATTGATGACTCTCATATCGATGCCTTCAGCTCCAACTGCATCCAATTGGAGTGTTTGGCTGTGAATTTTTGTAACAAGGTTACTGGTTCTACTCTTAAGACACTGATTCAACGATCCAAACGTTTGACCTGTCTGCTCATGAATGGCACTAGTCTAAAATCAGAATTTGTGATGCAAGCGGAATGGGATAAATGTGCTCTACAGGAATTGGATATAACAGCCACAGATTTATCTACCGAATGTCTGGTTGACTTATTAACACGCATACCAAGCTTGAAGTTCTTATCAGCTGGTCAAATCAATGGATTTAATGATACCGTTCTGAAGCAATGGATGGAATCGGGCAATACTAGGTGATTGCTTTTGCCATTAAACGGATATCTGTTTTTCATATAGTTTTCATATTACATTACTCATTTTGTTTTTTGCAGATCTCTTATATCCCTGGACTTGGACTCTTCCGACAACATTACCGATGAGGGTCTGCTTAAATTTTTGCAGCGTCAGGGTCATCAATTGTCCGCTTGTTGTCTTTCCGGTATGCCACATATCACAGATCAGCTATGGATGAGCATCTTGCCACTTCTGGGCAATTGCAAGTGAGTTGAAAGTCCCTTTGAAAATGTTGAACAATCTCTTAAAAAACAGTTTCCCCTTATTAGGATTGTGGTCATGGGTACAGCCGAGAAGTTGGGTGTTAATATCCATGTTGATCAGCTAATGGACACTATTGCCTCTAACTGTGGCAATTTGGAGCGTTTGGAATTGCGTTGGGATCCAGACAACTTGCGTTTCTCGGACAAGAGTCAAAAGGCAATTGATATATTGCGTGTAAAGTGTTTAAAGCTACGCTGCATGGTCCTCAGGTAAGTTTCAATTGCTATCTATCAAGGAACTCTTTGTGATTGTGGATTTCTCACATATAGTGATGGTCGCTACTATGAGACAGTGAAGGCTAATTTTGAACGTGCTGATCGAATCACTGTGGTACGCACCACAACGTGCTGCAGAGTGTCACCATATCATCTGCTGCGCAACTATAATGATTTGATTTTCAACTAAACCACAATTGTCTTGTTTCGGTTTTGTCGTTCTTTTGGTTGTTGTGTCTATATATACATACATATAATATAGTAAAATGTTTCTGCTTTGCTTAAACATAAATTGTTTTCTGTATTTTTCCGCTTCTTTCGTTTAATTAAATTATATCTAAATAAACGTAAATAGGTAATTAAAAAAAATATATATATATATAAACAAATGATTTGCTAATTCCAAGTTTTGTTTCATTACAAAATTATATAACATAGTGTATTCTTGTTTTCCCTCGCTCTCTAAATCTTTCTTCTTTTTAACTAGTTTTTACTTGGTAACTTGATTTAATCATTTTCAGACTTCAACCACATTCTTTTTTTTTGTTGATTTTTACACGGTTATGGTTTGGTTTTTTTTTTGTTTCGTTTTGTTTAACCTTTGTTAATCGGTTTTTTTGTTTTCTTTGCAAACTTAAATCTAATATTTTTTCAAAAAATGTTCTTTTTTTGGATTCAACTGGTTACCATAAACTTAATGTACATAGATATCCGTTTTTGGGGAATCTTCGTTTCGTTTAGCGCGCTATTATATGCATGGTATATAATTTAATAAAGCATGGCTCTGTGTGTGTATGTGTGTGTGAGGATCATAGTATGTATATGTGTGAGAGTGCGAATCGAAAAAATTTACTCCAGAAGGGGAACTAAGCTTCTCCTCCTATGGGCTTTACAGATTGCATTCTGTTTTTCTTCTCCTTTTCTTTTTTTTTGTTGTTTGTTTTTACATTCGTAAGTACACTAACACATAGAACAGTTTACAAGTGGTAAAATTTATAATAAGTAAGAAGGATAACCGCTCACTGCTGGTCCTGCGACATCCTAAAGATGTGCGTTGTATTACTTGCAGCCGCTGTGGCCACAGCAGCCGCAGATGTGGCTGTTGGTGGCGGCGGTTGGGTCGATGTTGATATATAGCTCGTATTACTACTGCTCGCCGATACACTATTGATGCCGGCAGCAGTTGCTGCTGCAGCCTCGGCAATGGCTGCTGCTGTTTCAGCACCAATTGTAGCTGCTGCACTGGAAGTGGTCGCTATGGAGGCAATCTCGCCCAGATCTGTGTTACCACGTTCTGGAGAGTGTCGTGGAGTTGCCGCATTGTTGCCATCCTGCATAATGGGTAAGATAATTCTCAATGATTTGAATTCTTGTTTGTATTAATGATTCGCTTACATAGTGGGGATATATTCGTAATGGCTGATCAGCTGGGGCAGCACCGGTAGCTTCTGTTTGCTGGGCATTATCCTCAGCCTTGTCTGTATACATCATAATCTCATGGCACAATGGACAACGATCTTGCACGTATAGCCATTTACGTAAACAAACACCATGGAAATAGTGTCGACACCTCGTTATCTTGGCCGAATACATTTCCTGGTAATAGAAGAAAAATAAAAGTTTTTAGTTTACATTAAAGTACGATGAACTATCCCCGCTTCGCTTACCTGATAGCATATGGCACAGACATCATCCAAGGCTTGCAGTTGAGCTGTTGTGGCCTCTGGCAAGGCCGAGATCTTGTGGACAGCTGACCGTCTCTTCATGAACACCGACCAGCCGGCTCTGGCTTCGCACCATATATTGAAATAGGCGTGTATGCACATCATAATTGCCCTGATGGCGCCGCCTGTAGCATTTTGAGCTATCAAGTTATAGTTATCGGTACACGCAAATCAACCAAATAAAAAATATTACATGCACACATAGAACAGAAAAGCAAAATAGACAAGGGACAAGATGATGGGTGTTTGGTGGGAAAAAAAAGGGTAAAGGGCATAAAGAAGAAGTGGGGCGGCGGCTGCTCATGTGCTAATGTAATTTTTGGATATATGATTTAGAGCGGCATATTAGACGACACTTACCCGACTCAAACATCAATATCCATGCTCCATTAATAAAGAGTAGAATGCCAAAACAGAATTCTACTGAATTGCCAAAAGCCCGAACATAATATAGATAATCATCTAGTTTTTCCCAAAACTGTCGTCGTGCGTCCACAAGGAAAAGACCATAAGTGGCCAATGATACTAGCACCTAAAAAGGAATTTAATCTGTTATTTACATGCCAACAAAAATGATTTTTCTCGGACAAACCTTAACAATTACTTCAATAGAGAAGGCAGTCACAGCCAGTAGCCAAGTCGAAGGTGAATGTTGTGTCCACAGATAGTAAAGTAGGATCATTGGCATTAGGATTAGAAATGCGCAAACGGATAAGGCTCGTACATGACGTTTTCGTGATGGATTTCTTGCAGCACTCAACGACATCAAAATAGGCGATACTATGTTATGAAGGAAATGAAGAAGCGCAGTAACTAAAAGGCACAAATTTCGACATAGGCGCACGAATCGCTTATCCGGCGACAATGAGGTTAATCCAGTTTGTAAGGCCAAAATGTAAAATAGAACCGCCGAGACAGTGCCCAGAGATTTCTCCTCATCATTGTCATAGGTCAGCAGATACCATTGAAAGCCCCGACCAATATAATGACAGACCATCGATATAACACCTGTCATGCCCAAAACAGCTGTTAAGGTTTCACATCCTTCGACAAGAAGTTTTTCAATGGCGGGAAAAACTTCCAATGGTGTATCACTGTCATTACTGACCAGTGTATAGGCACCATGCACGATTCTATAAAAAAGAATTGAGATGGATTTGACAAGGTTGTGGGATATGCTGATGGTAAAACAGATACTGAAATATCTTCATTCGTATTGTGTACTAATTTTAGATTATATAACTTAAAAGTAGACTATTTTAATTATATTTATGAATTTAATCTTACCTAATTGTCCAGAAGACTCTTAGAACATTCGGGACATTTAGACGTTGCCATTCGTTCTCAATTAGCGCTGATAAGCCAAAATTGGATACGAAATTCATGGCATACTGATAACCATTGTACACTGTTCGGCTGGCCTCCATAGCGCTATGCATTAGCGTGATTTTAGTTAATATGATTGGCGTGAAACCAGCTATTATCGGCAACTGTTCCACAATGCGTGGGGGTAGTGGCAAAATGGCAAGTAGAATAGGACTAGTAAAAATCATGGGCATCGACTTTTGTAGTAACGAAAATCTTGGTCCCAAATGTATATAGGCAAAGAGCATGCCCATAAACCATTGCGCCATTACATGGGGTGCCAGTGATACTATTATGCCGCCTGAATCCAATATTCGTGTGGTATTCATTGACATGAGATCCTCTAATATGCACGGACTGCGCTCCATTAAAGCCAAAGCACTGACATTTGACCAATAGGATAGAAATGTAAGACCCAACGAGGTAAGAAACATATACACCATTACAAGATGACGTGTCCAGAGCATAAAGATGCAGGCGGCAGAGGCGAAACCTAAAGAAGACAGGCAACAGGAATAAGGTTAAGGTACATTTTGAAAGATAAGATTATGCATATATTGTGTTTGGTTCACTCACCCAGCAGGCAGAGCACAAATTTTAACGTCGTTATGCTGATTATGCCCGCCAGTACTTCATCATGGGCCAGCTCATCTATTATCGAATTGAAACCATTGCTCAGCATTCCTCGAGTTTGGGCGGATTTCGAGGCATTATCTATAGCCTGTTCGATGACGTTTTGTTCAACTGCGGATGAGGCATCAGCGCCAGATCCGCTACTAATTCCAAAGAATGATTTTATCATGGAAAATGTGGACGAAGAAGTGGCATCTGTGGACGAGGCTGTAGTATCTGTTGTCGATGTGCTAATTTCACTTTTTTCCGGATATATTCGTGTGGGCAGACCCATTCCAATTTTCAGAATCTCATCGATGACCATGATGGGAGGCACTCGCATCATTACATCTACAAGTCCAAGTACCTTCGTACGCATCGACATGATTGTGGCTGGGCTTGTGTTTTGATTCTGGCGTCTGGCTGAGACGGCGTGACTGTGCACAAAATTTTAAGAACGATGACGTTCGCGCTGATCGGGGGGCAATGGTTATTTACTATCTAACGCATTTGGAGCGGTTTTTGGAGCTGGCGTTGGCCTTCGGTCTTGGATTTCGCAAAAGAGAAGAGAATTGTGTGTACGTGTGTGTGAACTTACGGACTTGTGTGTGTAAAAGTGAGCCTATTGCTATGTGAAAAATTAGTAAATTGGAAGGAGGGCAGGTGGTAACGTTGTTCTAGCTTTGGATTTTGCTTCGGTACACTTTATACACTGTGGCAATTTTTGTTTTATTGCCAATTTTCTTTTCTTTTTCACTTTTTTGAACTTTACACTTTTCCACAATAATTTTGGCTTTGTTTTTTTTCTGTCACCTGTAATGTGACCAGTCGCAGCGATTTTGGTATTCCTCTTCTCTTCTTCTTAACGGTACATTTCAATAGCGACTTGCTGAAAAGAAGTGTTGCATAAGACAAACATTGGCATACAGCTGACTGGCAGCTGATAGCAGCTGAAGTTGGCGCACAGTTTGAATTGGCCGTTATCTATTCGCAACAAACAGCTAAGGTAATAGTAATTGGCTTGTTAATGCGAAATTGCACCTTAGAATTGGACAAGAACTTAAAATTTTTTAGGAAATTAAAAAAAAAATTGTATAAATTATATTTTCTGAATATGTCAAATATAAAATTGCTGTGGCAAATGAATCTTTGCAACTGAGACTATTTGAGAGAAGTAAATTCAAAAGTATTTAAATTGTTCCATATAAATAATGTTTCACGGATGACTTTATAAATAAAATATCATCATAACATTTGAATAACAAACTAGTGATTATCTTTAGAAGTCCCACACTTTAATCTTAATTCTAGAGAACTATAATATAGTCAATATTTGCAGAAGATCCAAAATCAAATGACATTTTTAATGTATAAACTGGTTTTATATTCGCAAAAAGAAATTCCGATTTAAGTTAACCCCAAAACCCAACAATGTACTATATATTACTTCTACAAATGCGTATAGACAGTGAAGGTAGGTTACTTTTCTTGGTTTTAGGAATTTCTGAAAAATCTTTTCCGTGTCAAATAATACTAAATAAAATAGTTTTACAACAAACACAAGAACAAGCTGCTTACATATATACACACATACATATATGTATGTTTGTATATAGCTGTGGCGTATATGTAAAATTGCTTGCATTCTTTCAAAGAAAACCCTTGTGGTTGGCATTTATGTAATCACCTGGGCTCTTGGGTCCACGTGAATTTCCTCAATTGTGCGGTCGTTAACTTTTGCCATTTTGAACTTTAATTGTTGTTGTTCTTCGTTCTTGTTATTTGTGGAAACATGGAGCAAACTGTGCCTTATGCAAATGCACAAATTGTGTGGCAACAGCACTGCAGCTAAGGTGGGATGACGAACGGATGGAGGGATGAAGGGAGGTGTGCAGTGCTGTGTGTAACGATCGTAATTATGCGCAATTGTTTAGCGTTTAGCTCAAAAAGTTCAACTAACATAATTGATTTTTCATGGCGTGTCACAAAATGTTGTTAGCAATATGTATTATACAATACGAGAATGCATGTTTTGTTTTTAGATTTCTTTTTCCGCTTCTATTTGTGTTTCTGTATTTTTATTTTCCTACGTTCTTAACTAATTTGCATAGTTTTGTTGTGTGTGAGTTGGTAATACTTGATAGGGACAGCAAATTGCACAAATTACATTCTCCCATGTTGAGTGTCCCATATATGGGCTTCATATATATAATATAATCAGTGTAATTGTCACCGGCAATGTGCTGGGGGACCGGGATTGGGATTGGGACCTAGATATGGA
Organism: Drosophila austrosaltans; assembly: GCA_035045865.1. Taxonomy (NCBI): domain Eukaryota; kingdom Metazoa; phylum Arthropoda; class Insecta; order Diptera; family Drosophilidae; genus Drosophila; species Drosophila austrosaltans. Next base: position 5,598,723 of record JAWNOQ010000180.1, on the reverse strand, counting down.
CCTGGCCAACTCTCACGCATGGCAATTGTATAATTTATCGCTCCACTTCTAATCGGCAGCTGTCAGTGTCGGGTCCAAGACAAGACAGGATCTCTCTCTCTCTCGCTCTCGCTCTCGCTCTCTTTATTTCTCTCTGTGTGTCTCTGTCTCTGTCTCGAGGGAACGATTTAATTCGCTGGCCATATAAGTCGGAAATTTGTACATTGATTAACGCGCCAATCGTTTTACACAGCATTGAACAAAGTGTCGATAGTTCGGTCCAGTCCGGGATGCCGCAATGCCTCCACCGCGACCCTCAATAGCCTGTCTATGTGTGATTTCATTACACGTAAAGCTATGCACTTCGGCGAATTGACCAGATCCAGGACTCATGTGAACCAGTGCAATGCGTTCCTCAACCTGATTACCACTTATAGATAGACCGGCAACGATGATGCAGAAGACTGGAAACCTGCTGGGATGCCAAATGAATTGGCTGCTTGCTGCTCTTGCTGCTTCTGCTTCATGGCTTCTTCACAGAGATGCCACAGGTTATGCACTCCTATCATGTTGCAATAGATACAAAACTAAGGCAAATAGAAATAAAACAAAACGGGACTTTTGTCAGGAAAGGAAAAAAATTGTCTCAGAAATCGGTTTTTGTGTTGATTGAAGTCAATACAATTCAATTACGTTGAGTGGGCTATAAATGATCTAAATATAATTAATGTCAGACATCAGTTCTCTGTATAGACTCAATCCTGATTAGCGTAAGCTAAAATTTGTTTAGATTTTCAGTAAACGAAGTTTAAAATTTAGTTACAGGAAGCAATTTGATATAACAAATGAAGTAATAAATATTAAGAATCGATAAATTTTAAATGGTTAACTACAAGTGTTTAGAAGTTTTTTAGTATTTAAATATCATAGTATAAATAAAAGTAAAAAAAAAAGAGATAATTCAACAAATTTAAGTTTTTAATTCTGTCTTAATTGATCATTATTTAGGATAATCAAAAAGCCATCAATTGACTCAAGATTTTGTCTTAAGGATGGCTATTTATAATAATAAATGAAAATTTGCATTATAAGTTTTTACTTAGTTTACTTAAACATCTATACATATATAATTCAATTTATGGATCGATTTACTTTTCTAACACGTTAATTCCGGGCTTTAATCATTTTAGTTTTTAGGAAACTTTGGTCCCAGGAAAGGTAGAATTGTTAATTTTTTGACCAAATTCTAATGCAAAAATAAAGAACTTTTCATTTTCTTTTTTCGATTATTTTTATATTTTGATTCTAGGGTAAATTCAATTCCAAATCATGATTTAATATATATATTTTGTTGATTTGTTGCTATTGAGTTGACTTTTTATGGTCTTAATTGGATTTTTAGCTGCGTTGATTAAGTATGTAGCCAATGATGGGCTACTGTTGCCCCACATTCGATGCCAGATTGTTTGTCATAATTGGCAACCAAAAACTGTCACCGAATTGTATAATATATTGAAATTGATATCCCTCAAATGTTGTTGCTGCTGTACCTGCGTATCTTGTGTGTAGCACCCCGAAACGCCAATTATCTTTTGCATTCAGAGAATAATTAGGAGCTTGATTGACATGCGGGATAAGGAGACGACAAACAAACAAACAAACAGACAGACAAACATATATACCATATATACACACACTTGGAATGCCATAGCAAATTATCGAACTGCTACTGTGCAAAAGCTGATCCACAAAAATCATAGACGGACGACAACAAGAAGAATGATAAAGACAAGGTTAAGGATGAGGATGAGGACGATGTGCCTTCCATTTATTGGCTGAGACTGCTGCGCCTTTGTCTCCACATAGAGTGGTAATCTGATGCTAAAATCCCGATACAGAAGCCAACCCCAAAATGAACACAAAAAAAAAAAAACAAAAACAATGAGCACAGACGATGGCCAAAACTCGTTTCATTCTTCTTATTTTATTTTTCTTCTCTTTTATGTTTTTTTTTTTTTTTGGCAGCAATTACAATATGTTTAACTACGTCAACGCGTTATCTGTGCTGGGTCCCGGCAGAGTTTCCAGTTAGGTGGAGTCCATGGGACCATGGGTCCGTCCTTGTCAGCGATTAATCCAGCAGACCGCTGCCGGATCAACGGATTGCGGCTAACTGAACAAAAAACCGCGCTTGTTAGGTTGGGCTACCGCCTCATCATCATCGATTGTGTTATCGATCGCGTTGCCAAAGAGTTGGTCGGTCTCTCGGCTCTCAGCTCTCAGTATTTTGGTCTGAATCTCATTTGCGATTAAGTTCTTATGGGGCCACTGTGCACACACAGTTCGTGGAAAGTTGGCCAGCAGATCTTTATTGTTCGATTGGTTTATTTATAATAATTAGGTGCGCTGTCCAGGCGACTTTGTTTTTCGTGCAGCAGCAGTAGCAGTAGCAGCAGCACCACCACCATCACCAGTTCTGGCCAGGCTCTACGGCTTATCGACATTTCAAGCTGGCCCATAAATTCTTTAAGCTCGCACCTTTTTATTGTGCGCACTCACACACTCCATACACACACACACACACATTGACACAACAGTTCAGGCTCCATCGAGCTCCAGGTTACCTTCGACTGCGACATCGACTTCCACTTCAACTTCACCTTCGCCTTCGTCTGTTACTGATTGCAATCGCAGTTGCGCATGCGCGAGGATGAGGACAACCCGCAGATCAGAGTAGAGAACCTGCCTGCCGGTAGCCCGTTTGGAGCGCGTTCCTTTGGTAAATTGCTCACATTAGCAGGTTGTACGACTTATTAAGTAAGCACAATTTGCGTGGCTGCCGCCCCAAAATAAAAAGGAGTAACACAAAAAAAAAAGAAGAAATATATATAAAATAAATATATACATACAAAGAGAATACGAAAGGAAAAAAAATAAATAAATGGTTAGTCGTTAAAGGTGGCGACCGGGAGCCGTCTATCCGGACAAGTGATTGTTTTATAATTGCAATTGCAATTGCTGTTCGATGGGGCCAGGTCCCAAATTGGCTTTGGCATTGGCTTATAAGAGGCGTGTTCCTCTCCTATATAAGATACCTTTTGGTGGCTGGTTTTGGAGGCTGGTCAGTGAAATTGGCAATCCATTTGAATGAATAATTGCTCAATTATTGCCACAGTCAGCTACTAACGAGGCTCACACTCACATATACCGCTTGCTGGGCGGAAAATTGTCTTTAAAAATTTGTCCGCTAAATGGAAATCTGAGTCACAGTATATAGATATAAAAATCACGTGGCAAGGTACATAGATTTAATGGCAAAATTTCCTGAAATGGTCCATTAGTTGTACTATTTAAAATCACCCATGGTTTATTTTTCCTTTATAATTAAAATGTGGATTCTAATTTTGAATAAACTGAAATGAGACTTTCTAAATCAAGCAGAGCAGATGGCAAGTCCTCTTATACATTTATAGCCACTTTGGATTTGTAAAATGAGTTTGTGAAGGCTTAGTAGCTTACAAATTTGCCCCACTGTGCCAGCTTAAAAGAAGGGAAATTGTTAGGGTATTTAAGAAGTTATCTTCCATCAAACAGGAAAAGCTTCTGTTTCTGATTAAATAATTTGGACTTTGTCTTTATTTCCAAGCAGTTTTAAAAGTTTCTAAATGAATAAATTTGTACTCTAGCAAAAGAGTAGAAATATCCGTAAGACTATTTTTAGTCATAATAATTTAATAATCTAATATTTACAATTATCTACTTTGCTGACTATTTAGTTTATTTATTATTAAATTAATGAAATTCTTATTGTATTTTTACGGTAAGTTAACCAATTGAATGTATCTAGTTTATTTATTTATTACATGTTTCAAAATTTGATTTGCAGTTCCTAAAAGTATGCAAAGAAAAACTAGTTTAATAGGAAGCGAACTTGCTGTTGATATAAGGAATCCATTTCTCTTGCTTGACATTTTTATAGATTAACCAAAAAAGATTTACAATAATGTATACCGAACTATTATATACATTTTGTACAGACTGTACTTGAAAAAAGTTTTGCAAATATTTGGCGATTTGAGGACAGAGATTAGACCAAACTCATCGGCAAAGCGCCAACAGAAAATGCGCGACAAAAATGGCGCTAAGCCTGACCGTGTCTGCTGGATCGGGCAATAAAAGGTAAGCCAGTGTTTGTTTTTTTTTGTATTAGGGTGAAATCGTGAAATGAAACTGGACCAGTTTAAGCGGAAGCTGCAATAGCAGCAGCCAAAGACATTGTCGATGGTTTGAGTTGATCTTGGAGCTCTGCTCAGCTGTACTGTGCTGCTGCTGCTGCTGCTCTGTCTGCTGGCATGTAAGAAATTTCATACTAATTGGCATAAATACCAAGTGTTTTCGAGGGACAGCGGGGCGAGACGGACAGTCACACGGACAGACAGATAGACAGACAGACACAGGAGACAATGGTAGTGCCTTGGCGACATGGACAAACTGACAAACTAACTGACGGACGGACTGACTCACTGACTGACATTGAGACGAAACGAACCAGCTAACTGCTTACCGATGAGATCTTCACCTTGGCAATCATTAATCGTCTGCCAGCGACATAATATCGATGATGGAGCTGTGTCCCATCGACTTGTCTAAGCCAGTTTTTTTTTTCTGTGTTAGTGTTTCTGTGTCTCTTTTTTTTCTTCTGTTTTTTGTATTTTGGCCTTTAGTTGGCCGCGTGCAACGTTGGAATGCTCATCGAACCAATTGAAATTGCTGTGACAACAATAAAAATTCAACTTTGGTTCCTCTTTTTGTTGGCCTGTCCGCTCGTTTGTGGTTGGTTGGACCCCATCACCATCACCAGCAGTTGACTGACTGACAATTAGAGACGTAGCTAAAACGTTGACTGATCAAGCGATTTGTAGCTGTAAATTCATCTCTATTTCGTTTCGTACAAGAGTTCAGGTTGGGGAATGTTGGCTGACTGTTTTTGTTTTTTTTTGTTTCCCCCCACCATATATATCTCTTGTGGTCTCTCTCTCTCTGTCTTGGCCTGGTCCTGATGTGCTCCTGCTGGCTACTTGTCGCTGTTAAAATCCAATTAATCGAACAATTTACTTTGTTGCATTTAGCCATGGTGTTGGAAGTTGCAACAACTGCAACAGGTTATCTCTGTATAAATTGTATATTAAATATCATTTAAATCTTATGCTAATTTATGTATTATTCATGTTAATTTAAGATTTAATTGTTGATTATTTAATTTTTAATGCTAAAAGCTAATAAGCAACTTTAATTTCCAGCGGTTTTAAAATCAAGAATTTTTGCTCAGCTGTCGGGAATAACGTTTTGGAATAAAATTATGAACAATTAAACTTTACTTGTGATATTTTATAGCAAATTAGTTGAACTTTAATTTAAAAAATGTTTTAGAAAAGTAGCAATAGAAATAATATTAATTTCAATATCAAATTTATCATTATCCATATTCAAATTATGTTCGGTAGATAGCAATTGACGAGAAGTCCCAAAGGATCTTTAGCTCATATTACCAACAAATAAATTAATAGAATTTCTTATTATTCATTAATTAATAATTTGTTTGAAATCACAAGTTGTTCCCCATGAGTAATAGGTAACATAAATACAAAACTTTCTGAATTCGAAACTGTCTTTTCTAGTAGCTAAGATTCGCCTAAATCTAAAAGATATTTCACCATGGTCTCATTTAGCTTCTTTTTAAATAATATTTCCAATATATTAAGAGGTCATATTTTGAGATCTGCAAATATAATTCACTAATGGAAGATCAGATTATATTTCACTTTTATGCTATGATCACTCTGTAAGACTCGTTGATGATTAAGAACACTAAATACTTTTAGTATTTGGGACATAAATTATTAGCCCGTCTTGAACATGACAGGGTTACAAAATGATTTGGATATGTCTCTGCTCCAGTCTGGCCCAACTGAAACAAATGGGCTTGGGCCACCCTTTTGCCTGGGCAACCAAGCATGATTAGTGTCAATTTCTGTCACTTTAATAGTCTCGTTTATGTGAGACGTTAGTGAGTGCCTTTATACCATATAAAAAGAAGAAAATAAAAATAAAATGTGCACTGTTTGCCCTATAAAATAGGCCAAAAAAGGCAACTCTCTCTCTCTTTTTTTTTTTTTTTTCGCCTCTTTGTGGATGGTAAAAGACGTTTTCATTAATAGACGCTCGAATATCAAAGCGAAACTTCAGAGTCAGATGCCGCCACTGAGGATGTCGTCAAACGCCCGCCCCATTAAACCACAAAATTTATTACACCAACTAAAACTGAAAATCACAGCGAGGAGCAGCATATATCCGAGTAAGTATGTATATTCATCCAATGACATGTGAGAGTGAGGTTTTTGGAGAGGGAGCATTTACGGGAACAACTTAATTCAAGTGTTGTCACTTTGTCGTGTGTTCCACAAAATGTTTTTGCCTTAAAATGCTGCTCATTAATTTTCAAGTGTAAGTTTTATTAGGTATTTAAATGCGTGCGAGAACTTGCCACCAAGCGGCAAGCCAATGGCAACATGCCGCTTGCTGGCACATAAATTCGTTAGGGATAGGGACAGGGACAGACTGAGACCCAGAACCGATCCGGCAGATTTTCTTGTATCTTTTTATGCCTTAACATAGCCACATGTTAGTTGAAACTCTCCCACTCTCACTGCCTCCCCTCTGTCACACTACCTATCTCAGTCTCTCTCCATTTACCACTTTCCCACTCTCTGGTTTCCCAGCCAGCATGTCGCACATACTTGAGATTGCATTAGTCAGTTTTGCGCCTCCAAAAACATTCTTAGTTTAGGGGGAGCCCGAGCCCGAAGCCCTTGGATGATCAATGCTGCATCATCTGCCCCTTCACAACCCATTGCATTAATAATCCATAACGCCGGGCTAATATATAGATAGATCATTAGAGATGGTAACGTGATCGGATCGTTTTAAATATATTATGATTGGGATTTTACTTGCGGTTGTATAGTCTTTTAGTCGATTTAGATTATAATAAATAATCTATCATTATTGTTTATTTCATTAATGGAATCAGACTTATTTTGGACTAGTATTTACGATCTTTTCAAATAATATTTCTATAAGGACATCGTGATTGCTACAACGGATAATGGAGATAAGCTATGTTATTACTTTTGATAATGAAATCTTGGTTGCACTTTGATTCAATTATTTGTGGTCTATTGTTGATGTATACTATAATGTTAGTTATCTGTTCATAATATACATATATATATATCGATACAATAATTTAAATTGCAAACATTGGGCAAGATTACCTAATACAATGAATAGTAAAGATTTTTGTATGCATATTCCTAATGATCTAGCGTGGCCTACTTCTGAAATTTATAGATTTCCTATTAGATTTAAAACTTCTTTTAGTTTTATATTCTTTTTTTGATCACAAAAGAATTGATTCATTATTCAAAATCATTTCATTTACTTTTGGTAAGTTATTCCTTCAGCAAAATGCATATTCCTTTATAGATTTAGTTCATCTCTAGGGGCCCACCCACCCGAAATAGGCATTTGAGCGATCTGGCAAATGACAATAAATCAAGAGGCAAAGAGCACCTCCACTTGAAGTAGTGTCTCTTATTTTTGTTGCTTTTGGAATGAGAGTGCGAGTGAAATATTATCGCTGCTAATGCTGTTAATGAAACAACGTAATTATGTATTTGGATTTGTATTAGAAGGGGATGCGGCACCCTACTTAAGGAATGCCGTAGCCCTCACATTAATTATGCGCCTCGAGTGGATTAGAGTAGAGCCGGGATGGAGATGGAGTAATGTGGCTATAGATTGCTGCGGTAAAAAACAACAAACAATGTCCACATGACATTTGTTTTGTGTGTATGTGTGTGTTTTTAAAAGGATTTTGTGTGCTTTTACTTGACATAACAACATAACGATCAAAGAGCACCGCCTGGAAAAGGAATACCATTCTTTATATTTTTTTAAAATGTGTTTTGGCTATTCGAATTATAACTGTTCCGATAATGCTAAAGATGATTATTATATTATTTGCACTTGCCAGAGACAGATGACATGGATCTCCCTCCCTCTCCCTTTTTGTTTCATGTATGTATGCTTGAAGTGATCTGAACTGAAGCGGATCGGCGGCAACTCCCGCTGCGTTTGTCATGCGGTTGGCCTAACATTGTCATTAATCGTTGGCAATTAATTATCATGCCTTCGAGTCGGGCTTTATTTTAAAGTAGTTATTATTATAACGAACTGTCAACACCTACTTATAAGTCGTAGTAGTCGAAGCTGAACGAACGCTTTGCCATTGGTTTTGGTTGGGGGTTATTGGGATTGGATTTGCTTTGGTGCCATCGGGCAGGCATTTAGTATATGCCACCTTTTAGCTTGGGTGGTCGTCGTCATCGTCGTTGTGGTCGGTTTTTGTCGTTGGATGCTGGAAACTTGTTTGTTTTCTTGCGCCTTACCCGGTCCCAACTTAACCAGCTCTGGCCATGTGTAAATCTATGTTAATTTGCCGATCATTAAATACAGAAAAAAAATTTGTTGATTTTATTGTCTTTGGTTTTCTCCATCAAAAAGAATTAAATATTGTTTTTTTTTTTTGCATGTTTAATTGGCTGAGCGAACTCGGATTTCGATGGGCATAAACAATCGGTGTTGAGTTGTAAAATAAGAGAAATCATAATCAATTTGAAGGCAGACCAAATGATTAGACAAATGGTTATATAATGGCTTATATATATTCCATATTAATATACGAGAAGATTATTTGTTTATTTAAGCTCATTTGCTTACCGATTTTTTTGTTAGAATCAATCAAAAGTTAAGATAAGATAAGGAAAGGTATTAATAATGAAATGGAATCTATGTATATAGATGAACTTGGGTTAATTTCCTGGCTTAACATAGAAAGACAGATACTATATATTTATTATTTGAATCCTATCATTATGTTGTAAGAGATTCAATTGTATAATAATTACATTATTATTCAACATTTTGTCATTTATTTTTTACTTTTATAAGCGTCCCAATGAAAATTTAATACTTTTTAGTTAAGTTTTTTAGTGATTCATCCATATATCTCTATGCATTGCATGATTCATATAAAATTAATAAAAAACTGGCGTCAAAATCCATTGAAAAGCAAAAAAAGAGAAAAGAAATGGAAACCCAACAAAACTACAGGCAATGACAGAGGCCTCATTGTTAGTCTCATAAATAGGCATGAAGCCCCACCAATCTAGCCAAACGATTCATTCACCATCAGAGAGCATTTAAAAGGAAATTATTAGCTGAAATGTGGCCCGATCTCCTCCTGATTATTTAATGGAACATGAACATGGAAGCTTACGCAATGGCAAAGAGTTCATTATGAAGACGAAGACGATGACGACGACGACGACAAAGACATGGCACAGCTGCAATTCTTCTCCTACTACTACTACTATTACTATTTCTTGTTATGTACCTAGTATTTATTTTGTTTGTTTCTTTTTTTGTCTCTTTAGCAATTTTTAATTAACGCTTTTTGCACAATGCTTGTCTAATTACGCCTATGGTGCCAGATGCACGACACAACACAACAAAACGGCACTAAATCATCATCATGATGGCAGCTGCTAAGAGTCCTGCCAGGATGATGATCATGATGATGATGACAATGACTACGATCATGGCATGGCAATTAGGCATTTGGCTGCATTTGATGATGCCAATCATTAATTGAATAAAATTTGCATTTAAATGTACCACAATGTGGCCTAAAGCCATAACTACAAGTAGGTAAGACGATGCGATTGACGATACAAGACTTAGTTTTGGTATGAATGGATGGAATGGATCTTCTTTTTCTGTTCCAGTGTACCAGTGTACTATCCAATGGTGATGAAGTCATATGGCATACGCAATGCCAATTTAAAATGGTTAAAATAAATTGGATTGCAGAATGGTCGTACAGCAAACTAGACTATCATCAATTTAAAATCAATATGTCACATAAATTGGAAGGGAAATCAACGCCAAAGGCCGCCAGCAACAAAAAGAAAAAAAAAATAAACAAAAAAAGAAAATAAATAAATATTGGAAAGCAAAATGGTCAAAAAGGCCACAAAGGCAAACTCGGCGACTTTGTAACTCGTAGTCGTCGTCGTCGTTGTCGTCGCTTGGGTTTTATTGGCCACTTTTGGCCACATCAGCGACAACGATGAGACAAGCGCGCTTCCTGGGCACCATAGTTGAATGTGGGATGTATGCCTATATATACGTATGTATGTATGTCTTGGACAACTTGCCATTATTATGCGCATGTTGCCTTGCCATGCGATTGTTGTTGTTGTTGCCGGATTTGTCAGCGATCCTCAAAGTGATAAAAATTGCTCGTAAATCCTTAACGAGTGGAGCTAACACGCGCTTGCAGCTCCTTCAAGTGATGCCACCCCCCCTCTCCATACTCATCCCACCAGCAGTTAACAGCCAACATCCAATTCCTCCTCAAAACATGCCAAATGAAACAATGGCCCAATGGCCGTTCCATATTCCAATCCTGGCACCCGAAATGGACGCTCTCATCTCTTGATCTGCATTGTTAGCTGTTTTGTCTTTTGACTTTTGTTTTGTTTTTCCTCTTTGCTTTTCCCTTTTCTTTTTGCATTTAAACAGAACTCACACCAAAACTCCAAATTGACTCCATTAAATTCCAATTGTCCAATGTTCAGTCATCCAATTGTTGTTGTCGTCGTCGTCGTTGCTGTTCTAGTTGCTATTCCTGTGGGGGTGTTGATATCGACTATTGGCCAGTATTTCAGACTGTCAAAAGTTTTGCTTAAGTAGACAAAGTTGCACAATTTCCATCATCAAATTTTATGATTTGCACAAAACTCTTTTCACCAATCAAATCTTTACATGAACCCTTCTACCTGATATTGCAAAAGGGTAACGACATAATCCGCTAACTCTATACAGAGTCAAGGAGTTAAGCGCATCAGTTCTTAAACTCAAATCCCTATCATATCCTTTTCATAGAGTCAGTGTAGATCGGCTCGTGTGCACCTGCACTTGAGACGAATCAGTTTTAGACCATGGACTGGAGGAATTGCTTGTCAAGTGCACTTCAGTAGACACTCGAGTATCTTTTTTTTTTTGTTGTTTTGTAATGTCATCATGAAATATGAAGGGTTCTTGAAATTGAAGAAAAGGATTTTTGGAAACAAAAAAGACAAATCCTTTTTGCGAATTTGCCGACACACTTGAACTTGATGGGAACATCATTAAATCCTCTCTCTAACTCACTTGAAAAAAAAGAAGAGAGAAAAATATAAAATATTACGCAGGACAAACAAGACCAAGCATTAGTGTAATCCTTGTGGACACACCCACAAACGGCAGTCAATGAATAGTTAGAGGTCCTCAATGTATGAATGAAAGAATGAATGAATGAACTGTGATGCGTTGTTCATTGATAGAAAAAGAAAAGGACACTGACCATGGATCTTTGATATTGTTTTGAAGGGTTTGGGAAAACAAAAGCCCAGCAGGTTACTTGGCTATCCGATTGCCCTTTGGGATCATGGGAATCCATATATATCTATATATATATATGTATCTATATAGATAAGAATAACTTGCTACAATCGCATGGCAATAAAAATTAATAAAATAAAGCAAGTGTCGTGTTCAAGCCATTAAATAAATTTAACAGCTCAATGACTTGTCGAAAGGTAACAAGACAAAGGAATAGCCATATAAAATAAACCAAAGGGGGGAAGAGAACGAGAACGAGAGAGAGAGAGAGAGAGAGAGTGACAGGGGAGTAGTAAGGAGTCATTGGTATAATTGAAGCGAATAGGCTCAGGCAACCATGTCTTAATTAGCAGACCCGAACTTACATTAACCTTAATTTTAATGATTCTTGGCTTAATTGCGGGCGCCAAAGCTCCGCTGGTCCATGGTAATTTCCACTCATGTGTCCAGCAGCGCATGTGCTTGAGATCGCAGGAATTGCACTTCATTGCCAAAGATCGAGGCCAAGCAATGACCACCAATGTGGTGGCAGTATCTTACCTGCATCTGTTTGCCCGAGACTTTGTCTAAAATCTTATAATGGCCATAAATTATGTCATTGGAAATGCCCAACGAATTGTGTTTTTTAACACCTAATGCGCCCATAATGCGTTCCTCTACCAATTGTGAGGTCCTCCAAAAAGTTGACTTTGAAAATACCCACCAAATGCTAGTCTAGGCAAGTCTACATTCATTCATTTATTCTTTCAAATGATTCATTCATTCACATTTCTTTTTTTTTTCATAATGAAAATGTTTGCTGTCCGCTTTTTAATTCTTTTTTTTTTTTGGGATTTTTTTTTTTGTGTTGTGTTTTGTGCTCCCCTTATAAAAGATTTATGTTCATGAATGTAAATGCCTTCTTCAAATCTTTTTTATTGGCTCGCTGTGCATTATATTCTCATGATTTGTTGCCATATTGTTGGTTGGGATGATATGATATTATTATCACACTCTGACACTAACTGGCTTTCTCCATTTCTATCTTTGAACTAAAAATTATTAAGCTGATTTTAATTGCGCTCCATGAATTGGATCCAAGAATCATAAATCTAATTTAGTGCCTTTATTTGAATTTAGACATTTTTCTAATTATGCAACCAAAACTTTACTTTTGTATTGATACGGATTTTGATTGAAAATTTATTGCTAATGTATTGACGATTTGTTGTTGTTCTTCGTTCGATCGATGGATCGATAATCTCCTCATACTTAGTTATGTTTATTTGGTATATAAATATTTTTGTTCGATGTGTTTATTTTTCTTCAACACAATAAATTGTAACCTGGCCCTGGGACAGAAAGATAAAGATATAGATACTTTAACTTTGCTATATCAAATCATTTTTTTAAATGTAAAAATTGCTTGTTTATAAAATATCAAGATAAGCATCGAAATTTATAGTATACCAATGCAGTTTAACAATGATAAGTTAAAATAATTTACAGACAACATCATTGTTGACTAGAGAAATGTGTTAATGAAGTTTCATAAGTTTAAATAGATTTATTTTTAATTTCAAAAGCCACTAAATTAGAGAAAATTTGTAGGACAAAGTTTTAACTAGATTAACAAGATGGATATAAATTTAATATATATAAGAAAATCTATTTTATTAAATGTGAAATATTACTTATAATTAACTTGGCCCTTTAGATAGAACTAATTAGTTTTTGAAAATAAATTTAAATATAAAACTTATCTTATAATTTGTAACAATATTTGTTAAGGACTTTACCAGACTTCAATCAGATATATTCAATCATTTGATACAGCAAAAGTTATTGGTATTTGTGCTAAAATATAAATAATTGTAGAGATAAATAATTAAACTTAAGTTGCAGATTCATTATTCTTAACTTCTTCAAACTTTGTTTTTTCCTTTGCCTTACCCGTTCTTTATATTAATCATCATTGCCATTATCATCATCATCGTCATAATAATCATGGCCAAAATTAGTCGCCAAGCTGACAAAACGTTTAGTACCAAGCTCTCACCCAATTGCTCGAAATCCCGAACCAAAGCAAACCTTACCAAAAAAAAGAAGAAAAACCGCAGCAAAAACACATTTGTTCATTTGTCATGCAGAAGAACTGTGTTGCCGTTGACATACATTCATGGATGGTCTTTTGCTGTATGCCAGCAGCAACATAATATTGCTGATGATCATCAATGTTGTTGTCCTCCTGCTGCTTGGACATTGCACATTGCGCAATAAAACAGGGGAAAAAAAAGCGGCGCAACAATTGAGGAGAATCCATCATTAATAAGCCCTAAAGTGGCTGCCCAGGGACAATAAAAACAAAGGCCAAAATGGGCAATGTACAAACAAGTCATGGGTGTAGGCTATCAGCAATAATGTGGCCTAAACTGAGTTGTTTAGACTTAAAACAAATAACCTGTTGGAAGAGGGAAAAATAGTTTTATTAATTAACAAAACTTTAAAGTTTTGATATTTGATAAATTAAATGACATTGTTTTGAAATGTTTATTTTGATTCCTGATTATTTAGATAATATTGGTTTGAAGGGTTTAATCAAGTTTTATAAGACTTTTTTAATAATTTCCTTGTAATTCAAGGTTATTCTATTTCTATTATAATGAAAATAATTTAGTCTCTATTTTGATATTTTATTTATATTTAAATAGAGATTAAAATATTCTGATAAAATTGTTATTACATATTTCACGATGTTTGTTTGGAATGTTTTTTTTTTTTTGTATATTTTATATATTATAATATTGTTTGTTTTTCTAAGTTATTTTAATAGTTTTATTTTTGTTTTTTTGTGATCTTTCAAAGATAGAACAAAATTGTGGATGTATTAAGTTGCTTCCTTATGGAAATATTAGGAAATTTTGATTACTGATCGATCTTTGTTGAGCTAACCCCTTCGATTCCTGTCTACGCTTATGAAATTGTCAGCAACATATGCACTTGTTTCTTCTGCTGATGCAGCAGCGAAAAAAATGGCAAACCGCTTTGGGCCATTTAAGGTAACGCAATTAATTATTTTTTAACTGTTTTGTCATTTCGGAATGCAGGCAGCAGCCATCGTTGGCCATCCGATTGGTCCTTCCTGCTGTGTCCAAAAGGACTTTGACATGGCCGTAGCAGCTTTCGCTTGTTTGATCGCTTGATCGGTGGATCGTTGGATCGCTGGATCGATTGATCGATTGATTGCTGCCGCAAAGTAAAAAGAAACAAAGAAAAAAAAAAAAGAGACAGACCACAAAAGAGTACAAATACATTGGCAGAGATTGTAAAACTTGCCATGTAACAAGTCGTTTTGTTAATTTGCCGCCGATTGGCTACCGAAACTTAAATACATAAATTCAAAAATAGAAAGTTTTTTGTTTCTTTCGAATTTTTTCTTTCGACCTCATGCAAATGTATAAAAATTAATAAACAATATGAGCTAAAAAAACCAGACACTTGTCATGCATGTGCAAAGATATATAAATAAAAATAAAAATGTTTAACAAAACAAAAAAAAAAAAAATAATAAAAAGCAAAGACTAAAATAAGATGCGAAATAAAAAAAAATATTCATAAATTTTGCCTCCAACAAGTTGTTTGGCCGCCCAGAGTTTGTTGCTTATTTGCTTTGTCTGTTTTGATTATAAAAAGCATTCAGCTTTAATTTGTCAATTTCTTAATTGGCGTTTCGTACGTTCCACAATGTCGGACAGAGACAGACAGACGAATTGCCTGTCTCTCTCTCTCTCTCTGTCCCTCACTCTTTTTCGCTTAGTAATTCCCCATGCTTGTTGTCTCACTCAAATGCTCACATCTATAGGCATATATGTACGGTTTGTATAGTAATCTGATGATATTTTCGATTTTTGTCGTTGGTTTTTTTGTTTTTGCGATCGGTTCGGTCGGTCGGTCGGTCGATCATTGTCGTTGTTCGGTTAGAAGAATTTTAACAAGCTACGGTGTTTTGGAATTTCGTTACGTGAAGAATTCAAAAATGTTTTACGCAATTAAAGAATCTGATAAAATGTCCACAAGCGACAAAGGTAAACCTTTAGTTATATTTTAAGATAAGACTTGAAAGATACCCTATGTCAAGTATTAAGCTAAAATACTATAAATTTAAGTATATCTTTTAGGAATCATACCTTTAGGAAGTTCCCTTTTGTCTTTTTTGAAACCCAAAGTTGAATAGAACAAACTATATAGACCCTTTAAGGATCTTTGATTCCAATAATGTTAACTGATTATGATTTCATAGTATCTTACCAACTTCATATACCTTTTATTAGTAGTAGTAGTACCCTAGTAAAACCAGAAAAGCAAAACTATGGACTGCCAATCGATTCCCTGTTCCCTGTTTCATCTCCTCATATCGATCTCTTGTCCGATGGTTAAATATGACAAATTTCAACGAAAGAAATAAAAACAAAACGAATGAGTACAAGACAAAATCAGAAGCTTCAATGCACATCAATATCGATCGAAACGAGCCACAGCTCCTGTCTCTGTCTCAGTCTCTCTCTCTCTCTCTCTTCCTCTTTTTTGTCTCTGTTGTTGTGGCACAAACCAATTAAGCCGAGATTAATTGGCCATGTCAAGTGGCGTAATCGAGCGCGAACACAAGTTTGACATTTCATAATTATTTCAACTGTCTTTGTCTGTGTGAGAGTCTGAGCCAATGTCTTTTTGTTGGCCTCTCTCTCTCATGATCGATCAATCGTACGATAGCCTGGGCCTTGGGTGTGCGAGTGTGTGTGTCTGTGTGTGTGATAAAGATGTGCTGTGGCTGATATGATGGAATTGTATATAATTGACTGTTTTTATATGATGATTCTTTGTTTTTTTTTCTTTTATAGGAAAACAACATGGGGTAAGGGTTTATTTGGTGATAATCTGATTGATATTTTCTTGTAATTATCTTGTCAGAATTTTAGATCGAGATTTTTAATTAAATATCTCAGAGCCTTTATTTTCATCATTACGTAGCCATATTTGAGGTTTGCTTAGTGACTAGTTTTCCTTTCGCTTGAGCCATAATCATTATATAAACTTAATTGAAAGTAAATTTTCATTGTTTTGGCCTTTTGTGCTTTTTAACCCCTTGCCATAAACTTAAACCAAGTTTATTTTATGATTTGAAACTTTCTATTTATTTAGGTATTATCCACATCGCCCAGTCCACCACACCCACATCCCAATTGGAAGTTGCAACTCCACACAAGTCTCCTCTCATTTTGCAGCTAATTTGACAACAATTTACTGTAATCACAATCGATTCGTGTTTGCCAATTTTTTAATTGTTTTCAATCCTCTTTTTAGGTCCCGGAGTTGAAAACAAAAACCAAGACACACGATCGAGTAATTTACGATGGCCTCATGGTGATTGGGACACCCAAACAAACGAACTCCATTAGCTGCTGATGGCTGGTCCTCACAGTTCGTGCGAACTTCTAGGAATTATGTTGTTCCAATTAAAATAAAAATTAAAATAAATAAAAGAAAAGAAAAGGAAGAAAAAAAGAAGAGTAAAACAGAGCCACACTCTCAAACCTGGATGCTGTGTGGAGAGTCTTCTGTTCCGTTTTTTTTTTTTTTTTTTTTTTTTTTGTTGTATCGATTTGTGAAATGGAGCTCCGAGTTGGCTCCCATTGATTTCTGAGTTGCTGATTTCCATTTAACCTGCTGCTGCTTCTGCTGCACTGGCGAGGACTTGGGATTCACAGCAACATTGCGACTGGCTGCACCCTGCGGATCGCGCCCTGGATTCATGCGATACAATCGTGGCTTTTGTGCTTGCCTTAAAACGACTTTAATATGTAAATTCGATTTCGGAAGCCAAAGTAATTAATACTAGAATGCAGCCTGCACCACCACCACCAGCAGCAGCAACAGCACCACCATTGCCACCAGACTGAATTCAAAATTAATCCAAACAAAACGGATAAGAGAGCAAAAGGCAAACAGAAATGTTAATTTGCCTCGTCGTCGTTGTCGTCTTCGATATCGTTGTTGCAGGAAGCTATATACAATATATACATACATATGTATATATATCTCTGTATGTATGTATGTAAGAAACCTAAAGGTGAGAATATTTTCAGTATTTTCAGCCTCGATTAGGCTTGAAATTTATGTTGTGGCCCTTGAGGATAGTTTCGAACTTTTGTCACTGCTTTGTTGGTCATTCAAATAAAAATTATGCTTGACATATTGGTATAACTTTTGTTTTTAATTATGAATGACATTTTCTCTATGTCCCCCATCCACTTAGGACTATCGTGTGGTGGTCCAAATGATTCTCTTTTCTCTTTGCCTGCTGTGAAATCAGAGCTCTCGTCTGAGATAAAGATCTTGGTAACTCTTCAACTTGTATGTATGTGTGTGTGTGAGCCATAATGAAACTCATTGATGTAGGTAAATTATCGCTCTGTTCTTAACGTCGTGTTTTCGTGTTTTTTAATTGGGACTTTGGGAATTTAGTGAAAAATGCTAATTAGTTGAAAGGGTTCGTCTTCCATCGTCTTGTCTTTTCCATTGATAATATTGCTTAAGAACCAAATGACAACGTATCTTGGGTACTAGGAAACTCTGAACAGAATTGTACTAAACTAAACTGAGATTTACGTTATGTTTTTTTTTTCTTTTCTGCTTTTCCTTTACTCCAATCCCCCCTTCCACCATCCGCGTTTGGTTTTTCAATCTGTATCTATAAAATTAGATTAGCAGTTAATTGGTTAATGTGCAGCCAGCAACGTTTGTTAATTGATTCTTGGAAAAACTTTTCAATACACATCTTTAAAACAAGAAAGAAGGTATCGAACAAAAAAAAAAAAAAAAAACCAAAATCAGGTTTTAATTAACAACTATTTAGGTGCTCTTCTGGCTACCGACTGCTTGTTGCATGTTTTCTTTAATTTGGCAGCATAAAATTATCATTTGAGTTTCGTGTGTTTGTGTGTGTCTTTTCTTATTTTGATATATGGTATTATATAGGGTAAAAGATTTTAAAAATGTTTTGCTCTTAATCCTCAGACATGCACGGTAGCCAGTTTGGAATTTTTTTGTGACCAGTTCAAATGAGTTTGAAACTGAAAGGTTCAATCGACAATATTCACTAATTGGTTTTATGGGTTCCGCAGTTAACTTTTGTCACTCTCTCTACTTCTATTTTTATATCGAAAAGCTTAACAGATTTCATAAGCTTTAAGAGGTGGTTGTGGGGTAAGGGGACATTTATTTATATTTTTATAATTTTATGTTAATTTGAACTCTTCTCTTTGTTTGATTTCTTTCAATTGGCTTGGCATTTGTTATCACATACCTATTTATATATACATATATATATATCGATCAAACTGATAAGATTGAACAAAATTATTTCTTTTATCTGACCATAAATAGCTCAGGGAAACTGGGTCAAAGCAACCAACTAACCCAACAAGAAAGACACAGATACAGTCTGTTGGCGGTGGCAGCATCTCTACCAAAAAGTATATATATGTACTTATATGTATATACATATATTCAACTTGCCACAGTCAACATAATCAACATATGGGCGGGCCACCTCTTTGCCTCACACTCGCACTCTCTTGGTCACAGTTTCACTCTCAGTTCCAGTCTCTTCTGGTTACCCCCAAATCCAAACATGCTGTAGGCTGTCTTGTTGCCTTGTAATCCGATAGTTTTATAGTTTTGTAGTAGCGCACTCATAAATTTAAGCCCCCAGAGAGACGTACATACATACATGTCGCAGCATCAGGTGTTAAGCGGGCACAAAATACCCTATAAATAATTGTGGGCATCTCAAATCGATTATAATGCGAATAGAAAAATTTAGAAATTACATATTGAATTGAATAATAGATACATCAAATTTTAAAGTTTCTTTAGTAAAGAAAAGTCTATAAAATATTTTATAAAAAATATAAGAAATTTGTACATATTTTATATAAAATTTATGTAAGGAAGTAAGCCAATATCTAGTAAAAATTTCGACAATTTTATTATCTATTAAATATTTGGAACTGTATATATCTGGAAAAGGTTTTTAATCCTTATGAATTTGTTTTAATTTCCGAGAAGGGAAAGTCTATCTTGTAAACCTACTTCAGAAATTAAAAGAAATTTTTAAATTATATTAAAAAAAAGTGTATTTAGTAATCAGCTTAAAAATAAAAATAATATTTTTTTTTGGTTTTGTCTCGCTTATTGTTTCTCAGCATTTGTCTTGAGAAAAGTTGATAAATTTTTTTATATTTTTTTTTTTTAGATTTTTTGTTTGGTCGTTGCGGTTGCTGGCTGTTGGCTGCTTGTTGTTGTTGTTGTTGTATTTGTTTTATTTTATGTTTTTTCTTCTCTTTTTTGTTGTTGTTATTTATTACACGAAAGTCATTCTTTTTTAATAGTCATGCAAATTAATTTTGCTCATTTGTACAACAATAAAAATGTTAACTAATTAATTTTGATTGAAATTTGCATGCAAAAAGCGAAAATCAATTTGCACGAGCATTGATAACTGTATATATATACATATATATATGTATATGAACAGGGAAGTGTGGCAGGGGAGGGTTTAGCGTGTTGTTTGAAAATTTAATTTTGAAAAATAATTTATAATTTTTGAACCGCAAGCGACACGCCATTTGGCAACTAGTTCAGCCAAAACAAAACGAAAGTCTGCCTAGAAATGGGGGAGGAGAAGGGCAAGTGTATGGAAGGTAAAGCATTTTAGCGCAAAGGACTCACAAAGCGCCAGGACTAAGACAAAACAAATGCCTAATTAGGACAAAGAATTAACATTTTGTCACAACGGAAGTTATGTTAATTAATTTCGACTATCAAATCTCAACTTGACAAAAGTTAAAGGAAACTGATAGCAATCGGTAAAATGGAACTGAAAGCAAAATGGAATTCCATAATACAAACGATAGAGCATTAAGGCAACAGTTTCTTTTATTTTTATTTCTGTTTCTTATTTTTGTTTTTGGGGTTTTGGAAACGTATCTTTGTTGATGTTGTCCGACTGTTGCGACTGACTTTGCCAATTATAAGCCAAAAGACATTGAATTTCGCTTTATCGCGGCATTTTTTAGGACGTATGAAACCTAAAAGATAGAGAGAGAGAGAGAGTGAGAGAGAGAGATTGGTGAGACTGGCACAGATCGAAAAGGCCGCAACTCGGCACAGGAATCAACAAATATATATATGTATGTATATATCTCAAATTAGCAAACATTTTATATCTGTCAGCTACTGTTCTCCCTAATTAATAACAAGATGCCTTTTTAATTCCATTTCGTGCGTTTTGCGCGCCGTTGAGCGTTTTAATTGCCCCTGAAGGAAAGGTTTTTTTTTTTTTTATTTTGCTCCTCCTTCCTCTGCATTTGTGTCTTCTACTTCTACTTCTACTTCTTCTTCTTCATTTTATGGAACCCCTTTTCTTTAAGGAATCAACTGCAATTGATGGCCAAAACGGGCGCCTTCGTGTTACTGGGCAGTTAATCGCAACAGTTTGTAATTATAACAAATTTTCAATCTATTTAAGGGCTGTTATTCTGTTAAAATTATTAATATCGTTTATCAACCAAAAGGAAATGGCCATAAAGGCAAATAGTTCAAGTTTGTGGAATTTAACCATTAGTGACGAGTCAGCAAACAGGTTATGATAATGCCAAGCAAGAGTGGAATTTAAATCTATTGTAATTTTATTGCAAGAACTTATATGTAGCATTTTTTATGTTTTCCATTAAATTATATATAACATACATATTTGTATATAGCGATAAGTGCATTGTATGAAGAAGATGCTGCAGAAGCAACATTTATATCGGTTCTCTACAACAATTTATCTAACAAAATAAATTTGGAATTAATAATTATTGATTTTAAACTTGATTGACCAAGTGGCCCAACTTTAAGTAGGCTATTAGATTTCACAAATACTTATAATAACCTAAGCCCACTTTTTATAAAGAAAGTTGAAATTAAAAGTTGGTTAATTCAATAATATTTCATATTTTCATTTAGAATTGAGTTTTTATTGAATTATGGCTAGGCTTTATCCTAAATCACACACATATTATCTAAGTATACACATACCTCTTGGATAAGATATGGAATAATACAGTCAAACCTAATGAAATTCTCACCGAAATCCAGCTATAAGTTGGACATTTTTAGCCGATTTCAAAATCGCAACTTTACGCAGTTTAAATCTAAATTAAAACTTTAAAAACTTGAAAAATTAAATTTTCGATCCTATTTTTGCAATTTTTGATGATGATACCCCTTAGAAATTTTCAAAAATCGGGTCGAAATTATTTTTTTTCAACTTTTCAAGATTTCTATGCTAATTAAAAATTGGGATTTCAGAAAGCAAATAAAGATAAAGTTTTGCAAAAGCGGCCAAAATTTGACTGATTTGTAGCCTGGTGAAGTTGAGGTTTCTTTTCAAATTTGACTGAATTAGACAATTGCAAAGTTGAAGTTTTTTCCAAGGACACGTTCGTTCTTCTCTTTATATGGCTCTAAGTTGGCCATCTTTTGGCCTATTTTAAAAAGTTTTACATCGTTTTCATCGCAACTTAGCGCAGCAACAAACTATATTAAAACTTTCGAAACACAAAAAAAAATAATTTTTACTCGATTTTTGTGATTTTTGACGATGTTACCCCTTTAAAAATTTTCAAAAATCGGATCGAAATTATTTTTTTTCAACATTCTGAGATTTTTATGCCAATTAAAAATGCATTTCCAAAGAGCAAATAAAGATAAAGTTTTTCAAAATCGGCCAATATTTGTCGAAATTGGAGCCTGGTGAAGTTGAGGTTTCTTTCAAAATTTGATTGAATCGGACAATTACAAACAACTTCGCTAACTCTTTAAAAAATTTTCAAAAATAGTATTTTTTTCAACATTGTAAGATTTTTATGCCAATGAAAAATTGCGTTTCCAAAGAGCAAATAAAGACAAAGTTTTTCGAAATCGGCCAATATTTGACGAAATTGGAGCCTGGTGAAGTTGATGATCGATGTCCTTTTTATGCGGCTATGAATAGGTCATGCTTATGCCGATGACCCCTCATTTTAGTTTTGTAACTATATCAATTTTACAGAAAGAAAATTTGTTTTTCTTTTCCTTTGATGCTCTACATTGGAGTTCTTCCCTAAACATATTCATCACTCTCATTTTGAGGCATTAAAATGTCGCCTAGGAGGGCTTTCTAACCTCGAATATTTTGACAAAACTATAGATAAAGGGACATCTCTCCTTTAACCATTCCAAAATGCTGCACATTTCTTGTTTTCTTTTTTTTCGAAACATGTTAGAACAACACAAAACAAAACAAACAAACACAGAGTCAAATGAGACAAGTCAGACATCTTGTGGCCCATTGTATAAATAGATAAACACTTGAATCGAATGACACTAAATTGACATAAATGAGATCAAATGGCCATCGGAGTACAAATGCACACACACACACACACATGTGTGTGTATGTAAGTGCCGACGGTGTGTGACAGCAACTAACTTGGCTTAAACTTTTGCCGTCTCGATTTAGCCGATATGGTTATTTCTTGAATGTTTGTTGTAAAACCCATTCCGAAGTTCAGCTCAAGTGTTACTGACCATAAATCCAACCGCGTCCAGGCATTTTAGTGTGTTTTATTTATTCTTTTGGCAAGCAACATACGCCATATAGACCTGGCTAACGACATATATATAAAAAGCAACTGTGTTGAGTTTCCACTGAAGAGTTAAATGTGAAAACCAGTTTGGCTAACAAGTTGGCTTTTAACCACGAAAACTTGTTTCTGTTGATCAAGAGTCGGGCAACGCCTACCATATACACCCCAGGCCAGAGATGGTAGGAGGAGCTTTTCCAAAGATGGTGGTGGTGCTGCTGCTGCTGCTGGTGCTTGTGGTGGTAGTGGTGACTGGACAAAAATGGTGGGCCTTAGCGCTAATAGCGATCGAATTTATGGAATTATTTCATTGTTCTAGGAATTTGAATGCCGGACACCAAAAATGGCTGCAGATTTTGAGAAACGAGACAGAGACAGTTCAGGCCAGGCTTGGCCAGGAACCATGGTAATATTTATTGGATGATTCAAACAATTGCCTTCAGGATGTTGTTGGCTATAAACTGAGACAGAGACCGAGAGAAAAAGAAATAGAGAGAGAGAGAAAAAGAGAGACATATATACATGGACTGTCAGAGTTTGCAGAGTGTCTTTCGCTTTGATGGCTTCATTATGCAGTAGTTGGCCGTTTTGGCTCTGAGCTCTTTGCCGTTGTGGTTTTGCTTTACAAATTGGCTGATTTAATATTTTTGCCAATTAAGTTTTGGCTAGCGCATTTTAGGCATGCAGTGAAAAGTTAGCCCATAATTGGTTTGGCAGCATAAAAATCACATGAATACATTTCCGTTCCATGGCAATTAACTGCAGTGAACTCGAAAGCACTTCACTTTGAGAGAACTTCATCTTTTGAGTTATCTCTGCACAAGTGCAACTAAATTGACTGTTGTTGCTGTTGTTGTTGTTGTTGCAGTTGCTGCTGCTGTTTGACAGTTTCCAGGTTGGCCAACTTCATCGCCGTTCAGTATGTCTTGTCATTAAATGCCTGAACAAAATTATCTTGTTAAAATTACAAATAACACGAACATGAAGTAATAAAAACGTACGGAATGAATAATGTGCGCCACGTTAAATCGCCGCTCTTGACTCTTGTTGGCAAGTTGATGTTGGCCAAGTTGGATGAAACGTTAACCGGTTCCAAACCATCCAAACCATCCATCCATCCATTCGTCCATCCAACATCCAGCATCCTTCATCTGTGATGTTACCCACTCAGCATTCTTATAACTTTATTTTATGTGTCGATTTTTAGTGCTTACTGCTGCTCGGTTGCAGTTTCGTGAACTTTTGAAGTTAATTGGTTGGCGATTGTAACGACTGCAAAACCACAACAACAACAACAACAACAGCAACAACTAAAAACTCTTTCAGCCTCTTTTGTTTTGACAAGTTGCGATTTGGTCAACTGCATGGTAAGGTGAATGTGTTTGAAATTGGTCACATAATTTTAACTGAAAATACTTGCCAGTTATCCAATTATATATAGTTACTTATTTCCTAAGGAAGAGAAAGTTTCAATTTTACTCACCACCTCCTCCTATAATATCTATATAGATTTTAAACTATTAAAATTAATGGTAAACATTTGAGATTAGTATAAGCCTTTAGCTAAATGATTTACACAACTTTTCTCAGCATTTTCCCATATAAATTGCAATGTTAACACAAATATGGCATAAGGTTTTCCATTCCATCCCATTTAATGCTATTTCACGTAGAGCAATAAAAAATATTATCCCTTCTTTCACTTTGACTTTGAGTGCATAGTTAAAACTATTTTATGTCTTAATTAAAGTTTATAGCACATTTTTTCTTCTTCTTCTTCTTTTTTTTGCTGTTGTTTGTTTCGTTTTGAGGCGTTAAAAAAGAGTTTATTTTTTTTTATTTTAGTTTGGTTATAGTTTTTTTTCTTTTTTTTTTTTGGTTTGAATTCTCAAGTTGAACCGCCCGTCGTTGGAATAACCGTCAAGATCATCGGCAATCAGCGTAAATGAGTTTCCCCTGTATGTGTGTTTTTGTGTGTGTGTGTGTCTGTGTGTAAGTGTTGGCCATGTACAAATCGCTTGATTGGCTTGCACTTAATTGCCAGTGGCTGGCTGCAACTCCCACTTAGGCACCACAGTATTCGACCAGCCATGCTGTTTTTTTCCTCCTTTTTTTTTTGTTTTAGCCAGGTCGTGTCTTTGGCTGTTGCTGCTTCTGCTAATAGGCAATTAAGTTTCAAGTGCTACCTGCCATTTTGTGTTGTCTTTGGTTACACAACTCGACGAATTGGAATTCGGTTGTAATATTTATGTAAATAGATCTACTAATTTTTATAATTTGCTAAAATGGAAGCACTGCTCGTGCTCAGCCAAGGCCCATTAAACACAAAAAACTAATTCTTTGCACTAAAAACTGACATCTAAAAACCATTAAGTAAGTAAAAATAATATAATCAATCCTCTTTTATGGAGTTTGCTTTGTCGGATCCTTAAATATAAAAGTTACTGAGTAAAATTAGAAATAAAAATAATAATTAAATAGAAATAAACAATATAAATACAAAAGAAAATGTATTTAAGTTTTATTTTCGATCTCTGAATTGAATTTCTATTTCGTTGTCTATTCCTGAATTTTACGTAAAGTATTAATGGTAATAAATCAGAGAGAGGATATTCATTTCAAAAGTCTTTACACCAAGTTATCAAGTTAATTAAAAATTTTTTATAAATACCTAGTCCCGTTATTTGTAGTCATTATTTTTAGTTTTTAAATATTGCACCTTTTTGAATATTATTTTTCATTGGCACTAACGATAAATGTTAATATTAAAATAAAAAATATATTTATTATAAACGATAAATAGTAAAAAGTCATAATATTTTGTTGCTCGTTAATGAAACTATTCTGTAGACCTTAAATATAAATATATAAACTTAATTACCAACTAAATTATATCAGACTATGACTAAAACTTGGCCCTTCAATGCAAGTTGCAAGTGGAATCCTCTTTGCCACGTCCATGGCGACACATCTTCATCCTTTAATGGCATCTGTGGTCATATGCCTTCGACTGCTGCTGCATTGTACAATTAAGCACACTTCCGCTCTGAGGGATGTCGCCGCTTCCGTGGAGATGATGCAGGAGGTGGAGTTAGGGTAGCTTTCTTCATATTTTGAATGCCTTGTGACTTTTTAATTGCGTATACGCCACTTGTAACGGTCGTTGGGCAAAACGTCTTAATTAAGTCATTTGAAGAGTTCCCTCCTCTCTCTCCCGCGCCCTCTCCCTCTACCGCTTTAAGTATTATTTTTTATTGTGCCTCTCGCTGTAATTATTATGATTACTTATTATTGCCTGCCTTTCGTTTCGTTTCGCTTTGTTTTTTCATTTATTTTATATATATATATAAACTTTTTTTTTTCTCTTGTTGGAGTCAAAGACGGCAATTTAATGGCCGTAGATATTTCCGAAATTATTTCAAGCATTTCATACTGATATTTTCATGAAGGAGATGGAGTTCTTTTACAAAGCTGCCGATTGCTTAGTTTATTGTCACAAATTAAGCAGGCATCTTGGTTGGATAAGCAGACAAGAGTAAATTACCACTTTTGGTACCGGTAGCCGTTGGCCATAACTTTAGTCTGTTATTTGGCTCAATAAAATTACAAGAGATTGCCACTAAATTGCCAACAAAAAGTATATAATTCCAATGGCCTCAAGTGCCGCCGATTTATTATGTTGTTGAGTGAAGAATAATGGCTTAATTTTCTTTTTTTTTTTTATTTTTCTGTTCCACTCTTTCAATTTTTGTTAATACAGAGCATTGAAGATACATGATATTCAGCAGAAGAAAAATTCCATCAATATGCAAAAATTTTCAATTAAAATTGGCCGCAAACAAAAGGCAAAAGATAACTTCACCATATGCATATATAGTAACAAAAACAACAACAGCAATCGGTGGCAATTTATGTGCACTCAGCGCCATTTTCACTTCATTGTATCGCGACCAAACAGCGTCAGACGGTAAAAGAAAATAAAAAACAGAAGAACAAAAGCAAAAAATTAATAAAAAAAAAATAAGCGAAAAAAAAAATATGAAGCAAACAATAAAAAACTGAAATGGCACAAAAAGATGAGAGAAAAAAATGGTGAGTTGATGCGGGAAGAGGAGCGGGTTGGAACTGAACAAAAAAAAAAAAAAAACGCCAATGAAGAAGGCGTAAGGCATTGTGAGCGACAGCAACAACAACAACTGACAGGAAATTAGTTTCCATTTTTTGATGAATGCTTCGACAGGATTGTTGCCGTTGCCGTTCCTCTGATGATGCTTTTCAGTCTCGTTTGCCTGTTTTTTTTTTCTGTTTTGCACTCGTTACATTTTTTTTTTGTTTTCTTCCTTTTTATGTGTTGCCAGCATCTTTTTCCTGTTGGAGATCCTGGCATTCGTTCATCCAGCGCATAAATTGCCAGGCAACGTGACAACCGCTAGCCACGCTTCAGCCTGGTTGACTAAAGTAAAAAAAAAAAAAAAAAATACAAAAAAAAGCATTCGCAGTAACTTCCTTTCATTCATTCATTTAACAATAAAATATTAACAACGGTTATATCAAATCAACAAACCGGGGAAACTCTTATCTCTCATTCAAGTTGCATTTTGTTTACTCTTTTCAAAATCAAAAGACAAACCGAATGTACAAAATTTCATACTTTGAGTACTTTCAGTAGATATTTTTTATTGATTTTGGATATTATTGATTGGCTATGAAAGTCATTCAGAAGGATTCATAATAAAATTTTTGTCTTAATTTTATATATATTTTTTCATAAACTCTAGTTGCCAAAAGGGCAAATAAATTTCATATACTCTATTTGTTGTTGGGCTATAAAAAAAGGTAAGCTCCCATCATAATAATAATCATCAGCCACTGAGGGACAGAAGTAGCTAACAATGATAAGGGACAGCAACAGCAACTCCAATTGTCAGCTCTATATACTAGTATATATATACATATACCATCTATATACTACCAATATATTTATATATAATCCCTTTATAGAAATTGAGTTATGTTCTATCGTTTCCTGGAAATGTTGTCAAAGTTTTCTTGATTTTTGTATTTTTTTGATTTTGTTTAAAGGACCATTGAAATGACATAAAGCTTTCCGCTTGTCATTTAGTTGAGCTCATCATGAGGCCATAAATTGCACCATGTGTTGCCCCAAAAAACAAATTAACAAATTAAAGAAGCGGGTGTCATAAAATCATGCCCCCATCCCTCTTTCTCTCTCTCTCTCCCTGGCTCTCTATCGAATTTCATGTCACAAAACTTTGATTTATTTCCCAAAGAAAAACCAAGGCATTTAAATACGCTTTTGATTTACAAATAACAAATAAATGTTATGATGAGTGGGATCTTATATCTTCTTGGTATGCCGCCGGCAGATGGTACAGAAATTTAGGATACTTAAAATGGGTAAAAGGGGAATTGGCCTTGGCTGGTCACGCTCATAAAATGCCAACTAAGCGTTGAGAGCATCTAAATGGGGAAAAAATAAAGTAAGAAGAAAATAAAATGCCAAGGAAATGAAAAGAGTATTGAGACTTATGTATATATACATATATGTTGATTAAAACATCTTCTTCGTCATAGAGAGTTATGATGGTCCACTTAATAGCCCCATTAAGCCGTTTGGCAGCTGTAAATTTCTCGATTCGAATGCCTAGCGGGACAACCATACTAGAGAGAGAGAGAGAGAGAGAGAGAGAAACAATAAATCCTTATTAAATGCACAGCGAGCCAAAACTATTAACGGATATTTCTTTTGAATATGTGAGCAAAAAGGCATAAATCAATTTAAGTTCATCATCATCTGGTTGGATTTGTGACATTTTAATTACTTCTTAAAGATTTTGATTTACAGATTTACCTTGGAAATTGTGATCTCTTCATCTTCGCCTAAAGGAATGCATTTAAATTCTGTGTCGAAGTCAACACGTAAATTGAGTTATATTTAAAAATTAATTTGTTAATTGTCAATTCGAGATCGTGTAAAAGATCTTAATCTATATAAGACATACCAAGTATAAATGTGATTGTAATATATTCATTCAAGAATTCAACCATTTGCTTAATTAAGCTTCAATTCATAGCATTAGATCTGATTAACAGATCATGTTATAATTACAGACTGTTTAACAGAACTTAGCACAAACGGTTAAACTTCGTTAACATGAACATTTAACATTTTTAAATCGTTTGTATTTTATGTTAGACAATTATGTCCTTTAAACTATAAGTTTTTAGCACTAAAATTATGAATTTGGAATACGAATTTGTATTTATATATCAAAAAACTATGTTCTTAGATAAGTTTACAAGATAATATCGGTTTCATTAAGTCAATATTCCATAAGTGAAGTCTTTGTTTTTGGAAAAAGGTTGCAGACACTGTTTATAAAAAATAACACGCTGCACAAATGATTGCAATAAATTAGAAGACTTTAAATTTTTTAATACAATTATAAAAGGAAAAACTTGTAAATTGTTTTAAAATTTACAAGCAATCTTGGTCAAAAGGTTAAATTTTTTACAATAATCGTTTATCGTTGGTTGTAATCAAATCGATTTCCTCTACCACACCTTCCTTCTGTTTTGCTTGTTTATTGTATGTACAAAATGAAACAAATTCATTTGTTAATTATGTTGCCTAAGAACAAGTAACTTGTGCAATAATTATGCCACGATCAGTAACACGATCAAAGGCCAAGCCATACGACCACATCCCGGGCTAAATGATCGTGAAAATCAAAACAACATAATCATAAAATGCGCAAACTAAACGTGGTGTTGTTGCCTCTGTTGCTTTTGTTGTTGTTTTGTAGTTGTTCATTGGTTTCTGCGTCCAAATGGCACTTTGGTCTAAAGGCGATAAGGATCGCAAGCAACGACAACAACGACGACGAGGAAAACAACTCTACGTGTACAGTAGTAGTAGTAGTAGTAGAAGCCTGGCCTAGCCTGGCCTAGGTATAGCTTAAAGCCTTTTATTATCGGCCAGGATCGCTAGACCTGCGGCATGCAAATTTTCAATGCTATACCCAGGCCAAACTGTAGTTCAGCACTCAACGCATGCCGTAAATCACCAACAGCAGCAGCACCACCGCCACCACCACCACCACCATCACCATTCCACCACCAACAACAGTTGCAACAAATTTACAACAACTATGCCGTGGCTATGGCTGCACGACGATCTTCTCGAGCTATGCCAACAACAAATAACAAAGCTCTTTGCCAGCTATGCCAAAGTCATAGTCATGAATCAGTTTTTCATAGTGCAAAAGCACTTTTTGCCGATAACTTCATTTTGTGGCTTAATATGCTTGTTGAAGGTCTGGTAAGTAGTTGTTGTTGCTGTTCTTGTTGTTGTTGCAGTCATTGTTGTTGCCAAAAGCGTGAACTTGCCAACACCTTAAGCATTTATGTTGACACAAAACCTTTCCCTAAAGGCAAACAAAACAACCAAAGACTAACTCTAAGACGATGATAGCAAAGACTATGATAATAATTTTTCTTCAGCTTGAGGCTGCTGTCGATTAAGCTTAAGCGACAATTTTCCATAGTGTGCCAATGCCGATGCCGATGGCCATACTGTGGCCCATGCCGATGATCCAACTCCATCTCCACCCCCACTCAAGTTAAGCTTTGAGTGTTTTACAGCCTATGGCACTTGCCTCTCTTGGCCAGTTTCGTTTAGTTTCCATGGAGTCGTGAGTTGGCGGCACGATTTTCCATAGCAGCGCATGCTGAGTTCTGGACCTGGGACCGGGACGTGGTTTTTTGTTGTCTTTGTTAGTGGTAGCAGTTAGTTGACTGCACTAAGTTAAGATGTTTTGTTTTTGGGGGCTCTTGCATTGGCCTCAGTTAGGTGTATGCGCAATTATCTTGGACAGGCCAAAGCCAACGCCGATGAAGCCACAGAGTCTGGGCCTCTTTCCTCTTTCCTTCTTTCTTTTCTCTTGCATTTCGTTTTTTTTTTCTTTTTCGTTTTTATGGAATGCCGCAGCTTAGTTTTTCTTTTTATTGATTTATGATTTGTTTAACACAAAGGCACATTACCAGGAATTCAACTGGTAAATTCAATACCCATTTTTCCCCCACCCACAATTCGCTCAATAAACGCAACCATATGCCATGCATTTAAAATTGTCTTTACCAAAAATTTGATGGCAGCCTTAAACTTCATGCCACATTTGGGGTTTGCAATCGCAACAATAGTTGCAATCACGGACTCTGGGGGCCCAGAGTTTGCATTTTCAACACTCATAAACCAGGCTTAACTTAACATGAATACAACTTGAATATCAAAATATTTTATATGCACGCTTCCATTACCTTTAACATACCCCGTATTCCCCCTGCCCCCTTTAGAGTGTCCAAAAGGGATTTAGTGGTATGAAACGGTGTTGCATTTTGTGTGGTTGACTCTGAATGGCTTTTTGCGGGCAATTTATATTAAGTATAAATGCTGTAAAAATTAGACAACTGAATTAATTTTCCTAGCGACAAAAAGCTTGAAATATTATAGTCCTAAGAGATTATAGTCTATGAATTGTTTGCTTTTCGTAATGGTTTTGGTTCGTTAGCAGGTTAGAGTATAAAATATTTAGGAAAGGATACATCATCTTAATCCTTTGAAAACTTTTGTAAAGAGTATCTTAAAGTGTAAACTTATTTAGTATAAACAGGTAAATTTTTCGCTAGTAGAGATATATATTGTATATTTTGTCAAATATATTGCATATTTTAAACACAATCGAAAGATAAACATTCATGTCATGGCCCGATGTAAATGTGTAACATAAAATTTTGTAAAGACATTTCCTATATTATTAATTTAAAAAACTAGAGATCATTACAAGACGTGGGTTGTCAGATTAAATTCGACATAGAATTCGATATTCCCAATCCTTTACTTATTTGTAAATGAACCTTGACAGTCTTCTGTAATTTATTTTGGTTATACCCTTGAAGTTTAGAAGTTTAGAATTTTTATTCCTTTTATAAGATTTCATCATGTACCCACCCCTTATCAAATTTTTATCCATTTATACCTTAGGATCATTAACCATGTCAATTTCTCCACTTCAAAATGAGCTGCTGAAGAAGTTCTATTGACATAAGCCTCCGATTCTTCTGCTATTTTGATCGTTGGAAGCCAAAAAAAAAGTGCCAACTAAGCATGAATTGTGATAAATCAAATTGTAAACAAATCAATGATCTTCTTGGCTCCAAACTGTCTGGCATATTAGCCATATAGACCCAAGCATGACTTGGCCCAGACGCAGTGTCTGCCCAACTGATGGCAGACAAAAAAAAAAAGAAGAAAAAAAAAGAGTCTTACCTTGGCCATCGATATATTGTTGATTGATTTATTGAAGCGTTTCGCTGGCTGTAATGATGAAAAATTAATACTCGTCAATGGAAATGGGATTGAAAAAGGTCGATATTCACTTGAAGTGACTTTCAATTGGAGTTAAAGCGAAAAGCCCTTCTTATAAATTATTTATTGCCTTGCTTATTCTGATTCTATTGCCAGATTCTTTGGATTTCTTTTGTCCCAATAACACTTTCTTTACTCCCCTTGGTGATAACCTTTCTCTGCTTCTCTTTTGTGAGTTTTTTTGAGTCCAATCATTGCTTATTGAATAGATCGCTTTTGGCCTGGGAAAGCAAAAGGCTGGCTTTGACAATTGCCGCCCCCCCGCATATACATATACATATACATAAATATATAAATGCGTTAACTGATTAGGCATTCATACGTGCAATGATTAATAACAATTGCGATCAAACATTGTTAACCTGAGGTTAATTTACGCTTTAATCAATTGGGTTCATTTACACCAAACACCAGCACCAGCACCAAAAGGAATGACGAGCCCCCCTTCGGGCAATACGTGAATTGCCCCAGAGCTGTCGCTCATTTGTTCTGCTTGATGACGATGAAGCAATCTAGCGATCCAACAGCGCGATCGATCGCCATGTACCGGACAATGATCCGTGCGGCCTGAAGTTTGAAGTCAAAACACTTGAGATAATTGCAAATTGAATTATTGCTGAAAATATATACATACTGACTATATTTATATGTAACTTGTACATATATTGAAAATTACTATATTTTGAGCTACAACACATTCAAATTGATGACTTGATTGATCGATCCATCCATACATCCATCCACCATGGAGCTGAGTTTCAGTTTCTGACTGGGACTGAGACCTCTTGATTAAAGGCATACCGCGGCGCTCGCTGAAATTAAGTTAAACAAATTTTATAACACCTTTGCTCCGGCACACATCGGCCACTTGCCGCGATCGGAATGCAATCAGTTCCTTCTTCTTCTTCTTACTTTGTTGCTTCCTTTCTTTCTCTCTTTCCTTAACAAATGATGATGATACCAAGGAGGAGGCGATTGAAGCAAGTGAAACTCGTAGATTACTCTCCTCGTACTTAACCTCACTCACTTATAACAATAAACTAAATTGCAGTTGGCTTCGGCTCGATCAGAAACAAAGTGTGTTACGTTTATGTGTGTGTGTGTAAGTATGTGTACTTGTATCTTGTAGATACATACATCTGTGGAGTTGTTAACGTTTCTTCCTTCTCGACTTGGCCGAGCGCATCTTTTGGGCCATACAATGAGCTCTGTGATTAAGTTCAATGGTCGTTGAAAGATCACAAAACATTGCACCGATCACGTTGATCATGTTTATGAGGTGGATGACTGATGAATTTCAATAATAATAATAAAAATTTGATCTTTAATCATATATTTATGTAAATACCTTTAAGTATATTAAACTTAATTTCTTTTTAATAAGTTAGAAGCTAAAAATATTCTTACTGATACACTTTAAAATTCATTTCGGTTTCATCATTTAATGAAGTAAAATCTTCTAAATACTTTTGTGTTAACCCTCGTTTTAAGTAAGCACGTTCTCTCTTAATGATCGGCAATTTCAAAAACACCATAATCCAAAATGCCGCTAACGAAAAATATAGAGATATAGATTGGGATATAGAAAGATTAATATGAAGTTGGAGCGTCAACACCCTCGATGAAATTGGTAGATTATTTATTGTAAATTGACTACTTCAATTACTCAATTACTTAGTGATAAAGTCTAGTTTAGGCAGTGCCACTGACCAAATCTGGAGGACAACAAGAACAACAACAACTGATTCAAGCTGCTGTCGGGGCCAACTTAATTATTTTACCAGATCTAATCGGAAAAAGAGCGGAAATGCTGCTCTCTTACACTTACATTTGCAGTGACGATGCGGCTTGACACTGACACAACGATTCGAATGGACGATCAGTATGCAGATCACGATGTGGCAGCATCTGTGTGCTCATTGAGTTGCAATTAGCCCTTCTCTTTGCTGGCCTGACACAGCACCAGGTCGCTTGCACTTTAATTAAAAGACGATAAATTTGCCAATCTCAATGCCAGGGAACAACAGCAAGCGACTTCACATTTGGAGTTGGCTCTTGACAGGCCGAGACGCTTGGAGTGATATTTATTTATTGTTTGTACCCAAAGTGGCAACACAAAAGCCAAGGTGTTAATTTGTTGCTGGAATGGGAGGCAGATGGGGCGCAGGCAAAACCAAAGGCACACTCTGCTCGTTTATAGTGACGACTGAAATGGCAGCAGCCTCAGCCTTGGCTTGCACACAGCAAACGGATTCGGAATTGGAGTTGGAGTTGAAGTTGCAGTTGGCGTTGGCCCCATTCATGCGAATGCCCATGCCCATGCCCTGTTTTGGCCTTTTCATTGACGCTAACGAACATTTTTGTCCGATTTAATCCCATTTCATGGTGATCCTGCACAATTGGCTGGCCAAGAGAGAGAGCGAGAGAGAGAGAGAGAGAGAGAGTGAATGGAACCTAGTCTTGGGCTCGGTCCCAAGCCCTGGCAATTTATTTGCCGCGGATGCAGACGACGACAACAAATTCGAGTGCCAAATGATGCCAAGCGGCAGCCGCTCAATGCCCCTCACTTACCGTCTCCCGCTCGCCTCCCCCCTTTCTTACTCTATCCCCCGATCACCCACTTTGGCTTGACGTGATTTATTGGTTCGCCTGGCAATACCTGAGGGCGTTTTGTCGCAAATTAGTTGCATTCGGCTTCTGTTAATTTAGCGACTGCTGCTGCTGCTGCCTCCGATGCTGCCACTGCTGCTGCCACTGCTGCTTTTGCAAATGCAACGCAAATTGTGATAATTTATCGACAAGCAATGCTTTGCTTAAAGTTAAACAGAAATTACGGCTTTTTGACAGTCCTCTACCAGGTTTAACAGGGCCCATCCACATGAATCCAGTTGCCTTGCTGGCAACTGAAAGCGAAACCCGTTCCGCAAATCAACGCCTCGAATTGCACAATTTATGCGCCCTTACCTTAACTTTCGACCTCAATACATGGCCAACACGCCAGGGCCAACATGAAATTTATTTTTTATTAATTTGACATATATTAAATCGATTGTGGCTAATTGTGGATAAACGATCCATCCCCTTTTGCAAAGCTATCGTCTGTCAGATGGAAAAAAATGTATGAATTGGTATAATCAGAGATAATTTTATAAATATATAGCTTTAATATGCAAATATTGAGTCATATTAACTCAGTAAGACGAGTTCTGATAATGAGAAACTCTCAATGAATGGAGGAGAACATATTGAAGCAGAAATAGTCATTGTTTTTGTAGTTTTTGTTTGACTTTACTTATACAATCATATTAGCTCTTAAATATATATGTATTAAGAGTTTAAGCAATTAAACTTCAAGTACAAGGACTTCTATTTTTAAAAATTTCATCATTTGCAATAGTTCAATAACTTGGCCAAAATATTTATATTACTAAACACTAACTTAATTGTGAAAAACCGTTGTGTTTTATATGTATACATATATTTTTTTATAGACCCTTTTTAAGCTAACCGTTTCCCAACAATCAATGTTAATTTTTCATTAATCACGAACAACTTTGATATTTAACCACTTTTCCGTCTTCTCCCTGTCACTCTAGCTCATTTTTGTTCACTCGATTGCTTTGTATGTGTGCTTCTTGTTAGCCATTTATCTTTGGCTTATTTGCGGTTTACTTTTAATTTCAATGTACATACAAATGTACATCTATTAGAGCAGGCCTTTATGGTGTGTCGAGTGCTATATACATATATATCCAGCACATGTCAGTTATCGGTAACGATCATCGCATCAGCATCAACATCAGCAGCAGCAGCAGCATCAGCCAATGTCAGGCAATGTGCCGTGTCCGTGTGACATTTTGCCGCCGCCATTGTTTGCTCACACATACACACACAAACATACAGATATATACTATATATGTTTCATAACCCTCCATTTTCCATTCATTTATTTGGTCTCTTGGCGTCCCCATCCTTATGTCTTAATTATGTCAAAAGGCAATCGTGTGTTAATAATCGCATATTTATAATCGTATTAGCTGATGTCGTTGCCATACAGTTGGTTTGTCCTGTAAAAACAAACAATAACAGACAGAGATAGCTTGTATTGTATGAAAGCAAGAGAGAGAAAGAGCAAATTTGTTCAATGTATTCGATAATAATGAACTATAGTAGTACTACAGATATACAATTTTTTATGCCATTCATTGACACTTCAGAAACGAATTCATAGTGGCAATGTCTCTCTCCCTCTCTTTCTCTCTTCTTTGTATACTCATCTTCTTTGATCTCTTTTTTTTTCATTTGACATTTATTATAATGCATTTCGATTTCACTTGGCTCATAATATAAATTTGTAATGGTAATGCTTCTAGAGAATAATCAATTGAATCGGTGTTTTAGAACTCTGTTTGAATGAAGCAGATGTAATAATTGTATCCTAATAAATTTTATCTTTTTTAAACTCTTTGTTTAAACACAATTTAAATTAAAGTCTCTTATGAATGAATTGAGACTATATAGCTATTTTAGAACACGTGTTCTTCCCTTAGATCTAAGCTACAAAGTTTCTTTTAATGAGTAATAAAAGTTATCCATTTTTCTTTATAGGGAATTAGTCCTTTGGTAAGTCATGTCGATCTATAAGTTCTAGGTAAGGCATTGATAAAAGAAAAAAGGCCATCAGGACTCTAGAAATATCGTGTTATTATTATAAGTATCTACAATGAAATTATGAAACAAGATTTTCTCAGTTTTTCAATTGCACTTCACAAACATGAAACTGGAATTGTTTTAAACAATCTTAATCTGAATCGCTTCCCTGCACATTGGATCGTTGGGTCTCTAAGAAGTTCAAAATCTATATTTTATTTATATTTTCGAATTCGCATTAAATGAATTCTTTTACCACAGTTTTTGATCTAAAATCAACATATAGACCCATTCTTTATCTATTATTTTGTAAAAAAGCTGAATCAAAGTGTGAATGTCAACTACTCACTAAAAATCGGAGCACAAAATTCCTAAAAAAATCTATTCTAATAAATAGAAAAGACTCTTTACGGTAGCGGCAACACTTTAATCTATGCTATACAATACCATTTATATGGAACAGTAGTGGAATATGATTCCAAATTCATATGCAATCATATTTACAAGGAGCATCGTGTTGTCCATGCTTTCTGGGTCATTAAATTTCATTTCATTTTGTAAACTGCAATTGGTAATACTCATTTTTTTCTCTCTCTCTCTCTTTCTCTCTCTATATCGCTTTTTTTTATTAAGGCAGCCATCTAATTGTCCTTGAATGCGGCTATACAGCTAGTTATCCTTGGGCATGTGAAAGTGAAATCACGCGCTAACAATTGAAAGGATTCATTAATAAAATGTTTAATAGCATATCCATATCTCTCTTGAGTAGCAGCAGCCGCCGAATGTCCTTTTGTGCAGCTTCTGTTGTCCTTATGCCAAACTCAAACTGAAAACCTAAAATCCAAAACCCGAACCCCATCCCCAACCCTAAACGAAGAGCGGCGTAAAATGTTTTACGCTTCGTTGCATTGAAATTCATTTGAAAACGATTTTTCTTTCAGGCCACTTACACAAAACACAAAGCACATACAAACATATGAATATATACACACACTGCACACACACACACTCACACACACACAATCGGAGTGAAGTGAAGTTAATTTATTAGACATTTTGTACGCATTAAATGCCAGAAGGACATCATCATCATTGAGTCTATTAAATGCGTGTACTGCCCCATTGTCTGGTTCGAGTGCCTGGCTTTAGAAGTGGTTGTTATTTGTTTGTCTGACTCTGGTTAAAGGATCGGTATCGAGGATCGAAGGATCGCCAGATTGCTAAACAGAGATCATTGCGGCTGCCGCGTTTTTTTTTTTTTTTCATTTTATTCTTTTTACCATTGCCATGCATCTTTGTCACATTTAATTTCTCGTTAATTGTGAAAATATTTATACTCATTTGTGCATTTTGCACCTTTTGCCCGTCCAACCCCTAGAGTCTGTGCTGGATTCGGAGTCGAAGTGGGGTTGGTCACAGGACTTGATTGCCCAAAAACAATTTCAACATAAAAGTCATTAGGGGTTACTAAAGTGGCGATGAATTTTCAAATTTTAACTTGATTTATAATGGAAACTCCAGAGGCAGAGCCAGAGCCAGAGGCAGAGGCCAGCCAACTAGGTTGCCTGTCCTGCAAGGATGTCGTTTCTATAGTATAATGAAATTCATTTAAATTAACATTGAAATTTATTGGTGGAAGTGCCATTTGGGTGTGTGTCCGTTTGCCATCTTAAAGATTGTCTACTTCAGATTAGATTCAAGTGTCTGTGGGTTGTGCTCTATGTATACATAAACTGCTGGTCAGGCATAAAAGTAAACTGAAAACTATGGAAAATAAATGAAAATGACAATCAAGCAATTGAAAAGTAATAAGGAAAAAGGGCTGTGGGAAAAGAAGAGAATATACAATGAGATAAATAGCTCCCTTAAATTCTCTCTGTAAAATTTCTATATAGTAATTAAGGATTGATTAGGCAGGCGGAAAGAAGATATGCAAGTTTTTCTCAATACAACTTTGAAATTCATTTAACAATTGAAGGAAAATTGAATTGCCACATAATTTGGTTTGGTTTAGCTGATAAATTAACTTTACTTATATGTTAACTATGAAAGTTAGCATCAGCAAAAAAAAATATTCCAAATTTTAATCTCTCAAAAGAAATATTCCCTCCATAAGATGCGTCTTATCAAATTTCTTTAGAAATAGAAACTTTCTCATTTAGTCAGCAAATTAGTAAAATTAATTAAATGTTTCTTGCTTTTTTGATAAGAATTAAGATGTACTCTAGTTTCGGTGGCATTTCGTTTAGCTGTCATTTGGTTGACATGCTTCAGCGATGATTTATTGATGTGGTCAAAACATGTGTTGGAAATGACAGCTACTTGCAGCATCTGTAACACCGCCAACGCCTCTGACGCCTCCGACGCCTTCGACGCCGCGTGTGTTCGTGCATCAGTTTGCTGCATATTCTTTTCTTCCCTTTTTCACGGGAATTGTGTTGTTGCGGTTGCGCCCCAACTTGTCTGCCACTAACGATCCTTGGCAGCGGCAATCAGTCTGATATTCTAAATGCCATTCTCCATACATACCGCTCGCCTCCGTCTCCTATTTCCGCCCGTTGTGCTGTGTGAGAATTTCCGCGCTGTAATTGGAGCAGGTTTGTTTGAGTTAAGCGCCGATGCCGCCGCAGTCCACCATTATCACATCTATAATTATCAATTATTTTCAAATAATTAATAAACATTTTGAATCGTTTACAAGTTAACTGCATTAGAAATCAAAAAGAGAGCGGAAACAGCTGGAAAAATATATATGAAATATTATTAATAGACAACAAATGATATAGCTGAACGAATTTGAATTAATTTTTATTTATATTTAATTTATATTCCAAAAAAAAGAGACTGCTGTAAAATTTAGAGTAATTTATATTTGTTTTAAAATATTGCTACTATCTATAATTGTAGCTTTAGCTTTTACTCATGCAGATTTCTGATTAATAGAAATACTTTATAAATGTTTTAATATACTTAGTTAAAAATAAGATTTGTTAAGATTGCTGTTATTTTAGTTACTGAAGTACCTTGATTTTGAAGAGTTTCTTCATCTGCCCTTGAAAATTTACTTTTAAAAG
Organism: Drosophila austrosaltans; assembly: GCA_035045865.1. Taxonomy (NCBI): domain Eukaryota; kingdom Metazoa; phylum Arthropoda; class Insecta; order Diptera; family Drosophilidae; genus Drosophila; species Drosophila austrosaltans. The sequence continues at coordinate 5,558,293 of JAWNOQ010000180.1, read as the reverse complement.
GTTTACTTTGTTAATAACACTTTCCTTTTTTTTTTTATCATACTACATTGTAGTATATCTAATGCTGCATTGTAGACTTTTCGATTTGACTATAAACTAATTTATTCATATTTGAACTTAAGTATTCAAACATCCTTCCATTGTTTTCAGATTCGTCCAAAAATTTCTTTCCTATGATTTACCCTGATTTTCTAGTGATTCAACAAACATGTCCGCTTTCCCAGTGCCGACATTTTCAAACATTTGGGTGAATGCCAAAAAATTTCACACCAATGCAAAAGTGCTTTGCATACATGTATATGTATGTATGTTTATATATATTTTGTATGGTTATATAAGTATAGTTTGTTCCCAGAGATTTTAATCGTTTGCCATCATCAACTGGCTGGCCGTTGCCCGCTGCGTGGCTCACGCACAGTTGGCCACAAACAATGGCAATGGACCAGCTGAACGGCGCGAATTTAAATGTCAGACTCGGTTGCAGCCTGTCAGCCATTTTGTGTTGAAAGGATACACAATAACGGTAGTTGCACCAATAGCAATATACATATATGCGTGCATGAGCATACATATATCAGCGTTGCCCGCTTGACTGAGTGTCGATGGGATAATAATAATAATGCCATTTTGGCAATTGACCAGCATGAATGTGCCCAGTCGAATATCTACCCCCACCCTGTTTATGTGTCTTTTGCCCCTAGCTGTATAATGAGACATTAATGCAATTGCCAAAGTGCCATTTGCATGCCATCAGCCACTCACAATAACAATAAATTTGATGAAAATTGCATTTCATAGCATTTTCATGCCTTATGTGTCAGTCTGTTTGATTAAAATTACATATAACAGAAAAGTAACAAAATGACTTCCAGTCAACTGTGAGATTGGCTAAAGCTTTCACATAGACATAAATCATTTGCATGTGTGTGCATATTTATGCATGTGTGTGTGTAGAAGGGTAAAAGTTTTGTCATGGATTGTTTGTTAGAGCTTGGAAAGCTCCATGACTAAGTGAAAAGAGATGAATGTTCTTGTAAATATGGATATTTGTAATACATTACCAAAAGATTTGTTAAATATTTTTCCCATAATTTATTATCCATTTCTAGGGAAATGGTTTTGACTTTATTCTGACACCAGTTCTTCATTGGCTCATTAAGGTCTGTGAAGTGAACCGCAGTCTTTGCAGTGGCGTGAAAAATATGATCCATATTAATGAAGCGTATAAAAGGAAAGAAAGGATAATATATCCGACTACTTGTGGCTTCTATATAGATACATATATGTTTGCCTGTCCTGTAATGCGATGCACAAAGAAAGCGACCATGTCGGAATGTGCGACAAGTGTCCACCTCTGGCGCCAGTTCTGGGCACGCTACAAGGAGAAAGTAGCCGACTGTAAAGAGAATCTTTTTTTTTTCTCTTTCCATATTGTACAAACTACCGTTTAATGTTGGGCTCAGCCGCCTAGTCACGCCTTCAAAAACAACGTCTGCCTAGTCATATTTTAAATGCTTGAATAATTTCAATATTAATTGATAATTACATTTGCTACTTACGAACTTTGGTCCATAATTTACCAAATTACAAGAAAAACCAAAGAAATGAACAGAAAATGGAAAGCAAAATCTCCAAAAAACAATTGAACTAAAAGTTATCAGAACTAAAGCAATTGTCAGCTGAAAATGTCTATAAATCTTGGCTCGAAAAGTGTTCTCAACTAGACTATATAATATTTTCGTGGGGATGTATTTTACGGGTTCTTTTCTCTTCTGAGGGGGGTTATCTGTGGCACATAATTACATGGCTCTGTGTCGATAAGAGCCCTTCTATTGGAGGCTAGTCAAGCGTTATGCCAGCTGATTAGAGACGAAGAGTGAGACTTGGCCTGGAGGGGGATTTGTATTGCATGGAATTCAATGACAGCCTCAATTACCCAGAGCAAAGGGAGAGATGCTGATAAGAGGCCGCATTGCTGTCAACGATGTTATCCTTTTTTTTCTATATATTCTATGTATTCTTATTTTTTTTTGTTTTTTGGTAATTACAAGCGCAATGTTTTAATTTGAGCTGATAAGTTGTAAGGGACAAGGTCCCGCGGGTCTAATGGAAAATTCGTTGATAATTTTTATAGTTTATTAAATTAGTAAAGTATAAAGAAGTTTATTGAACTTGCCACAGAAAAACAAATATGTTTTCTGATAAGCAGGAAAGAGGGAGAGAGACATATAGAGAGTGAGAGAGATGTACTTGCATATATGTAGTTTGGGTTTGGTTCAAACACAATGCCTTGTTCGTGTTTTTGCTTTCAAATTGCAAAAAAAAAAAAAAATATATACTAAAGCATTGTTTCGACCTGCCATTGTTAACTTCTATTTATCAGTGGCCTGGCATTGTTGGTCGTTTGCGAAATACAACAACAAAATCAGCCAAAAGCAAGGGGAACCGAAAACGAAGACAAAAAAAGAAAAATAAATTTTACACCTCTTTTGTATTGTATTTTAAATAGGTTCAAGTGAGGCGCATCTAATTGCCAGCATGCCAAGTGTTTTTGGCTCAAATTGTCTTAACGCCTCTCTTTAAAAACCAAGTTGATTTTCCCGGAAATCAAAAAGGTATACACACACACACCGTATACTCTTTGCATTGGCATTGTCCTTTACTCGGCAGGAGTTGATATATGAAGCGTGTCAACTGCATCTTTTAGTGGTTTTTAATTTGAAAATTGTTTTGGTCACTCCTTAAAGCGAACGCGCATCTTCTACAGATGCCGCTAAGGCGTTCATCCGTTTGTCCAACAACTGGCGCAATTCTTTTGTAACCACTTTGAAAGTGCCAACACCCGCATAAATGGCAAGTCCTTTGTATATCCTTTTGTAAAATGTTAGCAAGCTGCAATTAAAGCATATGTGTAGACTGGGCGAATATTTCTGTTGAATCTGCCTCATTATAGGAAGAGATGTTTATCTTATTGTGTGTCTGTTATGTTTTGATTGCCTGGCAATATGAAAATCAGATATTCTCCCTTACTCCTCACCAGCAATGTTTCTGGTATTCTGTCTCTCCCTCTCCTCCCTCTGGGTTTTTCAGTTCGATATAATACCATTGACATTGTGCGGGAGTTGTTTTTAGCACCCTCATTATTTTTGGCTTTGTTTCCTGTGCCATAAGCCAATTACGTTTAGATTAAGTTGATGGGAAACAGCCCAGTAACAACCCAATGGCAACAGCTCTTCCATAATTGATTCGTGATCAAAAAACAAAAGCCCAAACATAATTGGCAAATATTGTCAGCTGCTGTAATGTCAAATCTGCATATGAAAATCAACTTTATGGCAAAGTCATGTCCAGCTGCTAGTTCTCACAGTGTGTGTGTGTGTGGCTATTCACGTGTCAAGCAACAACTAAAAATGATTTAATAATGAACTCGTCAACAATACATCTTGAATCCATCTCAAATGCCTTAACTATGAACTGCATTTTAAGGTACTTCACTCTAAAACCAGCTCCCTTGACATCCAACTCTGTTGACAAGGCAATTGTTTGGTTTGTCTTTTTTTTTGCGCCTTTCAGCAGAAAAAGTAGTTTTGAAACAAGAATCAATCCATAAATACTAACAATATGCAAAAAGATACAAACGAACACACACACACAAACACACACTTGAGTCCTTGTAGTCATTGAGGCATTTGATGAGTGTCAAAAAGGCAAGCGGATTAGCAGGATTTGTATTGCTCTTTGTATTACAAGAGGCTCAGCCAATTCAAAAAGTCAAAGTGCAAAAGGTATTATACGCTTATGTAGTTTTTTTTGATTGATATTCAAGTATATATATCTCTCTCACTATTGTTTGGGGGCTCAAACATCTGCTTGAGTTGAGTTCTTAAATATCTGGAAAAAAAAATAGAAAACGAGTATCGTAATTAAAAGATATTTTTCCCATATTATTTGCTATTGATGAAAACCAAATCCAAATGTGATGTGGTTAGAGGATTATGAATTCTGATTGAAACAATTTTGAAAACAGCCATTGTAAAAAGGATCAAAAAGATGTCTGTGGTAAAGGGATATACTGAATAGTGCCTAAATTGTTTTGTCTTGAAGTACATAATTGAAATTTAATTTGAAATATCCCATTTTGCAAAGCAAATATTTTCGATTTGTAATTTTATTAGTTTTGGGTTTAGCTATTGAAGAACTATTGAACTTTTATTTAGGATAAATATATTTCTATTACTTACTCAGACAAAAATTATGATATTTTAAGTCAAGCTAAAATGAGAAAAATTAAATTACTTATATCAAATCGGATCTTTTTCCTTTATCTTTAAATTCTGTTTGTTATTGCATAATGTACGAAGGCTTATATAAGACCCAAAGGTTACAAACTGTATTTTAATGTTACTTTAACTAAATTAAGACATTGTTAATATGAAGATGGAACAGATTGTAGGACCTTTTAGTTGCCTCTCTCTGCCTCTTCTCTGGTTCTTTATTAATTAGCAAACCATAAAGTGAAGGAAACCCACAAATTCCAATCAGGCAATGCCAGTTGCTCGGCTTAAACCAAGTGTCGAAGGGAAAATGCCCTTTGAGTTCTGTTCGGTTGAGTCTATTGATATAGTAAATTTCCAAAGAAATCTTATAGATGTGTGGCAGTTGATAAGCGTGCAACATGCAGTGGCAGATGCAACTGCTTTTATTTCAGAGTGAGAAAAGTAGGGGGAGAGAGATAGAGACAGTTTTTGGGTCCGAACAGGATTGGTTTTTTGGGGGGAGCGCGCGTTCATTAGCTGCCATAATTTATATGAGCCAACATATTTATTGAATGTTTTGGCAGTCGTTTTAACGGCTAGATGTTTGCTTGTTGATCCCTGTTGGTGTTGCCAATAGACTTTTGGGCACAGCTGCCAGCATCATAAACTTGGACGGACAGACAGTCAGACATGCGGCCAATAGGTCTAGGAGGAATAAGGCCTAAGCCTTGGCCTAAGACGATAGTCGATGAAAATGGAATTGGTAACTGGGTGTGGTGCCTAAGCGTCTGCATGAGGAGCTCTAACTCTCGCCATGGGGCATTCGGCTAAGCTTCACAGCATGCAATTATTTTCAAGTGTGAAAATAATAAAACTGCCAAATAGTGTGCAAAAAGTGTCCTGCGGTTCACTCAAAAACAATTGACGAAAAAGTGCGCCGCACTTGAGTTTTGAGTGCCCAGCTGTATGTCTATGTGTGTGTGTGTGTGTACCTCCTACCTGCCGTGTGGTACTCGAAAAAGTGACTGTGGGTGATGGATGAGGCCCTCGTCTTCAAGTGGCTTGTGGTGTGTCCTTTTGTTTGAGCTAACATTATTCTCTACTTTAAATACCAATTAATAACTGCAGCTGAAACTGAAAATTGAGTATTGGAAAGGAAGAAAATAAAAAAAAAGAAGAAAACTGGAACACACAAGTGGTTGACTTATTTTACTGCAAATATCTCTCATTTCATATATGTATGTATGTATGTATCTCCCATCTCTCAACCAGTTAAGAGATATCTCTCTATCTCCCTCTCTCTCTGTATCTCCATCTCTCAAACTGGCGTGAATGCGTCATAATCTTGCCACTTGAAAATGATGGCAAATATTTATTCTTGGTCGGTCGTCAACTTGAAACAATTAATGTGGCATTTGTGTTATGCCGTATGACTTTCGGCTTCTGCGGCGGCCCGCACCTTCACAAATAAATGCTAATGGGTATGACAAGTCGCCGCCGTAGCCGCCGCCGCCGCCGCCACTTACTCAATTACTTTGCCAAACATGGGATACGAAAATGGAGATCTTCGATACATCTCCCTCTTGGTTAGTATTTATGATTTGTTTGCTTCGTCGTCGGATCGTTCCAACTACCAAGCGTCAATATTTGCCATGCAAATATAACAATAACAGCAACAGCAACAAAAACAACAATAAAATATTCATCCATAGTAGGTCCGCATTGTCAGGTGTCTTCTTTCTGTCCATGGACCAAGAAAGAAAAGTCGGCACTTCTATGTACAATGCCCACAACTCTTCCGACTCCTATGCACCATCCCCCTTTGATGGTTAGCTTCCCCTTCCCCTTCCCCTTGCCTCTCACAACCGTAGTTACATCTATTATGACTTCAAAGCGGCAAACGGCGACTCACCAATTGTTGTGGCACATTTTTCTATATAAACTTTTGACTTTGACTCACATTTGCCAATTAACTGCGACACTTTGGAGTGTGTGACATAGCTACCGGTGCTCTATAAATAAACTGAATCGGATTTTGAATGGACAAAGTTATTTTTTTTTTTTTTTAATTTTGTAACTTTTACGAATTGCGGATACACTTCAAACTTTATATTTTTTTTAGCTTTTTAGGTCATTTCGACTACCTAAGATAAATACGTTTTTAAAATGATTCAAATAATTTTTAAAAAGTTCCAATTTTGATTTTAGCTTTATTTTAACTCCTTGTAGATAAGAAGATTTTTAATACGGAACTTGAAAACAAAACCTTTCTGCTATTTAGGAAGAGGTTCCCATACGACTTGGAAAATGTTCTTCTAACTTCTAAATCGAATTTATTGTTACGTAAACTTTGTTATAGTCAAAAGCACCCAAAAACTCATTGAAGGGTATTACAAAAACTCGCCGCGCGCGCATTCAAATTGCATCAATGGAAGAATCAGCGATGAGAACAATTGACCAGCTATCCAGGTCCAGGTCCAGGAAAAAGCAACGGGCTTTGGTTACTTTGACCAGAATGCTGGCTTTACTGGCTGGTTGACTGCTTGGCTAGCTGCTGGGCTGTGTGCGATGTCAATTAGCAGCTACGGAATGACACTTTATGTGCGTCGCGCGAAAAGTTCTTCTTTTTTTATTTTGGATTTTTTTTTTTTTTGCTTGCCGCTGCTGGCCAAGAGATCCTTGTGCAAAGTGCAATCAGTGCAAAGCCAAGAAAGCCAACGAAAAACCATCGACCATGAACGGCTACGCAGTTGACAAACAAATGTGCCATGCCAGCTCCAGCTCCAGCTTCAGCTTTAGATGGAGCTCCAGCCAAGGAGCCAAGATGTGAGGCAAGAAAGCAAAGCAAGTAAACAAACAAACAATTGATGTGGCAAAGAGTTATCCCAGACAACAGTAAGGCCTGTTTGTCTGTTTGTGCCTTTTTGGAGCTTCTGAAAGCGAGCAGATCCGCAAAGTGACTTGTAAACATTTTAGCAACTTTTCAACTTCAACTTGAGGGCAGCCTAATGAACTGCCAGAGCAGACCAAAGAAGATACTGATGCTGATTCTCTCTGTGATTCCCATTGATTGGCAATGGCAATCTCAATTTCTGTTGCAGTCTGCAAATTGACAAGATAAATACATTTAGCTAATTTGATTTCAACCGACTAGCTGCTACTCGTTCTCGTTCTCATTCTCATTCGCGTTCTGTATTTATAAGGAAGCTAAAAATTTGTACGAAATAAAATGCAATTAAGATGTAATTAAGAACAGCACAAAGGCCTAAAGCCGACACCAAAAATTTAACCCTTGCCATTTATGGCAAAATCCACCCACGTCCGCCTTGAAGACAATCAAAATTCATTAGCCGAGCGGCGACAAATAAAGCCAAGGGCCACAGACTCCATCCATATACATACATACAAACATTTCTATATATCAACAAACATATCTACAGTAAGTAAATATGTACAGAGGCTGTGAGGGAAGTCAAAGGGAGCGGCATTGAAGGCACATAAAAGGCGACAGAACCGCACATCCTGTGCCAGGAAGCACAGCCGGCTAAAATTACAAAAGTCAACCCCCAAAAGGCACATAAAAACCGCTTGAAAAGCGTATGCTCTGAGGCCAATCCATGGTATACAGCATCGCATCCAGCACTCGGAGTAAACACTTGGCATCGCCCAACGATGTTCCAGCCGATGGCTTTTGAAAAATTGCAAATTGAATTAAGCCAAAGTTAAATGGCTAAATGACTCGAGCCAAGTATCTGCTGCTGCTGGTGCTGCTGCTGAAGGAGGCATTGGGATTGGCCATGAGGCTGAGTCCCTGACATGTGGGGGTTGCGGTTAGGCGCATGATAGTAGCTAATATGCTGCAAAATAGACAAGGATTCCACACACAAGCACAGTGGGCTGAGATTGTCAACATGCTGTGAGAAATAATAAAAAATATTTTAAGATAAAAAGATTTTAAAAAAGATTGATTAAAATTTGATTTTATAAATAGTAGAAAATTAGACATCTATTAAATGAATTTTTAATTGATATTTTCGATACGAAAATTATAGAGGAAGAATTTCCCTTTATAAGAAAAGTTTATCTTTAGATTTCCTTCAGTTCCATAGACTTTTTCCAGATATTGCTCATTTAATTTAGTAATCTAATAAAAAAATAAACCTAAAACATAAACTAAATAATGTTTTAAGTCAATTAAGAATTAAATTTAAATATATTCTATGAATAGATTTTTTTATTTGTCTGTTCATATGTGTATATATGTGTATATATTTATTACATAACTTTACACCAAATGCTCTTTTCGTCTCCACTGTAATGTGCCCAAAAGCCAAACAAAGAGCTGCCCCAAAACCAAATTTCAGCCCATTTTGAAAAGCGTACCCAAACCCGAATCTCAACCTCAACCAGAACCCAACAAAAAGCAGTGCTCCAAGGCGTTTTATACCAAGCCAAAGGCAAGATTCTCTGGCTAAGTGTTATTTACCAGGCTAAATTATTAAACGATTGTTAAACGAGCGGATAAAGGATGAGCGTGAATGATGATGATGCAGATGATGATGATGATCCCAGGCAAGCGGGTGTAAAGTTGGTACCATAGAAGCAAAAAAAAATGCCTTATGGGTATTGTGTGAGTATGGGTCTTGGTCCTGGTCCTGGTCTTGGTCCTGGATAGGATGTTCTTCTTGTTCTTGTTGTTGACTGAGCTGCAGCGAAGGGGAAATTTGATATTAGGTAAATTTATTTGATTTACATTTTTATGGGGTAGCTTTGGGTGGGCACCCTGTTGTTTGCCTATCGCATTAAATGCCGGCAATGAAAAGAAAGATAAGAACTTGTCTGGTATGGGGGTGTGTGTGTGTGTGTGTGTGTATAGAGAGAACAACGTAGAATAAATACAAAATAAATTAATAAAAATGGCAGCGTTGTCGAAAAGAAATCATAACGAGTTTAGACGCATGTCGACAGTCGTCCTTTTGTGCGTGTGTGTGTCTTGGCAATTATGTGAGCAAAGTGCCAAAGGGATGGAGTTGACTAAGGGACAAAAAGTGAGAGATAGAGAGAGGAAGGGAGAGAATTGGTTGGTCTGTCAACACTGATTGACTGGGCTAAAAATTTGCACCCCCGCACATAGCCACAGCCACAGACTGGAAGCAAGGCAATCAGTGCCAAATCAGAACTTTATTTATTTGTTTGTTGTTTGCCAAACGTTTACGCCATCAGCAAAACGACACCCAAGAGCTCGTTAAATGTTCAGCCATGCGGATGTAATTCAATAAACGAGCGCCAGAGAAAGAGACAGAGACATCCATAGACAGATAGATAGATAGATGAAGTGAGGGAGAAAGTGAGAGAGAGTAAGAAGAAATAACAGAGGCAACAGCCATCAACACCCAACCGTTTAGCCAGGATATACATACATATATAAGTATATATGTATGTGTGTTTGTTTGTATGTATGTAAGGCAGCCGCAATTGCCACAACAGCCGCTGTGACTAAATGACTGACTGACAACCGCATTGTATATATGTATATATAAATGTATATATGTGTGTGTATAAGTGGGGGTTGGTTTATTTACTTACCCAAACAACCCCGCTGGAGCGACCCTTCTATCATCTCTCTATCTCTCTCTCTCTCCCTCCTTTTCACAAGCTCTTGCTCTCGAATGTTTCTCTTTCCTTTATGCTTTTGAGCTCAATAACATTTATTGAGTAAATTTTGCACCAGCTTCTCGGCTTCATTCTTCTTCTTCTCCTCCTTTACCCAAAGTCCAAACTGTCAACACGTCAAAAAGATGTGGGGTATGGGGGACGTTTAGAAGTTTGTCAGTTAGGGGTGGCTCTGGCGTTTAGCGTTGTTTAAGCGATTTAACGCATCGCAAGGATAATGAAATTTTGATTATGTAGCGCTTGGCTGGTTCTCGTTTACCTTTCTCCCCTCACTAACCATTATCATACCGTTGGACACAACATTTATCGCTATTAGTGTCAAGTACTACATATATATATATAGACTATATTTGTATATATTGAATGAGCTTGAATGAGAATTAGTTTTTGGAAGCTTCTAATTAACATGGCTTGTTAACCCATTGTGGCTTAGATCGATCTACATGAGTTTTCTATATCCAAGATAAAATTGAAACTAAGGAAAGGAATTTTTAAGTTAAAGTAGAATTGCCATACTATATAGCCAAGTTATGATGTGAACTAAAAATTATAATTTCAATTAATAAATAGCTGAACGCTTTAAGTCTAGTATAAGATCATTTTGGTTTGTAAGTTATAAGATAGACCTTTTATATATATGATTTATAGCGTCTATAGTTATATATTCAAGTTCACTTCTATTGAGGATTTCTAATTATTAATTGTAGATATTTCGTGATATTGTATTTAAAGTAGATTTATTTGTTGGCGCACTAATGGGTTAAAATTGAAATTGAATTCAATTTTAATTATTGTATGCAACATATATTTTCTTTGTGCTAAATTAACAATTAAAATCTTTTGAGATACGAACAATTATGCAATTCAATTTGAAAATTAATTGCACAATAAAAACAACAACAATCTTGTTTAATTGATGATGCCAGGCTATAACTGCGGCATCGGCGGCGGCTATTTGAAAAGCTAACTACCCACATAAATATGCAATACACCCACACCCACACAACCACACACACACACACATATACACTCTATTTGAAAAGTTTTGCTCTCCTCTCTTCTAGCCCGCTTGGTGTTAATACCCTGTAACAAAGAATTTAAATGTTTAACAATTGGGAACTAAAAATAGCTAAAATTAGCAGATTTAAGTTGACTGTCTACGAGATCTTGATAAGTAAATAGACAAACCAAATATGGTAGGAAACCACTTATAAGGTGTAGGCTAATAAAATTTGTTAATTCACAAAAATGTAGCTATTTTTCTTATTAAAATCTATAATATGCGGTGTATATTTTTTAATTATAAAATTTAGTTTTAATCTGTCAATTACAGTGAACTATTTGAAAGTCTGTTAGAATTTAGACTACAAAAATGTAATCAGCGAAGAGAAAGGTAAGAGAAAGTGACTCTAAATTAAGAAAGCTTTTAAATACCTTTAGAATTCCTTTTAAATGAATTACAGGGCATCTAATGGTCGTTGCCAGATCAAAATGCCACTTTGACTAAGTGGGCGCGCGGCAAATAAAATCAAAACACAAATAGCTAAAATAGTGGAACAGTAAGAGTGAGAGAGAAAGAGAGAGGGAGAGTAGTGGGAGAGGTAGAGAGAAAAAAAGAATTATGAAAAACTATCAAAACATTTACATGCGGACCAAAGCGGCAGCCATTTATCAACTGAAACTGACCAACTCGAACAAAGTTGTTTTAGCCCGTGAGCTTGCTGGCTAGTCCGGGGGACTGCTGCTGCGTTTGCCGGTGCCGTTTCATCTTTTGGCCGGCAAAGTTGGTTCATACAGGGGGGAATGAGTGGAGGTGGCGATTGTGTTTTGTATATATATATATAATTGTCTGTGTGTGTGTGTGCGTGTAGTATGATTATGATGTTTATTGAAAAAATTAATTTGCGCCTCGTTTTGGCCTCTTATTTGCGTATTTCAAAGGCATAATGAATAATGATGATAATGATTAAAACCGAAAAGAAAACTCTTGACACGTTTCATCTGAGAAATTAATATTTGTAATTGGCTATAATTGTTTATGCCAATGGCACAAAGTTTTTTTCCCCCTCTTCGTTTTCAGGGCAAAAGAATACAATATTATTAATGAGGTCTGCTCTCGCATATATTTCGAAATATTTTTAATTGAAATGAAAGCGGCATTGTTGTTGGCTTTTAATGAAGCGCCCAACTGACATAAAGTCGAATTTTCTTTAATCAGCCTCAGACCAGAAGAGCGGACATCAAACGGACAATGGTTAGGTGCCCACTCTACATACATACATATATGTACATATGTGAATATGTATATACAATATGAATAAACTGTTCAAATTGAGACAAGAGAAATATTTATTGAAAATTATACAATACCATAGATCATTTGTTAATTGAGTTATTTTGGTTATTTCTGTGGGGGATGAGCGGAATTTTAATGATGGAAAATGTGTGAAGATTATAAATGGGATTAGTTGTATTAATTTCGCTTTAGGAAAAATTGGTATAATCTATTGCTGTCAATGATTAACTATTTTTGAATGAGGCGGGGTAAATATAAAGATCTTTAAATTACTTTTAAAATAAATATATTTTCATGTATTTCTGTAGCGTCAGAATTGTTAAGAAACTGTGTTCTCTAAAATAAAATTTGGCCACTAACTACCACTTTAGTTGGAAATTATCAAACAGAATTTCTAATTTTGTTTTAATTTTAGCATATAATAGTAAAATCTGTAGTATGAATAATGAAACTAAATTTTTAAAAATATATCATAAAAAAATCAAATTAAATATGATTGCAAAATCTTAACTGACCTCGTTACGTTAATGCCAAAAGTTATTCTAATTGATAACATTATTCTGAGATTATTTCATCCTTTATTAAGACTTTAACTTTTCAGACTTATCCAACTTTCATAAAATCCGGCATTAACCCCGTGTCCTTCAACAAACGAAACACAATGGCCGCCAAAAAGTTTTCGTCTAAAATAATCCCTAAAATGAGCTTAATTTGTAAAATTTTTTATAATGCTACTCAGATTGTGCTTTGTGGATATCCTTTTTGCCTTTGTTTTGTGATCTGAATTTGTAATCCTGCATATTTCCCATTTATTTGTGTGATTGATTTGCTGGGCTACCCGATTTATGGCAAACGATAAGATTTCTTTTATGGTTTATCTTTCGGTGGGACATAAAAAAGTATAATTTCCTGGCAAAGATGCCAGCTCAGAGATAAAAGTTTTTCCCTTTGTCGTTGTCTTTGATGCGAATACGAATGCGATGCTTTTACCTGATAATGATGGAGCTTATTATTCATTATAAGTATTGTTTGATACGGGGGTAGGACATTTATTAACTGGTTGCTCATACGCCATGGAGCACCAATTAAATTAAAGACAAGGCAAAAGAGACACACTCAACGAATCTACAGCTTCCCAGTGCCCCAGACAGGGCGACGACGCTGCCAATTATGTTGACAGCAGAATTTAATAAGGAGCAGCACCACCACTACCACTTCCACCACCACCAGCACCAGCAGCAGCAGCCGCAGCAGGCAAATGAAGTCATGAACGTAGAAGCAGTTAGAATCTGTGACGTGACGGAGTGAGATGGAAAATACATCTAAAAACCCAAGTGGAAATGGACAAGAGATTGCCTCCGCCGCCGTCACCGACGCCACTACCGACCGCTGCCACCCTCACCACTGTCAACGCTGCGGCTGCTTGTTATAAAATGCTAATACGCGCAGCAACAGCGAACAGCGAAAAAAAATTGCTTTGAAGATTGAATTATTCAATAATAATTAGGCGTGCAAGCGAGATAGGTAGCCAGTTGGCATGGATAGCCAGCTCTGTCTCTTAACTCACCACACTGGAAATGAGCCAACACCGAACGAAAAGAAGGCGGCGCAAGCAGAGAAAAGAGCGGCTGCCTGCGAGTGTGAGTGGGAAAAACAAAACAGTAGGCCAATAAAAATGGTGTCGCTGCTTAGGCCCAGACCCTAAGTGAGAAAGAGAAGAAATGAGAGAGCCTGCCAGCCACCACCACCACCAATATTCCGGTCTCTCTGTACAAGTGTGAGGGTGAGCATGCATACTCAGGTTATGCTCAGGCTCGTTTTTGTTCGTTAACAGTCAGTTAACAGACTGACTTTGAAACGTTCGCACGCAGGGCGCATAACGAGATTTTCTGAATCGAGTCTTTTTGTGTTTTTAAGTTGAGAATTTTGAATTCAATTCCTCGACGATTTTCAAACCAAGCGGACGTCTTTCTTTGCGCTGATAATATATAAGAAATTACGCGTTCGTGTGTGAAGGTGACTGAGTGCGTGCGTGTATTACACTCTCTCTCTTTCTCTATATCTGTATGTGTGTTTAAGTATGTGTATGAGTGATAAACGAGCGAATTAATTAAGAGATAATCAAAACAAATTAACTGCACACACTTACGGATTCCATAAGTCAAGCCATGCCTCAATAAAATAAACAATCTGTAATACAACGCAACGGCGCAAGTGAACGAACAACCGAGAAACGACATTCAACTGAAGGCTTTATGTTAAAGCTTTCGACGACAACAGCAACTAGCATGACAGTGACTGGCCTCCGCCAAACAATGACCAGCCCGACGGTGCCGCCAATTACCACGCTTAGCCAAAGCAGCTCGGGGAGCAGCAGCAGCAGCAGCGGCGGCGGCGGTAGTGCCAATAACAGCCTCACATCCTCCCTGCAGGGCAATGGCAGTCCCATAGTCCATCCTTTGACCAGTCCCACATCGCCGTCGGCTCTTTTGTTGGCCCATCAGCAACATCTACTGGCCCAGCAGCAACACCATCACCAGCAGCAGCAGCAACACCAACAACAGCAGCAGCAAGCGGCTCATCATCATCTCCACAAGACAACCTCCAGATTAAGCAATTTCAGTGTGGCCTCCTTGCTGGCTGATACCCGACCCCGCACGCCCACTCAGCAATTACAAGCCAGCGATGGACCCACAAATCTATCAACATCTCCTCTCTCGCAAAGCAGTGCTGCAGGAACGCCGCCTCCGCCACCTCCGGGGCCACCAGCTGCCTTCCATCCCGCCGCTGCAGTAGCCCACCACGCCCATTTGCTGCATGCCGCCCATGCGGCCGCTGCAGCACATGCCCAGCACCAGCAGCAGCAGGCGGCTGTCATGGCTCAGCAATTGCGTCAAGCCCAGGCTCAGGCTCAAGCCCAGGCCCAGGCCGAGGCAAGAGCGAATTCTCCACCCGCCTCCATTACCACCAGCTCGACGCCAAGCACCACGCCAGTGATGACAACGACAACGGCTGGATCAGCGGCAGCCACTTCCACTCCCGCCAAAAGTGAACGACATTCTCCTCTGGGCAGCAGCCATACGGATTCAGAATTGGAATACGATGAGGACATGCTGCATGAGCATGATGGAGATCATGAACACGATGAGGAGGAGGACTCCATTGTTGATATTGAAGATATGAATGCCGATGATTCGCCGCGATCGACACCCGACGGTTTGGACAGCAGCAAATCCCTAGAAAGTGGTCATGGTGGCAGTACTCCGGGCTCCCAAATGCCAACGGCAATACTCTCACCGGCTGCTCTTGCAGCCTCCGGTCATGTGCCAATCCGACCCACACCATTCAGTGCATTGGCTGCAGCTGCTGTGGCTTGGGGTGGAATGGGTGGTGGTGTTCCATGGCCTGGAGCAAGACAAATGCCTCCATTTGGACCTCCTGGCTTATTTCCCGGACAAGGTTTCGGTGGTGGTAAGTTTCCAAAATTTATTTCAATTCCATTGTTTTAAAAGAATTTAAACTAAATGCGTCAGGAGTATATATAGTATATGCTTAATTTACCACTCAAAATCTGTAATGATTGGGATTCTCCACTTTAGCAATTGACCCTTTTCTCTCTCTTTCTCTCTTTGCCTTTGTCTTTCGCATTTATCTTCTCCATTTTGTGTCGCATTTTAATTCAATTAACTGCCCCCCTTTTCCTTAATTGGAAATGGAATGGCCACTCTTGGGTGAACAGTAACTGCGGGTCCTCTGCCCACTCTTCCCATTAATCTGCCACATCTGGTGTAGTCAAAGTGCGTGGCAATTATTGCTATGCTTTAAATAAAAACAATGTAAAAATGTGCTTACTGATTGCTCACCGACCATTTTCCATTTCAATTTCTATTACTCGTATTATTATCATGATTATTATTATTATTATCATCATCATCATCGTGTGGATATGTCGCGTCGGTTTTGATTTAACTCAATTGGTGGCCTCTGTCTGATTATTCATTACATTGGTTTGTCTGATTTGTTGTTGCTTCGCTTCATTTTTTGTTTCATTTTCTTTTCTTTTTTTTTTGGCGTTTTCCGGTCTAGCCCCCTGACCCGACTGACTAACTGACTGACCAGACTAATTGAACCGAGTCTGGCTAGGGTCTGGCTAGTCGGAGCCTCTTTTATGGGGGGCTTTTGATCTCTATCTGCATGCACAGTTCACACTTTTCATGCATTTCCTGAATACAAAAAACTATTACCAAATGGCAGCCTAAAAAACAAACAACAAACAAACGAAAAAAATGCAGGACAACAACGCAAAAAACCGACGGCTGACTGACATGTGAACTTTACCAACGTTTCAAGCAGTTTTTTGTGCACATTTCCGTCCAACATTCAAGATCTAGGTGTAAATACTTGAATACTTTATGTTGAGCCAAAAGGGTTAAGAAGGTGGCGGAAAACTAGAAATTTAAAGTTATAGAAATCCAAAAAGAGTTTTAAAGTGGAAATCCAATTGAAACAATGGGGGCGATCTAATAGCGAGTAATAGGTATTTGAAACATTTGTCGCTTTATTTTGTCATTTGCTGTCAACTGTCAGAACACTTTAAATGAATATATACTCGAGTGTATAACTTCATTTTCAACCTTGTTTCGTTTCATTTGGCAGCTGGTTCTTACGTTTTTTTCTTTCCTCTGTCTCATTTATCGTTTTGGCCCTTGTCTGGGCTATCCTCAGCAGGCCTCATTAGCTCAGCAGGTTGCTTTTGTTTTCCTCCCCACACTCTTGTCTAACCTCTCTCCCTCTCTCTCTGCTCCTTCTTTGTCTATAGATGTATATGCATTTGTATGTGTAGTATTATGTTGTGACCTGTGCCGCTATCTGTGGCGCTGCATTATGTCAAGTGTTAGGTACTTAGAGCCCTCAACAGAATGTTTTGTATCTCTTGTATCTGATGTATCTTACGAGCTACCGTTTTTTTTTTTTTTTTGGTTGTGCGGTGTCTTTTTACCTTTTTCTTTTGCTTATCAGCGGTAAATTAAATGAAATTGGTTAAGATTACAGAATGAGAGAACACACAAGTAGTATGTCTAAATTTTATTCCTAGAACTTATATAGTATTCAAAAATTTGTTACATTTCGTTTCGTGCAGTAACGAAATGAACAAGGGAATGCCTTAATAATTGAACTAATTGCAAGCCTAGTCAAAGTCACGTACTCCTCCCCATTTATGCCCACCCCCTTCCCCTCCCACCACACCTTGCCGTACTCCAATGCAGCTGCAATTCTTGGCAGCCATTATAGAAATTAATTTTTCAAGCTGAACAAACGAGCAACAACTTGGGAGTCATTGCATAAATACATACAAACACACATACGTACGTACGTGTGTAAGCACAAAGAAGAGAGGCAAGAGAAAGAGAAAATAAGAGAAGCGCCAAAACGGTAGATACATAGGTAGGTAGATAGTAGGTAGGTTGGTAGGTAGGTAGGTGTGGCACTGTCAGCTACGCCCACCTAAACACGCAATTCAAGCAATTTAAACGTTGACAGACAGGCTGCTGGACAGAATGGCTGGCAACCCAATGGATAACGTATGAAACGAGGAGAAGGGGGTAAAATTGCATGCGTTTTAACACCATTTACCAAATACACACGCCCCCAGAGCCCCCTCCTTCTTCCTATACGTTTAAACCGAAGACGCCAACCGATTCCGAGTCAGAGTCAAAAGCTAAAATAATATTTGCATTCTGCACGCCATCTAACGTGCCAAAAGACGCGGCTATAGGATGTTGATGACCAAGGGGGCGGTGTAAAGAGACAGGGGGCTATGGCCAGGATGAGGTGTGTGTATGTGTGTGTGTGTGTGTGTGTGCTTGGCGTAGACATTTTGATGTATGTTTTGGTAAATAAAATTTATTTGCATTAAATTACCAGGCCCCCAGGCCAAACGTTGGAAATTGCCAAAGAAAATGACAAAGGCGTGAGAGGAGGAGAAGGAAGGGACAGATGCTTGCTGCAAGGTGTAAGTCTCCATATATATATATATATGTGTGTGTGTGTGTCTGTGTGGTTCATACAATGGCAAACATATTTGCTAAAATATTTGTAGACAATTGGTAGTCCAACTAATTTGAACTGCTCACTTGCCCCACACAGCTGAGTAATTAAAAAGCCAAACTGAAAATATATATACCTACAAATATAAGTATATATTTTTTTTTCAATTCTTTTTTGCCTTGTCATAAGGTGCAAGATTTAAGTTGCCAGTTGGCGCATGCGTGTAAGAGAACCCCCAAGGCCCGCAACCAAACCAAACCGAACCCAACCCAACCCAATTGTTATCTCATTCTCTTATCTTGCCCAGAGGCAGCCATTGGCGATTAAATTGTGCACTTTATAGCAAAATGTGCATACCAAACGGAGTCCCTGGCCTGGACATGCAATGTTATATATAAAGTAAAATGATCGGTGGGAAGACTAGTTCCAACATACATTCATAGATATAGATGCATATACAATTTACTTATCTTATGACAACTAGTTTTTGACGCGCTCTTCAGCTAATTAATTCATAGTTGGAATGAGGTTCATGTAAACTGATTGAAGGAAATGGTTCATTTTTTGCCACAACATTATATTAATTGATTGATATTAGTAATACATGTAAATATATATAAATATGTGACAAGTAGACAAATGCCAGCATCGCAATGTTTAAAGTTATTCTGAAGGAAATCAAATTAATAGAGTTAACGCAATGATTGACTGAAAGCTGTTTAATAAAAGAACTAATTAGAGATTGTTCAGTTGATAGTGAGCAAAAAAAAGCTATGTAATTTTATGGCAATACTTTTGAATGATTTGTATGATAAAACTACAAGTCAATTATTTTTCATTCAACAGCTAAACAATAATAATAATAATACAAATCAATGGAAAAGTACACCAATTAATAAATGAACTTATATTCTCCTCTTTTGCCAGAGTTCTCTCAATTAAAAGAAACTTTTAAATGTTTAATGTCTTTTGTTATTTCCATTAAGGATAATTTAGCAGGAATCTGCAAGGTGACAATTTTTGCCACATTTCATCCATGGTCAATTTAGTTTGTCATTCATTTTGGCATTTAATTTAATTAAGCCAGTTGCTTGGGTGCATCATTATAGATATCTACATATTTGGTGCTAATTAAAATCCTTCATTATGAAATCAGTTGGCCCAATCGGTTGGCCATAGGGACTGACAACAGTTGCCGTTTTGACCGTAAGCGTGTAATTGCATTAGCCAAATGGCCAGCCTCTCGCTTGGATGTTGCAAAATGATTTTCACTGCTAATGCTGCTCTTGCTGCCAATGTTGTTGCCCATTTTGCTATGCGAAAACGCTTTAATGAAGAATTAATTGCCAGCAATTTGCACCGCAAATCAATCGGCCGTTGTCACTATCGTCTATATACAGCAGAAACAGCAACAGCAACAGCAGCAGCAGCAGCAGGAGCAACTGCAACCAACTAGCTAACCATATAGACGAGACGAGATTGCTTTAGTTTTTGGATTGTAAATGCGTAAATTTCACAATTGCTGTTGTTGCTGCTATTGCTGTTGCTGTTGTTCGGGTCTTATATGTCGGTCTCGTCTACAATACACCGGAGAACTCAAATTAATTGAAAATCCATTACAAACATAGGCTAAATGTCACAATTGGCGTTTGTGGCATGTATTTGCACTGGCTGCTGCTGCTGTTGGCGACGTATTGCTGTTGCTGCTGCAGCAACGGCAGCAACGGCAACAACACAATGTCTATAAAAGAGCAAAAAGGCGAAAACAAGTCTCGCACTCTGGTTTTAAACGTGCGTCGCCATTGTCTGTCTCTTTCTACCCCCTCCATCTACCTCCCTCGTCCGCTATCTCTCTGTTACCCCTTTTGCTGTGTTGTTGTTGTTGTTGCTGGTTTTGTAATAGGATAGGATTGTCGATTGGTTGTTAGGCCAGGCAAGGGGAGTCACAAAGAGTTGGGGGAGTTGGAGGCTCACTTGCTATAGATTTGCCGTTTTGGTCTGCAATGGAAACCCCATTCCAACAATTTAGCGACAAATGAGCAATTAATTTTGAAATAAATGCAAAGAGCTTAACAAAAGGCAATTGGAGTTGTTCAAAGAGACCAGAGAGAGAGAGAGAGAGAGAGAGAGAGATTGTTTGCTGTATACAGGCCGTGGAGGGGGAAAGGGGGCAGTGATGTTTGCGGATGCGGGTGAAAGCCAAGTTAATAGTTATTATAGCAGGTGACAAGTGTATATTGAAAATAAATTTCCTACGAAAATGTTTACCAATTACATGGCCAGCGACAAAAAAAAAAGAAAAACAAAACGAACTATAAAAGAATTATAATATGAAACAAGCTAAGAAATAAAAGCCATAAAACTTGGACGTATCATTTATATGCTAATTTGGCAAGTAAATTTATGTTCAAATATAACAAGAGCGACAACAAAATACAAAACACGAAAGAAACAAAACAAATGGGAGAAGAAAACAATATTTATATTTATAGTTGAGCGTCTCGAAGTCTGTAACAAATTTCTGATAGCTGCTGATGCTGCTGCTGCTGCTGCTGCCGCTGCTGCTGCGGGGCGCATTTTTTTTCTTAGCTGATTCTCAATACCAAAATGACACACGCACACACACACATTGTGACAATCACAGTCCACATTCACATCCACTGTCACATTTATATCCATATCCAGATTCACATTCCCATCCACATTTACATTGGTTTCTTAATCTGAATTTTCACATTTCGTTTCACCTTGTTAGGGTCCCATACAAAACGATTTTACGACCTGCATATATGCAACAACAACAATAACAGCAACAACAACAACAAAATAAATGAAATTATATGCATATTATTGAATCAGCAGCAACAGATAAGATGTAGCCACAGGCCACTGAAGAGCCGAGAAATCTTAAAGGCATTAACATAACTCTGACATGTCACACTAATTACTTAATGAGCTGATCTGGCTAGAGAGAGAGAGAGAGAGAGAAAAAATGAGACTGAGATTAAGTCTGAGACTGGGACTAACTTTTAATATTAGTTTTATTGTAAGACAAGTCAGTTGGAATCGAGGTTGCAGGAGTATATATAGATACATTTATTTTTTTTTATGATCAAACATTTATTGATGACATTAAGTGACGAAAAATGACTGTGTGAATGTCTGTTTTTTAAGCAAATGTTGTCTGTTGTGATGGGAAAATATTTATATATATATATATGTATTTGTTTTGTATCCTAAAAAACAAAAAATGATGCATTTTGTAATTGTTGTTGGTTGTTTAATGCCCCATTGCTGCATCTGTGAAGCATAAAAAGTAATTACAAAAGAGAATATATACTCTGTGTCTACCTCCCCCTTCTTTCTCTTCATCTGTTTGGCATCTTTGGCCACGTTTGTCACTCAACAATTTTCAATTTGCTTAATTATGCATAAAATTAAAGCGTTTCATATCATTTACATTTGTCTTTATTTTGATTCTCGTAGCAAACAGAAACAAAATGCTCAATAAATTACGCATGCCTTAAGCCAGAGATGGGGATGTGAGTGACCCGGTACTGGCTGCATCTTTAAAATGCCATTTGCATCTTTGTGGCAAGCTCATTACTTTCATTAACAACACACACACACATACACACATCTGCATCCATGTCCAGGCTGAATGCCATGGCAAAGACTAAGCAGCAGCTGCTGCTCCTCCAGTTCTTCTGTATAAGGCCTCTGCACGATTCTTGGCCTCTGTCTCCTTGTCTTTAGTCTCCTTGTCTCATGCCTTTGTTTGCCAGAAACAAAATGCCCAAATTAAAATTGTTTTCGCTATACCAGAGAGTTGAAATGTATAAGAAAGATCAAGAGAGAGAGAGAGAGACGAGAGAGGAAGAGAAGGAGAAGACGAGGAGAAGAAGAAGAGTGGGGTAGTGAACCATCGGTTGGGGGTATGGCAAAACTTGTGTTGCATTTCCCGTCGCTGCCTGCTGCCTGACAAATAGTTTAGACAGCAAATTTATTGGCCACTTAAAGGAGTAATTACCGTTTCTTGTGGCTACTTTTAGTTCCCCTCGAAATGACAGCATTTCATTCAGTTTTTTCCACCATTATGCTTATTTTTTATATTTTTCAATCTCTCTCAATTGTACATTTAACTAATCAACTTGCTTTTTCTCTCTTTGTTTTCTTTTAGATGCCAATGAGCCGCCTCGCATTAAATGTAATTTAAGGAAACATAAACCCAATCGTAAACCCCGCACTCCCTTTACCACACAGCAACTTCTTTCGCTGGAGAAGAAATTCCGGGAGAAGCAATATCTAAGCATTGCCGAGCGGGCCGAGTTCTCGTCCTCGTTACGTTTGACTGAGACTCAGGTGAAAATTTGGTTTCAAAATCGTCGGGCCAAGGCCAAGCGTCTGCAGGAAGCGGAAATTGAGAAAATCAAAATGGCTGCCCTGGGACGTGGTGCGCCAGGAGCACAATGGGCCATGGCTGGCTATTTTCATCCCAGTTTGATGCATTTGGGATAAGTGGCGGCCAAGTTGGTGGGCGGCAGCAATCATCAAATAGTTGATAGTCGATACCACCAACAACAACAACAACAGAGACACAAGTCCATTGATAGCAGCCAGATTGATAACCAAATAACCAATAAGCCAACTTCCCCCCCTGGCATTAGTACGTCGTGAATGGAAAATCCAATCCCCCCCCCCCCAAAATTTTGCTGTGATGTTAGAGCATTTTACTTTACCATATATCTCAAATGTTGAAACTAAAATGCACTCTTGTAAATAATGTAAGCATATGAAGATGTGAGGAGAGAGGTGAGGTGAGGTTAATCATATCCAAATATAGTAAAAACAAAAAAAATATGATATGTTTGTATATATTAAACACAAAAAGCAAGCGAGAAAATGTTTCCTAAAAATTGTACATAAAATAAATAACTAAAAAAATCATAGACTCTAAGTTCTAACAAATCAAAAAACAGAATGATATTTCATGTTTGTTATAACAAAAAAAAAAAAAAGAAAAGAAAATAGAAATGAAATTGGAAAATATTGCTATCAAATGCAATCCGATTTAATTTATTTGTAAAACTCAAGTCAATAAGCATAATTAATGAGCAAAAGAAATTCTAAAGCAAAACTAAATCATTATGCATATAAATATATAATTGTATTTGAACGATCGTATTTGTATTTTGTCATTGTATTTAAGTCGAGACTAGTTAAACAAAAAAACAAACAAACAAACAATTTAATGTGTATTTAAAGAATACTTTTAAGCAAAACTAAACTATAAATATGCCGTTAATTATACATTACATTTAAATGCATACATAGACCATAAATACATTACATAACATTACATTACATACATACATACATACAAGCATACATTACATAAACTATATATATATATATATAATACCATATAGCGTTAATCCTCTGTAGTTGTTTAAATCTAAATTACAAAACAACAAATCAACAACAAATTGACAAAAAAAAAACAAAACAAAAAAGTAAAAAAAAGAAAATCAACAAAAACACACACAAAATCAATGAAATATATGATTATACAAAAAATTTAAATACCATATTTTAGTTTCAATTGATTTAGAACTTTTTATATATACATACATAGGTTAATCCAACCAATTTTTTAAAGCTGAACTGCTTGCTCTTCTACTCTTGGGATTACAGATCTATATTATATCTGGTTTAAAGAATTTGGTAAGAGAGATGATAAGAGATATACAACTACAGATAAATCCATTTTTTGTGGTATCTGAAAACCAATTGAATAAGAGCCATCATCATTGTTGTATGTGTGTTTCGTTATCCAATCTTGACTTCAACGCAATCTTTTATCCACTGAATTAGACTCAATTGACATTATCAGTTTGTCTCAAACAATTTGGAAAACATTGTACAACTTGAAACTCATAAATAACCAGCTATTTGAAATAATTAGCTGTTTTGCAATCAGCAATGATTTCAGTTCAGTTCATTGGTCAATGGTTTAGAACATTTGAAATAAGGTAAATTTCAATTTGTCATTCAAATTGAGCTAAGTGCAATGACTCAATATAAATCTGCATGTCTACATTTCGAAAACCTCTGACATGATATATGCATATACATTATATATTTCTAGGCATTTTATGAATCACTTTCTATGTGGTCCAGGAAGTTGCAATTAAAACAATGTTTTCACATTCTCTAAATAACTGTAAGAACTCCATTCAAGCAAATGGCAATAAACTTATTAACAATTTTAGTTCATATAAAAACTACATTTTAAACAATTTAATTTGGTTTTCAATATATTATTGAGTTACTTTCGATTTCTTTGTTGATAGATGTCATTCAGTTCAAAACAAAAGCCTTGTAAAAGCAACATGCAGAACTAATTTTCTACACTAATACAATTGGTTAGCAATTGGCCAAAATCGGGTTGTATAAAAAACAGTTAACTAACTAATTGTAACTTGGAATGTGTGAAACAAATTGTTGTTAACTAACTCAATAAAGCTGTTTAGTTTTATTTCTAAAAGTTTGCATAACATGGAAACTTTTGTAATAATAGGTAAATACTTTACGATATCGACAGAACGAATTGTTTTTTTTTATGTATATATATATATTTGCAGTTTTTGTTTAATTTGTTCAAAATCAAAAAATTAGCTAACAATCACTTTAAACGTTATATCATAAAGCATTTTTCCTTTATTCTGGTCACCTTTGCCTCACAATATGCCATTTATAATTACTGGAATTGAACAAAGAACCAGAGGCTACTTATAATAAATTACGAATGCCTGATTGCGTTGAACTGAATTTTAAAAAAAATATATATATATAAAAAATATACAAAAAAAAAAAAAAAGAAATCAGACAAGTAAAAGTGCTAGCGCGTGCTTATCAATAGGCAATTAATATTTAATTAACCAAGCCACAGACCGCCGGAGAGTGGTGGGTGGATGAACTGAAACTGGGAGGGGGGGATCCAATAATACGCAACAATCCAAGGCACATGAACAGAAAATATATATATTACTTTTTTATATTTTCTTCTGTTTCCAAGCTCGAATGCCATCAAAAGTGTAGGTTAAACATAGAAATGTTGATGAGGATGATGAGACTACGTATTGAGTGTGATTATCATCAAATTGTTTGTATTATAATTTTTATTTCTACATGATTTGTCGAGTGTCAGGCGGGGTTCAATAACGAACTTGCCACAAGTAACTTGCAGTACATAGACTTATATTCAAGTTGTTGACAATCAACTGATCGACACATCACTGGGTGTTGTTCTTGTTATTGTTGTTATTGCTTTTTGCCTTATCACATTGAATTAAAACCCAATTAATTTAATTACAAATGGAAATAACACGCCGACATCAGTAGGAACAACAACAACAACAATGTGGCAAAGGCAGAAGCTACGCCAGCGGAATTTTCGACGTCAAAAAGAATTTTGTTTTTATATTTTGATTTATGTATTTGCAATTCGAAAAACAAATGTGCATGCATCTGTGTGTGTGTGTGTGTGTGTGAGCTCAATAAATAAATTAAAATATTATTTGCCACTTGAAAATTGATAAGAAAATATATATATATTTTTTTTTTGTTGCTCCATTTGAATGCCATATGGAGATGAATTGGCAGGCAAATGGAATTCTATGGAAAATTGCAAAATATTTAAAATTATATAAAATTTGCAAACAAAATGGTTTAAGTTTTATTTTAGTTTTGTTAAGCTTATTAACGAGATATTATATACTCCTAAAGAAGGGTCGTAGTGACCTCTGATTATTAAGAAACCTTGCGGATCTTCATCTGAGTTTTATCCCTAAAATGTTAGTAGAAGTAATACGAATTCATAGGTTCAATTCTACTCCTTAAAAATGAAGTTGCTTTGTAGTTCTAGATAAATTCATTATTTTAAAAAACCTTCTGAATGTTTATTTGTAGACTTTATCATTAAAAAGTTTCAATAAGATGAACGAGTTTATTTACAGCTTTTTATTTCTTTTTTAACAAAGAATTTAAACAAATATTAAAACAAAAAAAATTGTATATAGTATATATATATTTTACGTTATCGGGCAGCATTTTAAGATTAATCGACTAAGATTAATACATCTGTTTTTGTAATTGTTAATCGCAAAGCGACTACACTGTTGCTATATAACACTTCTATATATAAAATTAAATTACGAATTATTGAAATGAACTTATTTATAATTTTCATTGGTTCATCTCCGTTTTATGGTTATAATTGTAATTAATTGAAGACTAAATTGTTCAAACCACTATTGAGTCAATCTTATATGTATATTATTGAAGTCAATCGAAAAGCATTTTCATTTCCATTTCCAATGCCATTCACATTCTCCCAATCGCATAAAGTTTCGGCTTGCTCATTGATAACTTTGAACACAAATATTATCATGGCAAATGCGCCGCCTCACAGTTGGGCGTTAATATCGTGCTGTGACTGGGATATGGGGGGCTGTTATACACTGTGATTGGGTGCTGCCAGAGAGAGATGGCAGAAGAGAAAAGAAAAGAGGAGTGAAAGGGAAAGAACGAGAGAGAGCAGTGAGCAAGGGGAGCGGCGACGGCAAACAAATGCGTGCAATCAGCACAGGCGGCGCTCGGTCCATTAGGCCCAAATATAAAGCTTAATTGCTTAGCCCGGCGAAAACTCAGCAGGTTGCTACCAATATGACCAGGCTGGCAGGCTGGCAGGCAGTTAGCCAGGCACTGAGTCGATTGACTGCGCTTCCATATTGCCATGGATTGTGGGGCATGGGGATCGGTTTCCAGTTAACCGTTCTCCGTCTTGCCAAATGATTTGATTACGTTTTGATTAACGCATTGCACTTTCCAACAGCAGCAAACCACCTGTGGCTACCTGGAGGCGTATCAGAGCCTAATTAATATCAAAAGACGAGACGACTAGCGGCCCAAGAGTACCCATAATGTAGTAGTAGTTGTAGTGGTAGAGTGAGAGAGAGTGTCCCCCCACCATGGCTGGCGTCAGTGTAGGCCAACCTGTAATTATATACGCGTAATTAATTGCGGCGACAATCGATTTGACATTCGAGATAACAAATACAAATCAAAATATATAAATGTCCATATATACACACAAATGTATATACATATATGTATATGTATATATATACGACAAAATAATCGACTGTTGTGGAAATTTGCATTCGTTTGTGCGAATACATTTATCATTTATTCATTGTCGCATAATAAATGCCTAATTAAGGAAATTATTTCATTTCAGTTCTAGCATAATACATTCATTTACTAGCAACAATTAACGCCCAGTCTGATTCAATTTTAATTGTTTACAAATTTCAATTCAATTGATCAATTAAGTGTACGACAAAGATTCAATTTCAGATGCATTTTAATTATTCTACCTATCATGCCATTTTTAATAAATAAATAAACAATCTAGTTGATGTGACATTTATATTTATATGTTATGATTAGTAGAAGATATTCTAAACAATTTGCTTTTTATAATTTATATCAATTACAATTAAAGTATAAATGTAATAGCCCTCTTTTAATTAGACAATTTAGCAGGTTATTGTATGTATATAGAATTGATTACAATTGATTTGTAATAGTTCTAAAAATTAGTTTGATCTTACACATATCACAGATTCTTTCTATATATTTAAGCTATGGATGAATAAGTGGACTTTGATATTAACTTCTTATAATTTATTAACAAAAAGACTTAACACAGTTAAGAATTTTTCCTTTTTTTCTTTGGTTTTTAGACAAAATGAAGATCAAATGTAAAATAAATTAAAATTTATTGGTCGTGTTTTAAGCCTAACTTAAAATAATCAAGAATAAGGACGCACCTGCCAACTATATAAGACTCATTTTATCGGCCTTAAGGCCATAGGAAAACTATTGGTGGGTATTAGTAAGTCATGCTAGGAGTCACCTGCAAGCCATAGATTTGCACTACTAATGAATGACAGATACTTAAAAAGATATCTACATCAATCTTTACCGATTTGTATCTTTCTGCAAGTGATAACTGCAAAATTTCAAAGATTAGTGAAATAATATCTAAACTTTTAGTAAAAGTAAGTGATTGTACTCCTAGTCTCTCCCTCACAGGCTAGGCTACTGTGTTAGATTTTTAATTAATTTCCTTCCCCTCATCCAAACCCACTTCTCTCCCACAATATACACACGCACACACATACACGCATCACACAGATGCAAATGAGCTCATTATGAGTTGATTATGCAAGACGAGGGCAACTTCTCACACTCCAGATGGTTAAGTAGTTTTTCCACACCAACACCAAAGAGGCAATGGGCAACGCCATCAAACAAGTTCAACAAACGAAAATTGCATAGCTACATACATACATATAGGAAAAATACTTACTCAGTAGATAAAAAGAAAAAAAAAAACAACTAAAAACAGAAAATTCATTCATGAAAACTCAAGCGAATTGGAAATCCGTTTATATAACCTCCTTTATCCAGAGCGATAAACTAGAGATCGCTCTGAAGTCAGCTAGACGGCATGGCGAAGTTGCTTTTACTCGTATGTATGCAGAGTACTTACAATTACAGTGAATAAATTGAGGTAATTAGGTAATAAAAATAATGTTTTCACCTCGTTTAAAGCACTTAAAGACGAGTATGTTGTTACTCTTGTTGTTGTCGCTGTTGTTGTTGTTGTTGTTGTTGGGGGAAGTGAGCAGCAGCTGTCCATCAATTTGGGTTGCCATCATTCTCAGAAGACTGAGCAACCACCTGATACCACCTAAAGCAAGTGAATATAATAATGGGAGTTGAACTGGAGCGAACGTAAAGAAAATTGAGGAAAATATAAAACTTTCGGACTCAAACGATGTTTTTATACCCTTATTTTGTTTGGTTTTATACTGATTTTTTCTTTTGAATACGAAATGGATCATAGTTGTTGATCTTCAAAACTAAGATATATATTTGTTATTGTTAAAGAAACACTTTTTGAAACATATTAAAAAAAAAGGAGAACTTTTCTTTAGGATACCAATTTCCACTTTCCGTAAAAGTATTTTAATTATTTGGTAAACTCAATTATGTATAGTACATATTATATAGAAGTCACTTTCAAAACTAAATAAGCTAATGACCATTTGGTCATCTCATTTTATGCAAATGATTAATTTTCCATGGAATTTTCAAGTCAATTAAATTCTTGCCCTCCCCCCCGCTTCCATTTGTGTCGTTTGGCACTCGAGTGGCGCGACTTTTGTTGTTGTTGTTGAATTTACTATATTGTATATATATTTTCACTTAGACCAGGTGAATGTGTGTGTGTGTGGTTAGTTTAGTTTTTTTAACGAGCAGTTTTAATTGGTTAAGAAATGTGCGCGTAATTATAATTATATATCTCATTATGATTATGATTGTGGGTGAATAATTCAAATATCTCTCATAATAATCATTTTTCATTGTTTCGGTGCTAAAAGGTGGAAAGTAGTTTTCATTGCCTATGTCGCCTATTTAATTTCTTTTTTGGTTAACTTCAAAAATAAATTCCTGGAAGTGAATTGTTGTGTAGAATGCAATTAAACAAAATAGCGTGAGATACGAGTCCGATATGCAAAAGAAAAAGGAGTGCGAGTGGAGGCCAAAAACATTGTCGTGCTCCTATGCCTGGTGAAACTGAAAACCTAATTTCCAAGTTTAGAATTCTACGAAAATGGCGCAGCGTCCTCTCTCCTTCACACACTCTCTCTCTCTCTCTCTATCTTTTTCCCTGTCGCGCTTTATCGTGGAGTTTACGTTTTTGAATACTCAATTAAATTTTTGTGCTCAGTGGCTCCTCCTGCTGCTGCTACTGCTACTAAAGTTGTTGTTGTCCCTGTTGCTGCCGCTGATGCTGCAGTTTCGCACTATTTTCAATTGAATTAAATGCAGTTGCAGTTTTGCATTTTCATGCGAACAATTTCAAGGAATCGCGCATATCAAGCGCGTCGTCGTCGTCGTCGGCACGCTCCGTTTGGGCGCACAATTAATTTGCGCCCCAAAACGAAAAGAAACTGAAAGAGGAACGAGGAACGAGGAGTAGCAAACGCACGTATCTGTGAGATACATTAGCGAAAGTGTAGGCTATGTCGCTAGCCTTGCAAATACAATTTAATTTTCTTTACTCTTTCAATAGTACAAGCATATGCGGTTAGTTAAAAGTCCTGAATCAGTTTTTTTGAGGCAAAGAAAGAAAATCAAATGGAACACTATTAAAAGAGACGATTAGAGACGATTTTCAATTTAAGTAAGGTAAAACATCTGTATAAATATATATTTATAAATTCAATTCATAAATGTTATACTCTTAAATATTTATAAACGAAAGAGTACATTAATGTCGTTTTTTTAAGTACAAAAATATTCAATTTTTGTCTTTTAATTCATGCCCAGGCAGTGGCCGGGTTGACTGTGTGTGTGTGTGTGTGTGTGTATGCGGGACAGAGACGCCAACAAAATGCAAAATTTGTCTGAAGATTTTAATCGTCGGCATGAGCGCCCAAAACGACCCCAAAACAGCAGCAGCAACAACAACAGCAGCAGCAGAAACTACAACATCAACAGCAGCGGCGTCAGCAGCAGCAGCAACGGCATTAACAGCATCAAACTGAGATGCCATATCCCCAGGTCTGTTCCCATTGAGAGTCCAAGCAGAGTTTTCTAGGTTGCCAACTTGGGTTCAGCGGAGAGAGAGAGAGAGAGAGAAAGAGCGTTGAGGGAGGAAGTGGGAGGCAGTGTATGAAGCCAGAGCAGAGCATGTAATGTTACTCGTTTCTCTTGTGCCATGGTTGTTGTTGTTCTTGTTGTTGCTCTTGTTGTTGTTGTAGCTACAAGACAATTTACTTTTGTGCGAAATTAAGTGGCATCTGCAGCATTGGCATTCCACTTGACTCCACCACAAACAGAAGCATCAGCAGAGTATAGGGATGCATCTGCATCTTGCACTCTCCCTTTGTCTCTGTCTTTATCACATTGTATGTGTGTGTGTGTTTGTAGATTTCTCGCTCTTGTGGGCAATAACTAATTACATTCGCAATTATTTCATGTTTTGGCCAATTTAGTGGGACAAATTTATCTGCACGGTGTCATCTACTTAGAATTGATGGCTTGCTATATGAAGCTGTTTGCTCTTGTCTCTATCTCTTTTCCATCTGCCTCTCTTCGTCTTTCTCTCTCTTCCGCTATTTTCTCTTTTGATTGCTGCTCTAGCCATTAGGCGCCCTCGGGGTCCAAGCCAGTGAATGACTACTGATTGTTGCAAAATAATATCTATGTATATACATTTTCTATATACATCACTTCTAATGTACGCATATGCATAATGCAATTATTAAGCAAATTAGCCAAGATATAGATATAACAAAACAGATTACCGCCCACCAAGGGGGCGCCATTCATAAGCGGCATATTGCAGAAGAAGGGGGCAAAGGGGATTGTGCCTACGCATTTGATTAAGCCTGATTGTTTCCGCAAAAGATAACAAAAACTTGACCTGATGATAATGTGATGCAAATTCAATTCACACAGACTTGAAACGGTTAGCGAAGTTAATAGCATTTGCGACTGGTCAATTTAGTTCAATAGATAATGATAATATCAGTTATATCAATTCATGTTTGAAAGCATATATAATAATTTGCATTATTATTCCTTTAAATTAAAAAAAAAAAGTTTGAAATCCTTTTAAGCTCCGTATTTAGTCGCTTGCTTATAGAACTTTTATCTTATGTAAATTTGTTCACAAATTTATTGCTTAATTAAATTATCAAGTTACAGTTGAAGTTGGGAGATAACAAAATTCTACTCATTTATGTTTAAAATGAACGATAGAATACTAAATAGAAATTAAAGTATCTAATTCAGTGCGGTAATAAAATAAATTTAATAGATCGATGGTTACTATGTTGAATATGTTTCAAGTAGACAAAATAAAATTCAAACAGTAAAAATAATAGATATAAATATTTTCTGATACATACTATATATATATTTTTATCTAACCAAACGAAATGCTTTCCGCATTGAAGAGCCAAGCCAATTTAGCACCACTTACATTTGCCACATCAAGAAGATTCACCAAGCAAATGGTATATGTATGTACATACATACATATATACATATATATACATTGGAACGGTATGTCTATTTCTTTCACATTCTTGATTTTCATCTTATGTACATAAGTATATTTTACTTTATTATCCACCATTTAAAAACGGTAAATGTTTTGCTCATTCCATACAAAAAGCAACATTTATTGCTTTACACTTCCAATTATAACTCCGAAATCCATGGCAAGTAGGAACAATAAAAACTCACAAACACCCAAGATTTATGCCCACGCACACACACACCTACTCATACATAATATATGTATATACAAAACAGTCAAACAAACGCACACACACACACACTCATATATACACACAGAGAAATATTGTACGTACAGTCAATCCACCTTAATTCAAGTAGAAACGATTTAACTCCCACGGCTGGATCTGTTATCATAGTAGCTGTTGTTGTTTTATTTTATATGAACTTAATTTTGCTCACACACACACACACTTATTCGGGCGGACAGACAGACACACAAACACAGCGAACAACAGTGGCAACCCTTTGGAGCAGCAAAAAAAAGTAACGGTAAACGCAACCATTTATTATATGCTGCCCAATATGAGCCGTGCAAGTGCGAGCGAGACGGATCAGGCCCAGACCCAGTCCCGTTTACCCCTCCGTCTCCATTTTTATGCCCGTCTTCGGCCCGGACCCAAAAGGATATGACGTTTTGCTTTTCACTTGGCAAGTGAGTGGAAATTTGTTTCATTATAATTATTTTCCACAATTGGACATATTAGTATGGTTGCGCCGACTGCGACGCTGGCATCGGGGCTAACAGTGCGCCGCCATTTTTGCAATTTTCCTGTGCAAATAAACGCAGTCAAGTGAAAGGAATTTGCAGTCCAGGACAATGTGTGCTAGGCTTAACGAGCGTTAAACAAGGACAAAGCTAACGGCATGCCATCTCCCTTACACCATTTTTTAGCGCATGCTCAGTGCCGGTGTGGTGAGTTTTTAGCCCCAATATTGGGGTAGTTTTATATTGATTTTACTTATATTATATACCAAGTACATATACATATGTAAGACTGACTTTTACCCCATCTTGCTATATAGTGGCATGAGATTAGTATATAAGATCTGTATATATAGGCATAGTGTATGTACTACAACTACGTGACTGGAATGACAAAAACATAAAAGTTATAATAATTTTTCTTTCCGCTTAATTGTATGCCCGCAGGACTAAAGGCACAGGAGTCAGAGCCAGTCAGACAGATAGCCTCGAGTGAGAGGACAAACTTGGGGCCAAAAAGTGCGACTGCAATGGAGAGACTATGTCTCGCTCTCTCTCTCTCTCTCTTTCTCTTGCCTTCTGACCTGACGTTGCCAGTTTTAATTTGATGCTTTTATGCTTCCAGCTTATGTATTCTATTGTATATACATAGATATAAACCTATGTGTATGTATGTGTGTGTGTGTGTACATGTGGCTGGAATTGGCGCTGCCAAAACCATGTGCGTGCTCCTTTGTGCGTGGTCTCTGGCCATCGACGTTGTCGTCGTCGTCGTCGTCGCCTCTGGTCTCTCTCCTGTTGGCGTAGGAAATACAGCAATTAGAGCCATATTAACCGTAATTAAATTTAATTGTTTAATTAAGCGCGAAAAGTGAGGAAGACATTTTGTGATTTTGTGCAATGGCCATTCAGAGAATGAGACAGACAGCCAGAGACAGAGAAAGAGAGAGAGAGGAGGCCAGTTATGTACATATGATTGTATATAGATATCTATATATACATTTAGATATATAGATTCGGGTGTGGGTGGCTTAGATACTGTGCGTGAGCTGTGGATTGCGTGTTTTAGCCTTCTGATTTCATTGTTGTTGCTGCCATTTTGCCACTTTTGACCGAGTCTCCAACTTGAACTCCCACATTCACCCTCGCTGGTCGCACTCCTCCTTGGTCTTTGGCCGGGTGTTGGTATAACAAATAGCCATGTGATTTGATGCGACGGCTTTGATAGTCAGCCAATTAAGCATTCAAACGTAAATTTCTGCACAGTTGGCACATTAATTAGCTGTAGAGTGGAAAATGTTGGCTTTTCTGTTGTTGCTGTTGTTGTTTGTTTAAATTGCGCATTTAATTAATTTTGTATTAAGTGAATGCCGATGAATAGTAAAATTCATTTGATGCACCGATTAAAGAAAGATGTAATTATGCATTTAAATTGTTTAATTTGTAATCAAATCTATTCAACTAAAAGTTATTGGTTTGAGCAAATAATTATATTTATCATCAAAGGATCAAATGATTGGCATTTACACATATTTTGCATTATTATAATATATCATTATTTATATGAATGAATACGAATTTAGTGGTCGTAGATATTCAAGTATTCAAATCTATAAAAATGTGTAAGACTTACAATAGATTGTCTATTATTAATCATCATTTAGAACAAGTACGAGTTAAAGGTTTAGTAGCTAGCTAGCTGCTCTCCCTCAATTACTATTCATAAATACTGTCAATAAATTAACTGACAATTATCATTTGATTTAAGATTTTAAGGATAGATCTTTCCTATCTCTGCAATAAATTTGTAGTCATTGGATAAAGATATTATTAATTTGCAAATTGTTTTAATAGTAAAAGAATAATTATCTTTTATCCTTAAAAGCATCTCTTCCAACTTAAAAAACTTTTACTATAGAATCTAGATGTTTGCACCCACCTTGAACTATATAACAGGTACCTTAAAAAAATTTTAAAATATATTATCCATTTTCAATGATAAATGAAGGTGCAAGTGCACTATGAAGGGTTGCTATTAGCATCTGTTTTCTATGAACTATCTGAGAATTTTGATCTCATCTGCAATTCCTAAAATTGAGCACCCACATCGATTAACCAAAAAGATGGCGGCTCATATCGATCTGTTGGATCAATGAAAATACATCAGTCAAATGTGTACATATTTTAGATTAACTTGCAATAATGTCGTGTAAAATTAGCATCAATCAAATGCAGGTGTAGACGGCAGCAGCAACAGCAACAACAACAAGAACAACAACAACATATGCATCTAACAACAAAAATCATTTGAGGCAGGCAAATTCCATTTTCATTTCCAAATTCCAATTCAAAAACCAAAATCTCCATAGACAACCAACAGATGTCAAGTGGCCCGCATGGTCAGCCAGCATAGTGATCCGGGGATCGGGTACAGCATTTGGTCACAAAATGTCAACCACAATGCTGACATCTTAATAATGATGAATTAATGGGCAAACAAGCCAAATGACAATTACAACAAAAACAACAGCAACCATTTAATAATTTTTCTATTTAAAGAGGTGGTAGGAGGAGGTGGGAAACTAGATTTTCTAATATGTGTTCGTCTGTGTGTCTGTGTGTGTGTGGGAAAAGAGCAAACAAAACTCTGCAAAATGTATTGAGGAATCTATTCAGGCTTTGATTGAGAGCAACGACATCAATTATCCACGACTCTTTATTTATTTATTTTGTTTGTTTTTTTTTTCTGTTCGTTCATTTTCTTTATTTGTGGCTGCCAACAAATTCAGAAATATCACTTAATTTTTCACATGTTGCTGCCGCTTCGATGCCGCATCCGATGCTGCAATCCAACGGTGCTGGCCATTCTCCATGGCTGCATAAATCATCCTCAACCATATAACCAAAACGTAAAACGAACATGTCAAAGGTGCAACAAGGATTTGAATACCCCAAGCGGTAGAGGAGAAAAAAGGAGATAGACAGACGGAGAGAGAGAGAGAGAGTGAGAAGGAATACATCGTTCCATTGCCAAAGAGCAAAGAGAAAGAGAGAAATATGAAGCCATTGTTGAGTCTGAGACTGCACATTTCCATATAAAAATCGAAGCCAATAGAGGAATCGGGCTTGGATTCGGTTTTGAGTATCGGCCTCGCCTTTGGGCCAGCTATTTTGCATGCCGGTTAATGTAGTCATCGATGGAACTGCCCAAGCTGGACATGCACACATACTCCGAATGTAGCAAATAAGAAACCCATCAGAATTTCTCACTCCGGCAAAGGCGCTACGACAAATAAATATTTTAACTCAATAACAAAAGGCATGAAAAAAGGACAGCCCATTGGGGACAAAAGGCAAGAGGATGGGCTGTGGGGGGGAGAGAGAACCGATGCTGCTGATAGCTTCGTTCAGCCAAAACAATATGCGAGGGCTGTTCATGAAATTGCCATTGTTTATCATGAACATTTTTATTTCGAAGAACAAGTGAATCAATTTCTATTTAAATGCTTTTTCCTATATTCAATTCAATAACCTTTCATTCCATTCTTAAATCTGTTGTCATCTATATAATCTGTTATCTATATTACCGTTATACCAGTGAACCGTTAGTGAAATTTATTGAAAAAGCAAATCTTAAGTGCATCAAAATTATTTAAATTGCTTTAAAAATAGTTGTTAAAATTCCTAGAAACTCATTCTTTTCGGTAAACTCCTCGAACTTTGACTTTAACTCTCTTTATTTCTCTTTCTCTCTTTGTCTTTTTTGTAGAACTCATAGAATAAGTGGAGGAGGGAGAGATGTCCATCTTTCGAGTGCACTGTTGCACTTACTGCAAAAAAAGGCCGCCAAATCTGGCCATCATTTGTTTAAATATGCGCCTGCAATCCAACAACAAACAGCAACAGCAATGCAACAACAATAAGCAGCAAGAAGAGACAACAACGACAACAACATTCGAAGTTGCACGTTTAACAATTCAATTTATTTGCAACATCAAAATTTAACGAACATGAAATTGCGAGAATTTTAAGATTTTCAGCAGAAACAAACGAGCGACACGATCCTTGGCAGACTGTCGAATGTCTTTAGGTTTAGGTCTCAAAGAAAACGATGGCAGCACCCGATTTCACCTCCCCTATACATCCAATAACCCCATAAGAGCTAACCTCCACCCCCTCCTCCATTCTTGTACTCTCTCTGTGTTTGTGTGTGTGTGTGAGTTTGCTTTTGGTTTTTGTTTGTCGCGCGCTTTTGTTCTTTTGTTTGTCTGTCTTTGTCGTGGAGTTTGCTTAGCTGGTTTTTCTTTTCTTTGGGCCTAAGCTGCGGCTGTGGCTGCGGGTGCAAAGAGTCAACAATTTAGCATTCAAAGAAATATTTTAAATTAAAATTTCTGAAATTTTCGTCAATAAGCCAAGCCTGAAAAACAATGCAATCGTTCCAATACAGCCACTTGAACCGTATCCAAAGTCAGTCCATGGATTTTGGGTCTCCAGTCAGTCTTCTCAACTAACTAAAACACTTGAGCATAAATATAATTTGATTTATGAAGGCAAGTTTCAGTTGAGTGGTTAGTCACTATAGAGAAAAGTCGGTTTACAGATCAGTTAAGTTCATTGAATATTTCTGAATGAAAGTTAATC
Organism: Drosophila austrosaltans; assembly: GCA_035045865.1. Classification (NCBI taxonomy): domain Eukaryota; kingdom Metazoa; phylum Arthropoda; class Insecta; order Diptera; family Drosophilidae; genus Drosophila; species Drosophila austrosaltans. Next base: position 5,520,447 of record JAWNOQ010000180.1, on the reverse strand, counting down.
ATAAGCTACATATAAGAAATAAATGTAATTATCAGCATATTCTAATTTTAGTTTTGATAAAAAGTAAGAAATACATAATTATATATATACCGGCCAATATTTTAATTAATATTTTTTATTCTATATTTTATAATACAATACTATTAAAGATAATTGCTACTTATAAAATTTTATAATTTTTAACAAAGAATTTATTAGTATTTTTTCATTTTATGTGAAAACTTGGAAAATTTGTTCATAAAATTAAAAGAAGCATCTAGTTTGCTGTTTTGCGATTATCATTTATCCCACGCTTATTTTTATTGGATTTTTTTATTTTATTATATTTAATATCCTGTGGGCATTTACATTCATAAGTCCATTTACTGATTCGGATGATAGATTCCACTACCAGTTGCCAGCTCATCACATTCAATATTTACCTTTCTCATCATGAGTTTGCCATTATAGTTGATTGTTTTTTTTTTCTCTTTTTTTTCGGATGTGTTCCCTTTCTTTCTATTTTTTTGAGTTGTTTGGCTAATAGGCTAATCACACATCCATCGTACGGCAAGACAACAAACACGGCAGCATCAAGAGCCAGAGATCGGGGGCAAATACGAGATCAACCCCTAAGTGATGCGATATCTATGTGAAAGTCAACAATGGTTAAGCCGCTTAACGCTTGTTACTATGACAGGGAGCAGCATGCGCAGGACTTCAAATGTCCTGGAGACCTGAAGGATTACAGTAACTTTTTGTAATTGCCCTGTTTGCCTTAAGGCGATTTGCTTCTAACTGGCACGCGGCAAATATAAATTAACAAACGCACATTTCATTTCACTAGAAATCGTGAGAGAGAAGAGGCATTTTGGGAAACGGAATCCATGAATTTGATTTGCCTGAAAAATGTCAGTGGCAATGTTGATTTGCATATTTGCATGTCTTGATGTTTTGTTGATGTTGTCCTGTCGATGGTCTCGTCTTCTCGTCGTTTGTTGCAAATTGAAATGTCAGGCCTTTTCGCCTGATCACTTTATGACAAGCAGGCTGTGGCAACATCTTACATCTACATATGCAACAAGCTGCATACTGCATACTGCTTACTTTACTGCTCGTATGCATGCCACATCTCCTCGCAGACTTCAATTTCAAGTGACTGATATATCTGCTGATGTCAACGCATCGTGGACTAAATTAACATTTTGCAATCCAGTCAAATGTTATTGCAAAATGCAAATTTTTTAGCCACTTGAAACCTGTTGGCAGCAGAAGCAGCACCAGCTAAAGGATATGCAATAGTGTCTACCATTTCGTTTTTCTTATTAAGTCTTGAAACGGGGCTAGGATACAGTTTCCGTTAACTCCATCATCATCATCTCCGGCAGGCATGGGTGTAACTAAAAAGGGGAAAGAGTATTATGCTTTCTATAAAAAAATATCTCAAATCAATCAATCAATCTATTGAAATTTAACTAAATTATTCATATATTGGCTATAGTATGTAGAACGCCTCCTGCAATGGTTCTTTCAAAATATTTTAACCTAAAATCAAATAATTTGTTGGTAGAGCAAATTGGTTGATCAAATATCTACCTATAAGTATATTTATCTATATTTTGAGTATGATATTATAAGTGAATCAAAACTAACTTTATATTACTAACTGATAAAGATTTTCATTTTAAAAAGTATTTCATCTTTGCTCGAGAGAAAGAATTTTCGAAATATACATAGATACAAAATATATATACATATATGTATATATGTCTTTCCTTTTCCTTACTCCCCGCTACGTCAATGTTGCCTGCTATCAAATATAAGGCTTGATCCCTTTCATTTCTAAGGGTATAATTTGCATAATAAAATGTTCACTGCGGTTTTATGATTCACCCACTCACACACTCTTAACCACACACACACTCACTCACACATATAAATTTTGAATTGTTGATATAGAAAGTGAGAGAGGGAGAGAGAGGGAGGCTAGAGCACAGCTTGAGAAATTGCAAATTAATGTAAATCACATCAACAAGAACATTTTCATAGACTGACGTATGTTGGTTTTTTTTTCTCTCTTCCTTCTAATATAAAGACTGCCATTTTTATGAGCCACACTACAAAATTGACACTTGATGTGTATAAAAAATACCTCGAGCAGCAACAGCAACAACAACAATCAAGAACAACCAACAACAACAACAACAATAACAACAGCAACAACTGGGGTTGAGCTTTCAATATGTTTTCAAACATTTTTTTTGCATTATGTCGTAACTTGAAACGATAAACAAAAGCAGCAAAATCAAGGACCCCAGTAAACCACACCACAGGACGAAACTTTGTCCTTACATGATACGCCATTTTGCGGTTGCTGCGGTTCATGTTGCTGCTGTAACTAGTTGCTGTTGCTGCTAGTTGTTGTTATGTAAACGGAAAATGACAAACGAATTAGTTATTGACAACAACAGGAAACAGAAAAACTTTCTAGCGTTGTGCGAAATTTCCGTTGACTATTGCAAAATATCGAACTGAATATCAAATTTGATATGTCTGTGTGTGTGTGTGTGGAGACTGAAATAACTCGAGTTGGGTTTTTGCCTCGGTTGCTAATGAGACCAAATGTAGAATGTGCAAATAAAACTGTATTAGTTGAGTCTATTGTCAGGGTAGTGTGAAACATTTGATAACTTGTGCTATTTCACTTTGATGCTTTATGACACTTTAATGCAATTGGAAAATTATTATTTTTTAAAGTTAGAATTCAGTTAAATTAGTTCTAAAATATGTAATAAAAAGAATATATGTATAGAAGAGTAAAGAGAGAACAATATTGTTAGTTGGGCCTTGTTAGCCAAACTCAATTTATCAATTTGCGTTTCGATTCTAACTTATCTCTAATTCATTTATGGGAAAGGTGGCTACTTCTAGTTGAAAATCTTTGCTTTCCATTGTTGTAGATTCCAAATTGATTTGAGGTATTTACTGTGTAACTTTTCTAGTTGGTTTGCCTTTTGGGTAAATATCAAATTATTACAATCAAAGTAACCCATACTACCTAATACCGAATCCCAAGTCACGTGTCAGCACAAGTCAGTCAGTCACTCAGTCAGTCAAACGTTTGGCCAGATGACTTTGCTGGGCTTCTGATCATTCATCAAGCTAACTGTCAATGGGACACGTTTTTTCACGTGCCATTTGACAAAGGACAAATCGAAAAGAAAGAGATACAGTGAGAGTGTGCGAGTGTGTGTGTGTGTGAAAGTGAGAGAGAGGGGGAGAAAAAAATTAAGCCTCTTAATACAGGTCCTTTTTGCTGGCATAAGTAAAAAGCCTTTAATTGTATTAAGGCGTATTTGACATTTATTGTGAGAAGATTTTGTGTGTTAAATGTTGGCCAGATTGAGCGTTTGATTGATTATATATAAACCTTCAAGTTTCTCACTCCATCTCTTTTTAGATTTAGCTATCTCTTTCTATTACTTAACTGCTGTTAGCCAGAAAACAAATGCAAAATTCATCTCAAGTGCTTTTGTCCCTACAAAAGGAACGCCGACTGGCTAATCGGCAGGAAGCCGAGAACAACATCAAAGTCAACTGCCCGCATCTTTTGGCATTAGCTATAGGGCCTAATTAAATATTGACAAGTCAATTTGAGTTTCCAAACGAATCGATTTGTGTGCAGGAACAGCGGCAGCTGGCAGGACAATGATGATTTGCCCATTTGCTTAAATGGCAAACAAAGCTGTGCGATTGGTTTTCTATTGGATTTGATTTCATTTTAATCGATTCAACTTTAACGCTGCCAAACGACACATTGATGGAAGGCAAACAACAAAAAAAAAAAAAAATGTGAAAAATAAAATACGAAAATCTTTTCACATGCAAATTTACATCAGCCAAGCAAACATCACGTCGATCCCATCAATTTCAAAGGGAGTAAGGAGAATTGGCAGGTATGTAAATGTGGGCGAAACAAGGCGGGGGGGCTTGGTGTTTACTTTGATTGTCATGCGATTTTTATACATCAGCTAACTATATACATATATAGTATTTTGCATTTTTGTAGCACGTTTTTATGTCTTTGTCCCAGCATTTGAATTTGATTTGATAAATTTTTAATGCTGATTGAAAAACGTTTTGGCCCAAACAAGAAGAAGAAAAAAAATGTGTCCCCTAAGGTTGAAAATGAAATTGAAATTGGAATTGAATTTGGTTTTGATGCTCGTTCATCTATTATTATGATTATTCAGCCAAGGTGGCCCATTACACGCATTCGCATATACAGTTAATAATGGGAGCCTGGGAATGCACAGGCCAGAACCGGCCAGAACCGGCCAGATCCATGGATTGGGCCATCAATGGCAAACAATTCATGTTGATAAATGCATTCTGTAGAGCTCATGTGGCCATCAAATTGGCTAACCATCCAAAAAGCGTGGATTTCTCTCTTTCTCTCGCTCACTCTGTCTCTGTTTCTCTCCTTCTATGTGGCGTCCCACAAATTGCTGTGCGCCTGGCCTGATGTCTTCATCATACACACACACACACACACTCATCGAGGGGGAGAGAGGTAACGAATAGTTAGCCAAGTTGGTTAACTGGCATGGCTTGGGTAACGTTTCATTTGGTTTTCGATAGCTTCTCGACCTGTCCATATACAGCGCCAAATTCGATTACGTTTTCGTTAAATGTAAAATTTATACGCCCCACGTCAATTGTGACAGTTCACTCACTCACAGTTGAAAAAGAAAAGGATAGACAGCGAGAGAGAGAAAGAGACAGAGAGAGACAGATACAGAAAGACAGAAGATGACCATGTCCATGGAAACTGGTCAACATAATTGTGAATATGTCAAATACAGTGGAACATGACTATAAAGCTGATGTCATTCATTCACTTTACCATAAAGATCATCCCAACGTGAGGCAACTGTACCAAATGTTACCGATATGGCTCATATTGGCCATGGCATTCATTCAACAAAACAATCATGATGCCTTTCGCCCTTGCACAGTGGATTAAAATGGTTTAAAAATTTAATTTAACTGGATTTGATCCTTTACTCCATAGAGTTAAACGGATCTATTACTTACTATTGGCTAAGTTACTTACCATAAGTTACTATATTTTTGACTAATAACCTCCTATAGATTTGTAACGTTTCTTACAATTCCTGAGTTTCATTTTTAGACTATTTAAACCAAGTTTAATGTCCTTTGTGTCAATGTGTCTTCTTTCAAGTCTAGGCAATTTCGCATGCGCACAAACAAAATGAATTGTAATGCATAGTTTTATCTTCGATTTTTCCTCTTTTCTTTTCTTTCCTTCCTTTTCTTTTTTTTTGTATAACAAAAAAGGAGCTCGTTATAAGACATTTTTGTTAGGCGCCAGTCATCTTGTTTATCTGGTCTATAGAAATGGTTTAAAAGTCAATTGCAAAAATTAGAACATTCCCACCTCAATACCCCTTTTTGAAAAGTCAAATTTAATGGCAACCCTTTTCGAATGATATTTGTAGCAGACATTTGTAGCTCTGTGTGGCAAGCTGTAAAAGTATCAAATTACACTTCCGGCGGAAACAGCGTCGACTTGCCAGCGACATTGGCAACGTTTCAGACATTGTCGGTCTTGTAGTCCTGCGGCACTTTCATTTTGTTATCGGACATCCTAGCCGCAGCAAGGGGAATGTATTTTTTTTCTTTCGATTTGTGTAAAATTTAAAAAAAACACTCATTCATTCATCTGTGGATGCGGTCTAATCCCCTGTTTTGAGAGTGAGAGAGATATGTAGGTGGAATTCTTTGGTAATGTGATAAGCCCTATGATGCATTATCCTTGTCCTGGTGTGATTCTTGTCCAACCACTAAATGACTATAAAGTAGCAACTTCCGCGACTGTTGCGCAAAATCATTCAATTTCCGTTTGGGCACACGACCCAAGTTCTTCATCCTCTGTGCGTGTGTCTGTGTGTGCGTGTGTGTGTGTGTGTTTGCGCATCATAATCGAGGGTGTGATTTGTCCTTTTTGCTTGCCTCTTTGCCACATATTCAGGCATCCATCCGTCTGCTTATTCTTTTCTTTTTTTTTTGCCTCTTCTTATGAAACATCACCGCAATTTAGTTAGACTTTGCCACCCACAACCACCCGCTGTACCATTCGGTTAGCTGCGAAAAATTTGAATAATTTTTATTACGTGGCGCGTTATGAATTTTTGATGAGTCCTGGCCTGATGTTCTGTGTTATTGTTGTTGTTGTTGTTGCTACTGCTGCTAAGGGCGTGTGGCCAGTTATCCTTCACTAAGCCAAGTGACAGTGCCACAATTTATTAGATTCTCAGCCTCATTGTGGGCTGTTGCTGGTGCCTGCGTTCACTTTTTATTATATAGGTACACACACACATATATACACACTCATACATACATATATATGTAGCTAGTATTATTTTTTTCTGCCACATCGTCAGCGTCTGCGCTGCAAGTTTCCGGTATATGAGAAGGATGGCGGATGGGGAGGTGTCAAGGTGCAGGGACTAGACGAGGGGTGAACTAAACGAACTGAACTGAACTGGGCGTCCTCTGTAATAAAAGCAAATAAAATATTCTTTAATATGCGACACTCGCCGGCAGTCTGCTCCCTGTCACACAGAGGCATCCTTCCCATAGTATATACACACACATACATATACATACATATATACATGGTGTATGTGTGTGTGTGTGTGTTTAATTTGCATATATATTGCCTCGACAAGCATTAATGTATGTAATCCCGTAATTTTTTAATTAAATCAAATTGTTCCTTTTTGAATGGGAAAATAAGATTTTTATTCATTCTTTCATTCATATTAGTGTTGGGTCAGTTGAGAGAAGGAAAAGATATAGCAAATTGATTTTGTCCTTACTCTTGTTTAAATATTATATACTAAAGCAGATGATATTATAATAAAGTATTTCTATAGATGATCTAAGTTAGTTTAGTTATCTTTTTCAATATACAATAAGTTTTTTATTAAGTCACGAAGAACCATTCGCAGTACACAGATGGAATTCTTTTACGTTGATTGAATCTGAATCCTGTAAGGATGACATCTATTGTTCAATTAGAACTTTGTGATTTGTTTTTGACCAATTCTACAGAAGCAAGTTTCACTTAATAGAAAAATTTAAACATCGGAAAGGGACTAACTAATAGAAATTAGATTTTTTAACCAATGCCACATAATGACAAACTAAATTGGTTTATATTTCAATTGATTGGTATGTGGTGGTTTTTCCGCAATAAGTGACTTCTGCCTCATGGGGCATGTAACTGTTAATATTTATATCTGGTACAACTCAAACTGTAACCCAATGCAACGCCCACCCTCTTTAATACATGTCCAGAGCCATGGTGTCGCCTTCCGCGTATTCAAAACGATTAAGTGATTTCGTGCATGCTGCATGATAATTGGATTAATATGCGCCGACAGCAGCAGCAACAGCAACAGCAACAGCCAGCAGCAACATCCAAATTCAACAGGATGAAGCTGACACCACCATAAAGAGAAAAATAACTGGGTACATGGGTATGGATGATGAGGAAGATGATGATGATGATGATGCCGTAGAGGGTGGTTTGTGGTGGTTGGGTTAAATGCTCTTGTTATCAAAATTACATATATCACACACAGACTGCTGAAGGGTGGAACGAAATGAAAATCTCTTTGGCTACGGGTGGTTAACCCTCGCCCTCGTCCTTAATTTGAGAAAAGAAAAACATATTCTTAGTGGCATAATGGGGAAAAGTCGAGGATTAACTAGATGATAAACTTGTATTGTTCAATTCCCTTTGCTGTAAATAAAAAGAGAGAGAGAGAGAGAGAGGAAGAATGAGTAGGAGAAAAGGAAAATTATAATTTTTGACTTTTGACAATTTGTCAGCTCACAAGCAAGAAAATGTTTTGGTAAATAAACTGCCGCATTGGCCACTTAGCATTTCATTACCTTAAAAATCTTTTTACCCAAACGCTGCCGCTGTATAAACAAATTAAATCGTTTCGTTTGGGCCACAGAAGCCGCTTCCGAAGTGGCCAAAAAAAGACATCGATGCTTGGTCGGTATGATCACAGAGAAAACTCAAATTATTTGACAAACCAAACGAAAGATGAAGAAAAAAAAAACATGAAAACCTACCAACATCGTTACCCTACAAAGTCTATGTCTCTGTCTCTAAATTCGACTTCGCCTCTCTTCCCTTGCCACTCCAACTCCAACTCCAACTCCGACTTCGACTTATGTTTTATGGCTTCTGGCTGGTTGTCTGGTTGGTTGACTAATTTATTAAGTAAATCACATATGAAAATTAGCAGGCCGCTCATTTGCTTTTAACGCCGATTTCCTTTTGATTAATTTATTTGCACAATGGCTCTTCGGGCCTCAGTCGAGCGCTCAATTGCCGCGTCAAAGGCAATGTCCAAAAAAAAAAAGAAGAAAAAATAAGAAAGAGGGGCAATGGTAATGATTTTAACACCTCTTACAGCCTTTTGTTGTATTTGGCCTGGTCATTAGTGTGATGGTCGTTTGAACTGGCCGCTACTTGGCCACTTGTTGTCTAATTGCCAAACCCACCCGCACTAGCACGTCTCCATTTAGACAGGAAAAAAAAAGTGTGGCACTGGGTGAAATCACCTTCTTTTTCATCATAATCATCATCATTGATAAGTCATCATCATCATCTTGATCATGGGCGAAAGCAAAGTTTCTCTTCGCGTCTCAATGTTAATTTCGGCGCTGTTACCCTTTGATGCCAAATTGTCGGCTGCTGCTTTCGTTGGGATCATGATCTAATGATCATGATTTGTTGTCGCACAGTTTCAATACGAATGATCGAGCAGAAATCCAGCAGACAGTCAGTAAGGGGTAACAATATGCGCTCCGATAATGATCTGGCGCAATAAAATTGAAATGCGTCTGTTAATCGTTTCAAGATACATAATAATTTTTGTTCCCCAACATGATCAAGAGAATGGCGACTTGCCACAACAGCAACAACAGCAACAACAGCAACGACAACAACAAACCACAACAAATATAAACGAAGATGAAGATTGTTTTGTATCCATGCGTCGTCGCATATCGATCACTTTTTTCGTTTTGGAGAACAAAAATACGCAAAAATCACAGCGGCAGCTCAGCATAAACAAACGACAAACGACAAAAAAAAAGGGGAAAAAAATCTAAAAAACATTTTGAAATAGTCGTTTATTCAATACCCTTAAATTATTAGCCTAATTAAAAGTAAAAATCCTTACAGGAGGAAATGAATATCTGAAAATGAAAATCTGTACTTTTTTATCTACATCCCTGCTGAATCTTTCTAACAATAAATCCTATCACTTGGCACATGGCCTATGACATTTTCCATTAGTTAACAGAACCTTATCAAAAATATAAGCAGATATGAATAAATGAGGGGAAAGATTTTATTTAGTTAGATAAGCTAACATCAAGTCCAATGGGATCCAATTTCAAAATGTAGAGCATTGAGCATAATAAATCTTTTGGGGCTTTTGGGACAATTCTTCTGGTTTTCGTTGGATTTGGCTAAGCAAAGTCAAATCCAAATGATCAGCCAAAGAGCCATGGCCATTGTTTTGGTCAAAAAGGGAGACCAAAAGGCCAAAAAGACAAATTCGTAGTCGAGGCAAGGGCTCGGGCCTCTTGATAAGAATCGGGCGGCAGGGCAAGCTGCGATCGCAGCGATCCTCTTAACGATTCCAAACTGTTTTCAATATTTATGGCATTGTCGAAAAAAGAACAACAACAAAAAACAGAAGAAAATGTCAAGCGGCTTAGTTAAGAATCGAATGAAGAGCATCGACTTAGCTAGAAATTGGAGCAATTAGCCTAAACCCAAACTATGCCTCCTGATGCACTTGGCGAAGGGTTTCATAATAAAAAAAAAAATTGAAATAGATGAAACTACCGTCTAATCAGCGTTGACATGACGATGGACATAAAAAATGATGAACAACAACCAAAAAAAAAATGTGAAATGACCTTTCGGTGGTTGTGTCTCCTTGGTGGCTACTGTGGGCGTGCTGACGTTTTTTGTTTTCTCTTCGTTTTTTTTTTTTTTGGGAGTCTTTTGGCTTGTAAACAATTTCATTATCTGATGATTATGTAATTTATTGTAAATTTACCTGGCGCTACCTGAGCGAGCATTCCTGATCTGGTCACAGAGATAAAGTGAGAGTGAGTGGGAGAGAGAGAGAGACATACATAAATTGTCATGTCAAAGGGCATTTAATGAAGTTATTAAACGCTGCAGACTCCTCCCGAGGGCTACCGTTTTGTAGGTGAGGTCGTTGCCTGACAGTCAGAGAAAAAAAAAAACCGATCATAATCTCTCTCTTTTTCTCTCTTCAACTCGAACTGGGATATCTGTTTTGCATTCAGAGAGGGAGAGAGAGAGAGACACACACACAGAGAAAAAGAGGGAGAGCCTTAAACTGGTTGAGCAATAAAACGCTTGCTTTAACGAGCAACAAAATTTGTAACGATTCAATTTAAGGCTACGTACAACATGGCCCATACGCCGTCGGCAAAAGATGAAATAGTCAAAATAGACGCAAGCCAAGCCAAAAGCCAATGACTACTTCTACACTCCTATCCCGCCCTGTCCATCTCTTCATATACATAGGTACCCCCTTGCCCGTACACCTCTCTTTGACTCCCACAGCCGAAAGACGCCCGAGACCGAGTCGGAGACGGCTGGAACGTCGGAGACGTCGATGGAGCCGTTTTGTATGTTTTTGGCGCATGTTGAGGCCGGTTCAATTCAATAAAATTTATGAAGACATGACTGGCAATTGTAGTCCCATCGACGTCGTCGCAGTCTCGAGTTTAAGTTTACCCTGAATCCAGCCAAAACGTCCTTTCCTTTCCAACAATTTTGCATAACTCGACCAAAACATTTACAACTCAATTTTGTCTTAGCCATTGACAATATTTTTCTTAGCAAATATTTCTAAATTAATTAGGCGCAAAATTTTGGTAACCTGCCATGTCGATGTCGGCAAAATTTCAAAGTTAAAGAAGAGAAAGGGAGAAAGAGAGAGAGAGAGAGAGAGAGATGAACAGGGGGAGAGGTATTCGGTACCTGTGGAAAGGTCAAAGGATTTTTCTATATATATCTCGGCAAAAACAGATTTATCTTTTGACCTGATTGCTCAGCTAACATTGTGTGTGGGAAAATTTTTATTTTTCGATGTGGACCCTTTTTTGTTGCTCCTCAAATTGTCGTAAAAATTTCTGTCATAAAGAACTAGTTAAGATATTCGATTGGTGTCGGTTATTGAACATGACCCATATTTTGGGTGGTCTAAGATAGTTCTCAATCTAAATTCAAATGTTACACAATTTTTAAAGAGCAATTAAACTAACGTTTTAACTTTTCTGTATTATAAAATAGAAAATAGCAAAATTGTTTACAAAGAGAAAACTGGAACAAAAACAAATTTGTTAAGCTCATTTAAAATTTGATATATTTACTTTATATTCAAATAATGCATTCTCCATTGTTGTTACTGATATCATTCAGTGTAAGGATAATCGGTTGTAGTAGATATATCAGTGTAAGGATAATCGGTTGTAGTAGGTATGTAAGTAGGAATAGCAGTGGAAGCAGTAGAGCCGGAGAGAATTAAATCACCCCTTAGACAGGCATTCAACTGTTCATATGTATCTGAAGTATTCTCCACATAGGTCCACTCGGCATTATTAACACAAATTGCTTTCTGTGTATCAATCACACGTAAATCTTCTTTTACTCTAGCAGCAATTTCCGTGGCATTAGCCGAAATGCTGTAAAAAGTTTTCGATGCCTCAGCCGCCTATAAATAATAAAAAAAAAAATTCAGATTATCATTGAAACCATAAGAAGAATCTTTATAAGTACTCACATTGACGGCAAAACACTCAAAACTTGCTGAATTCACATCACAATTTTGTAGGACTAGACATGATCCAAAACGTTGATTTTGGAAGTCCTGAGCAATTGGTGCATATTTGGCATCAATAAGGGCTGAAGAATTTTGATATGCTGTGATACAATTATCAAAACTGTTTTCATATTGGTAAGAAATTTGATTGAAAACCGGTCTAAAATAATTGAAACAATCCGTCGATGTCTCCTGATGAGCTTCGGCCAACATCTGGGATTCACTTTGCAGCCTTTGGATTTTCACATGATGCTCCACAGATAAGTGCAACATATGTTTGGCACTAAGTTGAATGGTTAGAGCAACGATCTGGCCTAGGCCCAGACACAAAAGGAACACTGGCAATTTCGAGTACATATTGTCGTCTTGCAAAAAATGACAAAATCATCTTGTATTTATACCGAAAATTCGATTCGACAATGGCATTATCTTCTAATTACAACGTGTTATTTCTGTATCGATTCATTTGACATTTCTTTGAACCAAAAAATGATAATGATAATAATAAGAAGTTCGAAGAGAACTTCGTTAATGCCGCAGTTGATATACTCTAACGAATACTCATCAAAAATATTAGGAACGAGTCAAACTAACAGAAAATCATTAGTAGAATAGCCCAAAAATATAAATAAAAAAAAAAAATTTTAACAATCCGAAAAAAATATTTAACCTTTTTTGCAGGCGTAACAAACTTTTGCAAAAAAAAATATACCATTTTGGCAAGTGTATATTGAAACGGATATTGATAGCCATTTTGACAATGGTTGGATTGAAAGTATTTCAACTCAGTCTTTTTGGGAATAACTTTCCATTGAAAAAAAATTTAAATGTTAATTTTTAATTAATTTTCAACATTAATGGAAAATTTGTTATCTTAGACATTAAGCAGACAATTGATGCGTATTGGATGAAAAATCGATTAAGTAGTTTATTAGCCTTATAAAGTTTTACCTCATTTGTAAAGATATAAAAGTAAAATTAAGTGGAACAATATGTACTACGCAAGTGGTTTTTAGTTGGAAGTACATCATTCTATTAGATATACAGTTAAAAATGTATAAACAAATTTATATTTATAAACATACGGTAGCTTTAAAAAATTGCACAATAATTGAAAATATTTAAGCACCAGCTAGCAATTGTGAATAAATTTAGGTTTATTAAATCAAAGTAGATTAAGTAATCAATTATAGAATTTAAATTAAAAGAAAATGCAATGCTAATCAAAGCGAACATTAGCTGAATGAGGCAGAGGAGGATACGATAGATTTCTTTACCAGCCAATTTATCTCTTACTTGTCGAGTGCCTAAAAGTATGCACCAAAAACTGTACTTGCATTTGTTGATGATCAATTACTAACTGCTATGAACCCGTTGTCTGTTGTATCGGTGGCGTATGAGCAATGCGAAACAATTAAATGACGTAATATTGATATCTTATACATTTGGATATATAAAAGGATGTGTGATATAATATATAGAATAGTTGCATTTATGCTGCTGATGATATTTACTGTGTCTTCTCAAAGTCTTTATAATTGATGAACTTACTCAGATTTAGATTTGATAAAAAGTAAAACAGTCCATCCGATAAAGTTCCCTGACTATATTTATGTATACCTATGTATACATCCAAAGTCACGTACAATTTTCGTGCTGTTGTACAAACATCCTCTTATACCTATATGCCTCCAATGGGAATACGAGAGAACTACTGTTGGCTTTCAATACAGTGAAATGTTTAGATTAAAATGGGCCCACTTCGGCCAAATTCGATAGACAAAGTTATGGGCGTGATTTGGTTTCTAACACACTTCGGGTGTCCGACTCGTGCGTAACTACCTTCTTATCGGTTAATGCTCCAGTTATGAAATCATCAAAAACACCTCAAATTGGCGTGCGCTGCATGGTTCGGCTATCGATTATAGTTATAGTTTGGCTAAAATGTAGATTCTATTCACCAGAATGTTAGTTTTATCTTCTCACCAACAAGGGGGTTGAATGAACCCGATGATTCGATTTATCTCTCCCTCTCTCATAGAAATTTTGATGGCTAACGATGAGTACGATCAAGATAAAAGCTCGGCAAGAGCTTGCGAGAATATGAAATATCAGAATTCGCTGCACACTAAAAAAAAACCCAATGCAGTGGCGAATAATTCCGATTAGAAATTACGAAATGGCGGGCGATATCAGTAAGTGGCTGACGGTTAAGTATAAATATCAACAGCATCGTGGCGAATGACACACACTTGGCCATGGCTTTGAGAAAATCGTGTTGTTTAACGCTCTGCTTGTTGCTCCTACACTTGTCCGGATTTGGACAATGTAGTCCATATTCCTCAAATGAGTTGCTCACCTGGATGCAACAGAGCAATTTGGGATTTCAGGTGCTGAAGCAGGCCCTAACCGATGATCAAGTGAATACCGAAATGGAGGCTTTGTGTGTGACCCAAATAGGTATTCTTCTGCAGGCAGTGGAGGACAAAAGATTACCAGCTATAAAAGGTAAGTCAACCGATTGATTTAGATTATCCTCGATTCTCATTAACAACTCTGTTTAGTTCTGGATGCCTGGGGTAAATTTCCACAGGGATTGCTCTACGGTCACTTTGAGGATATGGGAAACTATGAATCCTGCCTAAGCACTGAAGATAGCATAAGTAAATACTGTCTGACCAGCATTCAGTTTGAAAGTTTAGTGCCAAAGGCTCTGGAAAGACTGACCCTAAACATTGGCACATGCATTCCATTCACTTGTAGTGCAGCACAACTAAATCGTTGGTTATCCAACTACCTCAATGAAATGTTCACTGATAATTCAGTATCAGAAGGCACGCTGGTGCGAGAAAAGAACTGTGCATCGGCTAAAAGTGAACCCATGTCCGGACTCGACTGGTTTGCAGCGTAAGTACAATCAATTCAAATGCAGCGGCTCATGGTTCAAACCCAATATATTCATCTCGCAGCTGTGTATTCGTCTTGTTGGCCATGATAGTGCTGTTGGCCACCATATTAGATTACACAAATGGTAAAGATTGATTTACTTATTTATACATTACCCTCAATTAACCGTCGGTTTTTCTATTAAAGTACCCAGTAAGGTACTCCAATGCTTTTCCCTGCGTCAGAATGTTCCCCAACTGGTCAAGACGTCGACAACAACCTCTCCCCATGTTATTCCCAGTTTAAATGGAATCCGATGTCTTACCATAATCTGGATAATCTATGGACATGGATATATGTTTATGTTCCTGGCGCCCAGTGTCAATTCCTTTGAGGTTATTGCCTGGGCTAAAACACCGTTCTCTATGATATTACAAAGTGGTACCATTTCTGTAGATACATTCTTTCTACTCAGTGGATTGCTCCTGGTTATGTCTGCATTAAGAGAGCTGGAACGGTAAGTATTCAGATTTCTTCCACTTCAGAATGTAAATCTCATATCTATCTCTGTTCTTCTTCTTTCAGCAACTCGGGTAGCCTGAATATCCCTTTAATGTATCTTCATCGTTTGGTTCGTCTTACCCCTGTCCTGGCTCTGGCTGTTCTATTCTTTATGACACTGTTTACACGTCTCGATAGTGGACCACTTTGGCAGCAATTCACCGCCTCATCTGAACTCTGCAGAGAGACTTGGTGGGCTACAATACTCTATGTCCAGAATTATGCAGCTCCTGGCAAAATGGTGAGTGAATGACACACTTGGAAAGTATCCTTTTTTGGCAACTTTTCATTTGTAGTGCCTGGGACACTCTTGGTATTTGGCTGTGGACATGCAACTATATATCCTTTCGCCCATCCTTCTCATCTCCCTCTACAAATGGGGCAAGAAAACAGTCGGTGCCATTATTTTACTTATTCTATTACTTTTCGGATGTGTCTTTAGCATTGTGATGTTAAATGATCTTCAGGTTTTCAAGCGAAATGGGTAAGTATTCCAAATTACCAATATGGATAAGCATCTTTCGTTAATACATTGTTTACTCTTGCAGCAATCTTGGAGAAGACAGTACCGAAATGCGACTTATTTATTATACAACTAATGCCCGTGCTAATCCATGGCTTATTGGTCTTCTGTTTGGCTATTTCCTCCACTGCAACCGAAATCGCCGACGTCTTCCCAAATGGTTTACCCTCATCCTCTGGCTAATAATGTTTGCACTCTTGGCAACAGTCCTCTTTGCTGTTTATCCCTATACGCAAGCGGGTTCAGAGGATATTACTCCATTGGCGGGAGCCTTCTATTTGTGCTTCAGCCGCATTGCCTGGTCTTTAGCCTTGTGTTGGCTTATTTGGGCTTGTCACACGGGTCAAGCGGGAATTATTAATTCTTTCCTCAGTTGGACATTTTGGCAGCCTCTGTCCAAGGTCTCCTATTGCCTCTACATCTGGCACATGATTGTGGAAACTGCCCATACGGCACGCATAAAGACAAGTTATCACTTTTCCAACTACGATGCGGTAAGTTTGAAGTTTACTTAAGATATTCGATATATCTCATATATATTCCCTCCTTTAGATGTTACAGTTTTGGTCCCACTTTGGTGTCACCTTGTTCGTATCCGCAGCAATGTATTTGTGTATTGAAGTTCCTTTTACTAAATTGGAGATGCTGGTGCTTAGTCTTCGAAAGCGAAACAATGTGAGATCCCAGCCTCCACCAGAAGAAAGCACCAATGTCGCAACCGTTGGAGTTTCTCAACAGAATTTAGTTAATGCCTAGAATCTGGCAGAGACACAAGTTGAAATTGAAATTTATTTAGTTGTATGCAAAGCAATCAATAAAATACTACGTAAAAAGAAGTTGACTTAACTTTAATAATCATTTACACAGAGCTTGCAAGCTAAAGCTAATATTACGATAACCTGATCTTAAATAGTTTTCGAAAAGTTCTTCAATTGGAAAGGAGTTGCCAAAGAGGAGACTCGTTCAACTGGTCAATATAAACTTTTAACCACAATGAAAATATCACAAGAATTGAAACAATAAGGAACACAAGGTCCTTTTCTTAGAGAGAAGCTTTTATTTTTATTAACAATAAATAAATTACAAATTTTACTTAAATTCCAAACTATTAACTTAAAAGAAAAGGTTAACTATTTCAAAGCTGTGATGAAATTCAATTTGCAGAATATTGAAAATATTGCTGTTTCAACTTTTTATTTATTTACATTTTAATTATATATTTTTATTTATTACAAACTAAATATTGCCTCTGTCATGTTATACTTGATCAGATCCACCACTACATCGGTCATACGTTGCTTGAATATGGGCAAAGTGCGTTCATTTAGCATATCAAATTCCTCAACCAGTTCCCGACACTGGGGCGCATCTTCGGATGATGCAGATAAATCCTGTATAGCTTCGGAAACCTCATCAATATTCACAATTTCATTGGCTTTGGATATGAAGAAGGGCAATGCAAAGGCAGCCATGATCAGTCCATAGACACCAAACTCGCGTAGTTGTTCATTGAATACTTGTCTAGGATACACTTCATCTATTTGCAGATCCATGCTAGCCAATTTTTGGCCTAAAGCATTATAGTAAGTATCCAGGAAGCTCTCAAAGTGGGAGTCCCGCAATGGTTTGTCGGTGCAACTGAATAGGTAGTAGATCAGATCAAGGATCGGCGTGGCGTAACGCGACATTTGAAAGTCAATAAGTGTGGCATCAACTGCAATATCGCTTTTTGGCTATAAAGAAAAAAAAAGCAATCAGACACACCCAACGGAAGTCTGTGAAAAACTTGCTTACCTCATGCTTATACAATATATTGTTGTTCCAAAAATCGCCATGACAGATAACAGAGTAAGGTGACTGAGCTTTTCCATTAACACAGTGCAAGGCCAGTTCCTTAAATTTCTCCTCACAGCGGTCGAGGATGTCCAACATAGCCTTTGTCTTTTGTTTTGGTATCTCCTCCTGAAGCAACTGTCGAGTGCGCCTGAGTTGGGCCCTACCAAACTCAATGGTTACTGTTTCCATATCAGAGGTGAAAAGGTTGTCCTTTAACTCAGCCACCAGTTCACTAAATTTTTCTGGCTGTATCCTTTGCAGCGCAAAAGATCTAGCATGCATGTCAGCCAAAGCTTTCAATGAACAGGATGCCAAATCATACGTGGGCATGGAACTACGAGCATGCCGTACATAGCCCCTGGCAGTTAGATCCTCAAAGATTAGAAACTCTTCTGGTGCTTGCAGTCTATGTGCCACCAGAGTGGGCACCAAATCAAAATGAATGTGATCCTTTTTCATTTGCATATAAGCTGGAAATACTTTTTCATACATGAAAACCTCTCGCTTATAGTAATCAACCACATGCATATGGGTGCGCCTTGCTTCGTTTTCGGGAGCAATCTTCACTACCAACGTTTGGGAATCCTTCAATGTTGGCCAACTCACACGAAACACTTGACCGTAAGAATTCTCACCCACACCCGACATTGGTTCAACTACAAGAGAATGTCCTTGGCGTTGATATAGCCTTAATAGAGCATTGGTAATAACACTTGGTAGTTCACTGCTTTCACTCATAACTGAAATAACTGCTGCGATTCGATTTTCCCGACTGTTCTACTGCTGGTAGTGCCCCTGACTTTTATTCCACACATTTATGTAACGCAATAAAACAAAAAAAAAAAAAGCTCCGACAATAGTTATCTGCAGTTAATTGCATGAGAGCTTAGGCACGGCAATGATAGTTACAGGGAAATCCTAAGACAGCATTGGTAAGTGGTAGATCATTGCCACGGTCAGTAGATTTATCATATCCTCTTACCATTTTGTCCTTCTTATATGATAAATAAGTTTAGCCGGAAATGAGATGAGCTAAAATAAGCTAACTGCCAATATCACAATTGACTTTCCAACTGCAAAGTCACATATTTATTGTGGAATTGAATTGAGTTAACGACATCAGGTCAATGCACTGCTGTTCGTCGATCAAGGCCATTTGAATGCAAACATCTAATGTTGTTAGAAACGGCAAATTTTCGCTAGAGCTTTTACGATTAGTTTTCTAACATATCGTATCGTATCGGCCAATGAACTTGGCGTGTGCAAAACTGTAAAGCTCACTATTCCGATTAGGCCAAGTGCAGGGCCAAATAGTTTGATATAAATGTTTTAATAGTGTCAGAAAAGTACAGAGAGAAAAACAATAACCAAAATCAAAAACTACTTTTACCAAATAAGATTGCAACTTAATAAAAACTTGCATATTAAATGCTATTTATTTCGACCAGGGATAAATATGTCTTCACGGTTCTATATAGTTTGTTCAGACATGTTTACTCTTCCGTATGTATATACTGATCATTGTTAATATACAATTTAAAATTTAAAAACTTATTTAAAATAAAATGTAATTATCAGTTTTCTTTTTTGAATAACCAATCAATAGAATTCTATTTAATTTATTAGTTATCGTTTTCTCAAATGCAAAATATTGCTAAATGTGCAAATGTTGAATAAATTCATTTTTAAAAACATGCCAAACAGAAATACGTTATGCTGTGCCAGTCGTAGGTGTTTTTAAGCTGATTGCTATCAAACTAATTGCTATTACAGCAGTTCCATCTCTAACAATTAATTTTCAAAACATCGGCCACAGTGAGGGAGTTGTAAGTGTAGTATCGTCTAGCTTCTGTCAGTATGCACCCACGCTGCGACAGTACTGCCAATGTAGCTTTTTTATCATCATGTTGTAAAATAAGGTTTTTGGATATTTTAGGATAGCTAACAATTGAATGAAACTGTTTATTTATCTAGTTTAGAAAGTATCTTGCAGGCATGAAACAGGTGTCAGTTATTGACAGTTAGTTTTTGAGGTTGACAAAAACGTCGATTAAGAAAATATCGATATTTTGGGCTGCGCTAATACATCAAAATTATCGATGGTTTCATCGATGGTATTCCCAACCCTAGTTGGAATCGAGAGCGTGTTTTTGTTAGTAAAAATATTAGGGAACATTTTGTTTTACGGAGTGCGCTTTTAAAGTTTTTTTTCGGAGTCATAATCATTATTTTCATGTTCGAAATCAAGTGATTTGTTCATATTTAAACAATTTGCAAGCACGCATATTCACGTAAACACGCATTCGCGCACATACACACACACACATACACATAGAACAACAACGACTACGAAGAGGAGAAAAGAAGCAAAAGCAGAAGAAGGAGGCTACGGTATTATTTAAAACTATTCTATATTTTGTTGTGAATACAAAAGAAATTGCTGAAAAAATAGATAAACAGGAGTTTGGGCGCTAACGCCCACGCGGCACTCGCAAAATACGGAGGCGGTGGGCGTGGGCGTTTTGTAGTTTGTGCGGGGGCGAGCATAACAGAAACGAAACGAAACGGTACGGTGCGGTATATTCAGCTAAATATAGCAAAAGAGGAAGAAGGACAATGCGCGCGTCCTTGATAAATCGATGTGCAAAGAGGAAACGAAACAGAAACAAAAAGAATAACAAATACACAAGAGACAGTGTTACCTGCTCAATGTGTGATTTACAAAAACTAAAATGAGATAAGCAAACAAAAGAAATCAGCTAAAAAGAGGGCATACTAGATCTTTACTAGCGTATCCTTGAAAATGTCCCTTACTCTCACAGTTTCACGTCAATCTATTACACAGAATGCAATATCTAGATATTGTTTAATAACGGGATTATATATTGTTTTTGGTAGAGTTTCTGATATCTTTATTAGACACCTGCAAAGAGATAAAACCCTATGCATTTTACAAATCCGAAATTTCCAACTGATTCAGAGATTGGAGTGCCTTTAAACGTTTAGCAGGCTGTGTAATTAACTTGAAAACTTGACATTTCGGGAGTCAAAGCAGATAGCGACTTGAAATTGTTATCAATTACATGCCAAGGGTTTTTTTTTACTGTATGTACGTACTGAAAACGGGAGCTGTGTAGCGCCTGTGTAGGCGGGCTTTGTGTGTGGGCTTCACCTGGACGACTCGTCCCTATTGTGCATCCCAAGTTAGCAAGGAGGCAGAGAGTTCAAGTTCAGGCTTATTGATTTTCAGTCTCTGCCTTCTGTCCGCCTGCTTTCACTACGTACTCCCACTCACCTAGTGTATTTTTTCTTACTCCTGTTTCATTCATTCAGCTGGACACGCACACACCCACACTCACAAGGAGAAGAAACTTACACCCGCTCAGCATACACAAAAGGATGTTCAATAGAAATGGGCGGATTCCTGGATAAGCCGAACACCGCTAAACACAATGATTATGGTGAGGGCAATAAGCTGCTCTTTGGGGTTAGCTCCATGCAGGGCTGGCGATGTGAAATGGAGGACGCCTATTATGCTCGAGCCGGCCTAGGTAATGCTCTCGATGATTGGAGCTTCTTTGCTGTATTTGATGGGCATGCTGGTTGTAAGGTATCCGAGCATTGTGCGAAACATCTGTTGGATAGCATAGTTAGCACCGATGAGTTCAAGAACGGTGATCATGTGAAAGGAATTCGCACCGGATTTTTAAGCATTGACGAGGTAATGCGTGATCTGCCGGAGTTTACGCAGGAGGCGGAAAAATGTGGCGGCACCACAGCTGTTTGCGCTTTTGTCAGCTCCACGCAGGTGTATATAGCTAATTGTGGCGACTCCCGGGCCGTGCTCTGTCGCCAAGGTGTGCCAGTTTTTGCCACCCAAGACCACAAGCCGATTTTGCCGGAAGAGAAGGAACGCATTCATAATGCAGGCGGCAGTGTAATGATCAAGCGTGTTAATGGCACTTTGGCTGTGTCGCGTGCCCTCGGCGATTATGATTTTAAGAATGTGAAGGAGAAGGGTCAATGTGAGCAACTGGTCTCACCGGAGCCGGAAATCTTTTGCCAAAGCCGTCAGGATAGTGATGAGTTCTTAGTGTTAGCCTGTGACGGCATCTGGGATGTGATGAGCAATGAGGATGTGTGCAGCTTTATTCATTCACGGCTGCGAGTGACAAGTGATCTGGTGAATATAGCCAATCAGGTTGTGGACACTTGCTTACACAAGGTAAGCTACTGTGATTGGATTTAACAATACAAACATAATGCTAACCATGTCTCACTTTTATCTGACCCACCCACAGGGTAGCCGTGATAATATGAGCATCATTATAATTGCCTTCCCTGGAGCACCTAAGCCAACCGAAGAGGCGATAGAGGCTGAACATCGGTTGGAGAAACAAATCGAAAAGATTGCAAGAGGTTGTCTAAGTCGTCTACTTTGCTTATAACTAATCGTAAAATGTTTCGATTTGTGGCGTAGTAGTGTCAGTGTCGTCCCTCTATTCTTTCTGTCTCTCTACTACCCCTTACCAATTCTATAAGTTTAGCCAAAGAGTCAGGGAAATGTGTAATTAATAAGATTAATAACAGGGCCACTACGATATATGTATATATCCTTCGTGAAACGAAATATTGTTATATAGTTGAATTTTAGTTTAGTTCCTTCACATTGAAAAGCAAATTGAATTGCAACACCGAATCTAGTTCCTTCCAAGTAGATAACAAAAACAACAACCATTGCCATTTGCCAATGCCAACGCCAACTCGTGTATATATATATATATTACCTATATACAAACATATATCCTATCACTAATGCATAGTAAAATAACCAAATAGCGTGTTAGTTAGTTAGTCATATCTGAGTGCTTGGCCAATGTGCGATTGTGAGTGCGAATGTGAGTGTGACTGACTGAATGTGAGTGTGTCAGAGTGAGTTTGCTAGTTACAGTATTATCTGTGAGTGTGGAGAGCGCTATACTGCCAACTGCCAAAATCGTTACCCCAGCAGTCCATTTAGCCATTTAGTATTAACCAATTAACAATTATATCAAGTAGTTAAATGTTAACCATGCCCTTTGCCACCTGCCCCTTTCCTAAGCCTAAATATAATTTTTAGTACATTAACGAAAATGCAAATCAATCAATCAAAATAAGAAAAAGAACTAACAATGCAGGAAAATTGAATAAGCAAAAGAACCTTGGAATTGATGTTATTAGGCATATAATGTTTGTCATCAAATTGCAATATATAAGTACATACATATACATATATATATATTTTAGTAGCTAGCGAATAAAATGCAAATATGCAGAGTGAGGCATCAAAAAATTGATGAGTCAAGCAAGCTAGACGACAGAGCTCAAGTATTAATTTATAATGTATATACAGCAATTACTATTTTAATAGAATAGAAGCCACAAAAGAGCCCACAGTATTCATAACACCAAAGTGAATTTTTTAGGACAGAATACTTTAAATCCACAATGAAATTTGTAAAATGATTTACAAATATAGAGATATACACTTAGATACTCTGCCATATTGTCCAGACAAATTACTTAGCCTAGAAAAAAAAACTTTGATAGTTAGGCCTTACATATTGATACATATATATATATATACAGTGTATATACATATAGGATTAAAATAAAATTGTAAACCTTATGCTCACCAATTGTTAAGCTTGTTGTCAACAGCAAATGTTTTACAACTGTCTGTAACAAGATCAAATTAATATCAAGTCAAATCAAAAACAAACTAAAAACACAAGACACATAAATATAGGTCTGAGATCACTTTGAAGATTTTTGCAGAATGAATAATTTTGTACCTAAAACGTACGTACTTAGAGCAATCATACCAAAAGTGTAAAGCAGCAACATTACCTTATACATATATATATACAAATATATATATATATACTCTCTCTCTAACACACACACACACTCACATACATACAACAATGAAAACAAATGTTTATAGTAATTAATTACCGAAATGATTTTCCTTGCCATGTCGACAAAACGAAAAACCAAAGAAAATATATATATATATACATATATATAACTAAAAATGAAACTTTAAAGTGTTTGTGTTTGCTCGATAAAAGTCAATCCTCAGTTCATTCATACATATCTAATTATATATATATACACACAGTTATATATAGTTTTTGTTTGTTTCTCCATTCTTACTTTAGCTGCTTGCCATTCATGCGAAAAACATCTCTTAAATGAACTATATAGTTTTGTTTAAACATTTCAACTGTGTGGATAGATCGCCTCATTATTCGTTGGTTATTTTCATTTAGTCTCTTATTTATTTTTTTCCTTTGAATTAAATAACTTATGTTCTTTTTACCCTTTAAGAGCCAGCTCTTAACTAATGCCTAATCAATAAATTTAAAGTCAATGAATTTATGCCACGCGCGTTACACTCGCATTTGTTCCAAATCGCAGTTCATATATATATATATTTAGCAAAAGATTTAAAGCGATGAAAATATGGGCGTGTCAATGAGAATGAGAACAAGAAACAGAAAGCAATACAAAAAATTTTAAGATGAGTGAGCATAAGGTACGTCTATAAATTTGTAGTTTGTAAATTTCAATTCAAAATACGTTTCTTTTCGCCAATTTGCCATTTTGTTTAGTTTGTGGTTTGTGTTTTATCGTTTCCTATCATTGGATAGGTTCTTATTTTCGTTTCTCTTTGATTTGCCGAACCTGTGTTCACCATTCACCCACTACACTCCCGAAACCCCAACCAAAGCCACACACACACTTAGATATTCGTGGAAAATTGATTATTAAAACGCATGCCTTTGAAATCAAAACAAATATAAATCTTTAATCTATTTCAAATACACACTACTTAATTGTTTTTTGCCACTCCCACTCACAGAATGCTATAAAGGAGTTTGTAAAAGATATCTAATAATTAAACCAGTTTGGTATCTGTAGTTTTTCAAAACAAATTTTTTTTTCTTTCTACAATTGTTCAGGTTGAAAGGTTTTTTAAAAGACATCTTTCTGCAAAACCCCTAATTATATTGACTAATACTAATAATATAAACTGATCAGATGTAAAATAGAAAAACTCATCGATATACTTCTTGACAATTTTATAAAATATTCCAATGAAGTTATTCAAACCTTTTTGTCTCTTCAACTTTAAGACAAAATAGTGTATTCTTCTAGATATTCCTATGACTTGTTACTTATAAGATTAACAACGTTTTAAATGTGTCTGATTACTTTTACTAACACATCAAAACTTAGACTGGTTTTAAACTAAATAACTACATAACTTGATCGGACCGTCTATTTAGGTTGATTTCTTTATCAACCGTGAAATATTTTGGGCTAGTTGTGGCTTTCCTTTGGGCGTTGCGTACATCTTATCACTGAACGGTTTACACCCTATTATGAATGGCAAAATTAAAACTAATTTCTGCTTATCTTAAACTTCTCGATGTTTATGCGATAGTTTACATTATGGTGAACTAATCAAGCTTTTATTAAGCTTGCTATGGCAACACATTATGCGTTTTCATTTAAATTTATAATAATGTACACACACAATGCATTTTGATTTTGATGTAGCTTACATTTGTATATCTATTTAATAATGATGAAACTATTTGCTGTATATAAAATCCTTGTATAACTATTTTAATAAGTTTATTAATAAGCTAGTCCCTTCAAAAGAACATATTCTATATTGTGGATATCTCTAAATTTCTTGCAGATGAGATTGAAATCAACAAATTGACCGATTATGTGGAGTTATTAAAGTGTCTACAAAACAAAAACGACATTGAAGGTCTTCCACCTGGCGGCGGTTTGCAGTCCAAGTAAGTTAAAAATATCAAATAATTGTTTTGTAAATTTAATAACTAATCGGTGTTGTTCATTTACAGATATCACGTTATCGAGCACACATTCAAGCGAGAGTTCCCAGATCGACCATGTGAAGTACGAAATCTCTTTTATAATCTATAAACTATTAATGCCGATTGCATTTGCTGAGCTTTTGCCTAACACACTTTCGTTATCGCTTGCATATATAGCACAAGTTATCATTTCTTATATAATTTCATTTAGTATTATTATTATCCTTTTTTTTATCACTTATCTTTTTGTTAAGAATTGCCTTAAGTACGTTTTTAATTTTGTAGCTTACGATAAATTGATTGCTTATGGTAAAATCGACAATGGGAAGAGGTATTGTTGCGAATGACAATCAATTTTCGACTCCCTTTTCAATAATAACTTTTACTCATCTCACAGAATGTATGTCTTAAAACATTTTCAACACACATACACACGCACACACACACATATTCACACACAACCTCACATATTTATTGTTTCGACACGTTTTTGGCCCCTTTTCAAACTAATAATTGTCACTACAAAGTCAACTCTTTTTACTTATTCTCTTTCTTTTATTTCTAGCTGTATGCATATGATGATATATGAATTATGTAATGCTAAATATTATATTCATTTCCCCTTCAAAAAAAAACTAAAAACAAAAAAAAAATACATCAACCACCAATCAACAAAACCAGAGAACAAACAAGAAAAAATTGCAAAAAAAAAAAAGAAACAAAAATTGAAACATTTAAGCCTGCCTAATTATAAACTCTAAATGTAAGGCCAAAATTGATTTTGTTTCCTTGCGTGTCGTTTTGTTTGACAGATTCGAAAAAAGACAAACTGCATGTCCTACCCAATCCCGTGTAGTTACCGTTCCCGTGTATCCTGCATGCTCCACTCCAATCAGCCAACCATCCATCTATTTATCAATCGTTTCCATATCTGCCCCGCTCTCCTTTGTATCTTATGTACGCCTGCCTGACTGCCTGCCTCTCTGTCTGCTGTGCTGTTCTGTTCTGTCTATCAAATATTTCCCTTCTATTGTCATTCTGTTTATTAATAAATGTGCTCTTTATTATTCTTGCAGAGTCCAACGCATTAAATTTGCAAAAGAAACAAACAAACTTTAAAACAAAATCAACCAACAACAAAAGTATAAGAAAAGAAACAAAAAAAAAAAAAACAGCAAAAAACGTTAAATGCCACACAAAACAACACAAACAAGAGAAATACACACCAAACCGTTTTCTACTTTGATAAATATGAAAGAAAAAAAAAACACCTACCTACTACTAATGATAATAATAATAAGCATTACGATACATTTATAGTATATATGTATGTATGTGTAAATGGAAAGTCCTTAAAACCCAACAACAACGACAACAACAATACACACAAACACACACACAAACAAACAAACAATATACAATACACCTTAAATGTAATATTTAAAAGAGAATATGATATATAACTATAGAAAAGAGCGTACCTAAGCCTAACTCAGAGTATTGAAATTTTGATGAAAAACTCAGAGCGGGGCTCAAAGCACACACCGAACACCTTCCAAATGCAATCGTACACACTCGCCCACATAAATTTGTGAGTCGAGTGTGTGTGTATGCAAATTTCTAATATAGGACCATACCTTCTCTTCAAATTTTACATAGACTTTAGTATATCTGTGTGGTCTATCGTCGTTACTGTCGTTTCGTTCCGTTCCGTTCCGTCACTCATCAAATATATAGCCAATCATCATTATCAACCGTTTAATTGTGTGCCCGCCTCCTGTGAGCCTCCAGTTAGTTGTAAAATGAAAAATTAAGCAAAAAAAAAAAAAATGGAGCAAACTTGCTCGCTGAAATTTCGTGTACAAGAACCGTGTTTTTTTTTATTTTTACTTTATTTCAAACTATGTATTATTATGGATTCCGAAACAAAAAAGGGATTTTTGTAAGTTGTAAAATGTTTGTTACCGAAGAATCATTTTTGTTCATTTTTATATATGTATATGAAAAAGGAGATATCGCGAATCTAAGGCGAAACTTAATAATGTAAAGTAAAAATGTTTAAAAAAAAAAAATTGAAAAAAGAAACAAAAAAAAAAAAACCAAACAAGTAAACGAGAGAATGCAAAAATAATGTGAAACCTGTAACTATCTTTATGACAGTAAAAAATATATTAAAAAAGAAGCCCTAAACCCTAAAGAGTAAGCAAAAAGAAACAAAGAAAAATCTACAATAATGTCCGATTAAACGAAACGATTAAACAAAATGAAAAACTATTAATTTTTAAGCAAGAGAGATCATAAGAAGAAATAAGAGTACTTGCTCTCAAGTTTGTAGTAAATGTTGATATAAAAAAAAAAGAAAAGAAAATAACAACCCTCCAACCATTTGCTATTTATTCCTCATTCAGTTGGACGGTATACCAATCGTATCATCTCCAGAATCGACATGTATTATCCTTTGAGGCTGTCAATATGGCATCACCCGAATAGCTATATGCGCAACTAAATACCTCCGCCTCATGTCCGGCTAGAACCTGAGAGCAATGTCCTGTTTCGGTTAGCCACAAACGAGCCGTATTATCAGCCGAGGCAGTTAGAAGCATACAGCCACTTGGGCTGAAACATACTTTGGACACCTCATCACTATGCCCGGCCATCAGTGAGAGTAATTCCAATTGCTCCTGCTCCGTTGTTCGTTCAAGATTCCAAACCCGAGCCGTGCAGTCACTGCTACAGGTAGCGATCAATTTGCCAGTCGCATCGAAGCTTACGTCTAGCACTTCGTCACTGTGTTTGGAAACCAAATGTAACTCTTGATCTAAACGCCGCATATCCCAGATGCGAGCGGTATGATCCAAAGATCCAGTGGCAATTAAAGTGCCAGTGAAGTTCCAAACACAATTGGACAACTCAGCGCTATGGCCGCGCAATTGATGACAAAGACTGTAAGAGAATTTGACTAAAATTTAGCTTATCGCTTAAGTGATATTTGGACAACCTTTTGTTACGCATATCCCAAATTCCCGCCGTGTGGTCAAACGAGCCTGTCAATAGCAACTGGCCATCTCGATTGTAGCGAGCTGCTATTACTTCGGCGCCATGATGAGATAGTTGTTGTAATTCCTGAGCCGTTTCCACATCGTAGATTCTGGCTGTGCTGTCCATTCCCGCAGTGGCAATATTCTCACCATGCAGCGGATGGAACTCGGCTGCCACCAGCTCGGCTGTGTGTCCAAACAAGGTGGAAAGGCACTGACCGCTTTTAGCAGACCAAACTTTAGCTGTACAATCAAAGGATGCCGTCACAATTTTATCACTAAAAGTTAAATTTTTAATAAAATTTTACAGAGTTTTTACGAGTTTTAATAGTGCTACTTGCCAGCGAGGTGTATTAAAACCAACAGAGAAGACCACATTGTCATGCCCGGTGAGTACGTGTTCCACTTCAGCTGAGTTGGTGTTGATAACGTGGCAAGTGCGATCATAGCTGCCGGTCAAGCAGCGTTCTCCAGTCCTATCAAAACAAACATTTGTAAGCGGCAGGATATGCGAGTTGTGGCATTTGTGCAAATAAAACTTCTTTTTGACGGGTTCGCGTAGCTTTAGTTGCAACTTCCCTAAAGCTTGTCTCAAAGCGCTGAAAGTGTTTTGCGAGCTGCTCACACTCGCCTTCTCTGACAAATAGGGTGTAGATGTCTCCCCACCACTTGCCTCATCTGGGATATTCCCTGCTTCCCCTTCCGTGTCTTTCAAGGCCTGAAGAAGTATATTGTCAGCCAGAGCATCTAGATTTGTTCTGGTCCACAAAAACAAAAAAAGATTTAAATAAATAAAATTTGAAGTTGTAATTGTATTTTATACTCACTTGGCATCCAGGTCCAAGAGATCAAAGTGACGCAGTCTCTCGCAGCCATTTGGATGACGATAGTTTACCGCTAGGCCTGTGTTTTAACAAAATTTAATAAATTAAATTTTATTTTTTCTTATTTTTAGTAAAATTTATTCCCACCTGGTGGATAGTAACGCAGAAATATCTTGTTGGCACTCATTCCTTAATGAATGTTATTGTGCTACTGCAAAATGTGAAATTCCTTCACACAGTTCGAAACTTGTTCTATATCCTTGGTTACCGGTTTGCCGACCTGGTTTAATTTGTTCTCCATTGTTTTTGTTGACGAGAGTCCTTTGGCAGCGAGTTGACTAGCGCATTAGTTTGATCGATTTGCCTTGACTTTAGTATATTGAAGAGGTCTGGGTCGTGGTCTGGCAGATGCTTTGGTTCCACAAGAAGAAAAGATATTGACCAGTTGTAGAAATGATAAACATAAAGAAAACATAACTAGCCTGAAAATCAAAAAAGCCATAAACATGGCAAAGGGAGATTGAGGAGTCCATTAATTTGAATTTTCGAACTCGAAAGCGGATTTAAGCTTCATAAAAGCTAATAACAAAGACTTTGACTTTCTAAAGTTCC
Source organism: Drosophila austrosaltans (assembly GCA_035045865.1). NCBI lineage: Eukaryota > Metazoa > Arthropoda > Insecta > Diptera > Drosophilidae > Drosophila > Drosophila austrosaltans. The sequence continues at coordinate 5,490,306 of JAWNOQ010000180.1, read as the reverse complement.
TAGAGCTTTGCAAAAAGCGAGGATATTCTCAAAGGACATATCCTATGAAGGAACCTTAACTTCACCAGGCTCCAATTCAGCCAAATTTTGGTCGATTTTGAAAAACTTTATATTTTTTTCCCCTCTTTTAATCATAATTTTTATTTGGCATAGAAATCGGGAAATTTGAAAAAAATATTTTCGATCCGATTTTTAAAAATTTTTAAGGGGTAACATCGTCAAAAATTGCAAAAATTGGATCGAAATTATTTTTCCAAATTTCTATGCCAATTAAAAATTGCAATTCCAAAAAGCAAATAAAGTTAAAGTTTTTCAAAATCGGACAAAACTTGACGAAATTGGAGAATGGTAAATTTGAGGTTTTTCTCGAAATTTGACTGAATTGGGCAATTGCGAAGTTGTTGTTAACCCTTTAAAAATTTTCAAAAATAGTATTTTTTTCAACATTCTAAGATTTTTATGCCAATTAAAAATTGCAATTCCAAAAAGCAAATAAAGATCAAGTTTTTCAAAATCGGATAAATTTTGACCAAATTAGAGCCTGGTGAAGTTGAGGTTTCGGTAAATATATTTTAAAACAATTTTATCCAGATTTTTATAAATTTTTTGTTGTAGTTTTTTAGATCTTAGTGTTTTTGCCGACATGGTTTCAATCATAGAACATGCTTATTTGGTTCTCTAATGCTAAACCTCTCCTTTCTTTTTGACGAGGAAATTCTTGATAGCATCATTTTCACCTTAACAAATTCCTTGGGGTTGTCTCCTTTGGCCTCTCTGAGTGGCCTTAAGCGACCACTAAAATGTGTTCTAGCCATAAAACCTAATTAAGTTGTTTAAGTCAATTGGCATTTTGGGAAGCACAACCAATTGGCCTCCCATTCAATGAGCAATTTTCTCTCGACACCTGCCAGCATTTTTAATAGATTTAACATATGTCGCTTACTTACACACATGTGTACATGTGTTGCATAGATATACATATATGTGTCTGTGCATCTATTATATATGTATATATATACAAACACAATTAAATCTCACCTTGGCTTGTGCCTCGTTTCGACATTTCAACTAATTTAATTTGTTCGGTAATCACAGCGACGTGGGAGTATATCGTGTGACAGACAGATAGATAAGAGCAAAAGGAATGCCCATTAGGCTAATACAAGGACACACAAAAAGAAACCCAGACTGAGGAAAAAATAAGGAGGAAAAGGCACAAGGCACACAAAATGACCATAGCCAATAATGATAAGTAATGATTAGATATTATCACAGCCAATTTTGTTCCACAGAGTAGAACAGCAACGACAGGATAACGACAGGACCAGAACAATGGCCCAAGTGAAAATGAACACAAGAAAAATACGTGAAAAGTTGGAAGAAAAGAAATCGGAGAACTTATAGCAGGAAGAGGCAAGTAGTCATTCGTGTTAATAATAAAACATTTCATTGAATTCCCATTGAATGTTGGGCATCCAAAATGACGAATCTGGACGAGACGCATTTTAGTTATGCCAAGTGAGAAGCTCATCAAGTGGACAAATGGGCAGGGTGGGTGCAAGCTAATAACAAAAGGAACAGCTGTTGTCTCCCATTCGTTTATTCCAACAATGCAAAACATTCCCATTGCCAACAATTGGCAATATTTTCATGTCTCTATCTTTCTGTTCTCGATGTCTCGTGATACATCACATAACAGATGCGGATACGGATGCCATAAGAAAATCAAAGCTCAATAAATGAGAGTCGCTATGCGAGAATGAAAATGAAATCAATTTAAAATCGTATAAAACGCTTTCATAAAATCAAAAACAAAAAAAAAAAAAGTACAGAATATAAAACGGGAGAGAAGTGAATATGAAATGGCAGGCAAAGAGCAACGGGCGGATTTGAATTTATGCTCAATAAATTTTTCTGTTGATTTCCGTTTCCGGCAAAAGTCCCCTTCAATTTTTTGAAGGCACTTTGACGAGAGAGAGAGATGATCGTGTGGATGAACCATGAAAATGCGGCGTTGCATAAATTATACACACATACATTCACACACTTGAAATCTCTTACTCCTGTACACAGACACACACACACACACTCAGAGGATGGAAACACACGCTACCTTTACCAAAAAGCAAAAGAAAAACGAAAAAATTATTATTGCCACATTTTATGCCTGTTTGTTCGACAGTTTGTGGCCTATCAGAGTGTTGTCCCTTCCTTTCATCTTCTCTTCTTTATTCTTCAGCTGCTAGTCCGAAACACGTTGGTTAAGCAAATTATGCTTAAATGGCATAAACTTTACCAGAACTGTCTGGAGCAAGTTCTGGGGGGGAGGGGACAACGGGACTTGACAGTGAGCGATATATAAACAGATTTTCGGTTTGTGTTTGACAGAGCGACATAAAATTCGATTTTGGTTTCCTTTCCTTTTTTTTTTTTTGCCTTTTACTTGCCCTGCGGTTGTTGATGAAACTTTGTGCTTCGTTTTTTCCCATGTTATGTGAAACAGTTTTGTAGCTAAATAGATTGGTGGTATTGGGTTTCCTAATTGGTAAGAGGCACGCTTGATTGAGTAGGTTGCAGTGGTAACTGAAACCATGAGACCTGTAGTTACATTAACGTTAAGGCAAAATAATCTGTAAGGAATACAAAAAATGTATATAAACTGATGGAGCATGAAGTACTTTAAATTACATTGAAATAGCCATTAATTTTATGTGCATTTAAGCTTTCACAAATTGACTTAAATGTTGACCTCCTTTTTTGGTTTATTTTTATTAACATATTTAACTTAATTTCGTGGAAAAGCTTGTTTGACTTAAAAATGCTACAAATTTTCTTGGAATATTCATTTCAATCAAAGAAATTTAACTATTGTAAGCATTTGTTATTCATTGGACAACTATTGCACTTAAATGTCAAAGTTTTTGTTTAAAAAAAAACACTAAAATATTCTGTTTACATAAAAGTTTTAGTTATGGTACATTACTCATATTTTAATTATAAGACATTCGTAAGGCTAAGAAACATTAATAAGATTATTCACATATGTAGAGAGAAAGTCCTGCCGTCTACCAAAACCTGAGGCTGTCAGAGAAAAAGCACCTACAACCCCTATCTCCCCATTTCACACCACTCTTCCTCATGAGTTATGCCACAGTTTTTGGGCTTACTCATTGAAAAGTTTATGACTTTGATAAATTAAATTGGGCATGGCCATCTCTTATATACCAACATACTGACTTATTCAACTGACTTATACATACAGGAACAACCCTCAGGCTCCACTTCATCATAACCTTCGAAGGTGACTTCCTCCCCCATCTTCACTTAATTCATCTCGGGTATGAATATATCAAAATCCTGGCAGGAAAAGTTTATAACCCAAAGTTGTGCAGTATAACCTTAAAAATCGTTTATGGTCAATTGAAATGCAGACGCATCGAAATGTTATAAAATTTAATAATGGCGCACATGGCCCCGCCCACTTCGACTTCCACTTCCATCTCCACTCTCCATCTCCATACCCTTACAGATGTTTTGTTCAGTTTTTTGTATGGCTTTGGTCGGTTGGGTTAGTTGGTGGGTTGTCAGATCGGCAACATTTCGTGTGGTTTTAGCGGCCACATCAAGTATACGCACCATAAATCAGAGACGGGTCTTAACTCTCGAGTTTTTGCCCTTAGATTTATCCAATGACGTATTAAGAGCATTAAACTCGCTCTTAAATGTTGCCAAACACGGCCGTTCGTCATAACGGTAAGTGGTGCTTAAAATGAATTATGCATTGCCGGTGTTTGGTCAATACATATATACAAAAACATATACGGGTATATTTCAAAATATCACACATATACATATATGTATATATATATATAGTTAAAAGGGATGATTGTGCCCACATTTGTCGGCCAGGCTAACTCTGATTCATGCTAAAATGAATGGCATGTTAATTTGTTCACATTATTTTTGCCATTTATCTTAAAGACATTTGTTTCTCCACTCCATACAGTTGGCATATATACACGCATAGATACATATATCGTATTTGCGGAGCCACAAAGCAATCTATATAAGCATTCGCAAATGTATTTATGGACAACTGTGCATCATCATTCTCAGTTTATTGAAAACTTCAGTTTAATTACCACATTCTCTTATTTAAATAGCAAATCGTTGGAATTTAGCATTTGATGAGAATTTGGAGCTAAACAAATGAAGCCAAAAATATGTATTCAAATTCTTGCCATTGGCATAATCAATTATAATTGTACGATACGATTTACTCTCCTCCATGGCTTCATTCAGGTAAGTTGCGTTAATTCTGTTTCCCAATAAATCGAATGCATAACTAATCTCAACTGTTTCAAATTGGAAACACTGTATACATTTGGAAAATGAATTCTATCAATACAACTTAATTTGCACTAATCTCTGTTTTTCCTGCTTTCGATTACAATAAATTGCACGGCGGGAGGTGAAAATCTATTGCACATGAGCAAAATATGAGTATGTGGAAAGAGTCCTTTGACTACTTGATAAGTTTATCAATAAATTAAATGGTTATAGTTATGGATAATCTATTCGAATTGAATAAGCAATCTCTAATAATTCTTAAATGTTGAAAAACTTTCATATAAGACAAATGAGTTTAAGGGTATATATACTTCACATAATTGCTAACAATTGTTTTTCATGTTTTCACAAAGTGTCACTAATTGTCATAGCATAAAAGTCCTGCGGCATGGTTTATTTAGTAGGCGTTATATTTATGCGTGTGTGTTTGTGTGTGTGTGCGTGTCTGTGGCCTGGTCACTGTTACTAACAAAGTAAAAACTTACCACAATTGAATTGAAATCAACAAATTAAATGGCATAAATTATGCAATATTGCCACAATTTATTATGGTTGAGCTGATATACACAGTTGTCGTTGCTGCTTTCGCTTTTTCCCCCATTTCTAATGATTTATTTGACTTTTGTTCGAGTGTCGAAAATGGTTAACATTCCGGAGACCCCAAAGTGCAAACTCGTGCAGGCAAAATATGAATTTAATTAACATTAATTGGCAGCATATTTTGCTTTTGCACCTGTGCCGCGATTGCCAGACGTAGGGCCAAAATAACTGAAAGGAAATGGTCGAGTTAATTGCATATTACGTATACGCCATGTTGCCATGGTCAACGAAAGGAGAGCCGAGTGTTAAAGGATTTCAGTTTTTTCTTTTCGTTATATATTCTTTATTGTAGTTGTTGTTGTTGTAATGCTTTTGTTGTAGTAGTTTTTGCCCTGCTAAACTTTTGTAACACTTGTGTTTATGGGCAAAATTGTTTGAGAAAAGTTTTTAAGATTTCTCAAATCAAATTCAAGTTTTGCCAACAATTTCGATCTTATGCAGGCTTTCCTTCCCCCAATTTTGCCATCCTCTGGTTGAAGCTGCATTGCAGTGTAAGTCAATCAAAATTTATTACACATACGCATCGTTGTTTCAACACGCTAAGAATCCTTTGGAGAAAGCCAGCAAAATGAACAAAAAACCAGAAGTTTTCGTTGTTCATTTTCAATTCGTTTAATGGGTCACTTGGGTGTGCAGGGGAAAAGTTTGCACGAGCTGGCAAACAAGCCATAAAAGTAAATAGCCAACCTCGATGACGAGAACGTGGATGATGTGGCAGGCCACAAAAAGCGCACGCAACCGCACACCTGCACATTTGTATGCGGTTAACAGACCTCGCCCACGCCCAGTTAGTTACCGTAACATACACCCATTTGTATATATGTATATATTTACTTAAATATATATATAGTATATACAATCAGGACAATTTAGACATTGTTGGCTTTCGTGCAAAATGATATTTGCTAGAGATAATCGGTATAATCCGCTGATGATATCTCAAAGCCAGCAGTTGACTCAGTCGTCTTCCCTTTTTCTTTTTTTTTTATTTAGCTCACTTTCAAGTCAGCCTCTGGCGCTTCTATAATAAGCTTAGCTCCTTGCCAACACCGTGTGTGTCGACTATGTATGTGTGAGTGTCAGTGTGTATGTGTGTGTGTTTGTTTAGCAATCTCGCGTTTACCTTTTATACATTCTCGCTTGCCTTTTGGGGCACATGCAACACCTAACTAAACACGCAGTGCCCTGAGGTAAACCTACTTCGCCTTTTCCATTTTTCTCCTTCAGTCTCCCTCATCGTTGTAGTTGATACAGTAACTGCGATTTAAAAAATAAAAACAACAAAAAAAACAGCACAAACCAAAACGAAAGAAATATATAATAAATAAACGTTTTTGTTGGAATTTTAACTGGTTAATGTGTTGCTTGGCTTTAATGGAGATATATGTGCCAAAGCACCTGTTTTATATGCCATTTAATGTGCGAAGTGAATGCTAATAATCTATATCCAAGATTATATATATACGCTGTTAATTCTCACAGGAATTCAACATCCCATTCGAATGTTTATACTATAGATAACTTTCTTTTCTAATTTAATGTGAGAATTGAGTATTACTGAATATTTTCTATGATCTAGATTAGTTTTATGTACCTTTATTCAATAAATGATAAAAAACTCTATTGAAGCTTGGAGTTTGGAATTTTGATTTCGAAAACTTAACTAAATTTTCAATCAAAGTAGACTAACTATATACCCAGGAAAACAAACAGCATTTGCTCAGTTCAGTGCAGATTTATATTTGCCTTTAGTATTTCTACTGTCCATTCGCTGTTGGTAATCCTTATTATAGACAACCTACAGGATTTCATTTCAATCCCTTGTTAGTCAAATAAAAACATGTATCAAATAACATACATACAAAGAATTTCCCGCTAAGAAATTTTATTCTATATTCCATACACATTTCAAAGCGACTCATTAAACCTTACTTTGGCTATAGTCGTGGATGTGATTTGTCCGCCTTTATTTTCTTTTGTAAGGTGTTTATAAATGCTTTTCATTCGCTTTGCAATTTAGATGGCTGAAAAGAAATCGACGCATATAAATTTTCCACATTGTGCGTAGCGTTGCAACATTTTTCCGTTGGTTCTTTTTTTAATCACTCGCTTTAAATTGGCAATAGTGAGTCCATATATGTTGGAGCCAAAGTTAGGTAGCAGGCTAACTAACGATTCTAAACTAAACGATTTCTCTATGTATCCACATGTACCAAAGGCTCGTTATTCTTTTACTTGTTCGCCTCTTTGCAAAAAAAGAAATGTAGTTTATATTGAAATAAAATGAACAACATTCTCCCCTAGGGTATTCAGTGTGTCTGCTATCCCTCCATAGTTTTGTTTATATTTTTTTTTTCGAGAATTTATTGCGTATCATCAAACAGCGGCATAACAAGGTGCCTGCCGCCACAGGGTGCCACCTGGCAATGGTAAAGGGAAACTTGTTCATGTTGCTGTTGGTACGTTAATTGAAATTCGTGGATCCCAGGTGAGGCATTCATCCATCGTATATGGGTTTCAATGTATGCACATTCTACGTGTTCCTGCTTGTGACTGTGTTGGTATACTGTGAGCATGTTCGGTCCGCTTGCCTGAATGGCTTTTGCTTTACGCCTTCCGCCTTCTGCCTTCGGTCTGCCCTGTGCCTCTCCTGATTTCGGTAGTTGGAAGCAACGTGTTGAATTACATAATTTAAACTTTTTGCAGCTGCATAATCCCGGACAGAGATTGCAGTTGCCTCAACAAGTGGCACACACATGGTGCATGGTTGGTCTTTGGTAGATGCTTGGATGGTTGGTTTTTATTAGATCAGTCCCTGTTGTGGCAATGGCAGGACAAACTTTCTCTAATACGAAACTTGCTTGTGGCACCGCATGCCAAAAGCTAAAGTTGAAAATTAAATTCCTTGGGTAAGCGCACACACAACACACATCATACACACACATTCACACACACACACAGCCATGCCCAAGAAGAGTGTTCTAGTTGGAGACATGTCAGCAGGAACTGCATCCAACCTACAAGTTGAATTCAGAAACAGGACCGCCCGTCTAACCCTTGCGGCTCTCGAGCCTCATCAATATCAGGACCCGGGACTGAGATGGAAACATACATTAATACATATATACATATATATATACATGCATAATATGCAAATGTAATCAGTGCCTACATTTTATGTTTAATTTTTCGATGCAAGAATCAGCGTCTCTCTCTTTGTGTGTGTGTTTCAGTTTTATGCATGTTTTATGTTCACAGCAACTTTGTATGCAAGGACCTCTCACACGATATCCTGGATAAGCGTTCCAAGCGAGACGCACATAAAAAAAATATATGTACATACGTGGTGACTGCTGCTGCTTCTGCTGGACAGACCAATTTCAGAGCTGTTTGCTAAGGAGCGAGGTCAAAAGGAACGTTAAATGCACACATAGATACATACATACATAGATGTACAATAGCAACAGCAATACAAATAAGTAGAGCAAAATACAAACAGCAAAAGTTGTAAACATGCAAATTGGTTTAGTATATCTAGTAAAAACCAACAATGTTTTGACCCTTGCATTTTGCCCATATCCCAGACAAAGTTGAAAGCGTTAAAAACGCGAAGAAAATCCAACTTTTAGCTGTTACTTTTTTTTCCTATCTTAAAGGATATGACTTGTTTCATTAGCATTGTTTAAAAAAACAATAAACTTTCATTCTGTAAAAAATAATAATGAAAATAATTTAACTGTTATCAAAAAAGGGTTATTTTATATATTTTTCAAAGACAACAACCGCCCGAGAAGTAGTAGTCGGATATAATTTTAAAGAATAAATTATAATAAACCAAAACTTCAATTGACTTTATAAGCCTTAAATGTTGAAACATTCCTTTACCTGGAGCCTGTCAATACTCATCCAGGCTTAAATGAAAATGAAGGAAAAACTGACGGTGACTTCCTGTGCGTTTAACAAAATTGCAAATAAGTTTTCCCAAAGACTTGCATGTGCAGATGTGACGAGCGGAAATCAGTTAAGCAACCCCCAAGGGCCATAGATGGAATTTTACGTTTTTCATTTGGCATGCAAAATTGTTTTCCTTTTCCATGCTACACACATACACACATCCACTCGCACACGCACAGTGGCTCTTTTATATTTATGTATGTGTTGCGGTTAAAATGAAAAACATCAGCATACGAAACTAGCCTGAACATAGACGTAGCCAAAATTTCATTATCAGTTTCTTTAACAATATTATTTACCTATTTTTAAAGCATCGGTAAAATAACTTTTTGACCGCTTTTAAACTCTTTTGATTAAGAAACTCTACAAAGTTATAAAAATGCAACTCGATAGAGTATCTGAAACTTGCTTCAGTAACTACGTTCATAAACCACAGACTTCAAATGACAGTCTAAGCTCGAAAAACAAAAAGCGAGAAACTGTTGGCTACTACTATAGTATATATATCTCTCTATGCATGTATGTATGTGTATTCTTCATATCTAAGCACCGCCTGGCATTGTTCCCAGTTCCTATCATTGACAATCCGCGTTGTCAGTATTTCAGATTTTTTTTTTTTCAGTTTCATTTTTCGCGGCTGCTGTGTTCCGGCTGCGGCTGCGGCACCATGAGTCGATTTTAATCAATTCAAAACGAAACACAAAAACATCAGGAATAGGAATAGCTTTAGCTGAAGCATATGCAGCTGTCATTTTTTTTCTGACTTACTTTTCACCAGTAAACGTTTACGGTTTGTATTTCCCATTCCTCGAGAGACTCACACACACACACACACATATCACATATCAGACAGTTTGCAGCAGCCATTAAAAAAGTCTTACCCATCACTACTTCCCATGCTTAAACGAGAGCTGAGCTCTCAAATGGAATCGAGAGTACCATTGAAGGCAGATTAAGTATTAAACACATGCATATATATGTATAGACAGGTATTAAAGCTGACTTCAGCATAACTAGTCTGTATATCAGTTGTTGAAACCATTGCAGAAACCAAAGAGCTAGGTAACTTAGGGAATAAAGACCAATTAAGAAATTCTATAAAAAATTGTGTCTGTCAACAGTTGCTTTTGGTTCTAATTAGTAATTTATAACTGACAAAACCAAAGCTTTTTTTTAAGACTAACTTTAAAGATTAATTATTATTAATTATATATTTATTTTCTATAAAAGAAGATCCAATTTTAAAATTATTTTTGCCTATAATGTAAATATTTATCTTCTAAACATTTAAATATAAAGAACGCATAGCACTGAATTGTAGTCAAACTTGACTGAATCAACAATATTTATAAAGATATACATTCGAACCCGGCAATATTTTGTCAGTTCTACTCACAGGAATGTTTGTAAAGGGAGGTTACTCACGTTTTTTTTTTTCTGTGGATTGAATGCTTGAATTTAATTGGAACTGCATGGCCTGTTGAATTGGCATACAAACTGAATGCATAAATATTATTAAAAACGAGTCGAGGAGAAGGTGCTTTACAATTGCACACACACAAACACACTCATATAAACAAACACCACGAGCTCACTGTTGTAAATAAACTGACAGCCACCTGACATAGCCAATTTTCATCGACTGCCAACGAACACTGACTTTTCAGCAAATTGCAGTGAGTTGGTGAATTCTTTATTTTTTCTTTTTACTGGGTTTCATTCCATTTTCTCTATTTTTTTTGTTGAGCGCAAATTTGTAAAATCAAATTTTGATGATAGAAAATATAAGCCAGACGTCTCATCTTCACACTAATTGCCATGGCAGCTCGTTAGGCTGAAAACGAGCCAAAGGCGAATAGGGCTAATAATGTTAGGGGGGCTAATGTTAATGCCATTGGCCGCAGGTTTTTCTATTTTTCCTTTTTTTTTTTTTGTGTTTTGTTTCGTTGCTGCCCAAGCCTTCGGATAAACAACAACACGAAAAAAATATTAAATGAACCGCAAAATTGTGCAAAGAAGCAAATTGACGGGAGAGCAGTGGTATGTATCTTCGGCACTGTGTTGTGTCTGCAAGTGAAGGAACGTTGAAACCGTTTGGCCAAGATGAAAAGCTAAAAATAAATTGGCATACTTGCATTTATGTCGATGATCCCCTGGACCTTGGACCTTGGATGAAACAAGTCTATGTATGTATATGTATATACTATAGATACATAGACTGACCATTTAACCATTTACCAGTTTCATAAATTTTTAAAGCCTTAAGTTTTTTTTTTTTGCAACAAGCCAAGCATTACGAGACAATTCTTTTCGTTGCTCTTTTCTTGTAATTTTACGCCTGCTTTCGCCCACTAGCAGAAGCTATATTCAATTGCCAGCTTTTTTATTATGCTTTACCAAGCGCGTCCAGCCGCAATGTTATATAGTCTTTGTCTGTATTATCCATTCCCCTTCTATATGCTTCTGTCCTATGCCCTGTGGCTCTTGGTTTTGCTTTTGCCCTTGCCGTTGCTCTCAACTGAACTGAAGTTAGCGAGGCGGCAGCGGAACGGAAAAAATAGCATTGCCTACTTATGGGCTGTGCAATTGCCTGGCGTAAATTGGCAGGCAAAGGAAGGGACGCTATATAAACAAGAAGTAAAACAGATGATATACAACTTGATCATACAGAATTTGATATGCCCTAGGGCATTATAGATCATGTCATTATACTACATAATAATTGGAGAGAAAATTAGATGACTTTTGGTTAAAAACTATTGACAAATTACAGTGAACGAATTGTGTGTAAACAATAATTATTACATACATTTATATTGATTTTGCTAGGGTAGTATAGTAGCACAATATGGTGAAACTATTATTTTAAACTAAACGTAAAAAAACAATGAATATTTACCTTTAATCGATACAGACCGCTAACAGTTTAGTGAAATTTTGTAGAACTTGCCCATTAATCGTGTTAACTCGAGTGCTAAAACGCATATACTTAATGTAAGAGCAAAAGGCAAAGACATTGGCACGCACAGTCAGGCAATAAGTACATAGTTTTGTGCTCATTTTCGTAGACATTCTCCTGCTCTATGTCAATGTAACCGCCATCGGCATTTCAATCGTTGCTTCGTTGGTTCATTCCCTCATTCATCCAATCATCAGTTGTCCTTTGCCAATTCCCCTCCTTGTAGCCACTTCACCCAATCGACGCAATTTGTATTATGCGCCTCAGCGCCTTTGCACTTAATGCCTTATTTGTATTTAATCGCGGCTTCCGTTTCAGTGGCCTCCTTTTGGGCGCAGCCTCTTCGATTACCTCTGCTCCTTCGTTCCTTTCGTTTGCTTTCAATTGTATTCTTTAATGGGAAGAAGGTGATGGAGGAGCAGCATAAAATGACACAATTTTCTAGTTCTTTTGCTTCTGTTGATTGCTCTATGACATTCATCAGTATGATTTGTTTTTGCGCTCTCCAACTTGAAGTTGTTTGCGTCAATTGATTGAGGCCAATGAAGCTTGCAGTTGTTTCCGTCCAGTTCTGCGAAAAGAACTCTATCTCCTTTCAATTTAATTTCTGTTTGTTGACTGGAAAATTGTGAAAATGCAAAATATTGACAGTCGACGGGCCACAAAACTTTGAACTTGGATACGTCTTTTGTTGGGCAGTTGAAAGTTTTTACATTAGTCATATGGCATTTACATTTACATACAAACATTCGCTGTGTCTCATGGTATGGAAATTAAAGACAGACAAAGGAAAAGCACAAATGGGCTGGGCAGAAATGTCGTGTAAAGGAAATACAATACAAAGGACCAGCAGACCTGCAAAAGCCGCCTTGCGGTATGCAATAAAAAGCAAATGTAACGCAAAATGTTATTACGCATACGCTATGTATGACTGTGCGTATATGTGTGCGAGTGTGAGTATGCGTGTGTGTGTTGTCATAGCCGGCATGTTTGTCTTTAAAGGTTTGTCCCCATCTCTGTACACGTATTTTTTTTTATACTTCACCCTGGCTTTGAGGTTGGTGCCAGTCGGCGCCCTGAGCTTTTAAAATGCCATTGTTTGCAGCTGCGCTTCGCTAACCCCGAACCCCAGTGACCTCACTAGGCTGCTCATGTTCTTGCTTTACTGTCCTTTACTGTACAGTTAAGCTTAAGAATATTTTTTTTTTCCACCATTTTATTCCGCAATGTTTCTTTTATACCACTTTAAGACAGCTTTATTGTGGATTTTACTGGAAATTATGTGATCGGGCATGCCGGAGGCAATTTTTGGTTCAATCATTTTATTAGTTTGCCATTTAACCAATCCTTAGGCATATGTTACACTGGCTTTGATTGATGCTGCTCCACAATGAGGCAGATGTAGGATTTCAATAAAGTTTTATGCCTGCGAACAGTAGCTTTTCAACAATTCAAAATGTGGTAGAGAAGGGGTAAATACTATCACAAAATGTTTGGACAAAAAGTTACAGAATAATAAATCACCGATGACTAGAACGACGACAGCATTCCTGTGTCTTGGTCTGTCTGTATGTATTTCCGTCCTTCTGACTGTTTGTCCGACTGTTGAACCTGAACCTGCGTGGGTCTAAAAAGAAGAACGAAAAAAAAAACACGTAGACAGCCAGACAAACAACTAAATACTCTTGACATACAAAAGAGAATAGGAGAAAGAGTAACACAAATGTCAGGTAGAATATGAAGCTTTACATATAGTATTATGATGAATGATGATATACATGTATCCCCTACCCATTGGTAGATAAGTTTTATGGATCACCTGGCAAGTTGATGAAATTTTACAACCATTGTGAAAAAGTCTATAATGCCATTTACTATAAGTAACAAACTTTTATGCCAACTTAAATAACAGCAAAATAAACAGTTTATTAATAAATTTAAACAGCCCAATTGGATCTACAAATTTTATAAATAAAGGTTCCATTTGTTTCTTAAATCTATGCCTAAAAGAGTATTAGATATTCTTCTATATATGTTTTCCAAAAATTTTCTCATATGAAAAGATGGCTTTGTTGTCCTTAGAGCTTATTGTTGTTCATGGTGCGAAGTGTTCTTATGTAAGAATTGAGATACACATACAAATGTCCCTGCACCCCGCCATTCTATGGCCCCCTCTTTCTCTCTTTTTCTCTTTGGCACAGACACTTGGCATTAACACCATAAATTTTGTGGCCTAAACTATGCCTGGCATTTCACTTTGAGCGTCAAGTTTATTTTTTCTGCTTTGTTTTTGGCTTGTTTTTGTCGCTTCTGCTTTTGCTTTTGGTTTGGCTTGCTTTGGTTTCGTTGCTGTCTTTTATTTTTTTTTTTTTTTGGCCGGACCAAAGGCTGGCTCGAAGGCAAACTAAAAGTGTTTCGGCTTCAGGCAGTTGAAAGTGGTTGGGTTTGGCCCACCGCATTTATATACAGGCCAAACGAGAGGGTAACAAAGTTGCAGCCGCAGCAGATTTCAAGTTTTTATCTGAATCTGACAATGAGATGAAGTTGACTTTCGTTACTTAGTCGTAGTTAGATGAAGCCACAGACATTTTTAGCTAAAGTGGCTTAGTTTTTGAGGCTGCTTTTAATTTATAGAATTTGATATAGACAACATGGAAAAGGAAAGGATTCAAAACAGTGCTAGCCGTAAATTCTTGGACTTAATCACAAAGTGGCTGTTGCTTAAATGGGTAAATGTGTGACAATGTGGCGTATACTTAATTTTTATACATTTCTAGCAGCTATCAAATGGCAAATGCAAACTAATTTCAATGCCACACAAGCCGCCAATTAGGATAACCCTTGGGATCAAAATAAAAACATTTCAAACAACAATGAAACCAGAAGAATATAATTTTTCATTGAGCTGGTGCGAATATAATCCCCGACCAACACGTGGCAACAAAAAAAAAAAAACAGAAGGAAAAGAGGCTACCCTAAAGGACAACACTGGGAGCAGAAGGGCTCGCTCCTCATGCGCTCGGTTGGCTGCCCAACACAATGGAAACATGAAAACCTTTACAATGTAATGGCGTAGGAAGCGCATTGTCAGCCCCATTAATGTTGATTATACGCTAATGTGGGGCGGCGCAACAGAGCCCTTCATAATGCTCCTGGTGGTGGTCAACTACCAAATAACTAACTAACTGAACGACCACCATAATGCAATTTAGCGACACTTAGCAGCGGCTTTAAGTGTGTCATCGAAAAGTTTTGCCCGCAAAAAAAAAATGGGAAAAATAGAGGGGAAAAAAGAAATGCAAAATCCTTAACTTTTAATTTGCATTCAAGTGGCGTTCCGTCTACAGTTGCCAATACGGTTCGTAAGGTGGCTTTCTCGCTGGCAGGTGGCAGGTCTCCAGGGATAATTATAATGCCATTAGCATGTTTAGTCCACAATCAGATTTGGTGGCACCCCCTTCTACGCCCTGTATTTTACTTCCCTTGGGCCAACGTTTAAATTGGCTGCGGCCGTGCTGCTAATCCTGGTGAATTTTCCATTTCTCCATTCAGTTCCTCTTCCACTCCATTCGCATGCAAATTCTAATAGAAAGTTAAATGTTTATTTACGCAGAAGGGCAGGCGGCGATAGTCAAGTGGTTGGGCGTGGCTCCCCAACTAGTTTGTCGCGCTTTGCATATTGCAAATGGCCATCCGCATCCTTTAAAGCAATTTCAACTTTCCATTCGAGGACAGTGCAGTTTTCCTTCTTCTTTTTTTGTGTGTGTGTGTGTGTTACTTGCTTGTTTGCTCGCTCGCTGGCTGGCTTGAATCCTTAAAGCGGATTGCATTAGTGTTGCTTCAGCTTGGGTGGTGGAAGTTAAGGGTAAAAATGGGACAAGGGAAATCTGAAATGCCGTTCTAATTTAAGTGGCACACGAGGTACCAGGACAGGAAGTGGGAATGGAAATGGAAATGCTAACAGGATGAGTTCAAGCATTTTTTACAGCACTCACTACAAGTCTGACATGAGTCAAGTGGATGAGCATGCAAAATAGATTTCAAATATGTAGTTGTTGAATTTTTTATAAAAATTTCCATAAATAACTAAACGCAATTACCAACAGGCAGAAACAAATGAGTATTTTAATATTATATTAACTATTAATATTTAGTTTATTATTATAATAAATAAAGTCGGGAATATATAACCAATAACCATTTTTTTGTTACATGCTTTTGCCACTCAAATAATATAACAACCTATAAACGATAAAGTTAAATATTTTACGATCTTACGGTATTCAAGTGCAATAAAGGAATTTGTAAAAAATTTGTTCAAGGGCTTAAAATATAGCTTTGACTTTCGGCATTTCCATTTAATTTAATGGCAATTTCGGCCAAGTGCAACTAAGTTTTTCTGTTGACGTTTTTTTTTTTTTTTGCACCGCGTTTTTGTTCTTTCTTTTTTCCTATTTTGTCTTGGAGTCGCCCGATGCCAGAAATCGTTGCAGCGACCTTTGCCTGAACTTCAAGGATTTTTATTTATTCAAGTGAGCGGGCCAAGAATAAATGGATTTGGGTGGGGGTACTGGATGGAAAAGCAACTTATTTTCGTGTGCCAACGCACTGAAATCTTCCACTCGATTTGCAATCCACGAACGGTTGCCCAAAACTGATTTCGTACCGGGTTACCTGGCCTAGACATCCCGTTTAGTTTCCACATCCCTGAATGAAATGGTGTTTGCCATAACGCATCACTAAACGGGCTGCAGCAAAAATAAAATCTTTAACTAGCAGGTGAACTTCATTGGTGTCCTTTATATTCAGATTCAGTTCTCTAGCACTTGAGTTTAAAATTAGCATGTGACGCCAAACTGTTGATTCAACTTCAACTGCGGGGGTTTTTGTGTGCTCAGTCGAGGAGAGTCCCCATTGGAGTCTATAACGAGCGACCTTATCATTTTAGCATTTTCACACAAAAGCCAGCCATTTTCTGGTCCTGGCCTCGGCTTGTGGCTGTTCGTCTGTCTGTGCCTTGTGGCTGGGCTTGTGGCAATGGATGTGCCTGTGTCCCGGAGTACATGGATTCATTCAACTTTGCACTAATGTCACATGCTTTGATTACAGTAGCGTGAAATTTTATTGATTGGCCAGCGCTAACGTCACATGAATGATGAGACACCGCCTGGCAGTCAGTCAGGTTTCTGTATAATGGCAACGGTGTCGTCTCTCGATGAGCAAGTGGAAAGCAATATTGATGACAGCATCGACAAAAGAAAAAATGCACTGAGAAAAATAACGACCCTATGATACACTACAAGAAAAGATCCAAAGATTTCGTTATTTAGTATTAAAATGTTGCCAATTACCTCATTCATCATAATTGCAAAATGGCCAATTTTAGGATTTAAATATGTAACTAATCTGGTTAAATGTCACTAACCTAAATCTCTAAGTTTCAATGCCCAACGACGACTGACTCCTTGCCATGGTAAATGTCCAAGCGTTCAATTTCACTTACAATGTCCTTCACACTGAATGCATACATGTACATATATACATATGTATGTATATAACTACGTATGTATATGATTGTGTGTGTAGGACCATATTAACTGTGGTCTGGCGGTGCTTATGCTGTTGTTGCTTTTCCCCTTGCAGTTGTAGTTGTATGTAGTATGTATGTATATACGTATGTAGTTTTATCTTTAGCCCACTTGACAGCTCGAGATTTCACTTTTCTCCTGCTCCACTTTGGGTGGGCTCCTCTGTTGATTGCTTACAATCTTCTCGCTCGTTCGTTGGTTCTCCTTATATCTGAAATCAGCTTCTTTTTTTTACGAAAAATCGAAAATCCCTTACAGAGTATGGGGAAAATAAAGAAGAAAAAAACGGGCTAAAAATTGAATTGAAATTGCTTCAGCTTCAATGGCAGGCAAACGACAGGCAATCTGTTGAGTCCTTCTCGGATTCTGATTGAATAAAAAACGGAGCAGAGGAAAAGCGCGAAATACATTCGAATGACTGTCTGATGCTCCAATCGCATCCTGGCTGTATGTCGCCTCAAGATATGGGTAAATGTGATGTAATGATAATTTGTTAAGAGATACGCCTCCATGGATATTATATGTCATTTGTGATTATTCTCACTGAATGTCTGATTAACCGACAAAAAGATTTCTTGGTTGAACTTTAAACAAGAGTGGTTAGGAGCCAGTTGATAGTCGCATTTACTGACCATAATCGGAGAAGTTCACAAGCAAATTAATAGAAAACAACTTAATATCTTTTATTTTCGTCCATATTTATTGGTGCGGTAATAAACAATGCTGCATTCAGTTCATTAGCACAAGGGCGGTAAAATTTAATCAAAAAGACCAAAATATCGAATCAGTGTATACATATTTATGGTATGATTAGAGCAATTACGATAAAAACGCAGCAAATATTTCTGCTATATGGGGCCTCGCCAGAACCCCATCAGAAAAGAGCACAAAATTAGATCACAAAGAAGAGGCACCGACTTTAAAATACTCTGTTATCATTACAGGTATAATTTAAATATATTTAAAAAAGTTTTTTTTTTTATTGTTTTATTATTTTTTATATTGTTTTTAAGGTAATTGTTTTTGTTTTTCGAAAAACAAACTCTGCGTATACTTTTTCTGGAGATTATTAAGTCCTGATGATGAATATAGTGAAAATCATAATTAGCAGTTCTATATACCCATTGCTTTCTGCAAATAGTGGGTGTAACGGTAAAGATAAAGAAAACATGTGTATATGTGTGCATATACTATTTGTACATTCGATCTATACAATGTACACATGTATATATCTATTTGAGATTGTAAAGGTGTTATAAATTTGTTTTGTGTAGATTTTTACTATACCATGCAAAAATCTGGCAAATTAAACTTGAGAGTGGGCGAATAATTTCGAGTAAACAATGGTAATAGAAGGAAGAAGGTGCTGTTGTAGAAGGGGTGTGCGGTAACGGAGGCAACTTTGCCTTTCAAAATGCCCGTGGCTGAGACACACAGCTGTTTTACGTTTAGTAACGCCGTCTTGCTCTCTTGTAGTACAGTGGGCTTCAATTTAAAATTTATTTGAGTGAGATTTTAATGTTGCCTTGTATTATACAACTCTTTGTTGCTGAAATTTCTCAGTTATGTCTATTTCTCCCTTAATATATTTAATACAAAATTGTACAATACAGTCACAGGGAAAAATTGGTTTGTTTATGTATTTATGTATATATTTGTCAAAAACATAAAAATTTCAGGCACTGTTTACCATGAGAGGAGCTGATGAGAAGAGAGAGTAAGTTATATAGGCAGCAGGGCTGTCGAGTATTTTAACGGCCTGGCAATTTATTTAATTTTTAATGTTTCTGCTTAAACCTCATTTTAATCGTTAAACACAATAAACAATTGTTTTTGTGATATTATGTATATGTGTCAAATGTATTGATTAGAAATAAAGCCAATAGTTTTAAAAAAACCATTTTTAGTGCGCATTGTCTGGCAACCCTATGAGCTTGCGCCGTCGCTCTCGCTCTCACACGTCATCAGCTGAGCAGCAACAACAAACTAGTCAGTTTCGTCATTGTTGCTGCTTGCATTTAATTTTGGGTTTTCAATTGCATCCACACAAAATTTTCAGTGTTTTTCTTAGTTTTTCCTACTATTTCGGCAGTGCATCCCAAACACGTGCTAAGTGGTTGAATAGTGGCGCCTAAAATTAGCCAAAGACGCAGAAGGAGACGTATCGGAGACGTGACGTGCGTTGACATTGAATCACATTCGCGTTCGCCGTGTTCGTTGACGGAGACAGAGAGAAAGCGGGCAAAAATAAAACGAGGAAGCGTTGGTGGCTACAACAATAACAACAACGGCTACCGCACAGTATCAGCTGGTCGAACGGCGGAGAAATAAAAATTTATTATTAATTGTGTGGCTCAGGCAGGCCGAAACGGAACGCACATTCTCGCAGCAGTAGTAACCGACAGTGCAGTAGCGCAGCAGCAGCAGCAGCAGTGGGCAGAACTGTAAACTGGAATCAATTGACAGCGAGCGGGCAGAGCAAGTGCACTTAAACAAAATCAAAGCTTTGGTGTTGTGTAATCGCTTAGTATTGCAAAAACATGGCCACCACAACGACTGTTGAGCGCCCCCATCCACCCCCACAGGAGCCTGCCAAAAAGAATGCCTCCAAAAGTATTAAATTCTTATTTGGAGGTCTTTCCGGCATGGGAGCCACAATGGTTGTCCAACCACTTGATTTGGTAAGCATTTTGGAGCTGATTTCTCTCAAATCGTCAGACCTCTCATTATGTTTTTTCTTATTTTGCTTTCTGCCTTTGGGCTATAGGTTAAGACACGCATGCAGATCTCTGGTGCCGGTAGTGGCAAGAAAGAGTTCCGTAACTCTTTCCATTGTATACAGACGGTAATCAGTCGGGAAGGGCCACTGGCTCTCTACCAGGGTATTGGCGCTGCTCTGCTGCGTCAGGCAACCTACACAACTGGTCGCTTGGGCATGTACACCTATCTTAATGATGCGTATCGTGCTAAATTCGAACGGGATCCGAATCTGATTGCTAGCATGGCAATGGGCACAATTGCAGGAGCTTGCGGTGCATTCATCGGTACCCCGGCCGAGGTTGCTTTGGTCCGAATGACATCTGATGGACGTCTGCCGCTGGCAGAGAGACGAAACTACACGAATGTGGCTAATGCGCTTACCAGAATCACCCGGGAGGAAGGCCTCGCCGCTCTCTGGCGTGGCAGTTTGCCAACGGTGGGCCGTGCCATGGTTGTAAATATGACTCAATTGGCCAGTTACTCGCAATTCAAAACCTACTTCCGAACTGGACCACTGCAAATGCAGGAGGGCATCAAATTGCACTTCTGCGCCAGCATGTTAAGTGGTCTACTGACCACTATTACCTCTATGCCACTGGATATAGCCAAGACTCGCATCCAGAACATGAAGACGATCGATGGTAAAGCGGAATATCGAGGCACTGTGGATGTGCTGCTGCGTGTGGCTCGCCAGGAGGGCGTTTTTGCTCTATGGAAGGGCTTTACACCTTATTATTGTCGCTTGGGACCGCACACAGTGCTCACTTTCATTCTGTTGGAGCAGCTCAACCAGGGCTACAGCAAGTATGTGCTTGGTGAAGACAAAGGTGCCTCGGGTCTGTAGGGCGAAGGCGTTGTTGTTGTTAAAGTTGAACCACTGTTAATCCGATTCCGTTGAAACAACTATTCCAATACTACCAATCGAAGGACAATACTTATGACAAAGATCTATGAGTTTGCGTGCAAATACGTATAGTTAAGTGAAAGTGAAGGTTATAACAAATCTAGGGCATTTAAATGTCGGCAATTCCGATGACAATATATTACAAGTCTATACATATATTTCGATGTTGATTTTTCTATACTATATATAAGCTGTAATTGTGTAGCAGTTTAAATAAAAATTCGATTCTCAACAAAGCACAAAATCATCCAAAAATTACTACTAAACTGTGTAACTAACGATATCTCATTATCTGGACGTTAAGTGTGCCGGCTATTTGATTCTCTCACAACCTATCAGTGTGTATGTATATATTTTTTTTTGTATTTCAAAGTCAAGTCAAGTTGGTAGCAACGCCAACGGTGTTATCATGTGCTGTGAATGGGGGCGTGGTGCCATATGTCGTTATTGCATATTAAATATGATACATGGACATCAACTATTTACCTATGTACACACCACCCACTCTCTCGATTTGAGTTGAACATATTTTGTATTCACGTAGACGACGAGTTTGCTAATTCCCCCGATAAGCGTTATCGCTTAGCTATGCTTTGTGTTGTTGCAATTGTTCTTGTTGCTGTTGTTATTGTGCCCGTTGAAGTTTAACGGCGCAAAGTTAAAATCCCTAAGCTAGGTACCACAAGTTTGCTTTGTCAGCTCTACCATTAAATTTCACTTTCATTGATAAGAACTTGTTGATAACCTTTGGTATTTGTGTTATAGTACACTATATATACACAATTATAAATAAAGTTGAAACACTAAAAGATTAAGAGCTAATAAAGAAGACGCTTAAATGTAAATGTAAATCTAGAAAATTCGAAAACAGTTACAATAAGAGAATTGGATATAGAATTTGTTTATTTTTTAGGTTTTAGCAAATCGGAACCGAATTGATATTCTAATATCCACTTGACCTTTGCCCCAAGGTTAGAGGCTTACAAATACAAGTATATTAAATAAATTTAATCTCAAAGTTTGGCAAGCTTTTGGATAATTAACTTTACACTGAGATCATCTTTTCGAAATACAATAAAAAAAAACAAAATATATTAATATTCTTTAGCCCTAAAACTTAATTTGAATTTTTTGTGTTGCCCCTTTTATTCAATGTTAAATTTTTATTTATTACAAGCTGACCATAAAAAATGCGCGAAAATTTATTTAAAAACTTTTTTATTATGCCATAAGTTTGTTAACTGAAGCGTTACACTTTCAATGAGGATGTCAGAGGGGGCTGGCAAGTAAAGAGGGGACAAATGCGAGAATTACCCCAAAAGCCACAAGCGAGAATCGCATATTAAATTTATTTTTTATTCTTGGTCTTGGTCTTTTGTGGTTAGGGGAAAGGGGGAAAGTTCCTTGGCATTTCTGGTCTTGGAATATTTCCTGCTTAGCAATCAAGCTACCGAATAGTATTTGTGTAATAAAATTTTTTAGCTTAGCCAGGAAACCCCTCCTTCCTCTCAAAATCCCACTCCACCTCTAGCATAATCACTAAACGTTCGTTTAGCTGGTCCAACAAATCAAAAGTTTATCTCGTAAATAAATGAATAAAATCTTTTGACCGTAGGGCATTCGAGTTTTCCCTCTATATATTTAAAATTTTCCTCGAGCTAAGCTCCATAGTTGAAAATTTTGTTTAGTTAGTTCAGCAAACTTAAACTTGCATAGTATATGTAATATCCCTTTTGCCCTTTTGCCAGTTTACTCAGTCAACTGCCACTTCAAGAGCACTTGAGGGTAATTAAAGACTCTTTTGACTTGGCACTTTAAGCAAGAGAGGAGTCCCATGGATTGGAATACCACCTTCCAGATCCTTAACGTTAGCTATTGACATTGAATTGACGTGCATTTCGCATCGATTTAAACGAATTTGCTTTACCACAAACGCAAACACGAATGCCGCATGCGACGATAAAAGCCACAAAAGCCAGACCCCATCAATGAGGATGAAATCCTTTTGCCTAGTGGCGCGAATCTATTTAACATGAATTTTTAATGTACAGACAGAAGGAGAAAGCACACAGCATACAGAAGAGAAAGAAAGAGAGAGAGAAGTAGAGAAAAGCAGAGCCGTGTAAATGTAATTAATTGAATCTCGCCATACAGTATATATATAGAACATTCTATGTATGTGTATATCTACATATACACGTGTGTGTATATATGTATACAAACTCGCATTAGAGCCGCATTGACTATCTTTGCTTTTGGCTCGTTACAATTTTCGATCAGATTTTCATGGAATTCCTTGCCATGGCCAACAGCTATGGGACACAACTGTCCGTCTGATTGTTAGATGATACCCTCTTTTAGTAACCTTTTATTGAGGTTATTCCAATCTAAGTAGTAATTAGAAAGCTTTTAATTAAAGTAATAACAATGTTAATCATACTATTCCAAATGAACGCAGTACATTTAGGTAAAAGTTAATTTTAGTTGTTAAATAATATTACCCAAAATATTCAATTGGACTTCTTTTAAATCACTGATACAGTTTACCCATCCAAATCGGTAAGAATGGACCTTTCTTTTTGCTTTAGCTTTAAATTTAAATGTTTCAACCACAAAAAAAGTAAATTTATACAACAAAAAAACAATTGTTTTTGTTAATGCAAAGATAAACAAGGTTTTTTTTTCCTTTAAAGTTGCAGATTTTTTGTAACGTTTGACCTTTTCATGACATTGTAATATGCACTTTTTAAGGGTAGTCTCAAATTTTTTATAAAATATTTGATAATGTGAGAATGTTACTACCCAAAAATTGAATTTTTGTAGAAGGGTATTCTTGTAGTCGATATAGTAAACCATAATTCCCATGAGTTAGTTTGTTTTAGATTTCAAATTTGGGGGAATTGATTTTGGTATTAATGCTTTTTGGGAGCCAACGCCGGCCGAATAAATGAAGGACGCAGATGTTTTTGCCTGGGCAGGCCTTTAGCCCACTCACTTCTGCCCTGTCTTCCCTCACTGGTCATGTGCTCATAATTCATCGCTTTCAGTTAACTGGTTGGTTGGCTGGTCGTTTGGTTAGACGGTTTTGGTTTGGTGGCTTGGTCGGTTCGTTTGGCGTTAGTATTGTTTTTCTGCTGTTCTTTTCTGTTGCGCTAATTGCAATACGATGCTCTGGCGGCTTTGGCCCTGGGCTCCAAACTAATTGCTTTAGCAAAAACATTTGAAACGCTGAAACGCAACTTTTTCAATTTATTTATGTATTTAACGATGTCGTAGATGGATGGTGATGATGAGTATCTCTCTCTGTCTCTCTTTCTCCGTCTTCCTTTTCTCTTTTTCCTTTAGACTGTTAGAATAGTAAAGAATATTTCATTCTATTATGGATACGGATTCATCAGAAGCAACGACAATGAAAATGCACTTTTCATGCTTGCCCACCATTCAGTTCAGTTGAGTTGAGTTTAGCAAAGAGGCGGAAAAGCAGACATACGCGTGCCAGCGGAAACGGAAATGCAGAACAACTGTTTTGTTCAGTTTTGTTGTGGCTTGTTATACTTTATTTTTTGTGCCCCCACGTTTTTCGTTGTTGCCATTTTGCTTTGTTTTTTGTTTTGTCTAGTTTCTGTTGTCGTCGTCGCCAACCCAAATTTCCTTTGCAACTTCCGTTTTCCCATTAGAGTTGTCGTGTTTGTAAGTATACAACGTTAAACTAGCGCTCAGAGATTCAGTTCAGCAAACTAGAAAGTAGACAAGATGAAAACTTTTATGCCAGTTGAAACTTTTAAATTGATTAGTATGTAGCTCCATTTAAATGGCTCGAGGGATGATTGGTGGGGAAGCCATTTCGGATGCCTTTTATGGCCCTCCATCTTCGGTCCAATGGCTGCATTTCAATTAGCCGTCTTAAACAAATATTGAGCACAGTCCCTGCACATTAAATGTTTCTAGGGTACAAAAGTTTATCGAGTCCGAGCAAAGTTAACAAACTGTGAGGAGTTTCTTTTCCAAGAAACTGAAAGTTATACCGAATACTTCCTAATCATTAAGCTTCATTTTAAATATTGGGACTGGTAGCTAGTTTATCATTTTATTCTGCGATTTCACATTTCTTTTTTCTGGTTGAAAATGTTGTGTATGTTTATAGGTATGTACATATACATGTATGTGTGCCTATCTAGACCAGTGGCTAAGTCAATACTAACTTTTCAAAGTCGTTTTTCCCTTCAACACCAAAGTCACTTTTTGTTTTGACTTACCCTGTTATTTGTGTTTTCTTTAGGTTATTCTAACAGCTTATGTGCTTGTTCCAAGAAGTTCGCACAGTTATTTTGCACAAATTGTCATTTGTCAAGTTGCCCCGACACACCCACCAGTCAACCACTGGGCCCAACCCTAACCTACTCCTAGCCCTTCTCTTGGTCCAACCCACAAAACAATAAATGAACTTTTCTATAGACTGTGAAAAAGTTTTTGCTAGCTTTTTATTAATGCGTTCACAAGTCCTTGCACTCTCTTTAAAAAAAAAAACCAAAAAAAGTATATAAAAAGTAAGTCCCGCCCGATTCCGTATTAACTTTTCGTTTGCCTTTGTTTCAACTTTTTGCTTTGATTTTGGTTCAATCAAAGCTGCACTGAAGTGAATTCCACATTTACGATTTCGAGACTTTTAATTTACAATTTCAGTTCGTAATACTCTAACTTCTCATAATTCCAAGTGGGGTAGTTTCATTTTCTAAAGAAGTTGCTCAACCATTGTAGCAGATGATAAATTCATAGATAATTCTTATAAAAATATTTATTAAATGTTGTTTATTGTTTTGGTATTTATATAAACATTTTTACGTAATTAAGAATTTTTATTTAATTGGAACTGTTTTTTTTTTTTCGTTGTTGCTTTACACTATAAAATTCTATTATTTCTTTTCCATTTGGTTTTTGTTAATCCAAATATAGTGATCTGTTTTCTTAATACAATTTCAAAAAGCTATAATAAAATGTCCTTTAAAATAAAATCCCATAATCGTATCGTATAAAAACTGCTACTGGAACCAAATTAGTCTGGTTTGTTTTTTTTTTTTACCGCTTCGCTTATGTAAAATGCATTTTAATTTATTTAATTGAATTCAATTTGCTACAAATTGACAATTTTTTTTTTTTGCTTTTTTTGTTTTTTGTTGTTGAGCGGATTTATTGAAGCATAAAATTTAAGACTTGTAATTTAGTGCGGAAATGGAGAGTTTTACGACCAGACAGAAAAGCAGAGGAGGCGGCTGGCCCAGAGACAGACAACAGGATGAGTAACAACGACAAACAGCAGTAAGAACAACAGCAACAACAACAACCAGTGTCAATGTCGTTGTTAAACTTGCGGCCCATCAGGATCTTTGTTGTTGTTGTTGTTGGCACAGGACATGTACTACTACTACTACTACGTGAATGCCATTGAAGGCCAAGTGCAGCCATGGGGGGTATTTTGTTCACTGTTTTTCCCTCCATCCCTGCAGAATAAGCTCGTAATTTGTACTTGCATTCATGAACAGGCAGAACGAACTCCGCCAGGCAATTCAGTTTCTCTCTTTCCCTCTGTCTCTTTGGGTTTGAGTGCGTGAAGTTATTTTACATACACACACATTCAGAACAAAAAAAAAAAGAAGAAATTCGAGGCTGGCGTTTGTCGTTTGTCAAGGTCAGTCCAAGGATAATGTACAACTTTGCCAAAATGGCGGAGAATGATATGGGGTGGGGGGAGTACGAGTTACGATATTTCATGCTTTTGTTCGCCTCTTTTGGTTTCTTTTTTCTTCGCTTTCAATTTTTTATTCTCAAACAGAGAGTGAGAGAGAGAGCTAAGAAAATTGCTTGTGTTTATGTTTGTCCTGATGTCGGCGATAATCCACTGATGTCATTTGGCTTGCTTCATTGCATTCTCAGGACCCCCTCGTCCCAATGTCCTGCTGCTTGCCCCGCCTCCCTTCCCACAGAGGACAACTAAACTTCATTCATTCACTCACACATCCGTACATTCATACATATGTACATATCTATCGACAGCTTGAAGTTTTAGGAAGATATCATCTCTCTGTCTTGTTGTTGCCATTGTTGTCTATGAAATTGTTCACGCATCCGGAATTTTTGTGTAGAGTGAAATTTACGCTTCAATTGAAAATTGCGTGAGCGGATATTTAGAACAATGTGTTGCCATCACACCCGCCTCAACAATATACATATACGTTTGTATGTACATGCAGGCCCTCACACCAAACACCCTCAAATCACACGCTGATCCTTTTTGGACCATTTCTCTTTTGGTTAAGTGTGAACCTTTGGCATTGACATGTACATACAAATGTGTGTAAACTTATACACCCTATTATTTAAAGAATGCTACTATTGTCTGATTGAAATCTACAATACTACAAAGATCTAGTAGATATCAAAGTTGACACTTTTGTATATGTTACTCTTATCAGAGAAAGAAAGATACATTTGGATATTGATAAATTTTCTAAAGAAATGTCTTTCGTATCTTCAGTCTCACTTTATACAGGGTATTTTAGAGTCTATGCATCGAATTGAAAGTTGTATTTGTTTCCTTTTACATATATATATATATATTTATGTTGTCAATTTGTGTGAGTTTCTTTTTTTTTATATTTTTGTCACCAATTGGCCTCCAAAATGTTGCTACTGCTGTTGTTCACTTCTTTCATATATATTTATAAAATTGTTTAAAATAAACGAAAAGGCCGAGCTCAACAAAAATAGCAGGGCAAGGGAATTGTGTATAGATATGGAAAATTGACATGGCAAAAGGTAGAATCAGGTGGGCAGCTGAAAAGCACCAGGAGAGCACAATGAGTAGAAGCATCAAGTAGCAGCAGGAGTAACAATGGGACGCCCTTTCGCTCAGTTCATTGAATTTGACTTGTTGTTGGTGTTCTTGCTGTTTGTTTTATTTCCAGACGCATTTTAATGGCCTTTATATTTATACAATTTAGGATGCCAATACCATGACATACGGCCGCCCACATACTTTCCTTCAAGTGCAGGGAACCTCATCTTGACGGGTTCGTTCCAGTAGCCCAGTTTTTACAACATTCATTTTGCCTCAGCAGGAAAATGACGACGCCGCCTTTTACGACAAGGCATCCGGCATTGGAGTCGGTCGTCCGTCATTTGGGTTTTCTTTTTTATATACCCTTTATTCATGGCTCAAAAGGGGTATATTTAAGTGGTTCAACAAGCAGAAGGAAATATTATTTGAATGCTTTAAGTTATAACTGAATTGAACTTGTAAAGATATATCTTTTTGTCTTACTCTTATCATAATCGTATTTCGGATGACTTTATTCAAGTCTTCATATAGTAAAGGGTATCTGCTAGTCTTTATGCTGTTCCACAAAAAAAAAGGGTTTTGGTTTTTTGTCGCAGTTCATCAATTCATTTACCATTTTTATACCCACTCTGCTCTGGTGGAATTGTATAAAAGTTGCTTTATTGATTTCATTAGCGGCTTTTAAGAGCCAATAAAGTCAGCCAAAACAATGAGAAACAGGAAATGTCAAAAGAAGTAAAAAAACAAATACTCAAACCCCTTTTCCAAACTTCTCATCAACTTCTCTTGAAATTATCCATCATTGACTGACATTCAATAAATCAATAGCAAAGAAAAAACAACAATGCATCCGTACACACCCACAAATATATGTATATACACACACACAAACACACACACTTATTTCATTAAACAGCTTAAAAATTCATATTTAAACGTACATCACATGTAAGTACAAGTACATGTAATATGATAAAAAAAAAAGTAAATAAATTGTATTGTAACTTTTTACAACTCTTGGCAAATGATGGTGGTAACTTTTTACAGCTTCTGGTTACATATTGTAAATGCTTCTTTGATTTTATTATGACATGATTTATATTTGATGTACGTATATGTATGCGGTTGTAATATCTCTCAAATGGCTGACTTTTGTGAATGGCGAATATGGAATATGGCATTAATATATATAGCTGCTCACAATCCCCAAACGTAATTATCAGTTGGGGTAGGAAATCGTTTTATATTGCCATCAGCATTTCGCAATTATTACATATAAATAAAGACATTTTCCAACTGAGAGGAAGATCTTCCTAAAAGAAAAATAAATGTCATTCCAAATTCAATTAGCCGAATAATCTTGAGGAATTTGACTAGCAAATACTCTAACTCTCACTTAATTAACATTTAATGGTTTGGATTTAAGTGAAACGAATTCAAAATGATGTGAAATCCCTGTAACTGACATTTCTTATTAAACATCCTTTTGACTTCTGTTGATTAGAATTTTAAAATATTATACCCATTTTTATTATATGATTTTAAGAGGATTTAATTTAAATCAACGGCTAAAGCAATTGCAAATTATTTATTTATTTTTGAAATGCCAAACTTATTTATAGTTCTAATTACTATTCCTTCCCACTAAAAAGGAGTTTTTAATGCTATTGCTAAGAATCTATTCGTAGTAATTTCAGTTTCTGTTAAACACGAAAAGAGTATTAAATTGTATCAGACTTTGTCTTTGTGTTTACTTATTTTTAATTAAACACATTATGAGTTGGCGAAGCGGAATTCGCTAGACAAACAATTTGTAATTGAGTGTCTCTATGTGACTCTCTGTCGACCACAAAGGAAACACAATGCCATCCATGAAACCCACCGATTCCATTCGGCATAAGCTGGAAGCAATAATCCATCCGCACATTTCACAACTTCATGCCCACGTTCACGTTCGCGTTTGCCTCAAGGGATTGGGATACCGAAACAAGAGCAGACTGAGCGGGCCGGAGGCGGAGATGCTGCCGCATTTGACTTTGCCCCGCAACAAAGTCATCAAAACAATGATTGCAATACATACACATACATATGTATATACATACATACAGATAGATAGATATATATATATGTAAGTATTGTACATTCGTTTGGGGGGCAACAAATGTACCACCAAAACTGCTGGTTGAGCTAAAGGATCTGAAGGAGCTCAGCTTGAATGCCCCACAAACCCAAAAATAGCGTAGAGACAAACACGCGTTTCGGTTCATTAACCAAACCCAACAAAAGGAAATAGCAACAACAGAAAAAAGGGTGGAAGAGAAATCATAGAGAACAGATAGATAAGAAGCAAGAGAGAAGAGTGAAGCGAAAAACTAGCAGCAAACGGAAACAAAATTACCAGCTAGCAAATAAAATGTCGTCGAGGGTTTGACGCTCAACTTCAACTTGCACTTGACCGAAAGGGAGAAGGAGATGGAAGAGGGAACTTATGTGCGCGTTGACTGAACTGTGTGCAACTTGCGATTTCACGATAGTTCTCGCCCTTTCCCTCTTTTACTCCTTAAACATGCTATGCAAGGCTACTTTTTTATTAGTTCTACGCTTATCCGCCATTTTGACAGTCGTTATTTGGCTGATTACAGCAAGGACACACACTCATACACATACACACGCACACAAGCACTGCAAAGCAATTGTAACTTGGACACGAACACCAAGCAACAAATGTTTCATTTAAGCTACAAAAACAACTTAAACTGTTTGCATTAAAATGAACAGTACAAATATTAATATCAACTTTTTACACTTCGTGTACTTAAATGGAAATATCGAAAATGTATTTGATTAGGCAGATATTCCAGATATATCTGAAATAAAAAATTCATTAGTAAAAAAGAATTAAAACTAAATTAAAAGTTTCCAATCAAAATGTTATAGCTAGCGATAGATCAATTGCTTATTTGAGCAATTGGATTTTAAGGATAAGTACGCCAAAGAATCTTTTATGCATATTATATATATGTATATATATAATTCTAATTCCCTTAAAGTTAAAATATTCTTATGCAATATTTAATTTTGGCTACCCATCAAAAAAATAGTACGTTTCTAATATAAAGTATACATTTTTTTTAAGTAAAACTTATACTTACGCTTTCACGACTTTGACCACATCTATATAAATAAAGTGTTTCTTATTTCAGTTCTAGAAAAATTTAAGGCATTTGGTAGCTTAGTGTTATATACATACGCTTTATTTTGATCCCCTCTATTTTCAACGGTTTCAACAGTTTTGTCGCCTTCATCCTTATTTCTTTTTTTTGGGTATGAGGTCATTAGTGAATGTTGCGTAGTTGCTGCGTTAGTTCCTTGCTTATTTTCTCATTAGTTAGTCAATACACGTTGCACACATTCAATCCCCCTCTTCGTCCCTCCCTTTCCACTTTTATAGTTCAGCGATTTTGGGTAACATATGCAGAGAGGAACACAGCTAGGGCATAAGCTGAATGACTGACTGACGGACTGACTGAGTGGATTTCTGGAAGTTATTTAAGATGCGTTACTTGGATTGCATTTTGTGCTTCGCTGACTGTTGTTCCAACTTAAATCTCTTACGTCTGACTGTCTCACTGAGTGACTGGCTGACGTTTCATGCTCACTCTCACGCCAGGGGCCATTCACAATGCCAGTTGCGTGACCCCGACAATGTAAACTGTGAACTGTAAATTGTAATGTTTCTTTTTCCTTGCCTTGCTTGTTCAACTTACAATCTTGCTGTGTAATGGACATTGCTGTAACTGGAACTGGAACTAGGTTTGGGACTGGGACTGACCATCATCAAGCATCAAGAGTTGGCAAAAACTTTCTACACTTGGCCGCATGCATATCTATTATGCATATTAGACTGGTTTCTTGTTAAAGACAAAATGGATACTAGAATGTAACGAATTTATAAAAGAAAAGCTTTCACTCTCACTTAAAGTCTAAGATATTAAAAAGTTTTTAAAATAATATGAAATATCACTCATACGACATGTTGCTTGAACGATTGAACTACAATAAAAATATCTAATCGGTTTAAAGAAATCTAATCGGCCTAAACAAATTTCTAGTATGAACTATATATAGGTTATGGCTTCGATATGGTCAACCAAACAGAATAGAATAAATGGATATACGTACTTAAAACTATCCTAACAGAAACAAAATATACGTAAAGATGTATATATGTTCGTATACTTACGATAAAAAACACAACACATTTTTTTCTATTTCAAGGTATAAATTCTAATGTTCTGATGCGAAAAGCTTTATCTTTCTAATACAGTATCTAATTATTCCAATGTTTCAACTTACTTTTTAGGATATTATTAAAACGATGCCACATAAAATCTGCATAAAATATTTCTAAAATTTCAACTGAAATCTTGAGGTTTTTTATTTTATGGTTTCTATTTGGTGGAAAATCCAGTCTAATGACTCTAAATTTAAAGCTTTGTTCTGGCCTCTTCTTGTCTCAGCAGTTTTCTTTCTCTTAGAACGAAGAATTTGAATAATGTTAAGTCATTGTGTTTTTAATCTTTTTGCACATATATTTTGTAGTCATACACATACATACATACATATATAAATCTAAGTGTTTTTACCATACATTTTGTGTGTGTGTGTGTTTGCTGCTTAACCTACTTAATAGTTTTCTCTATGTATATCTATATATGAGTATGAGTCTGTGTGTGTGTGTGTAAGTTGGTATGGGTGTGAAGGGAAAGGGGATTTGTGGCTTCTATATAGTTATTATAAATTCAATCCGCTGTCCCATTCATCGTACGATTTGCAATCTCTTTCTCCCCTTTTAGGGTCTTAAATAGCTAAGCACACTCGCACACACACACACATATACGGAGATAAACACATACATATATAGATACATTTATAGCTAGAAATGCACACGCACACATATACAAAGAACTCTATGAGCTATGAGCTTATGCGCTATACATATTGAATATTAATAATTGCCATTTGTTTTAGTTTCTCTTTTTTCTTTTGTTTGCCCTTTTTTTTTGCGTATATTCCAGTTTCCTTTTTTTTTTTTTTAGTTTCCATTTTGCTTTGTTTGTTTTGAAAACAATGAGCAACATCAATTTTATCATTCTATTCTCTGGAGGACTGTCGGAAAGGGAAGGATACGGTAGACGGTTCTTGATAAATTTCACACTATTCATTATATGGCTTCTTAGATCCGACTGATTGCAATCACAATGACTCTGTGCCATTTCAACATCTCATTTTCTATTACTGAACCTTGTTGAGTTTTCTTATGCAAAATTTATTATTAACTATTTATATACAATAAAGTGAAACAATCAAAAAAAAAAAGATTCTTTATTAAAACTTTAAGTTTCTTTTCATCAGCTTAATGTCTATTTAAAGACTCATTGGTCAGTTGCAGTTGTGTTATATTACCTTAAAAAAGTATTGCAATTGGCCAATTTGTTTACCAGTTGCGGGATGTGGCTATAAAATAATGAGACTAATGCTGTTTAAAGTCAATTTCTCCTTTGTTTACGAAAATTTAATAGAAAATATTAAACTCTCATCACTTAATATCGACATCTCGTAAACGTTACTCAATTCAAGATACTAACTAGCTCATCTTATATAACTTTAATTTTAGATTGCAGTTACTCAATGGACAAAAAAAAGAAAATGCCTTTTACAAACTGTTGATTTGGACTTAAGATGTTTTGTTCTGTTGCCTGTTGCATCACTTTTTTGCCTTTGGGGCTTTTTGAGTAACGTTTATAAACAAATTGGCCAACAAATTGCATTTTTGTTTACTTTGTTTTCATTTTATGAAACTCTTCAGTACATTTAACACCAACTATATTGTAACATTTTAATACCAATTATATTTGAAACAACAAAAACAAACAAAATACAACACATTTGTGTATTGAAACTGCAATTGAAATTGTTTTTCCATTTTTTGTTTCTGTTTCTGTTATCAAACAAACTGAAAAGAGTTGAGCTGAAGCTGATTTATTGAAGCCTTCGTTTTCACTGATTGGTTGAATAAATGTTATTTATTCTGGTTAGATACTATACATATATATATTTATTTATAAATTCTTTTGCACCCGTATTGTTTATCTAAATAGAGGAAGAAAGAAAAGAATAAGAGAAAGAGAAAGAGAGGAGACTATACACGGTTCTCTGTTAGCTTGTTAGAAGTCGCATATTAGTAAGTAAGTAGACCAAGTCAGGTACAGGTGGACAGGTTAAAGACGTAGCTTTTAATTCTTAACCAAATAATTTGAACAATTTACATAATGTGTTTCTGTGTTTGTTTGTGTATGTGTGTGTGTCTGTGAGTGAATTAAATAATTTACTTACCTAATGGGAATAACTGATTTATTTAATGGAAGATCTAAGATATATGACAACTAACTGTATGAACTAGTTTTCCTTACACTGTGCCTTAAATCACCAAATCAATAATAAGCTAATGAGAATCTAAACACAGATCTTATGACTATATTTATATACTACACTTGTGAATGTCCTTCTGTCTTTTGTCTGTCCGTTTGGTTTTCCTTTTTGTGGTTTCTGTGTGGATCAAGTTTACTTAACCGAAGAGCTTGAGGAATTAGAGATGGTCTCCGGTTGACATTCCAACTGCGGTATAGTGTGCACCAGAGCTAGGCCCATGCTCTCGCTATCGCTATCGGCTGGAGTATCTCTTTCGTCATCATCATCATCATCCACATCGCCCAGTGTGGTTATTTGACTTTGAACGCTTTGTCGCTGCTCTAATGGACGATGATGATTGGAGTGCAGCGGCGGTTCTATCGAGACTACAGCAGCTGCCTCAAATAGCGAAGGAGCCGAAGTGGTGTCCGGTTGTCCAGGGGCAGTGGGCGAGCTAAGTGATGAGTTAGAGCTGCGCAAACGTTTCAAGCCTGTCATAGGCATAAAGGATACATGATGACCGGAGGAGTTCTTGACATTTGGAGCCACCGGAGTATTAGCCGCGCTTACTGATCCTCCACCGCCCAGCCCAGTAACTCCCAGGGATGTATCTAATAGAAGAGACGGAGGAACCGAGGCAATTGTCAGCGTCGACACAGACGAGGGACGGGCACTGCCCCCAAGATGCAGGGAACTGGCTGACGCAGCTGCCGCTGGCGGTGCTGTGATAGTCACAATTGTCTTTGCCGCACTATTTACTGCCGATGTGGAATTGTAGTCCCCTCTCAGCTGCATGCCCGAGCTGCGACGTCTGGCCCGATGGTGATGACGATGAAAGCTCTGGCAGCGTGTACACGACCTTTGCGATGACGAGGGCGTGGCTGATGTAGAGGAGTGATGATGGGCATTGCGGGAGCCACCGCCGCCACAGTTGCTGCTACCGCTGCAGGTGCTGCAACTGCTTAACTGTCGTCACATAATGGTGCGATCCAATTGATTGACCGAATGATAGCCAAAGGATGTTGAGGCAGCCACCATGGCAGCGGCAACGTGACACTACAGGAAGTAGATTAAGAAACAAAAGAAACAGGGAGAGAAAAAGAGACACAAATAGATAGAAAAAAGAAAAGAAATTTGTTAAATTTAAACATTTTGCTTTAAATATTCGTACACAATTTGCAGGCAGTGTGATGGATAATTTAAAAGTGTGGGCGTGGCATGGATAACAATATTTGTGGGCGGCTGCAGCAGCACCAGCAACAAAGTAACAAAGTGAAACACAGCCAAGAAAATGCGAGGAGAGGCAACAAAACACGCACACACAGAGAAACAGAGAGCGAGTGAGTGAGACAAAGAGAGAGATAGAGAAGCGAACATACGAGTGAGCGAGCGAGGGGAACAGCAATAGCAAAAAATGTTGCGGCTTTGCTTTCAATTTTCGTGTGCAGAGCTTTTTTTTTCTTATGTGTTTTGTTTTTGTTTTCGTTTTTGTTTTGGGGTGCATCCAGTAAGAGTCAAAGCAAAATGCAGAATTTAAAATAAAAGTGAAGAAAACGAAAGCAAAGGAATTACAATAGCAACAACAACAATAACAGAAAGCAGATATCAGAAAAGAAAAAAATTGGTAAAGGAACTAAAATGAAATAACACAAAAACGCAATTTACGAAACACTTTGCCTTCTCTGGGATAAAAACACTTGTAGGGAAAAGAGGTGATGCGTACAGCGGGGCGTA
Organism: Drosophila austrosaltans; assembly: GCA_035045865.1. Classification (NCBI taxonomy): domain Eukaryota; kingdom Metazoa; phylum Arthropoda; class Insecta; order Diptera; family Drosophilidae; genus Drosophila; species Drosophila austrosaltans. Next base: position 5,454,151 of record JAWNOQ010000180.1, on the reverse strand, counting down.
TAATGGATATTTTGGGGTTCACTTTTTGGCCAGCCGTAACAACAACAATAAGAATACCAATAACAGCAATCAGAAACAACAACAAGGCAATCATCAAACGTAATGCCGAATGCAAATACATATAAAAGAAAGAAAAACAAAAGACCAGCATATGTGTGTGTGTAAAAGGAATCCCAAGTGCTTATGGAATAGCAGAGATCAGGAAAATTCCATCATTCTGTAAACGGTTTCTTGCTTTCCTTTCTGGTCTATCAAATTCAATTACAAACACACACAGACATATTTTTCATTTTTATTCCATAACATGGGCGTAGATTAAATTTGTTTTCGATAAGGGTTCAAGTTTAACATTTATTCAATTTTGTCTAATTTTGAGAACACCTTCAGGTGAATTTCAATTGCCTAACATGACTAATATGCATAAAATTAAAAAAAAAAATTAATAAAGGTGACAAATTTAATCTTGTCATTTAGCTTAAAGATCTTTTGCATCCTTTTATTAAACTCAGCTAGTGACTTTTTCCTTCCCAGAGAAGTCTTTAAATTAAGGTTTGCCCATTAACTAATATGACAATTATATATAATAATAACTGAAACCGACACCAGATGGTTTCAAATTAAAAGAATTGTTGCAAAATATTAGCAGAATAGTATTTTTATCTCGCTACGCCCATGTGTTTCACTTCTTGGCATCATCTCTTGGCATTGAGTTGAGAATTTTATATTGCGTATACGCAACGTGGCCGTAATTAGGCTTAATAATTAAAACAACGGTGTTTTAATGGTTTTTTTAATGTCTTTTTGTGGCCTGAAAATGTGGCTTTAAGCCAAGCTAAGAGAAAGGTTATGCACGAAAAAAAAACCCTTGTTGCATATTTAAGCTGTTAAGCGTATTTTCAGCATTTTCTTTAGAATTATACAAATGTGATCCAATTATTTCTTTACCAAGTACATTGGTATTGCTCATTCATAACATGTTTTGTGTTTCTTTTCTTCTTTTTGGTTTATTTGAGAATCATCAGTGGAGCCCACGCAATGTTGGATATTGTTTGTCTCTTGTGACTCATGCAGAAATCCTTAACATTTTTGTCATGTTTAAGTCGAAAGGTCAATGGAACTGCCGAAAATTGTGGGGGGCCATTCGGTTTTGTCGCGGCAACGCCCAAGGCGACGAGCCCTTTTTTCGCTTAATTTATGGCCTAACACTCAATGGCCACTTTTCATGTTTTTGGCCATTAAATGGGCGGACTCGGGCTCGTTATGTCGAAGCGTTTCATACCCTTTATGGTAGCTAAGAGTTTTTCACTTAATTGCCATTTAATTGATTCTATTTATGGAATTTAAACTTACAAATTAGTATATAACTTAAGGCTGATTATACTAAATGCTTGTTTTAGTAAGTGTTTAGTGTTTGTTTGGCCAGTTGATATACCCTCTGGCAAATAATCATCAGCATTGCCTTGTTTTTCCCAAACATTTTCGAACAGCTTCCTGTCTTTAGCTGCGGACTGGCACAATGGTCCTGTCACATAATTATAAACGAAACGTTAATTTCACGTTCACAGTCAATTAAGGATAATTGATGTTTTCGAATCATTTGTGGTAAATTACATTTTGATGTTCTCAGACGAACCAAAAAGAAAGAATAAGAAAAATAAAGGAGACCAGCAAAAAGAAAAAAAAAATGTCCTGGCCGCTAAACTTTATTTTCATGCTTTGCGTTTTGTCCTTTAGCGATCGGGGTTTGATTAATTATTTTTACTTTTACTGCTGAACAGTTTGGTTCTCTCATACAAATTGAACAAAACGATGGCCAATAATTGATGCAATTAGGCAATAAATGGAATTTAATTTCAGAATTTCTATTGAGCAATGTGCACATGGCATGAAGTTATGATATGAAATTCTCCTTAAATACAAATATTTAATTGCCTGCATTGCTATTCGAAGGCTCCGAAACGTAGAATTTCCGTTGTGGGTCCTGCTGGCCTGAGGCTGCTGGCCAATGAGTTTGAGTTTGGGATCTTCTGTAAACATTTTTGATATTAGTGTACAAATACAAATGCAAAGTTAACAAGCAAACGAAATTAATGCTAATTACAAGTGCCAAGCAATATGTAAGTTGTAGAACATGTTGTACATGTGTTTTATCTATGTCTGTGTGTCTGTGGGTGTGTGCGTGCGTTTGTGAAAGGATTACGTTGAATGTCTGGGTAAATGTTTCTTGGAAGTCGAGTGGAAATGCCAGGCCAAATTATCATATGACTGCTATGATGTGGGTGTATGTAGCATCAAGTTGGCTAGACTCATTAGAAAGGATATGGAGCAGTCAATGACTAATCAGAGTGAAGGTATATATGTATTTATATGTGTATGTCAGTGTGTACGTGCGTGCGTGCGTGTGGGTCTGAAAACCGAAATGAACTCAATTTAAAGTGACTCTGGGAGACACGCAACTTTGCGGTTGACCACAATGTGTGCTTGAGTTTAAAATCAGACATCAAGTTGACTTTCTCACAATCCTACTCTGAGTTGACCAAAAGCCATTTCCATTTACATTTCCATTTTAGCCTTCCATTTTCCATCCCCAGGCCGTTGCCATGCCAGCCTGACAAATGGCTAACGGAAGTTTACCCCATTTGTCGCTAATTTCAACACTTGCCGGAGCGGACATTGTGTGTGATGTTTACCTTAATCAGGGGACTATTTAGGAAGTATAAACGGATGCAATATAACGATGTTTATTTTTATCCTTTCAGTGGAAACGGTTACTGAATATATTGATCTAGTTGTGCAAATTTCTAGTCAAAATGGGTTAAGCTTGAGTATGTAGTTGCTTTTCATTTTGTAAATGTATCATTGTTAACCTATTGATGGCTATCAATAATGCCATTGTCACAATCAGTTGCTTAAAGGTATTCTGTTGATTATGCTGAAATCAAAGTTTCTTATAATATATAAGCAAACTTTATGAACTTCCCAAAATCTGTATTTCACTATTATTTTCTTTGATCTTAAACAAAAATTCTTTAATATTTTGAATATAGTAAATTGGTAAAATAGGAATCTACTTAGAAGCAGGTGGATTCTCTATAGCTGTTTGCCTTAATCGACTCAAAGTCAATATTACTCATACGACATGTTGTTTATTAGATAACTGATGGATTGGAACCAACTTAATTACAAATTTATTTAAATATTTAAAGAACTACATATATAAATAATACTTATTTATCTTCAACTGAGTGTGTTACACTTTTGTTCACTCATCAAATTCTTTCACCCAACATGCAAATGCACCCTGACCCCAATCCCTTAAAAGTATTCTATAAAAATATATGTAAGTATATCCACATTCTACACTTTTCAAGCTCCAATTCAAGCTGACATTTCGAAAAACGTATTCAATGCCCAAATACAATTGACAGTGGAAACACTTGGCAAATAAATTGGCATGCTCTTGGGTGTAATTGATATGATGGCAATGGCTGGAGTCCGACACCTCCCTCTCCATCATCTGGCTTAATAAAAAAAAAAAAAGGAACAAAAAAAAGGGCACACACTTGGAAGCAGACGCATATTGACTGTTGATTGCTGTAAACAACAATTTCATCAATAAAATTACACATATACATACATACATATATGTATGTTGATATATATATATCGTTCATGCGAAAATTGAGTTGGAAATTTTTAAGTGCAAAAAGTATTTATGGAGCCCCAGAGAGTGTCTGTGTGTTCTTGAGTGTGTGTGGGTGTGTGTGTGTGTATATATAGATAAAGCCAAAAATGGGCAGCCTTCCTCATCAATGTATTTTCTTATAAAGTATTTTTTAGTATACAAAAAGCAAGAACAACATTCAACAATGGGAAAATGGTGAAAGGGGGTAAACTTAAAGAGAAATCGACAAAAAAAAAAGAAACCAAATACAGATAAACATCAAGTGTTTTTGTTGTTCGTGTGTGGTGCGTGTATGTGTGTGTTAGTGAGCGTTTTTCACACAAAATTCTTTTGTGAAAGGACACAGGCAGAATAAACCAACAACAAGAAAAACAACATGTAACGCCAACAATAGGAGAAGCGCAGCCAGGATATGGTGACCAAGTAGGTTGTTGTTTCTTTTTTTATATAAATTCGATACCTTTCTGACTTTTATTTTTAGCAGTTTCTTTTTTTGTAAGGACAACACAAAGAGCAACATCATCAAACAGTGGCAACCCCAAAGGGAGGGCAAGGCAGGGGTGAGTGTGTGTGTGTGTGTGTGTGCGTGTATATTCAGGTGCAACATATTCAACAGGTGCTGGAATCACAGTTCCAATTTTTCACACAAACACACACACACACATAGAAACACAACAAATGAAAAGAGAAACGAGGAAAAAAAGAAGGAATGAAACATCACAAATATTAACAACAATCACAAAGTCATGGACAACGACACACAGCGAAAAGCAGAACAGTAAACGGAAACAGAGCAAGAGAGGGGGAGAGAGAGAGAGAGAGTGAGACAGAGTTATATAGAAATAGAACGAACGAACGAACGAGAGAGTAAGAGACAAGGCAACTGTGTGCAATGCGTTAGAGTAGATACAACATTCTGTTCTTTGGTATCCTTTAGTTCTTCTTTTTGTTTTCTTTTCACACAACTGCTTTAACTTTAATAACAAGTAGGAGCACATACAAACAGACACACTCACATAAAAAAGAAATCCCACAAGTCGTCGCTTACCTTGCCATTGACTTACAAAAACAAGAACAACAACTTTGACAGGGTAACAAGGATCCTTTGCTTAAGCGGGGGAGGAACTGTCATTGTGTCATTGTTTGTATCTCATTCTCACTCTCATTGTGAGTTTGAGCTCTGATTTCTGATTCTGATTCTGAGTGTGTCAACTAAATCTTTATATGCTAAACTATATATAAGTTTGCTCGCAGGAATTGTGGCGCACGTGCTGAATGCCGTGCAGCGAGCATGTGGAATAACACCGTCTCGTTGCAAATCTCTGTAAGGATATGGAATTGAACGAAACACCCGTTGAATTATAATCATCTATAATATGGAAGCATGTTATTAGCCTCAAACGCTTAACACCGACCTAGATAAATTGAGAGAAGGCAGGGGACCAGGGTGATTCTTGGGATAACTGATGGCTAATGCGAAATAAGATGATACTTTGACTTTTCTACTTAAATGTTTTGTTAGTTTATGATTATATAATTATCTATGATTGATGCGGCAATAAGGAGAAGGAGTAAATGTGTGAGTAAGCTCCTCATTCGATTATCATCATAAAATAAAGTATTATTTTAATTCATACAAGCAAATGCTGGAAAAGTTTGTTTTACTTAATTCAAATGAATCCGAGAATTCGATTAAGGTCTTTGCAAATAAAGTAAATTCATTTGCCAGGCGAATAAATGTTGGCATTGAAATAACAACAACAAATCAACTAAACAAATCTTATATCTAAACAAATATTTTTTTATAATTTAAAGTGCTTTCTCTTTTTTTTTTTTTACCAATTTCCTCGAATTCAAATCAACAGCTTATATAATTTATGCAAAAATTTTGTATATAAAATGTTTTCAAATGAAATGAAATATTTTGGCGAATTTTGTTGAATATTAATTTGGGAGTTGAGTTGAGTTTATGAATATCAATTTGCTACTACTAAAATGTTGCCATTGCATCTCATATTTTTGTTTGAGTTGTCTGACCCACATAAAGCCGAAAAAAATATTAGAAAATTATTCATTAAAATCACGATGAGGTTGAGGTACATTGCGTTGCTGTCTGTCTATCTGTCGTCGTCGTCATCGTCGTTGACGTTGACTGATGCGATAGTCAGTTTGTTTACGCCCCGAGATGCCAGAACGATGTGTTTTGCTGTGTGTGGGGGCTGGAAAGGAGATTACTACCCAGTCTGTATGTTTTTTCCCTCATATTCATTAAATTTTGTAAATTAATTTTGTCATTTTGTTGAGTTTTGTATTTGGAGCATATAAAAGTGGGTGTAGTCGACGACGACGACGACGACGACAGCGACAAACGACAGCAACAGGGTGGGAAAGCGACGACGCGTCTAGCCATGATTCAGAGAAAATTATTCATATTTAGCAAAATGTTGACGGAAAATGATAAACAACCCGCGTCCATATTTAACTGGTTTTTATTTTTTTGAAAATGTGAAACAAAATTGTAAGCCCAAACCCAAAAAGGAAAAAAATAAATAATATATAAGCGAAGCATCAATTTGTCCATTGGACAGCAACTCACCTGGGATTTGGAACGCATTGTTGGCTGATATTTGCGTCGTATCTTGCGTGGACAGCACATGCACAGCAGACGCACAAAGGCTCTGGAAAGGATGTCGAAGCCAAATGAGTGTCATATCGGATGATTAAAATGTTAAATGTGCCACTCACCTGCGGAAATCCCTGCTCCAGCAGGCATAGATCACAGGATTCATGCACGAGTTGATCCAGCCCAGCCATGTGACAATTGCCGATACAATTTCCTCATGCTCAATGCACTCCATACAGAAGCCGGACAACAGATTCACCACAAAGAAGGGCAGCCAGCACACAATGAACACGCCCATCACAATGCCCAGCGTCTTGGCGGCCTTCTTTTCCTTGGCGAATTTGGCCAGTTTGCGTGATAGCGAGAAATTTTTACCCATATGCCGATGACGAGCCAAGCCATTATTGTGCAGAGCCGATAGAGGTTCATCATCTGGCTCCTCCGGTGTCGAGGTGGTAGTTCCTCCCCCATGATTGTGATGATGATGATGATGCGAATGAGAATGGGAGTGGCTCAATGAGCCACCACCACCTCCGCCGCCGCCGCCACCTCCCTGATGGGTATTTGTTGTTGGCTCTCTTGTGGTTCCACCACGATGTATGCGCAGGGTTAACTGCAACTCCCCCGAAGCCATCAATACCTGCTTGGTGCCGATTTTTAAAGAACGCGTCTGTATAACAGCTGCACGATATATTCTGCAATAGGTGAAGACCATCACGAGTAGCGGCAAATAGAATGATATGGTCGAGGAGAAGACCAAATAACCCAAATGCTCCGTAAATGTACATTTATAGGCCGGCATTTCGCCATCCCTGGCGGCACGCCACCAAACAATTGCCGGAAAACTGATCGCACTGGAGCATATCCAAACTGCTGCAATTAGGCCAGCTGCCCGCTTCACAGTCATTCTCATAGGATAGCTAAATGGATCGGTTATGGCCCAATAACGATCCAATGAAATCACACACAAATTGAGTATGGAAGCCGTACTGAAGAGCACATCCAGTGACCGCCATATATCACACCAATCCGTGCCAAAGAACCAAGTATTTTCCAGAACTTCATACAAAGCCGAAAAGGGCATGACCACAAGACCCACCAGGCAATCGGCTACAGCCAAACTGGTTATGAAATAGTTGGTAGCCGTATGTAGATATCGTTCTCGTATAACGGCCAGGATCACAAGTGAATTGCCAAAGACAGTGGCAAATGAGAAAAGGAATAGAAAGGCCAGCAATCCCATACGATCATTGGGTAGACCCTCTAAAAATTCAGATAGATCTGGCTCTGGTGTGGTACTGCTGCTGCTGCTGCTGCCTGGACCTGGCCCAGAACTTGTCCCAGTCACATTTGCAATCAGCGTTAGCTCAGTGCTTGTGGGCAGAATATTTAATCCATTAAAATAGTAGTAGACATCCTCAGAGATGTTGTAGCTGCTAAAGAAGGGTGGAGCTGTGCGTGTTTCTGTCTGATTGAGCATATCCCCACTGCCGCGCAATAGAGCCAACAGAGGCTCCACCACAGCTGAGGATGCTTCATCCGCTTCCGGCAATGGGTATTGCTGCTGCTGCTGCGGCTGCTGTTGTTGCTCATTGTCCTCAGTCATGGCCATGCCGATGAGTCCGTGTCCGTCTCCGCCTCCGTTTCGGTCTCCTTCCCTATGCACCAACTCAATGCAATGTCAGTGCAGCTGACGCAAGTCCCTGTTCCTGTTCCTGTTCCTCAGACAGTCGTCGACTGCCTGCCAAATTAATGAAGCGCATTCTCAACGCTTTTGTTGCCAAACTGTTGAAAAGAAAAATCAGTGGAAACGAATTAGATTAAATCTATATATATATTTAAATGCCAAGGAAAACTGTTTCTATATATACACACAATTGTGGCAGATGAAAGATATTATTTAATTTAATATGTTGCCAAACAAAATTTACATTTTATATTAAACAATTTTATTCTTGTCAATTGAGCATTCGCTTATAATCATTTGAATCATGAATAGACGTTGACATATCAGTTGATAAAGCTATAGTCAAAGATATGAAAACTAAACTTAACTCACGTATGTATATTTCCTCTATCAAGTTATTATTTTTCACATTAACCTTGTTAAAAATTTAACTTAATACTTTGCTCAAAGTTTCGTTTCCCTGTTTATTAATTTATATACTTTTCTTTTGATAATGTACTTTCTGATACTTGTAACTATTGGAAAAAATCAAACTCTACAGATGGATTTCATTGTAATGCAAAATTTAATGAACTTTCTGTTTTAATGTGTCTTTGGATCTTAAATGAATCCATTGGTAATTGTATCTACTGAACATCTGTCTCTATCTCGCTGTCTGTGCTCATGATGGGCTTGGCGATAAATTACATTCAATTAAAATCTCTGACTCACATCCTGTCCACGGGTAACAAAGCTAAGCAAATTTCCCGAGCACAAAAGCTAAACAAACACATTAATTAGAGAATCTTTTTTTTTCTCTCTGTTGCCGTTTTTTTTTTATTTCGCTCAAAAATTAACGTGAGTCTCTGGCAGATGCTGCTGAAGTTGCTACTGTGCTGAGGAAAGGTGCACAATTAATTGGCAAGTAGACAGGGCAAGCTGCCGCTTGGGGAATGAGCGGGACAAGGGGATGGAGATGCCACACAAATAAACAAATTAAATTACATTTCAAGTGGCAGGAAGTCAAGCGTGCGACCAAAACACTTGGACAGGTCGGTCGGGCTTGGTAGTTGCCTGCCCTTTGTCAACACAGTTTAGACCTGGCCAAAGGAAGTCCCAAGTAACAACAACAACAACAATAGCAACTGTGCAACATATTATTCAAGAGAAAGAGAGAGAGAGAGAGAGACAATGTGAGTTGATTGCTAAGCTCTTTATTTAGAGCAAACAAATGAGTTCTCCTTCAACAGATCTGATAAGGTTTTTGGCATCCACAAGAAATATTTTTGTTGAAAATAGAAGGAATAGATTTAAATAAATTGTTACTTATATTTAATGAATTTGTTACTAATTATATGGTTTGATTTATTGCCAAGTTTCATTTACAAATCTTTTCCAAAACAAAAGGGGAAAAAAAAGGTTTTCGAAAACATTCGACTCACGTTTCTCTCATACTCTGAAAGCGATTGAAATTGAATGAATGGCAATTGAAATTCGACCTTTGCATACATTGGAGTTGACTCACAGTTGAGTTGGGTCACGGATAAGTCATGGATGGTTTAGACCCATTTAGTCCTTTCACTCAGCTGGAGGGCAGTGTTAATTTGGCCAGAAATGAATTGTGGTTTAGTCTGCAATATGCTTTTTAAGTTTCCCTTTTCACTGTTTTTCACATCAGATTAATATTTTTTTTTTTCATTTTGAATGGTTTGTTTTTTCTCTTTGTTTAGGCCATACATACGTGATTATCACCTGCCAGATTCAGTTGGTGCGGCTATAACCAATTGACTGGCTACATCTGGGGTATGTTACTTTAGCCACATTTTCGCCGCTCATTTCCGGCATGCCATAAATTTTCTTGCCAGTCAGGCTTATCTACACACCTTTCCCCTTCCTCCTTCGACTCAGCAATCTCGTGCTTCCTTTTGGCATTATGGCTTGTGTTTGGAACGTCTTAGGTTTACTTTGTCAGTCAGTTTTTCAGTTGGCACATTTTTTTCACTTACTTTCAGCCTTGATGAGCATCAACATGATGTTGTTGGCTGTTGAATGTGCAGTAAGTCAAAATGTAAGCCAAGTGTTGCCTCCCGTTTCTCTTCTTCTCTTTTTTGTTTGGGCTGAGGCCCACATATATAAAATAAAGGTAAAGCCAAAAGCAAAAAAAGAAAATACCAAAAGCAAAAAAGGTCAAATTCATATGAAGCAGAACCAGTAGCTGGAGGGGTGCGTTGTTAGTTTCTGGTTTGGTGTGGGGCCAGAGAAATTTAATTGAAGCAGCCTTAAAGGTCGGCTGGCCCATAGCCAAAAGTCTGACTCTATGCAAATGGCTCCAATCGTGGCCAACCAATTTGTATGTGTAGCGGTAAAAACCCTTTTTTTGGTCGGGTCCTTTATGTGCCTGGCAAAAGGCCTGCTGTCTGGGCTTCGAAATGGAAATGGTTAAATCATTGAATGGCCTCATGAAAGTTAAGCAAAAATGGTTCAGTATTGAAGCGCTGATTGTTGGCGAAACTCATGTAGTTTGGGGATATTTACAGCTCTGCTAACTTTCTCTCAACTTCAAACAAAATGGAGGGCCAAAATAAAAAAGAAATAAAGAACAGCAAAGGAAAATTAAAGTCACAGAAAAACAGACAACATAGTGCGTGATTAGCAATTTGATAAGATTGGAGTAAAAGAGCAAGAGAATTGACGTCTCAGCAATTCCACAGATAATGTTCAATTTAATGCATTTCACTAACAAAAATTAATTCAATCAAATATAATCAAAGTTCACTCACTGTTTGCCAATTGAAATGGATTCAATTGCTGGCCAAAATCTCAACAAAAATTTCAAACATTACATTGTGGATTCAACAAGACTTTCGCATATCGAATGGCCATGTGTGCCACAGGGCATAGAGCATGGGGCATGGTTCATGGTATGGCACTCATGTCTATCTCTCTGTGTGGGGCAAGCAGCAACATTAGCGACAGCTGCAATAACAGTATTTGAATTTAAATGTAAACTGTCAAGCGTCTGACTGAATTGACTATAGACCGCCATAGTCTTCTATTGAATTTTTATGTGAAACGTAATTACTATGGAGCGATTTTGCTTGTCATCTGGCTTCTGAATTATTAAAATTTTCTCCCTATCTCTCTCTCTCTCTCACTCACTCTCTATGTGTACTTTGGCAGGCTGTCAACTATCTGCAGCCCACTTAAGTAGGCAATATACTTTTTACGGCCCTACAAAGTACCTATCATGATGCCCAGAGGCGGGACATAAATGAACTTAAATAAAAAGATTTTAATTTTGGGAAATTTAGCAAAAATACAGGTTGTAATTTTCAATTATAACTTTTATATATAATTGCTAAAAAAGAATGTTCGCTCATATTAAGTTCATATTCATATCTGAATTATAAAGTTTGTAACAAAATCTAAGACTGTTACCACAATTTTTGTATCTAATAAACCTAATCATTTAAGAAAACATATAAAGAGGAACCACAAAGAACACAATGACCCTTATTTTCTTTAGTTAGTTAAAAAACTAAGTAGTTCTGTTCTTTCTCACCTCTTCAAATGTATTCCCTGTGGTATTAATGTTTGTTAACTGCCTGTCTATTCGATCAAGATATTATTTTTATTATTTTTCGTTTTCTTTGCCCTGACTACACCCATGTATTCCAGCAAAAGTTTACATAGTACTGATAGATACCTAAAGTCACGCCCCCTTGTCAACATGCGGAATGGGAGAACTTAATACCAAAATTTATTCGAGGCTTCTTCTTGTCGTAGAAGAATACACTCAACTTATATAGTACATTCCATATATCCATTAATTTCATGCACTATCATTGAATTGGCATCGCACACAAAAAGGGCACCTTTTTTTCTGTTTTTCGTCTCCTTCTTCTTTGCTGTTTTTTTTTCTTTTTCTTTTTTTTGCTCTTCCTTTTTGCGAATGACTTACCTATTCAAATTACCTAGCAGCAAAGGGGAACTCTTGTTATCTAGGGGGTTGCCTTGCCTCTGTGTGTGTGTATTTTTTTTGTTTAGCTTTCACAGAATATCAGCGGCATCCACTCTGAGTAGAAGCTAAGCGATAAATCGCTGTCGAAAATCTTCCAAATTGCTCCCAAAGCGTTTTTAAGTAAACGTAACGTAACGTAAAGGTTCAAGTTGAGCAACAAAAAAAAAAAAAGAAAAGAAAAGATATATAAAAGTGGTTCCCCACTGGCATCGAAATCTTTGACAATCTTAATGCGCCACACACACACACACTGTCACACACTCACAGACACACACTTAGCAAAAGAGGTAGGGATAGAGCGAATAACCCAAGCGAATCGAGGCCCTAAAATGACAGTAAATACTTACTCCTTCGTCCAGGTTCATGGCTTTTGTCTACAAATGAAATTTAATCACGCGCGTGGCAAGAGCTTGGGCCACCCAATGTTTGGTTTATTTTCGGCTTTGCAACTTGTCCCTTTTTTTTCTTTATTTTTTTTTTCGTTTTTGTTGTTTTTGATTTGATAATGCGGTCCTGGCCGGGTCGGTCTGTGCCAGGATCGAGGTCGAGGCGCTGCTTAATTATGTCACAAATATTTACACCGACCAACAAAGCTAAACCAAATGATGGCAGGGCTGCTTTTTGAGTGTCATGGCACGCAAGGAATCTAGCAAAATAAACACCAACCAAAAACTGAAACAAAATCAAATGAAACAATGCTTAAGTGATGAGTGAGAAGCGGACAGAGGAAGAGCGAGGAGAGGTAAAGGCAATCAAGGACAAATAAGGACAACAGGAAAGTGGATTCCGTGATAATGGTTGGGCATTAATTTGTAGCAGAAAGACACATTCGACATCTTTGAGTATTGTTGCGATTTGCACAGAGAAAAACAAGAGAAAGGGAGACCCACACAGAGAGACAGAGAGAGAGAGAGAAGGAAAGAGACTCAAATTATTTTCATTTTTGTCAGTTTTCCCTTCTGTTTGCGTGTTAAGGTTGCTTGTTATTGTTGCGGAAATACCTTTGGCATGTTGAAACTTATTGGCAACTCACACAAGGACACATTTAACGCGCTTGTCACGCAATGAATAATGATTGGACAAAGAGCACTGGCAACATGGACAACAACAACAACAACAAGAGTAACATACAGCCAACGACCAGCAATCAACGTCTGCCGCCTGTCACTGAGCCAATCGAGCATCAAGCATTACGTTAAGTGGCACATTGCTCATACGACATGTACCCCATACTGTTAACATTTCACATGCACACCATACACACACACTCTGTCTGGTCCATCTCCAATTTGGTGTTGCCTCCCAGGAGAAGTGTCGTGATTAATAATTAAATATTGTCACAAAATGTGAAGTGGGCGGACGGGACAAAATGAAGTTGGTGGAAAACAAGATACAAGATACATATGTGAAAAGGAAATGGTGAAAAACAAAAATTGAACCCCTGCCACTAGCTCTTACCCATTGACGTCAATTGAAAGACTTTTCACATAAGTAATCGTTTCAATACACACTCAAGTTAGAAATGGATAGAAACATGACAATTCCCAGTGTAGTTATTTATTGCTTTTATTTTAGTATAAGAAAATGAAATTTAGTTTGCTTTTGAGTTTTGTAGATGCAATTTAATGCCTCAGATTATGCTTATCTTTGGCATTTTAATTATATATAACAAATGAATCTATTAATTATATTTTTACTCTCAGAAAAAAAGGAAAAAAAATTCTTTTGGTAAACAAATTTATGCTTTAAAACTTACAAAAAAAAAGGTTAGTTCTCGAGAAAAACTTCGCTGAAACCTTTCCTTTTCTCTTATGCAAAAGTTTTAAAGGAGATGAATTTTTTTCATGTATTTTTCAGCTATAAAGCGAAATTTACCCAAGAAGGCCTCTTTAAGCTTAAAATCTTCATTTACATTTCATTTTCTACTATTAAGAAAATAATTCCCAGTACAAGTCAACTTACTGGGAAAACTTTTGATTATTTAAAGAAAACTAGCTACAATATTTATCTGTGTATCTTATTGAAGTGTAAATCTCTATTTCACACATACACATAAACGCACATACACGCACACATTAACCAGACAGGATAGACTCCTTTAAGACTTTGGGATTTGTTGTTATTGTTGTTGAAGCTGATGTAGCAGCCTTCCCTTTAGCTTAATCCCTATGCATCTTACGTAAAAAGGGCGAAAGGGAGAAACATCTTCTGCTTCAGTGAGCGAAGGACTCGACTCCAGTTCGCTTCACTTTCATTTCCAAAGCACGCACGCACGCAACTCATTTGGTGAGTATCCCCATCGTAAAGCTCCCCCCCGAGGACATATTTAAAGTTAGTTTTTTGATGAGTTGGCATATGGTTTATTAGAGGCGCCAAAAGTTTTCTTCTTCCCCCTCTTCGTTTTGGCCTTTGGCGCAACGCTAATAAATGTCAAAGGGCAATAAATTAAAAATGTATCATTTGTGTGACTTTCGATTTCTTTCAAAGAGCAAAAGAACGGGAAAAGAAAAATCTTGAATGCCTCCTTTTTTTTGCATAATTTTCAAAGTATATGCTAGTCACATGTCCGACAAAGAAAATATGTGTGCTCAGACCGACTAATATAATAATAATAACATAAAAACTCTGTCAGCGGATTACAAATTACTTATCTACCCTGAAATGCCCTCGGCACGTGTGGCAGTTGCAGCAGTAGCAATAATGTGGCATTGAGACAATATAACTTGCAGCAATGATAGAAAAGTCACGTCTTCGCAGCGACAGCAAAGAAAGAAAATTCATCAAAAATTTAAGTATTGAGAAGGCCAAAAGAAACCAAAGAAATAATCGTAGTAGAACTACAACGAACTGTGAATACTCTTGTGTAAAAAAAGCGTTAACTAATTTCAGCTATTAGTGCAATAAGATTGAAAGGCTTTTCTTGCTCAAACCTAATTCGAGACCTATATCTCAATGGTTGTTTAGCATTTTTACTCTTGTTACTCCGAAAAGTATGCTATGAAAAAGTTAATCATTCTTGTTTGCACTTTAAAAAGAAAAAATCCACTTTATGCATATATTCAAGACACAAAACGGATACTAAATTATCTCGCCATCACTTTTTGCTATAAAACTAACCATTAAGGCTAAAATTTTCAATATTTTTACTAAAACTTAATCCTCATTGAACCTCAAATTCCAATCAAAATCTTATAAAACAGCAATTCTGCTTAAGATATCAAATAAGTGCAAACAGTAGACTTTTTCCTTTCATCTTTTCAATTTCTAAACACACAAAAAAGTTTCCTTTATAGATTTTTTCGACTTGGACATAATCATTTATTAATATATAATGTATAAGCCCATTTATCGACTACATATTGAAACGAGAGCTATTAAAAAAGGATACTATAATATTTACTGGTCTGCCTTAGTAAACGTTGAATAAATGATAAGCTACATCATGTTCCATATGTATCTATGTATATAATGGACACAACACGATAAAATTAATGAAATAATAACCCGCAAAAACAAACAAACCAACAAAGTTGAAAACAAAGTTTAACCAAGTAGCTTATTCTAAAATCTGTCCAAGTATAAGGATAAGCATTATTGCTTGTGTTGCTGTGCTACTATGCTAATATACCCTCTTTAAATATAGTGTAAATAAAAGTGACTTAATATACACAGGCCAAACAATATCAGTGCGTGCGAATATATTGACGGAAATTGAAATGCTCATGGTTCATTTATCGGACTGTTTCTAATGGTCACTTATAGTTTTATCTATAGTTTGATTTACTCACTTCTTTATTATAAGAACAAAAACCACATAACACAATTTCCTATACTTATTTTTCTTCTCTTTTTTTTGACGTAATTTTTGGCTGAGAATGGTTTACGGCCTGTGGTTGTGGGCTAATATGATTTATATTATAGATGTCAGGGCACATTGTTGTTTGGCTTTTGGCTCTTCAACACGCAATGCACTACGAGTTGGCCGACAGTTGTATCCTTATCGCATTTTGTTGGCAGAATTTTTGTTACTTTTCCTAGGGTTTTCTCTCTTGAGTAGGTTTATGGAAAAGCTTTCAAGTGACATTCTAATCAAGTGCACATTAGCATGCTGAAAATGGGTTAACACTGAGTCATGCAATTCATTTTCTTGAGCAGGAGAAAGAGAGGGGTATGGTAAGTGGCTGCCTGCAGTTGATTAAACTTGCACAAAATTTTATGGCTAATTAAGTCACAAAATTAACATTAAAAGGCAATCTGGCACGGAAGCCAAAGTCGATGCCGTTGCCGGGTTAGAGTGGGTGACATTTAGTAAACTTAAGACTAGCGACAAAAACCCATTTCAACATAATTAGTTCAGGTGGCAGAGGTAAAATGATAACGATATATATATATATGTATGAATATATACAAACTAATACAAGCAACCACCCACACAAATATACAACTACATTGACAAGCGCAGAAAAGTCTGCTACAATTTTCAGCACTAGAGTTCATTTCATTTCTCATTTTCGTTTCGTTTCATTTTTTCGGGTGGGTGGCAACAAAATAAAAATGAGAATTTTTCACAGTCACAAGCAATATTCTTTGGCAATCTTTTATATATTTCTCCTCGTTCAGGCTTTTTATTTTGCCAACTCAGGCAGTTTATTAAAACTTGGTGGAATGTAAATGTAATACGTATAAGCCTCTTGGACTATATGGACGTTGTCTACACTCTTTTTTCTTTTTTCTTATTTTTATTAGAAGTTGCTAAGACATATTATTTCAAGTTGTTACTCGTTACTTTAAAAAATATTTTTTATTAAAAAGGAGAACTTATAGAAATGGTTAAGTGAAGTCAAGTTTAAAGTCTATAAAAATGGTAAATCATGCTCAATTGTTACAGATTCAACACATTTTATATATTTTTCTATATACATATATCAAAGTAAACTGACCGGCTTGCTTGTCAGAAACGTTGAAAGATTAATTGTCAATATAACAAACTTTTATTGCTTATCATTCAAACTATTTCTGGTAATTGAAGATAGATAGTTATATCATAAATTCTTAATTCTGAAGTTCATTCTTCACTAAATGATATTCTTAAATTTTACCAGGGTATTTAAAAACTCATAAAAAACGTAAAATTTAATTTCTACCACAGCTAAGCGAACGCTGCAAAAAAGGAGCAACCAAAAAACCAAACAAAAAAAAGGTGAAAATTAGAAAAAACAAATATATATGTATGTAGATGTTTGTGTATGTCTGTGTATATGTAGCGGAAAATAAAAAGAAAAACACAGTAAAAAAAAAAAAAAAAAAAATGCTCGCCTGAGCTATTTGCAATCATAAAAAATATTATTTTAATTTTTCAGTGTTATAATTTGCGATGTGAACATAATTTTTATGTACCACAGCTCTGGGGAGAGTCTAGCCTTGGGAAAAAAAAATGAATTTAAAAAGCCGAGACGAAACGCCCACAAGCATACAAAATGCAGAAGCTATACGCATATCTATCACATTATTATCATCATCATCATCAGCATTATCATCATCATTATTATCATTATTAGCTTCATATAGCAACCAACTTGGGAGCCGCCTTCGAATTGTCATTCAAATCTGTCGCATTGCCCGCAAGGGCTCCTGTTGATAAGCAAGGACCAAGGAGAAAAAGGCAGAGGATGTTAACTGGAGGTTGGCTCTGCAGAAGGCCGCGTAGGCCGGGCACGGAGTTTGCTGCAAATTTTATTTGTGGCTGTAATTTTGAGCGTTTTACGTTTAGCTGCTGGCTAAAACGCGAACGAAACTCCACCAGTGGGGAGTGGGAGGGAGTGTTTACTGTTATCCCTGTGTGTGTGTGTGTGTGTGTGTCTCATTCATTATTTTCAATTTTCACAATTCAGAAAAAGTTTTCCATTTACTGCTTGCAAAGTGTTTCCATCCCCACTAAACCCAGCCAATTTTCGTTAAATTTTTTGTCAAATTTATTATGATTTTCATTTAATTTTCATTTCGTTTTTCTTGTTGTTGGCCCACTCCAATGAGAAAATTTTTAACAAAAATTTTTTTTGTGACCACGAGTAGATTGGATTTTTGCACAGCCAACACCCAATCTCCCAGCCATCTCTTCATCGATTATTGCCAGTTAATTTTTGGTCTACTCGAAGCCCCTGACTGTTGGCTAAAACGTGGGCGCCAAAAACTTGATTGGGCGACAAGAAAAAATAAAAAGAGAGAGAGAGAGAAAAAAAAAACGGAAAGTCAATTAGCGCAATTGAAGTGACGCGCCTGAAATTTTTAATCTTACTTCTTGGAACAAGGAAACTTTACAAAATATTCATTTGATGGCTAGAGGGGACAAACATGTCTACGCGGGATGAAATTCTCTAGAAAATGGCGCGTGTTGGGAATTAAGTGAAACCAATGAAGGGCAATTTTGGAGCGTTACAATCGGAGCTTAAGCGGAATTTAAATGACAAAAGTTTGCAATTTCCTGAAAGTTTTACTATATTGTTAATGCCTTTTGGTTGTATTTATCTATTTCTTTATTCAAGTATATAAAAACTAATCACTTTCTATATGATCAATAATGGTTAGCCTTCATCTGTCATCAGACCAAGGCTTTTTCCCCTTTTTCTTGCTTTTGGCTATATGCCCGAAGCGACAAACTTTTACATTAATCATTTCCAACGCTATAAGCAACCTGCCTACCAAACTGCTTACCTTTCTTCTACTTTTCCTCCTTTGGCCTGCAAAGCAACCTGTCATAAGTTATTAACAAAACGACCCTTTAGACAACACACACACACGAGCTCCAAAGCAATTCGTAAAGTGGCAACACGGACACAGACACACACTTACACTTACACATCGACTGCAGCCAAAGACAATATTTTGTTTCCACTCGAAAGACCAAAAAAATAGAAAAAGAAACTATGTAAAGAGCTTTAGTTCTAGCCAGTTACATTTTGCAGTTTTGTTTGATTTTCAAGTTCGTGGAATTTGTGTGTGGTTTTTTGTGTCGTCGTTGTTGTTGTTGTTCTTTTTGTTTTTGTGTTTGTCGTTGGCCAAATTATGACCATTCGGACGCAATTTACTGGCAGTATGCCAAGGCCACTGACGTTGCCAGTTGTGGCTGACAGCTCATTGGAATTTTCATTAGTGTTACAAGTGAGCCGACGCCATTGAGACGAGGCGACTCCAACAACGACCTTTCGAAAAGTATCCAAATACATGGTAAACGCATGTATGTATAACCAAGGCGGTGTTACGCCCACTTTGAAGGCCTTACACTTCTATAAAAAAGAAAGGAAACAAACACACAACAACAATAAGCTGTAAGATTAATGTGTTGCGGAGACAGTGCAAAAGTTTCAACATTTTTGGCATTGCATACTTTCAGGGGCACTGCTTACAATTTATGGTGTGTATACGTAGAAGAGAAACACAGGAAATTACTTTCTTAACTAAATTAGCCGATTACCATATTCAATATTTTGCAAAAGCAAAAAGAACAAATTTCTGACAAGTGTTAAACATTTGCAAATATTTTCACTTAAGTTTTACTTTAACACCAAACAATTTTGTGTGTCTATTAGCTGATGCTCATTCAAGGCAATAACAAAGGAAGATAGAGTAGTTATGGAATATTTGAGCTTTAACAATTTAAAGTGCAATTCCGTTTAAAATAAAGAAAAGGGAACTTTAATCACGTAACTGTTTTTTTAGTAAGATTCAAAGCTTACTATTAATTAAGAATTGTCAACTTACTTTATTGTTTTTATAATAATTAGTTGTAACTTTCAACTGCCTTCAATAGTATAAAGTTTGACCCTTTAAGCATCAGACAATCTATCACTATCATAAGATTATTCTTTTATTAAATCTGTCCATGTACTTTCAAATATTAAGAGATTTTAAAGAAATGCAAAAGAATATGAAATAATCCCCTTAAGAGAATCCATTTTAAACAATTCTTTAAGGATGCACTGGAAGAGAAATACTTTGATATTTTTTAAGACAATTTAAGGAAAATAAGTTAACAGGTAATATTATAAACTTTTACAAAATTAATCAAAATTAACGAATTCTCTATATAACTTTTTAATGAGATACTTTTAATCAGGGGTTTCAATCTCATCATCTTTTGGCCTTAATCAAAATATTTCGTAGGTAAGAACAAGTTTTCGAGTGTGTGCACTAATGTGTGAAAACTATTTAAGTGCTTTGCCACTTAAACATTGTTGCAGATTGTTGCCTCACAAATGTTACCAGTTGCCAGTAGTTGTTGCTGCCGCTGCTGTTGCTGTTGTTGATAATTGCACTTGCTCTGCTTTATGACCGTCACAGAGCCATAAAATGTAATGCACATCATGTAAGTAAGTACTTAAATATATGTGTGTGGCAAAACTGCCAACCCGATGTAACACAAGTTTTGGATGTTGATGCCGACCCCTATCCTATTCCCTCATTAGAGTTTTCCGTTTAATATATTAAACTTCTCATTCTCTTTACCAGTCTACCATTTCATTTGTAATGAGGCAATGTTTTGGCTTAGGAACAATAGCAATATTATGATCCATGGACTATATGCAAATATATATGCATTTATTTCTGTATCGATGAATGTGAATTGTGTGTCGGCCTTTCAATGTGTATTTTCCGTTGCTAAAGTGAAAGCGCATTTGCCATTAAAAACAATAAAGAAAATGCGGCAAAAATAAATTGCACACAAATGTTGGAAAAATGGTAAAATGGTTCTCTATCTGTATGGGTTGGCATATATGAGGGCAAGGAAAATAAAACAAAAATTAAAAGTGTGAGTAAGCCGTTCTCGTTGATTTTTGGTTATACATACATACATATATGTACAATATATATAGTTTGTATATGGGTTTCCGTTGGCCTATTGCCTGGCCTCTGTTCCTGCTGTTGCTCTTTGGTATGAGAATGCGTAAACAATTTCACTGTGGCAAATGGATTTCCTTTTGTTTTATTGAAAAACATGTCGCCCCCTACAAACACAAACACACATACACACACATAAAACACCCACAAAGGCACATGCATTCACATACTCACACATACAGTTGGAAAACTATTTCAATTACAATGCTTTGGGAGGAAGAGTTTGGTTTTACCTATGCAATGTTAGGCAAAGTCTTCTTGCCGTCTCTTAGCAGCAACCGCAATGTATTTCAATACACAAGTACCGTTATGTTCTTTCTACATGCACACACAAGTACTTATATATGTATGTGTATACCTGTTTGTATGTATGTATGGCTTCTATCTTCCTTTGCACGTTGAAATATTTATATGCAAATAAATAGTTTAGCGAGCTTTCAGCTTTCCTCAACTCAGACTCCGTTTGTCTATCAGAGTGAGTGTTTGTGTGTGCGTGTCTGTGTGTGTGCGTGTGTTGATATTGTCATTGTGCGTAATGTATGTACATTAATAGGCAACACATGGTAGGGGGGCGTGCTATAAACCACACACACGTACACACACAATTACATAGGCATGTTTGTTTGTATGTATGCATAAGAAATCACCCCCTGGCCTGGCTTATTATTACCCGTTAATGGTGCATGGCATTTAATTGCTAATCTATTAGTGCTTTAGGAGCTGGAAGGCTTTTTTGTTTCAGATAAGAAACAATATCTTGACTTAGGTCATGTGCCACACACAAAACAATACAAGGTAAGCGAGAGAGAGAGAATTTTCCTTTGTTAAACTTATTTAATTGACTGGAATTTGTAAGCCTCATAATTATAAAATCAATATGTGACAGAAACAAACACATTTCCCACACACACACACACACAGACAGAACATGGTAACTTGTGGCATTTAGTTTACAAATATCTTAATTAAGTTTGCCTATTCCTCGGTAATTTACCCTCTCCTTATACAATGCATTTGTTTCTATTAATTAAGATAATATTATGCCAAAAATGTTTAAACACAAAACTTATTTAAGTGAAATGCAAAATAAAATGGAAGATACTTTGCCATTTGCAATTAATTAGGCAGAAATATGGTTTGTAATAAGCCGAACTATTTCCATGGAAAATGTATCAAATTTCCAATTGGGGAACAATTATAATGAGCCAATAAATACTCTAGAAATGCAATCAATTGAAAAATTGGGTAAGCCAAACAAGATTGAAGTGTTTGTGTTTGGAAAAAGTTAATATTTTTGCATGTTAGTATTCCATCAAGTTGCTCTTATAATTCTATTTACAAAAATATTAACAAACCAAATATATTCTTATAACAAAATTATTAACAAATGGCTTAAAATTGTCACATCATTTGGTTTAAAAAATTTTACCGATAATTTAAAAAATGTTTAAATATGAACTAACGCCTTCCATAATAGTAAAGGGTTATTTCTGTCTGAATAATATATTTATTACATCCAAGGGTAAAGTGTGTCAGTTGGCCATCTAATTCTAGTTTCCGCATATCCAACTGCATATCCTTAATCTTAGTCTATTCTCAAATAATGTACTGCAGGCAATATAACATAAACAAATTTAAGTTAGGCAACTTTTGAAATAGAATAACACTTTGATTTGATACTGTTAGAGAAAGAAATATATTAATTCTTACTATTTTAGAAACAACCAAAACCAACCCAAATTTTATATATGGAAAAAGTGGCATTTTTCACTCCTTAACAACTTTCTATCCTTTCGTATTTTAGTATCTAATGCTTTAAAACTTTAATGTAAACATAAAGTTAGTTTTCGCAAAATAAAAACAAAAAGTACAATATGCAATTATCAAAGTTATTAAATTACTACCGTTGACGACAAAAACCAACACAAATGATAGTTACAACAAATTCTTGGAAAAAAATGACAATTGAGAATAAAATGACGTGATACACAGCAAAAGGAGAACCAAACAAAAAATAGCAGAGCACAAAAAAATATATTATTTGCATCTGAGCACAAAAAAAAAAAATGAAAGTTGTATGTATATGTATATATGTATATACAAAATGCACATAAACATAGTGTGGAGCTGTTGACTTTCATTACCTTGCGCAAATAGAGAGGAAAGTCATTAAAAATTTTAATGAAGAAAGTTTTTTTTTTTTTTGTTGTTTTGTCTTCTTTTGTTTTCCATCGTCATCAGGCATCAGCATCGTCTGAGCTGCCGCTAAAATTTTCTAAGTATTTAAATTTTGTTTTACATTTTTGTTTTCTTTTTTGTTGTGCCAATTTTTTTTTTTTTTTTGCTTTCCTGTTTTCTTTAATGTTAATAACAATCAAGTAAGCTGGCAAGTCCTGGTCCTGGGCGCATGATTTATTAGAACGATAAAGTGATTAAATTAAAATTGATTTATATTTCAAGCTCAGGGTGGTCTTAGTGTAGACGAGGACGACAACAACAACTACATGGATCTGAAGCAGTTTACCTGCCAGCCATCCAGCAAGCCTGCCAGAACAGTTTTTTATGTTTGTTTTGCTTAAAAAAGATGCCAGGAGAACAGGATACTCTAGTTTAGAAGTGCACAGCAAGAGACATCTGGAATTCTGTTCTCTACAAATATGCATATATCTTCTTGATTGAAGTTTTATAATTAGTTTGTTTAGCCAAGTCTTTCTACGATTCTCTAGTTGTTTGACTAACTGGAACATTTCACACATAAATGACCAATCTTTCAAAATATTTTCACTAGATTATGTTGCTGTTTGGTTTTTGTTCATTTTAATGTACTATGCATAACTAAAACTATTATTTCAAGAAAAGTATCTCCATATTAACCGATTGTAAAGTACAGAAACTTTAAGCTGCAAATGGCCTTTATTTTTTTGTTTCTCTTTTAATTTCTGTCAAAAAGAAAAACAAAATTTAGACTTACTAATTTATGCAAAAGAGGCGGTGAATTGGCGTTGGTGGCGGCACAACATGGCGTATGATTAACCTAAATGTTCTTGTTGTCAGCATCGTCATTTGGTCTTGATTTTGTCCTCTATTTTACATTTAAATTACCAAACTAAGAAAATAATGTTTTGGGTCTTGATTTTACTTCCCGCTGGGCAACCGTAACAGAACAACTAAAAAAAAAAACAAGAAATGCAAAAAAAATAAAAAGGGTCATATGTATATTTGTTTTTTTTTTTCTATTTTTTATTTTCAATATATTTGCGGCTTGTTTGTGTTGGCCAACTAATTTGTTGGCCCATCAACCACAGTCGGTCAAAGAGAAATACAATTTTTTGCCAACATCTCTATTAGTTCTTTGGCTTAAAAGCCTAAAGGCCTCAAATTGCTTGCTCGTTTCTGGGTCAATTTATTCGATTTCAACTTTGTTTGACATGTTTTCTTTTATTATTAATAACTTTTTGGCCTTAAGGTTTTAATTTTGGATAGGACTTAACTTGACTTACACAAACCTTTTCAAATATTTATCATGATAAGAGCTTTAACTTTTATTTCCTCATGAACACACCTTATCCTTGTTATTGTTGTTGTTGCTGCTGTTACTCTTGTTGAGTGCAATTTTTGGCCGAGTTGCTTTTTTTTGTGGTTAGTTGTTCTTGGCTATTGTAGTTGAAGCCTGTAGATTTTCAAATTAATTTTTTCTTGTTGCATTTCTAATCACTTTTTATGCACAAATACCGAAACTGTCAATCGGTGGCCTTATCGAATAATTTACCCAAATGTAAGCCATAAGTATATGATTTTATTTTCAAAAGTCAATTTCAATTACTTATTTACTTTAAGCTAAAAAATATTCACATAATTAATTAAACACTAAACACTTAACGATGGGATAAAGATTTAAATATAATTGCATTAATAAATTTTAATATTTCACTCATTCATTCACAGGAAATTCATTCACAAAAATTCATTTGATTTTGGCTAGTAGCGAACCAAAGACCAACGCGTCCAGATAACCACTAAGAGACGCGGCGCCAATGAGAAGCTTCAAAAAAGCAGAAAACAGACAAACCACAGTTGGCGGAAAGAACATGGACTACTCCTAACGGACGACTGGCGGCAACGATGTTGGTGTTCGCGTTCGTGCTTGGGCACTGAATGACGAAACCAAACATTCGCCATGAAAGAACCTTAAACGGAGGCGCGACAAACACGAGGACGATGATGGCAGCTCTGCTTGCAAGAAGCTACCATCGCCAGCACACATACACATACACACACTCACACATCTATGGGCATATGCACTTGTATCTTACACACACATATATACACTTGTATGGGTGGCAAATGAGTTCGGCATTTTATATTCACAGCTGACATATTGGCGCCAAAAATATATAGTACATATGCGCAGGCGTAAAACTGTTATACTTGCCGGGTAGCACAGTTTTAGCCAGGACCTTATTTAACTTGAAGAGGCGCCCTTTTTGAAAGAAACTAGAAGATTTAAAAGCTAGACTAGTATGAACTTTGAAAATTTAAATAAAAATTCAACAAAGCTTGGAAACTTAAAAACTTTAAAAGAAAATCGGCAAATCTTTGGCAAGAAAGAAATTTTTAAATATCGATTAATTTACCTTCATATTAACCAAAGTTAATGATGTTATTTTAATGTTTGGTACTTTAGTAATTTAACTAACTATTTCAAATGCATCTTTCTATGTAAATGTTTAGTAGAGAAGGATCAAAACATTACATTTTATTACATTTTTCTTATCTAGCAGTTAAATTTTAATAAAAGAATAGAGAAAGAAATCGTATTTGGAGATATGTTGAAGGAACAAAAGCATTATAATCCTTCAGTCCAAAGAAAAAATAATAAAGTAAAGTTAAAATTAAATCCATTAAATTAGGCAATTTCCTATAATTGTTTAACTATTTAATTAAAGTGTCATAGCAAACCCTTTTCAAACATTACATTACATGCTATCAAGTGAAATTTGTAAAGCCTTGCAATAAATTTTAGAAATTTAGAAAACAACAAAAAAATGATACAATATAATATGTACTAGAACATAGTTAAGCACTTGTAGAATCTCTCATATTTTGCAAATTGTCTGCCAAAAATGATGACATTGAAACCCTTGTCTACAAGCTCACAAGTCGTTTGCTATTTAAAAAGTTGTTAAACAAACTTTCAAAATTAAATACTTTGGGGCTTAAATTGTGCGAGTGCCTTTCACCCACATAAACACACATACAAGCAAGCATCGTACACTCACACACACACACAAAGAGTTGACAGGCAACCTTTAGAATCTTTTGCACTGCAATTTTTTGAAAAGAGTGTGAAAAAATCATCAACTTAATATGCTAGAAATAATTAATTTAAAAAAAAAAATAGTGAACAGTTTTCATTAAATGCGAAAAATAAGGAGAAAAAATGTTATAATTAAGTGAGGATAACGACGTTGAGATATCCTGCAACAAGAGGATTAAAATATACATAAACTTATATGTAGATTGAGAGATAAGTTGAGGATTTATAGTATATATAGGATACTGCCTTACAATAGCTTCTCTATTTGCTTTTCCCAAGCTTAAATAGATGGATGCACTCCAATTGATTCTTATATCAAGATCTTGGTATAAAAGCTGTCTATTTGTCGGCCTTGCGGCATATTTTGAAGACTTTTATATACCCCTTTCAATCCATTTGGCAATAGGGTAGAGAAAACGCATTTGCATTGAGTAAATGTACAATTTGTGCTCCAGCACACTGGCTCAACCGATGAATAGATGGAAGCGAACAAACAATGGAAATGGAAATCTGTTTGCAAGTCGTATTAAAAATGCATGACATCAATTATAAAAATAAAGGAAAAAAATAATAATAAAAGAAAAGTTTTCTTAATTTTCTCTTGCCCATAATTCACACAAGCGAAAACTTTTCCAAAAAAGCGAACATCTACAAGGGCACATACACACACAGATACACCAATACACACATGCCATAGTGAGCATTTGTTTATTCCTCGATTGCGTACAAACATTTGCATTTGCATAGACAAGTTAAAAGCATATCCTCCTCCAGGAGTAGATCCTGTGCTTTTTACTCTCTGTCATTTTAGCATAGCCGTAGGATTAATTGGGGATCGATGTTGATAAATGATAACATCATCCAATTATCTAAAATTAATAAAGATTTTATAGAATAAATAACTAAAAGGATAATAGTCAAATAGATATTTCATTTACAGGAGGTAAACTATAATAGCTTGATCAAATTTAAGTTCAATTTATTCCTAATAAATTAATTATTAATTTTTATAATAAACGCACTCACCTGACATAAACTACGCCTATGATACATCATCGTGTCCCCCCTGCCCCGCCTGCATACAATTTGAGTCAGTGCAGCTGCCGTTGCACAAAATATGTGGAAAAAGTCTTGCACTGCTATCTACCACCGGGTTGCATGCAAAATTGCAGATTTCATATGCAAATTTTGCACTTCTTCAGAAAATTATTCAAATTACTTGCGAACGACAAGTATAAACATGTGGGCAATGGAAGAGAAGAAAGATTGGGAGTGTCAAGAGACTAACAAGGGAAAAAGGGGTGGAGTAACTCTGTCTTGTTGTACATTAAAACAAATCAACATAACAGCTAAAGAACAACATCAATGGCATAACCTTGGCCATTTCGTTAGTCCATCAATGGAATTGGCAAATCTTTACTTAAGCAAAATGGCAAAGACAAAGTTAAACTCAAGTTTATTTGCCCTTATTCGCCGCCTCGACCCCATCAATCAGAGTAAATAGGCAAACTGACATTTTGGGTTCATGGCTTGTAATCCTTAAATATTATTAAATAATTATGAACGCATTACTTGGCTTGGGGAGTAGGCAACGCAAGGATTTATCCATCAAGCGATAAACGCAATTACCAAGCAGTTAGAGGGAAACATCCCACAATTTTGAAATGGAAAAGACAATGCCGCCAAGTGAAACATGCAAATTAGCGTGCAAAACTTTGCCAGCGACATTCTCTCGCACTGAAGGAGTTAAAGTTCATTTTGTAAACTAAATTTGCATATTTAAATGGCTTTACGCTCCAGACACTTGGCAACATTCAGGATGAGTTGAGGCAGACAGTCAGCCAGGCAGGCATCTGATGACTGGTTCTGTCACTTCATGGTGACAGTCGGCGCCTTGTCACGTTTCTGTTGCCTCATAAAAACGAGATTGAATTTTGAGCGGACGAACCCCAACAACAACAAGCCTCGAGTTGAGCCTTAGTGTCTTCTGTACTTAATAGGCCACAGGACACATGAACTTGAACTCTGAACTTGGAATTGTTGTACAAGCCGCACGTTGGCAAGTACACGTAAAAATGAAAAGTGAAAGCATTTTTTCTTTCTTTCTTTTTTATTTTTGCTTCGAAAATCGGAAGTCATTAAGAACTGAGCCGAGCAACGCGAGATAAGAAAATTGAATTTATGGCCCACTCACTTGATATTTTGGGTAATCTTTTTTCTTTTTTGTATACTTAATACAGGTTGTAGCGAATTCCCTTTTAAATTAAGAGAAATTCAATTATAATTATACACAAGATCTGACCAAACGAAACTATGCCAACTGCAGTTACCAATTTCAAATTCATCTGTCAAGAGTGCAAATAGCCAAACCTTGAAATCAAAAGCTAAATTTTGGCTAAAACCCACAAATCAATTGGACATTTTGATAGGTCGATTGGGCCGTCCAACACGCGATGGGTTGTTGTGATTGACATAGAGCTTATTAGTGTAAAGCGTTCTGGTTCTAGATTACACTGACATTTGAAGGTTTAGGTTTTGTGTGGCAAAACATGACCGATTAGATGTAGGCAGAAGGAAAACTAATCACTTAATAAAAAGATAAAGAAATCGATCGATTTAATTATAATTAATAGTAATAAATTCCATAAAAAAACATTCTTGTGTCTTGCCTAAAGAGAAATGATTGAAATTTCTCTTGCATATGTATGTCACTTTCATCTGTTTAATTTCCTTTGCTGATCAGCATCTGTTCTGCCATCAAAATGACTTCAATCCAATAATTATTTCTTTATTTTTATTTTTTGTAGCATACTTTTTTGGGCAAATAAATCACAAGGCCAAAAGGCAATCAAATAGCAAGAAGCAACAACAACTCAATCGAAATGGAAGACATTCGACAACGACAAATGCACGCAATGATAAATCGAAAATATTTTGTTTAGTTGTTTACACAAAGCCAATCGTAGAAGCAGACGACGACAGTTGGACACTTGAATTTGTTGCGGGATGGCGGGAAATAGGAAAGGAAAGGAGTCAAATGAAAGCACAACAAATTGTTGCCCGCCTACCCTTCTCAATTGCTCAACTGCCAGTTATCAATAAAAAGGAAAAGTAACACAGACTCCCACCCATCCATGTGACTATGGTTCAATTTAATGAATGAACAAATAGTAGTACAAACAGAAGATTGAGCTGTCTTCCTTCCTCAATGGACATTTCTGTTTGGTCTTTTGGCTGTAGCCCGTTGCTCCTACTGCTTTTTCGAGTGTTAATTGTGTTCGTGATTTAAGCTTTACTCGGTGTCACTTGGAATAATTGCTTTTTAATTGAGTTCGGTAGGGAAGCGGACTTTCGGCGACTCTTCTCCAGTTTATTTTCATCATTCATCGTTTGTATGGCAAGATGTACTATCCACTTGAATTACCACGACCTCGTCCACGACGTCCACTCAACCAGAGCAATAAAACTGGGTTACTGATGGCACCAAAAGTACATAAAAATCA
Organism: Drosophila austrosaltans; assembly: GCA_035045865.1. Taxonomy (NCBI): domain Eukaryota; kingdom Metazoa; phylum Arthropoda; class Insecta; order Diptera; family Drosophilidae; genus Drosophila; species Drosophila austrosaltans. The sequence continues at coordinate 5,424,441 of JAWNOQ010000180.1, read as the reverse complement.
ATCCAACTCTCAATCGAATCGCAACTTGAAAAAATCCTTGATAACCTATCTCAAGGAATATTGCGAGTGCTCCTCAATTCATGGCATACGTTATCTTGCAGATCCGAAATTGCGGTATTTTGAAAGGTAAAATAATATTATTAGAAGAAACATCAAGTATCTAAATATTCATTTTCACTTAATATAGAATCATTTGGATGTTGTTGCTGATGGGCACCACGATCTGCGCCATTATGGTTTATGTAGATCTGACCGAATTGTATAATGCAGTTCGCATTCAGACAACCATTAAAGATTCTATGCAGCCCGTCTTCTTTTTACCATTTCCCTCAGTGGGCATTTGCCCACGAAATCGTATCAACTGGATAAAATTGGAAACTGAAGGACCAGATCGTTTTCTGGGTCCAAATGCTAGTCAGGCCCAGAGGGAGCTCTTTATAAACTTTTTCTCAGCGGCTGCTGATGTACATTTGAGTCGCCTCAATGAGATGGCTAATTTCTATAAAAATGAAACTCTGGCATCTTCAGTGAGTCAATTGGATGACTTAAATGTGTCCGAAGTGCTGGAATTTCTTCAGCTGAAATGCAGCGATTTATTTCATACCTGCAACTGGCGAGGCATGCCCAAGAATTGTTGTGAGATTTTTGAAGTAGAGCACACCGAATCGGGTCTCTGCTGGGTATTCAATTCGGAAGTTAGTCCAGCCATGCGCAAAAAATCGGTAATTGATGGTAATCAAATTAGACACTCAATCGTTTATAACTTGTATCCTTACAGAAGGAAGACAAGTTCTATCCTTATCACACAGCCCGCTATGGTGAGGGCACTGGTCTGGATGTTTTCCTAAGTCTAAACAAAACTCTCATAAGACCACACAAACGTGGAACTTTTGTAATGATCAAACAGCCCCAACAATGGAGCGATTCTGTGCGTTTTGTGTCGCATAATGCTCATACTAGGATAAGTATGGCTCCACGTTATACCACCACTGAGAATCGGACACGAGCTGTTCCCCCCAGCACCAGACAATGTATCTTTCCCGATGAGATTAACGATCCACAGTACAAGAATCTACCGGGTTTTACCTATTGGGTAGGCAATTGTCGTAGTCGCTGTCATCAGGAGCATGTTGTTGATCTATGCCGTTGTTCTCCATCATTACTCTTTCCAGTCAGTGAACATGGTTAGTGGCAGAAATAGATTACCTGACATATATAAATTTTCCATATTTTATAGATAATTTTACAGACTGCAAACCGTCGGATTTTAAATGTCTTTATGATCATAGATGTAAGTTGTTAATTAGTTTACTTATTGTAATTTATTTATAATCTTTTTTTTAGTATTTTTGAGTGTAGATCGCCATCCAGAGGAGAAGGAGTATGTGGATAATTATATCAAGGAGAGCATGATTTGTGACTGTTTCATTAGTTGCACTCAATTGATATACGAACAGGAATACACTACAGCAGCACTTGAGTAAGTTGATCTCATTTATATTGACTGAATCAATTTCTTTTATATATTTATCTTAGCTTTAATGAAACTGGTGCCGAGGTGGGCACTTTGCGTTTGGATATATTCTTTCAATCCAGTTGGTATATACAATATGAGACACATATGCGTTTCACTTTTGTCGAATTGTTGGGTATGAACTTTGACTCCACATTAAATGTTGATTAACTGGCTTATTTTCCACTCCCCTTTTAGCCAGTTTTGGTGGTATCATTGGCCTATTTCTGGGCGCTTCACTTCTAAGTGCCATTGAGCTGGTCTATTATTTCACCATTGGATTATATTTGTATTTGCGTACACAGAGAAATTTGCAACAACAGAGAGTAGATGAACAATTGCCTATCACTGTACATTTTCATACCAAGATAACACCAACAAAATTTACATATTAAACGCATTTCCCTAAAAATTGCATTTTCATTTCATTTGCCAGAGGGAAGAATATATTGCAAGAGTTTTATGATATTTCTAGTGATTTTTGGGACATGTTATATAATTGAGAAATTATGTTTGTGATAAGCCTCTGACTGATTAGTCAGATACAACAAATCGAATTGGTTTTCATTAATTAACAGTCCAGCAGTTGATCACAATGAGTCCAGTTGATAAGGTGTCTAATTTGGAGGGAAAAAACGATGATGACAATGACACAAAAGAAACCAAAAAACAGGAGCACAAATGTGTCTGCATCAGGCGGTGAGCAACAATTGTACTATACATATTTTAGCTAAGAGTCTAATGTCCAATTATCAATAGATATGGTCGAACTCCGGTCAAGCTCTTGGCTGCCGTGGCTACTGTCTATGTTTGTATATTATCATCGGAACGTTACTTTGCCTATTGGGTACAAACAACAATCGAACGTACCGATGTTCATGTATCGGAAATACCCTTTCCGGCCATAACTATTTGTCCATTGAAAATGAAAGTTCTAAACACGGCAATCCAAAGCCCAGATGATGCAATCAGTAATGTTTATAATATGGTTCAGGATATTTTGTGGAAAACCCCTGAAAGTGCTGCAATGACTGAAAAGGACTTTCAACGTTATCCTGAATACAATAATCTATTCTTGGGAAATATTCTTGGGTTTTTAAATTACACATGCAAAGATCTTTTCTTAGAGTGCCAATGGCGACATCAGACAGTGGATTGTTGTAGCATTTTTAGTTTGATGACCACTGTCGAGGGTACTTGTTATTCATTTAACTCAGTTTTATCCCTGAATCCGAATCCCACATGGCCCTGGTCTGTGGCTGGATCAGGTTCCAATAGTGGCCTGTATATAAAAATTAATCGTAACTTAAAGGACAAAAGAGTGGAAAGTCTGGGAGTAAGTACTTAGTATTATTATCTTTCTTTTAAATAATCCAAATTCAAATTTAATCCTTTAGGCAATTGTTCATGAGCCAGATCAATATTTGGGAACTAGTGTTATCTATTCTTCAGAGGATCGCATTGTTATTCCTGTAGAACCATTGCGCTTTACCGCCGAAACGGATGTGAGAGCTCGTCCTGTAGAAATGCGTCGCTGTTATTTTACGGTATAGTAGAAATTCTTCTTGAATTGAGATTAAAAACGCTTTTTCCAGTATAGTCCGAGCTGGGTTCAATTGGTAAATCGCGTTCACGCTGCATTGTCGATTGCCATATAGACTATATATTCAAGATGTGTAATTGCCACTTCAATATGCCCATAGCAACCAAGTCCCAAGTTGCTCCTGATCGGAACACAACTCATCATATTTGTGGTGTAAAAGATTTAAAGTGCTTTCAAAAATATAGAGGTCAGTTTTTCCTAAAATAAGTTTACATTTTTATATGCAATTTCAAGTTTCTGTTTTAAGTGTCCTTATTCTCTTTGAGCAATATTATTGAGGAATCCCTTGATAATGAATTTTCTACCACGGACTGTGGCTGCTTTCCCACCTGCGATCACATTCAATATCATACATCTACTTATACGGAAAAACTGACCTCTGTGGAGAATACTAATGAACGAATTGAATTGGATATATATTTTCAGGAGGAGATTTTATTCTCCTATCGCTCCATGTTGCGTTTTACTCTACTCGATTTGACAGGTGAGTGAGGGGATTTATAATACATTTCCATTTTGCATTTAAATTTTTTATGGCAGTTTCATTTGGCGGCATTGCTGGTCTTATTATGGGCATCTCTGTCCTTGGAGGACTAAATGCCTTTCTGGATCGATTTACCTGCTGCAAGATCCACAAAACAAACTAAATAAGTTATTTGAAATCAGATGGCAAAGTAAATAAAATATATTACAAAACAAATTTAATCTCTTTAGGCATGTTGCTTTACTATTTATATACTGAATGATACATATTATTTACTTTCGTTTTCATTCACCGATAGCCATTAGTTAGTTCGCTCAACTTTTGTAATTGAGTAATTATGTTTTGTCGACTATCGACAAATATTATTGATATTAGATAATGTTGCACTCATTGATAAAGCAATTCATAAGCCAATTAGCCCATTAGTCAATTGAAGGTAGTGCCAAGATGAACTCGTTGGAATTGCAAACGGTAACGGAAGGTAACGATGACAGCAGCCAAAATGATCTCATGCCAAATGAAATACCAGAGCACACCTGCCAATGCCTTAGAAGGTAAATAATAATGGAATATTTGTATAAAAATATAATAAAATCACTTTGCTTTTAAACAGATACAGCCGTATGCCCCTCAAGGTGTTTGCTGCCGCAGTCACTGTCTACGTTTGTGTGTTATCCTCGGAACGTTTCTTTGCCTATTGGGTGGAAACCTGCATCGAGTGTACTGATGTTCATGTCTCTGAGATCAGTTTTCCCTCTGTAACCATCTGCCCCTCAAAGACAATTAATTCCAATGGACTAGAAGAAAATGGTGATGAATCTCTAGCTTTGGTATATAATATGGCACAGGAGATTTTGTGGCCAACTGCTGAAGGAGTCAATATTGCTGAGGAAGATTTTGAAAATATTAATAGGAATTACGACAACAATCTCATGTCCAATATAATTAAAATTTTTAACTATACATGCCAGGATCTATTTAGAGAGTGCCAGTGGCGACATCAGATTGTGGATTGCTGCAGCATTTTTAAACTTTTGGGTCCCACTGATGGCATATGCTATGCCTTTAATTCAATTCGCTCGGTGAATCCTGACCCAACTTGGCCATGGTCAGTGGCCGATTCGGGATCCCATAGTGGTTTAACCGTGAAACTTAATCGTCGTGTAAAGGATATGACAATCTCTGGCTTGGGTGTAAGTCTTAGGCTCTTCTTTTTTAAATTACATTGCAACCGTTTCCTCTGCAGATAATCTTACACGAACCCAATCAATTTTTGGGAAACAACATTATCTTTTCCACCGATGATCGCATTGTGATACCTGTCAAGCCTTTGCGATTTACCGCCGAACCAGATGTTAAAATGCGTCCTGTGGATTTGCGTAGATGTCTCTTTACAGTAAGTACTTCAAGATTAATCTGGCTAACGCTGAAGGAGTTGTTTTTTTCTTTTGCAGTCTGAGCTGGGCATAATTGGACAGTCACGTTCCGAATGCATATCAAATTGTCACATGAATTATATTGCAAAAATATGCAATTGCACAGTCGATTTGCCGGTACCAGCAAACGCTTGGAGATATAATGAGGAGGATTCTTCTCGGGGAAAATATCGCCGATGTGGAGTACAGGATCTAAAATGTCTTTACGACAATAGGCGTAAGAGCTTAATATGATATTTAGGCAATCTGTTCGTATATTTTATCCTTCTTTTTTAGGTTCCTTATTTACCATAAGCAATATAATTGAAGAGTCCCTTGATAATGTTTTCACCACCATTAATTGTGAATGCTTTCCCAATTGTGATCATATTCATTATGGCACATCGACATATACCGAAAGGCTAAACACTGTGGAAAATAATGGTAGCTACATCGAAGTGGATGTTTATTTCCAAGAGGAGACATTATTCTCCTATCGATCCGTGCTCTACTTTACGAGTATCGATTTAATGGGTACAGTAAACGGATAAGATATGATATCATATTTCAACGTATTATAATCAATGTTTACTTTTTAGTTTCTTATGGTGGAATAGCTGGTCTGATTATGGGATGCTCTGCCATCGGTGCCCTAAATGCGCTCCTCAATTACTTTAGCTGTTGTAGACACCCCAAAACGAATTAGTTTCGGATCAATTTACCTTTTAAATATTTATACATATATACATATTTCATAGTAAGGAAAATATATAGAGTTTTATATGCTTCACCATGCCTCGATCTTGTTATTAAAAGGATGTCTTAACTTTGGTTGATCTTTTTCCGGATCATCCAAATGGCCTGCACCGTTGTGTAAGTAGTGCAATCCTTTCTTCCACTTGAGTTTGATGCATTTCCAAAAGATCCCATAGTAGGCATGGTCATACAAGTGTAAGGCAAAACCCACCGTTAGATAATAGATTAATTCCACAGCACTGACCATTGAGGCACCCAAACAAAGTCCAAAAATGCCACCCAAGTTGGCTATAATTTCATAAAAATTAAAACAAATAATGAAAGTAATGTAAATTAATGGTTTACCTATCAAATCGATGCTGGAGAACTCCAATCTGGTTCTATACAAGAGAGTCATCTCCACCTGGTAATGGACATCTACCTTGAACAGTTTCTTCTCTGTAACTTTGGGCCTAAAATGAAACGAAATGTATATGAAAAGTACCAAAAGAATGAGATCAACTCACATTCGACGAGAGGATATGGGCAATGTGGTTGTGGTCGTGTAGTATTCGAGGAGATCGCAGCTGACTAAGCAATAGCAGGTCATGCCAGGTTTAGTGGCACTAAAGTAAGCATCTTCCTCCACACGCTTATCATAGCTAAAAATATCTGCGAAGTATTACAATTATTATATTTAATTAAGTCAATAACTATTTTTTAAATACTTACCATTGTGGCGGGAGAGACAACGTAGACTTACGGAGTTGCATTCATCAACTGTGGAATAAATCAATTTAAATATGTATATAAAAGGAGATTTACAATCTAGACTTACCCCGTGAATTGTTAAAAAAAAATATGGGCAATGTGCAATTGCAAAGCTTTACCAAATAAGATTCATGACACTGATTCAAACAATTGGTCAAAAGAAATTTCTTGCTAAAACGTGTCACTGCATCACTAGCACCAAAGTCAATTTGTTCATCGGGAAACAGGCAATTCCGTCTCTCTGGCGGCAAGCTACGTGTCGATTCATCCGTCCAGGTAATTTCAGGACGTACTGTCACATATGTCTCGGTGTTGGGTGTTATGGAATAGACCACATTTGACATTTGATTTGATTTCTTGATCATAATCTAGAAGTTTAAAAAATAAACTATATGTATACTTCCTATGAGGTAGAATTTTTCAAACATACAAAAACTTTCTCACTAGCCAATGAATTTGGTCGTCTAAAACTGTCGTCTACCTTCAAATCAAAGTTAAGGCCACTGCCTTGTCCCGCTTTTGAGTTATGTCTCGGGTAGTAGTTGCTACCTATTTCATTCCTTATCTCTAGGGATCGCGGTGACAGTTCCGAATTGAAAACCAAACAATAACCATATTCTGTTCGCTCCAACACAAAGTAATCACAGCAATCAAAAGCAGCATTTCGCCACTTACAAGTTCCAGGCACCATGAGATCCTCGCAACGGAGCGAAAGAAACAAAGCCAAGTCGTGGATATTAACAAAATCGATGGCCTCGAGATTATCGTCTTCTAGCTCGGCCTGGGCTTGTTGAAAATTACCAAATCGCAAGGTTTCAATTCTCATCACAAGTTTGGTAAAGGCTAACACAAGTGCTCCACTGGCATTTACGGGTAAAAACATTAATTTTGCGGCCTCCAATTTGCTCCAATTGATGCGATTATCGGTACAAACGCCAACAGCTGGAAATTGTATAACAAAAACTGGATACTGAGGATCCTCAACAACGGTTTGAAGTTTCTGGGCCACATAGCGCTCTGAGAGTATCAAATAGAATATCCAGCACATAATCACACTAATTATAAGCAGGATGCACCAGATTAACCTGGAAATAGAAATGAAGAATGATTAGTGCTGTGAAAAGAGATAGAATACTTCTACTTACCTTTCCACATTGTGCAAATGGGGATCATAGAGATAGCGTACACAATGAATAGTTGACTTTTCACAATAGTGGCGAAAGTAAGCGCGAACTAGATCTATGAAAGGTTTATCCACATGTTCTTCCTTAGCCATGTTGACACTGAAGTGTTCCCAAACTTACAACAACTCTTTTATAGACTTTCACGGACTTGCAAGTAATTGGTATATCAAAGAAACTTTCAACCCTTCTAATTAAGTAATTGTGCATGTTGGCTAGTATTACACCCATTGATTAGCACTTTCAGCCAATTTACTAGCAATCAAATAGTTTAACTAAATGATTAAACTTCAATTTGGATAATGATGATGACAACCAGGAGAACTTTAATAGAAAAAATCAACTAATTTTCCTTGCCTTAAAGGAACTTAAATCTATACTTAGAAACATTCGAACATATATTTATTTTTCCTTAAAATCAAGTTTCCTATTTTTATATTGAGAATTGGAATTGTTTATTCACCAGCTCCGATTTGTACCCTTACAATGAGCCACACAGAAAACTGATTGTGATTTCTCACCTGCTATAAAGTGAATAGAATCTGACCCGCCAGTGGCAGCTGCATTCTCACGTTTCCTTACCTGTGAGGAAAATACACAGACAGGTTTGAAAGATCGAGAATAATGTAAACTCAGAAACAGAAAACGCATTAGGGCGTTTAACTACCTGGTGTAATGGAAAATTTCCAGACATTTTATGGGGACAAATGGCGACATAAAATAAGAGTAATGTTCTCTGGTTCTGGAAACAATTTAGGTTCCAAATTAACGCGATCTTACGTGAACAAATGAGTATGCATATACATATGTATATACAAATATGAATAGAAAAGTACATATATACATATGAACAAATCTTTCAGCGTGTGTTTATTAGTTGATTAAATATATTTACCATAAGCCATTTAAAAACAAGTATATAATCAAATCATACTTTCTAGTTCATTGACATTGGAAACAATTTTATTCTATTTAGGCATGGGGGAGCTTATATTCTGACAATATGGACACCAATGGATTGGAATCCACAATAATATTAAAGGGAAAGCTATAAACAGGCTACGGACGTACTTTTTCTTGAAAGAAATTACTCATCTCCAACTAAACTCTAAGATTATTTTATGATTAAATATAAAACATTCGAGACATTGCATTTTTTTAAAACAATTATTGTTGAATATTTTAAAGTCAGCGATTAGTTGTTTGCAGAACCTGAGGATAACAATGAAAAACAGTACTAAATTTTATATTCAAAATCAAAACACTATGAGAAATTTTAATCTGCATCTATTTTGTATATTATATTTTAACAGTGTACCTCGAAATTGTATCGCCGTCTTAAGGTATATGTTTTTTTTAATCATTAAATCTTTTAAAAGACTGTTCCCTTTCCTCTTATTTTTTTAAGGAAACGACCCAAAGACAAAGGTCATTAATACAAAAGAATAATGGCTATGCTTTACGTATTAGGGTAGCTTGGGATATATTGAAAAGAATGCTCAGTTTCCCTTCTATTCACAAACAGGTACCAAGTCTTACTCCGACGCGTTCCCTATAAATAGCAAGTGTCTGGGTGACTACAGGCACAGTCTTCGCTCGATCGTTGAAGAAACAGTAGCTCCAGTCCCAGATCAAGACATCAATATGAAATTCTTCGTTGCCATCTGTTTGCTGATTAGCCTGGTAAGTGGTTTTCTATTCTTTGTTTTTATGTTTTTTGGCCACAGCTGCCAGGAAATAATTGATAACCCAGAGAAACATTCTCAAATTAATTAATTTGAACTTTGCTCTGTCTTTTTTTCTTGATAGGTTTCAGGCGAATATGTGGTAAAGAATCGCGATAACATGCTGGCGTATCGTTCTGAATGCGTCAAGGAGCTAAGCATTCCTGCTGATCTGGTCCAGAAATACGAGAAATGGGAATATCCCAATGATGCCAAGACCCAGTGCTACATTAAGTGCGTCTTCAGCAAGTGGGGGTTGTTTGATGTGCAGTCCGGATTCAATGTGGAGAACATTCATTCCCAGTTGGCCGGCGGTCATGCCAATCATGATGAGGCACTCCATGGCCAGATTGAATCGTGCGTGGACAAAAATGAGCAGGGATCCAATGCCTGCGAGTGGGCCTATCGCGGTGCCACTTGCCTGCTGAAGAATCATGCGCAACAAATCCAGCAAAGTTTGGCTCCCAAGGCCTAAAAAGGAAAATAATAAATGGATGGTCAGAGCTGATTATAGTTATAAGCATTAATTTACACGTAGTTCTGAGCAGTTAATAAAAACACTGATTAATATGTTCAATTAAATTTGACTCAAGTCTGGTGGCTTTATTTTATTGGTTGGAACAACTTTTCTGGTTCAATCCCAATGTTGCTGTACGCGAAAGAGCTTGTGGTTCCGCGTCCAAATCCCGGACATGGACTTCAACACTTTAAGAAACAGAAGTACAAGAACTTTTTGCGGAAGTCTTTGGCTTACTCCACTGTCCACGGCCTCCAACATGTTTTTGATGAGGAAGAAGAAAGACATGTTTGGCTGCGCTACTTTTGGATCCTTGTTGTGTCTTGTTCCTCGATCGGATGCTTTGGCATATACACTTTGTTGGCACATCGACACGATCAACAACACCTAGTCAGTGTTATTGAAACGACGCAGTTGCCTGTCTATAACATTGAGTTTCCTGCGGTGGCGCTTTGTCCTTGGAATCATATCAATTGGGCACGTGCCCCAGCAGCAGCTCATCGATTTCTGCCACCGAAACCGGATCACTACGTGATGGAAAGATTCCATCAGTTATTGACTGTCCTAGAACAAGGAGATTTTGGTAATTTCGAGAAACTAGATTCCCTAAGTAAATTCAACTTAACGGGCATAGCCGCGTTAAATGTTGTAACACTGGCCAAATACTTGGCCTATCGCTGCGACGAGCTGTTTCTGCCCGGTTCTTGTCTTTTTGATGGGACTCCCTTTGATTGCTGCAAACTATTTGTTCAAGAGCATACCGAGAGAGGTCTGTGTTTGGTCTTCAACTCACTAATTTCAGAAAATTCTCGACAGAAGCAACTCACCAATGATTTTTATCCGTACAAGTTAAGTTCAGCAGGTGAGGGAACGGGTTTGCACTTTACTTTACTTTTAAATGATTCATTTCTACGGCCCGGTGTTCTCGAAAAGATACCATTTGCGATAAGGGTGAGCGTGAATATAGAGAATAGAAAACAAAGGAGTTTTTCTGTATTGTAAAAATATTTACAGATGATGGTAAAGGATCCCCGCCAGTGGACAAAACAAATGGTCTATCACCTACTTGCTGACACCGAGAATTTTGTGGGCATAACTCCAACAGTTTTTGAGACAACGCCCAGTACAAATCAAATGAAACTACGTAGGAGATTATGCTACTTTGATGTGAGTGAGATTAAAGGGTTAAACAAACTTAATCTTGAATGAAAAATATCTATAGCATGAACGTAAACCTCACTATCCGGAAACAAATTTGGCCTATGGTCGTGATAATTGCATTGCTGTTTGCTTGCATCATGCCGTTTTGAGAGTTTGCAACTGCACCACGCCTATGTATTATCCTCCAATAGGTATGCACGTTCTAATTCTTTAAAAGCTCTTTTTAAACTAAACTTCAACACAGAAGGTACTCGTGAATGTGGCGTTTCTGATGCCAAGTGTCTAGCTAGGAATGCGGACATATTTAGCTATGTAAAGATGCGGGATCAGGACAAGTATATCAAAGACTCGCGTCGCGGACAACTCTGCCATTGTCCGGAAAACTGCAATTCACGACAATATAAACTTACATTAAATGTGCGGAACATAATTTAGTAAGTACAATTGTTGACAATCATCTCTCACATATTATACTAAATTCAAATCATCCAGCGACGCAAATGACACCAGAAAACTGATCAAAACCCAAGTGTATTATGGCCAACGTGTGATGACCAAAATAGTGACAAAACTAAGGTATTCCTCTTTGGATTTGATGGCCAATTTCGGTGGTGTCTTGGGCCTTTACATGGGTGCTTCGGCGCTTAGTTTTATTGAATTGGCATACATGCTGGTAAACCTGCTCAGGATGCTGTTGAAAGACGGCTACCTTAAAGTAAAAACAATTTTTTTAAATTGATTCTGTCTATGTGTATATGTTTATTATTATAAATATTAACTGTGTGCTCATGGATAAGTTAAATTATTTCTGTTTGGTTTCCTGGTCAGTAGGGTAACGGATGTATATGGTTGGATGCGGCACGGTGGCCGGTGTCTCAGATTGCTGATCAAGATATGAGCATCCAATGGCTAAGGCACTCCCATCGTAGCTGAAGTTCAGCGTAGATATCGAGGTATCATACTCATGAAACTGGCACAGACGCTTCTTGTTGAATCCGTCCCAAATGTTGACAATGCAATCAGAGCCGCCAGTGGCGAATGTGTGATATACATTGTGGAAGCTAAGAGCATTAACAGGATGAATCTCTTCGATGTTGTTGTCCCTTTTGCGATGACACTTGAAGGCGAATTTGCGACGTTGCACCTCCGGGTCGTGATCCAAATATTCCACAGCCACACGACCCTCAATGGACGACATCACATAGCCCTCCTTGTTAGGAAAGAGACGAATGCAACGCGTTTGATACTTGAGTGAGGACTCCCGCTTCATAATGTAACTGTCCATTTTTCGCAAATCCCAAATGAGCACTTTGCGGTCGGAGGTAGCCACCACAATCTTCTCGTCAATCACTGACATGGAGTAGACCTTTCCATTATTCTGTTCAAAACATCCAACACAGCGTTTCTCACGCATATCCCACAACTTAACACTCTTGTCCCAGCTGCCAGTCAAGATGCCGTTGACATATTCCGCATGTTCCACGCACCGTATAGGCTCGTCATGACCACCAACCACGCTCTCCGTCTGTGTGTTCACATCGAAGAGCCGCAGCATGTTGTCCAGTGATCCACTAGCCACATGTACAATGTCCATAAAGGCACAATCCAAAATGGGAACCTCTTGGACAAATTTTTGGCGCATTTGATTGGCACCCACATCGTAAAACCGCAGCGTTCCATCCCAAGAAGATGCGGCCATATATTGGTTCGATTTGGGTCCAAACTTTACTGCCGAGATCAGGTCATCGGGTGGATTAGTCAACTTAAACTCTGGAGGACGCATTTTCATCTCTCTTTCTGGCAAAATTAAATATTAAAACGAAATTTAAATATTATACGAAAATTGTCAAAAAAATCGCGCAGTTTTCAATTCGCTTTTTGGAGCGAAATCATGGATTCGCCGCACTTTCGAGAGCCTTCGCCGCACTTTCGAGAGACTTCGCCGCACTTTCGAGAGCCTTCGCCGCGCCGCGTCGCGTCGCTTCCAGTGTTAGCGTTGCCACAAATTTGTTTATCTGGCAGCACAGCGACATAGAATTGGAAAACTATCGATTATATCGATGGTTTTCACATTTCACAATCAATAGTGTTACCATCACTTTTATTCGTTACATTTTTAAATAGTGTTTTTAAATTTGTATGGAACCATCGATAGTATCTATTGTTTTCCTTAAAACCAACAACGATAAAATTCTACAGATAAGCATTGTGAATTAGGTAACGGCTTTAACAAAACTAAAACAATCACTGATCAAAACGAGTTAAATTATTAACAAAAGAATGCTTTAAAAACAAAATGTTAAATACATTTATTTTCTTTAATTGAAAATTAACTTGTTGAATCATAATGGGCTTAATTTTATAAAATTTGGCATATAAGAACAACTTTAAAGTAGTTAAAGAATAACGTTGTTGTATGTAAGCTTAAAGTTAAAACAAAATTTTGACATGCAAGTTTGATTTCAAATTCATTTTTCATGCATTTGCTTTCAATGGTTTTAGTTTTTGCTGACTGTGTAAGAATTTTTATAAGAATCAGCTTTTTTGGTATTTCATTAAATTAATTGGTAAAATATTTGTTTGGCAATTTTAATTTTGGAAACTAAACCACAGTTTGAACGACTTAAAATAAGATAACTGGAAACGAATTCAAAAGCAAAACGTTACAATAACAACTTGATATGTAGGATCTTTAAGTGTTTTTTTTTTTTAAGTTAAGACTTTTTTTAATTAAACTTATTTAACTTTCTAACAAACAACTACTATAGTAATTCTATAAATGACAGACAGATTCCTTAACACATTGAATATTTAAATTCTGTTATTCAAGGGGCCTTAATAATTGGAAGTCCTAATATTTTGGTGGTTGATTTTCTTTTTGGTGATTCGACTTGAGCATTTATGGTTGCTATTTGCATTTTTGGTTTATATCGATATCTTTTTTCGCAGTTCCATCATCGGCAGTACTCAACGCTATGGCAAACTGCGCTGCATAATATGTAATCATGATTTGAAGACGAGCATAAGGTAGTGGAACGGCCATAAACATTGTTACTGCAATTAGGGCATCGGATACGACAAATAAAATGGCTCCCACAGCACAAAAGATACTTAAACAGTTTTTGGCATCAAGAGCCCGCGCAAGGGAACGCCATAGCATCGTGGTTATTAGAGCACAATAGATGGGTACGCCTATAATCAGTATTTCATCTAGGTTCTTGTGCACAAAGTATATAACTGTATGATAAATATATGTTATCAATTAAATAAATAAAAGTTTCCCTTAATGTTTGTTGGCACTTACACAATGTAACTACTACATAGAGAGCTATGCCGAGGAACCATTTTCGTGGCTTCCAGCCAAATGCGCTAATATAGAAGACATGAGCTATGCCGAAAGAGATCATGCCAAAGGGAAAAAGATTCACATTGAGCAAAGCATCGCCACCACAGGAGAAGATAAGGCCAATCAAAATCCACTGAGATCGGCGGTACCTGTGAAAGTGTTAAATGGGTAAATAAATAACTATGACTAGTATAAAACTGCACTCACTCTTTATTGAGCTTAAATCCTTTAACTAGAACATAAAACATTAATGCCACAATGGGCAAACATTTGAGCACTGTGGTCCATAGTTCTCCTTGTGGATCACGACGAACCAGCGAAAAGTATAATATTAACGTCACAAGGAACGGCACTAGCTTCAGGCTATGCGATTTGGCCTTTAAGATTTGGGAGATAAAGCAAAACGATTAGTCCTAATCGAAACTATGGTTCAAAATTCAATGATTATACAATCATTGAAAGAAGAATTTAGCGGCGATTAGATTAATTGCCTTGGGTTGCTAACCCGACCTCCACGAATTCCAGATTTATTTTGGTATCACTTCTCTGTTAAATATAATTAGCATACACTGTGCGATGTTTAATGCCGCTAGTAAACTTTCGCTTTCACCAGACGAGCATTTACCAGCAGAGTTGCGCGAGAGAGTGAGCAAGGTCAAGGACAAGAGCTTTTTTATTTATTTTTTTCGTTTTTTTTTTTTTTTTGTGGTTAGATAAAGCATCCGCAGTGCATACACAAAGGAATGTGTGCAAAACGCACAAGTGTCCATATATATATACGATAAATGAAAAAAAATGAAAACAATGGCTTTGTTTTGTCATGGAAAATGATTGAAACCACTTACTAAATGCACTGGATCGTTCATGACAAATTATTTAAAGCAATTTAAAACAAATTATAGTGTCCACAACCTAATTCTAATTGAACGATTTCTGGATTCGTGACCCGTCTGCCACCCCCTTTTAATACAAAATAAAAAAGAAAGAACGAAATAAGCCAAGAACACACGAAACGGGCCGCAAACACGTTGCACACTTTCGACCAGCCGTCAATAAACTGAAAGTAAAGCGTACAAATTTCAATTGGGCTGGACGCTTGACTGGACAACTGGAGAGCAAACACATACACACATATAGTGAGTTTTCACATTTTCATGTGTGTGCAGCATAAGCAGCAGCCTTCTGCTTTTCACTTGCAGATACAGGAACAGCTGTAGGCAGATTGATTATTGAGTGTTGTGTACCTTGGCTATTATCACTGCTGAGAAACGCAATAAAAAGAGGCAGAGAGGCAAACAGAGACATACATAAAGACAAGAAGAGAAAGAGAGAGAGAGAGTGCGCAGAAGAGTGTGGGAGAGAGTCGCGCAACAGGTTAATTGAAGAATGCATTCCCAATACTACATATAAAGCATTTGAAATGACCAAAACGAAAGCAAATCATGCGCATAGTCGACCCAAGTCGATGCTCTTCTCTCTTGAATTTTTAAAATAATTGCAAAAATACACTTTCACTTGGCGGTGGAGGTGGCAGAAGCTTTCGTAAGCTTACGGCAAAAGTTTTTCTCAAGCTCTTGTGTATGTGTGTGCGCTATGTATTGCCCGTTAGCTTCTTTGTTATGTCAAAGTTTCATTCCGTGTTTAGTTGTGGCATTTTTCAGGCGTGCGAAAATTGTTCAGCTGCCTCAGTGAAATTCCCTTAAAGTCAAAGTTAAAGAAAATTGTGCAAGAAAACTTTCTGGTTGAAGATAGTAAAACTAGTAATT
Organism: Drosophila austrosaltans; assembly: GCA_035045865.1. Taxonomy (NCBI): domain Eukaryota; kingdom Metazoa; phylum Arthropoda; class Insecta; order Diptera; family Drosophilidae; genus Drosophila; species Drosophila austrosaltans. The sequence goes on along the minus strand of JAWNOQ010000180.1, from coordinate 5,408,225 downwards.
TGGAGGCATAGTCGATTAACTGACAGGTAAGCGAAATTATGAATGCCTAAAAGTATGCAATGCTGAATGTTGAACAAAATGTTCAAAGAAAAATTGGAAAATTGTGTATCCATTGGGTGAGGGTGGCGTTTGCGTTGGCGTTCCTGCTCCTGTAAGCAAATACAACATTATACAGACGGAGAGAGGTAACGAAAACGAGGGCAGGCTGACCACTAAGACATTTACAGGCTAAGGCAAAAGTTGAAGCTCATCATAAATTATGCAAAAATTAATTTATGGTAATGGTTTATACCAAGTTTTGAGAAAGCAAAAGTAAGCACATGCATACACACGCACTCTTGACCTCCGAGCACTCACATACTTATACATACACAACCACACACACAAACGCCCACTGAGACAGTGACAGAGACGCCTGCAGCCACTCAAGTTAAGAAAAGACCCGACCACGACACTGCAGGCACAGGGACACGGCGTTTATGGGCCAGTGGGTGGCTCACGTATCCAACCAGACATATACAACAAACCCACACACAAGTGCACATTGAACTTGAGACCGTAGTAGGGTATAGAGGGTGTGTGTCTGTGTGTATATAGTACAAGTATGACAGGCGTCAGAATAAATACATTCTGCATTGATGGCCATAGCAAAATCTTTAAATCTATACAGATAATAATCAATGTCAAAATATGTAAATAAAAAACAATGATTTTGTAATACAATTATACAAGTATTTGTGTTAAATATTAAACTTAAAGCTAAAGTTTAATCAATTTCATTTGATTAAATCAACAGTATGATAGATAGAAGTGTAGACAACTTATGTAATTTGTTGTTACATGATATTTTTCCAGTGATATATATAACAAAATTTTCATCATCATAATTTCTACTGTTAAAGGATAGCTAAGTAATTAACTTTTTAATTTATTTATTGATTGTTTCGCCGATAATATTAATTGAATTGTTGATGGTCTAACTAATTACTGTTCCATCGAATAGACGACACACGCAATATGGCGTGTCCATTCTTTCGTCGTGCCGACTCGTTGACACGTCAGCCATCGGTTATTGCGGAGCACGGTACTCATTGGGCTCTGGAGGATGAAGAGCTATCCGATGATGCCTTAACTTTAACCCATTTACAAATGGCCATTCAACTTTTAACGGCTCCATCAAATGAAGATCTCAATACTGCGGTCACTTCCTTGGTGGCCAAATATCGGCAAAGTTGGCCCAACATACACAAACTGTAAGTAGAGAAATATTTGAATAAGATTAGAGTATCCTAAAAGGAATATCTTTTTTCTCTTAGTAAATTGGACCCAAACACCTTTAAAAGTTGTGCCAACTATGACTATTTGGGCGATATACAAGAGCTACTGCTTAAAATGGACGAGGCAAGTGCCAGCGAAATTCTGGTCCTTTTGGGTGAGGAACTAATCACCTGCTGCTGCACAGGTATCATTGAGCGAGCCTTTCGCTGTCTGGGCACAGATTTGCAGGAGTTTCTGGGATCTCTTGATGGAGTCTACGATGTCCTCAAATTGCAGGAGGTAAGCCGAAAAAGAAAACTTTAAAATAGTTATGTATATATAAGAGGTTCTACTTCTTAGGCTGATGTTACCGATACTGGATTTGTGTGTGCCGGTGAAGGTGAATTAATTTTTACCTCGGAGCGTCCGGTGATTGCTTGGCTCCTGCTGGGCTCTCTTAAAGCCCTAACCCGTATGTTGTACAAGGTGGATGTCAATATCAAGATTGAGCCAGTTGAGGGCGATGCACGTCGCTATCGCTATCTATTTTCCCTAGTCAAGGATAGCTCGCAATCTATGTTAATGAGTCGTCCAGTGCCAGCAGTGGTCACCAAATCGATTCCCGAAACTGCACAGCGTAGCAACTCTAGCAATGCTTCGGATCTACAGATGAGCTCCGCCAATTTCTGTAAAATGTTTCCCTGGCATTTCATTATGAATGAACAACTTGAGCTAGTCCAGCTGGGTCGTGGCTTTAGCAAGCTTTATAAGCCATATCTGGCCGATTTTGGTTGCCTGGCCAGCACTTACTTTGATTTCAAACGACCCAAGGGATTGACCATGAAATTCCGTGACATTGTACGACGCACTTACACACCATTTCTTATTGGTCTCAATAGTCCGCCAGGTGTTGTTGATTTTCCAGCCATTGGATTGGAGATTAAGGGACAGATGGTACATTGCCCGGAATCGAATTCCCTACTATTCATAGGATCACCTTTCTTGGATGGTTTGGATGGTCTTACATGTAATGGTCTCTTCATTTCTGACATTCCCCTGCATGATGCTACCCGCGAGGTGATTTTGGTGGGAGAACAGGCCCGTGCCCAGGATGGATTGCGTCGGCGAATGGATAAACTGAAGAGCAGCATTGAGGAAGCCAACTCAGCTGTTACAAAGGAGCGAAAGAAGAATGTTAGCCTCTTGCATTTGATCTTTCCCGCGGAAATCGCAGAGAAATTGTGGCTTGGCTCCTCCATTGATGCCAAAACTTATCCGGATGTAACTATTCTGTTTAGTGACATTGTTGGCTTCACTAGCATCTGTTCTAGGGCCACTCCCTTTATGGTTATCAGCATGTTGGAAGGTTTATACAAGGATTTCGATGAATTCTGCGATTTCTTCGATGTCTACAAAGTGGAGACTATTGGAGATGCCTATTGTGTGGCCAGTGGATTGCATCGCGCTTCCATTTACGATGCCCACAAGGTCGCCTGGATGGCTCTCAAGATGATCGATGCCTGCTCGAAGCATATTACCCATGATGGCGAACAAATCAAAATGAGAATTGGTCTACATACAGGCACTGTATTGGCTGGTGTAGTGGGTAGAAAAATGCCTAGATATTGCCTCTTTGGACACAGTGTGACTATAGCTAATAAATTTGAATCGAGCAGTGAGGCATTAAAGATTAATGTCAGTCCCACAACCAAAAAGTTAGTTGAACTTGGTAATTGTATGGAATACTTCTAAACTCTCTCTCTCTCTCTCTCTATAGCTGGCTGACCAAACATGAGGGCTTTGATTTTGATCTACAACCAAGGGATCCCTCTTGCTTGCCCAAAGAGTTTACCAACTCGGGCACCTGTTATTTCTTGGAAGGATATCGTAATCCTGCATTGGACAGCAGCCTGCCATTAGTGGAACATATTAATGTCGCCATGAAGACCATATCCGAGGGTGGCGATGCCTAAACAGAGCTTTCCTAGAACTAACACTTGCTCAGTAGAAATACATAAAAATATATAGTTCAAATGCACATGTAGAGAAAAATTGTGTTCCCCCCATTCTCGTGTCTTTCCCTTAACTTTGCTTAGCCTTCAGCAAATAAAAATTTATCGCCAAACCAATTTACACTTTCAGGCAGAAGATGTTCATTTTTATTTTTGGGTTTTTGTTAATCTTAAGCCTGCTTTGCCTTGGCTGCCTCCTCCTGTTTGGCCTTGACGTACGCCTTGACGCGATCACCAATCTTACTGGCCATCATGCATTTGTGTCCACGGAATGCCCACACATCGGCTGGGCTCTTCTCCTCGTTGCTATCAATGCATCCCTGGGCAATTTGTAGGGCCTCCTCCTCGCTTAGATCCATTTTGAATTGCTTGGCCAGACGATCGGCATGATAGCCCTGATCAGTACAGAAAATATGCAACTTTGTGGCCGAGCACAGCAAATACTGACGAACATCTGGCTCATCGGGGAAGACCAATTGTTTCAGTGAGTTGATTTGATCAGCACTCAAAGGATGCTCTTTTAGACACTCAACGCGAATCTTTTTGATATCCTCGGCAGTACTGGGTTTCCACTCGCCATCGGCAAAAGCCTTACAAAAGAAAATAATTACTTTATTATTACTCTAAACTAAATAAAACCTTTTTTACAACATTTTTTAAAAAAATTTTTTTTCACAATATACACACCACAGCAAAAAGTGCCAGCGATACAATTAAATATTTCAGCATTTTTATAGAAAATTCTTTGACTATTCGAAAACAAGTTGCACGACTCAATTAGATTTTTCAACTGAACAGCCGACGGCTCGTTTCTCTGGATTTATAATCTCTGAATAGGACTGATTATATATAAGTTCCAGTCGCTCAACATCAACAGCCAGCAGTCAGTGTGTCAAAAGTTCAATTTAGCGATAAACCCACAGATTGATTATAATAATTATTTATATGTATTAAACTGAATACCTAAATATATTTGTTATTCATATGAATTCTTGCTAAGACTATTCCATCTGTTCGATGGACTTATTTGTGATGAGAAATGATACCAGGAAGCCAAATAATGACGAAATTTATAAGTTATAGTTTAGAGAATGAGTAGAAAAGATATTACAAATGATCGAGTAAATTTCTCTCTCTTTAGGTATAAAGTTATATGATCTTAATCTCTATCTAGTATTTCTATCAGTGTTCAATGCATATTTTTACTATTTATTTCCGCATTTGATTTTATGTCTATTACAGCATTATTTTCAATCAGTTCAACTTTTTGTCGACAGGTTTTTTTCCGTATGTATTAATTCTTACAAAGTTAATGGAAGTTTAATAAATGGCAACTTTAGTATAATTAATTCCCTATTACTTAACACTAACTAGTAAACTGTTATTAGCTCATCAGTTGTTAAAATAGATCTCTCTCTCTCTCTCTCTCTCTGTTTTATAATCTATTTTTAACTTGCTGCTTGACAAAAAATCTGACTTAGTTGTCTATTAGGTATTAAAAATAGACAACAAGGTGATACTAATGAAGCTACACCGAAGAATAAATACACTTTATTTTACCTATCTCATTAAGATAATTTTAAGCTCATATTTCCCATATTTTTCTTATATGTACAAGGAATTGATTCCCATAATGTATTGCAAAGTTCCAGCCTAAGAAACATAAATATTTGTATATACATTTTTTTACTAATTTTTTGCAAGAGTTCAGATATAAACTTGTTTATTAATATATATCTTTACATTTATTGAAAACTATTGTAAAATCTGTTTAGCAACTGTAAAATATTATAATTTCATATCATTTAAAAACTCTAAAAATTTCTTCAGTTGTACAAAATTTTGCAGTTTCGAAATCATTGTCGAATCCAATCCAAATATTTTGCTGACGGCCATTATGCAACCAATTGCAGTCTTTCTTTTTTAATTAAATCGAATAAAACTCACAGCTGGCAGAGACCAAAATTAAATACAACCCGAGGGCATATATGGAGTTGTTATTAACATAAGATGAGTGAGGTGAGTGAATATATGTATGTATGAATGGCAGACTGAGTGAATGAGTGAGTACCTACTGCAAAACCCCATAGTTGTATGGGAACCACGCGCCCGGGCTCTGGGCATATGTGAACATTTCAACAACTAATAATAACAGTTACCTCAGTTTACCAAAAAAAAAAAAAAACTAAATAGCAAAGAAAAGGCGTTCACTTTGCGCCCTCTAACTGAGGGTTAGATAGCACAGGGTTCGACCCAGCTGGGGTAGGTTTCAGGAAATCGGAAACAGTGTTTATACCCAAACAATGGCCATATGAGAATTCTGGGGCGTTAACGTCTCATCATGTTCTTTTTTTTTTTTCTTGTTATGTTATTAGAAAATTATATAGAAAAATTGTTCTGGGCTAGGTGGAAATCATATTAACACCCCAAAAGAGTGTCAATGGCCAAAGTCAGCAGAGATGGCTAACAAAAACAAAAAAATTAAAGAGTGAGAGTGAGAGCGAGTTTGTGGCCATCTCAAATTACGAGCATGGAATCCTCTTCCTGCTCAGTTAATGATCATATAATGGGTCTATCTTGACGTCAGGGTGTCAAATGATGCGATTTGCTACCGGAATTCGCAATATTGTATATATTTTCATTTTCTTTTGCTTTGTTTTGTGTTGCTGAGGCATTTGTTCCATGTGTCACGGCAATTGTTTGAAATTCGAGTTTCCGGCTCTCGAATTGTTATTGCGAATTTGAGGAATTTTTGGATTTTGAACATCTTTGGCGTGTGTCATATGAGACGGTTATTGATATACATATGTATTATGTTTTGTATTTGACTTAATTATATTAAAGGAATTATTTTTTTTCTTTCCTTTCTTTTGTAAATATAATTTACAAAATAACTATGCACATACATATTTTATTTAAAATTTTATCTTTGAATATCTGCTTTTGACATAAAACAAGTCTTGCAACTTGCTAAGAAAAATGTTCTGTTAACAAAATGTTCCGCTGAACAACAGCAACAACAACAACAACAGCAATACCAGAAGAAAAGTTTCTATGAACTTTTAACAAAATTTCACGTTTCCTTGAGTTTCCTGCAAGACTTCCGCCACAAAATACATGGGCGTAGAATCAGGACACGAAAATGAATTGATTGTAAAAGAACTGCTCCATTGTATCTTTTTTTTTGATGTGAAATGAAATGCAAAGTATTTACTTGAAGCATATTTGTGCAAGGGTAAACCCCTGCAGAAATTATTATTACATATATGTATGCACACACATGACTGCATTTTCTTACAAAATTTTAAAGTTGTTTTTGACTTATTTCTTATATGTACTTTAAAGTTATTAACCCTTAAATAAAGAGGTTATTAAGGGTAACAAAACTCTTGCCAGGAATATATCTAGTTTATTTAACAACTTATTATGGAAACTTCATTATCCCTAGCTCTTCTATTTAGCGACAGCCCTCATCAGTTTCCCGAACAAGAGTCCCCTGCATCTCTCCCTCGCGTATTATCCAAATGTTATCTTTGGCCTCTGCTCTTAGAATTTATTGGAGTTTAGATTTTATAAACTGCATAGGTAGGAAGGCAACTGTTATAACTAAAAGTGTTTGATAACCAGAGCTGCCATTATTTTAATTCAAACTATAACTATATCTAGCACAAGTTAGGTTAACTTCCATACTCAAATTTGTATAAAAGATTCTCAATAAGTATTCTTTTTGTATGCTAAATTTGATTAAAAATAAAGTACATTTTAGGAAATCATCTTGAGATTGATTTCTACGCCCATGGTTTTAGCGGGTTTGCCGTTTTCGTCTCAGTGTCGTATATCGTTTTATACGTAAGAAAAAGCAAAATGTAATTTCATGCCTCGCTGAATGAATACGAATACATGAGAGTTCAAAGTTTCAGCTTGTAGCCAAGCGAAAGAGAGCAACACACATACACACACACACAGTGCTCTCTAGTCACAGGATGCTGGCTGGCAGGACTTGGATACGACTTGAAAGCGCAGGAAGTTATTTAATGAGATTTCTTTATGTCAAAGATAAGTCGAAGAATTTTCATAGCCTGCAACTAAGAAAACCAAATGGTCTTGTAAAACAATATGCAAAAAAAAAAAAAAAAAACAGAAGAAAGTACAACAAGAAACCAAAAACGTAAAACTCAAAACTGAAAACAAATGGTGGTGGATGTGACTGTTATCATTGTTTTTGCTGTTCTTGTTGCTGTTGTTGTTGAGCGAGCCGAGTGAAAAGGATAAGCGTAGACCGACAATTGTTGCACACACTTGAAATTAAATTAACTTTTTTCGACCCTGTCCACGTCGAGTGGCAACGTTGTCGTCGTTGTCGGAGGCATTGTTCCAAAGCCTCCTGTAGCTGACAGGCGACCAAATGAAAGGCGTTTCATTATTTCTGATGGCCGGGGGTTTAGGCGTGGCTGGGCGAACCTTACCTTATACCTTATACCAAAAATAGAGACAATGTTCGTGAGCAAACTGTGAAGCGCATTCAATGATTGCTCAAATATTGTCTTTGGTCTACGGTGAGGCTCCCCCCACAAACACAAAAAAAAAAAAAAAAAAAAAGAAAACCAAAGCCAAAAAACCAAAAACCGACAAAACATAAAACAAACAAATCGCAATCACAATCAAAAATTGAATGAATGAGGCAATGACGCAAGGAAATCTCATTAGCCGCATGCCTGCAAGTTTCATTTTTAATTTTGTATAATTTTTTCTCCGTTTTGTAGTCGTTGTTGTTGTATTTATTATTATTATTATTGTCTGTTGTTACCTCCAAAGATCTTTCTTTGTAGATGTATATATACATACAAAAATGTATATATATTTTTTTCGATGGTCTTGATCAAATAATTTTGCGGCCAATGCATGGTAAATATTTGTCAACATTTTAAGGCACTTTTCTTTTGTTTTTTACTTGGCTGTTTCTCTGTCTCACATTGAATCAGAAGCAACCACTTGAGTTGAGTCCATACGCTTCGTCGGAGTCATCAAAAGAGTATATGTGAGTGTGTATATCTGGGTGTGTGTGTGTGCATGTGTGTAAGTATGAGTGTGTGTGTTTGGGGATATGACCGGCAGCTAAAGGTAAGTAAAGTAGCAATGATATCCAAACTGATTGAAACTTTCCTCAATTCAACGTGACACTAACAACGAATACTTATTACACTTACAATTTACAATTGAAGAAAAGTAAAAGTTAATTATTACTTAAATTAAAAAATAGGTTTATAGTGATCTTAGTACTATACTTAAAAAAATATTCTATTCAATTTTGAAGCATATCCTCTATACCACAATGAAAAATAGAACAAAGTTGAGAATATATGATTCTCAATCAATTTAAGAATCCTGTTTTTAAATAACTACTCTAGTGGAATATTGCAGAATTTCAGAGTCACTATATCTATAGTATTATCTATACACATATTTATATGAATATATATTCATATTAGATATTTTATGCAATTTTAATCAAAGGTCAAAAGTAAATATGTAACAAGAAATCGATTAACAGAGAGCTAAACATTGTAAGTCCTTTAACAAAATGATATAGAATTCTTAAGAATTTCGAAATATTTCTTTTCAAAAACAAACATATAGGTAAGCAAAATAAAATTAAGAGTTCTAGCACAAAATCTTAATCAAAGTAAAGCACAGCTTCTATTCAAATCTATCATTTAGTCAGGTCTTCATCCAAATCATGGCAAAACCTTGAAAATTTTGAAATTTCCAATGAAAATTTACTTGCAATTCCTAATTTTTTTTATAACCTTTAAACGAATAGCTATGAGTAGGAAATCCAAATGTTAGAAAGGGCATAAAAGCTTCATAATGGAATATGGATTGATTATTATTTTTTTATTTCTCGCCATGATTTATGTTGTTTTATTTTCATTGTTGTTGCCACACGGGCTACTGAATGTTGCCTTGATCGTTGTAGTTGTAGTTGTTCATCATCATTATTGTTTATGTTGGACTAGTACTGTGTATATGAGTTGTTTCTTTACCGCACTAACCCGTTGCCATAGCCCTTTGCAGCTCAAGCGTGAAGAGAGACGAAGCCAAGCTAAGACGACCTGAGCCGAGCCGGCGACATAATGGACATGTTTCAGCTTTTGTTGGCTAAAGAAGTTGTCAGCATCAGTGACTGTTGAACTAATTTGCATATTTCGAAGCAGTAAAAACACATTTCAAGTGGCCACCCAGGGGAGCATTGTATATATTTGTATATATGAGAAGTTGAGTGCGTGTGTGTGTGTGTAAGTGTGTATGCATATGTATAGGCGCACTTTAAACAAAGTTAAAGTGCGAGAAATTGGCCCTGCGCAAAAACCAGTAGCTTGTCAACTACAACATGGAAGCCAACAACTTCTAGCCATTTACAGTTGCCAACATGCTGACTGTGAATGAGACTTGGCTGGAACTGGAACTGCCCACCGTGTCGGGTCATTTATATGTATATATGTATATACATATATATAAATGAGAATCTATGGCTGTGTATGTATGTGTATAAGTGCTTCTGCTGCTGTCCTTGTGCGGACGCCGCCGTTACCGCCGCTGCCGCCTTCGCCGTTCTCTCAATCACAAAATAGCAGCAGCAGCGGCTGCGGTTCTTGTAGTTGTTGTTGTTGCTGTGCGGTTGCTCTTCTGTTTTGCAGTTCGAAACTTGTTTCTTTTGGCCAACTTGTACAACATTGTAGCCGCTTTACATTTCCTTTCTCTGTCTGTGTGTGTATATGTGTGAATGAGCATGTACATATATGTAAGGGCATAGCTCCGCCTTTGCCTGTAGGCGGAGTCTGAGAGAGAGAGAGAGAGAGAGAGAGAGAGAGAGAGAGAGCGTAAGCGACTGAGACCAGAGAGAGAAAAAGAGAGAATTTCAGAGAGTCCAGCGCGCGCATAGATTTTTGTATTCAAACATTGTCGATTCTGTCGCACACGTGACCGTTGCCTGCCTGCCTGTCGACATTCGCAGTTTGTTTCAATTGCAATAATTTTGTAACATTCTAATAGGCCAATGTGGAGCCAACACCAATGCCACCCACCCACCCACCACCCCCAAAAAACCACTACGCCAACACTACAACCACCTGCCCCATATCCTTAGCCACCGACACTTAATGCACCCAAAGGAATTTCCTTTTGTTATGAACTCAATCAATATTTTACATACAAATATATGGCATTTTAAAGAATATTATAACATTAGAGTGAGTGAAACATATGGTGGATATAGACAGAAACATCTGTTCGAATTGATCACTTAAATAAGATTGAGATGCAAATTTCCTTTCTAGTCCCAAGGAATAATCACTCGTATCATAATTTCACAGGAATAATGTTTACTAAATCAGTGGCAGGACTTTAAATTTTGTTATTCATTCGTATTTCCTTAATTCCAAAGAATCCAAGTTGCTATTGCAACAATTTACATCATATTACTATATCAACATAGAACTGTGTACTGAGAAAAAGAATCCACTGGAAAGACAAATTAATTAGATCTAAAAGATATAGTGTAAATTTACTAGAATTGAAAAGTTTGATAAACAATTTATACACAAATTTTATTTATTTATATTTTGTCATCTCTTTTCTGAGAAATTTACGATAAGGGCAAAGAACAATAGAATTGGAAAGTTGTTCAAATGTATTAACTCAGCAAATAAATATTTTTATAAAATTTAACTATAAATATAAAAAGTTCCCTAATATAACCTTAACTTTACTAACTGATTTTTATAATTATAAAATCAAAATTTTAATTTTTAAACTGATTTTAAAATTGCTTTCTGTGTTAACTTTCTTAAGATGGAAATAGCAAAAATTTTGCGAAATGCAAAATTTGAAATAGAAATTATTAACATAAAACAAAGTTATTCATAGACTCTTTTGCACTCTAGACAGCTTTGTTAACCCTTAAGCCCCCTGCCCGCACCCCTCCCTAGAATGTTGAAAGCAACTGAAAATGAAAAGCAAGTGGCAATATGCCAAAAACCAGTAAAATAAACTTTAACATGAAGAGCAGACGACGAGCGACCCCTAAAAGCTACTAAACTCACCCCTCATACCACAATAAAACGAAATAAGAAGAATGAGGAGGAATAGAGGAATGGAGGGATGCATTAGTATATAAAATAGGGGAAGGGGCAACAGGAAGGTTCTTGCCAGTTGAAGAGGCATATGCCAACTGTGTCAGTTACGTGTATGTGTATAAGTTTAAGTGTATGTGTTTGTATTTATGTCTCTCCGTGTGTGTGTGTAGAATCGCCTACGCCGCCATGCCAACCAGTGGCGAGGTCGCAACAACAACCTTTTTTGGTTGGCTATATCCAAAAGCTCTCTCTCTCTCGCACGCACATTTATATTTGTATATATGTATGTATGTAAGTGTATATATAAAGCTGAAGAGAAAAAAAAAAAGAAATTGTAAAACAAAGGCAACAAAGAAAATGAAAGAAACCTCAAACAACCACCAGAGTTAGCTACCACCACCACAACCATCACAATCAACCAACCAGTCTCCACTGTACTATTAATATGGCTCATACGCCGCGTTGCCGCTGTTGCTGTTGCTGTTGCCGCTGCCTCGAGTGCACAATATTGTATACAGTACCAAATTAGATTTGAAACTTTTTTCTTAATTGCTGCCACCGTCTCTGTCTCCGTCTATGTTTCTGGCATCGTCTCTGGCTCCGGCTCTGGCTCTAGCTCAGTTGCGGTCAACGCCGACGCAAGCAGCACACACAAAGGTGGTTGCAACACTCTCTGAATCCAAATCAACCCTCATTTTGCCTAAGGCAACTTCGCTCTGTATTTATTGTGTGTATGTGTGTGTTTGTGCGGCTTTTGTATTGGTAAATGTTGCCGCTTGCCGCCATTTGCCTTAGTATCGCTGCTGCTACTGTCGTCGTCGTTGTCGTCGCTTAAGCATTATCCCAAAAAAAGTTGAATCAGTTGCAATCGAAGGCTCACTGTGTCATGTCGTTAACGAGCGCTTTATAATTTCCGGTTAACATTTGATGTTCAAATTCTAACAATAGAAAAACCAAAACGTTTTTAATCAACTAAACTAAAAACGAAGAATTCAAATCTTCAAAAGGTGCATATGTGTGTGTGTATGTGGGTGTTAATGTGTTAGTGATTCCGAATATTTAGTGTTAATCTAATTGCAAATAATAAAATATTTTTCCACCATTTAATATGAGTTTACCGTCGGGTGTGGACATGCAGAATCTCATGTCACAGCATCCAGTTTTGGGTGCACTGCCCCCTGCATTTTTTCTACGTGCCGCCTCCGAACGTTATCAACGTACACCCAAATGTGCCCGCTGTCGTAATCATGGCGTGGTAGGATTCCCTCTGATAATATTCTAAATAACTTTCCATTAACTTTGCCAATAAATATCACCTTACAGGTAAGCGCACTGAAGGGTCACAAACGTTATTGCCGCTGGCGGGATTGTGTTTGCGCCAAATGTACACTGATAGCCGAACGTCAACGTGTTATGGCCGCTCAGGTGAGTTAGCCATCTCTCCAGCTCCAATCGCATACATTCCTAACGAAAGGATTCTCTGTTTCTTGCCATTTATTCTGCTTTCTCAGGTAGCCTTGCGACGTCAACAGGCTCAGGAGGAGAATGAAGCCCGTGAATTGGGATTGCTTTATACATCTGTACCCGGTTCGGGTCAACAACAGAACGGCAGTGATAGTGTCACACCAACACCACACAGTCCTAATGGTAATGGCATCGGTTCTGGTACAGGCCAGAATGGTGTATTCCATGCTGGCATACCATCGCCTCCCAGCGACGGCTTTGATAGCACTTCCACAACCAATCCTAATCATCATCAGTCCCAGCAACAGCAGCAACAGCAACAACAACATCAGCAACATCAGCAGCACCACCAGCCACAGCAACAACCACATCAGCATTACAATGGCAATGAATCCGACACGGATGGACGCACACGTTCCGAGCATTTGAGTGTTGGCTTCTCACCCACACGCACAGAATTGGACGAGAGTCCGGGTAAGTCCCCAAGAAATGAAATTATTATATTTACGCCCTGCTAAACGATCCTTCCTCTCCTTTCTTCGTTTCCCCCTCCCTTCCCTATGGTAGGCACTTCAAAGTCTAAAAGGCGTTTAAGAAAATGTTAGGATATATTTTTAACAATTGTTAAAAGCGCAGCGGTGCATAAAGTGCCACACTCGCTGATGCATGTGTATGTACTCGAGTGTTGAGAGTGTGTGAGTGTGTGTGTGTGTGTGTGTGTGTGTGAGAGAGAGGTTTAGGTGTTGTTTTGACAAAGGTTTCGCCTCCCCGCCCCTTGTTAAGTTGCAGGTTGTTAAACCATGCTTACAAATGTCGCACAAACAATAAAAATGAGTCCCGCATGTGGTTACATTTAAATTAAAGTTAACAAATTTGCACAACATAAAGTTAATTTGACTTTAAATGGGAGATTTATATTAATATGTGAGTATGTTGAGTGATGTTCATATAAACTTGAAGGACTGAAATCCCTTTTTTTGTATTCTAAATTATTTAATAACAAACAGCTCAATATGAATATGTGAAAATTGTTCCTATTTTGTTATATTCAAAATCGATTTGGCCCTCAAAAAATATGTCTTTCTTCTAATTTATAGAGATAGAAAAATCTCTTTTAGAACTATAAAGATAGAAGGGTCTTATAATTGGCCTAATTTAAGCTTAATAAATCATTTTAATAATAATATGAAACATTTTTCAAACAAAATGACAAAAATACACAAAATTCTTGCCCCTATGAATTTAAACCTTAAGTTCGTTAGATTTGTTTCCATTATTAACATTTGTATACGTATACACTCCCTTATTTTCTCCTATTCTCTTCTGAAAAAACATCTTGCAAGTATTTTAAAAAACCAGCTGGAAGAGCTAACAATTTCTTTATATATACACCGATCTTTTATTAATTGAAATACAGTTAATTGATACATTCTCTTTAGGCCAAAAAAGAGAATGAAATGTTAATTTTTTTTACCAATTTCAATAAAAATAATAAATAAATATTAACAATTGTAAAACTTAACTATTAGCTTAAAGTTAAAAAATTACGTTCAAGTATCTCAAACAAAGTTAATTATCCTTTTGCCAAACGGTAATCTTTCTAAACATGGTCCTATATAAAAGAACAATCCTGTAATAATGAACAATAAAAGTTAGAGCAACATTATCTCAATCTTTTTATATAACAATAACCTTACCCATATCATTATTACTGATTACCTTACAATCACTTTTTGCCCCTCTCATCCAATGATTAAACAGTTGCAAAGAGTCTCTTTCATCTTTTCCCAGCGATATCTTCGCCCACTCATTAGGTTTATCGTGCAGTAAGACAACCCCAAGCTGAGGGCGTAAGTAATGTGAACCACTCCAAGTCCCACACTCTTACCTCATATCTACTCCTTGTTTGCTTGCCTTTTCTTTTTTTTTTTTGTTTTTTGTTGTTTTATTTGTATTTTTTCGTCTTTGAGTTGTTTCAAAGATAGAAAAAACACACACACAAGGATTCTCACGCGAATCAATCGAACCTGTCTATCTATTTTCGTACTCGAATTGTTTTATTTGCACTGAAATTCAAGACGATTTTACGGTTGAATTTACTTTGGGTAAACCAATATACATGTCTATATATATGTACATATGTATATAGCCAGCCCCAGGTGACCCCGATAATGTGCTCTTCTTTTATTGCCATACGTATCCAGGAGTTTTATAAAGACTCTCTCAACTGGGTGCAACTTAATTAAATTTTCACTGCGGCTTCGTCAACAGCAAAATCAAACACAAAATGGAACAAAGCAAGAACAATAATATTAAACAAAAAAAAAGGAAAAATATCATATAACTTGTTTCATTCCTTTGCCACATTCCTCTCCATGCCCACAGCATGTTGTCCTTGTTGCAGGTTGTTGTCATGTCAACGAACCTGCCCCTTGATAAATCCATTTCAACTTCTGTTTGCGATTCCCCTGATTACATTTTTTCCTATCTTTCCACATTTTCCTTTTAGCACAATTCGATACTTTTATTTGTTTTGCCTGGGCAAGTAAAATAAAAAAACCGCAGAAATTCCCAGGCATCTACCTGACCAAAGTCGAATCTATCTCTAATCTTTGCGATCTCTTTTCTCTTCTCTCTCTCTCTTCTCTGTTGCAGTTTCCAAGCGTGGTGTTGCTTTGTCGAATGAAACTGATCAGGATACGGGCTCTGAGTCGGGCTCACCTAGCAGTCCGAGGCCCAAAGTGGCGGGACTCTTCAATTTAACTTCTAGCCTATCGCCCGCCCGCACTGGACCACCAAGTTCTCCGGAATCGGATCTGGATGTGGATTCAGCGCCAGATGAGGCCACGCCCGAGAATTTAAGTCTCAAGAAGGAGGATAGTCAATCGCCACCGAACACACCCGCCGAGAATCTACATCTGTTGCGCTCCTTTGGCAATGGACATGGCCAGGGCTTTATGCCGTATCATCATACACAATTCCTTGCGGCTGCTGCTGGCCTGCCCACCCATCATCCGGCCACCCATTCCCCACTTCAACAGCAACAACATTTGGGACAACATCCTCAGGTTCAGCAGGCACAGCAACAACAGCAGCAACAGCAGCAACAACAACAGCAACAGAGATCTCCCATCGATGTCCTGATGCGAGTGTTTCCCAATCGGCGACGCAGCGATGTGGAACAGCTGATGCAACGTTTTCGTGGCGATGTACTCCAAGCAATGGAGTGTATGTTAACTGGCGATGATCTGGGGCAGTCGTCACCTCAAGTCCCACCCTCGCCGCCCTTTCCCATGAAATCTGCATTCTCGCCACTGGTACCACCTGCTGTCTTTGGTTCACCCACGCATCGCTATCATCCCTTTATGCAGGCACATGCAAAGCGTTTCCTTTCCGCTCCGTATGCTGGCACGGGTTATCTGCCTGGAGTCCTAAGTGCGGCAGATATTGAACAATCAGAATCAAATGGAGCCGGCGGCATGGCCTTGGATCGCAGCAGTAGCAATGCGGGTGACTCTCAGGATTGAGTGGAGGCCAATTGTAGTGGTGCGGTCTTCAGACCTTTTGAATAGACACTGAATGCTCCCCTTTGGAAAATCCTTCATATCGTGTTAGCCTAGAAATGGGATTATTTTCCTAATTTTAACTAATTTAAGTCGCAGCGAATCCTTTTCCACATACTCTTTCGCTCTCTCTCTCTATCTCTCTGTCCTCTCTTGTCTCGTCTAACAATAAGTCAACCATATTATCCTAGCTATGAGTAAATTGTAAATTATATATGTAATATGTATCTATGGCATTTCTAGATCAAGTATTGTATCATATGAATCCACCACAGCCCAAGCCCAGTTAAGATGAAACCTTAAGATTTAGCTGAAATTAATATTATATTGAGATTATATTGTAACTATTGAGATATATTTAGCATATATATTTATATATATATATATGTGTATCTATATCGGGTATTATTTATTAGATAATACATTTCAAACACTGTGTTAAAGTATTTAATAAATTAAACAAAACCAACAAATCAATAAAAAAAAAATACAAAATCTGAATTAAAATCTAAAATTTCTGAATTATTGAAGATATAAAAAAAGGGTTTTTATGGGAATTTGAAAAAAAATATAGGTTTTGGATTAGTAGATTAACTATAATAAATATTTTGTACAAAACCAAGTCCGGAATTAAAAAAGAATTCAAACGAAGCCAAAGACTGGAAACTTAGAGAAGAACTGAAGACTGAAGAAACTGCAAAAGGAGTTCTATCTGAAATATTTTAAAATAATTGCTCTAATGTCTCCAAAATCATTCTATATAAGCTAACAGCTCTCAGTTATTTCAGTTTCAACAAAATTGTTTACTTTATATTCAAAACTTAAAAGGCAGAAAAGTCTAACTGTCTTCGAAAATGTATACTCTCTCAAATAAACAATATTATAATAATTTTTGTATTCTTCTTGCTGAGTTGGAAAAATTAAAAAGTGTTAGTGCTTTAGTATTTCAAATCCATATCGATGATTACTCCTTCCTATATATCCATGACTTACTATTTGGTTTAAATCTTAAAACAATGATTTAAAGAGCGGACTGACATTCCAACTTTCCATTTTATCCCAGATCAGAATCGATCGAGTTAGTTGACTCATATTTTAGAGTAGAATTTTTAACATTTAAATAAGGTATAATATTTAAGATAAATTGATTCATACTGCTTTGATTTACCTTATTTGATCTTATATATGTATATCAAATAAGATAAATTAAAATAGTATCCAATTAATTCTTTTCGTGTTTGTATTAAATAATTAAACTAAACCCGCAATCTATAAAACATAAAGTCCACATCAATAGTCAGTTTTAATATAAAAGAAATGATAAAATAGAGTTAAGACCCTTGGGATTGGCAAATAAATTAAATTTTCAATACATCCAATTTATAATCGTGAGAAGTATTTAACAGTTGAACAAAAGGCCACCCACAATAATTGGAATGTGCCATGTGAGGCAGGAGCAGGAGCTGCAGGAATAGAAGGAGCATCACATGACATTTCACAATTATGAGCTTATAAATATTGTGACGCGTTAAGCCGTATCATCATCATTATTATCTATTTGGCCAAAACTCGGCGGCACACGACAACCCGCAAAATTGGGAAAATGAGTAGAAAACTATTTATATAGTTTTCCATGTGTCTGACTCTGGCTGAGTGTGCCATTGTGTGTGTGTGTGTTTGTTTGTGGGGTAAAGTGTGAAACCCTTTTTCACATAAATGATTTTTGGTTTGTTTTTCGAGGATATTTGAACAAAACAAATTATAATAAAACTAATGCCCCCACACACACACAAACACACGCTAACCGGACACATCAGGGATGACCAGCCGACATACAATTGAAGAAATTTTACAATAGCCAAAAGGACATGAGGGACTGGACAGGACTGAATTGAACTAAAATGGACTGAACAATAATATCGGTTACACGCATGCCGAGTGCAAATTACAAAACTATTTTCAAACATGAGGCTCAATGGATAACAAAATTAAATTATTGGATATCAATTTGTTCATTGTGAATGTATATATAGATGTGTATATGTGACCACTCCTCGAAAAGTCAACAGGCAACAAGGATAACGTCTATGTGTGTGTGTGTGTATATTTATTACCAAGGGTATGTGTGTGTGTTTGTTAGTGCAAACAATGGACGATTCTATGTACCATTGTCAATGGTTTAACAATGACTGTGGACTGTGGGTTTATACCGACCAGTACAACAGCTCAGCTGAAGTGGACAATGGTAGAGCAGGACAAAGCAGGCAAGCAAACTACCAGTAGTCAGTTGGAGGTTTGTTAGAAGGACAAGCTGTCGATAATATCTTAGAGTAGCGTTCCATATTGTTGTTTTGCGACACAACAATAGTAGCTGGAGGAGCAGTGGCAGTAGCAGTACCAGTGACTGTGGTATCATCATGCATACATACATATGTATATGTATGTATGTATGCCTGCTCCTTGGAGCGTAAGCGGGACACAAAATGCATACAATGTTAGGCATGGAAATCCTTGATAATAAATAGACAATGAATTAATCGCAGACAATTACTGCAAACCAAACCAAAACCAAAACTCAACTCAATCCAATCCGACCCAAACAGACTAACATATACAATAAATAGATCAAGCATTCGATACCGAGCCCTAAAGGCAGCTAAAAAACAGACAAAAACCCTTTTGCATCTGCTGGCAGATGGCACATAACCTCAAACTTCTTCCCCTTACCCTTGTCCTTGTATCATTGCCCATCTTTGCCCATGTCTCGTGTGGCTAATGCCAAAAGTGCCGTCAATTAAAACGCAAACAATTCAATAAATTGCACATCATTTGAATTGAAAACTAATTGGAATCCTTAGCAAAAAAAAAAGAAAAGGAGACAAAAAGGGGTTACTTAACAGCTTAAATACCTCAGCATATGTTGGGCCAAAATGTTGCTGAGGGTGGTCTAAAGATTAGTTTCATTTATTTGTTGTTATTTACTTTTCCGCATTTTCAAATGTGTGGTTCTCTCTTGTTCCCTTTCCCCTCCTCCCTCACTACAAAAAAAAACACAAAAAAGAAAAAAGATGCAACTACTCATTGGGTAACCCAATCTGCGGCTTGACAAGCGAACGGGTCATAAGGCCAGGCCATGTACTACTAATTTGGCACTGAGACCGCCCAAAAAAAAAAAAACAACTAAAACAACAACAACAAAATGCGTTTCTCTGTTGTTTTTCCAATTCGGAAAGACAGCCCAAACAGTCAGACAGTCAGACAGACAGACAGATTGGGGGGAAAAAACACCAAGAAAAGAAAACAAATGCCATTTCAAGTAGCAAACGTGTAAAGTAGGTGGCCCAGACCTTTTTGAGCCGTCAGAGAAACAAAAAAAAAACGAAGGAGACACCGCTCACAGCACAGTGTCCAAAGACTTATTTGTAAAGGAAAAATAAAAAAAAAAGGGCTATCCCCTTTATGTTTATCTTAACATAGCTTAAAATTAATATTTGTATTTATAAACAGTACTAAAACAGTACTTAAAATATTAAAAAAAAAAATAGTAAAGGAATGAAAAATGACAAATTTTGAACGGTTTTTAACCGTTATAAACAAAAAAACTTTACTTAAAAACAATGTATAATGACAATACCAACTTCTCTTCTATAGATTTATGTTACTAAACTATCTTCAAAGTGCACAGATTTGTATTTTTTTAAGCTAAGGAGCTAATAACAACTGATTCCAGTTAATTATATTGTTACAATAAATTTACAACAACTTTTGAATACTTTAATTTTTTTTTAGACTTCTAAGCACTGTAAAATCGTCGTCAACGAGGCTGGGATCGCATCAGTCAGCTAATAAGCAGCGTGTAGTCCATCATCATCAGAGAGAAACCTGGCCGTATTGGTGTCTGTTGGACCAACTAAAGGCAATGAGAAATCAATTTTTAATTTCTCCCTGCCGCATACACTATATACATATATATATATGCCGCCCAGGCAGATGATGATCTTCTTCTCCATATGATTTTATACAGTAGCTGGCCTAATGCTAATGGCTGTTCGGATGTGTTTGGCTCTTCCCCTTCATACCTAGACCTGCTCTTTGATGCTTCCACTCACTCGCTGATGTTTCGTTTTGTTTACACAAAAATTAATAATTTACATATTGCATATGTGTGTGTGTTTGTGTGTGTCTGTCTTTTTGGGTAGTTTTTAGTTTTTTTTTTTTTTTTGTTGTCTCTCAAATGATTTTTTACATTTGCTTTTACTGCTTTCTTCTAGCTGAAGAAAGGTGGAGGGGTAACTTGAAGACGAACTATTTGCTTCTTTTATCCCAGCCGACATGTCAATCTTTATACCCTCTACTCCCAACTGAAATGGGTCTATTAAAATAGTTTAAATTTGTAATTGAATGAAATTGAAGAGAGAGAAATGATGAATAGATATTTCAATATAAGTTGCATGACTTCTACTCTATACAGGATAATCTATAAGTCGACGTTTGTTTTATTTTTTCAAACATGTCGCCTTTCTACTAATGGCTACTGTTTTCAGGCACAACTGTACTTGAGTAAGTGTTTAACTGAATTAAAAACCACAGAAATAATAAGCGTGGGCCAGCGGGTGGTTTGTATCCTAAGCATCCGTTACGATCCTCATCAATGTCACCCATCAAGAATTTTTGATTTTTGAACTGCATAAAAGTCACGTGTGTTTCGCAGTTCCTGCGGTTGACAACATCGTGTGAGCCTGTGTATAAGAGAGGGTTGGGGTTGATTTTCCTCTTTGAATGGATTTGTGTTGATGGGTTAAAAGTGCGATAAATATCTAATTGCAATACTTAGCTATTTGTTTAACAACTGGGCAGGGCGTTGATGTTTATCCAACAGTTTATTGTGTGTGTGCTTATAATCATTTATGTCCTTTGTGAGGGTCACGCGAAATGGTTAATTGGCACACGTTATGAACAAAACTAAAATTGAGTTTAATAAGAAATCTATTTAATCCCCGCTTGATTCCTTATGTATAAATACTTGAATTTAGTGTGCCAGCATTGAAAATCTATATAAATGAAAACAATGCCCCACTATATTCCTATACTTGAGTCACAAAGAGTTGAGTTGCAAAACGAAGAAAATACACAAAATACAATATGCAAAATAAATGCTCAAATAATAAAGAGCCAACACAAAAATGGCAACGTAACTCAAGAGCTACTCCAATGAAAAAAAAAAAATGCGAGAGTCGACAAGGAACAAAGGGAACCAGCAAACAGGGCAAAAAGAATCGAAACAATACGGAAAGTGGGAAAGAAAGAGAGAGAGGGAGAGATAGAGAGAGACAGAGTGAAAAAGACGAGAGTAGCAACACAGATAGAGAGAGAGGAAAACAATTTTATTAAAAATATTATTTAAGAAAAATCATTTTCTTTCAAAGTGAAAATTGTTTGCCCTTATCAGACATCAAAAGTCTACCAAAAAAATTTAAGCCTTTTATTGAATTTTAGTTGAAATGGAAATTTTTAAATTGAAGTTGAAAAATGGTTTGATTTTGCTTTAGTACTCAACATTATTTAAAAATGTCTTAATATTGTTGTTAAAGGGCTAAAAAACTGAGTGGTTCCTTAACGTAATCATAAAAAATTTATAAAAAATGAAGCAATTAACAAAAAAAAAAAACAAAAAGATTAACTTACCCTTGTATAGATTTCTTAGACTCTATCAAGTAATTTAACGAAATTAAATTACTCTTTTCATTGTTGTGTTTTATATCTTTAAAGATCGTATAAAACGCTATCTCTAAATTTATCAAAATTTAAGTATACTCTGCTTTGTAAGAGTATTTCGTGGTCCAAACCAGGGCAAGGTAAAAGAAAATAAAGTAAAAATATATATATTAATAATGGAAGAAATACATTTTATTTCACAGGCGAATGGCAGCTTTTGCGAGGACATGCCCATGACCAGGCAGTGGCAGCAACAGCCCTTACGGCCGGCCCCTCTCAACCCTTGCCCCCTTGCCACATGCCGCTTGCCGTTTGCCGCTTGCAATGTTGACAAGCTGAACAAAAAAACAAAAAAAAAAAAAGAAGTAAAACACAACACAAAACAAAAAAAGAAATAAAATAAAATAAAAAAGGATTCTCTATAGTTCGCTTTTGTGTGCTTTGTTGTTGAAGTAGTTTTTTTGTGCCCCTCTGCCACTGCCACTGCTGCTGCTGTTGCCGCTCAAAGGAAACGCAGCTACAAATAAAATTTTAATCAAAATGTAGTTGAGTGTTGAAGGGTTGTTCTTTGAGAGTGTGTGTGTGTGTGTATGTTTGTATCCCTGTATATATGTGTGTGCGTGTATGTGAATTGTTTCTGTCAATCAGCAGCTTCTTTTGTTGCTGCTGAAGGATACAACTGATATTGATTTCGAGTTGCGGCTACAGCACAAAGGCAACCAATGGGAAAAGTTTCAAAGATATACACACAAATACACACACACACATGCTATTACAGTCAAAAACACACACACACACACAGACAAACATTCATGGAAGCGGAAACATTCCTCCTACCCCCTCTGCATAGTTTCATAATTACAAATGGCGTTTTATATAGAAGCAAGCCCAAACTCTGACCAGTTTGGAACTTTATTCCACAGTCGTTGCGCTGTCCCGTACCGTCCAACCATGTCCATGTCCTCTGAGTACGGCATGCGACATACTTGCATACGAGCATTTGGTTTTATTCACTGCCCTCAGCCGCCTCCCAGCTGGTGGCAAATTTCATTTAAATATGGTTAAAAGCTTGTTGGCAATGCACACCCATGCGGGGGGTTGATCCCTGTCCTTCATCCCAATCAAGCAAACAAAAGCCCAACGACCACCCCCATCCCTGGTTAAGCTGAAAACTCAATTAAAACGGCATTTAAATCATGCGAATTTCACATTTTTACATTACAACGACTACGAGCACGCAAAATTCTTTGGAAAAAGTTCTACAATTTTACATAGCAAGACTTTTGCCTTGACATTTTGTTCTCTCACTCTCTCTCTCTCTCTCTTCTTGTTCTTTACCCCCTTTCGCTTTCAATTGGAATTGTTAATAATTTGTCCTGACACGAGCATTTTGTCGAATGGTTCTTCAAGCCACTGGCGAATTCAAAGCACTGGCCTGGAAATGGGCGCAAGTCTGCAATTTACTCACATTTTTATTCAAATTTATTCTTTTTTGGGATATACAACGAAAAGATATTGTAATACCAAAATATTTCTTATTGAAATTGAATGAGGCTAAACGTCAACGAATTTTACATGCTCTAGAGTTTAGACCAATTTCTCTTACTTATACAGTTTCTTTTTTCAATTTAATTTCTATTCACTAACTTTCAATTTAATTTCTAATTTTTAACTATTAAAATAGTTTCTTCGTTTGATTTTAATCTTTAAAAACTTTTATCGAAAACATATTTTTAACCTTACTTCAACTTTTGAACTCTATTTCATTCTATTTCATTCTCTATTTCATTCTAGAAATGAACTAACAGATTTTCTATAACACAAACCAGAAAGTTTATTAATAGAATATACATACATATATAGAAAAGGAAGTAATATGAGAAATATCAATTTATAATATATACTTTTATAATTCCTAAATATTTAATTAAATTCCTGAAAAATATTTAAAAACGACACAAAGGGAAAATGTCGCAGCTTCCTTATTGCCAATATTTAAAAAGAATGTTATAAGGAAATAAAATAAAAAGTTGATGTAGGCAAATTGTTATTGATATTTCTTTATTCCACAAGACAAAGCCATTATATACTTGAATAAAAGACAGAAAAGAAATGGGCTATAATATCATTCAACACATTAACGACTCATATTCTTCATATAGCGACCACAACTATGCCATAGAAAAACAAAATGAGATAGAAAAAAAAAAAAAGGGAGAAAAAACACATTTACATATTTATGTTTTTTTTTTGCTATTTGCTTCTTTTCCTTTTTTGGTTGTATTCTGCTATAACATTAGCATTTCTAAAAGGATAATGCTTGCGTTTAGCCTTCCGCAAAATCACTCACTCCTATCACAAACTCCATTTCGTCTGTTGAAGTCGTTTAGCATTTTTCTACTGACATTTTCACGTACTTTTTTCTTTTTTCTTTTTTTTTTTATCATCTCATGTGCTTTTGGGATGAAGTGGAGTTCGGGTAGAAGGATGTCATTTGTCTTAGTGTGCGTGTGCCTGCGCTTAAGGACCTCGTTAACAAAGTTATTTTGTCTTTTATAACCCACTGGCTGGTTGCTCTATTCTGTTCTGTTGTTGTGTGGTGTCAACAAACATAATTTGCCATGTGCCAGCATTAAGTTATATACATATTACACATTTCGATTCACTTGACGTCATGTGGCCATAGAACATTTTATATCATGTACCATTTGGCTCGTGTTGGCATCCATGGCGTATGAGCAATATATAGGAAGCTAAAGAAGGGAAAGGAGAGACACAAATTGTGTCTTGTCATTCTGTTGCCATTGACAGCAAGGCAACAGCTGGGCCTGCAGAACTCTGCATTCTTGCCTTTTCTTTGTTTCTTTCTTTCTCTTTCTTGGTCGCTCTTTCTTTCAATTTCCTTTGCTCTCATTTGTTTGAATGGGCCCACGCCCACACGCACAATTAATCTTTTGTCGGGGCATTTAATTGAATTGGTCCTGCAAATACATATCAATTACAACCGCAATTATGCGAACAAAAGACCAATCTATAAGTATATTATTGCCAAGTAGGAAGTTCCAAGTGTGTTCCACTTCGCATTCGAATTTTAATTGAATTACAATTTCGGCAAGTGAATGAGAAAGATGAGAATTTCAATCTAACCTCAAACTTGGGTGCGCATGTTATCGGAAATTTAAAACGTTGCCGCGCATGCGCAGACCTAGAAGAAAAAGTATCGCTGGAGATCGCGGGTATAATACATATATGTATATGTATACAAAGAATGCTTACAACTTTTTAACACATTGCTCACAAAGAGAGAGGAAACAAAGGCCATTCTTATAACAATATCCCAAAATCAAAGCGAAGTTTCAACGTTCTTTTGTGCCCCACTCGCGTGTTCATTGTATAGTCGGATATATATGTATTTGTGTGTATATATCGCATACAAAATGAAGTTATGTGTAAAGTATACAATATATTGTACAATAATACATAAGTTCATATACATTAATGTGTTCAAGTGATTTGCGTTGGTTTCCATTGTGCCCCTTCAATTTCACTCGAAACGCAGGCGCAACCTCAATTCAATTCTCCCTCCTTCCACATAATGGCGGCAGGAATGATGCCAACTGTGATATGAATATATATACATACATACATACATACATACATACATACTTATATATAAAACTCTGCAAAAGCACACACACTTAATTCCAGGAAATTTAGTCTTTAAATGCTGCATATAATTTGAAATTCAAACCGATGTTGGGTTGTGGGCTACTTCAGTTAGAGTTGCTTCTCCGAGTGACTTAAGCATTGAAAGGATGAAATCACAAGGAAAAGGGAAGGAAAATCATATATTTATAGGTTAATTACCGTTACTTTGTTGTAGGCATTAAATTAATATAAAATTTTGTTAGGTGCTTTAGATTCTGTAAACAAGATATCCATAGAAATATTTTATAAAATTACAAAATAATCACCTAATGCTTATAAAACAAATGTTTTATGTATTTGGATTTTGTATAGTGAAATGGTATATGATGTTTCATGCACTACAAAACAGAATTAACTCAAATCGAAACCTTCAGGAACATTCTTAACTTTTTAAAATAGAAGTAAGTCAAATCAAGTTTTTGTTATCTAATTCCTTATGAATCATACTTATCCAAAACAAAAGACTGTGACTTTAAAAATTTCCTAACCTTATTTGAATTTACATTAATATTAATATTAAATGTTTGTAATTTAATTAAATTTGCAATTGAGTATATAAATACTTCCAACACAAAAGTTTATTCTAAAAGTAAATTCCTATTATGCCTCAACATTTATTTCTCGTCTTCTGTAACCGAGAAAATGTCATATATAAATTGCACTGTCACAATTTGATTCATCAATAAAAATATGAGACAAATATGATAAGATAAATTT
Source organism: Drosophila austrosaltans (assembly GCA_035045865.1). Taxonomy (NCBI): domain Eukaryota; kingdom Metazoa; phylum Arthropoda; class Insecta; order Diptera; family Drosophilidae; genus Drosophila; species Drosophila austrosaltans. Next base: position 5,381,654 of record JAWNOQ010000180.1, on the reverse strand, counting down.
TATTCTTGCATTGCAAAACCATTCGATGCTCTCTCCCCATTTCTCTCCCCTTCCATTCCAATATATACACAATAAACAGGGGTATTGCCCCACATCCTTGCCACAGCGCCGAACACTTCAACATAATTCAAAATGCCAGTAAAACATATTTTCCATATTCCTTACTCAATGGGGGGACGGAATGATGGGCCGGGGAGGGGTGAGGGATGGAGACAACGACATTGGCATTTGTGCAAAAGTATTTCAAGCGAAAAATCACACTTTGACATTGTCTGTGGGCACGCTTGAAAACGCTCAATGGTATGGCTTTTGGGTCAGACGACATCAGCAGCCTGGCACAATTATTGCCAATAAACGTCGCATCCCCCGCCCAGCCCCGCCCCTCCCCAGTTACTCCATCTAAACACAACGCCCCTTTTATTTTGGACGCGCACACTGCCAGGGCAAAAACACTTTGTAATATTTACCCGACCTCGTAAAAGGTAAAGAGACAGCGGACATGGTGCGGTGGGGGGACATTGCCGGCGGGTGGCTTTCCGTGTCAAAAGGCAAAGCCAACAATGGGGCAGTAACTGCTGCTGGTGGTTGGTTGGATGGTTGGTTGGTTTGGCTGGTTTGACTGCTTCCCGGTGGATGGCAACGTCTGTGGCTGACATTCCGCACACCGAAAAAATCGAATATCATTTGCTAACCCGCAAAGCGCCCAACGAAATTTCGTCACGCAAAGTGTGTAAATAAGTTCATTACACATTTGATTGAGTGACTGGCCCATCTTCCATTACCCCTCTCCATCCCCTTCTGATCTTTGCCAGGTGTATGTATCTATTGATATACTGAAGTTGCAATTGGCAATTAGAAAACATCAAATGGAACAACAATTTAATTCAATTTACGGCAAATCAAATGTTGGTGGTAAACCTTTTACCTTTACTCGGATAACTCGAGCGTGTACACCAATTTTCGTGGATGACAGGACTGTTGTGTATGTTATTGCCAAGGATAACTGTCTCTGTATCTGTATCTATGTTTATAGCTGTATCTGTATCTATATATCTGTTCATCTGTATCCTGAGACTGGCAAGACAAATGGGGGTGCAAATCGTTTCGTTTATGGCATTCTAACTCACTCACTCAGTCACTCACTCACTCACTAATCACTGACCCGAAGTCATACCCGGAATCCCGCACTACATCACACACCCCAAAAAATTCCCAATGTGAATTCTGTAGCGGATGCATTTAATTTATTATTAGAATTATTTATGACAAACACTCACACTGGGAAGGGGTGATAAAAAAGCCGTTATTGTTAAGTTTATTAGACCAGACCAGGACGATCCAAACCAAATAAGCGAAAAGAAAAAAAATAAAATAAAACCAAAAACCAAAAAGGGGTGCCCAACAGTGACAGTGGTTGGCATTCAGATTCCAGATGGTCAAACCGGGACAACTAAAATATGCTACAAATGAAAAAAGGATTTAAAAATTGATTAGAAAAAGAAAAAGATGAAACTGAGAACGAATCTTTGTATTTTTACTCCTTTAATGCTCTTCTTATCCCATTGTACCACAGAAAAAGTTTCAAAGTATGACATGGAAAAAAGAAGGAAAAATCAAATGGTTTTTCTACCACAACAACTAAAAAAAATGATCAAAAACAGCTAAAACGCATATTTCATGCATCAGCAAGATGGCAAAATTCCTAACGACAGGACACTCGAACTCGATTTAAGGACATAACCAACTGACCAGCAACTGACTGGCGACAAGTAGATACACACACACACTTGAGAGGCCACAACAGGATAACAATTTATCTGTATAGAAAATATTTTTGTAACTTACAAAGACGAAAGGGGACAAATTGAAAATTTGTTTTCAATTTCAAAAGTGAAATATGTTTTGGTGACATTAAGCCGATGGAATCAGGATTAGATGCACCATTCATGGAGGACAATGCGACAACCAAAAAAGGATGAGCATGACCAGCATGAAAATGCTTTATGCGCGGCACGTGCTCTCATCATCAGCATCATCATTATTATTTGGTTTCTATTTTTTTTCTTCTTTTTTGTGTGGGGGTTTGCATTTTATTTTCATTCTTTCTCATAAGTAGCAAGTTTTTCCAAACATTTGAAAATGTTGTTATCCTTTTAAAATTTAATTTCACTATATATTTATTTGATTCTGCCTGGGCATATGGCAGCATTTGGTTGCCTGCAAAGGATTAGCGACATTCCAAGTTGTCACCTACAGGCAGGCAGGCAGGCAGAAAGGATAGAAGGATAGAGAACTTTTCATTCGGTAACAAAAAAACATCTACCAACCAACCAACAAGTCGAAGCGATAAATATTTATGCAAATTTTTCTCATTACGTTTGTTGCTGCTGCAAAGTTATTTTCCAAGTGAATTTAATTAAATAAATTATATATTCAGCACATGTTTGGAAAGTGGAAGACAAGAGCACGACTTCGCATCAGTTGGCACCTTTTAATTAATAACAAAATTAATATGCATATTAATTTTGTGATATTTACACGTTTTTTCCCCCACACAATTAATGAAAATCCCTTTACGCACCTTCAAATTGGTATAATGGAACTTACTAACAGCAAGGAATATAGCCATCAATAATCAGAAGGATGTTTTGATCTGAAAGAAAGAGATTTTAGTTATTTAAATTATAATATTTTATGGATTTCCAAAGACTTACCTGACTGATAATTGCCTGCTGTCACTTATCTATCTGGTCACTATAATAAACCGATTTCATTCTAACCAAGCAGAAACAAGTGATAAATTTCTTAACTTACGCAGATTCCTGACTAAAAAATAATAACAAAACTAAAGTTGTAAACTAAAATTAATTTGAAAAAGTTTAAAGTGCATTAAGAGCTTTTACTTAAATATTATTTTCTTATTCTTAGCCGTGGTTAAGCGTCTTTAAACCATGATTAGAGCCACCTATAGAAAGTATGTAGCAGCTGCAGATCTTCTATGGACCAAGAGCATACAAAAAGAAAGAAAATGAAACCACAAAAGCCAGTCAGCAATTATTATTTGTGGCTTTTGTACAAAGGGAAATTGAAATGTTTTATTTCTGGGTTTTTGTTTGTGGAATAAGGCATATCTTTTAAATACAATTTACACAGCACGCGTTGTTGCACACGAATACAGAGCGAGGCAGAGACAAGGTGCGAGAGACAGAGATGAAGTGGAAGAGGGAGAAGGAGAGAGAGGGAGTCGCATTGTACAATAGGATTCAGGTAAGAAGTCGGCCATTTTGTTTATGCGCACACCACAAAGGCCCGCAAGTCAAGAGGCGCCGGAAAAGCCCAAAGACCACAGAGGAGGGATGGCAAGAGTAAAGGAGAGATGGCAGCAGGCGCTAGCATTTTTTAGTGCGAACAATTTTGTTTGCGAAATAATGCAGAACAAAAAAAAAAAAAGATTTCCACTCTTTCAACACAAAGGTAACAACACAATGGGAAGCCTCCGCATCTCGAGGCTCCTTCAAGTAACGCCTTTGTACCAGAATTTGCCCCATACTAAGAGCAATGTGTGTGGTAAGATTGCAATTTAATTGCAGTTAAATTGCTAGCAATTTGCCAAATAAATAAATAATAAAAAAATATATATACAAACTCTTACCCAAAAAAATATACACAAATATAATCATTTAAAGATGAGGGTGTTCTTATCCTTTGGTTTGCTCCCTTGTTCAGTTTTCGCAGGCAACTCAGTCGAGTGGAAGAAAAGGTTCAACAAATCAAGGTGAATGTATCTAAAGGATACGTTTTTTTCTCTGTGTGTGATTGTGCGATTGTGTGTCTGTGGGAAGGTTGTTGCACTTGAGCTCGAGTTTTATCTCATTATTTGCCATTTCAACATTGAAAACCTGTCCCCGCAGCGTTTATTTATATTTATGCTTATTCTTACTTATTTCTGTTTGCCCGAATAAATGCGTATAAATAGCATATCAAGAATCTAAGACATATGTGTGGAGACAAATTTCCCAGGCATCTGTCAGAGAATTGTGAATTATCTATTGGAATAATACACTGGTATAAGTATCTCACATAGATCTGTATATACATATAAAGTAAGTATTCTCAATTGGAGTACGCTAATTGCAGACAAACCCTTTTGGGCAACAACAAATAGATTTATGATCCCCAGCTTCTGGGTGAATCACCTTGGTTATTTAATTTGGTTATTGTATTCATTGACACAAAAGCCAAAATTCAGTCCGACAACCAAACAGTTAGACAGCCTGCTGGGATCTGCTGCCTTGGTGCATTGCCAATTGTCAGAGGTGGGAACAAAAAAAAAAACCAAGAACCTTTTGCCTATACGAGGGTTATCTTAGCAAATTCTGTTCAAGTGAAATTTTATAAAATTTTCACTTACTAATTACTAATTACTGTTACTAAAAGGTTGAAATTGGTTTGTTTAGTCAATCAGTCTTATACATATGTAGATGGGCAGAGCCAGATTTAACAGTAATATTTTGAATTCAAATTTTACGTTACAGACTTATGTTGAGCTCAACTTAAAAGCATATGTTGAGTTGCTGTTTTCACTAGAAGTGTAAATTAAACTTATATATTGACATTCTTACCTACTTATTTAGTAAAAGAGTATAACATAGAAGAACTTCATTCAAATCATATGATCCTTGCCAAGTTTATCGTTGATGCTATCTATTTTGAACTTGAATAGTATTTACATTCCTGTTAAGTGTTTACAGTTATTCAGTTGTTATAGTTACAAATTTTCTTACTAATATTTCAATTTTACTAACACTTCTTCACTTTGGTACAATAATTATTACAAAGCTCGTAAAATACAATTTTAAGTTTTCCCAAACTGTTAGAGTTGCCCTCTTAGCCCATAAAACTAAGCCCAAGCCAAATATTGCATTTTAGTTGAGTTTATGAATAAAATTATGCTGGGATTTACAGTTGTTGGCAGCAGACACAAGGAGAGAAAGAGAGAGAGAGAGATAAAGGAGAGGTAAAGAGGGGGAGAGCGAGAGCTCAGCGCCACATATCAACGGGAAAACAAAAGATAATAAGCGTATCCACTTAACGGTTGCCAAGGGTCGTGGCGGTGGGCGATGGGCAACATTTTCGATTACGAGTGCCAAACACGCGGTCAAATGGGAAACGAACAATGAGTTGGGTGTTAATACTCACAATATGTGTATGTGTATGTGTGTGTGTGTGTGTGTGTGTGTGAGTCCTTTTTGTCCGTAATCAAGCGTAATATAGAACACACAATATGTATATTTGTATATACATATATGTATACTTGTATATATGTACTTGGTATATCTATATAACAATGGACAGAGCCACCAAGACACACACTCAATTTGCCTGGCTTGTGGATGGAAGGGATTAATTCTGGTGGCAATTGTCAGTGGCCAAACAAAAGCGATTTATACATCTCAGGCAGGTTAATGAGTTGCAATTGCAAGAATGGAGTGTGAGAGAGTGGGTGTGGGTGTGTGTGTGTGTGCGAGGAGAGAGGGCAGCATACATGCAAAACAGATAAAAGTAGCAAGAACCAAAATCAGTAAGAGCCAAAAATTTAAATTCCTAGAGACCAGCGAAGCATGTATAAGAGGGTTAATTGAAAACTTTCAGAATGTGTGCTTTGAACCGAAACTTAACTATAAAACTGATTATCTAGCAACTTCAGTGGCAACCTACGCATTATGACAAAATGTCAATAAGTTGCAGACAAATTGTAACCATCTTCCCTTAACATTCTATGAGACACGCCCATTATGATATGTATCTTCATTCAGTTAGTATCTATCTGTCTATCTAAATGTGTATATATGTCTCCCTATCTCTCTGTATCTTATCTATCAATTCATTTCACAATGCGCATACGCCGTGTGTGTGTCTGGCCAACTGCAATATTGTTGCTTTTGTTTTCGGAAAAGCATTTCTATTTACTCAATGCGGGCATAATTATTTGATCCATTGGAATCAATGAATGGGGATTGTATTAAAGGCATTTTTCTTTGGCTTGAACTTGTTGATAATGACATTTTGTTCTCCTGCTAATTGCTCAACCGCTAATGACTCTTCAACTGGACGGTGGCCAACTGCATACCATTGACCACGCCTCCTGGCCATTTGCGCCAACTAAGCGCAATTAATTAACAAACCCAAGCAATGTGGTAAAAAAAAAAAAAACACACACACACACATACAAAACGAAAAGTAGAAATAGAAAAAAATTGTATAAAATGTTGGTACTTCACTAATGGACAGAAAGAAAGAGAGAGAAAGAGCGCAAAAAAAAAACCATACCGAAAGAGAGAGAGAAGATTGTATGCTAAAGAAAATGCAGCTTAATGCTAAATTAATTCCAATTACCAGCACACTTAACCGCATCCGCAACCGCAACTCCATCTCCATCCATCCTCCAACCCCAATCTGAATCCACTCAAGCGCCTTGTCCACTCCGCGGTCAACAAAAGCCGCAGCACGCGCTGGCCTTCCAATTCCCTCCCTCTGTCCCCTTTTTCCTTGCCAGCTAGCCATTATCCAGTTTCCGTCTCCCCATTTGCCTTTCATGCCAATGTTTTCATATGAAATTATGTTTTAAATACAATTTTTTTTTTCCTATCCACATTTCTCCACAACTTTTCTTGTTTTTTTTTTTCAATTTTTTATTTTGCATTGCACTTCTTTGGCTTTTGCTAATTATCAAATTAATTAAGTTTAACAAAAATTGAAATAGGGATAAAAACTTTTCCGGAACTTTTTGCGAAAGTATTTAAAAATGGAATTTTCTTCTACAACTTATCGACAGCATGGAGTAAAAAAAAAGAGAAGAAAAAATATGGATAAAAGAGAACTTTACGAACAATGTGTCGCCTACAAGGAACGTTGTTGCCACGGGCCACGCCCCGGGTGAAAAGTTTTTTACTGTCGCATTTTCTGTCGGGCCGTAAAATGCAGGCCTGAGCACAAAGAGCTAACTCTCTGCCTTTTACATCGTTAACAGAGGTCCTGGTCCTTGCTCTAGTACAAACACACACATACACATTCACAAAGGACTGCCCGTTGCTTTAAACAAAACGCACGTGTCCTGAACGCATCGCCTATTCATATGAGAAGTGAAACTGACCTTCTACTCGGACCATGTGCAAATTGTACGGAAAACATACACACACACTTACACAGGTAAAGAAAGAAGAAAACTCAGAAAAGCGCAAAAACATTTAAATTTAATTGGTGGTATATCGTTGAAGAAGTGGTTGCCAGTGGCCAAAACCCAACCGAATGCCCAACACCCAACCTTGTGTCTACCCAATTGAGTTTCAAAGTTGCAATTAGAGCAGCTTCAGTGAGCGACTGCCTGCCCCCTATACCCCCCTATCACTCGCACAATGGAAACAGTTGGCACTCAAAGCAAAAAAAATATGTATTTCAAAAAGGAACCCAAAATGAAAAAAAAAAAACAGAAAATTGAAAAAAAGGAAATCATATAATAGTAATCAAGAAGGAGAAACAAAAGCGATTCAAAAGAAACAAGTCGCAGGCCATTAAACTCAGTAAAGGACAAGGACCATAAAGCATTTTAAATTGGAAGGAGTAAGTCATTATGAAAATCATGAAAATAATACTAAAGACTTCTACTCCAATTTATAAAAAATAATAACTAGAATCAAGCATATTAACCCCCTCAAACGTTAGATATAAACAAGACTAAAAATGAAATTATAGGAAAGAAAAACTTTTAAATTTTTAAGACTAGGAGTCGTAAATTAACTATAAAGCCTTTTAGCACTCTCTAAGTCACTTATGTCAATTGAAAATAAAAGGAAACTAACTAAAACAAGATATTGGTGAATATTAAACAGAGGAAGATTCAATGAAAAGTATTGGTATTAAATTTTTAAGAAATATTAGTAAGAGTTTTTCCAATTTTGAATGTTCTTATCCATATGTGTATGTATATATTGCCCAGACGAAGGCTAAAGGAAAAACCCACAAAGAAATACAATTAAGCAAATCCAAGAACGAGCAAAAAAAAAAAAAAAACACCTTTCCTCTTCAAGATTTTTCCATGTTTTTGTGCGTGAATCAAAGCAAAACAACGTTGATGGAAATCGACTGGAAAATCTTTCTCGCTCTTTTTTGAAAGCAAAAGGTAAATTGTAAATGAAAAATCAAATTGCATATCGCCCAATACTCCCACCATATACATACATACATACATATGTGAAGAAAAACCAAATGTGCCAAGAGCCATATCGTTATTGGAGTCTGAGAACGATGATGATGATGATGATGATGATGATGAAGATGATGACGATGAACGTTTGCTTTACACGACATTTAATTGAGAAATAATTGAATAGGTCGTGTGAAGTGTTTGTTTGGCGTTTTGCGAAATGAAATTAGCTTTGTCAAATGTTGTGATGTGTGACATGTGCACGGGTTGAATGGTGCGGAAAAATCTATTGCAGCGTGAAAAATGTCGTGTGTTTTGTTAATGAAGTAGTCACAGTCAACGGAGAAAGTCCCCTAAAAGCTCTCTATGACAAACAAACAACACAACACAACAACAACAACAACAAAAAGGGAAAACAAGAATTTCCGTTTGATTGACAAGTTTCATGTGAAATGCAATGCAATTGGTACCAAATCGAAATTATCGCCTTGTGCAATGAGCCAAACGCTTATAATTGCAGTTACCAGTTGCCAGTTGCATTTGCCAGGCAAACTCATAAAAGAGAGGCAAAGGATAAAAATTGCACAAAATGGTCTAGCAACCAAATAGCTAAAAGCTTGTTTAATATAATTGTATCTTTTGTTATCCATAGGAAATGTTTTTATTGCCTATTTTAATGACTTAATAAGTTTAGATATCTCTTTAGTCAATCGGTACGTGACAAGACAAAGTTATAGCCGAAAATGGTTGGCTAAGCTCACGTGATAAAAAAAAAAACAGCTTAAGGCAGGTGAGAAATTCTGTCGTCTAAGTAAGGTCAGAGATAAATTGTTTCAAGAATAATCCATGAGAGGGGAATAGTTTTTTATACCCTGTATCTGAAATGTGGAAGATAATATTAATTGGGCAAACATTTAGGTGAGAATAATATAAAGTAACAAATAATACAATTTTACCAAATAATAAATATTTACCTTACATTATTGGTTTCTACTAATCAAGTGCAAATAGACACTTTGATTTGGGACGAATGTTTGTTTTAGTTCAGTTTTTACTACTACTTAGTTTTTAGGTAAAATTTAGATTTTTTGATAAAATGTAATCAATTTATAATTATAATAATATAATTATAATTAAATGGTATCAAAAGAACACTTTTCTTATTTTTTTCCCCTAGTTTTTTTGCAAAACACTTGTATACTTTGTGACGAAACTTTGTATAAACAAAATAGCAGAAGTAGATCCACTTAAATCCAGGTAGTTATCCCATTAATTTAATGTGTTTCTCGGTGCAAATGTACCTCAGGTATAAACATATTTGCAACAAATTCCAAGAGCTCTTAAAAAATGTATATTTTAGCGAACTATAAATACTCTTTTTTGGATGCAATAAAGTATTTGTTTTATGTTTAATTGGAAAGTGAGAATGATGTTAAATAATATTTATGAGACAATAATCAATTTATATATACCAATGTGATCAAACCAAAAGCTAGGACATAAACATATTAAATTTTATTCTAATCTTTTACGTATTTTAATATAATTTTCAACTTGATTAATTTAAAATTTGAAAATTTAATAGGATACATTAAACATTGTATGTTATCAAATTATAATCTAAAGTCATATTGTATAAGTTAAATAGTTAATTGCGTTTCCATCTTTGAGATCTATGCATAGTTTAGTGCCTCTAAATATAAACACTAACTAATATAGTTTATAGTAATAATATATTTTATACAGCTTTAGTTTTTTTTAACTGTGCTACGTACTTCAAATTGAATATGCTCTGCTTTTGTTCTTATTTGTTGTGGTCAGTTTTTTTCGCTCATGCTCATGTCTAAGCTATAGAATGAGATAACTGAAGCATAATCATAACAAGTATCAGAGAGTACACAACACAACGCCAACAACATAACTAACAATAATAAGAACAACAACATATTAGAAACGTTTCCCATGAATTCTAGGTTAATGTCAATGCCGGAGCATTTATCGGCGTTAGCTGTGACGTTAGTTATTTTGAGAACTGGTTTGTAGCCAGCCGAAAATGATTCCACATGGATATATATAAGCGATTCACTCCCAGCACAGCGTTCCAATTTAAAAACAACCATTCAAAGTGTAAAAATGTGTCGGCTAATTCTACTAGTGCCTATCCTTGCAGGCTTTTGTTTTGCTTTAACAGTGACCGATGCAGTTGCTCTACCTTGGAAGCTGCCCACACCGAATCAGATACAAGAGAGCCTAGATATTTGTCACAATCTTGCTGAGGGCAATAATCCAGCTGCATTGCGCTGTTTGGTAAAGGATCTTGGGCTATGGACAGATGAGCTTGGTTACAATGCCAAAAGGATAGCGAAAATCTTTGCTGCTCACAATCAAATTGAGGAACTTATGCTTGTGGTAAACTACTGCAACCGAAGGGAGCAAAGATTAGAGGAACCAAATGAGTGGGCATATGAGGCCTATAAATGTGCCACATCTGGCAGATTTGGCCAGTGGGTTAATGAATATATGAGTCAAGAAACGGATACATAATAAACAAATATGTATGATTGGAAAAATAAACTTTTTTATTGAGAAAAATATTGTGGCATGTACATGAATAGGCAGTGAATTATACACTTCTTTGAAATTTTTTAATTGGTTGTTGAGAACATTTGGTTGCTTTATACTTGGACACTGTGTTGGACCAACTGGAGATTGGCACGCATAAAGCACATACCGCCACGATAGGCCCAGGTGCAAGTATCGCTCTTCTGTTCGTTGTTGTCCGCACAGTTTGCAATCTTCTGATGCGTGTCATCGGTGTGATCCACTTGTTCTCCCCTACTGCCAGCCAACTGTTCATGGATCTTGTGAACATCGAATCCCTTATCGGCATCAAAGAGTCCAAAGTTTTCGAATACACAGCTTATATAGCAGCGAGTCTTTTCGTTATCCGGAAAATCCCACTTCTTGAATTTGGCAATATCTTCCTCTTCGGCATGGACACGTTCAGCGCAAATATTGCGAATTCTGATCAAATCGTCATGAGTTTTTACCACATAAGCATCTCCATGATGATGATGCTCGTGATGATCGGCCCAGGCCACAGACAAAAACAATACTATAACAATAAACTTCATTCTGAGACCTTTTGAAAAAAAAATGCAATTGCAACTGCACTTTTTGCTGCGCTTAGCATTTGTATTTATAGCAAATTAAAGTTTGTTTGGCTTACATCTGGGACTATCTAAACAAATTCACCTACAGAAAGGTCAGACCATGATAACAGTATTATCAGTCTCAGCTGAGAGGAAAGTATTTCGCTTCTGATTGTGTTAGTTCAATGAGCTGCAAAGCTGTCAGGAGGTCTAAGTCTGGATTTAAAGCTGATTAACAATATAGAGTTAATTTTAACTTATTTAACTTTTGTTAAAATTACGTAAAATATGGACTTGCACATATATTCCTCCTATAACATGAATTTTACATTATTTAAAACCAGTTCTTAGTATTCAAATTTCCCGCAATAAATATTTAGTATTGAAAAGCGCCCCCTATGGAATCTTTTAGCGGCGAAATTTAGTTTTTGGCGAAGACTCTTAATGGTAGAGGGCGCCACTTGGCAAATATATACTTTGGCGGCAAACTTTAAGCAAGTTAAAGGCTGAGAACATTTATTAAATTAAATTTGATAAAATACAATGTTTTCATCTTACTAAATAAGCTAGAGTAGTCCTGCTTGCATCTAACCAATTAATTTTAACAACAAAAAATCCTTCTTAGACTGACTTTTAAGAGTTGTTGTCAGTGGAATAGAACAAAAATATTTACTTTTTTTGCAAAGCGGATTTTCAGTTGATAAAATTTAAATAATCTATGCAATGTATTTTGCGTTCAAAAATCAAATTATCTTAATGGTATGATTTATTAGTTACGCAAAACTTTTTCTTTTTCTTTAGATGATCCTTGATCTCTGGCGAAAACCAAATACCAAATTAAACAGTAAACAAACAACTAATAAAACTAATAATACCTGACAGTTCAGATGGGTCAATGGAGAAAAGTTCATGGACTCATTATGCCAATCAAAACAACAAAACTTGGGGAAAGCGAAAGTTCAGCAAAACCCCAAAAGCTAAAAAAAAACATGGAAGAAAACATAACAACGAATTTGTTGATTGACCCCATGAATTACCAGAGCTGATGGAGTGTAGGCGGATTGGACGACACCAGGCCGACCACCAGCACTACCATTATCACCATTTGTGCCCGTGATCGTGACTGCAGCGGAAAGAGAAAAACAAATGATGGAGTTGAGCTGGTTACAAACAATGGAACATTGAACGCCAAACATGGCCTGGGGATATCGGACAACAAAATTAAACAATGAATTGTGTTCTGATCTTTGAATTTTGTTGTAATGAAAGTGAAAATTAGCTAGGCTCATTTGTCATGGCCTCAGAATGGCAAGAGATTTGAACTGGATGGAGAGTTGGAACCAATAGGCTATCCAGTTTTTCCCCGGTTCTCTTATACTTTCGCTTAGTTTTGATTGCATTCAATTGAATTGATAAAGCAATTAAATCGAGGCTAATGAATAAGTTGCCATTAAAAAAACACGATTTGTATATACTCTACCCAAAAAGAAAACAGCAAGTAAAACAGTTTAAAGAACTTAAACTTGGAAAATGAGTAATAAATTAGAAAAATTCCACAAAAGTCTACAATTAATTTAAAAAATAATTCAAAAAACAACAAATTTATAATACATTTAATGCTTTAGAAATTTTTTAAAAAAACTATAAATAGTTACATGAATAGTATGAGAAAACATTGATTATTTTTACTTTAAACTTTTCAAAATTCATAGACTTTTTGGACCATATAGATAAACTTCCTATGACATAATCGACACAAAGGAGTCTATTGAAGAGCATTCAAGTTTCAGTACTAATAAACTTATTCCAACTATGATTCAAAGGTATAAAAAAAAGTAGGTGGTGGGCCCAGCGTTGAAAACGTTTGTTCAAAACGCGCATGCGCACCGTCGTCTTAGTCAGTCGAAGTCGAACTTCAGCAGCCTCCGCGTCGTGTGCTCCGATTTTTTGTATACTTTTTATATATGTAGATACTTTGCCTCGTTTAGCTCTACTTAAGCTTAGTTGCCGTTGCACTTGGTGTTTTGTTTTGCATGTGCAATAAGAAAGATATTGCAATAATATTATTTGCAGGCAACTTGTTTTTTCAAAGTCATTACGTGTCGACGACGTAGCTGAATAACAAATTGTGCATTTTAAACCGCATTTCGATCAACAATCGCAGCGATCATTCAATCTTGATATTGCTCTTGGAATTGGAAGTGGAATTGGTCTTCCTGGCTCTGCTGATTCTTTTTCGACACTCATTTCGCATACAAAATGGATAAGGTAAATTTTCCAAAATTTTTTTTATGGTATTTCATTGAGCATTTTATTGGACTAGATGCCGCAATTCTGATTGACTTTCACTTTCAAGGCACAAGTCAGGTTTAAGGTTACATTAAGTGACCAATTTTGTTGCCTTTGAACTGGTTAGTCTTAGCCATGACTCTGCTATGATGGCTTGTACATAGCAACTCTCCAATTGTTTGCTATTTTATGGCTGACTCAGAGTGTCTAACATGGCTTGGAAAACTGGAATGAGAGCGTACCAAACTGGGTGGCAGTATATAGTGAATATTATTTCATATAATTGAAAAAGAAATATAATTACAATAATTAATTACGTTAAATGAGAACAGATTAGTATTTGATGTGTTACGATTATATACAACATGTTAATTATCAATGGGATATCAGTTATTTATTTTCAAGTTTTAAGCGTTGTTTTGATTAAACAAGTTATTCAACATTATTCTTCAAATTAGTTTAAGTTTCGAATAGCAAAGTATTGCAAAATTGAAAAAGATAATTGATTAGTAGTAATTAGACTGAAGTTGACCTCTTTTAGCCCTTAAAAATAGTTCAAAATCAAAAGTATAATTAAAGCTATTGTTAAAGTTATAATTCAAATACAAACTAAGATTATTCCTTCTGTATGAACTTACATTTATAGGATCTATCCAGACTCTTGCCATTTTTACAAATTTCTATAGATTTAAACATAATAAATTGCTTTTAAATATCGAATAGACAAACCGATCAAAACTTTTGAATATTATTTGCTTTGTAAAGAACATTTTAAATGCACTATCTAAGAATGTATTATAAAGATTTGAACTTTTAAAAGATATATTCAATTCCTAATCAAGGTCATTATGAATTACAATGTTGTATAATCTAAATATGTCATATCTGGACATTATTTTAGTAGTTTTCCATTAAGTATGTGATAGAGATAGCAAAGAAATGAATTTCCCAATGTCTATTTAATTTGACGAGATTAGGCATCTTATCTACGACTTAGCCATGATCTTCAAAGAGATGCCGCTTTGGCTTTAACAATTTTCAACTATCACTTTTATTAGACGCAGACACACACTACAGATACCAACACACACTCACACTCACACACACATATAACATACTGATTTGGTTGGCACTCAATGTGGCCCAATTTCATCTCCATTGACTGGGACTGAAGTGCACTCAAACACTTGATTATTACCGATTATTGTTTTGGTCTTCGGTTTCAGATACATTTCACTGTGGCCGCGAAAAGGAAAAGCGTTGAAAATTGCTCTCCAAGATCTATTCAATTTTGAAAGCACAGAGATCAGCATAGCGAGTCGCGTGGGTGGAGAATGAATGTTTTATTACTTATTTTTTTTATTTTTATTATTATTATTTTTCTGTTTAGGCCAAAGGAAAGTCAAAGTGAAATGCATATGGAAAGCAGAGCAAATTGCCAGACACACACACACATACACTGACACATAGAAAAGATCGTGGCTGGCCCAGCCCAACCCAGCACAGCCAACTTGAACTTAGTCTGGGCCATAAACATTCATAAGTAATCTAATCTGAGATGAATGCAAGATCGGCTCAGTTCCAATTGCATTTGCATGCCCAAGTGGGCAACTAGTTTAACCGGACCTGGAGACAAGCATTTGGCTAAGGAAAGCCTCAAAGAATTTCATATTGTTCCGTTTCGTTTGGTTTGGTTCAGCTGGCGGGGCTGGCTCATAATCCAATTAAAGGAACAATCTACAATTCAATTCAAAACTAATGAACTGTAGTTAATTCATAACAATGGTAAAGACATGTGTTGATTGTTGTTGCAGTAGCTTGAGAGATCGAAGTTCGTTCGCTCAATCGATCGATTGATTGAAAAGTGAGAATGTGTTTATGAGAAGAAGTTTAAAATTGAATTTTATTCTATTTCCATTACTTGGGCTTCCTTATCTCATTCACTCTTTGGCTAGGCTACCAAACTTCCGCCAAAAACTTTAACAGATTGTGCGTAGTCTAAACAATTCATTGATTGATCATCGATATGGCAATCAATTAAACAAGATTTTTTTGACATGATTTGTGGCGTTACGTTGTGACAAGACATAGGGAATTTGAAAGTGGGTAGAGATCTAACCAAGATGTGAAACGAACCAGATTAAATCAAGTAAAGGGAACAGTATTGAGTTTGAATTGATTACCATAACTAAAGGTTCTAAAATTAGCCCTTTAATGCAAATATGTATTACACAAATTGTTCGTTATAATGGATTACTTTATGACTTTCCTATTATTCTATTGCAACTAATTTAAAAATAATGTGATTTGGAATTTAGTAAAGATCATTTTAGTTACTTTTCCATGTCATATGAAAAACATTTAAAGTTCATCTACTAAAATAACTTATCTTATTATATATTTCTTACCTCTGAATACAAAATATATATCATATCGATAATTATACTATTTCTTAGCAAAAAATACTATATTTTTCATATTTGTGTCATTTGCAGCAAACACTTTTATTCCTTTGTTTGGGTTTGATTTTATGCCTGGATTGTGGTTCAACTCATGCCGCTCGTCGATTACGCAAGAAGCCCAAAGTTTATAATGCCCTGATCACCACGGATGAGAATCTGACATCGAGTCGTGCCTATCCAGTTATACAGCCAACGATACATGAGCCAGGCTATGCCCCATTTGGTCCATATAATCCTTATGGTTTCTATAGTCCACCAGTGGTGAGATTTGGTCAGCCAATAGTGCCAGGCTTGGAGCCAAATGAGCGGGTAAATGGAAGAAAACTTGAATTAAAATTTTGTTACTAAAATATTTATTGCTTTAGTTACCATATCCATTGCCTGCTGGTTTTGCAACGAGCTATGAGGAGCCACAGCCACAATCCATTCCTGCTCCAAGTCAAGTAGAACGTAAAGAAATGCCAAAGGAACAGTTACCATTGCCGCTCAACGAACAAGGATTACCACCTGTGCTGATACCCCTCTCCTCGCAGTATAATGGCCAGCCGACACATCTGCCACCATATCCATTCAACCAATATCCGGTGATATATGACCAGGCGGGTTATATACGACAAAACTATTTGCCGCCCTACGATTACTATCCCACTCAGGGATATCCCACACGCAATGATTTAGCACAATTGCCACAGCCTCCGGAACAGGCACCGATCCAGCCCCAACAGCAACCTCCAGCGCAGTCCCAGCCACAAGCGGCTAATGAGCAGTTGGAAGATATACAGCCACTAGCTTTGGATAATCTGAATGCCACACCCAGTTTTGAGGACATTAAAAATGGTTCAGAAAATAAAAATATTAATGTTCCGGACGTGCCTCCACCACCAATACCATCAGGACAACGTTCCAGATCCAAGGAAATTTGATCACTCTGGGTTCACCAACCCATACAAATCCCACGTATTTATTACCATTTTTGTATTGTAAAATTCTCGTTTAACCAGTAATCTAAGTAAAGAAAAAAAAAGAGTTCACAGATAACAAATAAAATAAAATAGAAAACGAAATTATAAATTGTATTTTTTAAAGCGGTGAATGAACTTAACTTGTTGCTGAATCCCTTAGGGAAATAACGATGATGAAGCCTCAATCTAGACTGATCTGCTTTCGCTTTTAACTGACTCCTCAGGGACTTATCCAGAGACATTATCTTGCCCATATAAATACAGCCCATGCAGCTGAAGAGAGTCACAGTTTGCAGAATGAAGTTGACTTTGGCATTGCTAGTGATTCTAGGCTGTTGCCTCTATGCCCTGGGTAAGGAAAATTTAAAATCAAGGATTGCAAATATATAAAAATTTTGAATTTCTCTCAGCGCTTGACAATATTGATACTGTGGCCACAAAGCCACCATTTGTGCGCAGTCGCTATAGCTTACGCTGGCGTCGGACTACAGAACCATTAAGCAAGGATCTAGTAGTAGTCACCTCAACTGATCATCCTAAGGCTCTTGGATCAGCAATTATGGCTACATCAACAGCCGGCACTGATTACGATTACTATGGCAATGGCGAGGCGGATAATGTAGTTGCTAAGATACAACATTGAATTGGCATGCGAAATCATTCAGATATATATGTATCTATAACAAAAAGAACAGTTAATGATATACTCATGTAAATATTAATCGTCAACAATAAATCCCTTTTCGCGCTTTGGGTTAAATTAACTTGAATTTTAAACTGATTTTTTCTAACATTTAAATAAATTTAAGCAAGATTTCAAGTAAACAAGTAAATATATACAAACAATGATTTACAATTGTTTCTTCTTACAATTGTCTTGTCAATATAGAAACTTTATAAAGGAAGTGCTTGTATTTCTTAATTATTTTCTAGTTGTCTAGAAAACAGAAAAGTACAACACATTCTTAATTCTTTTTCTTCAAAAACATTTAACAGTGTCTCAATATTTTCTTTCTTTGTTCCGGGAAGGTAATGTAGATCTTTGAAATTCAAATAAGGCAATATTTATAAAAAGAAAATATATTTTCGATGTAAATATTGATTAATGCTTACTGTGTCATGAACTCACTAGGCACACATAGTCTCTTTGGTTATCAGAAAATATTTTATAATATTAATTGACATTGGCTTAAATTAATTTTACATATCTTAGCTCTATTTGGAAAAGTAGCCACTACAAATGATATTCATAGTTCATTAACTTTTTAAGATTCCAGATAGATTGGATTACGTATCATTAGATCTGTAAAATTGAAAATAGGCAGCATTATAAAAAAGGAAAGAAATTTTTAATTAATATTTTGATAAACTTGCCTTTTAATTTCCAAGATTAACTCCAATCGACAAATCGCAACATAAATTTGGAAAAAAAAAAAACAAGAAATATTGACTAATAACAAATTGTAATTGGCTCTTTTTATTACTGCATAACTTACCTGCATTTATTACAGTTGCATCCCAATGATTTCATTTGTTTGTTTCTTGTCCGAGTCCAGTAAAATTATTGATCCTTAGTACCTGCGAAATAAACAAATAAAATTAGTATATTTAATACAGAACATAATTAAACAATTTATTTATAAACTTTCACTTATTTAAATATTTCCATTATACTATTTATTTTTATTAATTTGTTTTCTTTCAACAATTTTTCACTCCGCGACTTGCCACTTTTCGCTCCTTTCACGTTGACAACAAAAACAAAACTAAATTTCGCGCCCACGCAACGCTCCCTTTTATAGGCGCTGAGCACAAGTTTTTCCCTCTCTCTCTCGCTCTTTCTCTCTCTCTCTCTCTCTCTCTCTCTCTCTCTCTCTCTTAGGTTAACATAGGCGCTTTGGCGCAAAGTTCAGTTAACAGCATCATTTGGGAGCAAATTTACATTAACAGTATCATATACGAGCAATGTTAAGTTAACAGTGCCATTTTTTTCAGATCTATTCGGAATTACCTCCATTCTTTCATTTCATTTTCAGATGAGAAGTAGTTCTACAGCTTCAGTTTAACAATTGCTTTCTAAAATTTCTATAATCCAAAGTGATGATTACCAACCAATTATGTGATTATTATGAAAGACTTCGTAAAGTTTAAGTGATTTAAATGAGCGCCAAATAATAAAATCTTATCAGAGGAGGTTGCCAATTGTGTCGTGTAGAAAGTAGATACCGTCTACATGTAGATAACTTTATTGTGTTTTGTTTTTCGTTTTCCTTGCTTTTTATTAACTCAGAATGGTATTAACAAGCAAATTCCAAAGTTGTTTATTAAACTTTCAAAAAGTTGCCAATCGAGTTAACTGGAGCCAGTATGGCATGCTACTCGGCACACAAAGAAAAGAGAAGGGGTGAGTGTAACGCTAAAATAAAGAGAGATGAGAGACTTTAATACCCCGTGGCTTTAAGATTAAATGAGAATATCAAAGACGCCAAAATCAATAAACAAATGAACTAGAAAGAAACAGCATTTCACAAACTCAAGTCGATTAAAACATGTCTGTATGTCCTCCTCTTTGTGCAAACACATTGGAGCCTTCTATAGCTGAAGTTAGACAGTTCATTTGGTGGCCATTTGTCAATATAAATGTAGAATTTGTTCGTCACTTGTCACAGGGTATTCCCAAGTCGGCACCCGACTAAATAAAATCATTTATTGAGCTTTGATTTACGCGCAATGGCAGGCCGAGCTCAGTTCAGTATACAACTGCGACGAGAACAGCTGTTGGAATAGCAACCGGTGGCCATTGGAGATACTACACAGCAGCAGCAAAACGAAAAATGGTGGCAAGTGCTGGGAAAAAATATTTAATATACTTGTTGCTATCTCTAATCGTTCCCTTTTTCTTTCGCACAGGTTAAACTTAATGAACAAGAACGAAATGAGAAGTTACAGCCGCTTTTGGAAGCTGGATGGACTTTGGTCGAAGGACGCGATGCCATTTTCAAGCAATTCGTTTTGAAGGACTTTAATCAGGCTTTTAGCTTTATGACTGGTGTGGCACTGTTGGCCGAGAAAATCAATCATCACCCGGAGTGGTTCAACTGCTACAACAAAGTAGATGTTACTCTCTCCACCCACGATGTGGGCGGACTTAGCTCCCAGGATATACGCATGGCCACCCATTTGGAGACTCAGGCCAATTTGTTAAAGTAAATTTTATGGAATAAAAATTAATTTGAAAGTTTAACTTAAAGTAGACTTGCTTAAAATCTCATATTCGGCATTTTCCAAGACATCGGGTGAGGTCTCATCTTTCCCATAGCCCAACGCTTTAAAGAACAACTTGGAATTCTCATTATTGTTAAGAACTGTCAACATTATCTTCTCCAGATGCCAATGACGTGCACAATCCTCGAGTAATTGCATTATAAATCTTCCTAAGCCTTTGCGTTGATATTTTAATGCCACTTGCATCTCGTAACTGAAATATATTTGTAATTAATTTTAATTAGAGAGATTCCTTTTTATGATTTCACTAACCAGTAGAGAACACAGTCTCCATTGTCCAAGTCAAAACGAAACATCGAATAAGCCACATTATCATTCTTTTCGTTCTTTGCCACCAGGTAACGAGCCCATGTTTTATTGTGCTCGGCTTGCTTGATCTTTGGTTGCCACCCGATCGCCAATTGTTTATAGAATGGACTTACATTCTGTTCAGCCAATTTACATGCCCACTTTATAGTCTTACTATCCAAATCATTTTTAGCGCGGCATATTAATTTAAACTTTTCTCCACCAGGAGATGTAAAACTGCTATATGGTAGTGAATCCAAAGGATTTTTAGCTCGTGTTGCAGCTTCTACAAATTTCTGCTTTGCTGCTGCACTAAGTTCATCTCGGTGTGCCATATTATTTAATTTAATCAGATATTCTTACACAATTAAAACAAAGCGTTGTTACCAGGTAAAGAGCGGCAAAATTAAGAAGTCAGCTGTTGGTGTTGGTTTGGTCTAGTGAACTAGTATTTGTATATGTTGGAACTAGTAGGAATTGGATATATTGGAAACTATTAAGCAGCTAAATTTGTTGATTGATATATTTCTATGATGGATCTTACTATAACGCTACATATTACTTTCTTCAGACAATTTAAGTGATTACAAATTAAGCTAAAGTGGATTTACAAAATGAGAACCAGTTCTAAGGATCTTATAAAACAAACAAAAGGTAAACAACAGCTGTTAAAGTAGTACAAACTCTTTTTATTTCATTTAAGTAAAGATTGTTTAAATATATATTAATACACAGCAGTTATTGCTTCTTAATTGATGATTGACTGTGCCCTCATTAATTGCCATTCCAAAAAGGTGCTAGAAACCCTACATTGGAGCTATACCACAAAGTGCTGACGTTACCAAATCTTCCAGCAACATAATACCAATCAAAGAATGTTCAAAAAGGCAAAACCGCAAGTTGACCCACCGCCCACAGCTCCGTCAGTGGATGAAATGCTAGCCGATATGGAGACCTTTGAATGTACTCAATCATCTGTAAATAGTAGCGGTAATAGCGATAACGCCGATTTAGAGCACGCACTTCTTACGGATCCAGAGGGCTTGTCGCTACAATCTTGGTGGCAAGTTTTCGACGAATACGATCAGAAAGTCAAGAAAATGGCAGCCATGGAGGAGAAATTGACAACCCAGAAAGATCGCTTGCTGGCATGTCAAGCTAAGCTAGATGAACAAGCTCAGCAGCTGCGTGATGGCATCCAAAAACAACAAAACTCTATTAAAGCAATTGTTAAATGTTAGTTAACAAGAATTAAATATAGATACCTCGTATTTTTTAAAAAATTACTTCAGCTTTTAAGGTCACACTATTGTAGTTGTATGGCAGCCCGAAATACTGGGATCAACCGTGTGGCCAAGTATTTTCACCAACTACCAAACGTTCAGTGTTACCAAGGCAACTCAAAATCCCCCCTCAAAAAAAAAAAGAAAAGTAATTTCAATCAGAATTGCAAATCCGTTAAAATGACATCGCTCGAGTAAATAAGAAATGTGCGTGATATTTATCAAAGTTTCCTTTGTTACATCTGTATGAGTAATTCGTAAAAAAGTTTTTCCTGATGGTTTGGGAAATTAAGTGAATAAGCCAGAACTGGTTTTAGGCCCTGGCAAAGAAAAAAAAAACTTGGGGCTGGCTTATACATTTACGCCAGTAGTCAAAGCGGAGGTCGATTGTTTTCTCTGTGTAGGTGTGCATGTGTTGCGCTCATCTGTGTGTGTGTTTGTTGTTTTCAATATTTGAAATGTTTGCAAAACATAGAAAAAATGGCCAAATCCAATTAAAATTGTTACAAACTAAACTTAACTAAAACCCTTTTCTGCCTTTGTTCCCTAATTGAATTTCACGCTATAATTTATTTTGAGCTGCAATAACAACAACGAGCAGCGAGTAACAAACAGCGTTTTTGGCCCAAAGCTCAGGTACACACTTACACAAATGCACACAAAGAATTAATCGTAATGGCTAAAGCAAAAGATATAAAATTATCCAATTAAACACTTGTCAATGAGTGCAAAAGGAATGCGTTTAATTTGAAATGGCCAATGGGAAATGCGCTAAAAACAACAGCGAAACGGAAACGGGAGACTAACAGTAATTTTCACGGGCGCACAAACACAGAGAGATAGTGAGAAGAGAAAGAGTGAGAGAGAAGAGTCTGATTGTGTTCGTCAGTGTTGTGCGTGTGTGTGTGGTTTGTTTATGTCTCACTCCACCAGACAAAAGTGTATTTATTATTCAAAGTGACTCAGTTTAATTTCTACTGACCTGTTTCTCCGTACAGCTCGGTTTAATTGCAATCATTTTGAACTTTTGAACAAAATTCAAAACAAAGTTTTAGCATGTCTAAAATAAAAACAAAAGAAAGGAAATTCAAAATCATAACAATCACTAAAACAAGTTATTCATTTTTGTCGGGTGGATGCTGTGAAAAGTGCTAATGAGGTGCTGTGCATTCTTCTTCTTAACGATTGCTGTTTTTTGCTTTTGCCATTTATGCATGAAAGACGCAAAAATTTCAAACAAAAGATTCGTACATATTTATTTATTTTATTGTTGCTCTGCAAAAGGTGAAAGCCACATTTCAGCCCGATGATTTGTATCGAGTGTGAAGCCTTCCTACATAGACTTTTATATATGTACATATGTACATATGTATGTATTAATTGTATATAAGCTGCTGCAATTTCTTTGTGCCAACAATACCCGTTAAATGCAATCAACATTCAAGTCTCCGATTATAACCAATTCCCATTCTTTTATTCTTCTAACAGCAGCTACGCGTGAGATGTTGTCAGAGATTTGCTTGGTAATAGTGAGTTGAGCAATTTCCCCCTCCTCTCTCTCTTGTCGCTAAGTTTACCTGGCCAATAGCAAGAACAACAACTATAATAATGTAAGACACGAGGGTCAGGAGACAAAGGTCAATCTTTGAGCAGAAACGCAACCTAGAACTAGTTAGGTTTCCACATATATACATACACACATACACAAAAACACACACCAATATACAGAAATACACACTACCACCACGAAGATGAGTTGGCTGCTGGGCTTCCTAGCCCTGATGTGGGCGCCCAGTGAGTTGTTGGCCACACCAACACCACTTAAGCTGCCAGGTTAGTCAAATTACCGAAAACGGAATGAAAGACTTCTTCAGATTACACATCAATCACCTAACATTTCTCATTAGGTTACACCCACAAGCTGACGCCTTACATCAAACACTGGGAAGCAGCGAATTTCGATCGCGCCATTCTGCAGGCAGCTCAGCTCAGGCACTTGGAACAGGCGCGCTCCCGTCGAAAGCGTCAAGTAGAGCCCACCATCTCATCGTCGACCTCGAGTGGACTGGCGCATACAATTAGACTGAATTTCTCCGCACATGACAGGTAAGAGGGAAAACCAGATAGAGTGTGTGGGCTCAGAAGAGGTCTGGGAACCGTATTATTCGGTTAAAATAAAAGTAACCAACCAATTTGAACGCATCTGTACATCATCTATATCAGAACTTGTAGTTTTAAATTAATCTTCAATAACATTTGTCTTTCAACTAAATTAAACCAACAATTAATTAGATTTCTGATCATTTGTTCGAGGTCGAACTGTAGCATTTGACTAACCTGATGTTTATTGATATCGTTTAATTTCAGAGATTTTCGTTTGATTTTGCATCAACAGCCACATTCGGTGTTCGCCCACGATGTGGAAATTGAGAACACATTGGGACCCATCGATTACGATGTCTCACGCATTTACACAGGCAGCCTGGAGGATGATGAGGCTGCTCATGTGCAGGCCATTCTAACCAGTGATAATCTGCTAGATGGCACAATTGAAACGCAGGCGGAACACTATTACATAGAGCCAGCCCAGCGTTATTCCCAACAGCTGGCCGAGAGCGGAGTGCACAGTATAGTTTATAAGTTAAGTGATGTAAATATGCAGAAAGAGGGATTTGGTAGAGGAGGCGGCGGCATTCGGTCAGGAGAGAAGCCGCATTGTGCCAGTGAGAAGTTAAGGAAAAAACGTTGGCTGCCAGAGGATGTAAGTCTTATCAAAAAGCAAATAAATAACTTTTATTTAACTTTTATTAATATTTCTTTCTCCAGCTGGCCATGTCAGACAGTCCAGCAGCACCAATATACAATCGCAATCCACCTTTACCGCTGGATTTAGAAGTGCCCTATAATGATGATTTCCGAGTTTTAGCTTCGGACGAGGACGAGCAGGAGGAATCAAAAAAGACAGCAACAACTTCAACGACAAGAAATACAGGTCGCAGCACAGAAAGTTTTCTGGCTACACTGACCACCAAACCAGCATCGAATCGCAATATACTTGTTAATAACTACAATCCCTCCAATGTGGGCGATGGCAGTCGCAGCTATAATAGCAACAGCAATAGTAACACGAATTCCAATTCAAATTCTAACAATAATGTGCGCAAATTGTATACAAAACATAAGAATATCATTGTTAGCACATATAATCGTCCAATTGAGCCAGAGTTTGGTACACCATACGAAGAGCCCAACACTAATAATGGCTCTTTGCCCACAAATTTCTTTAATGCCAATTGGACGACACTATTTCTGGGCAATGGCAATGGTAATACCAATGATCGTCCCAGTCACAAGACTCATGTAGAGATTATTACCAAAAATGGTGCCACCAAGAAGCCCAATATTATTGTAAATAATTATAATCCAGAGATTATTTTTGCTCCGAATCCACACAATCCTAGTTTCAACAGTATGCTAATGACCAATTTATTGAGTGGTCGGGGCGAGGATATACATAGTTCACCTCGTTTACTTTATGATCGTAAAACCACATGCATGTTGTATCTGCAGGCAGATCATACATTCTTTCAAAAAATGGGCTCTGATGAGGCCTCAATTGAGGCTATAACTAGGCATGTTCAGCGAGCCAATTCAATATACAGAAATACAGATTTCAATAATGATGGCAAACCGGACAATATAACATTTATGATAAAACGCATTAAGGTTCATAATATGAATGCTCTAAAAGATCCCAGTTATCGTTTTCCCGGAAATTATGGAGTGGAAAAGTTTTTGGAACTATTTTCGGGTAAGAAAAGAAAGATTACACACTATTCCAGAATTTTAACATTATTATTCATTTGTTGGCTTTCACAGAGGAGGACTATGACGCCTTTTGCTTGGCTTATATGTTCACTTATCGTGACTTTGAAATGGGCACACTTGGCTTGGCTTGGACAGGTGATTTGAAAAATGCTGGAGGCGTGTGTGAGAAAAATGGTCATTATCGTGGTTCTTTAAAATCGTTAAATACGGGCATTGTAACATTATTGAATTATGGGAAACATGTGCCACCAGCTGTCTCTCATGTGACACTGGCCCACGAAATAGGCCACAACTTTGGCTCACCGGTAAGCACATTATAATCTAGCAAGATTATATACTTATTTAATACAAAATTTAATTTATTCACTACAGCATGATCCGGAGCAATGTACTCCTGGTGGCGAGGATGGCAATTTTATTATGTTTGCTCGCGCAACATCTGGTGACAAGAAGAATAACAACAAATTCAGCTCGTGCTCTCTAAAATCAATTGAACCTGTACTCAATGCCAAGGCTCGTTCTATGAAGGGTTGCTTCACGGAGCCACAGTCATCCATATGTGGCAATGGCGTTGTTGAACCAGGCGAGCAATGTGATTGTGGTTGGGAAGAGGATTGTAAGGATTCATGTTGTTTTCCCATGTCGCGGCAGCCGCGTATTGATGAGACGCCTTGTACCTTGACGCCACATGCCCGCTGTAGTCCTTCACAGGGTCCATGCTGCACTACTGATTGCAAGGTAAAGTTTGGTGACAAGTGTCGAGATGATAATGGCTGCCGGGATCCTTCGTTCTGTGATGGCCGGGTACCACAGTGTCCGCCGTCGGTTAATAAACCGAACAAGACCATTTGTAATAAGGAATTTGTATGCTATATGGGCGATTGCACTGGCAGCATTTGTCTTGCATATGGTTTAGAGTCCTGCCAATGTATACCAGGTCCTCAGGATGATCGCATCAAATCATGCGAATTGTGCTGCAAGCTGGCTGGAGACAATCCCTGTCGAAGTTCGTTCGAATGGAATGAGGCTCCATTTGATGTGCCTGATATGTACTCAAAACCGGGTACACCTTGTAATGATTACAATGGGTAAGAGTTCTCGAAGATTTCATAGATTTTAAACTGTTAAACATCCATTTTTAATCCATTCTAGTTACTGTGATGTATTTCAAAAGTGTCGCGAAGTAGATCCCTCGGGTCCTTTAGCCACATTAAGAAAATTGCTACTCTCCGAGGAAAGTATAGCCAGTTTTAAAAAATGGATGCATCAAAATTGGTACACAGTTGCCCTGGCGGCCATTGGTGTTATTTTGCTATTGGTAAGTAAACTATATTGATAAAACTATCAATTTAAATTAAATATTTTAATTTGGTTGGGAAGCTTTTGCGTTTGATCACACAAATGCTAAGGGATCAGCAAGAGGCCAGAACTCAGGCCTTGGGTGAGCAGTGGATAAGACTTGTGCCTAATCCAAAAAATAATATAAATTCCCTTGTAAAATAGAGTGACAACTGTCCACCTTTAAAGGCTAATGGTCATGTAAATTGTAGTTATGTTCCTTTCATTGATACGTTTGAATTCATAGTTAACGATACCTCTTGAAATTCAAGGCGCGAATCACTATCTATCCTTATGTCTGAGAACCCGAATCAAATGTCTTGAAAACATTCAGCCTAAGCTTGTTGATCATTTTCTTTTAATAACTTTCCTTCACTATATTGATTTATGCACTTCTAATTGTATATTCCACCATTTTTTGTTTACTTTAGATATTGAGCACAAAGCTGCTGGCGAAACGCTCGAATCTGAAGCTTAAATCTGTGACTATTATACATAGCGCCACCACGGAGACAGTGCGATTGCCGGAAAACAATAATGGAGTAATAGTTCATACTGCAGTACGTACTAAGGTGCCATTCAAAAAGAAAGTGAGAGGAGAGCGCAGCAAGAAATCGGGAACAGGAGCAGGAGGAGTTGGTACAACAGCAGCAGGTATAACTAGAGCTGCTGGGAAAATAAATGCCAATGCGGATCCCTCCAAAAAGCCGTCCAGAAGTCAGGTGCCAAGTAAAAAGAAGAAATCCTTAGCTGCCACTGTTGAGGAAGAACCCAAAAAATCAACAAAAAAATTGGGCAAACAAATTATCGACTATTCGCATGGCAACGACGATGCCTCCAACTTGTCCACCAGTCAAAATCATACCAATACCTTTGGCAAAGTCCAAAAATGGCTATTGGAATCACCTATTGTGGCGCAGCCCTTGTCCCAAATGGAACACAATTCTCGGGTGCGCAAAGTGATGAGCAAATCCCAATCAACTCCTGAGCGACTAGTGCAGCAAAAGACTCCGCAAAAAACCAAATCCATGGGAAATTTGTCCAATGAAAAAGTTAAACTCCAAGTTGTGTACAAACCGCCCTTCAAATTCTCACTGCGTTTGTCCAAAAAGCCCAAGGTAAAGACCCATGTTGTAGGTGGGGGTGGAAGGCCAAAACGTGGACTAAAGGGAAGTACACGAAATGCTGGCCAATCTACATCCAAAGATATAAGCTCCTCTGCTCGCGGTAAACGCAGCGCTCTGCTTCTTTGCAATGAAACCGAAGATGATAATCAAATTCTGACCCTTAATGAGCCGAACTACGAGACTCTTAAACCACCAACAGCAACTGCATCGCGTTCCACAGATCATTGCTACGAGAATGTGGAGTTGCCAGCTGAAACGAGTTCTAGTTCTAAGCCAAGTAGTAGTAGCAAAGTGGCTCCTAGTACGAGTAGGGCCAGTTTGGAGCCGGTACCAGTTGTTCCTAGTACACAGCGGAGCTCCTATCGCCGTTCCAACTCGCTGTCCAACCACAATCCCTTTGCAGTTGCTCCGCGGCGCAGCAGCAGCAAGGTTAAAGCTGATACTAACAATGGTTCTGTGAATCTCACTCGAAACTTTGGCAGCACTCAGAATCTCATCAACTTAAGCCAGAATCTGGGCAAAACCAAAAAGCGCAGCAGTCTTAATCTAAAAGCTAGTGCAGCCAAGAACGGCAAGGATCCACCTGTAGCGACAACAACCACAACAGCCACTCCCCAGCGACGTTCTTCTTCTAATGCCAACCTGCGTAGAGATAGCAGCGCCTCTAATGCGACAGCAAAGGCAGCGCCAGTGCCTCCAGCGCGTCATGTACGGAACAGTTTTAGCAACATACCCAGAGCAAGTCTGGGAGCAACAACAGTGGCGCCGCCAAACTTTTCCCGTCAATCTTCCAGTAGCACTACAACCACATCAACATCCTCATCTAGTACTCCAGCGGCGTTGCCATTGCAACAGTCAGCTTCGACCAGCGCCATGCAACGTCAATCTCAGGCGCCGGCACCTAACCAAAATATGAGGCGCAGTCTACATAACTTCAACAGACGCTCCACATCCACCTCAGGCGCAGTCGTACCACCAGCAGGACCAACTGCAGCTCAAACCACAGCCGCAGAGAACAATAATGAATTACCCTCAGATTTAGAGGTGGCTGTCTCCGATGTAGAGAATTTGGTTAGCTAAAGCCGGCAGTGAGTCCTCCCTCATATCCTATTTTTTTTTTTCAATTATCTTGTTTCCAACCAACCAAGTGAAAGTGATAAGTCTTAATGTTAGTTATACAAATTGTCGCATAGTTTTACATGACACATGCATATATACATATATATAGGTATATATGTACTTTACACTGCCTTAAACTTGCCGTTTCTGCTGAATATGTGAATGCCAAAACAAACAAAAAAAAAAGAACAAAGAAAAACAAAAGATAATTAAAAAATCAGGCCCGCCCACACACATTTCACTCTACACACAGTCCACAACCCACATGCCCGCGCTGCTCATCTGCTCACCCGTTTAACCAATTTCTTAAAGCCACCGCCTAAGCCATCCGCACTCACCGCACATTGTACCTTTTGGGAAACTGTTTACTATTGTATTGTCTATTTGTAATCTGTAAACTGTATCTCTTAAAATCTATATATATCTTCTGTTCTATACATTTACAAACATATATACACGATGTGTATCCATTTTATGAGTAGTTAATCGATTAGCCCGATTAAACTGACACCTTATAAAGTAGATATAGACGGTCTTGAGTTATCCAACAGAAGCATAAACATTGGTAGATAAAATGATAAGATTTTTCTATTTTCAATAAGAATTTGTTCCTGATTGAAATTTGAAATTTGATTTTCCCGGGACCGTCTCTTGTTAATGAAATTTATTTCATATCAGTATTACTCACTATATTATGTACCTACCATTTTTGTTGCTTACTTACTTACTTACTTGAACTTATTTAAGCTTTTAACAACGATCTAAATCAAGAAAACTCTAATTTCAAATTCCGAACTAAAGTCATCTACAAAACTTTGACACAGACATATAGAACAATACAAGGTGCTATTTTTAATGACAAACTAAATGAAAACTATGACTACAACTAAATACAACTATTTCATAACACATCATTAAATACTTTTCCGAAATCAAAAAAAAATAAATAATAATAATGCTAACGAAACGAGAATTGTGTAGAGTAGTTCGGTGTAGCGCCCAAATGCATACCTAAACATTGGATGTAGTCAAAATGGATAACCAACGATAAACTGTCAATAAATCAAAAGCAAGATGCATCGAAATGAATAGTTCTTAGTGAATTTAGGAATGTTACACATTCACAGCTAACAAGATATATGCACCACGATCCCAATACACAACACAATCCCAACAATCGCAAAACACGACCATGACCATAGTCACACCCATGCCTGCGCCATTTTGTTTATAGATGTAGTGTAAATAAGAAATTGAAAATACTTTTTATATGCAAACGAATAACAAGTTAAAGCAATGAAGAACAAAACAATAAAATGACACCTAACGATATAATATACTATATACAATATATGTATGTATATAGTCACATAACTTTGTAGGATCACAAAGCAAACGGCTTGAAACTTAAAACGAAACACTAAACAATTTGTAGATACATATATTATATATACTACGTATGTATGTATAAATGTGTAGTAGAAGTTGGCGTATCAAATATTGCATCTATGTATGTATATATATAGTTAAAAAGAATATGGGAAGTGCAATATTAATAATTGATTGCAATTTTATGAGCATTTGGGTATATATTTTTGGGAATATACAAATATATGCATTAACATAGATAACCACAAAGATATACATATATATATATACAATATATATAAAGCTCAGCTCAAGAGACCGACCCAGTTAACGCGTAGGCAAGTAAAGAGGAAACGGATATATAAAACCAGAATACGCGACAATCGCTTTGAAATGCTTAAGAAAAAAAAAACAAAAACAAAGAAGAAACAAAATATAAAACGAAAATCTAAACTCGAATTCACATATAGTCTTAAGTATCTCTTAGAACATAAAAGTCAACCAAGCAAGGGTCAAAACTTTGATTTCAATAAAACAAACGATAAATTTGCAAAACAAATAAAACTTATGGCCAAGATTTGTGTACTGTATATATGATTGAACAAACAAAATTATAATCTAAGATAAACGTATTTTGAATGAAAAACAAGAGTGTGGAAATGAAAGAATAAATTAACTGAGAGACTATTTAAGCGCGAAATGAACCAGTTTTGTGTAATGTACATATGAACTCGATTGATTTTACTCTATGTGTATACATATTATATTTAATGTACATCTGCAAACGACGATTTATAAATCTATATGTGTAATGTGTACCTCAATTGTAATTACTTTTATATATATACACATATATATTGTATGTCTCACGTGATTAATTGCTATTTTTGTATAATTTAGCTAAATGAATTTTGTGTAAACCAAGTTCCCCCACATCCCATAAACACCCCACCTCACCTTTTTCCAATGATAGAGAGCAATACTACACAACATATTTCCTTATTCCTTTTTGAAACAACATTTTAAATCTAATTGTTCAAATGCGCAATAGCATTTTCCCCTTATAACTAAATACTTGCAATGCTTTTAAAAGTATTTGTTTCATACTTTTTGAAATCGTTTCTAAATGGTTTCTGCTGGTTCACTTATATATTAAATGAATGTTAACCAGTTTTGTGATTACTGATCAAAATTAATTGAAAATTTTGTCAGATAACTAATTAGTATGAAGATACATATTATCTTTCTATTGATTAAATTACTTTTCAAAATACCTTCTTAGATATTTAATGGCAAATGTTTTTCTTTTTTATGTATAAATTTATAGTAACGAAAGGAATAATGTTTTATTGCTATGAAGTTATCCAATCTCTGTGTTATGCGAATAAATCAACATTCCCTAGTTAATGGCCACTTGAAAAATTTTAATTCATATACATTTCTGTCAATTAGAACAAACGAATAAGAAATTTTAAACAAAGAACAAAGAATCGAATATTAGCAGTGTTAATTTTTAAACAATTTATCAATCATTATTAATTAGAAATATAGTTCGCGAACAAAAAGCACATGTGTGACATTTAAGTTGTATCTCTAATTTACAGAATTATTACATTATTTTATTTATTAACCCTAACTGTAACTAATTTTTAACACAAACACACAATTACACACATACGCAATATTTTATAATTTTCTCATTTTAAGCAAAATTCAATTAACAATAATAAAACGAAACAAAATGAAAAGAATGCAATTAATAATATTCTAAGTGGATTTTTTATCAGCTTTCTCCAACTTTGCGGCACGTTTGGCCATAATCCAAAAATAAAGAGAGGGACAAAGATGTCGCAGATAATAAGCAATTTTTGCTTGAAGATCACTGATAATGATGTCGGGTTCCTTGCGAATTATGCATTGCAGAATCCTTTCGGCCAGTTTATCGGGGGACATGCCTTTGGCTGTGGTTTCATCCATTTCTATAAAGAAACAATTGGAGTTTTAAATCATGAGTTTGCCAAGGCTATATATTAATTTATACTGACTGCCATAGTTGCCACCTGAACCTGTTAGGGCATTTAATGAGAGCTGTGTGCGTACATAGCCAGGACTGACAATGGACACATTGACATTTTTGTTGGCCACCTCAGCACGCAGTGCATCGGCAAAAGCTTGCATGGCGTGCTTGGAAGCGGAATAGGATGCCCGCTGAGGTATTGCAAATTTACCCTGGACTGAGCTAATGAAACAAATATGCCCATCTTGACGTGCCACCATGGAAGGCAAAAGAGCTGCAATACAACATAAAATATATATTTATAGCCCATAAAAAATTTAACTTAACAATATTATACCTTTTGTCAGGGCAACAGTACCAAAATAATTAACAATCATCACCTTTAGATCGATATCAACTGCTGTGGAAGCCACATCTGCCCGTACACTTATGCCCCCATTATTGATAAGTATATCTACTTGATTGTAAACGGACAGAACTCGCTTCACAAAGTCCGGTATAGAGTTCAATTCAGCCAGATCCAAGGACATTACAGTGGGTGGATATGCTGGTTCCTAAAAGAATCTTTTGATTATTGTTCCAATTAACTGTAATCTTTATCTTACCACATCAAGAGCCAGCAGATCATTTTTAACACGCTCTAGTTCAGGTAGTCTCCTAGCTGCTAAAATTACTTTACAGCCGGCTCGATAAAATACATGAGCCAAGGATTCTCCGACACCTGAACTGGCTCCCGTTATTAGCACCACCTGAACAAGTATTGTTTTACATAATTTAAACAATTAATCATGATATGGGCAATAAATACCTTGCCGGGTAATTGATTTCGGTACTTTCGCGCTCTCATTCGATGCCACATTTCTATAACGGCCAACGGTAGAGCTACTGGCATCAGTACTGTCCCCAATATCCAGTAGAGAACATTCCAATCGCTGGTGGGCGGACCCTTATTTAATTCCTCCACTTTCATTTCTTTTTAAACTTTGAACTTTCCTGCTAAAACAAATGGCAGTAATGTTTCGATTGTAACAAAACAGTAAAATATGTTAATTCGATAACAACAAGACAGCGAAATGTGTCGGAGTTGCCACCTTTTCGATGGTGTTAAGCAGCTGACATTTGTTACGTTAATTTCTTCGCAGATGCAGATGTTTGTTGTTAAGAAAATGATATATTAATTAATAAAGAATGCTTCAGCTTTTGAAACAAGCCCAACGTCTGAAATGTCGGTTGCCCACTATCCAAGCTCAACAAATTCACACCACAGCTGTACAGTGTACATTCTGGGAACGTGAAAAGAAATCCGGTTACAAAACCAAATTGCCGGAGCCTTCAAAGAAACAGTTAATTTTGGATGGTCTTAAGGATTTGAAAGAAGAGATCAAATTATGGCGCCAAGAGGTCAAAGAACACCTGCAAAGTGATCCAATTCTGGTATTCCGTCCCGGCGAAACGGACGTTGTGTTTGATTTCAAGGCTCCTGATGTACTCGACAAATGGACGGTAACCACCGATGCAGATCATGGGGAGGGTAAGAGCACTGCAACTCTGGAACTAAGTTCAGCCGGCGCAGGTCTTTTTCACGGTGAAGTAAGCTCGGAACATACAAAAGATGGCATTATCAAAAGGACTGGATATGCA
Source organism: Drosophila austrosaltans (assembly GCA_035045865.1). Taxonomy (NCBI): domain Eukaryota; kingdom Metazoa; phylum Arthropoda; class Insecta; order Diptera; family Drosophilidae; genus Drosophila; species Drosophila austrosaltans. Next base: position 5,347,292 of record JAWNOQ010000180.1, on the reverse strand, counting down.
AATATACGGACAAAGCGCGTCAGGGTTAGTTTAAATGTCAATGCATGGTGAAAACTGGTATTCTATACCGCTTTTTATCTTTACAGAAATCCTTTAAACGTGAGACCACCTACGACTGGACACAGTATAATATGCTCATCATGAAAGTTCGCGGCGATGGGCGCAGCTACCTCATTAATCTTCACACCGAGGGGTATTTTGATCTTATGTGGAATGACATTTATCACTATGTGTTGTATACGCGGGGAGGACCCCATTGGCAAATAGCCAAAATACCGTTCTCCAAATTCTTTCTATCTTCCAAGGGACGAGTACAGGATCGCCAGGGACCAATTGCATTGAATAGAGTAACACATTTCGGTTTCTCGGTGGCGGCAAAGAAGGGTATGGATGGCCCCTTTGGCTTGGAAATAGATTATGTTGGTCTTGAGTACGATCCCAGTCATCGCGAAGAATTTGCGTATGAAATGTACAAGACGCCGAAATATATTGTAGCTACGTAGTGAGTGAGTGTTATTTAGTTTTATTTAATAAAAGAACTTTTTTTAAAGCTCTAAAAACAAGAAATATTTATGAGGCATTTTTAAAAAAACGGGATTCTCAACTTTTCGAATAAGAACAAAAATCATATTACGTAAACGTAATACGTGTATACGGAATTCTACTCTCGTATAAACGATTTACCTGCCGCTCTTGCTCTCTCATTTCTTTTTTCATCAGCTGGTTAAATGTTTACATTACATTTATAAGTGTATATGTACGTTCACTCGCCGACTCTTCACGGTCATTTTAAGTGCAGAAATTAGTTGTCTGTTTTACCTATACGTTGATTTCCCCGCTGACGATTCATATTCACGTATTAACCATTCCAATTAGAGCCTCTCGAGAGGCATTGTGCTTTGGCGTTTCACTTTGATTCTCCATGTCAGTTTCTCGTAGTCGCTCGCACTGATAAAACACCAATACGGAGTAGAACTTCCGCTTTCATTTAGTGTGGAAGTCAAGAGGCATTTGATTTCTCTTATCAGACGGCAACTATTAGATAAAAATATGGTGAGTATTGTCTGCTAAGTGAATCTGTGGAAAAAAGCAATAAAAAAGAATGGAACAATAAGAAGAGCTGACCATGTGGCAGTTCATTCACCAGATACAAGAACTAGCAACGACCTTGAATGTTTATTCTTGTTGTTAGTAATCCTGCTTGGCAAAAAAACTAAAATCAATAAACAACATAGAGTGGCTTCTACGCAATTTACCGGTTTGCACATTTAACTAAAATTGTGGCAAAAACC